>JANCRC010000002.1:12207500-13521875 GCA_024362995.1 Heteromeles arbutifolia | reverse complement strand
TATTCCTCATCCAATGTAGCTTTTCCTTGCATGATTTCACTAAAGCCATTGCATTCACAATTTCTTGATCTTTCCTTTGCAATGCTTGTGACAAATCATTTGTGAGTCCCAATATGACTTTCATCAAGAAAAGGTGAAACACAAACTCAAAAGTACGTATTTCTCTCATTAACTTATTTGCTTCACCCGCACTTTCATTGGGATTATCATCAATAACCATTTGAAGCACATGAACCACGGATGAAAACATGGAAATGATGCTAATCAAGGTACCATAGTGTGAGTTCCATCGTGTGTCACTGGCACGTTTGAGACTTGTTTCTTGATTTAAGCCTCGCCCCGTTATAAGACAATCATTTTCAAAAGCTATCACAAGCTCTTCTTGAAGTTGCCCTCTAAGTAAATCACGCCGCTTACAAGATGCTCCAACATGATTAACCACACTATTAGCCGTTGCAAAAAAAGAGGCAATGTCTATATTCTTCTTTGCTACGGCAACAATAGCTAGTTGAAATTGATAAGCAAAGCAATGAACATAATATACACAAGGTTGTTCTCTCAATATCTTTGTTTTAAGGCCATTCAACTCACCTCTCATATTGCTAGCACCATCATAACCTTGTCCTCGTAGCTTGGAAATGCTCAAACCGTTGTGAGAAAATAATGTGTCAATAGCATCCTTTAGTGAACTTGAAGTAGTGTTGGTAACATGTTGGATACCCACAAATCTTTCAATTACATGCCCGTTGTCATCCACATAACGCAACACCATAGCCATTTGCTCTTTCACCGACACATCACGTGCTTCATCCACCAATATTGAAAAGAATCTATCTTTTAGACCATCCATGATAGCATCAAGTGTTTCAAGGGCACATGAATTCACAATTTCTTTTTGAATGCTAGGAGCTAGTAACTTGAGATTCCCCGGAGCATTTTCCATCACAACTTCTCTAACTTGATCATTATTATCTGCAAGGAATTGCAATAGCTCCAAGTAATTTCCCCTATTGCTTGAAGTGGCACTTTCATCATGGCCACGAAAAGGAAGACCTTGTCGCAATAAAAACTTAGTGCACTTGATTGATGCATTCAAGCATGTGCGATAAGCCTTACGAGCTTGGTCGGAGTGTTTGCTCACTGCCGTTTCAATATGTGTAGCTTGATTCATCAAATTTGTAGCAGCTTCTCTAGCCTTATTATGAACACTCCCAACCGGTCCAACATGCATCTTAAATCTTTCTCTCCCTTTCTTCCAAGTCTTAAATCCATCTCCAGTGAAAGCTTCACTACCCACTTGTGCAAAATTGGTTTTAAAGAGATAGCAATAGAGACAAAATGCCGCATATTTAGATATACTATACTCCAACCAATCAAACTCATCAAACCATTGGGGAATGAAGCGTCGATTAATTCCCGACATATTAGTTATTGGGAAATTATGACCTCTAGGTTGACAAGGTCCTTTTTGTAGATATGATCTTCGGACCTCATCTCTCATATTAGCATCGTAATCTATTATTCGAGTTCTCAATCCAGGATCCGCTTCAAGATTACCCAAAACACCATCTAACTGACTTTGTCTTGAACTTGGAGTTCTTGAACTACCAACAGTATTTGAACTATCAACATTATTCGAACTAGCCGAACCCGATGATGACTTTCTCTTAAAAAACCGTTCCATAATAATTCTACATATACAAAATATTCAAAATAAATACTCACAATATAAACAAACCATCAACATAATCAAAATAAATATGAATTGGATTTCAATTAAATTAAATATCTCATCTTGCATTCTACATATACAAAATAATGAAAATAAAAACTCACAATATAAACAAACCATCAACATAATCAAAATAAATATGAATTGAATTTCAATTAAATTAAATATATTCTACATATACAAAATATTCAAAATAAATACTCACAATATAAACAAACCATCAACATAATCAAAATAAGTATGAATTGGATTTCAATTAAATTAAATATCTCATCTGGCATTCTACATATACAAAATAATGAAAATAAAAACTCACAATATAAACAAACCATCAACATAATCAAAATAAATATGAATTGAATTTCAATTAAATTAAATATATTCTACATATACAAAATATTCAAAATAAATACTCACAATATAAACAACCACCAATATAATCAAAATAAATATGAATTAGGTTTCAATTAAATTAAATATATCATACATAGGGTTTAGAACTTACTTGAATTGTGAAATTTCACAATAACAATGAGCAAATACAAAGAGCAAAGCTGGTGGCACCACCACCACAGTGACGACGACAGCAGCACAAAGGCACCTTAATGGCAGCAGCAAGGGAGGAGATGGAGTTGAGGGTTTGGGGGGATTGAGTTTGGAACTTAGGGTTGGAGAGGAAGAGAAAGCAAAAGAAATTTGGGGGTTTTGGAATGAATCTGTGTGAAATAGGCTGAAAAGGACGCGCTGGACTTTTTTTTTTTTGTTTAGACCTGCCCAGGACACGCTGGGCATTTTTTTTTTGTTCAGACCTGGCCCAAAACGACGTCGTTTTGGCCAGGTCATTTAAAAAAATTTCCTGGGCCAAAACGACGTCGTTTTGAAAAAAAAAACAGGCGCGCGCCTGCTTCGTCTTCGTCTTCGTTTTGCCCAGTCGAGGAAGGGTTCTTTCAGACCTTTCGTCGAACACTTGGTGTGCAACCAAGGGGTCGCACCAGCAGCTCCAAGGGGTCGCACCAGCATCTCTAAGGGATCTCTAAGGTTGTTTCCATGGCTTCCAAGGGGTCGTGCGACCCTATTGACCCCACTGTGGATCCGCCACTGCCTCATTTACATTTTAGGCTCAGCCCTAATCCAATCGACTCATGCCCAAGACACACCCCAAGACTTCCTCAATTCCCACAATTCCGCTCGCGCAGCAGTTGGCGTCGGTCCCTTGACGTGGGAGGACAATATAGCACGCTTTGCACAAAACCACGCCAACCAACGTACTGGCGACTGCAATCTCACATACTCCTATGGGCCATACGGCGAAAACCTTTCCATAAGCACGGCTGACTTGCCAGGAGCGGAGGCTGTGGACAGGTGGGTGGCGGAGAAGGCTGACTACGAGTCGAACTCGTGTGCTGATGGCAAGATGTGTGGGCATTATAGGTAGGGATGGCAATTCTAACCGTTAAACCCGACCGTGGATAACCACCCGAATGGATTGGATTTGGATATGAAAATTCGGGTGTGGTTTGGATATGGGGAAAAACCGTTTATATTATTCGGTTATGGTTTTGGATATGGTTATAGAGGTCCCTAAACCGTATCCATAACGGAATCCGATCCGATTAGTAAATAATATAATTTATATATAATATAATAGTATAATATATATATATATATATGTATATAAATATTTGTATATCTATTATTCACCAAACCATTACCTTGAGAATACAAAAGTTGTATTTTGTTGGAAAGTAAGTTTTGAATCAAAATCAATGCAAACTCAATGGTACTTAGAGGACATAACAAAGACAAGCCAACATCATCAGTGTTTTAATTTTTATACTCAATAAGATCCATTAATTGGATCATTTTATACATCAAATGTTTAATGACGAAATTGATATCTACTAACTTATAATTTCTCAATTGAACGAATATATTTTTTGTATTGACGAAGATGGATATACCCGTTAACCGATGGGGAATCTGTTACCCGGTGGGTATGGTTTTGGATAATACCCGATGGTTAATTTGCGATTATAGATTTGGTTATTTTTCGTGGTTATGGGGATGGATATAACATTTTCGTCCCCAAACCGAACCGTTGCCATCCCTAATTATAGGCAGGCGGTTTGGAATACGACAGTTCGTGTAGGGTGCGCAAAAGTGAGGTGCAGTAGTGGGGGTACCTTCATTGGGTGCAACTATGATCCCCCAGGGAACTCTCAAGATGAGAAGCCTTACTAACCATGGAAGAATCAACAACCACTCTAGCAGTTTTTGTTGATTGATATATCTATAGATTAGAAATTCTACGATACGGTCCATATTTTTATGAAAATCTCTAAAAAATCAAAGAAAGATAAATAAATTGACAGATATAGTTGTTATTTCTGACACATTTGTTAAATATCGGTGAAACTCTCATATTTTGTCCAAATCAATGTTTGACAATTTCTAAAGTTTCCCTTTAAATTTCCATTATTTCTATCTAAAGCAACCGCTTTCGATGTTGATATTCAATATATCCGTCGATATTTCTACAAATTTGCATATCAATATTTTTATCGATATCGATATTTTAAACAACAATTATATCTATTAAGAATAAACTGAACTAAGAAGCGATGACCGATCATTTGTATATAACTTCCACTGGCAATGGTGATGTTGTCCAGCGCCCAACTCCCACCTACACAAGGCATATACAACATGGCATCTTAATCTTTGATCTTCCCAAGTTTTCTTTGGCATAATTCAGGCTGCTTAACCACAATAGTTTAAGGGTGATGCTGTTCGGCGAGGTTCGGTGACAGCTCCTGGCTAGATTGTGTCCCCGACGGAGGCGGTGGATCCTGATTGGTGACCCCCAATGGCTGTTTCTTTAGTGGATTTTTGCCTTTATTGTCTGCAGGGCCTTTATTGTTTGCCGTCATTATGGACAAACACCAGCCCGATTGTGGAGTGGAGGACATCGAATGTTTGTCAGATTTTTTCGAGGATTGTTTGGACCTGGATGAGCGCTTTGAGGATCGAATTCGTCTGGTTGGTATACTAATTGCTGATCAGGAACCCCCTCAGTATGTTGTAAATGAGGTACTTCGGCTACTCTGGCACAAACTTAGAGTCATCCGAGTGGCTAGAGCGAAGGAAAACATCAATGCTATCACCGTTGGGGAAGAAGCGGTAGCAAGATGGTTGCTAGAGAGGAACCCATGGTTTGTGAAGGGCTACTCTTTCTCGGTTAAGTTCTGGCCCACTTGTCACTCCTTAGATCACATTAAGCCGGACAGGGTGATGTTCCGGTTCCAATCACATGGCATACCACGCTAAGTCTATACCAAGAAAAATGCCAGCTGGCTGGGAGAAAAGATTGGAGCAGTCATCGAAGTCGATGATCCGGTGGAGAACGGGTTCCGAGGTTTCTTACAATGCAGGGTTGATTTTGATGCCTGTAGACCCTTCCTTACCAGATTCATTATGCCTTGCTCACAAAATGGTTCTTTAACTGTCTGGCTTCGTTACTAGGGTCTCAAGGACTTTTGCTACAAGTGTGGTCGGCTTGGGCATTCTAAAGGATGTACCTGGAAGGTTCAACTCACTGAATCCGGCGAACGTAAATATGTTGAGGGATTAAGAGCGTCCCCTGTCGGCTCCGTCTCTACGCTGCTGTTTCCCCCACCAGACCTAAGCTAAGTAGCGGTGCTAATGAGCGGCATTGGCGCAGAAAGTGGCATGTGGAGGGTGGTTTCTATGGTATCCCGAATGAAGAATGGGAGGCACCGGCACGGCAGTTTCAGGCGAACGTTGTGGCCAAACAGAGGGACATTGAGGTCTCTATGCGGTTAAACGGTAACGACAATCCAGTTCATGGCGATAGGGACAGGTCGGAGCTGACATCTGGGAGGATGCAACTTGGTTTGCAGTGCACGCTACCTGGTAATAGTCAATCCGAGGATGTCAGAAGGAGATCATCTCTGGAGGATCTTGATCATATGTGGCACCCTGATAGTCTTGGGACCTACTTTACGAATGGCTCATTAACGTTGGCTATCAATGGTTTCGATAAAGTTGGTGTGACCCAAAGCGGATCCCACCATGGGCTTTCCTTAATGCCAATGGGCTTACCCACACTCAGCAATTCTTTAGTCCTGAGCCCGACTATGAGTTGGCTGGCCCACCCTGTGATTAGCTATTAGATCCTGGCAACTCACTACCAGTGGGGGACCCACCTACCGATCCATTACATGGAAAAGCCAAGAAAAAGCACATGGATGAGAGTGCTACACCTTACCCTCTCCTAAACGTCTAAGAACCAAGGCATCTATTGGCCCGTTGAAGCCTCTCCATTTTGCTCGGGGCGGTGGCCCTAAAAGAAAATAAAAAATGAATGATGGGGGACGTGGTCGGCGTGCAACTGGAGATATTAACTTTACTGGGAAAAGTTCGTTCTGCATGGGGGAAGACTAGGGGTTACGTGAAATCCTTATTTCTGCATCCAAAGAGTTGGAAGAGGCTGAATCCAATGGCCTGCTGGGAAGGAATAAGCACCAAAAGAATATGGAATCGGCGGCGGTTGAGGAGACTCAGTCCTACCGTCAACCATGAGTATTCTATTCTGGAACTGCCAAGGGCTTGGGAATCCCCGGATAGTTTAGGCGTTGCGTGGGTTAATCCGGCAACAAGCTCCCCGTATTGTGTTTCTCTCTGAAACTAAATACAATACGAACAGGCTACGAAATGTCAGAGTGTAGTTGGGGTTCGATTATGCTTTTGGAGTAGACTCTTGTGGTAGATCCGGAGGTCTTGCTTTGCTATGGAATGATGACACTACTTTGGGATTTATATCCTCTTCCTCGCACCATATTGATGCGGAGGTAGGAAGAATTGGTGATGCGGAGCACTGGAGGCTCACGGGTTTCTATGGGCACCCAGTGACCGAGCGTAGGCATGAAACGTGCGACTTATTGAGGACATTAGCTTCACACTCCTCCATTCCCTGGGTTTGCGGAGGCGATTTCATGAAGCAGTGGGAGACTGTAATCTCATGGATTTGGGGTTCAGAATCGAGAATTTTACTTGGATAACCTCCCGCTGTGGGGGTATTAATGGACGGCTCGTCCGTGTCCTCGCTACTCTATCCTGGAGGAATCTCTTTCCCAATTCGTCTATTATCCACCTTAACCCGTGCAAATCTGATCACATTCCAGTTGCTCTTCTAACTTGGCAGCACCAAAATTTCAAGGCTAGGAAATTGAAAATTGAGCAGGTTCGTTCTCGGCTCAACTTTTTTTTGGCTAACCACTTGGCTGAACCCTTGTTGGCCGAGAAGAATGATCTTTTGCATAGACTTGATTCCCCTTTGGCTCAAGAGGAAACCTTCTGGCGGCAAAGGTCTCGAATTCAATGGTTAAAAGAGGGGGACAAGAACACCGAGTTTTTCCACCAGAGAGCTACCACCCGAGAAAAAAAATGCAAATTATGGCGTCAATGACGATAATGGGGAGTTGGTTGTGTCAGATGATGGTATGGAACGCATTGTTTTATCCTATTTTGACAACCTGTTCCGGACCTCCCAAGTGGTGGATGACGAGGAAATTATCAGGGCCCTGGATCGGCTAGTTACCGACGAGATGGCTACCTCTCTGAATGAGGATTTTTCTGAGGCGAAGATCAAGGCTACTCTCTTAGATATGCATCCTTCAAAATCCCCGGGCCCGGATGGATTTTCATCGCTGTTCTTTCAAAAATATTGGGACATCGTTGGGAAAGACATTTCTTTGGCTATCAAATCTTTCCTCTCTTCTGGGAAGATGTTGAAGAAAATTAACTTCACTCATGTCGCCCTTATCCCAAAGCAAAGTCACCCCACTGAAACGCACCATTTCCGCCCTATAAGTCTATGTAATGTGCTCTACAAAATTGCTTCCAAGGTCCTGACAAACCGTATGAAGGCCCTCATGCTGGAGTTAATTTCCCCGAACCAAAGTACTTTTGTACCTGATAGACAAATTTCTGATAATTCCATCCTTGCCGCTAAGGTTGCCCACCGTCTGAGTCGTCGACGCCGAGGTAAGAAGGGCTTTATGGCCCTTAAGCTCGATCTAAGCAAGGCCTACGATAGGATTGAGTGGTCTTATTTGGAATCTCCTGAAGCTGGGCTTTCCGACAAAGTGGACGACTCTCATTATGGCTTGTGTGAGTTCAGTTTCATTTGCTTTCTTTATCAACGGGGAGCCTAAAGGGTACCTCCATCCATCCAGGGGTCTTAGGCAGAGGGACCCGTAGTCACCATATCTCTTTCTCTTATGCGCGGAGGGTCTATCCGCTCTCATTGCAAAAAAAGGAACGGGAAAATTAGATTTTTGGAATTAAAGTTCGTCGTGATGCCCCCATCATTCCACATCTGTTTTTTTTTTCCGATGACAGTATGCTTTACTCTGTTGCGTCTAAGGCAGCCTATGAGGAAATCCAGTTTACTCTTAGGGCTTATGAACGAGCATCGGGGCACATGGTCAACCTTTCGAAGAGTTCTATCTATTTCAATAAAAACCTTAACCGGAACTCTCAACCGGACTTGGCCCGAGAGTTGGGTGTCTCTTGACTGATAAACATGATAGATACTTAGGGCTTCCTACGGTTGTGGCCCGCAACAGAAGTGCTTGCTTCAACAACATCAAGGAATGTCCTTGGAAACGGTTACATGGTTGGAAAGAGAATCTTATCAGTGCTGCTGGTAGAGAAATCCTTGTCAAGGTAGTGGCCCAATCCATCCCTCTCTACTCAATGAGCTGCTACCTTCTCCCCAAATCCTTTTGTGAGGATTTAAATCGGCTGGTGGCTAAATTTTGGTGTGGTGGTGTCGGTGATGCACGTAAAATCCATTGGTTGGCCTGGGATAAACTATGTCTTCCAAGGTGTGATGGTGGTTTGGGATTTAAGAACCTATACGCTTTTAACCTTGGCTTCCTAGCCAAGCAAGGTTGGAAGCTTCTCTCTGCGCTTTCCTCTTTGGTTGCACGGATGCTGAAGGCCAAATATTATCCTCACTGCTCCTTCCTAGAGGCGGTGATCAAGCCAGACGCTTCTTAAGGCTGGAATGAAAAACTTAAGAACGCAGAGATTTCACTTCAGTTGCATACACCTTGAATGTGTGGGATGCATGTATTTATAACCACTTACAGATTACAATCAGGGTTTGAATTAACCCTACTTACACGGAAGTTCAAAAATCAAAAGATACAAACTAAAATCTACAAAGATTACAACCAGTTTCAGTTAGAAGAATAATTCAAAAAGGAAGTCCTATAAACAAGGAGATAAGACTCCTAAGCACAGCACGACTTGTCAAGAAGCGGCTTCTGGCCACAGGAAACTGGAGTTGATATAGGCTTAGCTTCAGTGAACTTTGTGCCTGTGAGAAGGTCCAAAGCATACTTGGACTGACTGAGATGCATGCAATTCCCAAAATACTTCACTTCAACACCCAAAAAATAGTGGAGTGGTCCCAAATCTTTCATGGAGAACAAGGTCCGTAGCTTGGTAATTAAATGTGCCATTTGTCGTGAACTATTCCCAGTAAGTAGAATATCATCGACATAGATTAATAGGATGAGATACACACCTTTCTAATTAAATACAAAGAGACTGTAATCACATGTTGATTCTTGAAAGCCAAGTTGAAGCAAAAATTCTGAGAAACGTTGAAACGAAGCCCTAGGAGCTTGCTTTAACCCGTAAATGGAACGCTGTAGTTTGCAAACATGGTGAGGAAATTGCTTGTCAACAAACCCCACAGGCTGTCTCATGTATAATTCTTCACTTAAATATCCATGCAAAAATGCATTCTGCACATCAAGCTGTCGAACATGCCAATTTTTCGATACTGCAAGACTAAGAACAAGTCTTATGGTACTGTGTTTAACAACAGGACTGAAGGTCTCGGTGTAATCCACACCAGGCTCTTGATGAAAACCATTTGCAACCAAACGTGCTTTATGTCTTTCAATGGTACCATCGGCATTCCTCTTTATTTTGAACACCCACTTGTTGGGCAAAAGATTCATGTTTGACCGGTATGGAACCAAGCTCCATGTTCAACAACGCTGCAAGGCATTAAACTCTTGGACCATAGCATGTCTCCATTCTGGATATTTGATTGCCTGAGTAAAACAAGTAGGCTCAACAAACAACAAAATGGCAATTGGTTACTGGACACAGGAGCCAATGCGCACATCACTCCGGATCTGTAAAACCTGGTAAACCCGATGGACAACCACAGTGGGTAATTGGTCTTGTCGAGCTTAATGTTTACCACAGTTGTCATGGAGAAAAAGGGATGGGTGGGATTGTTTGGGGAAACGGGATTGGATGATTGAGAAGAAGCATCGTTGTTTTCAGCCATTGGAAGCGAGGAAAAAAAAACAAGGATCGTTGTCGTTTGACAGTAAGGCTCAATACCATGAAAAACTTAAGAACACAGAGATTTCACTTTAGTTGCATACACCTTGAATGTGTGGGATGCATGTATTTATAACCACTTAAAGATTACAATCAGGGTTTGAATTAACCCTACTTACACGGAAGTTCAAAAATCAAAAGATACAAACTAAAATCTACAATGATTACAACCAGTTTCAGTTAGAAGAATAATTCAAAAAGGAAGTCCTATAAACAAGGAGATAAGGCTCTTAAGCACAGCACGACTTGTCAAGAAGCGTTGGTTACCACTAACGGTTGACTTCGTCTAACATGGAAAAGTATTTGCACTGCAAGAAAGGTCATCAATTCGGGCTCGAGATGGCAAATCGGCTGGGGAGATTCGGTCCATATTTGGAATGATCGATGGCTCCCACTGCCTTCGAGACTCAAATTTTTTTCCCTTAAACCTCCTTCATGCGGGGTGTCTTTTGTCAAGGATCTTATCGATCATAATGGGTGCTGGAAGGTATCACTTGTTAAAGAGTCTCTTCACTGATACTGAATCTGATGCGATTTTGTCTCTTCCACTTAGCATTAGCATCCGTTGTCCGGATGATCGGTTGATCTGGCATTATGACAAAAAAGGTTCTTTTACGGTTAAGAGTGCATACCATATTGCACAGGATTCTCTACAACAGCGAATGGAGGCTCCCTCGACGTCCTCTAATGCAAATTCCTTAGGCCTGCTCTGAAAGAAACTCTGGGCAGCCAGGGTACCTGCCAAGGTTAAAATTTGAGCTCGGAAAATTGCTAGAGATATTATCCCCACCAAGATGAACCTGAGAAAAAAATAAGGTCAATTCTGATCTTCTTTGCTTCTTTTGTGGCGCCCCTGAAGAATCTACCCCTCATGTGATGTCGAACTGTGCTTTTGCTAAATGCATGTGGCTAGCCTTACCTGTTGGTCATCCGCATATGCCTCACCCTTCGGATGTGCTGAGTCGTATGGTTATTTGGGCTGAGCACCTTTCGGCCCCTAATTTCGAAATTTGCCTTATGGTGTTGTGGGCTATCTGGGGAGCAAGGAACGAAAAGCTCTGGAATGATAAGGTTGAAAGTCCGGATATTGTTCTATCTCGCTGTCTCTATTGGTGGCAGGAGTATAATCGCTCATTGCCTTGTCGACCCCCCTCCTTTTCCTCCTGTTACTTCCCAATGGTCTCGTTCTCCCACTTCCCTGTTTAAAATCAACACTGATGGTGCGGGGAATGAGCAGTCCAAACGGGGAGGTATTGGTGTGGCGATCCGGGATGAGCAGGGTGTTTTTGTGGCGGGTGGGGTGGGCGCGGTGCGGTTTGGTACGGTTTTGAAGCCAAAACCGAAATGAATCCAAACCGTTTGGTTCGGTTCGGTGCGGTTTCAAACGATTTTGGTTCGGTTTTGAGAAAAAAATGTACAATTTAAAACACCTATTTACGCATAAGACGATCTTATTTTCCTCATATATTAATTAATGAACATGTAGCAAAAACAGCAACAACAATGCAGCAAAAAACAGTGGCAAAACTGCAAAAAAAAAATACAGCAAAAAACAGCAGCAAAACTGCATGAA
The DNA here is from genome assembly GCA_024362995.1 of Heteromeles arbutifolia. Lineage (NCBI taxonomy): Eukaryota > Viridiplantae > Streptophyta > Magnoliopsida > Rosales > Rosaceae > Heteromeles > Heteromeles arbutifolia. The sequence continues at coordinate 13,510,116 of JANCRC010000002.1, read as the reverse complement.
AAATGCAGCAAAACAACAGAAAATCAGCAGCAGAAAAACAGAGAACTTCAAAGCATAAAGTTACAGCCTAATACCAACATGGGAAAATGATCGGACATAAATGGAGGCAAGAAATTCACGAAGCTATAGGAAAACCTATGCAGAGCGGAGATCTTCTAAATAAGACTCATCGATGCAATCCCCCAAGAGTGCAATGCCAGCACTGATTCAACCAGCAACTATTTCACTAAAGCCTCTAACGTCATTATAAGCCTCTACTGCCAATGTCTTGGTCAGAATCACCGTGCTTTGAAAACCTCATGGTTAAAAGATTCCAGCCAATCTGAATTTTCCCAGACTGTGACTACCCAAGTTATTCATAGAGTAATCCAAATAAAACTTCTAGAACTAACCTCTTCATTAACCAATCTCATTCCAGTTTCAACTATATAAACTAAATCAGGATTTTGAGCAGCAATAAGCTTTCACATACCATCAGCTGAGGGTAGAAATAAGACCCCTAACGTTCCAACAAGCAAACTGGACTATGGAAAGGGAGATGGCACTTGGACCTGACCAACGAATAGTGGTGCAAAATTGGACATGACTAGTGTAGTTGAACTAATTAACACATAACATTCAATATGGTGCGGTTTCGGTTTCAGTGCGGTTTTGAAAACCCAAAACTAAAACCAAACCGTTTTCTTTGCCGCGGTTCGGTTTCAAAACCGCAAAACCAAACCGTTCGGTGCTGTCCGATTCGATTCGTGTTTCAGCTTCGGTTTTCGGTTCTAAGTGCCCACCTGGGTGTGTCAAAAACTTTTGATCATATTATGGTTAGTGAGGCATTGGCTGCTAGAGAGGGTGCTTTGCTGGCGACTCAAAGGGGTTTTCAGAACTTCATATTAGAAAGTGATTCCCTCCAAATTGTGGTTGCGCCCAATGATCCTTCCACTAATTTGTCTATCATTGGGCATATTATTGAGGATTCTAAGGCACTTCTTGCCTCAGTTACTGGAGCTATTTCTACCCATGTTCGTCGTCAAGCAAATGATTGTGCCCACCGGCTAGCGCGTTATGCTCTTCTTTCAAATTCCAATTGCACCTGGAATGGGATCCCTCCAGATCTGATTCTTGACCCCCTTTTGAAAGATGTTTTGTTGTAATTTTTCTTGGATTTGAATGAATGAAATGCTATCGCCCTTTCTCAAAAATAAAAAAAAATAAAAAAAACTTGCACTGGCAAGGTGGACGGTAAAATTCAATCGATCAAGAATAATGCATTCTTTTTTATTTTAATATAGATTTTGGTAACTTGCTAGTAAGACATATGCATGGTACGGTCAAAGTTGCATAATTACTTGCCTAGCTTGAAGTCGTACTATTGCCTCAACCAAGAAAAACCTAATTTGCATTATTTGGCTGAAACGATAAATGTTTGTGGAAAACTCCTCTTGGCCATCTACTACACATATTCGAAAGTAATTACTGGCTTATGACCAAGCAATTCTTGCTACTTGGTTTTTTTTTTTATAGATATAACGCCGATTGTGCAAATCCATATATTTACAGAGTTCATAATGACTTTTAAATGCTAATGATTTTAGCACCTCAACTTTGAGTTACATAACAAACTCATGCTTGAACATTTTAATGTTCTACATCAACGTACTAATTCTTTACAATGTCAGACATCCATTAAAAAATCCGTCAGTTTAACCGTTAATTGATGAATTGGCAAGTACAGATCTCACATATTCGCTAACCATCAAATTTGTGCCACGTGGAAAAAAGTTTAAAAATATATTTTATTATTTAAGAATGCCAAAAAAAACTAATTGAAATATATAATTACTTTATTTTACAAAAAAAAAAAATATAATTACTTAATTAAATATAAACTAGCAAAGGTCACACACTCCATATGTGAGAAATATAATTTTTATTTTTCTCAAATATTTTTTTTATGGTAGGAATTATGGCAGGCATCAAAAAAAGGTATTGACAATTATGGCGAGAGAAAGAGAGAGAGTATAGAGGGTAGTGATAGAATAGAGAAAAACTTGTGTGGAACTCAACTTGCTACTAGACTGTGTTGACACACTCAAAACTTGCTATTTGTTAAACTAAATTAATAAAGGACTCCATACTAATTTTAAGTAAAAATTGAAAAATAAATTAGTTATTAAAATTGAATGACAAACATAAAGGCTTAATTTTCTCAAGCGCACCTCCTCCCTTCTCCTTGCCATTCCCACCCACTCCGATCATTAAATCAATCCATGCCCAAAAATATATTTGAATCTTGATCACTTCATCTAACCTAGAAAAACCTTGCTATTTTTCTTCCACTCATCAAATTCTTTTTTTGTATGAATAAATATATAGCATATATTGTTTCAATCGCTAAGAAAGAAAAAGGAGGGTTTTGTTGGTGGAGGTTTGGCGGTTGCTTCTCGATCACTTTTTTCAATTAGTCATCGGGTCCATTTAATTTTTCTGAAACGATCATATGACTGGGTTATCTGAATGATGAACATAGTATGAACTTGATGAATTCATGCTGATATTGCTATTGGTTTTATTTTTTTTGTGGTAGTGGTTGAACTAATGCGTCTAACATGATGTTTGGAAATATGATGATGGTTGAAAACGTAGGCAATCAGGCACCAGAACCTTGTGCTCTGTATACCATGTTAAAATGACTGAATATTGCAAAGGCTATGAAATTGGCATATTGAATGATTTCGGGCTGGTTTGGTATTGCTGTGCGTTGAAAAAAAACTGCTTCTGCTGTGCTGTGAGAATAAGTGGCTGTGAAATAAAGCAGTAGAGTGTTTGGTAAACTTTTTTGTAAAAGTGCTTTTGGAAAAAAAAGCAGTATGATAGTGTTTGGTAAACTTTTATGTAAAACAGCTGTGACTGTGTAAAATGACCAAAAATGGTATAATATTAGATGTGCTATTAATTTAATTTTCTTAACAAATAAAGGTGAATTACTAAATATACTTTATTTTTAAAAGAAAAATATTTATAAACTTTATCTTAAATATTAATTAGTATGACAAACTACTTCAATTGAAATATTTTAGATTGAATAGCTAGGATTCATTAGTACAATATTGTTAATGTATTTGAAAGTAGTCTAATTAGATGCAAAAATCTTGAGCACCACACACACATACACGCGTACCCACACATGCAAAAGTCTTGAGACTATCAAAAGTCCCATTTTTGTGCTCCGTGCTTCTCCCTTCCCTAAGCACCTTTCTCTTGTTCCCGTGCTCTCTCCCTCACCTCACTTCTCTGCAAGTCTCTCTCTCTGTCTTTCTCTCCTTCTCCTCATTATACACCGCACCACCATCCTCTCTCTCTCTCTCTCTCTCTCTCTCTTAATTTTCCCAATTCTGCTTCCTGTCTCTGTCTCTCTTTCAATTTTCTTGAGAAAATTCAACACCAACAACCAAATCATGGAAGAAAATCACGCTGCAGCTTTCGAATCAATCACAAACGGCGACCACCACGATGCCTCATCCATCGTCGCAAATGACTATAACAGGGTAGGATGATGAAGCTGCAGCGCAGAACGTGAAGGCCGATGAGGCGAATTCAGGATTGTGAAATAGCTGTGTTGGGGATTTGCTAATTTTGCTCTCTGTGTGTGATTTGGTCGGGGTTGCAGAGTGACTTGGGGTTCTTTGACTGATTGCTTTGATTTGGAAATGATTTCCTCTGTGTGTGTGTGTGATTTTCTTGACTGATTGCTTTGTATGTGTGATTTCGATGGATTAGACCATCGATTTGGGTTTCTTGACTGATTGCTTTGATTTGGTGGAGGCACCACCGGTTGGAAATGATTTGCTCTATGTGTGTGTGTGTTAGGCCATCTCTTCTAATAGGCGCTGCTGGTCTGAAGAAGGGTAGGATTGCCAGAAATTTACCCGCGTTTTAGAGGTTTGCGTAGAGAGAGAGTTGAGGTGAGATGGTTTGAAGGAGCAGGAGAGGCGGAGGGGGTGCGGAGAGGTGTGGGAGAGTGGTGGGTTTGACGGAGGAGTGTGGAGGCGGAAGAGAGAGCTCAGGGTAGGATTGCCAGAAATTTTCATTAAGGGGTCACTGTTCACCTGTGTTTTAGAGGTTTGCGTAGAAGTTGAAAAGCCAGCTTTTCAAAGCTACATTTTGCTGCTTCTGTTTTTTGGCTTTTTTTCACCCAAAACTGTGAAAAAAAGCTAAAGCTGGAAGTTTACCAAACACAAAAATGACCCTCAGCTTTTTTTTACAGTAACTTTTTTTTAAATCACCTCAACCCCAAATGCCCCCTTCATATATCCTATTGACAGAGTATATTGTACAACATATACACAACTAAGTCAACTAATCAACCCTACATTAATGACTAGGAAACAGTGTCCCATATTTAGTGGGATTTGACTCAAACTTATTTAGGTAAATATAATACAAGATGTATTACATATAATACCGTATAATATTTCCCAATAATTGCAGGATTTGAAAATAAAGAAAGGGTGGGCGGTGAATGCTGATGTGACTTGCATACACATGAATCCAAATCTGTTTGCATACCCGACGAAGTTCAACCCATGTAGATTGATGTACGTACCTGTTTCTCTACCTGAACACGTTATTTTTCTTTGTGATAGGATTTGTACCACATGCGAAAATAGAATTAAAAACACCTAAAAATATTTATAAGAAAACAAAGTAATTGTAGTAGAGATATCTCAAATAAGGTCGTTCTCAACTAAAATTGATATGAATAGCTTGTATTTAAAATCTATTCTTATTTAACTATTTAACACAATTTAGAAAAAAAAATTGAAATTGTGAATTTGAGTAATAAAACAAAAAACAAAAATAATTGACAAGGATTGAAATTGGCAGCAAGAAAAAGCAAATAGTTTTGGAAATTCAAATGTAAAAAGGCACTAGGGTTTAGCCATCATCATAAACAATTCTAAGTAGTACTATCAATCATTGGTGAAGCTAAGTGAGACCGCCCCTCCCCTCACCGGAAAAACACGACTAGAGTGCTGGTTGCCAGAAAGCCCGACTGGTTTTGCTGCTACTGTTGTCTGGTGTTTGGTTCTGCTGCTGCGCAGCATAGCTGAGTTTTTTATTTTTTTTTTATTTTTATTTTTTTAACATCTAGGCCAAAACAACATCGTTTTGGTCTTGGTAAAAAAAACTTAAAAAATAATAAAACGAAACGGCGTCGTTTCGTATATGTTGGAAAAAAAACTATAGGGGGGACCGCGTGTCCCCCGTTCCCTTTAGTCTATCTCTGTATCCTTTTCTTTTTCAATCTTCGATCAGAGCAAAGGTGCAGCAGCGTTGCTCTCCAATTCCCAGCAGCAAACGGAAAGGAAATTCCTTACATCGTTTGGCCTTTTGCTGCCCCGCCAGCTTCCAGCCTTCAAAGCCACTTTTTAGGTAAATTTTTTAATTCCTAAATTTATAATCCCTAACCCTAATTAATTATTTAAAACGAATTTTGTTTAATTGGTATAGAATCATATGGTAATGCACTAATATGGTTATTGGTTATTGATTATTGATATGATTCTATGATTATTGATATGAAATTATGCAATTATTTTTTAGGGTAAAAATTAAAATTTGAATTCTTGATTATTGATTAATTAATTGAATTATTACATAATGTGTACAATTATTCATATGATTAGTTTAATCGAATTTTTATTTATTGAATAATTTGTATGCGTATTGGTATTGATTAATTGAATTGTTGGTTGGATTAGCTATTATGCATATTAGTATTTTTTTTTCTTTCCGTTTTACAGTTACGTAATGGAACGATACTATAAGAAACAATGCTTAAATCCTCCTTCAAACATTTCGGGTAGTCCTTCTCCTTCAAATATTCTGAGTAGTCTTCCTCCTCCTTCAAATATTCCAAGAAGTCCTCCTTCGAATATTTTGAGTAGTTCACAACAAAGTGAGGCCACTAAGTTGGATGAAATATTGGCTAATCTTCCTGCAGACCCTAGACATAGACGTCGAAAGCTTGATTATCCACCTAATTATTGTGAAGCAATTCGTAGACACTGTCTCCAAAATGATCCTTGTCAACCTAAAGACCACATCATGCTAAGAAAAGTTAGCAACAATTGATGTTTTATCACCGATTGGTTTGATAAGTTTAAGTGGTTAGAGTATAGTGTATCAAAAGATGCTGCATTTTGTCGTTATTGTTATCTTTTCAAATGTGATTTCAATCAAATGGGTAGCACTGGAAGTGACGTCTTCATCGAGAAAGAGTTTACAAAATGGAAGAAAGGACCCGAAATCTTCAAGTCCATGAGGGAGGTGTTGGAAGTCATCATAATAAAGTTGTATAACAAGCTAAAGATTTGATGACACAAAAACAACACATTGAAACATTTGTGATTAAGCAAACCGATGAAGCTCGCATTAATTATCATACTTTATTGAGTGCCTCACTTGAGTGCACAAGATGGTTGTTGGGACAAGGTTTGCCTTTTCGTGGCCACAATGAATCGTTGAATAGGGGTAATTATTTGGAGCCTATGCAATTTCTTTCCAAGCATAATGAGCAAGTTAGGAAGGTTGTGTTTGCGAATGCTCCTAAGAATCTTAAGTATACTTCTTCCGATATTCAAAAAGATCTTGTACGTGCTTGTGCCATTGAAAGTATAGATGCAATCACTAAAGACATAGAAGGTGCATTTTTTCTCTTTTGGTTGATAAAGCACGTGATGTTTCAACTAAATAGCAAATGGCAGTGGTATTGCGTTATGTGAACAAAAAAGGAGAAGCAATTGAAAGGTTTTTGGGTGTGTAACATGTCTCATCTACCTCGCTTGAAGATGCTATTGAGAGATTCTTTACTATAACAAATTTGAGTATGTCCAAGTTACGGGGACAAGGTTATGATGGAGCTAGTAATATGAAAGATGAGCTAAATGGCTTTAAAACAAAGATTTTGAACAAGTATCCTCAAGCATTTTATGTTTATTGTTTTGTACACCAACTTCAACTAGCTCTTATAGCCGTTGCAAAGGGAATTGAGGGTGTCGCCATTTTCTTCAACGATGCTAGTATTTTGGTCAATACTATTGGATCATCGTGTAAGCTTCGTGATGCATTTAGAGAGAAACAACTAGAACAAATTAAGAAAGCTCTTGATATTGGTGATCTTGAAACGGGTTAAATCAAGAGAGTAGTCTCATGATCCCTTGTGATACACATTGGAACTCACATTATGATACTATAGTTAGTATTATTGTCATGTTTGAAGTCATGGTGGAGGTGCTTGAATGGATTAAAGATGATACCAACCAAGACAATTTCGGTGAAGCAAGTAAGTTATTCCATGACATACAAACTTTTGATTTTGTGTTTCACCTTTTTTTTATTTTTTATGAGACTCATATTGGGAATTACAAATGAGTTATCATAAGCATTACAAAAGAAAGATCAAGATATTGTGAATGCGATGGCATTAGTGGAAGTATGCAAGCAAAGACTACAATCTTTGAGAGATGATGACTTTGGGGACATGCTTGATGATGTACAAAAGTTTTGTGAAGAGCATGATATTGTCATTCCTAACATGGAGGATTTGTATTTTGTAACTGGAAAATCAAGGCGTAAAGCTCCAAGACTCAAAAACTTCCATTACTATCGTATGGACCTCTATTATCAAGTCCTTGATATGCAATGAAAGGAATTAAATGATTGCTTCAATGAGGTAAACACCGAGTTGCTTCTTTGTATGGCATGTTTGAGTCCGGTGAATAATTTTGCATCTTTTGACAAAGCAAAAACTATTCGTCTAGCCTAACTTTATCCTCAAGATTTTGATCTTATGGACCTCATGAATCTTCCAATTCAACTTGACAATTACATTCACGATATGAAGATGCATAGTGAGTTTTCATCATTGAGAGGAATTGGTGATCTTGCAAAGGAGTTGGTGAAGACCGGGAGGTGTGCAAGCTATATGTTAGTGTATAAGCTTCTTACATTGGCTTTGGTGTTACCGGTTGCAACCGTTTCGGTGGAGAGAGCTTTTCCTGCTATGAAACTTGTGAAAACACCATTGCGTAACAAAATGGGAGTCAATGGTTTAGTGATAGCATGCTTGTTTACATTGAGAGAGATGTATTTGCTTTTATTGATAATGAGCCTATTATACGACGTTTTCATGATATGAAACCTTGCCGGCAACAATTGTATGTTTGTATTGATAAATTATGGAAGACATTACTATATAAAAGGATTTGGTTGTTGCTATTCTTTTGAACCTTACACTTTTTTAACTTCGCCCCTCCCCCCATCAATTCCTAGTTTCGCCACTGCTATCAATTACTTACGAGTTAATATACATACATGCTTTGAAGTTAGGTTTTTCTAATGCATATTTTACTCGTGATATTCAAGCTATAATATATATATATATATATATATATATATATATATCTAACATGTAACATGTCCATGATATTCAGATAAAAAATATGAACATGCAAGACTCATTAAGTTTTTTGAAAACCTTTTAAAAACAATGCAACCTTTAAGAGCATGATATTCGTCTTAAGTAAAATTACAATTATCAATCATAAGAAGCCTTACTCAATTTCAACGTGATATTCCAACATAAATTGCATTAAATTATTTGTCTATATATCAATTATGGATGCAAATTTTCGCCTTCTCATTCTTTGTCAAAATTGCACCTACAAAACAATCAACACCTTTGGTCAAGGCCAAGAGCCTCACGCGCCCATGATGAATGGGGGGGGGGGGGGGGGCTTTGGCCGAAGAACCTCCTATGCCAAAGTTAGAATTTAGAGAGAAATAGTGTTTAGAGAATTTTGGGATTTTTGGAAGAGTGTTGGAATGAGTTTTTGGTGAAAATAGGAGCCTATTTATAGGGCTAGGCTTGGCCATTTTTTCCAAGGAATGGCCGGCCCTTGAAGGAGTTTTTGTGGTTGAGATTTTGGTTTAATTAGCCAATTTATTGGCTAATTAAACCTTAAAGAATAAATTGGTGGTTACATATTTATTTAGAATATATTGATAATTAGGTTATGAAAAGGTTATAAAGAATAACTAAATAATTTGCTAAAAAGGGGAGAAAAGGGTAAGGAAAGGTAGGAAATAGGATGGATCCCTTTTTAGATGGGGATGGTCGGCCATTGATGTGGTTTTGGGTGGATTATTTGATATAATGGGTGATTAAATTGGTGATTAATGGATTAATTAGGAATTAATCCATTAACTAGCCAATTAATCTCTATTTATATGAAATAATTTGTAGGTTATGAAGTAATTACCTAAGATGAGGATGGATGAGATAACTATGAATTTGTTACCTTCCTTTGGACACTTTTGACTTGGTTTAGGGATGATTGCCCGCTGCCCAGTATGCCTCAAGGGTATTTTTGTCCTTTTTTACCCAAGAATCCACATGTCGCCTTGTGATTATTTTTGGCTCCACAAATGCCCCCACACCTGTTGGGCTGCTCACAGGAAAGGACAACAGGTGTAGAGATTTTCTAGCTTTAATAGGAAATTAAATCCTTCTAGGAAAGGGAAATAAATTTCTCTCAAAGCCTATTTAAGTCCACCTTAAGTGGGTTATTAAATCAACTTTGGAGAGCGATTTATTCTACCCTACAAGAGAGAGAGCTGAGAGGATATTTGTTCCCCCTCCTCTAGCAATCTTCTACATCTTGCCCGTGCAAAAGACTGTCTTTCGTTGCTTTCTTCATCTTCTCCGTGCCGCACCTGATGTAAGAAAGATTTAATTTTTCTTGTCTTCTTCTTGGATAATGTTGTCGCGGGGTAGTCATCGGGGTGGTGCGGCACGTTGGCTGGCAGGGGCCAGGAGTCGGATCGGCATGGGCGGATGAGGTGTTGTGGCAGGGACCACTGCTTTAAGCTGCTCGGCTTGGCTAGAGCCAAGGGCAACTTGTGCGGCTGGGGCCGCGGATTGTGGTGCTAGGGCGCAGTGCTAGGCGAGTCTCATGGCTAATGTCCTTTAGGCTCTTAGACCTGACACGAGCCAGGTCGGCGATTGGGAGAAATGAAGAGGTTGCGAGCCTCATGGGCTTGCTGGAATGCTGGGCATGCAGGCCTCCTACTTGTTAATGCTGGGTTGAGCTCTCCTGCTAAGTACCATAAATGTCGTTAGTTGCTTAGTCCCCTTCGTCGGGAGAAATATGGGTTGCTCCCGAAAGAATAGGTAAAGAGGATCAAGGTGGATGCATTGGCTCGTCTGATCGTTGTCGTGGAGCTTACTATAAATGAAGGTGGAAAGAAGAGATCTTCCTTGCCTACTCAAGAGATGTTGGTTGAGAAAAAACTGAAGACTTCTTCTGCTGCTCATGAGGGTCAGCCGGCTGCTGAAGGTGTGGCGACCGAGTAGTCGTGGAATGTCCAAGCTACTGTAGTCTTCTAGGTAGCCTTTAGGATTTTCTTTGTTTTTCCTTGTAGCTCTTGTTTTGCTTGAGCTCCTTCGGCCTTTGCTAGTTGTTTATCAACATGTTTCCTTCATTTTTCTTCATCTTTGCTTCTTTTGTTCATGCCTTAACCTTTAGACTTTTACAGACCAGTGGCAAGCGTGCTACTTTTCTATAAGCAGACAGGCCCGCGTAGCCTATGTAGCCGTAGGTGTTGGTGTAGAACTTTGCAAAGTTGTTAGCCATAAGATTGGCAGCCGGATGCCTTACTTACAGAAGCAGACAAGTCCGCGTAACCACTAAGCTATTAACCTTGCTTTCCTCCATTTCCATAGGTTGCGTAACAAGTATCACAACACTTTAGGACTTGGTGTAGGTTGTTCCGCGCTTGGCAGAGGTGAAACTTATCAACTATGTAGCATGTTGGCAGTGGATAAAGCTTCGTATATGCACGCTAGCTTATTTAACCTTTCACAAGAATGTGCAGTTGTATAAGTTTAGCATGGCTTTACTGCTCGAAGGGCAAGCCTTAGGCAGTCTTCCAGAAACCGTAGGCTACCTTATGCACTCGGTAGCAGCTTTAGGGTTCCAGGGGCAGCCGTCTATAGGACGTACTGCGTAATGTGCCCCCTCCGTCTCTAGGGCCCGGTTTCTCGCGGATTAGGCCAAGAGACCCAAAATCCTTCAGTTAGCTAAGCCTTGAAAAAGACCATTGTGGCTACTTCTAGGAATCCCGGCGCAAACCATCGTGCATCTAGTTATACTAGGGTAGCCAGGCTCATCCACGTCTGGATATTCGGAGTGTAGAGTTTATCCTCCCGTCTTGGAGAGCTGACCCATGTGGGTGTCGGGGAATTGGTTTACCCTCTCGCACTGGAGAGCAATTAGTTTACCCTCTCGCACTGGAAAACATGGTTGGTCCCTCGAGGGGTGCAATTTCTGCGATGAGTCCCTAAGAAGGGCGCAATCTTCTTTTGAAGTGCAGGGATGATCAGTTGTTGTAGGCATGTAGTCGAGCCAAGTTACAAATTACTTCTGAATTCCTCATTGAAAAAATGAGTGAAACGAACGAATAGCTTAGTTGTAGGAAACTGCATAATAACTGGATAGTCCTCGGCTTGCGAGGTAATGCCCGTTGAGCTGCTTGAGTCTTTGGGTCTTGATATAGTGGGAGGTCACACATGGTACTTCCTCAGGTTATAAGCGTTTCATTGTTTCTTAATCTCTTTGCTGATCTTGTACGGACCTTCCCAGATGAAATCCATATTTTTGGAGCTTTCTCTGCAGGCAGTGATGAAGGCTTTTCTTATGGCTAGATCTCCAAGTTGGAATTGCCGAATCTTGGCCCTTTTGTTGTAGTTGGAGAGGAGTTGCTGCTGGTAGGCTACGATACGGGTGATGGTCTGCTCGCGCTTCTCCTCTGCCAGATATAAACTTGTGGCCATCTTCTTATGGTTGCTCGTCTTTTGATGGTGCGATATGCCAATAGATATCCGGGGAGTTCGTCTGGCCATTTTCCCTTCTTGTTGGTGAGAGATTTCTTAAGGTAGTCGATGACCATTTTGTTGAATGCTTCGGCCTGCCCATTGCCTTGAGGATATCTCGACGTGGACATGTGCTGCTTGATGCCATATTTTTGGAAAAACTTGGCCAAATCTTTACCCACAAATTGCGGGCCATTGTCAATGACGATGGATTGAGGGATGCCAAATCGGCAAATGATGTTCCTCCATATGAAGTGCTCTATGTCCGTCTGAATCATGGTCGTCATGGCTTTACTTCGACCTATTTGGTGAAGTAATCGGTTGCCACGATCATCATGCCTCTGCCCCCAGTAGCAGGCAGCATAGGTCCTACCAGGTCGATCGCCCACTGTATGAATAGCCAAGGACTCGTCTGCGGGTGTAACTCCCTAGCAGGCAATGGTCGCACTTTTGTACTAACTCCTTAGCATCTTGGTGCATGGTAGGCCAGTAGTAGCCTGCGTTAAGAGCATTCTATGCTAAGAATCAGCATCCGGAGTGGTTTCCAGAAACGCCTTCATGGATTAAGCTTAGAACCTTCAAGTCATCGGGAGGCGCTAGGTAGCGGAGATGTGGTCTGGTGTAGGATCTTCGGACGAGAATGCCGTTCCATATGTAGTAGCGTGCTGCCTTGATTTGGGGCTTTCTAGACTCCAATCTTTCCTTGCGGAATGTGCCATTGACCAGGTAGTCTACAATGGAATCTTGCCAGTTTGGAGTTGTACTAACCTGTGACACTTCGGCTGCCGGCTCTGCCTCTATGCTTAGCTTGTCTAGATATTCTACCAAGATAAAGCGTTTGAGTTGGTGGTCAAAGGCGGAGCCTAGGTCAGCTAGTGCGTTCGCGTGGGCGTTGCTTGCCCACGGAACTTAAGTGAGGGTGTAAGTCTGAAACACCTCAAGTAGTCTGGCGAGTGATTAGCTGGGAATCAGAATGAATTGCGAGCTTTTTCATCGCCAAGTATTTTTCCATTCGGAGGCCTGCTAATAGGGCCTCGTAATCTACTTCGTTGTTGGATGCTTTGAAGCTTAGAGTGATCGCCTGCTTGGGCATCAAACCATCTGGGGTGACAAGGACCATGCATGCTTCCGAACTTTTGTAGTTGGATGCGTGGTTGACATGCAAATGCCAGAAGTTTCCATCGAACGAAGCAAGCATGGCTAGGGCGTGCTCGGCTGCCTCCGGAAAGTCGTTAGGCCGCTCTGTTGCGTCGCCTAGGCTCGGCGTGAAGGCGTGGTAGGGAGTCATAGAGCTGGGCCATGTTACACGTAGCAGGAGATACTCAACTGCCGGTATTGGGCCACCCTAGAGTTGAATTATAAAGCAAGGGTCGCCTGAGGCCGTGTGACGCGCAGCAGGAGGTGGTGCTCAACTGCCGGTACATGTTGCTCCTATGTAGAATCTTTTGGGGCGACGAGGAAAAAACTTGTTTTCGAGTGTGTCCTTCTAGTGTTCGTCTGCCCTTGGCGTGTCTTTTGGGCCGAGTTGTTGCGTTCGTCATAAAACTTTGCATCCGCTAGGGTCTACGCCTTTATCGTCGCGCGTCTGGATTGGGCAGAATAGTGCGTCATGAGGATGACTGCGTGCATTTGAAGGTAAAACTTGAGCTTCCGGGTTGCAACAACTATTGCCAAAGTTAGCTTTTGAATTTCTGGTAGCATTGAGGAGAGCTTTTGAACCGTTGAATACAAGTAATTGGGCCCCCAACTCTTCTCGTATGATGGTAGAGCTTATTGCTGCTTCAGATACCGTCACACATGCGAATAATTCCTCCGATGCTTCCAGTGTAGTAGGGAAGTGATGTCAGGTACTTCTTCAAGTCCTTGAATATGCATTAGCGAGCCTCGTCCCAAAGTACATATTTGTCTACCAGAGTTAGATCTTCTTTCATGATCAATTTTCCGAATAACGGGTGGTCTACTGGAAGTCCTTTTTGGAAGGCTGCTCTAGCTATCGAGTCGTTGCATCCAACTATTTTTACCTTCTCTACTTTGAACCTCTTCACATAATCGCAAAGCGACTCATTAGGGTTCTTCTTGACGTTGAACAAGTGGTCGGACTTCTTCTTAATCGAGCGATATGATGAATATTCTTTGGTGAAAACCAAAGATAGTTCGTCGAAACTCCGGATGGATTGTGGCGGCAGGGTGTAGAACCAATCTTGCGCATCGCCTTGTAGAGTGTTGACGAATATCTTACACATGAGATCGTCGTTGTTTCGATAGAGGATCATTGCGCTTCGATAGTGCTTCAAGTGTCTCTCCGGGTTTCCATCCCTTTTGAAAGATGTGAAATGTGGCATGCTGAACTTGCATGGAGGCTCTACCTGCTCGATCTCATCCGTGAATGGTGACCTGCTTATGTTAGTCATGTCCCGTCGTAGTGCCTTGTCGGTGACCTTGTTGCGTCAGAAATTGAGCAATCGCTTGGTCAAGAGTCTCTCTACTTCTTCTTGAATTTGCCTTTGTTGAGGTAGCAGAGCTCTCAGCTACCCCCAGTCGTGACTTACTGGTATAGGCTGTTCTTCCATGTGTTTGGCTCGTCTATGCCGCAGATGCGGTGCATATGGTGCGTTCCTAGCAGGCGAGCGAGTTCTTTGCAGGCTGCCAGTTGAACTTGAGCCGGATTGAGTGATTGTTTCTCTCCGTCCATCACGTTGCCTATTCTGATGTGAGGTGGATGATGCTCCTTGCAGGCTTAACCGCGAATGAACACTTTGCTTGGAAGGCTGCTCATGTTGATTATTAGAGTGTGGCCCCAACCATGAGTGTATGCTCGTCCGTGGGCCTAGTCGAGAGTGCACGCTCATCCGCGTGCTAAGACGGGAGTATACGCTATCTCGGGGGCCCAATCGGGAGTGTACCCTGCCCAAACGCTCGGTTCGTGGCTGGTTGAGTGACTGTTTACCAGGACGCTACTGGAGAGGTTCATCGTCTACCCTTGTCCTACTTCGGGACACCTTAGATCTCGGTGCGCTACAGAAGCTGGTTCACCAAGGTCGTCTGTTGTGCAAGGGCGCTCGTCAACTCTATAACTTGTTGAGACAAGTGTTGTTCACCATTTGGATTGGAATAGCTTGGAAGAAATGTGCCTCCTTGAGCAGTGGAAGGGTGGTAGACTCCGGGTGCGGGATTTAAGTTGGGAAATGTCAAATCCGCGGAGAAATGTGGTGAGAATGCCTCCGGTTTGATCGTAGGCCCAGAAATTTGATGCAGGGACAGTTGAACTAATCTTGGACCGACTTGGGCTACTTGGAAGGCCGCGGGAGCAGGCTGGGCCGCGGGAGCAGGCTGGGCCGCGGGAGCGGACTGCTCGGCGAGAGTAGGCTGGGCCGCTGGAGCAGGCTACTCGGCTGGAGTAGGCTGGGCCACTAGAGTGGGCTGCTCGGCAGAAGCAGACTGCTCGGCGTGTGGAGCACGTGGGTGCGAAGCTAGGGCTCGGGCCCGTGCAAGCTTGGATGGCACGGCTTGGGCCACGGTGGTGGTGCCATGGATCTCGCCGAAGTTGGTTGCCATGGTGGAAATTCGTGGTGGTGCCAATCCACCCATGACCACGTTTAGCCTCGTGGATCGCCACGGTCCCGTTTCTTGAGTATTGGAATTTTTACTTGTGGAATTTTCTAAATTTCTAGCCATTATATTTTTCTTTCACGTTTTACCAAAGAATCTTTGCAAATAAAAAAAATTCTAATAATAAGAACGTATGAAAAATTCAAGTGGACTAGAACATAGAGAAAATAGAGAAAAAAAAACCCTTGTATGGGAGAGTCTTCTACGAGTGTGGATCTCACTCTCAATGAAAGCACCAATTTGTGGATGCAAATTTTCGCCTTCTCCTTCTTTGACAAAATTGCACCTACAAAACAATCAACACCTTTGGTCAAGGCCAAGAGCCTCACGCGCCCATGATGAATGAGGGGGGCTTTGGCCGAATAACCTCCGATGCCAAAGTTAGAATTTAGAGAGAAATAGTGTTTAGAGAATTTTAGGATTTTTGTAAGAGTGTTGGAATGAGTTTTTGGTGAAAATAGGAGCCTATTTATAGGGCTAGGCTTGGCCATTTTTTCCAAGGAATGGCCGGCCCTTGAAGGAGTTTTTATGGTATTGGCTAATTAAACCTTAAAGAATAAATTGGTGGTTACATATTTATTTAGAATAAATTGATAATTAGGTTATGAAAATGTTATAAAGAATAACTAAATAATTAGCTAAAAAGGGGAGAAAAGGGTAAGGAAAGGTAGGAAATAGGATGGATCCCTTTTTAGATGGGGATGGCCAGCCATTGATGTGGTTTTGGGTGGTTTATTTGATATAATGAGTGATTAAATTGGTGATTAATGGATTAATTAGGAATTAATCCATTAATTAGCCAATTAATCTCTATTTATATGAAATAATTTGTAGGTTATGAAGTAATTACCTAAGATGAGGATGGATGAGATAACTATGAATTTGTTACCTTCCTTTGGGCACTTTTGACTTGGTTTAGGGATGATTGCCCGCTGCTCGCGCGTAGGAATCCCAGTATGCCTCAAGAGTATTTTTGTCCTCTTTTACCCAAGAATCCAGGTATCACCTTGTGATTATTTTTGGCTCCACATCAATGGTGGCCAATCATCAAGACATATAAATAGTTTAAATAGTGATTAACAATTCAAAGAAAGCATGCATAACATCATAAGCAATTGAAAAGAAACTACATATTCATGCTAAGATTTGTGGTCTCAATCAAACAAACAAAATTAATTATGCATATTCATAATTGAAAAGAAAACATTGTTAAATCAAAGTAAAGAAAAACACCCTCGTAGATTAACTTGAAAATTCGTCCAAAACCGAGCTGCCCAGCCAAAAGTTGCGTTCTCCAATATAACATCACATGAGAACCTAGAAAAGACTCGGCTAAAATATGGGTGTAGTCAAATTAGGATTTGATGAGATTTTAAAGGAGTTTGAAATCATGGTGTAGTCAATTAGGATTTTGAAAGAGGATTTTAAAGGAGTTTGAAATCATGGTGTAGTCAAATTAGGATTTAAGAGGATTTTAAAGAATACAATCAAATCCATGGATATAGTCAATTACGTTTTAAAAAAAGCCTACCAAATCTAAATGTAGTGAGAATATCGAAAATTTGCTAGGATTTTAATGAGTGGAGGATTTTGATGGATTTGAAAGTGGATTGTATAAATACCAATGCCATCAAGAATCCAACCCTCCCCCTTAGATTTCTTTTGACATTCATCAGACTTCCTCTCTTAGTTAGAAGAAGAATAGTCTTCCTCAATCGTTATTGCTTTTCTCTTTTGTGTAGTTCTACTCAGTCTGCAAACCTAGTGCTAAAACCTCCCAGACTGATAAACCCAAGCTTTGAGGAAAACCATACCTTCACCCATTGTTTGCCCCAATTTCTCGGTTATTATAATTTCCCCACCCCACCCCATATTCATTTTTCACAAAAGAGCAAAGAAATTATATATAAATTTCTAATATTTCACAATTCGTTTCTGAACAATTTATATATAAAATTTTGGTTCTTTGAGTCAGCATTTATATTGTGGGTTTTGCTTGGTTTTTGGTGAAGTAATTAGCAAAACCCAGTTGCCACAAGCTGGATTTATCGACAAAAATTTGGGTTTAGGAACACAGATCTTTGCATATTTAAGGAAATGTAAGAAAGCTGGAAGCTTTTCTGCAAAAACCCATTTGTTAATTTGGTGGCTTTTCCAATAACCAACCGGTGGAATTTGGAGTTTTGCTTGGGTGCTAAGATGAATTTGGCTCTTTTGGAAATTACCCATTTTCCTATTACAGAATTGGATTCTTATTTCTTTCGTTTCGATTTGTATAGCTAATAAATCATTTTGATTTGGTATTGTGGTTTGGTAATTTTGATTTGTATAAAGCAGCGAATTATAGTGAAATAAGACAAATCAACCCCAAATAATGGATTACTTGAACCCCAAATAAAGAAAAAGGCTATGTTGCTCCAAGTTCATGTAATAAAATGTATAGAGCTGTACAATAGGACGTGTTTTAGAAAACTAGTTTCCAACTATCATCTGAAAGCCAGGATTATTACTATGGACATGTGGATAGACAAACAAGTGCAACAACAGTTGACAAGAGTTTCAAGTACAAACATTGTAGGTTAATCTTTTGAAATCCTAAGAAATCCTAAAAAATCCATGAAAGAAGTCCTTACAAATCTATCAAAATCCATATAGAATTGTAAAATCTATTAAAATCCTTTGAAATTTGTTACTTAAAAAAAGTCTTTTAAAATCCTTTAAAATCCAAATTGACTACATCCTCCCTAAATAGTGCAGAAATTAAATTCTTTAACTAATTTTGGTGTCCAAACAAATCTGGAAAACCAATTAATAAATAAAAAGGTAAATTATACAAAACTATCTCAACTATTGGTCAAATTACAATGTTGTACCTCATCTTTAAAACATTGCAATGTTATCTTACAAATTTATTTCAATATCAGACCTTTGTCAATTTGTCTGTCCAATTTTATGTTAAATGCTGACGTGGCGTGTACTATGTCCCATTCTCTCTCCAGCTAGAGTTTTTCAGCATCTCTTAGGCTGACACGTGTATATAACATTAAAAAATAAAAAATAAAACAAATGAAAAACAAAAAATATTAAATAAGAATTTCGATAAATGTGCTATTCAGCCCCAAACCGCATAATGATAATATACATTAAAAAATGAAAAATATGTTGTAGTCATATTTAGAATAGGAATGTGATTGTGTAAATCCTAAGGTATCTAGGAATGTATCTTATATTTCTATTAGGAGTAGATTACTTATTAAATGATGTCATCCTAAAGGGAAAGGTTTTTACATATCCTACTACTATAAATAAAAGGAAAACTAATGAAAATGACTTAAAAACTTTGAGTTTTAACAATAAGGACAAAATTAAGGGTAAAGTGAATAGTACCAGGATTGACTTTTTAGTATAAAAATGTGGTTTTTCGTTAAAGTGAACAGTACTGGGAGTTTTTCGTTAAAGTTCCCATAAATAAAGGCACAATGGGGTGAATCAAACACACCTCACAATTAAATCAATCTCTCTTCTCTCTAACTATAGACGGCCCCCCTCTCTCTCTAAACCCTAGATCGTTCAATCAAATAGGCCTACAACATGTTATCAGCACGCTCTTACAAGAAGCTAAGGAACTGACGCATCGTAGGAGGAGGCTTTCATCCACCAAATTCAAAGGCTTATTCGTTTTTTGTTAATCAGGTACGCTTAAAATAAAAGAAGATATTTGAAACGTCCACGAAGCATGAAAACATTCCCCATGATGCATGAACCCCTCTATGTTTATATTTTCCTTACGATATATATATATATATATATATATATATATATATTGTATATGTTCATATATTTGTCAATGTATATATATATATATATATATATATATATATATATATATTTGTTTCATGCATCGCACAATTAAATTGTTATGTGGAATATGTGAGTCAATGTGTAAAATTAAATTAGAAGCAATTTATGGTTTCCTAAACCCTAGGGGATTTCGAAAAAAGAAAAAAAGGGAAATTAGACATGGTGCGGCACACCCACCGCACCATCACTGTGCATGCAAAAACCAAGCTTCGGCCTGGGGTAAATCTGATAGGCCTGAAGCCCTTCGCCCGTTTGCACTATGAACAATGCCATTCAACCAGCCCAAATTGGGTGGGTTTTTCCCCGCACGCCGCAACCTTTTATGGTTGCTGGGCTTTGTGTTGCCCAGGCCCACAGCTTGCACCTTGGCCCGCGTCACGGCCCGTGTCCTCCACACCAGCCCACAAGGCTGGGCTTGGTCCCTGCGGCCCACTTCACGAAACAACTGAAGCCAGCCTATACGGATGGGCTGCCTGCGACCAAACCCACAAGGCCAGCCCCTGCTGGGCCTTGCCCCGTGACCTCCCTTCTGCCCAACCTTGAAACCCAGATGCGGCTAGGGTTTCTCTTGTCCCCCTGTGGCCTGAAGCCTACTCCCGAGGCCCTTTTGGGCCTTGCCTTTTACTCAAGGCACACAACCCAAGCCCAATTATTTTTGGGACCATATTTTTGACCCAATAATATTATTTAGCTTCTACAATCGACCTGTATGGCCCAATTTATTGAATTAATTAAAAGTGACATGCAGTCCATTAATCTGATATTGAATCCAAAATTATTGACCTGAATACCACTTTTGGACATTAACGATTCAATAATTTATTTTTATACTTTGAACCGTGACCTACTTTCTTAGTAACGAAGCTCTCACACTTGAGTTGCCGAAGAACCTCAAATCCACTATATTTAAATTAGTATATTGCATTCTGTGTTTCTTACAGGAACCTCTCCTTATGAACTAATGTTCATAAAACTAAAGTGAACCTGTAGTTTCAAATTTAGTGCCTTTGAAACCTAAAGTTTTCATTCAAAACATACCATATGAAACCTGTAGTTTTCATGCATAAATTAAACCAATACATGTCTATAGAACCTGTATGTTCTACGATATATATCTATGGCTTACCATATGACTAATCACGTTTTTCCCTCCGTTTTAGGGATATGTGGTACTTAAACAAGCTCGATTTCTCGCTTTAGAAGTCTCTGGAAGAAACTATCTGAAGTGGGTTCAAGACGTGAAGCTTCATCTAACTGCAAAGGGTATTAGAGCCACCATCGAGGCACCTATTGCCGACAAACCTGTTGACGAAGCTCAAAAGGCTACTGCAATGATCTTCATTCGAAGACACATCAATGATGCACTGCAGACCAAGTACCTCGCTGAAGAGGACCTACGCACATTCTGGCTTACTCTGGCCAACCGTTTCGATCACCAAAAAGACATATACTTGCCTGAAGCAAGACACGACTAGCAGCACATTCGCTTCCAGGACTTTAAGTCCGTGAATGAATACAACTCTGAAGTTTGTAGAATCCGTTCACTGTTGAAATTCTGCAAAGTGGAACTAACCGAATCAGATCTCCTAGAGAATACCTATTCGACCTTCCATGCCATGAATATTGTCCTGGAACAACAATATATGGCACATAAATTCACCAAGTTTTCGGATTTGATCTCTGTTTTACTTCTCGCTGGAAAGCAGAACCAGCTTTTGATGAAGAATCATCAGGCTCGACCCACCAGCTCGAACGCCGCACCTGAAGCGCATGCAATTAATTCTAGCAGCCATAAATGACGAAAGAATAGTCGTGGCCGTGGAAATGGGCTGCAAGCCCCACCAGGGGCCCAAGGTCAACAGAGTGTCGCACCTAAGGGAAGAAATGTGACCCAGCAGCATCCACCACTAGCCCTTAAGGCCCCAAACTTCAAGAACAAGGGCAAAGCTCCCGTTCAGGCTACTTCTACGGAACTGGACATGTGCTAACGTTGTGGATCAAAGGATCATTAGTCATGCTTATACCGAGCTTCCCGTGAGGCTATTGCCAAGTATCATTCCTGTCGTGAGTCTAACTTTGCACATGTGGATCATCTGGAAGATGCAACTACATCAATGAAGATATCGAATTTTCAAGAGGCGTCAATAATTTGGGAGCATTTTTGCTCACCACCATTTAGTATGGTGTATGCTCATCACCCTATTTATCACCGTTAGATGAGTTTGAATTTCGAGATTAATGTAGTGGATAAGCACAAATCTCAAAATTCAAACTCATCTAATGGTGATAAATTGAGTGGTGAGCAAAAATGCACTCCAATAATTTGGCCAGTTTATTAGGTCACGGGTTGTACCAAGTCTGAAGCAAATGTCGAATTTGACCAAAAAAAAGAAAACAAGTGTCAAAAGAAGTAAGAACTGATATTTAGTACTACGGTCTAATGATATTCTTTTTCACTTGAAAGTGAGAGGTCTTAGGTTCGATTCTCACCAAAGGAGAATTTGAACCACATTATTGTTAGCCCATTGTGAGGCTTAGCTCACTCTTCCACCCTCTTATTGTAGATAATATCGTTTGAGGAAAAAAAAAAGTAAGAACTGTGAAGAATGAAAAGAATGTGGGACAGAAGATGAGCAATTGCACTTCTCACACCTTTTACAAAAATTGTCCCTCTTTGTGCATCGCAATTGCAAGCTTTCTTTCGCTAAAGTCCACTCGTTAAGTTTCTTCAATTTGGCCTGAGTTGGGAGTTATATCTCTTGTCACTTAACTTAGCGGGATTCTTGGCTATCTTCGAATATATCTTCGAAGAAGAAGGGGATGCATTTCCGGTAGGTCAAGTGATGTGAGATAAAAGAGGATATATTATTTCCCTTGGTTTCCATTAGACACCAACCTAGACCTGGCAGTTTCTGACACGACACGAAAACAATACAAAAATAATTGGTTTTGGATCAACACGATAACTAATCGGGTCATTATCGAGTGACCCGTAAAGTACCCGTTAATAACGGGTTCTTAACGAGTATACACGCGGGTAACACGTGGGTAACCCGTTTCGACCCATTAAGAAAAAAATTATTTTGATAATTTTAAAGTTTAATTACTAAAAGATTTATTATAAAATAAAATAGCCATATTAAATATATAGTTTTGTATTATTATTCTATATAAGTTTTTAAAAAAAAAAAAAAGTTTTAGTCATTATTTATTTTTATTATGAGAGTTCCTTATTATCATTACTAGGATAAATTTTACTTAACATGTTGTTGTCCAAAATTAAAATAAACTAGTATAGTATTTGTATAGGTAAGAACTAAAAAAACATACATACAAGTATGAAAAATTTGAAAGAATATATAAACACTCGTGATTCATTATTATTCATCCACGAGTAGATAATGGATACACTTACATTATTGTTTAAATTTTTAAAATCCTCCAAACCCTCATGAATAATGTTTTTTACTTGAGGGCAAAATTAATAAAATTAATAATAATTATTGTAGAGGTGTAAAAAATGTAAAAAAATATATACAATCACTCATAGTGACAAGCTTTACAACTTTCATGAAGGGGTCAGCTTCGAAATCCAACACTATAATCCATAAACCTTAAATTTATATTTAACCGTCGATTGTCATTTACGCTTTATTCTTCTTACTGAATTTCATTTTTTAAATTTTCTTTTTTGAAAACATGATCATCTAGCAGATGTAAGAAGATGAACGGTTCAGATCTTTGATATCACGTTTCGATATTTACGGTTAACTGAAATATGAGTCGATGTCATATAGTTTGTAAAAACTTTATAAACATCAAGCAATATTTTCACTAACTGTAAAACTATGAATATAATATCAACGATCCAAACCGTTCATCTTCCTGCATCCTCTAATAATAGATCATGTTTTCAAAAAAGAAAATCTGAAGAAAAAAAACAAAATTTGATGAGAACAATGAAGCTTAAATGTAAACAACAATCAACGGTTAAATTTTGATCTATGATTTATATGATTATAGTGGCGAATTTCGAAGTTAAGCTCTTCATGAAAGTTGTAAAGCTTGTCATTACGAGCATTTATATATTTTTTCTATATTTTTTACACTTCTACATTAATTAAAAAACTATTAAAAACTTTACTTAAACAATAACCGTAAGATAAATGAGAGTAAATTCGTACCATTGGATCCTATTTTACTTATATTATTAGAACTTTTTTGGATGAAAAAACCCCTTCTCGATTCCAATATTTTACAATTTTTCCATTATGTTTTTATGTTTTGAATGTGACAATATGGTATGTATGTTTTTCATATTGGATGTGACCAATATGGTATGTATGTTTTTCATATTGGATGTGTGACAGCCCGTCCCTGATTTTAAGAGTTTTTAAAGTTTTAATAAAAGATTTTACAAAAATGCCCTTTGAGGCACGCGCATTGTTCGAGGTTAACCGTTGTGTCGTGCCATCTAAGATTTGTTTTCTTGACATATCCTCGTAGTACTCGTCGCTACGGACGCGTGGGCGCAAGCGGTTCGTGATTTGGAATTATATCGAAAAAGATATTAAAGTTTGAAGTTTGGGCATTTTAGGAATTATAATAATAAAATATGGAATTTCTTTTATGAAAATGGACGGCCCAGATTTAATGAAGAAATTAATGGATGGCTGGGATGGGAAGAAATGAGTTTTTGTGTGTGTGTGTGTGTGTGTGACTGGCGGAAGAGAAAAGAAGAAGAAGAAGATTAGGCAAAAACTGCCCAACCAGAGGAAGAAGAAAAGAGCTTCGGGAGAGAAAGGAGAGAGCTGGCGAATGGGGAGAGGAGAGAGGAAGAAGCCCAGCCAATCGGAACAGGGAAAGAAGGAAAGGAGGGAGAGTGTGGCGCGGGGGATCAGCCGGATCCCCTTGGCCCGTTTTCGGACCCGGTCGGCACCCGTGTCCATTTTCGTCGATTTCCACCCGTTTTTCCGGAGAATTGCTTCAAGAAACCTCATGGGAGACACTCTAGAACCCTTCCTCTATCCATTCCATCTCAAATTTGGAGAGAATGGGTCTTGAAAATTAGAAGAAACCGTGCAAAAGGGGGCGCACGGGTTGGGTCCCTTTCTGTCAAGATGTGAAGCAATTTCTTCCAACTACCACCACCCATGGCATCCTCTTGAGGCCTAGAACAAAGCCCAGGCAGTGGTTGAGGCGTTGGAACAAGTTTGGAGGTCGAATTGGAGCACACCAAATTCTAGGGTTTCGTACGATTTTGGCAAAATTGGAGCCTTTCCAGGACGAATTGGCCTTGGTCACAGGTATGAAAGTTGTTATACTCTTTGAGATATGAAAGTTGTTATACTCTTTGAGATCTTCAATTCTGCAAATTTTGGTAATTTTTGGATAAAGTTGAATTTTCCGGCGAGCCGGGGCGGCCGACCGCCACCCATGGCGGCGCGTGCTGCGGCGCGTGGCCAGTGGGCTGCCAATGTTATTTTTAAGCTATATTGGATGTCCTGAGTTCAGTTTTGATAGTGGCTTAACGTTTGATGATCATTCGAACCTAAATTCGTTACGATGCATGGTTAGGCCAAAAGATGAATCGACGATCCAACCGTCGGATCGTCACCAAACTTTGATACATTGTAATACGTAATATTTGAGGATTACAGGAACTTACAGATCGAGAATCCTATTTACGGATCTCCCGAAATTGGAGTTGTAAGTTCATAAAATATAATGTTAACCGTCACTTAGTTTTGGCAATTGACGGAGATCCGACCGTTGGATGGTAATGAAATTTTAGGATGTTGTTCTAGAGATTTTTGTGGACCTCTGGAAGTTACGGATTGGAAATCTGAGTTGCAGATCTTCCGGATCGAACTACATAGTGACGTGTTTTATATAAGTTTATATTCTATCGATATGATTCTGAGGCATGATTTGATGATTGTTCTAGGCGCCGATCATCATGACGCCTTGATGGGTTGTGCTAGGGAGTTGTAGGGCGAACTCCAGGTGAGTGGGCAGTTATTTTCCGTATATACCTATATAAATGAATTTTGCCCAGAAAATCAGTTTAAATGAAATGTGTTATGAATGCGATATGAAATGCCATGCAAAGTATCTATATGTTTAATTCTGCATTATTGATTGTTTATATTAATGTCGGTGCTGAGGACGCCCAGGTAAGTGGCAGGTAAGTTTATATGCTAGTTATTGAGAACGAATGATGAAATGTGATGTGATGTGATATGATTAGAGCTCATAGACCTGCACACTGATATTAGTGCTCACGCCCAGAGAGGGGCTCAGTCTTTCACGTGTTGTTCACCTCCCGCACCGCATGCTCGCCTTGGATCCAAGTTAGGTGCTCAGTCCTGTCGAATAGGCCACTATAGGTGGGTTCGACTCGTAGGTGACCCGCGATTTATCGCTCAGTCTTCACGTGATTGTAGCACTAGAGCATATTAGTTTATTATCAGTGATGTTGTGCAGACCACTAGAGGTGGTATTGATGTGTGTGCAGGGTATATATATGATTTGATTATGATGATATTGAGATGTATGAGTTGTTGAGTATGATATGAGCTATATACAGCCGAGGGCTGAGATGATATCTGATGATTTAATCACATTCACATGATGCTTCGGCATTCAGTTGATACTTTGGCATGGCATATGCATACTTTCATACATACTTGTTTCACAGCGGTTTTTGAGAAAGATATATATATGAGTATATACATTATTTCTGGGAAAATTATACAGGTTTTACGGCGAGGGGCTATTACTTTTGAAAGGAAAGGTTTTGAAAAGAATTGTTTTACTGACCCACTCAGTTTTATGTTTTTCGCCCCTCCAGGTTCGAGATAGAGCAGAGCTTTGGTGGCCACGAGGAAACTCAACGGTGTTCTGACATAATTGAACAAATGTAGGTTTCACCTTCGGGTGTTATATCTTAGTATTTGTATCTTTAAAGCTTCCGAACTGTGTAAATGGTTACGTCACTCTCACGTGACGGCCAGCATGCCCTCCTTCGGGACGGGGTGTGTCAGTTGGTATCAGAGCCTAGGTTGCAGTCATGTGCATCTTGAGAATTTCCTAGTGTCTTCTGTCAGAACTATACCGCCTCGTAGGGAGCCACGTCGTTTAGCTGAGTTTAGTTGCCCTGATATAGCTCAGTAGGGGAAGCTATTGCTATTGTGATTCACTCTATTATTCAAGGACTTTCTTAAGACTGGTTATAAGTTGAAGTTGAATCACTTTATGGAAATGAAGGACTGGAGGGAGTAGAGCGATGGCTTAATCATTTGGAAAAGACGTTTCGGTTTATGCAAGTTAAGGAAATCTTTCTTTTGAAAGGTAGGTCGAGGCGACTACTTGGTTTCTGAGTATTGAAATTGCATCCTGGTGGAGACAGGAGTCTTATATGATGTCACCGGAGGAAACAGCTGTTTGAGAGTTGTTTAAATAATTGTTTAAGAAAAGGTTTATTCATCCGGCATATATTGATGGTAAAAAGCAAGAGTTTACGAATTTGAGACAAGGAAAGATAACGGCGAATGAGTATTATGGAAAGTTTATTGACTTGTCTCATTACCATTCGAATGTTGTTGTTAATCCGGTGGGAATGTTATGTCGTTTTAAACTGGATAATAAGAAGAAGTGGCATTCTTTGGCGACCACTATCCATTGTGCTTCTTATCAGGAGTTTTACGAGATTTTATTGAGAAATGAGATTATGTCCAGCGATAGTGATGAAGAAGAGGAAAAGATTGTGACTCAGAGGAAAGATGGCAAAGGTAAAGGTCAGTAATCTTAAGGACTTCAAAAGACACAAAGCTTCAAAAGAAGTAAAGCTAGTTCTAGTTCTTCCGGCTGATATGATTCTTGTTATGGACGATGTTGCCAAAGAGTAATGAATGAGCATAATCGAGGCGTGTATATTTATTTCTAATGAAAGGAGGCGTGTATATGTATTTCTAATGAAAGGCAAGATGGTAATATTGCACCCTTGAGGATTGTTGCTTACTTATCGAGACAACGGTGATTTATCAGTATTGCGAGCTGCAGACCGTAATATTAATAACTTACTCGTTGGATTTGTTAAGCAAGTAAACAGGTAGGTCATTCTACATTAGTATGGTGTTATTTAGGGTGTCCATTGATGATGGAAGATGTTGTTATGCCAGTGAATCTTATCCCGTGAGATATTGTGGATTTGGATGTGATTTTAGGCACATACTAGTTGTATTATAATTGTGCCAAGATAGATTGCTACGGGAAATCAGTTACTTTCCATCGACCTGGATGACCAGAGGTTACTTTTGGAGGTATGCAAAGTGGAGTGAGGTATGCCGTTATTTCTGCTGTGAGAGCAAAGAGATCGTTATCGAAAGGTTGCCAAGGATATTTAGTTCATGCGGTACTAAGAGATATTGCTTTGAGTAGTGTGGAAAAGGTCAAGGTGGTTAGACATTTTCCTGACATTTTCCCTGAGAATTTACCTGGATTGCCGCCAAGCAAGATGTAGAGTTCTCTATTGATTTGTTTCCAGGTACGGACCTTATATTAGAGATTGGTTCATGATGAGTTAAGGGAATTGAAAAATTCAATTGCAAGAATTGGTAGATAAAGGTTCCATTCAACCTAGTATGCCGTCGTTGAGAGCCCAGTTTATTTATGAGGAAGAATGTGGACGTTAAGGCTATACGTTGACTATGGACAATTGAATCGGGTAACGATTGAGAATCGTTATCCATTACCGAGTATTGATGATTGTTTGATCAGTTTAGAGGTGCCTATGTAATTTCAAAGATTGATTTGAAGTCTGGTTATTACCAATTGAAGATTAAGAGTGATGCTGTCCCTAAGACGGTTTGACGAATGCATCTGCTGCTTTTATGAATTGATGAACCAAGTATTCCAACAATATCTAGACAAGTTGTTATTGTTTTCATTGACAATATTCTGGTATACTCTTGAGCAGATCATGCTAGACATCTTAAATTGGTATTACAAAGATTGAGGGATCGTCGATGTATTCTAAGTTTAGCGAATGCCAATTTTGGATGAATCAAGTGGCATTTCTGGGACATGTTATATCTACTTAAAGTATTCAAGTGGATTCTTAAAAGGTAGCAGAAGTTGAGAATTTGGAACAATCGTGAACCATGACTAAGATTCGGAGTTTTCTTAGCTTAGCAGGCTATTATGGACGGTTTGTGAAAGATTTTTCAGTCATTGCCTTGCCATTGACGAGATAGACGAGAAAAGAGGTTAAGTTTGAGTGGGATGAAAATGGTGAGCAAAGTTTTCAACAGTTGAAGTATTTCCTCACTCATGCACTTGTGTTAGCACTCTCAGATGATAACGGGAATTATGAGGTCTATAAGGATGCTTCTTTGAACGGTTTGGATGTGTGTTGATGCAAATGGTAGGGTGATTGCCTATGTTTCACGGCAATTGGAACCTCATGAGATGAATTGCCCTACTTGTGATTTGGAATTTGCGACTATCATCCTTGCTTTGAAGTTATGGAGACATTATATTATTGGTGAGAAGTGCAAGATTTTTACGGATCATAAGAGTCTCCAATATCTGTCTACTCAGAGGGATCTTGATTTTAGGTAACAAAGGTGGATTGAGTTGTTTAGTGATTATGATTGCACGACCAGGGTGATCGTGCAAATGTTTGGACTGATGTACTTAATATGAAGACTCTCGTGAGAATAAATGCTTTGTATACTTGTCATGTTTCTTTTCTTGCGGAATTGAGATTGACTGAAGTGAAGCTTAAGGTGAAAGAGCGAAAAGAAGCTTTATTGGCTAATTTCCAGGTCAAGCCAATATTAGTGGATCGTATACTCGATGCCCAGAGGATTGATGAAGAGATCCAGGAATTTATTTGAGGCAAAGAATATCGAGAAAAAGAAAGATCTTAGAGTTAGAGAATCAGATGGCATGCTTATGTAAGAGAACAAGATGTATGTACCTAATGTTATGGAATTAAAGAAAACAATTTTGGAACGAAGCGCACTGTTCAGCTTATGCAATGCATCCTGGAAGTATTAAGATGTATCATACCATTTTACTATTGGCCGGGTATGAAAAGAGAAATTGCTGAGTAGGTAAGTATGTGTATCATTGGTCAGCAGGTTAAAGCGGAAAGAAAGAAGCCTTTTGGATTGATGCAGTCATTTTCCGTTCTACAGTGGAAGTGGAAAATATTACTATGGATTATGTGTACAAGCTTCTTCATACATGAAATGGTTATAATGGCATCTGGGTGACAAGGTTACTTTATAGTACCGTTAATCATCCTTAAACAGATAGGCAATCTGAGAGGACGATTCAGATGTTGGAGGATATGCTAAGATCTTCAATATTGCAGTTTAGTGACGCTTAGCATAAGAGGTTGGATTGGATGGAATGTAACTATAACAACAGCTTTCATTCGGGCATTGGTATGTCACCATTTGAGGCATTTATTGGAAAAGCTTGCCGTACACCTTTATGTTGGTTAGAAGTTGTCGAAAGAATTTTGCGGGCCCTGAGATTATGGATGAGTCTACTCAGAATGTTCAAGTGATTAAGTTTAACCTGAAAGCAGCCCAGGAGTGGCAAAAGAGCTTAGCAGACATGCCACTGATCGAGTGTATTATGTAGGTGATTGGATGTGTTCGAAATTTCACATTGGAAAAGTATGATTCGGTTCGAGAAGAAAGGTAAGTTAAATCCTAGAGACATCGGACCTTATGTGATCACCGAGCAAGTCAATGAAGTTGCTTACAGGCTTGAGTTGCCTCCAGAGTTGTCGTAAGTTCATGATGTGTTTCATGTGTTGATGCTTCGGCACTATGTAGCGGATTCGTCGCATATTATTCTGGTTCAGTCTTTGCAAATTTATCCAGAGTTATCAGATAATAAGGAACCATTGACTATCTTGGATTGGAAAGACAGTTCTGAGAAATAAGACTCTGAGCTTGGTAAAAGTTTTATGGAGGAATCATTCAGCGGAAGAGGCTACTTGGAAGACAGAGGATCGGATGAGGAAGATCTACCCCAGATTATTTTATGATTATTAATGGATTGTTTGGTTGTTTGAATTTCGAGGATGAAATTCTATAAGGTGGGTAGATTGTGACAGCCCGTCCCTGATTTTAAGAGTTTTTAAAGTTTTAATAAAAGATTTTACAAAAATGCCCTTTGAGGCACGCGCATTGTTCGAGGTTAACCGTTGTGTCGTGCCATCTAAGATTTGTTTTCTTGACATATCCTCGTAGTACTCGTCGCTACGGACGCGTGGGCGCAAGCGGTTCGTGATTTGGAATTATATCGAAAAAGATATTAAAGTTTGAAGTTTGGGCATTTTAGGAATTATAATAATAAAATATGGAATTTCTTTTATGAAAATGGACGGCCCAGATTTAATGAAGAAATTAATGGATGGCTGGGATTGGAAGAAATGAGTTTTTGTGTGTGTGTGTGTGTGTGTGTGTGTGTGTGACTGGCGGAAGAGAAAAGAAGAAGAAGAAGATTAGGCAAAAACTGCCCAACCAGAGGAAGAAGAAAAGAGCTTCGGGAGAGAAAGGAGAGAGCTGGCGAATGGGGAGAGGAGAGAGGAAGAAGCCCAGCCAATCGGAACAGGGAAAGAAGGAAAGGAGGGAGAGTGTGGCGCGGGGGATCAGCCGGATCCCCTTGGCCCGTTTTCGGACCCGGTCGGCACCCGTGTCCATTTTCGTCGATTTCCACCCGTTTTTCCGGCGAATTGCTTCAAGAAACCTCATGGGAGACACTCTAGAACCCTTCCTCTATCCATTCCATCTCAAATTTGGAGAGAATGGGTCTTGAAAATTAGAAGAAACCGTGCAAAAGGGGGCGCACGGGTTGGGTCCCTTTCTGTCAAGATGTGAAGCAATTTCTTCCAAATACCACCACCCATGGCATCCTCTTGAGGCCTAGAACAAAGCCCAGGCAGTGGTTGAGGCGTTGGAACAAGTTTGGAGGTCGAATTGGAGCACACCAAATTCTAGGGTTTCGTACGATTTTGGCAAAATTGGAGCCTTTCCAGGACGAATTGGCCTTGGTCACAGGTATGAAAGTTGTTATACTCTTTGAGATATGAAAGTTGTTATACTCTTTGAGATCTTCAATTCTGCAAATTTTGGTAATTTTTGGATAAAGTTGAATTTTCCGGCGAGCCGGGGCGGCCGACCGCCACCCATGGCGGCGCGTGCTGCGGCGCGTGGCCAGTGGGCTGCCAATGTTATTTTTAAGCTATATTGGATGTCCTGAGTTCAGTTTTGATAGTGGCTTAACGTTTGATGATCATTCGAACCTAAATTCGTTACGATGCATGGTTAGGCCAAAAGATGAATCGACGATCCAACCGTCGGATCGTCACCAAACTTTGATACATTGTAATACGTAATATTTGAGGATTACAGGAACTTACAGATCGAGAATCCGATTTACGGATCTCCCGAAATTGGAGTTGTAAGTTCATAAAATATAATGTTAACCGTCACTTAGTTTTGGCAATTGACGGAGATCCGACCGTTGGATGGTAATGAAATTTTAGGATGTTGTTCTAGAGATTTTTGTGGACCTTTGGAAGTTACGGATTGGAAATCTGAGTTGCAGATCTTCCGGATCGAACTACATAGTGACGTGTTTTATATAAGTTTATATTCTATCGATATGATTCTGAGGCATGATTTGATGATTGTTCTAGGCGCCGATCGTCATGACGCCTTGATGGGTTGTGCTAGGGAGTTGTAGGGCGAACTCCAGGTGAGTGGGCAGTTATTTTCCGTATATACCTATATAAATGAATTTTGCCCAGAAAATCAGTTTAAATGAAATGTGTTATGAATGCGATATGAAATGCCATGCAAAGTATCTATATGTTTAATTCTGCATTATTGATTGTTTATATTAATGTCGGTGCTGAGGACGCCCAGGTAAGTGGCAGGTAAGTTTATATGCTAGTTATTGAGAACGAATGATGAAATGTGATGTGATGTGATATGATTAGAGCTCATAGACCTGCACACTGATATTAGTGCTCACGCCCAGAGAGGGGCTCAGTCTTTCACGTGTTGTTCACCTCCCGCACCGCATGCTCGCCTTGGATCCAAGTTAGGTGCTCAGTCCTGTCGAATAGGCCACTATAGGTGGGTTCGACTCGTAGGTGACCCGCGATTTATCGCTCAGTCTTCACGTGATTGTAGCACTAGAGCATATTAGTTTATTATCAGTGATGTTGTGCAGACCACTAGAGGTGGTATTGATGTGTGTGCAGGGTATATATATGATTTGATTATGATGATATTGAGATGTATGAGTTGTTGAGTATGATATGAGCTATATACAGCCGAGGGCTGAGATGATATCTGATGATTTAATCACATTCACATGATGCTTCGGCATTCAGTTGATACTTTGGCATGGCATATGCATACTTTCATACATACTTGTTTTACAGCGGTTTTTGAGAAAGATATATATATGAGTATATACATTATTTCTGGGAAAATTATACAGGTTTTACGGCGAGGGGCTATTACTTTTGAAAGGAAAGGTTTTGAAAAGAATTGTTTTACTGACCCACTCAGTTTTATGTTTTTCGCCCCTCCAGGTTCGAGATAGAGCAGAGCTTTGGTGGCCACGAGGAAACTCAACGGTGTTCTGACATAATTGAACAAATGTAGGTTTCACCTTCGGGTGTTATATCTTAGTATTTGTATCTTTAAAGCTTCCAAACTGTGTAAATGGTTACGTCACTCTCACGTGACGGCCAGCATGCCCTCCTTCGGGACGGGGTGTGTCAGGATGTGACAATTTTACAATATCCTATTGGATGTGATCGATATTTAGTATTATATTTTTCATTTGATTATTTATTGGTTTAAAATATATTTTCTTTAACAGGTAACGGGTCGGGTCATATTTCCTGTTAATATTATCGGGTCGATTTCGGGTCGGGTTATTTTACCCGTTTATTTTAACGGGTGTTACACGACACGACCCGTTAAGATATTGGGTATGACACGAAAACGACACGAACACGGAAAATACGACACGAATGCCAGGTCTACACCAACCTGTAAGTAGAGCTTTAGATGGTTAAATAAGCAAATGCCAATTTGCCAAATACACAAAATTCTACTATATTCCTGTGTATGGCATGCATCGAACAATGGATGTTTAGGTGTAGCTTAAAAGGTCCAATGAATAAGGATTCAGCAGCCAAGAATCTCTCAGTGTACTATAAGCCAAAGCGTTACTAGAAAATCCCAAAAGCTTATAACTTTCAATTATCTCCAAGGCACATAAACAAACAAATTAACTCCTGTTGTTTAGTCTCTAATTCTACCTGACGATCTAAAACGAGATGCTTGTCGCCTTGATTTATTTTAATCATTTGCTCTATTATTCTTGCTTCAGATTCACAAATTCTCTCATTCGTTTTGGAACTTTGAATATACATGGTACACTTCTTTCTCCTTTGTTTCTTCGTGTGTTCTCTCATAAAGTTGAAGTTTCTTTGCTTGCAATCCAAGTCACTTTGACTTTGCTTGCAAGC
The DNA here is from genome assembly GCA_024362995.1 of Heteromeles arbutifolia. NCBI lineage: Eukaryota > Viridiplantae > Streptophyta > Magnoliopsida > Rosales > Rosaceae > Heteromeles > Heteromeles arbutifolia. Next base: position 13,476,136 of record JANCRC010000002.1, on the reverse strand, counting down.
AACCCAACTAGCCCGATTTGGATTTCTTTCCCTGCAAGAAACTTTAATTGATTTTCTTTTTCCTTTTTTAACTGCAAACTAGCAATTTTCTCGTGAAAATTTATCAAGGAGCGAATATAAATTAAAATCAATAATGTAATTAATAAGCGTATAACCGTTATAATAATTATAATCAAATATATAATATATTTCCACAAAAATCAACGGCAAGGTTTTCTCCTCAAAAATCAACGGCTGGATTTTCTCTCAGTGTCCTCGTAGGATTAGGAATACATCCTAAACCGCCAAACCCTACCTAGAATCTCGACCTATAAATGCATGCTTTTGCAGTTCAATAGAAAACCCTAGAAAAAGAGAGCCCTCAATCGCCGATACCTCGTCTCCCTCAATTTGGTAGAAAAACGATGTCGGCTTCAGAGCTTGCTTGCACCTACGCCACTCTGATCCTCCATGACGAAGGCATCCCCGTCACTGCCGAGAAAATTGCAACTTTGGTGAAAGCTGCTAACGTCCCTGTCGAGTCTCACTGGCCCAGCCTCTTCGCCAAACTTGCCGAGAAGAGAAACATTGAAGATCTTGTCCTGAATGCTGGCTCTGGCGGTGCAGTTTCTGTCGCTGCCCCAGGTGTCGCCGAAGCTGCCGCCCCTGCTGCTGCTCCTCCACCAGAGGATAAGAAGAAGAAGGAAGAACCCGAGGAAGAGAGTGACGACGACTGTCCAATTTTCGATTTGTTCACTTAGGATCTCCTTTGAAACAAGACATTGACGTCCAATTTTCAATTAGTTTGCTGGTTTTTACTACTTAGTTTGAGATTAGTTACCTAATGAATATTGTAGTAGGGCTTTCATAATTTCCTTTTTGCTTATGATACGTATTGCTATATGGACAAATTGTTGTTCTTTTTTGGTCAATATAAATATATAATGAAGAACTAAATAAGTGGCGTGATAAGTTTAAAAAAAATCTTGTTAGGAATTATATAATTTGCATTGATGAGAGAAAATAATGGGATGATTTCATGTCATGAGCATAATATATGAAAGGAAATCAAGGTTAATTCTTAAATTTTTGCTCATCATCCGATTAATGACGGGTTTGGATCTCTAGATTTCGCCTACGTACTTTTACCCTTACCTGAGTCAACGAGAAAGGAAAGAAGAGGAAGACACAACTGAAATTGATTCAACAAATCTTTGTTAATAATTTACTGTTTATTCGATGCGCATTTCTTCGCTTGTTGTTACGTTTCCTTCTTTTATTCCAGTTTATTGGAATCGGTCAATGTCTAGACGGATTTAGGTAATTAAACATATATGGTTCTTGTCTAATGGTCGAGCGGGTTTTGAGGGGATGTTTCATACAACTGCGGCACAAGTCCTTGGTGTTTTTGCTTCTATTAGAGTTTGTGGAGTTTGGTGTCTGCAAAAATTCTAGCTTTTATTGAGGCGGTTCGTGTAGCTTGGATCCGCGATGGGAACACATTTGGATTGAAAATAACCAATTCCACTTTGGTTGTTCACCATTTATACAAAGCGCTGCCTTAGTTGGTGCTAAATAATTAGAATAATTGTTGATGATTTTAGGGGTTTTTGAACTTTAATCCTTCAAGAAGATTAAAATTTAATAAAATTCTAGTGTTAGATTGAATATTGATTTTAGTCCCTTAATGTGTACTTAATTCAAATTCATATTATATTTTTGTTTTTATATTTAATAGATAACTTATTTAATGTTATTACATTAAATTTTAAATGTATTATTATACACATCTTAATTCACTTTTATTTAACTTTCTCTAATTAGTGTACCTAAACGTCCGTATTATAATATATTTTACTAAATTAGTGTACCGAAATACCCGTACCTAAATATATTATAGTGAATTAGTGACGCATAAGAAAATATGTAAAAACATAAGTGTACCGAAAATTCCGTACCTAACTATATGATACTAAACTAGTGTACCGAAATGTCAATACCTAAATATATTATACTAAACTAGTGTACCGAAATGTCCGTACCTAAACATAGTATACTAACTCAATGTACCGAAATGTTCGTACCTAAATATATTGTAATGAATTAGTGGCAGATAAGAAAATATGCAAAAACATAAGTGTGCCAAAAAATCTCTACGAAAATATTTTCTTATATAATTAAGATGTTTACCATAATGAGAATTAAAATTTATAATATTTTTATAAAATTTAAATTCATAAAATTATTAAAAAAACAAAAAAAGACATTGAATACATAAGCTGGCATTAAATAAAGTCTAGGGGACTAAAATCAATTTTTAATCTTGTATAAGACATTTTTCGAAACTTCATCTTATATAGAGATTAAAATCTAGTTTTCTAATGATTTTATTCGAGTATTTATCAATTCTAACCAAAATTTACCGTCTAAATTCACAAATGTCAGTTTTTACAAATTCTTTCAAATATAGCAAAAAATCTAATTGAATTGACCTAAATACCCATAAAATTAAAACTCGTGTTATTGGGATTCTCCCTCGCCATCCCTTCTTCATCTTCTCCCTCTGTGCAATAAACAAAGTCTTCAAGCCGAGCCATATTTCTACAACTTTAAACATACACACTAAAACCTAATTGGGTTTCTTCCTAATTTGCAGGTAGCCTGATGGGAACTTCCATCCTTTTGGGTTAAACAATTTTACAAAATAATAATACTTTATTATACCGTACATCCTAAGGCCAAACAACCACTATGATTCCCTCACCAAAAATTGAAATTCTATAACGAAATAGCAATAAAAGAAAAGAAATTAGAACATAAAACTAAGGAAACCAAGCTGAAATATAACAATCAAATTGAAATGATGAATTTTAACACAAAAAAAAAGACGTAGTATATCTTAAAAGTTAAAACCTAATTGCAAGAAACTGACGCCAATATATACGAACTCATAACTGTATGGAACCAAAAAAAGAAAAAGAAATTATATGGAACCGAAAAAATTATAGACGTTAATCCTCTTTTAATTGCTATCCAATTAACTCAAGTAGTTACTAGCGGAACTTGTAGAGGCAGAGCCTCTATAGTCTCTGTCTATTTTCATTTTGTTTAACTCTAGTCTCCATCTTTGAACAAACGCAAAAGATCAAACAGGTTTTAGCTTTTGTAAATTGGTTTTAGGGTAAACTGCCAATTTAGTCCCTGAATTATCACCTTAGTGAAAATTAGGTCCCTAAACTATTTTTTCAGAAAAATTAGTCCCTGAATTATAAAAATCTGCCAATTACATCCCTAATGTTATATTCGAAGTTACTATATTCAATTTTCCGTCAATTTAAGTCACGTTACTTGCATGTGATACACATTGGAGGGTAGATTTGTAGTTTTTCATAAAGAAATAATGTATGGAGTTAACTTTGGAGGAGAAATTGGTAATTTTTCATAAAGAAATAGTGTAAGTTAACTTTTGAGGGTAAATTAAACATTAAATTAGCAACCTATATGAAATATTAAGCACTTATACACGAGAAAATGATGGTATTACACTCTAAAGTGTATCAAGTGACTTAAGTTGATGAAAAATTGGATAAAATAGCTTTGAATAGAATAGTAGGGATGAAATTAGCAATTTCTAATGAATTTAAGAACTTATTTTACCGAAAAAATAATTCAGGGACCTAATTTTCACTGAGGTGATAATTCATGGACTAAATCGGCACTTCACCCATTGGTTTTATTATAAGGGTGTTTAAATCTGTTCAAGCTGGTCTTCTGCTATATTTGAAAGATATTATAAAAATTGATATTTTTGAAAGTAAAGACTAAATTTTGGCTATACCATAAAAACTCATTTTATTCGCACACTATATGTAAAGAAGGTAGCCGGGTTTGGGATTTGTTAGCTTCTTATGGATATGCGGTATGTGCTTATTAATGGTCTACGGACCTAGTATTTGGGGCTTCGGTCAAGATTTGTCTTTTTAACTTAGTTCACCGACTATCTTTTATTTCCTTAAATAAAATTTGGTAAAGAAGGGAGGGCAGGGGTTTCTGGTGGAATGATCCCTTCCTTCGGAGTTTCGGATCAATGCCCCGAACACAAAGAGCTATCCTCCTCTATGAAAAATAGATAATTTTTGGACTGGTTGAAACAGCTTAAACAAAAACGTAAACCAAATCTTTAAACCAAATTTTTTGACTATGGAGACCAAATCTTTAAACCAAATGATACAAATTTTTTGAGGCGTATCAAAGGACTTTGATAAAAAATTAAAAACCAATAAGGTTCCAATCAAAGAACATTGGAGGCTTATTGGTTTTTAATTAGTATGATTCGAGCAGCGTTAATGGTATGTATCAAGATGGGTTGTGATGCGGTGGATATTGAGTCTAATTCTCAGGTGATAATTAGTATGATTAATGGGGGTATGCTATAGATGCTACTTTGGAGTGTTTTATCCATGATATTGGTCACTTGGCATCTCAATTAGGAGGGGTGAGGTTTGTGTTTGCCAAGCGGAATGAAAACGCCGCTGCTCATGCTGTAGCCTCATATATATGTTGCCTCGCGTGGAGATACTTTTCGTTTGGATACTCTTGTTTTGAAGTTTTTATTTAATATTCTTGCTGAATACGATTCTATTAAAATTTAATAAAAGTTATCCTTCGACAAAAAAAAAAACAAACAAACTGGTTCCGTGACTAACAGATTCCACAAATACTGGGTATCCCTACAGACTTGGTAACAAATAACGAAGTCCCATAAGAAAAGGACAACAACTTATTCAACAATTAATTATCAGCAAAGTAAATAACGGCAACCTTTAACAATGTTTAACAATAAAAAAAAAATCCCTAAACCTTCAAAGCTTTGATCTCCATCTATAAATACATGCATTTGCAGTTCAATAGAGATTTAGCGTGACAACCCTAGAAGAGACCCCTCAATCTCAGATATCTCTTCTCCCTCATTTCAGTAAAAACCGATGTCGGCTTCAGAGCTTGCTTGCAGTTACGCCATTCTAATCCTCCATGACGAAGGCATCCCAGTCACTGCTGAGAAGATTACAACATTAGCAAAAGCTGCCAATGTCTCTGTTGAGTCTTACTGGCCTGGCTTGTTCGCCAAGCTAGCTGAGAAGAGAGACATTGACGATCTTATCCTGAATGTTGGCGTTGGTGGCGGCGCTAGTGCAGTTGCCGCTGCTGCCCCAGGTGTCGGCGCCGCTGCCGCCCCAGCTGCTGCTGCTCCTCCACCAGAGGAGAAGAAGGAAGAACCCAAGGAAGAAAGTGATGACGAGGGACTTTTCAATTTGTTCGATTAGGAGCTCCATTCAAACATGACATATACTAATTAGTCCATCTTTGCTGGTTTTTAGTACTTTGAGATTAGGTACCTTATCAATATTGTAGAAGGGCTTTGTTTATTTCTTTTTGGCTTATGATATGTAGATTCCAGGTTTGATGTTGAGCATCTAATTTTGAAGATCTTTTGTTGGGAGAAAGGCTCATGTGTAACAAGTTTATATATGCTGGAAAACTAATAACAATATTAAATTTAGAGTTTGATATTTAATTCAATTTTTATTAAATGAATGGAAATTAATTAGAGGAAATCAGTTTTCTTTCAAAGGGCTTTATGGAACGAGTTTATGTTGGAAAATTAATTTACGAGGCATATTGATTCATTCATGCAAAGGCATGACAATGCTTATATAAAGGACTTAATAATAGAGTTTGTTTTCATACTTAGAAATTAGAATATCTACTGAGAGGGTTCAAGCACAATTTGGTTCCTTCGTACTTTGTGGATCGGAGTACTACTTTCGTAAAGTGAAAGACGTTTCTTCTGTGAGACATTTGCCAAAGCAAATTTTGAGGCACCGGTGAGTGGCAATCTTGTCTGAAGGACATAATATCAAATACTAGACTCAATCTCAAGTTTCAGGTGTTCCTAACCCATCCTCATGATTTAGTAATTGATGTGTTTGTTTAGATCATGGCCACCATACTCTAACCAAATTAATAATGTTTTATTTAATATTTTAGTCCCAACATTTAGGAATTATACTGTAAGGACTTTCTATTGGAGACAATATTGGACTCGAATATTCTCTTAAAGTTCCTCAATGAGTCCTCAAAAGTGGTGTGGTGGTTAAGGACTCCCGTTGAAGATGCTCTTAGTACCTATCATTGTGCTCTTTATTTTATTTTTTAGTCTATTTATGACTGACCCAAAAGAACACTAAACCCAAAACGTAAACATGTGTTTCGAATTCAAAGCGACAGAGCTCTTCAGAAATTGAACCATACGTAAAAGATTTTTAGGGTTTCTGGAGTCTAGATTCAAGCGAGAAAACACAAGTTTCGCCAAAACGAGAAAAGAAAATGTCAATATCTGAGAAGCAGATGAGCAACACAAGATTAAGAATAAGAAAACAATAAGCACACATTTCTATTTTTTATTTTTGTTTGATTTATTCAATCTGATTACCAAAAGTGTAAAAATAGTGCATGAAAAGCTAAAAAAAATCATCTCCACTACAAATAACTACAAGTTATGCTAAAAAAAAAACAGAAACAAAATAGAAACCAATTATTACACACAAATAGTAACTTCTAATGTAAGGCTTACATTACATATCTTTTCTGCCACTACTGCAAAACCAAGGTTCCATACAATTAAAAATTAGTAAGCACTAAACAGATGACCTTTGGTTTCGTTTAGCTGATCGGTACTGCATGCACCTGAACGGTGACGGTGATACCTGCCTTTGTTTCTCCAGCTGCTTCCATTTAGCCTTACTCTTCCAAATTCTAACAAATAATAATTTCCATTCAACAATCACCTCTCCTCGTTGTCCTCGTCTTCTTTTCGCTGGACTCTCAAACCCCTCTCAATCTCCTCATAATACTTATCCCTGCATAATAACTCATCAATAACATCATAAACCATATTTTTCATCCCCTTACAAACGCATGCTAGTTTGACAATGTCAACACCAGGCAGAGACTGCAAAACCTTCATTTTGAGCTCCGATGGAAGACCCATAATCCCAGTTGGAGACGCCGACCCCGGCTTTTGCCCAAACTCAATTGGAAAAGGCAATACAATCGGAAAACCAGGATTTCTGCGTAGCTCAATCAGAAAAGGCAGTACAATCTCATCCTTGACAATCTTCCAAAACCCGAAGAGCAAATTTTCCACAGACCGATACAAACCCCTCCCTTGAAGACCCACATTCTTGTTTTCCCAAAAAAATTCAACCGCGCTACCAAACCTTTCCTCATGCAAACATAGATGGCGTTGAGGCCGGTAAGTGGCAGACCGGTGGCCGATCAAACACCCGTAAACATTGAAATAATCCCCCCTACTCTGAAACCTCAGCCCTATCCCTCTTACTGCTTGGATCACGTAAGAATTGTTAATACTTTTTCTTTTAATATCATGCAAATTATGAGGCAAAGTATAAGGCACCCACATCGTCCGATGGTCCAGCGCTGGCCATTTGTTCAAGAGATGAAATCGATCACTCCACCGCGTTCCTGAAATCGGATCGAATACAACAAAACGGGCCTGTAAGAGCATCGCATGGACTGCAATAACCAAACGCTCTCGATTGCTTCGATCATCTGCAAACCCCTCCGTCAGTACACTCCTCAACCTCAAGTAAAAGAGCTCGAAGTCGGAGTACTTGTTAGCCACCGGCACACCAATTTCCAGTAAAAGAGCTCGAAGTCGGAGTACTTGTTAGCCACCGGCACACCAATTTCCATACTTTCTCAACCAGAAACTCTAGGGTTCTCGATTTCAAAATCGTACTAGATCCTTCGTGTTGAAATGTCCCACATCGATCAATGAAAAAATAAGAGTTTAAATACCCTAATCACATTCCAAGTAATACCGAGGTCTTTTGTGATAAAACTTCACACCTAGCGGATTGGATACTAAGTTGGGGATAGTATCGGTGTTGTTGGAAGTGGGTCTATGGCCCGTCTCTCCATAATTTTACATAGTATCAGAGCCAGGGAGCGGGCTCATACTGTACTCCCACGTGATAGGTGGGTCCCCTTGGCCCTGCGTGATGATGGTGGGTCCCTTAGCCTCACGTGTAGGGTGAGTCCCCTTGGCTCCACGTGGTTGTCGATATGTGGATCTCTCACATGTGACCCACTAATTGGGTCCCACATGAGGGGGCGTGTTGAAATGTCCCACATCGAGCATATCAATGAGAAAATAAGAGTTTAAATATCATAATCTCGTTCCAAATAATACCAAGGCTTTTTGTAATAAAACCCCATACCTGACGGATTGGGCAGATGGTAATTACCAAGTTGATAACAGTATCAGTGTTGTGTTGTTAGAAGTGGGCCTATGGCCCATCTCTTTGATAATCCTACGCTTCATAAATAAGGGTTTTTATTTTACGAGAAGGGAATTGATAAAAAAAAAAACAGTTCTTTTTTTATATAGTTATGACACATGCACATTGTGCAAATTTTAACGCATGTTTGTTTTGGCGGTCAAAACAAAGAAACCAATTTGGGCTTCGTATTTTTTCTTGTAAAAATGAGCTTTGGAGATCTTTATTTTAACTTTTCGTGTATGTACTATGTAGGGGGCTTTTTTTCTTATGTCATGACTCATAATGTTGTGGATACGCGTGTAGTGTATTCTCAATTGATAACGCTAATTTAAAATCCTTTTTGTACCACCTTCGTCGATTATCTCCTCAATAGTAGAAACTTCCGTCTTGGTTATGTGTTGTAGTCAATAAGGGCAATTTGTATGGAATAAGTTTACTGCGCATGCTCTGTAACGTTTTGTTTTATATGGTTATATAATATGTAAGTTTGTCTTCACTCATCATAAAAATTTTAGATTGGACCGCTACATAACAGTGAATCGGTTTTATATAAGTCATTGTCGCAATGAAGACATCATCTTAGTGGCACCATTAGTGCCCCTTAGGACCAGGGCTGACTCTGAGAATTTGGAGGCTCTAGGGGAGTCTTTTTAATGGGGCATTAGAGTTATCTGATTCCCAACCGTTTGGACATTAATATGTATAAAAATGAATTCGCTAAATACATTAAAAAGTTTACATCAAAGATCATTAAAAAATAATATCAAAAGAAGAAAGATATACAAACATTACTTAAATATTACACGTCTCGTGTTTTTAGATGCAAATGTACTAGTTAAGTTTACATAATCTAACTTTTCAACCAATTCCTTTTCAATTGATAAAATAGTTAACTCATTCAATCTTTCTTCTGACATAGTTGATCAAAGATAAGATTTGATGAACTCTAATTTTGAAAATCTTCTTTTTGCAGAGGCAACTGTAACTGGTATGGTTATCAAAATTTTATAAGCAACCCATGTATTTGGGAAACTACCATCCATTTGTCTTAGATATTTCAACACTTCCATTGCCCGATTTATTTCATTCGGTAAAATTTCTCTCAAAATTCTTAGTTCTAGAAAAAAGTATTTCTCATCAATATCAGAATGCTCACCATGTGAAGACCGAGAGAGAAGAGCGATAGTTTTGTGAGAAAACAGAGAGAGAAAGCGAGTGGGGTTGTATCAAGAAAAAAAAACTGGCATTTTGAATTTTGAATTTTAATAGATATGAAGGAGTAAAACTATAGTTACACGTGAGTGACGAAAAAAAACAGTAGAATTGTTTTTGTGGAAAATAATATAATTGCCTGTGATTTTATTTTTTGAAATTTTTATTGAATTTAAATTGTAAAATTTATATACTTATATATATTAAAAAAAATTGGGGGCCTCTCTGGAGTGGAGACCCTAGGCGGGCGCCTATTTCAGCTACCCTTAGGGTTGGCTGTGCTTAGGACCTATTATGGGATTATTGCACTTTTGAAGGAGAGGTACTTACACAAAACAAGTTCACACAACCACATGGCATCCCTTATCCAATAATGCATGCAATGTGCAAGTTTTTTTTTTCCACATGGCAATGTATTATTGGATCAAGACGCCATTTGGTGGTGAACGCATTTCATATAAGTTGTTTTCCTTTATAAGACCAATAATGGGAGAGATTTTTTAGTGTGACCGTCACACATGGTGGTATACCACGTGTCGCTATATAAATGGTGGGATATATGTGTTAAAAAGTTAATAACTTAAAAAATAAAATATGTCACCACTTACATAAAAACACGTGATGTACCACCCGTATTCCCGTCAATGAATCTTTTGTATTGACATTTGTCTCATAGATCATTCTGAATTTCGGACATGTGGAAATCACTCATTGGATATGCTATGACAGATCTACTATGGTTTTTCTCTCCTCCCTCCATTTAGGATTTGTCACATGTTGATAAAATAATAAAGGTTTATGAGTTTGAAAAACATCATTAATACGGATGATTAAGAAACCTATGAATTAGAGATTTAGTGGTTTGATCCGTGTTGTAGGAGAAGGATCTGTGCCGAGGGAGGAGAGAGGTTCGCGGAGAAAATTAACGGGGGCGGGCTGGTGGAGTCGACGGAGAAGCCATGCCCGGTCTGCCATAGCATAGGTAAGAAGAGGGAGGAAAATAATAGGTGTTGACATACACAAGTGGTTATGGATTCAAAGTGAGAGAAAGGTGTTTGGTTAGCAAGAGTTTGGGAGAAAATTTAAATTGGCAGGTGTTATAATCACTGTTCTAAAAATCCCCGCCTAGCGCCGCCTAGGCGCTAAACGGCTGGCCATCGCCTCGATTAATGCTAAGGCCGCCTAGACCTGCCGAGGCACCACCTAGACCGCCTAGACCCGCCTAAACACTCGCCTAGGTCGCAACTCACTTAGACAGAAAATAGATAACTTTCATTTTGCATTTTGTTTTTTTCCAATAAATTGTAAGAGACTTGTTGCATACTTAAATGAACACACATTATCCCCTTATTTCACATGTTTTCATTATGTTCCAATACTTCATAATATATATGCATTCTATTTTGTAGTTTATGATGAAATTATATATATTTCAAGTATAAGCAGACACTTATTTACGCAAAATATGATTGATTTACTTAAATCCGTCTAGTCCGCCTAGGCCCCAGCCCACCGCCCGACTAGCGCCTAGCGATTTTTAGAACCTTGGTTATAATTTAGGAAGCTTTAATGAAAAAAAATTTCACATAAAATTGTTTTAACGAAAAGCACTTGATGAAATTTTATTAATAATAAAAATAAAAACAAGCAATGGCACAATCATAAATATGTTGAATTTTGGGGCGGTGATTGTAGAATTTATCAGAGATACGGGCCAAAGACCCACTTCCAACAACATCGACATTGTTCCCAGTGGGGTTGGGATATTTAAACTCTTCTTTTCACATCTTCTTTTCACAGAGATACAACCGATGTGGGATATTTCAACACGTCCCCTCAAGTGGGACCCAATTAATGGGTCACACGTGGGATATTTAAACTCCAGCAAGTGTTTCTTCGTAAATTAAATTGGCAATTGTCTCTTTTGAACTTTCGAACCCATGACACAAGGGACATGTTTTTCACACAGCCGCTAGGCTCCAAGGCAACAATGAGTAGATTATTATTGTTACATACGTTACCACATCCAAATCGATCTTTGGTAATACATTCATATTTTCGTATTGTTTTATTGTGATGGTCGAGTTTCTAATCTAATGGTACTTCTCTTTCCAATATCGAAGTTCAAATTTCCGCCTTTGTTCAAACTAGTAGCAATGCACAAGCTGCATGTGGGGACGGAGCCAGGGACACCAAATGTAGAGGATAGAGAGCGTGTTGGTAAATGCAGAGCAGCATGAAGGGAGATCAGCATTAAATGACCAACTTCTATATTCTATGAAATCCAAACGCCAAATCGAAAAACAAAGATTCACAGAATTCTTTTACCATTACTGCCTTCCATGGTAATAAATGAAATAAATCTTAAACCATTACATCCCGTGAAAAGCTTTTAGCTCAAGCTCTTCACTATTCACCACTACTATTGGATCCCCGTGATGCAGAGCTCTTATATTTCACGAGTTTCGTATTTCAACTCAGAGCTCTCTCTTTTTTTTATGAAAGCTCCCCCAAACTCCTTCATATACCCCCTCAGTTCTTCCACCAAATCATGCACATTCAGCAGCCTAAGCTCCATTGTGATCTTAACCTTCAACAATGGAACTCGAAACACTCAAAACCCGTCTTTTCGTTTCCATTCTCTTCGTTGTCTTCGTTTCAGTTCGTGCAAACACTCTCCAGACTTACATTGTTCAGCTCAACCCTCAGGGTGTGACCAGCTCTTCTTTTGCTTCTAAGCCGAGTTGGCATCTCTCGTTTCTTGAACAAACAATGTCTTCCGAAGAAGACGCTTCTTCGCGACTTCTTTACTCTTACCATTCTGCCATGGAAGGGTTTGCCGCTCAGCTATCTGAGTTGGAGCTCGAGTCCTTGAAAATGCTGCCTGATGTCATTGCAATTAGGCCTGACCATAGGCTCCAAATCCACACCACTTATTCTTACAAATTCTTGGGACTCAGCGCTTCGAGTGATGGTGCTTGGTACAAGTCTGCCTTTGGTAGAGGCACGATCATTGGGGTGCTTGATACCGGAGTTTGGCCCGAGAGTCCAAGCTTCAATGATCGTGGAATGCCAGCAGTTCCCAAGAAATGGAGAGGGATTTGCCAAGAAGGGCAGAACTTCAATTCTTCAAATTGCAACCGGAAACTCATTGGTGCCAGGTTCTTCACTAAAGGCCATCGCGTAGCTACGTACACTCCAGATGGTGGTCGTGAGTATGTATCACCGCGTGATTCCCACGGACATGGAACTCACACATCATCAACAGCAGGGGGTGCTACTGTCCCAATGGCAAGTGTTTTTGGCAATGCAGCTGGTGTGGCTCGAGGGATGGCTCCTGGAGCACATATAGCGGTGTACAAAGTGTGCTGGCTCAATGGATGTTATAGCTCTGATATCATTGCAGCGATGGATGTAGCAATTAGAGATGGAGTAGACATTCTCTCCCTCTCTCTAGGTGGCTTCCCCATTCCACTTTACGATGACAGCATTGCAATTGGCAGTTTTCGAGCATTGGAGCATGGAATTTCAGTTGTGTGTGCAGCAGGGAACAATGGTCCAATCCAAAGCTCAGTTGCCAATGAAGCTCCTTGGATCACTACCGTTGGTGCAAGTACACTAGACCGAAGATTTCCAGGAATAGTTCAAATGGGGAATGGAAAATACCTCTATGGAGAATCTTTGTACTCCGGAAACCATCTTAAGAGAGCAGGGAAAGAGCTTGAACTGGTTTACGTGACAAGTGAGAATAGTGGAAGTGAATATTGCTTCAAGGGGTCTCTTCCACGAGCAAAAGTCCGCGGAAAAATTGTGGTTTGTGACCGAGGTGTCAATGGAAGGGCGGAGAAAGGTGAAGTGGTGAAGGAAGCTGGGGGTGCTGCAATGATCTTGGCAAACACAGCGGTGAACCTGGAGGAAAACTCCGTTGATGTCCATGTCTCGCCTGCAACTCTTATTGGCTTCAAAGAATCAGTTCACTTGAAAGCTTACATAAACTCTACAAGGAGACCGACAGCTAGAATTGTATTCGGAGGTACAGTTATAGGAAAATCCAGAGCACCAGCAGTAGCTCAGTTCTCTGCTAGAGGACCGAGTTATTCTAACCCTTCAATCCTCAAACCGGATGTGATTGCTCCCGGGGTCAACATCATTGCTGCTTGGCCTCAAAACTTAGGCCCCACCGGCCTTCCAGAAGATTCTAGAAGAGTGAATTTTACTATCATGTCGGGGACTTCAATGGCCTGTCCGCATGGCAGTGGCATCGCTGCTCTGATACGCTCAGCTCATCCCAAATGGAGCCCTGCAGCCATTAAATCTGCCGTTATGACAACTGCTGAGGTAGTTGACCATTCAGGAAAACCGATAATGGATGGAGACAAACCAGCTGGTGTTTTTGCAATTGGTGCCGGACATGTCAACCCCGAAAGAGCCGTTGATCCAGGGTTGATTTATGACATCAGGCCAGAGGATTATGTCACGCATTTATGCACTCTTGGATACACAAAATCAGAAATTCTTACCATCACTCACAGGAATGTTAGCTGCCGCGAAGTTTTGAAGATGAACAGGGGTTTCAGCCTCAATTACCCTTCCATTTCAGTTATATTCAAACATGGTACAAGAAGTAAAATGATCAAAAGACGAGTAACAAACGTGGGGAGTCCTAATTCCATTTACAAGGTGGAAGTAACGGCACCTAAGGAAGTAAAAGTGAGAGTTAAACCCCAAAGGTTAATCTTCACACGCATCAATCAGAGTTTGAGTTACAAGGTATGGTTTATATCAAGGAAGAGAACAGAAAAAGGGAAGATGAGCTTTGCACAAGGGCAGCTGACATGGGTGAAGTCTAACAATAGCTTCAATCGGGTTAAAAGCCCCTTCTCGGTGACTTGGAAGTAAACGGGCTGCTAACAATCACGACACGAGAGTGGTCGTGGTAGTTCTACTCTAGAATCAAAAAATCCATTGTTATTGACTCATTGGCTTCACATTTATGACCATTCGAGGGTGAATACCTTATCCTAGCTTTTCGAGGGAGAATTTTAGATGCAAACTATGTCTTTTTATCGTCTGATAAAGGCAGATGCTTTTATTGTATTAACCACTGGTCTCTTATGGTGTTGGGAATATTGAATTTACATATATAAATCTCGGTATCTTTTTTTTTTTTTTTTGAACGAATATAAATCTCGGTATCTAGTATAAAAATTCCTGTGTTCTATCATCTATATCCTCAACTGAGCAGATGTTATAATATTTTGAATTCAAATATGAAATCAAAGGGAGATAAAGAAACAAACTTACACGGTTTATCAATGCCTTAACAAGCCTGCATTCTGCAACTACAAGATAAGTGGTCAAACACATAGGCTGAATCGTTTAATTTGTCACCTTCATCGTATTATTTCTTCAAATTACAACAGAGCAATTAAAAGAAGGCTTTGAAACATAAGCTTTCTCACCTCTATAACTCAAAATACAGAATACTGACATAATTATCAATAAGAGCAGAAAAATTGGTTGAATCGGAAGGGCGTTGCTGTACTTGCATTAAAATACTTGTGTGGACTAATAAGATATTCGAGGAAGACAACAGATAATGATATACATTGCCTCATTTTTTGATGAAACTCAAGCCATTGTCATTTGCGTAGCGTTCCATGAATCTCATGAATCTGTCCCAATCTCTTGGAGTCCGCATTATGTACTTTGCTTCAATTCCTGCAGGCTTTCCGTTGACAAATTTGGCGTTAACATCAACTGACGAAAGGACCCCTTCTTCGTCAATCATGTAAAATCCAGTGATGTCACCAAACTCACCAGAGGAGTCAAACACAGAAGGTTGCTCAAACCTGAAAATAGCCATGCCATTTGTACCGTCTTTTGATTTGGTTAGCCTCACATCTGGTATTGTCTGTTCATCGGTTCCTTGGATGAACTGAATTTTCGGTTTGACCATCATTGTAATAGACCTAGACACTTGAGTACACCGTCTTAATGGCGCCCATTGGGGACGAGACACGCCCAAAGACTGCCCATTGACTGTGGATTCTGCACTTCTATGAACACCCCAACATAACAAGCCTACACAATCAGAACATAAATCATCATTTGCCAATTGCTAGTACCATGGCTATGCTCACAATTCACAATCCATCACTTGGTCTTATCAATAATTATCATTAAGTACTAATTAGTTAAATTGATTGGTTCAGCAACATCTAGTTACTTATAAAACCCAATTAACAAATTTAGTGTTTTAATTGATAGGCATCATGAGAAAATGATATCCAATCACATCAACTTGGAAACTGCTACAACTGACACAAAGTTTGAAACTTTAACAAAACCCAACGAACAATTTCACCCCATTTGACCCTTCGCCTACAATTTCCCAAGAGCACAACACATAAACGTTAATGTACTTAGTTAAATTATGACCAAACATAAACCACAGTAAAAGCCAAAAGAGCTACCTGAATGGAGGCGTGGTTGCTGCAGACACTGTGAGACTGGAGAGGAGAATGCAAGCGACTGCAGGGTTGCCATTACACAAGCAGAAAGAGAGAGAGGAAGCGAGAGAGAGTGTGTGACTGTTAAAGAGGAGAAAGGATTAGTGGTTTGGGGATAGAGTGGGGCGTAACAAGGACATAGAGTGGCGTGTAACAAGGACAGCCATTCACTCTGGAGTACTGACAGATTTTTCAGTGTGGTTGAAATACTAGATGATACATCACGTGTCGCTATACAAATTATGGAATATATGTGTTAAAAAGTTAATAACTTAAAAAATAAAATTTTTCATCACTTACATAAAAACATATAATGCACCGCTGGTGTTCTCGTCACAATAAAAAATTTCTTCTTTTTAACTACATCCTTAGCCTTTCAAAGGATTGGTGGATATACCGGAGAGAGAGATTAGCACTTTGAAGTTTTCAACTTGCTAGATTGAGTAGACTCTGGTACGTTGTGACTTTGCATCAGGGTCCATGAATACGTGGCAAATCACTGCAATTGGACACGTCGCCTGCTATTCTGCTTTGGATCCAAGCCCAACAAGGGTTCACTCAAGTATTCATGGACCAAGATGCAAAGTCCAAGGTCAAACAGCCCAATATTGCTAGTCTTATACAATCCATCTCAATTAATTCGGCCCTAGTGACAATTTTTCAATGCAAATTAAAAGTGCACAATTAAGTTATACGTTTGAATAAAAGCTGTTAGATTTTATTAGGTTAAATAATTTAACGATTCTATTAGAAAAAACCTTTAAACTTTAGAGTATAAACCGTTAACCAAACCGAGCATATTACCAATGATTTTTCCAAATTGTAACAAACTGAATAAGGCCATTTTAGTTCAGTTTTGATAATCGAGCTTTTCAATTTGGATTGATGTATGAGTTTTTATGATGCAGTTTCTCATAACTTTGTTTTAGTTTTATGTAGATCGACCTCATAACAAAAAAAAAAAAAAAACAACATCTCAAATCTCAACAAGACAGTGATATGTGAGTAAGAAAATAAAGTATGTATTAAACTTTTGTTTTGGATCAGATTGGTGCAAAATATAAAAGCAAATAAAATGTGATTCATGATGTAGCAAATATAATGTGACTCATGCCGGACTTTTATGTGTTTTTCTATAATTTAAAATAAACTAAACACAAATAACCACGATAAAAATAAAAATAAAAGAAAAAAACATAGCAATCATCGTGTTCCTGACGTTGCCACCATGAGCACTGCCGCACTGTTGAGAATGATTTTCTACCTTAATAGGAGAATGGATTTTGCTTGAGCTTATAAATAAATTGAGCTACTCTATATTGCCAATTGATTTTATGTTATAACCTAACTTCATCATGGTTCAAAGCATGCTATTCTTTCGGTCTTATTTTTAGCTACGCCCTCTGGAATTTCATTTTAATCTCACTTTGTCCCATGTAACTCAAAAGTCATCACTTTACTCCATGAAACTCAAAATTCGTTCCGTTTTGACTTGTGAACTCTCTCTTCTCCCTAAAATTTATAGGTGGCCTCCGAAAACATCTGTGGGAGTCAACACCCAATAAGGTTGTCACATGGGCAATAAATTTGATTATAAATCTCTATTATATGTTAACATTCAACAATTAGAGAATATTAAGTTTAAAAGAAATTGAAGAGATGAAAAAAAACTAAAAAAAATGATAAGCATGACACACCCAAATCAAACCCACATAAGAAATTAACAAATCTAAGGTATTGTGGAGCAAATTTTGAGTTTTATAGAGACGACTTTCAAGTTTCAGGGCCAAAATGGAATCAATTTAAGTTCCAGGGGGAAAAATGGAGTGAACTTTGAGTTTCAGAGAGTAAAGTGGTAACTTTTGAGTTACAGAGAGCAAAGTGAAATTAAAATCAAGTTCCAAGAAGCATAGCTAGAAATAAGCCATTCTTTCGATATGTCCTGCACCTAATTTACTGGGCTCGAATTTACCTTCTTAAGTTGAACTTTCGAAAAGTTGCGCTAGCTCTAGCTTAAGGATATTGAATGACTGAGCCCTCGAAAAGTTGTGTTAGTTCTAGTTCCTGAATGATGATCGAGTTCTTGAAAAGTTGTGTTAGCTTTGACATCATGACTAGACCAGTTCTCGATGTGGAAATTAGTTTTCCTTGTGACCCCATGTGGGGTCACTCGTGAAGGCGCATGTTGGAGAATAGGATCCTACATCGGTCCTAGGTCGTGTGGCAATCCATTTCAATGTGTCAAGTTTTTTCATAAAAAAAAAAAAAAAAAAAAAAAAAAAAAAAAAAAAAAACTCAATTTGCTACTATATACAAACACCCTTGATTATCATTATATAAAAGTGATGAACCTGAATGAGGTAACTGTAGGTCCTCCAAAAAAAATCATAGCCAATTAATCTCATAACAAGTACCGCCATGGATTCGGATTCAGCGGATGAAATGGTTATTTTCCTCTTTTTCCACTGAGAGATCAATGAACTCCCCAAGAAAACACAATATCCAGTAGTAGAACAACGAATTATAGGACACTTAGCCCAATCCGAGTCACAATAAGTAACCAAGTTCAATTTATTGTTTGATGGAAAAAGCAAACCTTGGCCTAGAGTGGCCTTGAGATATCAAACCTGGAGAGCGACATCCATGTGAGGTAGCCGCGGCTCATGCATAAATTGACTAAGAACATACCCTAAATATGTGATGTTCGTACGAGTGATAGTAAGGTAAATTAATAGGAAAACTAATGAAAATGGCTTGAAAACTTTGAGTTTTAACGATAAGAACAAAATAAAGGGTAAAGTGAATAGTGCCAAGATTGACTTTTTAGTGTAAAAATATGGTTTTTCATTAAAGTGAACAGTACCGGAAGCTTTTTGTTAAAGTTTCCTAAATTAATCGGCCTACTAAATGCCGGCAATTGTGCTGGATCCTTGAGCAACTCATCTTTGTCAGAAAGTTTGGTTTCCTATATTGGGAATTCCACCGGCCTTGCACCCAAGAAACCGTGGTCCTTGAGTATCTCAAGTGCATATTTCTTTTGCGAAATGTTGATACCTTGTTTTTTGAGCGTGAGACTTCATTTCCTAAAAAAAATTCAAATTTCCCAAATCTTTAATGCGAAATGTTGAAATTGTAATGGCGGCCATGGCAAGTAAGTGGGAGAGGTCGGGGAGGATATATGGGTTTTTTGCTAGCAGTGGCGGAGCCAGGAATTTAAAACAATGGGGTCAAAAGTTGAGCTTCCATTACTAAACTGGGCAGGCCGAAAATGCGGGTCTGACGATCTGGAGGTTGTCAGGCGGTAGATTCACAGTGGTGGGAAGATTTACCAGAGGGAGAAGAGGCGCTAAAGGATTGATGGCTAACAAATGGAGCAACAGCTCCTGTTGGACCCTAAACTGCTTTCTAGTTCCAAGGATCGAAGGCAGCAAGTGGAGCTCCAATGGATAAGTTGCTGCTGCATCAAAGAAGAAAGAAGAAAAGAAGGGTTTAGTCCCAATGGCTAGTTTTCAGTTTAAATGCTTTGTATGTGTCTGTGTGAGTGACAAGTGTACACTCCAGATTAGATCACTTAAAACCCCAATGAAGGGCTAGGATCAAATCTAGAGGAGAATGGGTGTAATATTTGTTTAAGTTCTCTTGTCCCCCACACTCTTAAAAAATATTTTGGGAGTTGGCAATGCATCAAGCCCTACAAACATTCCTTATTAAATGAAGTGATGGCAGATGCAATTTGCACATCCTTGTAGTCGTCCAACATCTCTGCATTCTTTATTCCATTTTTCTGTCAAGTTCTAAACCCCAATAAACTAATCAAACAAACACAAACAAACTTTATCAGCTCCTTCTTCTTCTTCTTGTTTGCCACAAGGTTATTGGGGTCAAGGAATCCCATTGCCCCCACCTTGGCTCCGCCAGTGGTTGCTAGGTCTCTCTCTTTTTTATTTTTTTTTCTTTATTTTGTTTTACTTCAAATTATAAAAAAATGATAAAAAGTTCAGCAGTGTAAAATTGACACATGGCATTTAAAAAATGGTATGATAGACAGATGTTGTGGCATATTTGATACATACAAGAACTCGTAGTGTTGTAGCCTATTTTTTAACTTCGTAACTGACATGTAAATGTTACCTCAGTTAATAATTTTATTTCATTAAATAATTGGTTAAACATATTACATATCAGATTATATGGTATTAAGGATAGAAATATGTGATAAGCTAACTCAAATGAATGAATACTAAATCAAATAAAATCGTGAGTAACAAATTTCTTTAGCTCGAACGCCGTCCCGGAAAAATGAAGATTTTGCTAAAGCATCAACTTAAAGTCCACAAATCAACCATCATACTACTATCATTAGCTTAATGATTGAAATCCCATCTAATCAGTGTTGAGTTTTATATAATTTTGGATAAATGCGATATCATATCATCCTATATGATATCATCACCCAAATCATGATTTACATGCCTTGCCACTTGTTAAAGAGTTAATAGACGAATCATATATTTTGACAAAAAAAAAAAGAAAAAGATGAATCATTTGTTCTGACAAAAAAAAGCAGATGAATCATATATTTTGACAAACAAAAATAAGATGAATCATATATAACTAGCTTAATCATGATATATTGTGTGTCGTCTACGACTCTTGTTTCCAATCTCCCACGACTTTTGAATACTTTAGTTTCAGCAATAAGTGAAAACAAAGGAAACTGAAAACGAAAGGACGTGTGTGTTGGGGGGGGGGGGGGGGGGGGGGTTGGGGGGCTGGATGGGTTTTCAACATGTAAATTGAGTCACGTTAATTTATATGTTTGTTGAACATCTTGAACATGTACAGTGATCAAAGAATGTTCGGTTCCGTTCCAAATGGAGTGAACAATTTGGAATTCATATATTTGCAGCGTCAACAAAATGCAGAATACTAGAAGAATATGGGAAGGACCTCCAGGAAGGCCTAAACGGGTTTAACACGTTGCCTTTTTTTCCAGAATGATAGGCCAATTTTAAGCCAAGTCCCGACAACATTATATTATTCATGTCATTATGCACCGTATACTCATGTAGCAAGTTAGCAACTACTTCCTTTTTCCTTTTTTGTTTTGTTTTTTCAGGCTTAAACATTGCTGATGCCCTCATGAATTCAAACTTTAGTTTCATTTTACTCCTAAAACCTAAAATATTAAATATGTCACTTAATCCCTCGATCGTCTAACTTCATGTCTCAATTTGGTTCATTTTTTTCCAAAAAAAAATATGTTAAAAAGTCTTTTGATGTGACACAGGTGGGGTCACTTACAAACTATGAAAATGGATATTGGAAAGGGTCGTGGAAGGAAGGATGGAAAAATTAAGGGCGTATTATGTGTTTATTAACAAATGAATGAATGGTAAAGTAGGCGAGTCCCATTAGTTTTTTTGTTCACTTCTTCTCATATCAAAAATGATTACTTTATCTTAAGGAGATCATGTATCTTGAAAGTGAAAATAAGGTTTAAAAAAATTCCTTCAATTTACGAATTTTAGTTTTCATTTTGAATACCATTCGATAAACATTTCTTACTTATCCCTTCCACCATTCTATATCAATACAAACTAAAAATTAAAAACCAAAGTTACCAAACAAAGTAAGCTGATGACATTTTCATTTCTCACAACCATGAATATAGCCGATAGACTCTTCCAAAGTCAAATACCAACCAAATGATCGAGTCCACCGGTAATAAGTCATAGTGCTCCCTCCAACTGGTGAAATTTAATGAAAAGATCAATTTTGATTTGTTCATCATGTGATCATGAACCATAACTTACTAATAGTAATAAGGTCTCTCTCGGTCTCTCTAAATTAGTTGAGTCCATTTCCTTTTTGGACTAGTCAAAGTCAGATGGCAACGAGGAATACCGCGTATAGCTAGCAAAAGCATGTATACTGATTTTGCTTTTGGGAGACGAAATGTCGGCGAAACGAGCAAAAAGGAACCCTAGCGAGTCAGCGACGGTGCACTGAACCACATTAAAAAGCAAAATCCACCAACATTATAACTACTAGCCATCATACACGCGCGAGCAGAAGATATTTTTTGAATTACGACGTGCTAAACATGGCTTACACGTTTTAAATGTATTTATATGCGTAAATTGACAAAATGAAAGTCAAATATTTGAAGTAAATGAATAATTTTAGATTATGCTAGAAGAAACCCCTCATAAACTAATTAAAGCAACTGAATTCACATAATAAAATCGGTTTCTATATCATTTACATTAAGAATAGAGGAAATAATATTTAATAAACAATTAATTGAATCACATTATTAATAGCCATTTGTGAGGCTAAGCTCATCATCTGCCCCTTAGTGTAGATAATATCGTTTGTTTAAAAAAAAAACACAATCATTTGACAATTAATTTAATCATATTATTATCTGCGTGCGAAAGACATTTTTTTATAATAAAATAATATTTAATAATGTGAGACCCCACATCGCCAGGGAAGTGGATCATGTGAGCCTTATATGTATATTCTCATCTCTACCTAGCGCGAGGCCTTTTGGGAGCTCACTGGTTTCGGGTTCCATCGGAACTCCGAAGTTAAGCGAGTAGCGCGTGAGAGCACTATCATGATGGGTGACCCACTGGAAAGTTCTCGTGTGAGTTCCCAGAAACAAAATCGTGAGGGCATGGTCGGAGCCCAAAATGGACAATATCATGCTACGGCGGAGGTGTGCCCGGGATATGGTGGGGGCCCGGGCCGGGACGTGACAATTTGGTATCAGAGCCTAACCTTGGCCGCGTGTGTGCCGACGAGGACGTCGGGCCCCTAAGGAAGGTGGATTGTGAGATCCCCCACTGGGAAGTTCTCGTGTGAGTTCCCAGAAACAAAATCGTGAGGGCGTGGTCGGAGCCCAAAATGGACAATATCGTGCTACGGCGGAGGCGTGCCCGGGATATGGTGGGGGCCCGAGCCGGGACGTGACAATTTGGTATCAGAGCCTAACCTTGGCTGCGTGTGTGCCGACGAGGACGTCGGGCCCCTAAGGAAGGTGGATTGTGAGATCCCAAATCGCCCAGGGGAGTGGATCATGTGAGCCTTATATGTATATTCACATCTCTACCTAGCACGAGGCCTTTTGGGAGCTCACTGGCTTTGGGTTCCATCGGAACTTTGAACTTAAGCAAGTAGCGCGCGAGAGCACTCCCATGATGGGTGACCCACCGAGAAGTTCTTGTGTGAGTTCCCAAAAACAAAACCGTGAGGGCATGGTCGGGGCCCAAAGCGGACAATATCATGCTACGGCAGAGGCGTGCCAGGGATGTGGTGGGGGCCAGGGCTGGGATGTGACAATTTGGTATCAGAGCCTAACCATGGCCGCGTGTGTGCCGACGAGGATGTCAGACCTTTAAGGGGGGGTGGATTGTGAGATCCCACATTGCCCAGGGGAGTGGATCATGTGAGCCTTATATGTATATTCTCATCTCTACCTAACACAAGGCCTTTTGGGAGCTCACTGGTTTTGGGTTCCATCGGAACTTCGAAACTAAGCGAGTAACGCGCGAGAGCACTCCCATGATAGGTAACCCACTGGAAAGTTCTTGTGTGAGTTCTCAAAAACAAAACCGTGAGGGCATAGTCGGGGCCCAAAGCGGACAATATCGTGCTACGGCGGAGGCGTGCCCGAGATGTGGTGAGGGCTCGGGCCGGGATGTGACAATTTGGTATCAGAGCCTAACCCTGGCCACGTGTGTGCCGACGAGGACGTCGGACCCTTGTGAGATCCCACATCACCCAGGGGAGTAGATCATGTGAGCCTTATATGTATATTCTCATCTCTACCTAGCGCGAGGCCTTTTGGAAGCTCACTGGCTTCAGGTTCCATCGGAACTCCGAAGTTAAGCGAGTAGCGCGGGAGAGCACTCCCATGATGAGTGACCCACCGAGAAGTTCTCGTGTGAATTCCCAGAAACAAAGCCGTGAGGGAGTGGTCAGGGCCCAAAGCGGACAATATCGTGCTACAGCGGAGGCGTGCCCGGGATGTGGTGAGGGCTCGGGCCGGGATGTGACAAATAAACAACTGATTGAATCATATTATTGCAAGCTCATTGTGAGGCTAAGCCCACCTTCCCCTTAGTGTAGATAATATCGTTTGTTAAAAAAAAATCATTTGACAACTTATTTAATCACATTATTATCCACGTGCGAAAGTGTTTTTTTATAACATGCATTACACGCATCTTAATATGTTTTGAACACAATATTCATGATTTTTTTTATATATATATTTTTCTTTCCCCTTCACATGGGCACCATCAACTTTCACTCATCCTTTGTTATTTTTTTTTATCACCGGTGCTACACGCCTCTTAAGATGTTTTGAACACAATATTCATAATTTCTCTTATTTTTTATTATTTTTTTCTTCTCCCATCACGTGGTCACCATAAATTTTGTTATTTTTTTATTCTTTTCTCTCTTCTCTTTCATTTTTTTATTCTTTTCTCTCTCCCATTTATATTTATATTATATTTTATGATGATTAAAGTACCAAATTGATTTGATATATTAAATTGGGATGCTTTTGGATTTTGTTGAAGCCGTGACCCCAAACTGGGGTTCTGGCTTTCTATATAAAAGATAATATGCAATTGAGTTGAAAGAAAAATATAAAGTATGCAGTTGGATTTGTTGTTGGATTGTCACCCCAACTTATGTTCATGGAGAGCACTACTTCCTATACAAGTTGCAGCCTTGTAGAGTATTAGGCTGCTCACGAAAAACTTCACTATTACTGGTTGTACAAATTCTATAAATTATCTATGCCTATAATTTTTTTCTCTAGTATATACCGAAGCAGTACCTTTCTTTTAAGTTGTGACGAGATAATTGGTAAAGTTATCATCTGCATATGAAAAATTTAGACCGTCAATCGATCCATTGATTAAGCGCAAAACTAGTTAAATTAAATCATTTGTTGATGACACATCCTGAAATAAATGAAATATTACATGTATCATAACTTGTGATCCAATAGAAGGAAGATAAAAAAATCAGTACAACAGTCGGATCGCGTAGTTGGTAAGCCACCCTCACAAAAGTATAACATTTTATGTATCTTGGTCTCATCCAATATGAGAATTATTCTAATTAAGCAGTCATATTAAAGTTTTTCTCAAAACTTTAAAAAAAAGACTTGTGTAAGAGAGGAGGACAAAAAGATGTTAGAAGGGTTAGGATCCTCTCCTGAGCAAGTGGTGAGGATCCTCATGACCAGGCTCATCGGTTTGTTCAAATTTTATCCAATTGCTACAAACAGTGGACCCCTCTAAAAGTTATAATAATTGTAGCCGTTGGATAAAATTTGAATGGCCCGATGGGCCTGGTCATGAGGATCCTCACCACTTACTCATGAGAGGATCCTGATCCGGTGAAATGTAACTTGGTAGGTGGGAAAAAGGACATTTTGGATGCGATCCCTAACTATCAATATTCTTTGACTGAAACCTTGTTGGTTTTCAACTTTTGATCAAAGTTCTTGAAATTTATGTGATAATGTATTTCTATGTACGTTACTATATTTTTTAAATTAAAAATTGAAATTTATAGTTGTTTGTATTAATGAGATTTTAAATAAAAAAAACCCATAATTTGTGGATTAAAATTATTAAAATATAAATTATACTCTCCAATATATTTTGTGTGTGTGTGTGTGTCTGTATATAAACATGGGTACATTCATCAAAATTAACAAAAAATTATGGGTACATTTTTCAAAACCACACAAAAAAAAATATAAATATTAGGCTTAATAACATTAGTAAATTTCTTTGATTAAACTCGACATAGATACATTCTCAAATCAAGAAAAAGAATGTACCCATATAAGTTTAAACATGGATTAGAAAAAAAATTGAATAGATTTTATATAAAAAAAGGGTACATTTTACTAGAACAAATTGGTATATTTAAGAATGGGTAAAAAAATTGAAAAATTACATGAATGGGTACATAAAAGATTAAAAAATTGGAAACCTTTTTATAAAAAATTAAGGGGTACAAACTTATTCTAATTTTTTTTTATTATTTTGGAAATGTTTTGAATGTTTTGAATTGAAAATTAGTTAGGAGTTTAATAAAGGTGTGAGTATTAAAATCCTAAATCAATTATTAATTTTTATTTTAAAAATTATGTAACTGACATGTAAATTCATTATTGCATTAATGTTAGGGACCTTGATTAAAATCTGAAAACTAATAAGGTTTCAATCAAAGAACATTAGTACATAAGGATCGTATACTAATTTTTCCGTGGGAAAAAGGATCATGACGCAAGGGATGAACCCAAGAGGGTGCATGTTTGTTGCTAAGTTGACCCGGCGGCTAAGACTCCTAAATCAATTATTAATTTTATTTTAAAAATTATGTAACTGACATGTAAATTCATTATTGCGTTAATGTTAGGGACCTTGATCAAAATCTGAAAACTAATAAGGTTTCAATCAAAGAACATTAGTACATAAGGATCGTATACTAATTTTTCCGTGGGAAAAAGGATCATGACGCAAGGGATGAACCCAAGAGGGTGCATGTTTGTTGCTAAGTTGACCCGGCGGCTAAGACTTCCCCTGCAGCTTATGTCCCCCGCAATATTGGACTGACGATGGACCCTATAAATATTACCAATATATCCACAAAGACAATCAAACTTCAACGATCGGACAACAATAACTCCAAAAATCCACCAAACCACTTTCTCTTCTTTTCTCCCTCCGTCTCTCTCTTTCGTCGTCTCTATTAATACTATTTGTTGCTCAGTCCAAATCGTACGTAGAACAAGTCTTAGCAATATTGATCCCCCAACTGTCTATTGCCCTCGCTATTGCCGTTGGAGATTATGGCCGTGGACGAAGGAATAAGCCTAGCACGGCGGTTGTGGGCAAAGTTCAGAAAAGAATACTCCGTTTTCGCTTTGTACAGTCCTTTCTTTGTGCGGTTGGCCTCTTCTACTCTCCACTCTCCGACCACCTTCCGCCATTTCATCTCTCAAGACCTCCATTTTCTCAAAGCCTTCGCTCTCGCGTATGTCGAATATTCAATCAACCTCGATCATCCTCCTCCCTCATCTCCTTTTACACACATAGAAATATACATGCAGTGAATAATTGGTTTTTTGTTTTCTGTTTGTCAGGTATGAATTGGCGGAGGATTGTGCAGATGATGACGACGACAAAAATGGCATACGCGATTTGAGGAAACGCGTAATCCGCAGGCTTCAAACACACGACACTTTTGTCCAAGTAAATATTCATAGATTCCTTCCCCTTTTGTTTTTCCTTTTGTTAATTTACATGTCATCATGCAATGAATATAAATTATAATCCAGCTAGTTTTCTTAAAATCTGTTTGGATTCCGAGAAAACTGTCCTAATGTCGGATATTATGGAAAAAAGTTGGATGGATTATTAATTAAGACTCTGTTTTGTTTCCGTAATTAGTGGACAATTAGTCTATTCAGCCTTAGCTCATCATTTCAATTTTGATTTTTCTTCAAATAGTTATCACACTGGTTGATTACTTGGATTCCAGAAATGGAAGAAAAAAAAAAGAATAATAAAAGGAAGACTCATTTGTAATATTATCCTGCAAATTATGGCTGCGTGAATCATGATGTTCATCATTATATATTATCAGCTTAATCAAGAGGAATAAATCAAGAGGGATAACTAATAGTAGTATTGCCTCCTTGCAATAATTAATCAAGAGGGATCACTTGAGTGCACGGGGCGCACACTCCTGTCCAACTAGCCTAGCCCACGACTGCATCATATTCATGTTAATAATCTCCATTGCATCATTTAATATTCTGTGTATAATTGTATCTTGGCACCAGTATAAAATGTCTGACCTCTTTGAATTAGCTTCAACTTGTATTCATGTTGCGGTGTTACAGACATGCTAAAAAATTTATGCGTGTTAATTCTGGTTTCAGTACTTAGAAGTCTGAAATGAACATAATATGTAGGAATGTGGATTTGAGCCCCCGGATGAAGACGCTTCTAACGACATTGCAACAAACAAATACACAGATTTCTTGCTTGCAACAGCATCAGGGAAAATTGAGGGAGAAAGATCGGCTCCGGGTAAAATTGCAACCCCTTTTGAAAAGACCAAAGTTGCTGCTTACACACTTGCTGCTCTGGCTCCTTGTATCAGACTCTATGCCTTCATTAGTACTGAGATTCAGGGATTTCTAAATTCTGATGATTATGAATCTCACATATACAAAACGTGGATAGACACCTATTCGTCTCAAATTCTCGAGGTTCGTCTTATTAAAATCAAATCTGTTTCTCATACCCTTTTGTTTTAAGTTCTTAATGACCAAACTTTTATTTCAGGAAACGGCTTTGCAAAATGAAGACATGCTAGACAGACTTAGCATTTGCTTGACTAGTGAGGAGCTTGAAATTATAGAGAATCTCTATCACCAAGCAATGAAACTTCTAGTAGATATTGTTGTTAATCAACCAATTTCTGATCAGCAATCTGTAGTCCCTCTATCTCGGATGTATGAGTTCGACGAATGCCATCTTACGATACTATGTGATTTTGATTTGGCATGCACTGCATTTGACTCTGCTGCCATACTGGCTGAGATTGCAATCATAACAGCACCAAAGGCTGATATTGATGGATCTGATCAAACGCAACTCGCTCGGATGTCTTCTGCAGACTTGAGGAGCACTTGGGATGTCCTATCCACCCAATATACCGAAGAATTTGAACAATCTGTCGAAAGCGTTGTGGCCAGTAATAAAGGTTTAGTCTTAACTAATGATTTGGACTGCATTTTGATTTTATTCTCATCGTGAAATTTCAGTGTTCGTAAATTATTGTTTGAAAAATAGCATGAAGTTAAACATTGTGTTCCTTAAATTTTGCAGTGGAAGAATTCGATTACGAAGGTCTACGTAACGCGCTTGAACAACTTGCGACGTTTGAGAGAAAGGCAAACGAAAGGGTGGTTGAGTCCGGAGTACTGAAGGGTTTGAATGTGGAGGATATAAAAAGGGCTGGCCAGAGTCTCATTCAGGATGGTTGCAGAAGCTTCTTTCAAAAGATTGTGAAAAATGAAAATCTGAAAGCTGATGTTCATGTACTTTCATACTGCTGGTGCAATGACCTAATTCTATCAGCTTTTTCTTCAGGTATGTTACTTGGAATACATTATATATTTCAAGTGTGTTAGGAATGTGCACATGTGATTTAGGCCCCGTTTGCCAGGGCAGTGTGTCCGCCAGCCCTTACACCCAAGTTTAAGTTCCCTTCAACTTAAATTCGAGTAATTTAGAATAGAATATCGTCTTATCAAAAAAGTGTGTGAGGATTTACTAAATGTCTAAATTTTATTGTACAGGAGATCTGAATGTCTTGAATGTACATTCAAATGAGCTAGTCTATGAAGAATCTGTTACGACCGGTGAAATTGTAAAGAAGATGGAGTCTCCCATGGAAAAACTGCAAGCCTTCAACGACATCCTAATTGACCGAGAGAGTGAAGGCAAGCACTTGACAGTATACATCGGAGGCTCAGTGGGTGACTTGCTTTGCCTGCTTGAGGCAGATATAGGTATTGTGATTGGATCAAGTTCATCCCTGAGGAGACTAGGTGATCACTTTGGTGTTTCCTTTGTCCCATTGTTTTCTGGCTTGGTGAAGAGGCAGAGAGAACTTGCTGAAGATTGTTCCTCTAATTGGAAAAAAATGTCTGGAATTCTTTATACAGTGTCTAGTTGGGCAGAAATACAGGCTTTTATTTTAGGTACATAAGCACCTCTTTTCAGAAAAATTTAGGTGTTACCGGAAATATATCTCACTTTCTGTCTCACTCATTCTCACATTTCACACATCACGTGACGAGTGAGATAGAAAGAAGGAAATATATACAGGGTTACATTTAAGACCCTCCCTCTTACTCTTATTCGTAGTTTTAGAACAAACCCAAAAGGAAGTTCATAATATATAGTACATTATACCTATATATGTAGACAGTATTGGTGGCTAATTTTTAGTTGAGTGCCACAGCCAGCCCCTTTTTATCTTTAGGGACTTGCCAAAAGTAAAAGAATAATCTCTTAATTCTATATTTACCTGTGTTCTCCTTTAGCTTTTCTTTAGATTCTTATCCTTCAGGTTCAACTAAGTTGGTGTTGAGAAAGATTTCAGTGGCAACTTACTGGTAGGAGAAAGAAAAGAGAGGATGTAATGTTGATTTGTTTGTCTATAAAATTTGTATATCATATTGATGCATTCTTTTTTACCCCTTGTATTATCGGGTCATTTCTTCAGATAAAACCTTGGAGAAACGTTTTGGAAATATATATATGAATTTAGTTTGATATGAATTAAATTTTATAACCTTTTGTTTTGGGTCGTAGATTCTGATAAAATCTCAGTGAAGTGGTTACCAAATATCAGTGGCACTACGGTTTTTTGATATTTTTCTTCATTTATAATAACAAAATCTCAAGTTTAATTTTCATGAATGACAAGTTAACATTGGATACCTGATACGGTTAATCTAGCAATTTCAAAATTGTCTTATAACCTTTTGGTTGTTTTATGGGTGTTGAATCCAATTTAAGTCTACGCCTTGGGTATGGGTTGCCATATATGAAAGGGCTTGTCACTGGTGTAAAATGATCTTTCCATAGGAATTGAAGTTTCTTTTCTTTTGGGCCTTAAATAAATGGAAATCTGGTATCCGCTGGGGAACATCTCAACCTTAGTTTTCGTCTTTCTGCATCAACAGTAATCAGTATTAAGAGGCATACTATACAGGTGGATGTTAACACTTTTTTATTTTGAACATTCTCGTTCTACTTTTTCAATTATTTTTATTAATTTTTCAATATTATTCAACGATCAAAATTATATATTTCTAAGACGTCTTTAAATTTCAACTTTGCAAAAATCAACCAACTTAGAAATTATTTAACGAGTCGACTAACATAATCAAAATTTCAGTCAATAAATGAGAAGATTGTTAACATGGGCAGACGCAAATATGAGAATAAATGTGGGGGCACTATAGGCACCAATTCATATTAATTAAACTCATGGGGAAATTTCAACACCTTTAATTAGCCAAACTAATTGGAAGAGTTCAGCATTGACTCCCAGAGGAGAAGTTTCCATCACGACTGAATACCCAAAGGTAGGGATGCCCACTATTACCTAATTTTAATTGCCTCACCAGACATGTACTAATAGCGAATTGCAAGTTTTACCCTACAAACTTCAACAATTAGTAGTTATTGAAACGAGTAGAAGTCATGCAACTAAGATCCTAGGCTTCCTAACAATTAATTTCAGGTATCCACACATCATTTTTTTACTTTTTACACATATTTTTTCATTTTCGATCATCGAATCAAATAAATTGAAAATGATTAAATAACATAAATTGATAGTGTGTGGCTTCCTATATTGCCGATGAGCTCTCTCTCTCTCTCTCTCTCTCTCTCTCTCTCTCTCTCTCTCTCTCAAAGGAGTTAAATAATTTATATAGGAAAAAGTTAGCACCTTACTTGAAAATGCATATTACTCTTAATAGATGTATCACTTGTTGACACACATACATAAAAAAGTTACTTATTATCTTTAGCAAATCATGAATGGAAAGGTAAGGAGCCAAGCAGTATTCTAATTTATATAGTATACGTATGTAGTGTAGATATCCATGTTGATACTAAAAATAACAAGACAGTTCCACTTGTGGAAACAGGTGAGCTCACGCCATAGGATTCTGAAACTTATAGCCCGCTTGATACCGCATTATGAAAGATGCACCTGTAATGAATGTGAAGTTGTTTCCGGCATATTTGCAAACGCATTTTGGCACGAAAACTTAAGTCCAACCGTGAACCAGTGGTTGAAAGCTTAACAAGGCTTCCTATGGCAGCATTTCCCCACCTCAGAAAGATGTGCAAATCTGGTTTCATAGACAGCAATGGTAGCAACTCCTACTTGATCCACCCAGAAAGAATGGCACTCCCAACACTATATATCGGGCGTTCGGTCACTCCTTGTGACTCCTCATACATCTTTTCTTGCTTACAAATACATGAAGTTGCACCAGCCAGGGTTTAGACATGAAAGGGTAGTTGTGGTGGGTTTCGGGCATTCAGATTTGTTGATTGGAGAGAGTATTGCGAGAAGGTGTTTGCTCACATTTTATCTCATATACGATTAGCTGAGGAATAGAAATAATACTGCGGTAAAGAGGCCTTGGATTCAGAAGCAGATCATTATCAATATGAAGAAGGATTCGGAGAATTTGGAACTAGGTTTTCTCCTTTTAGTATGATCTTCTGCTGGCCTTTATATCCCTTTCTTTGATGATCCAATTATTTCTACCATAAGTTCACATTGGCTAGTTCATAGTTGTTTCCATCAAATTATAAGTTAAGTGAAAATTACTTTTTTCCTAAACAACCTTTTATGTGATGGTTTTTGTAGAAATTCACAAAACCAAATAACTTTCTTTTTCGGTCTAACATCTAAAATTTGAACGCTAAAAAGAAGAAGAAAAAAAGAAGGGGTATGGATGCTATTTAATTTGAATGTTAGTAATGTAATGTAATCGCGTCGAAGTACAATATCCTACATTTATAGTGTAATATAACTTCCACAAGCAAAGGTCAACCATGTTATAGTAATATCAACGTCATTTAGTCTAATTAAATATAACGTTAGTATTATTATGTAACCTAGGAGTGTAAATTTGAAGGACTATAGTATAACATTATTTTTCTTGTAATTCACCATTAAATGTTATGTTGTAACATTGTTATATATTAATGTAGGGAGACCATAAGTGAATTATGATGTTTTGTAATTTCATGATGCCCTTTTATACTTGGTAAGATGTCCAAGGTGTTATAATCAATATTGGTAGTGTAATGCAATCACGTGTAAGTATAATAACACATATTAATAGTGTAATAGGACGTTTAATTACCAACCTTGTTATAGTAATAATAACATTTGGTGTTATTTATTGTAACCTTACCATAATCAAATTTTACTTGAATGTGATCGCATTACAATATCAACGTTCAAATTAAATAGTACTGATATTATTATTTTATTAATTAAAGAGTACCTTGAATTTCCTTTATCGTCATTGAATTTTTCTAAGCTTGAAAAATAAACAAACAAATTCAATACTAACGAGCCCCATAACATAGTCAGAACGGAGTTCCACAGATCAAGATAGCTCTTGTAGAATTTGCAAAATCCATTGAAACCGTTGCTTACCCTTTTTGTGAAAGATGCATGCAATTATTTAGTTTTCACAAGAACTTTTGCTGACCCTAATACATGTTAAATGTTAATGTGCCGCATCCGAATGGCTTACACTATTTTCCTTATTGCACATTCAAAAAGATCTAGCATATACTCTAGGTTTAGTTTTCGTTCCCTTCTCCCTAATTTCGCTTCTAAAAACATAAAAGAATTAGAAAAAAAAACCTATATATGGGATGATAATATATATCCTGTCATGTTGTTTCTCGAAGCCCTTGTTCTTGTTCACCTCTAAACTTAATCAAAATATTGCTTCCCCCTGAATCAATAATCATGATTGAAACAATGAATCACAAATATTACAAAAATGAACAAGATAAGGAGTGCAGTGCACAGACCAGAAAATTGGCACACTGGGTTTGTATTATTGGTATGCACCATGCACTCACTATGTATTTCACTTCAGGTTAGTGTACCAAATGTGGGTCCCAAAACATCGTGGACCCCAACTCATACATGTGGGACATGTGCAGCCACAAGCACCATGAAAAGATTTTGGGGTGCCTCGGCATAAACGCACGTGAAAACTCGTAGTCATCCATACCTTCTTCCCATGGGTTCCTTCTTCCGTTCTGCAGATGAGGAGTGTGAGCAGCAGATCCACAGATCAAATAATCCACCCAATAATTCTCTTAATCCACCCAGAAAATAAACTCTTTTCTCTCTCCAATAATAGGGTTTAGGGACTTCCCAAGGAAGCTGCTGTTTCACATGGCCTTCCTATCTGTTCTAATTGCAGAAATGGTACCTAATATTGTGAATTAATTAAAAAAAGTGCCACTACTATACATGATACTTTGACTATTTTAAATGGACTGCCTTGCATGTGTGCATGTGAAAATTTGTAGTATAACAACAAAGAAGGGGGAAAAAGGAAAAAAGATTTTAATATGAAAGAAATGGTAGTTGGTGAGGTTCAGATCACCATTGATAATGTGCTCATCACTTTCTTCCATTTCCTTCTGTTTGCTCCTCCCTTTTTCTACTCCTTTTTTTTCTTTTATAATCGACGGAGCTCCCTTTTGAGTCCTTCGAAAAGGAAAAAAAAAAAAAACCGAAAGAACTAACTTTTTAATGCAGACTAGCAAGGGTCATACACAAAGAGAAATATTCTTTTTGATTTTTTTTTATAAAAGTAGTGATTTGTTTTTAACGGGTTAGAAGGTAAGGAGAGGAGAGGAGAGGGGAGAGAGAGAGAGAGAGAGAGAGAGAGAGAGAGAGAGAGTAGAGGGACAAAAATGTGGAAGAGGGGGAGGTGGGAGGAAAAATAGAGATTATCTGGCTGTGAGTAAATAAAAAAACAACAAATTAAATTGTTGTGTGTGATTCACCGTATTGCCTGTAATTAACATTTAGTTTGGTTATCTTCTTTTATTTTGTTGATATGGTTAGAATAGTTTTTTCAAACTTCTTGAGTTGACAAACAGAGTTTTATTAAATAGTAGAGATATGCACAAATTAAACCGATCATAAACTTGTAATCATATATAGAACTTAGGGGCACTAAGCAATACCTTAAGCCATATACAAATCATAGTTTAGAGTGTATATTTCCCGCAAGGGTGCAGTAGGTAATAGGAAGAGTTCCCCAGTTAATTATCATTTAATTAGCCAGGTATGGCTGATATAAATTTGTATTATTAAACAAGAGTAGAGTAGTTTTTGTCTTTGATTAATTGTTTGTTTCACCTTGTAACATGGCATGATTCCCTCGTTCAATCATGAGGAATAAATGGCATGTTCATTTGAGTTATTGACTCTAATTTAACCATATATATAAACTATTAACTACATATATAATGGGTATGAATTGGCCGTGATTTTATATTATTTCAACTTTTAGACATACAGTGCTGAACGAAGGATCATATATTCCTGTAAACTTCTTATTTCTCATCATTTTTTGTGCCGCATAAAAAATGTTTATAAAGGTTAGAAATTATTTTAACTCGTAGTGAGCAGTGATTAAGATGATTAGGGTTTGATGTTGGCAAATACACACGCTTTGATCGATATTTTCTTTTTCTTTTGATTATTCAATGATGGATCCACTTTGGGCATCATTTTCTGTATCTTTGTCATACTTAGAAGTTACTCTTTAAACGCTGAAGAAGGGAAGGAAACCCTAAGATCGATGAAACCCAAATCATTCGAAGCATATGTAGCTTTGGGTTCCACATCCTTTGTGTATGCCTTAAGATAAAGTGGCTTTTAGTTAATCTGTTCCAAACTTCCACGTATTAGGTATAACTGTTTTAATTATTGCTTTTTGACATAAACATATGTAAAACGTTTATTTTTGTAAGAATAAATTCATAAAAAAGAGCAATGTTAAGGACAGTTGTACATATATTTGTATGAGTAACTTTTAATCATCAATGTCTTACAGGTAGAGTTGTCCACGCATAATATAATGAAAGTTAATATTTTCAAAGATTTTTATAAAGAGCAATATTAAAGAGAGCGTCCATATATAGGCATGTGAATGATCCTCATCCGTTAATACTTTTGGGTTTCACAATACTATGTATCAATAATTGAAAGTCATCCACTTGCACGTAAACATCTGTCCCTAGCAGAATCCATTCATAAATAAACTGATTGAAAGTAAAGGTATGGGGTGAGCAAGAGTTAAGCTCAATTGGGTAAACAGTCCTACTAGAATCAAGGGGGAAAACAGTCCTACTGTTTAATCTGATTAGTTTTATTACCAAGTAATTACTTAGATCAGACAAATAATCAAGGGGAAAGGAAACATCTTTATTGTGTGTTTATGATTAACTACTCTACTCTACTCTCTCAAGATGACTAAATATGAACAGATAATAAGAAATAATGCTAGGGGAGAACATAGACCAAATTTCATGAACTATATGACATGGTTGTTGACGGTTGAATTATTACTTAAATGTTGATTAACGTATTTTTATTAATAAGATATCAAATAGTTTGCAAATTTGATCTCTACGTAGCATTATCCGAAAATAAGAATAAGAACACTCGCGCTGCATGAGAGAGAGAGAGAGAGAGAGAGAGAGAGAGAGAGAGAGAGGGGTAGGGGTAGGGGTAGGGGTATTCACCACATTCTCCATCCCATGTATGGTGTCGGAGAAACTTCCAATGAGTCCAAACCCTTCCCCGTCATTACTTGCAGTTAACAGCCTGTTGCAGTCCCCAAGATCTTACGAGCCCCTCATCTTATTACAAACTAATCCACCCCAATTATTCACTAATTATTCATTTGTTTATTATATACCAATTATTCACTAATTATTCATTTGTTTATTATATACCATCACATATACATTAAACAATCTTCTTCTTCTTTCCACTACTCCCTCATACAACTACAGTTAGTTACACTCTCTCACCTTCTCTCTCTATCAGTTTCCGAGACTGAAAATGGTGGAAAGCCAGAGAGAATAGCATGGTTACGAGCGTTTACCCTTGCACTCGAGCTCCTGTCTTCGAATTCCGCCCTCCCCCCATACCACTCGTGGCAAAAGACAAAACCCAATAAGCAGAACAAGATGCAGTTGAGCAAAACCCAACTGCTGATCTTCTTATTTTTGTGCTGTTCTTCATTTGGCATTGCAGCTGTGGCCAATGACGAAGTTTCTGCACTGCTTTCGATGAAAGCAGGCCTCATTGATCCACTAAACAGCCTCAAAGACTGGAACTTCCCGGAAAATGGAGCTCACTGCAATTGGACAGGCGTATGGTGCAACACTGAGGGGCATGTAGAGAAGCTTGATCTCTCCCACATGAACCTCAGCGGCCCGATATCCAGCGACATCCAACGTCTCCAAAGCCTCACTTCTCTCAACCTCTGCTGCAGTGGCTTCTCATCATTGCCAAAATCCATCTCAAATCTCACAGCATTGAAAACTTTTGATGTGAGTCAAAACTCACTTGGTGGTGAATTTCCATGGGGATTCGGAAGAGCTGGAGGATTGACGGAACTCAACGCTTCGAGTAACAATTTTTCGGGGTTTCTTCCTGAGGATCTCGGCAATGCCACAATGCTGGAGACTCTGGATCTCAGAGGGAACTTTTTCGGGGGCTCGATTCCAAAGTCATTCAAGAACTTGCAGAAGCTCAAGTCTCTTGGGCTTTCCGGCAACAATCTCACCGGGGAAATCCCCGCTGAGCTTGGAGAGCTGTCCTCATTGGAAGCTATGATCCTTGGGTACAACGAGTTTGAAGGTGGGATTGCAATGGAGTTTGGGAATCTTACCAACCTCAAGTATCTTGATTTGGCAGTTGGGAATCTTAGTGGTGAGATTCCAGCTGAGTTGGGGAGGCTTCAGTTTCTTGAGACAGTGTTCTTGTACAAGAACAATTTTGAAGGCAAAATTCCAGCTGAAATTGGCGCCATTTCTTCGTTGAAATTGCTGGATGTCTCTGATAATATGTTATCGGGGGAAATCCCAGCTGAGATTGGGGAGCTGAAGAATTTGCAGCTTTTGAATGTGATGTGTAATCAGCTGTCAGGTTCAGTTCCCTTCGGAATTGGAAGTTTGAGTCAGTTAAGTGTTCTTGAGCTATGGAACAATTCGTTTTCAGGTCCTTTGCCTAGTGATCTTGGCAAAAATGCCCCATTGCAGTGGTTGGACATCTCATCCAACTCATTTTCCGGTGAGCTTCCATCCACGTTGTGCAACAAGGGCAACCTCACCAAGCTCATCCTCTTCAACAATGCCTTCACAGGTCCAATTCCGGCGAGCCTATCCACGTGCCTTTCGCTTGTTCGTGTTCGAATGCAGAACAATTTTCTTTCCGGAACAATCCCAGTTGGGCTTGGCAAGCTTGAGAGGCTTCAGAGGTTAGAATTAGCAAACAACAATCTCACTGGTGCAATCCCAGATGATCTTTCTTCTTCTACTTCACTCTCTTTCATTGATGTCTCTCGAAACCGCCTCCATTCTTCTCTGCCTTCCACCATTCTCTCTGCTCCAAGCTTGCAAACCCTGATGGCCTCGAATAATGAATTGGTCGGCAAAATCCCGGATCAATTCCAGGACAGCCCTTCACTTTCAGTGCTTGATCTCTCATCAAACCATTTCTCAGGAACCATCCCAGCAAGCATTGCTTCATGTGAGAGATTGGTAAGCTTGAATCTGAGGAACAACCAATTGACCGGAGACATCCCGAAATCAATTGCCATGATGCCCACATTGTCCATTCTTGATCTGTCCAACAACTCTCTCACTGGTGGCATACCCGAAAATTTCGGAATCTCACCAGCCTTGGAGACGCTCAATGTCTCATTCAACAAGCTAGAGGGTCCTGTCCCAGAAAATGGTGTGCTGAGACGAATAAACCCGAGTGATCTTGTGGGCAATGCCGGACTCTGTGGCAGTGTCCTCCCTCCGTGCATGCCAAATCCAGTGCTGGCATCGAGGCATAGGAATGTGCACACAAGGAACATTGTTGCAGGATGGGTGATTGGGATCTCATCAGTTTTAGCAGTTGGACTCGCACTTTTCAGTGCTCGAACTCTATACAAGAGGTGGTACTCGAATGGGAGTTGCTTCGGAGACAGTTTCGAAGTTGGCAATGGAGAGTGGCCATGGAGACTGATGGCATTCCAGAGGCTTGGTTTCACAAGTACTGACATCCTGGCTTGTGTGAAGGAATCAAATGTGATCGGAATGGGAGCCACCGGGGTTGTGTACAAGGCAGAGATATCAAGATCAAACACAGTTGTGGCAGTTAAAAAGTTGTGGAGACCGGCAACAGACATCGAAACAGGAAGCAGTGATGATCTAGTTGGGGAAGTGAATCTGTTGGGAAGGCTAAGGCATCGAAACATAGTTCGATTGTTGGGATTTCTGAACAATGATACGAATTTGATGATCATATATGAGTTTATGCCCAATGGCAGCTTAGGAGAAACCTTGCATGGCAAGCAAGCAGGGAGATTGCTTGTAGATTGGGTTTCAAGGTACAACATAGCAGTTGGAGTTGCACAAGGTCTTTCCTATCTCCACCATGATTGTCACCCACCAGTCATCCATAGAGACATCAAGTCCAATAACATATTGCTTGATGCAAACCTGGACGCAAGGATTGCGGATTTCGGGTTGGCACGGATGATGGTTCGGAAAAACGAGACAGTGTCAATGGTGGCTGGATCATACGGTTACATAGCCCCTGGTGAGTTTCTACCTTCTAGCTTCACATCTCAACTTCACATGTTAATCTGTAATTTTCTTGTCACTAACAAGTTTGTGACTTTGTCGTTCTTTGATCAGAATATGGATACACATTGAAGGTTGACGAAAAGATCGACATCTACAGCTACGGCGTGGTTCTATTGGAGCTTCTAACAGGAAAGAGGCCATTAGACCCCGAATTTGGTGAGTCAGTAGACGTCGTGGAATGGATTCGGAGAAAGATTAAGGACAACAAAAGTTTAGAAGCAGCATTAGACCCCAGTGTGGGAAACTGCAAGCATGTTCAAGAAGAGATGCTCTTAGTCCTCAGAATGGCATTGCTTTGCACTAACAAGCTTCCGAAGGACAGGCCTTCCATGAGGGATGTCATAACAATGCTCGGAGAGGCGAAGCCCCGGCGAAAAAGCAGCAGCAACAACAACGATGCATATGCAGCAGCGAACAAAGACCAGCCTGTGTTTAGCACCTCACCTGTACATGGCCTTCTCTAGGGACCGAATTTTGAGTTCCCCCTTTCGGCTGTCATTATTTTGATTTTTCCATTTTTCGTGTTGTATGCAGGATTGAGATTTATTTACTGTTTGTAATCAATGGTTCATACTGGTGTAAGAAGCATATATCCAAGTAAAAATAAGTCGAGAGCTTATATCTTTTTTACTCGACTCCAACTGACAAATCGCAATTTGACATGTGTGCAAAAACTT
This sequence comes from Heteromeles arbutifolia, assembly GCA_024362995.1. Taxonomy (NCBI): domain Eukaryota; kingdom Viridiplantae; phylum Streptophyta; class Magnoliopsida; order Rosales; family Rosaceae; genus Heteromeles; species Heteromeles arbutifolia. The sequence continues at coordinate 13,435,814 of JANCRC010000002.1, read as the reverse complement.
GTACTTTTTTTATGTTAAGGAGATATATTTCCTTAAGTGACGCAAATACAGAGGGATGTCTTCTTACGTGTAAAGAGCAAAGAAGCGTCCATTTAACAATATCTCTTGTTTTCTCTCCATTAAACAAGGGGGAAACTGAAAATTGCTCGTCTGCTGAACAGACAAGCATTTGAGGGTGTTCCCATATATACAACTTAAACAACATTCACCAAAATAAGCAAACGTATATATATATATATATATAGCAGTATTACATTGAAAACTAAGATGGCTGTGGTTTTCAAAAGGTAGGGAGATCGCTCTCGGAGAAGGCGTAACAAAAATAAAACAAAATGGCATTCGACAGCACCAAAAATGAACCCGAAAACCAACGGTTTCTCCCTCTTCTTTCCAAAATGCTCCTACTATAGGTTTTGTCCACTTTGTACACTTTCAAACATAGGTTGTCTCTTCTTGCTTGCGTTATGAGAAACGGATCTAGATTGGCTTACATCTTTGCCTCACATTCTTTTCCCGTAACAGCGGAGCTGCAAATCAAAATTAAGAGAGTTAGCATCGGGTGAAACTGCAGCTTTCGGATACAAATTCGATTTTCAGAGACAAAATTAACAGCCATCCCTACATACCAAGTCCGTTATCCTCAGATGTCCTCATAATCCTCAACCTCTTCACAGTACCAAGAAACATCCTGAATGCAAAATAAGTAAAACCGCATAAGCTGTAGGCAAAACCAACGACTCAAAAACCATACTCTTCTGCTCAGTATGGCTTTTAAAATTTTAGATAACGGTTTCCAGTGACACGAATTATAAATATGAACTAGCAGAACAAGTCAATAACTACTGAATTCAATTATAGTATTACGCAGGCACCATACGCTTCATTGTTTATTGAAAAAAACTTACTCCCAAGGAACATCTCCCACAAGCATCCAGTCTCCATCTTTATCTTCATAAGTGAGCGCAAACTCAAATGATCCATCCAGCAACTTTGAGGGTCTAGTTGCTCCTTCCATCTCCGGACCACCTGAACCCAATTAATAGATATAATACCATCATCACTCAAAAGGCAAATCTTTCCATCCCTAGTCGGCTGAGATAAATAAAATTTGATCTTGTCAAAGTGAAAACCATGATTTCAAGTGATGGACTTTACACATTCAGAAAACCAGTAACTCTTTAACTTTCATAAATGGATAAGTTTCGGCAAAATAAACTAAAATTTGGAATTTTTCTTGATTCAATTGACATTCCAAGAAAGCTTGGGAAGATAATTCAAGTTCCACAGAAGGACCATTGTGCACAACTAAAATTCAAGTTGCCTGGATTTGGGAACAATAAATGACTAACCATGTGTCGAGGGCCCATGGAACATGTCCTCCAATTTTTGTGCTAGGGCTTCATACGAACTATGTGCACTTAGATTAACCTTTCGCCCAATAGGAATCCCGTCCATATTCACCTTCACATACAGGGAACCCCTCTGCTGCCCTATCTCCTTAGCATTTCCATTGGTCTTGTGACCTCCATTGTTAACCTTCCCCGCACCAGTCTTGCACTCGCTTCTCTCATTTACTGAGTTAGAACCTTCGGCAGATGAAGATTTCGCTTGGCGAACCAAACTGTTCATTCTATAAGCTCTGATAGGAGGCCATCCCACAACCTCACTGCTTCAACAAACAAAAGATACAATCCCTCAGAGAAGAAAGAAAAACCGAAAACCTTATCAAAAGCAGCAAGGTTACAATTTTTCCACATAAACAACTCAACAACCAGACGATATATAAGTCCTACTACCTCAAACAACAATGAAAAGCAGAAAATCTAAATTTCATTTCTCCGGATAATTACACAATCACATGTATAAACGTTTGTACACTAAAGTTTTAATCGAGAACTATAATTGTGTGTAAACCAATGATTCCAGCCGGGATATTTGTGCATTGAGCTAAACAAGCAGAAGAGGTTATTTGCATCCAGAACAACTGACAAATACAAACACAGGTTCTTAAATCCGACAACAACAGATGAAAAAATCAAATCATTGGCAGAAAATAAGATTGCAACAGAACATCATGGTACAGAAACTTGGAAATTCTAAAATGGTAACAATAATTTGTGATGTGCAATAAGAGAACCCAATTAAATTCTAAAAGTAGAGCCAACAATCAATCAATGGAGCTCATTAATTAAAAAAAAAAAAAAAACCTTTTTTAATTATCTTACCTGCCACCATTAGCAGCAGCCACAGAATCAGCACTTCTCTTGGTTCCAGCCGCAACATTAGCACTGCTCAACGAAGAAGAAGTAGAAGACGACGACTTGGAAGCCGACGAAGAAGAAAACCCCACAGAAGGAAAATCCTTAGCAGTCAAGATCCTAGCAACTTGACCCCTTTGCCCTTGCTGACCCTTACCACCACCACCACCACCAAGGCTCAGCCCAAGACAGAGCTCGAGCCCAGACTCCTCAGGAGTAGAAGAGTCCTCAGAAGACATGGCAAAATTCTCCTCCCTGGACAGCGTTGACTTAGTCAACGACCCACTCGCAGAACCTCCACTCTCCATTGAAACAAACAAAGCTTCCTCCTTTCCACCTCAAATCCAACAAAAAAGCTCACAGGATCACAACCCAGATGGTGGATTTTATAAAAGTTGCAGGTGGAGTGATTGCATAAAAGGGCAGACAAGGGTTAGGGTTTAATTTGCTGATAAATTGAAGTTAGGGGAAATTGATTGAGACAGAAATTGGGAAAAGGGAGAAGTGGGTTTTGCTTGGGGGCAGTGATCCTTTGCACATATGACACAAAACCAAAGGTTTGTCGGGCGCCTGTGCTCGATTTAGTTGAGCGAAGAAGAATCCTGTACGCTTTTGTTTGATCGGTTTTGGGAAAGGGAGAGGAGGGCGGGCCAAGGTTCGGTTAATGGCGGTTTGCTTTTCGGGTTGGCTTTGGTGGTGGGTGGTGACAGAACGAAGGAAAGAGATGGGGTCCACTCATACTCATTGTGGGAAGGGGACCCACTTTTTGTCTGCTGTCTGCCGTCTGCTTTATGCGTCTCCACCAATGTCCTTGCTTCTATCTTTGCTTGCTTCTAAAGCTATCTCTCAATTTCTCGTCCTCACCTTACAAGACATGAGTTATCATTCACTCCTCGAGCTCTGAGTCGTTCTAATTTATTCACTACGATTCTGAAAGTTGAATAAAATTGAAGACATAAATATAGCTGTTCTATGGAGTTTTGAAAAGTTCAAATATTTCAAAAATAAAGAGATAAAAATTTATCGAACAAAACACGCTCCTTCGTATACGGTAAGAGTAAAGGGGATGGGATAAATTTTTCCTATCTTACGAAAATTAGGAGAAGACCTTTAAGGAGCCGAAAGAGGAAATTTTCGTGCCTTTCAGGTAGGAAAGGAAAACAAGAAATGGAACCCACAACCCATACGCTCCAAACGACAAGCCGACCAGCTGGGTCCACCCATCACAGGTCTCAACACGTTGGAAGTAGGACCGCGTGGAGCCCATCCTTCGTGTGCACGTATCTTGTGACACCTGGGACCAAGGAAACATCGGACTTTATGTGGACAGCGCAACGGCGGATTGGAAAGACAAGACGCGGGGGCTTAAGGTCATCTCCAATTGCAATGTCTAAATGATCATAGGGTTAAAAATAATACTAAAATCGTCTCCAACCGAGAGCAAGATCAAAAGGTACGTGTGCCCAACTGAACAAAAAAGGGCCAAAGGGCCAATCGACTGGCCCAAATGAGCCAGCCAACTGGCCCCAGGCCGGGCTAAAAAATTTGAATCTCAACGACTAATTGACGTCAGCTAACCGTTATTTTTGAATTTTTTTTTTTTACCGTTTTTTATTTTTGGGCCAAAAATTTAAAAAGAATATTTAATTAAGGCCCATAAAGGCGATTGGTTCTATGTGGAGATGTTGCTTTTATAAGCATGTTTAATTGTTCAAACCTCTCCCACATCCGATGTGGGACAAATATAATGGGTGCCACACATGCAAGCTTTTGCTTGCTCAATTCTCTCCCGATGTGGGACAAATATAATGGGTTCCCCAAATATAAGCTTCCTATTAGAGATGATAAATGTGCATTTATACATGTAACTATCTCAAACTAAGTTGTACTAGTAATTGGACACTTAAATTAAAAAATTAATTTAACTTACAACTGTTAACTGCCGCAAGTAGACATGAAAGCGGCGCCAATTACTACGACGAAATAAGTGTTTTCATAATTTATTTTAAGTATTTAATTATATTTCATTTAATTTAAGTTGTTGTAGTTTTTAAATTTAAATAATAAATTATGTTTGGTCTTACGGCCCTTTGGCCCTCGGTTGGAGATGGTTTTTTGTGACAGGGGTAAAACGAGCCTTATGGCCCTTGGGCCCTCGGTTGGAGATGGTAAGAAATATGGTCATGCACTGTTCATTAAAATATTAATTTCTTGGAGGGCCAGAGGGCTGAAACGAGCCCTCTGGCCAGCCTTCAGTTGGAGATGGCCTAAGGTCCAAAATTTTGTGAAACGTTGATAAGTCCGTCGGCTATCACGTGGACTTCGTACTTTCTCGTTGACACGGTGTCATACAGGAAGGGGACACCGTCAACGGGAGGGATAGACCTGACAAACGAATTATGTTTGTAGTGTTTACTTTATTTTCGTGACAAACTTGTTATTTTAACAAATTTCGTCGTGAAACTCGAATTATCTTAACAGATTTAAGAATTCAAACCCTAACCCAACCGTTAAAATTAACGAGTTAACTTACCAGACTCGTTTGCACTTATAATCAAATAAAAAAATTTCATAAGAAATCCCTAAATAGTAATATATAAATTGGTAAGTTTTTTTTAATTCACCAATAAGACTACAATAATTTCATTAAGCACCACAAGTTTACATCTACATATCAAATACATATGACTTTTAACACATCATATTCCTACAAAATATCAAGGGTAAATTACATTTTACCCCCTCAAGTTTGGCGATTTCAATTCCTTACAACATCTTTAAAACATTTCAATTTCATACATTTACTTATCATTTTATTTCAATTTCATACATCCGTTAGAAAATCTATTAAGTAAACCGTTAAGTGATGATGTGGCAAATAAGGGGTCTTCATTTGTTCTGATGTGGCTGCCACATTTATGCCACGTGGCTAAACACTTAATAAAAAATTTAAAATATTAAAATAATTAATTAAAGAAAAGCAAAAAAAAAAAAAAGAGCCAAAACCCAATTCGTCTTCTTCCCCACCCCTTCTCCCCACCCGAGCACACCCCCATCCCAAATCAGACATGCCCATTCTCCCAAACTACCCCTCTCCACTCCGCTATCTCTCCCACCTCTCAAGTTGTCAAATTTTCCCGCAAGCCCTACCTCTTTTCGTTTTCCCCAATTTTGTTATCCAACCCAACCTGCAAATATCTCAGGGCTGCAGGGAGCCAAACGTCATCGCATTCTAGAAATGAGGAAGAAAGCGCTGGAATCTCAACTGGGCTCGAAGACTTGTCAGACGGCGTCAAGAAGACATTAGCATTGGTGGAGTGTTCCATGTTTGCTGCTCTCACTAGCTTGGTGTACTTCCTCAGCAATTTTCTTGCAGTTGAGGTTTGTTAGGTTGAATTGAAATTGGGTTTTTGATAATTTAGAGAAAAACCGAAATTAACAGTTTTAATTTTGTTAATTTTGTAATCTATGATGCTTTTGTGGGGAGAAGGGGGTGGGGAGAAGTGGTGTGTCTGATTTCGGTTGGGGGTGTGCTCGGGTGGGGAGAAGGGGGGAAGGGATGGGGAAAACGAACTGGGTTTTGGCTTTTTTTTTTTTTTTTTTTGGATAAATTATACTTTACCACCTCAGGTTTAGAGTCAATTTCAATTCCTTACAATATCTTTAAAACATTTCACTTTTATATCTCAAGTACTATTTTATTTCAATATAATATATATGTTACATTTTCCATCCATTGATCCGTTAAGAGCTGACGTGGCTACCACATTTGTGCCATGTGGCTGCCAAATTAGTGTCATGTGGCAAAAAAATAATTTTTTAATAAAAAAAAACCTGAAACCCATTCCCTTTCCCCTTCCTTGGAACCCCCCAACCCAAACCCTAAATCCCATGTCTTCTCCAATCCACTCTTCCCTCTTCACCTCCCCGACCTACTTCGTCTTCCCCACCCAAGCACCCCATTCTCCCATCCCCCATCATCACCCACCCCTTGCCCACCCGAGCTACCCCTTCTCCCGTCACCAACCCCGACTATCAGCCCCTGGATCTTCTCTGCCTTCACCTTCGACAACACACTCTAGCCACCACGAAGCCTCGAGCTTCAGCAATCCCTGAGTTCAACAACACAATAAAGCCCCACGAAGCCCCGAAATCAACAACACACGAAGCCCCACGAAGTAATTACGAACCCAGAAAAAGCAATTGTCGGGCTCGGCGGGGATGGAGTCGAGGTGGGAGTTGAGGAGTAGGGAAGGGAGAGAGGGTTGGACATGGTGGCGGTGAAGAGCATCGGAGGTGGACATGGTGGTGGTGAAGAGCATTGGAGGTGGAGGGGTTTGGGCTCGGTGAAGGTGAGGGGGTCGGGAAGGGAGGGAGAAGATTGGTTCTGCGTTTTCTGTTTGTTTAGGTATTATTATATTTTAAATGCATAAAAATTAGTTTTTTACCACGTGGCATAAATTTGGCAACCACGTCAGCACAAATATGGATCCCATATTTGTCACGTCATCACTTAAACTTAACAGATTTTTTAACGGATGTATGAAATTGAAATAAAATGATAAGTCAATGTATAAAATTGAAATGTTTTAAAGATGTTGTAAGGAATTGAAATCGACCACAAACTTGAGGGGGTAAAATGTAATTTACCTTTTTTTTTTTTGCTTTCTTTAATTAATTAGTTTAATATTTTAAATATTTTATTAAGTTTTTAGCCACATGGCACAAATGTGGCAGCCATGTCAGCACAAATAGGGACCCCTTATTTGCCACGTCATCACTTAATGGCTTACTTAACAGATTTTCTAACGGATGTATGAAATTGAAATAAAATGATAAGTAAATGTATGAAATTGAAATGTTTTAAAGATGTTGTAAGGAATTGAAATCGACCCCAAACCTGAGGGGGTAAAATGTAATTTACCCAAATATCAAATGTTTCAAGTTTAATAGGTTGAAACGAGTTACTCACGTGTAGAGCTAAATCAACCCTTAGTTAACGGATTAACCTGATAAAACACTCGACCTATTAAACCTTGACTTGGAATTCGTTATTTTTCGTGTTGTTTCATGTCAGGACGCTCACCTTGGATCCAAGGCAGGTGCCAGCCTGTCGTACAGACCACTATAGGTGGTTCCGACTTGTAGGTGACCCGCGATTTGTCGCCAGCCTTCACGTGATCGTAGCACAGAGCGTTTTTATATACCCAGCTTGTCGTACAGACCACTATAGGTGGTTCCGACATGGTTGCAGGTTATTGATTGAGAGTTGAATTGAGGATTTGGTTGATGAGCCATAGATTCAACCGTACAGGTCACTAGAGGTGACTCCGGTTGATTTATATGCATTGTCGGTATGTTATGCATTGAGATATCACCTGATTGACTTTGATGATATTTGTTGCATGCTTTGATATTAGATATGGTTTATTCGAACATGGCAATATTTGAATGTTGGTTTTCAGTATGAGTACGTATATATTATTTTTTTGGGAAGTATATATGTTTTTACGGAGAGGGGTTATTACTTTCATATCGAAGTGATTTTATAAAACTTTGTTTTTGCCCACTCACGCTTTTTGTTTTGCGCCCCTCCAGGTTCTAGTAGCATAGTTTCTTTATCGACAATGACTCGTGGCATATCTCAGTTCAGGTGGCTACTTCTGAGGGTATGATCTCTACCCACACTACTATACTTTACTTATGCTCTGACAACGCGTGTGAAATGGGTCCATACCCACTGACAGCGCACTCTGATAATTAGGTACCTTTAGGTTTAAATCTATTCGCATTCTTCCATATCATCACTTTTTGGCTTCGTCATCTTCCAGGTGTCGGCCAGCACAGCTCGATTCGGAGTCCTAGTGGACATTCCGGGTCGGGGTGTGTCAGTTTGGTATCAGAGCATAAGTTGGGCAGTATTGCGTTCATCACACGCGTGATGTGAGCATTCTTGGTTTTTGTGTCTAATATTTGGATTTTTCCACCTCGTCGATTACGAGAAAATATGTTAGCTTCTGTAAATTGTGGTAATTTGGTCAACTTGTTGATGTTTTAGAAGATCACTTGGCGAATGTCCTTAGAATTAAAGTGAAGAATTTCTTTTTTTAAAGGATCGATGCAGAGGCAAGTGGATGGCCTAAATTTGAGTTAACATATTATTGGATGTTATCAGATGCTTTACCAATCGATTCAATACTTATCCTCTGGCCATCAGTATTAAACGTTGAGATTGGAATCTCAGAGTAGTTTGATTCCTTGTCAGTATCGGTTAGGCTATCACCTATTGGAATTCTTGCGAAGTCTACCTTGTTAAGACTCTAGGATAGTCTCGTGTGACGATGGTGCTAAAGTGGTAGTATTTAACGGAAAAGCACTTTGGGAAGATCACTTTCGGTGTATGATTGGACTTGGGAAGTAATATTGTACACTCTTAGTGCGAAATATTTTGTATATGTTGAGAATGGGAGAATCAATAATTATGGTGCTGAACCTATGCTATGCTCATGTGGTGTTTCAATTGGTGGTAACTTTGCTTAAGTGGGAAGTTGTATTCTTCCAGCCCTAAAGCTTAAAGTATTGGTGATGTTTTCTTTCCTTAAGTGGGCGCTAAAATTTCGACGACAAAGCATCGATGGATTAGCTAAGATAGAAAGGTGAGTTGTTATTAATTTCTCTCACCTTGTGATATAAAAGTCTGTATTCATGATCTAATCAGGTGTGGAGATATAAAATGAATTAAAGTCGAGGCTCCACTTGATACGATTGAAGGAAATTTTCAGTTTAGGCGAGCCTACCTTTGGTTAGAGTAGAATAATGTTTGAGGATATACATTTTAACTTCCTGGGCAACCACAGTTTCTTATTGATTGTTCCAGAGGGTGATGGCATTATGAGAGAGCTATTTTTGAACTCTTATACTAGTTCAAGTAAGCAGAAATCAGAACATATTACTAGCTGGATATAATTATATTTCACCGTGTTACATGTTTCATTCCTAAGCTTTAGGGAGTCTCTCTAAAAGATTATGAATGCTATATAATATGTGATTTACAGAAGGGCATTGTAATCAGGTATTTGGATGATCGAGATTGTGGAGTAGGAATCTTATGATATTGACGATGATGCTCGAGAAGGTAGTGCGTGAGCACGAGCGAGGCTTTGTTCAGACGTTACGTTCTAAAATTTATCGATTAAGGAATTTATTCAACCAAGTCTCCTATTTAGAGAATTTCGAACTTTGGGATTTTACCTAGAATGTAGTCACTTCTTTAAGTGATGGTTGGAGCTGTCTTCCTCAGACACCAGTTTTATTTAGATTGGTACTTATCTTGGAAGGTGTGATCTTCACAGATGGTATTCTTTTCTCATTCCAATAAGAGTTTAAGGATGAAGGTCGAAATCCTCACAAAGGGGTGTGAGATTTAAAATATTCTTGGTCTGATTGAGGTTATCGACTATTGATGGGCGATCTTTCGACTATAGTGTTCTTCATCACTGTTGACCGAAAAAGTTGGTTTAGTGTGGGAAGTGAGTGGTGAATAAAGATTTTTGGCAGTTTAAGTGTTGCCCTTTTCTTCAAATACGATTTTACGTCCTTAGATAGCATCGAGAATTTCGGAATCTATGGTGATGTTTTCCTCAGAGGTTGGTTGTGTGGATGCATCGTGATGGGGTAATACGTATGGTCCTTAGTAGTGGAACAATTAAAAAGGAACCATCTTATATGTGATCAAACTTTGGATAGAGTAAGTTTCTGGCAGCAACATCGGAATGATTAAATCGACGCCTATGATTGCACTATCGGGTATTATCCCCGTTATGTAAACGTAATTATTGAGCATCGTAGTACAGATGGTTTCTACCCTAAATATTTTTGGTTTTCCTTATTCCATTATAGTTGACATCTTTGAGTATCATTGTGACGTTACTTTGAATCATCAAGGAATAGTTGAATGGTTATAATCGCTTACCATATCCAGATGCAAACGGGATAATTACTATAAGCTTCTGGTGAGAGGTATTTTGGTATATGTGGAGTTGTGATGATGTCTTGATGTTTATGGATCGATTTGACAATCAACTCATTCTTCCATTGATCCTGAGGGAGATTCAATTAGACTATTGGTTAAATTTACCTATTCTTGAATTTATCGATTATCTGGCATTTTGGTCAGCATCATTTCTGATCATGACCTTATATTCATTCCTTATGCTGAGAATATATTTTGGTCAACTTTGGTGCATGTCTACCCTATTGCAACTCGCGTTATTTCCAAAGATGGATAGCTATTTGGGAAGAATTGATGGGATATTGGAACCTAGTTGCGATCGTTAATTCCTCAATCACCTACCGATCACTTTGTGGAACAGATCATTATCGTTGGTGATTGAGCATTCTAGAAGTTATTTTTGGTAAGGTAATGACAACCAATCAGTTTGGATATCTTGAACTTTGAAGTTGATGACCTTGTTTTGGTTCTCGGATTCTCGAGTGTGCTTTAGTCTTCTTGGCATGGTTTCTCGCTCAATCAATAAGTAATTCACGATACATTGACTTGGCGGAGGTGTGCGCCAGTTTTATATCGATGTTTACAGGAAATATTGGAGTACAGTCTCCTCGTGAGTTTATTGTACTTACCAGAATGAATTTCATGTGGTATTGAGGATTGAATGGATTTCAGCATAGTATTGGTGAAGGTATAAAGCTTGGTAATTTTGGGCGTCATATTTCAGATAAGACTGAGATTATAAGTGTCTTTCGAATGTTGTTGATAAAGATTTGGATTCTCAAATTTTGGATTTCAGTGGTTATATTCTTGATTTGGTGAGCTATGCTAGTGAATAGTTGCGAAGGAAATATTTGATGATATATATTCTTCTACACGCATCTTTTCAGGACATTATTCGAGGACTTGATGATTTGGGAAGTACATGGATATCAAAGCACTCCTAACAGCTAGATTGATGCGCTTGAAGATTTTATGGTGTTGCGATCGAGGCACAAATCAGATGATCTGGACATATTTGTATTCGAGGAGCAAGATGATTCTTACTAACTTATTGAGACAACGACGAACTATCGACATTACAGGCCGCAAACATTAATATCGATGGCTTAATTGTTGGGTTCTCTAAGCTAGAAGGCAAGACGACTCATCTTTAGTAGTAGTTACTAATTAGAGATAATTCGAACTTATCCTCGAAGTTTGTGTCATGACAAACGTTTGGCAAAGACCATTTTCATTTTGAATTTGATTTTTCGTGCAAGTATTTTCTATGAGACTATTCTATTTATTGGAGTTATTTCCATTCTTGGTTTTGAACTTGATGCAAGTATTTGAACTGAAGGTTTCTATATTGATAGCTGTTTTCGATATCCGTAAACTTTTCTTATGCCATTACGTAGTAATTGGTGTTCTTGCTTACGGATTGGGTGGATATTATATCATTATATTGCTGAGGAAGGAAGAAGGTATGAGCTTGGAGGCATGAAAGAGGAATAATTGCAATCCGATCGCGACGAAATGGCACACTCTTTTATGCAGCCGCTCTAACTTAATTTCTTCCTTGTGTAAGTATTTATATAGAGGTACTTTTCTTATTTTCGAGTATTTTACTTTTAGCAAATTATTTTAACTTTCGGGGATGAAATTTTTTTAAGGGTGGAAGATTGTGGCAGCCCGTCCCTGATTTTACAATTGTATAAAAATTTTAATAAGTGATTTTACGAAATTGCCCTTCGAGGCTCATGTGTTGACTAAGTTTTATTACGGTGTTGTGTCACCTAAGTTTTGTTTCCTTGGCATATTCTCGTAGTACTCGTTGCTACGGACGCGTGGGCGCAAGCGGTTCATGATTTGGAGCTATATCAAAGAAGATATTAACGTTTGAAGTTGAGGGTTAAAATGATAATTTAATTGTTATTTTGAGAATTTTAGAAAATATGGAGTGCCACGTGGGCGGCCCAGATTAAGGGAAAATAAAATGGATGGCTGTGATGGAAAGATAAGAAGAGAAAAGGGAGAGAAGTGGAGGAATAAGGAAAGGAGAGAGAAAAGGGATGACAAATCAGGAAGAGAGAAGGGAGAGAAAGGACGGAAGGTGAGAAGGAGAGAGAAATCGCGTTCCACCTTGACCTGTGAACCCGGTCCCTTGATCCGCTCATATCTCCTTCATACGAACTCCGTTTTGGGTGATCTTGGTGTCCATGAAAAGCCCTTGACGAGCCCTACATCTATGTAGTGTTATAATTCCCAATTTATTTCCCATTTTTCCAATTCGAAGCCACAAACCCACTGGGGCATCCGGCGGTTTTAACCTTTTTTCGATGGCTCCGGCTAGTTTCACCGTCGATGACCACCACCAAAAGACTCCTCTCAACCCCAGGAGCAAAGCCCAAGCAGTAGTGGAGGCGTCGGAACAAGTTTGGAGGTCGAATCGAAGCACACCCAAATTCAAGGGTTTCATACGGTTTTGATGAAATTGGAGCTCTTTTTGACCGAATTGGCCTTGGTCACAGGTATGAAAGTTGTTCTACTCTTTGAGATCTTCAATTCTGCAAATTTTGAGAATTTTTGGTGAAAGTTGAATTTTCCGGCAAGCCGGGGCGGCCGACCGCCACCCACGGCGGCGCGTGGCCAGTGGGCTGTCAATGTTATTTTTAGGCTATGTTTGATATTCTGAATTCAGTTGTGATAGTGGTTTGACGTAAGTGGATCATTGAGCCAGATTCTTTACAATTCGTGGTTAGGTAGAAATGTGAATCGGCAATCCAACCGTTGGATCGTCACCAATTTTTGATACGTTGTAGTACTTAATATTTGAAGAATGTAGAAACTTACGGATTGGGAATCTAACGTATGGATCTTCCCGAATTGGATTTGTAAGTTCATAAATAAAAGGTTAATCGCCACACGGTTTTGGAAATTGGCGGAGATCCTACCGTTGGATCATAACGAAACTTTAGTATGTTGTTCTATAAGCATAATGTGAATCATGAGAAGTTACGGATGGGAAATCTGATATGTGGATCTTCCAGATTGAGTTATGTAGGGTTGTGGACCCTACCGTCGATCTTTGATCGACGGTTGACTTATGGTCAATGAGTCTTGAATCACTCTTGAATGCCCTTGAAGATGTGTTTTATGTGAGTTATGTGTTCTATCGACAAGTATTCTGAGATGTGATTTAATAATTGTTCTAGACGCCGATCGTTCGGGACGCTTCAGTACTCGTTCTAGGGAGTTGTAGCGCGGACTCCAGGTGAGTGGGCTTTTGTTTTCAATATATATATACATACTTGATTGATTCCCAGAAATACGTTTTAAAATGATTTTGTGAAATTGAATGCCATGTCGAATGCCATATATATTTATTGCTATGTTATGTGATTATATGTTGAGGCACTGTGGGCGCCAGGTAAGTCAAGTAAGTATATACTTTTGATATGATGATTGTGGTGATATCGATGGGATTAGATTATGGCTCATTTACCTGCACATCGGGGTTTGTGCTCCGCCAAAGTAGGGTTTAGCTTTCACGTGATCGTTCACTTCCCGCACGGTACGCTCACCTTGGATCCAAGGCAGGTGCCAGCCTGTCGTACATACCACTATAGGTGGTTTCGACTTGTAGGTGACCCGCGATTCGTCGCCAGCCTTCACGTGACCGTAGCACAGAGCGTTTTTATATACCCAGCTTGTCGTACAGACCACTACAGGTGGTTCCAACATGGGTGCAGGTTATTGATTGAGAGTTGAATTGAGGATTTGGTTGAGGAGCCATAGATTCAGCCGTATAGGTCACTAAAGGTGACTCCGGCTGATTTATATGCATTGCCGGCATGTTATGCATTGAGATATCACCTGATTAACTTTGATGATATTTATTGCATGCTTTGATATTATATATGGTTTATTCGGACATGGCAATATTTGAACGTTGGTTTTCAGTATGAGTACGTATATATTATTTTTCTGGGAAGTATATATGTTTTTACGGAGAGGGGTTATTACTTTCATATCGAAGTGATTTTGTAAAACTTTGTTTTTGCCCACTCACGCTTTTTGTTTTGCGCCCCTCCACGTTCTAGTAGCATAGTTTCCTTATCGACAAGGACTCGTGGCATATCTCAGTTCAGGTGGCTACTTCTGAGGGTATGATCTCTACCCACACTACTGTACTTTACTTATGCTCTGACAACGCGTGTGAAATGGGTCCATACCCACTGACAGCGCACTCTGATAGTTAGGTACCTTTAGGTTTAAATCTATTCGCATTCTTCCATATCATCACTTTTCGGCTTCGTCACCTTCCAGGTGTCGGCCAACACAACTCGATTCGGAGTCCTAGTGGACATTCCAGGTCGGGGTGTGTCAACCACTGTCACCCGTTAACAAATGACATATTTTGTTTATGTTATTTAATTTTTCTTGGACTTTAGAAAATAACATACATGTTATTTAATTTTACTTAGTGAGTACCTAAATAAATTTGTATGTCAAAATTGGCAGCACATAATCTCTATACCAATCCACGTAGGATTGACATATCAGTTGGATTTTTTTATCTACTTTCAAATTTTATTATGTGATGTTCCTCTTAGAATTTGGCATCGAGTAATGTTACACTTATCACATATTTGTATCATCTCTCTAATATAAATGGGTGCATTTTTGTTCACCCACACTAACTATAGGGTATGCTCACTATTTCTTTCAATGCTTGCCATGTGTAATCCACACTAACTTTAGTTAAGCCTTTTTTTTTTTTTTTTTGCTTTAATTAATAAGAGAGATAATCTACTTTTACTCATTTACTTCTATATATATCCTTTCTTTTTAAAAAAATTTATTAAAACTTAAAACCTCCCTTTTTTTTTGCATTTAAAAAAAAAAAAACACTCCCCTTTTTTAATACAAACACACTCAACCCTACGCACGCATGTTCTGAGTTTTCCATCTGCTACGCATCTTCTGGGTTTTCCATCTGTTATTTTTCTCTGACTACAAAAAGGTATGCAATTCCCATTTATTTGCTTTTTAGGATTATTATAGGTAAGGATGGGCATTTAACACCCATTTCGTGTTAAGGATGAGGCGGTGGTGGGGTAACCTGATGGGATAGTATTGCCCAGAGTCTACATGTAACATCCCACGTCGACCAACGGAGAGGGGGTGATGTGCCTTATATGTACATGCCTACCTTCATATAGCACGAGGCATTTTGGGAGCTCATTGGCTTCGGGTTCCATCGGAACTCCAAAGTTAAGCGAGTTTGGGCGAGAGCGTTCCTAGGATGGGTGACCCATTGGAAGTTCTCGTGTGAGTTCCCAAAAACAGAACCGTGAGGGGGTGGCCCAAAGCGAATAATATCGTACTATGGCAGAGCCGTTCTGGGATGTGACACTACATCTTCATCTTCATCATAAATACTTTAAATTATGTTCCATCATGGATTATAGGATGTCAATATATATGCTTTTCTTAGGATTACTATACGGTGTCAAAATATATGCTTTTTATGATTATTATAGGGTGTCAATATATATGCTTTTTAGGGTGTCAATATATATGCCAGTTCAAGGGATTCAAAACCACCAACTTGGATTTCAAGCTATAAGTCCCATGATGTCCAATTACTCATTTATGAATCATCGGGTTTGTATCTTCACTGAATGTACTATATATATAGTGTACTATATTTTTGTTCTCTAGTTTCATAAGTAATTTTTTTTTTATTAATTTGCAAGAAAACATTCAACCAATACCTCTGGAAACCATTCCTCAACTAAAATTTTCAAATCCATCAACATTAAACATTCAACCAATACCTCTGGGAACCACTATTGAATTGAATTTTTCAAATCCATCAACATCTTAGATCAAGTTGTAATATAATTTAGAGAAATTTTTTTGGAACGACATCCTTTGAAGTGGAGAATATTCATCCTACTAGCTTTGTACAATTTTATTTTGATGAGTTTCATCTCAAACAATTGTATTTTTTGGACTAGCTTTTTGTACAATTTTATATTTTCAACATTGGAGTTTTAAGTTTGTGTTTATGTCTTTTACATTGGAATTAGTTGAGTCTGTTTGTATTAAAAAAAAAAAAAGAGTTTTAAGTTTTAATAAAATATTTAAAAATAAATGATATATATGGAAATAAATGAGAAAAAGTAGATTCTCTCTCCTATTAATTAAAACAAAAAAAAAGGCTTAATTAGAGTTAGTGTGGATTACACGTGGCAAGCATTGAAAAGAGCTGTGAGCATATCCTATAGTTAATATGGGTGAGCAAAAAGGCACCCAATAGAAATAGAGCCCACTAACACACGTGTGTCTCTCTCTATTAAAGAGATAATATAAATATATGGTAAGAATATCATTTTTAATTTGACATCCTCTTTTGAGATGCTCTTATTTAAAACTCTTTTTAATTATGGGGCACAATTAGAATGATGTGCAATTTTGCCGACCAAAATTAAATAATGGCAAATGAAGAAAAGAAGGTCAATGTGGGCATGTTTAATTCGATCCACTTCTCCACTAATCAATTGCATCACTTAAAGATGGGTTAAAGAATGATTACGGACAAGGACATATAATAATGTTGTAGTAACGCACAAAGACGTTGGCAAGGTTCGAGATGATGGTTAATCTGAGGATAGTATAGCTTTGTACTTGTTAGTGCGTGATGTTTTTTTTTCTCTTTGACCGGTTGAAATCGCTAGCAAAGTTTCTATTGAGGTCTATTTAATGCATCATACCCTCTATTGTACATATCTATTTCGTCATATCAATGAATATTGTGCTTATTCTAATATATATATATATATATATATATATATATGAAAAATTTTGTTTTTCTCAAATAATGTGTCAATTCTTCATTTATTTAAATTTAAACTAGCCTTTATACACACGCTTGCACGCGTGTAGAAGACATTTTTTAAATCATGGTGTGCTACGCATTACTTACACATTTTAAATGTATTTATATATGTGAATTGACAAAAGGAAAGTCAAATATTTGAAGTAAATGAATAATCTTAGATCATGCTAGAAAAAATCCCTCAAAAACCAATTAAAGCAGCTGAATTCACATAATAAAATCGGTCTTTCAATTTTCATCTACATTCTATTGAATTTACATTAAGAATAGAGAAAATAATATTTAATAAACAACGGATTGAATCACATTATTGCTAACCTATTGTGAAGCTAAGCCCACCCCTTCGCCTAGTGTAGATAATATCGTTTGTTCAAAAAAAAAAACAATCATTTAACAACTAATTTAATCATATTATTATGCGCGTGAGAAAGACTTTTTTTATAACCGGCATTACACTTCTTTTAAAATGTTTTGAACGTATTTAAAAATAAAGAAAATATTATTTAATGAACAACTGATTGAATCACATTATTACTAGCCTATTGTGAGATACTAATTAAATAAATAAATAAAATAAAAAAACTGTACACAAATAATTAATTATTAAAAAAACACTGTTAAAATGATGAAAATACCCTTGTATTATTTGGTGGATTATTTTGGATTGCTTTTGAAATTTTTTTGTTTTGGGGGTATTTGTGACAGCCTGTCCCGGAAAATATTGATTTTATAATTTATTAAGTGATTTTACGAAAATGCCCTTGAGGCACGCGCATTGTTCGAGGTTAATCGTTGTGTCGTGCCATCTAAGATTTGTTTTCTTGACATATCCTCGTAGTATTCGTCGCTACGGACGCGTGGGCGCAAGCGGTTCGTGATTTGGAGTTATATCGAAAAAGATATTGATGTTTGAAGTTTGGGCATTTTATGAATTTTATTATAAAAGTTTGGTGTGCCATTTGGATGGCCCAGATTAAAGGAAATCTGAAATGGATGGCTAGGATTAAAAGGAATAAGATTATATGAGTTTATGTGTGTGTGTGTGTGGCTGGTGGAAGAAGAAAAGAAGAAGAAGATGATTGGGCAAATCTGCCCAACCAGGAGGAAGAGAGAAGAGAGCTCCGGGAGAGAAATGAGAGACCTGGCGAATGGGGAGAGGAGAGAGGAAGAGAAGGACCAATCAGAGAAGGGGAAAGGAGGAAAAGAGAGAGGGCGAGAAGCGGAGGAAGAAGAACAAAAATGGGTCTTCAACCCGCGACCCGCGCGACCCGTGGGTTTTCCACCCTTGTTCGTCCAAATTTCTTCATTTTTCCGGTGAGTTACTTCAAACCATCACTTGGAAAACCCTCTATGATCTTCCCTCTTCCTATTACACCCCAAAAATCAAAGAATTTGGCTTGAAATTGGATGAAACCGTAAGGTGTGTGTGCGGTGGCTTAGTGTACAAATTCTTCAAATCTTGAAACGTTTTCTTTCAATTGCTAACACCATTAGCATTCCCTTAGGACCTGGAACAAAGCCCAACATTAGTTGGAGCATCGGAGTAGTTTTGGAGGTCGAATTGAAAACACCCATTTCTAGGGTTCTTCACGGTTTTGGAAAAATTGGAGCCTTTCCAGGCCGAATTGGTCTTGGTCACAGGTATGAAAGTTGTTCTACTCTTTGAGATCTTCAATTCTGCAAATTTTGGTAATTTTTGGATAAAGTTGAATTTTCCGGCGAGCCGGGGCGGCCGACCGCCACCCACGGCGGCGCGTGCGGCGGCGCGTGGCCAGTGGGCCGCCAATGTCATTTTTAAACTATATTGGATGTCCTGAGTTCAGTTTTGATAGTGGCTTAACGTTGGTTGATCATTTGGACTTAATTTCGATACGATTTACGGTTAGGCCAAAAGATGAATCGACGATCCAACCGTCGGATCGTCACCAAACTTTGGTACGTAGTAGTACGTAATATTTGAAGAATGTAGGAACTCACGGATCGGGAATTCGATGGACGGATCTCCCGGAATTGGAGTTGTAAGTTCATAAAATATAATGTTAACCGTCACTTAGTTCGACAATTGACGGAGATCCGACCGTTGGATGGTCATGAAATTTTAGGATGTTGTTCTAGAGATTTATTGTGGACCTCTGGAAGTTACGGATTGGAAATCTGAGTTGCAGATCTTCCGGATCGAACTACTTAGTGACGTGTTTTATATAAGTGATATATTCTATCGATATGATTCTGAGGCATGATTTGATGGTTGTTCTAGGCGCCGATCGTCATGACGCCTTGATGTGTTGTGCTAGGGAGTTGCTGGGCAAACGCCAGGTGAGTGGGCAGTTTATTTCAGTATATATATACTTAACGTTTTCCCAGAAATCGATTTTTGAATGAAAGTATATTTTGAAATGCCATGCACAGATTTATATGAATATGTGATTTGAAATGCCATGCATAGAAATTACATGAATTATGTGAATTGTTATATGATGCATATATATGAAATGGTGCTGTGGGCGCACAGGTGAGTATCAGGTGAGTATTCATTATTGTTGTGAGGATGTTGAGATGTTTTCGAGCTCATAACCTGCACCCCCGGTGTTAGTGCTTATGTTATTCACCCGCATCACACGCTCACCTTGGATCCAAGTAGATGCTAGTCGTACAGACCACTAGAGGTGGTTCCGACATGCTAGTCGTACAGACCACTAGAGGTGGTTCCGACTAGTAGGTGACCCTAGATTATGTGCACAGATGATTGATGAGAGAAGCACTAGAGCGTATTATTACACCATCCGAGTCGTACAGACTACTACAGGTAGTTCCGACTCATGTGCAGCGTAGTGCCGTACAGGTCGCAGTTGGCGACTCCGGCAGTGCCGTACAGGTCACAGTTGGTGACTCCGGCTGGATTGGATATTGAGCTCTAGAATCAGCCGTACAGGACCACTGCAGGGTCTCCGGTTGATTTATTATTTCACCTGATTTATGTTGATGCATCCATATTATGTTTTTGGCGCATGGCATGGCATATTTTCTGAAAAGTGATAAAGAATGGTGTTTTGAGAATTTTGAAGCTATATATATTTATATATGCTATTTTCTGGGAAAGTATATAGGTTTTACAGTGAGGGGTTAGAACTTTGATAAAGAAAAGTTTTGAAAAGACTTGTTTTACTGACCCACTCAATTTTGTTTTGCGCCCCTCCAGGTTCGAGTTAGAGCAGAGCTTTGGTGGCCACGAGGAATCCAACGGTATTCTGACAGAATTCACAATGGTATTTTTAGGCTTCCGAACTGTGTAAATGGTTACGTCACTCTCACGTGACGGCCAGCACGCCCTCCTTCGGGACGGGGTGTGTCAGTTGGTATCAGAGCTTAGGTTGCAGTCCTGTACATCTTGAGAATTCTCTAGTGTCTTCTGTCAGAACAATACCGCCTCGTAGAGAGCCACGTCGTTTAGTTGAGTCTAGTTTTCCCTATTTAGCTCAGTTATGGGAAGCTAGTACTAATGTGACTGAATCTATTATCCAAAGGATTTTTCTCTTAGGACTGGTTATAAGTTGATGCTGAATCACTTTATGGAAAATGAATAACCTGAAGGAGCAGGTCGATGGCTTAATCATTTGGAAAAGGTGTTTCAGATTATGCAAGTTAAGGAAATCTTTCTTTTGACGGTAGGTCAAGACGACTACCTAGTTTCTGAGTATTGAAATTGCATCCTCGTGGAGACAGGAGTCTTGTATGACGTCACCAGAGGAAACAGCTGATCGAGAGTTATTTAAAGAATTGTTTAAGGAAATGTTTAGTCCTCCGGCATATATTGATGGTGAGAAGCGATTGTTTACAATTTGAGACAAGGTGATTCAGATAGAGGGAATGTACCTTTGTGCCGTAGGTACAATAATGGACACTTTGGAGAGTGTAGACAAGAAAGCAATGGATGCTTTACATGTGGATAAATGGAACATAGAGCTGCAAATTGTCCCCAGAATCAGTAAATGCCTCCGTAGTCTTCTTTGCCACCACTAGCGCTGATCCATCAGGTACCTGGATCTAGTAATTATGGTTAGATGAGCCGTGGTGTACAGGATTAGAGTCGTACAGGTCACAAGAGGTGACTCCGACTTATATACTAGCAGTGATCGATGAGTTATGAGTACAGCCGCACATGCCACATTAGATGATTCCAGCAGGGTGGACGAGCTATAGATTCAGCCGTACAGGTCATACTAGCTGACTCCGGCTGATATATTTCTTGGTATTGATGATGTTGCCAAAGAGAGTAATGATGGAGCACGATTGAGGCGTGTATATGTATTTCTAATGAGAGACAATGGTAATATTACACCTTTGGGGATTATTGCTTACTTATCGAGACAACAGTGAGTTATCGTTATTGCGGGCTGCAGACCGTAATATCCATAACTTATTGTTGGATTCGTTAAGCGAGTAAACAAGTAGGTCATCCTACGTTAGTATGGTGTTATTCAGAGTGTCCAGTGATGGTGAAAGATGTTGTTATGCCTATGAATCTTATCCAATTGGATATTGTGGATTTGATGTGATTTTTGGCACAGATTGGTTGCATTATGATCGTGGCAAGATAGATTGCTATGGGAAATCAGTTACTTTCCATCGATTTGGATGACCAGAGGTTACTTTTGGGGGATGCAAAATGGAGTGAGGTATGCCGTTATTTCTGCTGTGAGAGCAAAGAGATTGTTATCGAATGGCTGTTTAGCTCATGCGGTACTATGATGTTGCTCTGAGTAGTGTGGAAGAGGTCTAGGTGGTTAAACATTATCCTGACGTTTTTCCTAAGAATTTACCTGGATTGCCACTAGACGGAGATGTGGAATTCACTATTGATTTGTCTCCAGGTGTAGAGCTTATATTATAAATTGATTCATGATGAACAAAAAGAATTGAAAATTCGGTTACAGGAATTGGTTGATAAAGGTATCATTTAACTTTGTATGTCATCATGGAGAGCCCCAGTTTATTTATGAGGAAGAATGTGGACATTAAGGCTATGCTTTGATTATAAGCAATTAAATCGGGTAACGATTGAGAATCGTTATCCATTACCGCGTATTAATGATTGTTTGATCAGCTTAAAGGTGCCTGTGTATTTTCAAAGATTGAATTAAGGTCTGGTTATTAACCAATTGAAGATTTCAGTGATGATGTCCCTAAGACAGTTTTCAGAACTCGTTATAGTCCTTGCGAGTTTTTGGTAATGCCATTCGGATTGATGAATCTTATGAGTTTGACGAATGAAGTATTCAAGTGAATCCTTAAAAGGTAACAGTGGTGGATAATTTGGAACAACCCCAAAACGGGACTGAGGTACGGAGTTTTCTTAGCTTAGCAGGCTATTATGGACGGATTGTGAAGGATTTTTTAGTCATTGCCTTGCCTTTGACGAGATAGACAAGAAAATAGGTTAAGTTTGAGTGGGATGAAAATTGTGAGCAAAGTTTTCAATAGTTGAAGTATTTCCTCACTCATGCACTTGTGTTAGCACTCTCAGATGATAACGGAAATTTTGAGGTCTATAAGGATGCTTCTTTGAGTGGTTTGAGATGTGTATTGATACAAAGATAGGGAAATTGCTTATTCTTCACGACAATGGAAACCTCATGAGATGAATTACCCTGCTCATGATTTGGAATTTATGGCTATCATCCTTGCTTTGAAGTATGGAGACATTATATTATTGGTGAGAAAGGCAAGATTTTTACGAATCAAATGAGCCTCCAATATCTGTCTACTCAGCGGGATCTTGATTTTTGGTAACGAAGGTGGATTGAGTTGCTTAGTGATTATGATTGCACGACCAGGGTGATCGTGCAAATGTTTGGCTGATGTACTTAATACGAAGACGATCGTGAGAATAAATGCCTTGTATGCTTGTTATGTTCCTTTTCTAGCGGATTTGAGATCTACTGGAGTAAAGTTGGAAATAGAAGAACGAGATGAAACCTCGCTTACTAGTTTTCAAGTTAGGCCTATTCTGATTGATCATATACTCGATGCCCAGGGGATTGATTAAGAAACCAGGAATTAATTGAGGCAAAGAATATCGAGAAAAGAAAGACTTCAGAGTTCGAAAATCAGATGGCGTACTTATTCTTGAGACCTGGATGTAGGTGCCTAATGAGATGGAATTAAAGGAAATAATTTTGGACAAATTGCACTGTTCAGCTTATGCAATGCATCCCGGAAGTACTAAGATGTATCATACTATTCGATCATTTTACCATTGGTTGGGTATAAAAAGAGAAATTGCTGAGTAGGTAAGTATGTGTATCATTGGTCAGCAGGTTGAAGTGGAAAGAAAGAAGTCTTTTGAATTGATACAGTCACTTTCCGTTCTTCAGTGGAAAGGGGAAAAACATTTCTATGGATTATGTGTACAACTTCCTCGTACACGAGATGGTTATGATGGAATTTGAAGTGGTAGATGATCGGCTTACTAAGTCAGAACATTTTACTCTAGTGAAGAACAACAACCTTTCCAGACAAGTGCAACAACTAATTATTTGTTTTATGGAAATGGGATTTGGCTTACGGATACATTGAGCTTTTTGGGTATGTTGGTTAATTCTAAGTTTTGGTTAGCGTTGCACGAAGCTTTGGATACAAGATTACTCAATAGTACATCCTATCATTCTCAAACAGATAGTCAATTAGAGATGACCATTCAGATTTTGGAGGATATGATGAGATCCTCAGTATTGCAGTTTGGTGACGCTTGAATTAAGCGGGTGGATGTGATGGAGATTGCCTACAACTACAGCTTTCAGTCGAGCATTGGTATGTCACCGTTTGAGGCGCTTTATGAGAAAAGCTTGTCGTACACCTTGATATTAGTCTAAAGTAGACGAAAGAATTTCTGTGGGTCTTAAGATTTTGGACGAGTCTACTCGGATTGTTCAGGTGATTAAGTCTAACCTGAAAGTAGCCCAGGAGCGGTAAAAGAGATTAGCAGATGGATGTGCCATTAATCGAGTGTATGCTGTGGGTGATTTCGTATTTTTGACGTTCTCTCCTTAGAAAAGTGTGATTCGATTTGGGAAGGAAGGTAAATTAAGTCCTAAGTGCATCAGACTTTATGTGATCACCGAGGGAGTCGGTGAAGTGGCTTACAGGCTTGAGTTGCCTCTAGAGTTGTCGTAAGCGCACGATGTGTTTCGATGATTTGACATTATGTTTTAAATCCTTCACGTGTGAGAGATCCTCAACCATTGGAAATTTATCCGGATTTGACTTAGGATGAGGAACCAGTGACTATTTTGGATTGGAAAGAGAAAGTTCTGAGAAATGAGATTGTGCGTTTGGTTAAAGTTTTATGGAGGAATCATTCAATGGAAGAAGCTACTTGGAAGTCAGGAGATTGGATGAGAGGGATGTAACCAAGTTGTTTTATGATTATTAGAGGTTTGATTTGGTTTATGAATTTCGAGGACGAAATTCTATAAGGTGGGTAGATTGTGACAGCCTGTCCCGGAAAATATTGATTTTATAATTTATTAAGTGATTTTACGAAAATGCCCTTGAGGCACGCGCATTGTTCGAGGTTAATCGTTGTGTCGTGCCATCTAAGATTTGTTTTCTTGACATATCCTCGTAGTATTCGTCGCTACGGACGCGTGGGCGCAAGCGGTTCGTGATTTGGAGTTATATCGAAAAAGATATTGATGTTTGAAGTTTGGACATTTTATGAATTTTATTATAAAAGTTTGGTGTGCCATTTGGATGGCCCAGATTAAAGGAAATCTGAAATGGATGGCTAGGATTAAAAGGAATAAGATTATATGAGTTTATGTGTGTGTGTGTGTGGCTGGTGGAAGAAGAAAAGAAGAAGAAGATGATTGGGCAAATCTGCCCAACCAGGAGGAAGAGAGAAGAGAGCTCCGGGAGAGAAAGGAGAGACCTGGCGAATGGGGAGAGGAGAGAGGAAGAGAAGGACCAATCAGAGAAGGGGAAAGGAGGAAAAGAGAGAGGGCGAGAAGCGGAGGAAGAAGAACAAAAATGGGTCTTCAACCCGCGACCCGCGCGACCCGTGGGTTTTCCACCCTTGTTCGTCCAAATTTCTTCATTTTTCCAGTGAGTTACTTCAAACCATCACTTGGAAAACCCTCTATGATCTTCCCTCTTCCTATTACACCCAAAAAATCAAAGAATTTGGCTTGAAATTGGATGAAACCGTAAGGTGTGTGTGCGGTGGCTTAGTGTACAAATTCTTCAAATCTTGAAACGTTTTCTTTCAATTGCTAACACCATTAGCATTCCCTTAGGACCTGGAACAAAGCCCAACATTAGTTGGAGCATCGGAGTAGTTTTGGAGGTCGAATTGAAAACACCCATTTCTAGGGTTCTTCACGGTTTTGGAAAAATTGGAGCCTTTCCAGGCCGAATTGGTCTTGGTCACAGGTATGAAAGTTGTTCTACTCTTTGAGATCTTCAATTCTGCAAATTTTGGTAATTTTTGGATAAAGTTGAATTTTCCGGCGAGCCGGGGCGGCCGACCGCCACCCACGGCGGCGCGTGCGGCGGCGCGTGGCCAGTGGGCCGCCAATGTCATTTTTAAACTATATTGGATGTCCTGAGTTCAGTTTTGATAGTGGCTTAACGTTGGTTGATCATTTGGACTTAATTTCGATACGATTTACGGTTAGGCCAAAAGATGAATCGACGATCCAACCGTCGGATCGTCACCAAACTTTGGTACGTAGTAGTACGTAATATTTGAAGAATGTAGGAACTCACGGATCGGGAATTCGATGGACGGATCTCCCGGAATTGGAGTTGTAAGTTCATAAAATATAATGTTAACCGTCACTTAGTTCGACAATTGACGGAGATCCGACCGTTGGATGGTCATGAAATTTTAGGATGTTGTTCTAGAGATTTATTGTGGACCTCTGGAAGTTACGGATTGGAAATCTGAGTTGCAGATCTTCCGGATCGAACTACTTAGTGACGTGTTTTATATAAGTGATATATTCTATCGATATGATTCTGAGGCATGATTTGATGGTTGTTCTAGGCGCCGATCGTCATGACGCCTTGATGTGTTGTGCTAGGGAGTTGCTGGGCAAACGCCAGGTGAGTGGGCAGTTTATTTCAGTATATATATACTTAACGTTTTCCCAGAAATCGATTTTTGAATGAAAGTATATTTTGAAATGCCATGCACAGATTTATATGAATATGTGATTTGAAATGCCATGCATAGAAATTACATGAATTATGTGAATTGTTATATGATGCATATATATGAAATGGTGCTGTGGGCGCACAGGTGAGTATCAGGTGAGTATTCATTATTGTTGTGAGGATGTTGAGATGTTTTCGAGCTCATAACCTGCACCCCTGGTGTTAGTGCTTATGTTATTCACCCGCATCACACGCTCACCTTGGATCCAAGTAGATGCTAGTCGTACAGACCACTAGAGGTGGTTCCGACATGCTAGTCGTACAGACCACTAGAGGTGGTTCCGACTAGTAGGTGACCCTAGATTATGTGCACAGATGATTGATGAGAGAAGCACTAGAGCGTATTATTACACCATCCGAGTCGTACAGACTACTACAGGTAGTTCCGACTCATGTGCAGCGTAGTGCCGTACAGGTCGCAGTTGGCGACTCCGGCAGTGCCGTACAGGTCACAGTTGGTGACTCCGGCTGGATTGGATATTGAGCTCTAGAATCAGCCGTACAGGACCACTGCAGGGTCTCCGGTTGATTTATTATTTCACCTGATTTATGTTGATGCATCCATATTATGTTTTTGGCGCATGGCATGGCATATTTTCTGAAAAGTGATAAAGAATGGTGTTTTGAGAATTTTGAAGCTATATATATTTATATATGCTATTTTCTGGGAAAGTATATAGGTTTTACAGTGAGGGGTTAGAACTTTGATAAAGAAAAGTTTTGAAAAGACTTGTTTTACTGACCCACTCAATTTTGTTTTGCGCCCCTCCAGGTTCGAGTTAGAGCAGAGCTTTGGTGGCCACGAGGAATCCAACGGTATTCTGACAGAATTCACAATGGTATTTTTAGGCTTCCGAACTGTGTAAATGGTTACGTCACTCTCACGTGACGGCCAGCACGCCCTCCTTCGGGACGGGGTGTGTCAGTTGGTATCAGAGCTTAGGTTGCAGTCCTGTACATCTTGAGAATTCTCTAGTGTCTTCTGTCAGAACAATACCGCCTCGTAGAGAGCCACGTCGTTTAGTTGAGTCTAGTTTTCCCTATTTAGCTCAGTTATGGGAAGCTAGTACTAATGTGACTGAATCTATTATCCAAAGGATTTTTCTCTTAGGACTGGTTATAAGTTGATGCTGAATCACTTTATGGAAAATGAATAACCTGAAGGAGCAGGTCGATGGCTTAATCATTTGGAAAAGGTGTTTCAGATTATGCAAGTTAAGGAAATCTTTCTTTTGACGGTAGGTCAAGACGACTACCTAGTTTCTGAGTATTGAAATTGCATCCTCGTGGAGACAGGAGTCTTGTATGACGTCACCAGAGGAAACAGCTGATCGAGAGTTATTTAAAGAATTGTTTAAGGAAATGTTTAGTCCTCCGGCATATATTGATGGTGAGAAGCGATTGTTTACAATTTGAGACAAGGTGATTCAGATAGAGGGAATGTACCTTTGTGCCGTAGGTACAATAATGGACACTTTGGAGAGTGTAGACAAGAAAGCAATGGATGCTTTACATGTGGATAAATGGAACATAGAGCTGCAAATTGTCCCCAGAATCAGTAAATGCCTCCGTAGTCTTCTTTGCCACCACTAGCGCTGATCCATCAGGTACCTGGATCTAGTAATTATGGTTAGATGAGCCGTGGTGTACAGGATTAGAGTCGTACAGGTCACAAGAGGTGACTCCGACTTATATACTAGCAGTGATCGATGAGTTATGAGTACAGCCGCACATGCCACATTAGATGATTCCAGCAGGGTGGACGAGCTATAGATTCAGCCGTACAGGTCATACTAGCTGACTCCGGCTGATATATTTCTTGGTATTGATGATGTTGCCAAAGAGAGTAATGATGGAGCACGATTGAGGCGTGTATATGTATTTCTAATGAGAGACAATGGTAATATTACACCTTTGGGGATTATTGCTTACTTATCGAGACAACAGTGAGTTATCGTTATTGCGGGCTGCAGACCGTAATATCCATAACTTATTGTTGGATTCGTTAAGCGAGTAAACAAGTAGGTCATCCTACGTTAGTATGGTGTTATTCAGAGTGTCCAGTGATGGTGAAAGATGTTGTTATGCCTATGAATCTTATCCAATTGGATATTGTGGATTTGATGTGATTTTTGGCACAGATTGGTTGCATTATGATCGTGGCAAGATAGATTGCTATGGGAAATCAGTTACTTTCCATCGATTTGGATGACCAGAGGTTACTTTTGGGGGATGCAAAATGGAGTGAGGTATGCCGTTATTTCTGCTGTGAGAGCAAAGAGATTGTTATCGAATGGCTGTTTAGCTCATGCGGTACTATGATGTTGCTCTGAGTAGTGTGGAAGAGGTCTAGGTGGTTAAACATTATCCTGACGTTTTTCCTAAGAATTTACCTGGATTGCCACTAGACGGAGATGTGGAATTCACTATTGATTTGTCTCCAGGTGTAGAGCTTATATTATAAATTGATTCATGATGAACAAAAAGAATTGAAAATTCGGTTACAGGAATTGGTTGATAAAGGTATCATTTAACTTTGTATGTCATCATGGAGAGCCCCAGTTTATTTATGAGGAAGAATGTGGACATTAAGGCTATGCTTTGATTATAAGCAATTAAATCGGGTAACGATTGAGAATCGTTATCCATTACCGCGTATTAATGATTGTTTGATCAGCTTAAAGGTGCCTGTGTATTTTCAAAGATTGAATTAAGGTCTGGTTATTAACCAATTGAAGATTTCAGTGATGATGTCCCTAAGACAGTTTTCAGAACTCGTTATAGTCCTTGCGAGTTTTTGGTAATGCCATTCGGATTGATGAATCTTATGAGTTTGACGAATGAAGTATTCAAGTGAATCCTTAAAAGGTAACAGTGGTGGATAATTTGGAACAACCCCAAAACGGGACTGAGGTACGGAGTTTTCTTAGCTTAGCAGGCTATTATGGACGGATTGTGAAGGATTTTTTAGTCATTGCCTTGCCTTTGACGAGATAGACAAGAAAATAGGTTAAGTTTGAGTGGGATGAAAATTGTGAGCAAAGTTTTCAATAGTTGAAGTATTTCCTCACTCATGCACTTGTGTTAGCACTCTCAGATGATAACGGAAATTTTGAGGTCTATAAGGATGCTTCTTTGAGTGGTTTGAGATGTGTATTGATACAAAGATAGGGAAATTGCTTATTCTTCACGACAATGGAAACCTCATGAGATGAATTACCCTGCTCATGATTTGGAATTTATGGCTATCATCCTTGCTTTGAAGTATGGAGACATTATATTATTGGTGAGAAAGGCAAGATTTTTACGAATCAAATGAGCCTCCAATATCTGTCTACTCAGCGGGATCTTGATTTTTGGTAACGAAGGTGGATTGAGTTGCTTAGTGATTATGATTGCACGACCAGGGTGATCGTGCAAATGTTTGGCTGATGTACTTAATACGAAGACGATCGTGAGAATAAATGCCTTGTATGCTTGTTATGTTCCTTTTCTAGCGGATTTGAGATCTACTGGAGTAAAGTTGGAAATAGAAGAACGAGATGAAACCTCGCTTACTAGTTTTCAAGTTAGGCCTATTCTGATTGATCATATACTCGATGCCCAGGGGATTGATTAAGAAACCAGGAATTAATTGAGGCAAAGAATATCGAGAAAAGAAAGACTTCAGAGTTCGAAAATCAGATGGCGTACTTATTCTTGAGACCTGGATGTAGGTGCCTAATGAGATGGAATTAAAGGAAATAATTTTGGACAAATTGCACTGTTCAGCTTATGCAATGCATCCCGGAAGTACTAAGATGTATCATACTATTCGATCATTTTACCATTGGTTGGGTATAAAAAGAGAAATTGCTGAGTAGGTAAGTATGTGTATCATTGGTCAGCAGGTTGAAGTGGAAAGAAAGAAGTCTTTTGAATTGATACAGTCACTTTCCGTTCTTCAGTGGAAAGGGGAAAAACATTTCTATGGATTATGTGTACAACTTCCTCGTACACGAGATGGTTATGATGGAATTTGAAGTGGTAGATGATCGGCTTACTAAGTCAGAACATTTTACTCTAGTGAAGAACAACAACCTTTCCAGACAAGTGCAACAACTAATTATTTGTTTTATGGAAATGGGATTTGGCTTACGGATACATTGAGCTTTTTGGGTATGTTGGTTAATTCTAAGTTTTGGTTAGCGTTGCACGAAGCTTTGGATACAAGATTACTCAATAGTACATCCTATCATTCTCAAACAGATAGTCAATTAGAGATGACCATTCAGATTTTGGAGGATATGATGAGATCCTCAGTATTGCAGTTTGGTGACGCTTGAATTAAGCGGGTGGATGTGATGGAGATTGCCTACAACTACAGCTTTCAGTCGAGCATTGGTATGTCACCGTTTGAGGCGCTTTATGAGAAAAGCTTGTCGTACACCTTGATATTAGTCTAAAGTAGACGAAAGAATTTCTGTGGGTCTTAAGATTTTGGACGAGTCTACTCGGATTGTTCAGGTGATTAAGTCTAACCTGAAAGTAGCCCAGGAGCGGTAAAAGAGATTAGCAGATGGATGTGCCATTAATCGAGTGTATGCTGTGGGTGATTTCGTATTTTTGACGTTCTCTCCTTAGAAAAGTGTGATTCGATTTGGGAAGGAAGGTAAATTAAGTCCTAAGTGCATCAGACTTTATGTGATCACCGAGGGAGTCGGTGAAGTGGCTTACAGGCTTGAGTTGCCTCTAGAGTTGTCGTAAGCGCACGATGTGTTTCGATGATTTGACATTATGTTTTAAATCCTTCACGTGTGAGAGATCCTCAACCATTGGAAATTTATCCGGATTTGACTTAGGATGAGGAACCAGTGACTATTTTGGATTGGAAAGAGAAAGTTCTGAGAAATGAGATTGTGCGTTTGGTTAAAGTTTTATGGAGGAATCATTCAATGGAAGAAGCTACTTGGAAGTCAGGAGATTGGATGAGAGGGATGTAACCAAGTTGTTTTATGATTATTAGAGGTTTGATTTGGTTTATGAATTTCGAGGACGAAATTCTATAAGGTGGGTAGATTGTGACAGCCTGTCCCGGAAAATATTGATTTTATAATTTATTAAGTGATTTTACGAAAATGCCCTTGAGGCACGCGCATTGTTCGAGGTTAATCGTTGTGTCGTGCCATCTAAGATTTGTTTTCTTGACATATCCTCGTAGTATTCGTCGCTACGGACGCGTGGGCGCAAGCGGTTCGTGATTTGGAGTTATATCGAAAAAGATATTGATGTTTGAAGTTTGGACATTTTATGAATTTTATTATAAAAGTTTGGTGTGCCATTTGGATGGCCCAGATTAAAGGAAATCTGAAATGGATGGCTAGGATTAAAAGGAATAAGATTATATGAGTTTATGTGTGTGTGTG
The DNA here is from genome assembly GCA_024362995.1 of Heteromeles arbutifolia. Lineage (NCBI taxonomy): Eukaryota > Viridiplantae > Streptophyta > Magnoliopsida > Rosales > Rosaceae > Heteromeles > Heteromeles arbutifolia. The sequence goes on along the minus strand of JANCRC010000002.1, from coordinate 13,404,038 downwards.
TGTGGCTGGTGGAAGAAGAAAAGAAGAAGAAGATGATTGGGCAAATCTGCCCAACCAGGAGGAAGAGAGAAGAGAGCTCCGGGAGAGAAAGGAGAGACCTGGCGAATGGGGAGAGGAGAGAGGAAGAGAAGGACCAATCAGAGAAGGGGAAAGGAGGAAAAGAGAGAGGGCGAGAAGCGGAGGAAGAAGAACAAAAATGGGTCTTCAACCCGCGACCCGCGCGACCCGTGGGTTTTCCACCCTTGTTCGTCCAAATTTCTTCATTTTTCCAGTGAGTTACTTCAAACCATCACTTGGAAAACCCTCTATGATCTTCCCTCTTCCTATTACACCCAAAAAATCAAAGAATTTGGCTTGAAATTGGATGAAACCGTAAGGTGTGTGTGCGGTGGCTTAGTGTACAAATTCTTCAAATCTTGAAACGTTTTCTTTCAATTGCTAACACCATTAGCATTCCCTTAGGACCTGGAACAAAGCCCAACATTAGTTGGAGCATCGGAGTAGTTTTGGAGGTCGAATTGAAAACACCCATTTCTAGGGTTCTTCACGGTTTTGGAAAAATTGGAGCCTTTCCAGGCCGAATTGGTCTTGGTCACAGGTATGAAAGTTGTTCTACTCTTTGAGATCTTCAATTCTGCAAATTTTGGTAATTTTTGGATAAAGTTGAATTTTCCGGCGAGCCGGGGCGGCCGACCGCCACCCACGGCGGCGCGTGCGGCGGCGCGTGGCCAGTGGGCCGCCAATGTCATTTTTAAACTATATTGGATGTCCTGAGTTCAGTTTTGATAGTGGCTTAACGTTGGTTGATCATTTGGACTTAATTTCGATACGATTTACGGTTAGGCCAAAAGATGAATCGACGATCCAACCGTCGGATCGTCACCAAACTTTGGTACGTAGTAGTACGTAATATTTGAAGAATGTAGGAACTCACGGATCGGGAATTCGATGGACGGATCTCCCGGAATTGGAGTTGTAAGTTCATAAAATATAATGTTAACCGTCACTTAGTTCGACAATTGACGGAGATCCGACCGTTGGATGGTCATGAAATTTTAGGATGTTGTTCTAGAGATTTATTGTGGACCTCTGGAAGTTACGGATTGGAAATCTGAGTTGCAGATCTTCCGGATCGAACTACTTAGTGACGTGTTTTATATAAGTGATATATTCTATCGATATGATTCTGAGGCATGATTTGATGGTTGTTCTAGGCGCCGATCGTCATGACGCCTTGATGTGTTGTGCTAGGGAGTTGCTGGGCAAACGCCAGGTGAGTGGGCAGTTTATTTCAGTATATATATACTTAACGTTTTCCCAGAAATCGATTTTTGAATGAAAGTATATTTTGAAATGCCATGCACAGATTTATATGAATATGTGATTTGAAATGCCATGCATAGAAATTACATGAATTATGTGAATTGTTATATGATGCATATATATGAAATGGTGCTGTGGGCGCACAGGTGAGTATCAGGTGAGTATTCATTATTGTTGTGAGGATGTTGAGATGTTTTCGAGCTCATAACCTGCACCCCTGGTGTTAGTGCTTATGTTATTCACCCGCATCACACGCTCACCTTGGATCCAAGTAGATGCTAGTCGTACAGACCACTAGAGGTGGTTCCGACATGCTAGTCGTACAGACCACTAGAGGTGGTTCCGACTAGTAGGTGACCCTAGATTATGTGCACAGATGATTGATGAGAGAAGCACTAGAGCGTATTATTACACCATCCGAGTCGTACAGACTACTACAGGTAGTTCCGACTCATGTGCAGCGTAGTGCCGTACAGGTCGCAGTTGGCGACTCCGGCAGTGCCGTACAGGTCACAGTTGGTGACTCCGGCTGGATTGGATATTGAGCTCTAGAATCAGCCGTACAGGACCACTGCAGGGTCTCCGGTTGATTTATTATTTCACCTGATTTATGTTGATGCATCCATATTATGTTTTTGGCGCATGGCATGGCATATTTTCTGAAAAGTGATAAAGAATGGTGTTTTGAGAATTTTGAAGCTATATATATTTATATATGCTATTTTCTGGGAAAGTATATAGGTTTTACAGTGAGGGGTTAGAACTTTGATAAAGAAAAGTTTTGAAAAGACTTGTTTTACTGACCCACTCAATTTTGTTTTGCGCCCCTCCAGGTTCGAGTTAGAGCAGAGCTTTGGTGGCCACGAGGAATCCAACGGTATTCTGACAGAATTCACAATGGTATTTTTAGGCTTCCGAACTGTGTAAATGGTTACGTCACTCTCACGTGACGGCCAGCACGCCCTCCTTCGGGACGGGGTGTGTCAGTATTTTTGTCCAAATTTTTTTGGTGAAGCTTGTGACTCCAAAAGAGGTTGTTGGCTATATATATAAAAATATAATACATACCTCAATACACAAATGATTTTCTATTCATTTTCCACGAAAAAGTTATATCATTCTGGACCTACCAAATTAGCATATTTCAAACTTTTTATTTTATTTTTTAACTTATAATCCAGCGGTATAAAAAAAAATTAGAGTCATCAGACGATCCAAAATTAAATCAAAATCTAAAATAATTGAAATCAAATTTCACTCAATACCCATGTATTTGTGTGATTTTTATTATTTATCAAAATTTAAATATTTTTTTATTAAAATGTTCATAAAAATAAACTAAGATAATCCCCATAAATTTTAGTTTACCTAAAAAAATATGGGCTAAAATCATTGTTTAAGAATTTAGGACTAAAATTTTAAAGAGCAATTTTTAGGTTATGACTTAAAATTTTCTGGCTTAAATTTTTAAGCTTTATCCCACCATTAAAATTGGTCTAGGTGATACAAATTTCATGTAAAATTAAGTTACAAGTATTCATTAAATTCATGTATGCAAGATTTAATCGTTGATTTCCACAACCATTCTGTAGTACATAAAGAAAAATTGCAAAAGTATGCCTTCTTGAAACTTAACATTTTATTCCACCAAATTATTTATTAAAGAAGAGGAAAAACAAATCTAGGGAAATGTTTATGGGCTTTTACAAGGAAACAACAGCCCAACTCTTCTCTACCGCTCCACTTTCTAAAACCCGGCCCAAGACTAAAAACCGAGAGCTTTGAGCTTTCCCACCAGTCACCCAAAAAACTGAAAAACTAAAAACTGGACAAAATACTCAGGTGAGAAGTCTCTATGCTATTACAATTCTGTACCAATTTTTGTATGAGATGGATGATTTAGAAGTGCAAACACTCTTGCGTACTGATGCGTTTATTACTTCAGTTCTTCGGACTCGCTGATACTTGAGTGGGACAACCAGTGCATGCCGTACAAGAAGGACCAGGGGCACTGTCGGAAATACCAATTCGCACTGTTCGCTGCTTCTCTTCGTTTTCAGGAATATGGACGAGGGCATCCATGATTAGGATGTCCCAATCGCGAGGAATGAGATACGAAAGCCAGGTGTTATCTGCGAATGAGAAATCTGATCACTAAAGTACTAAAAGAGTTATCAAGACCTGAGTGATATATGTAAAATGTAGTTTAAAGCATCAAACACAAAAGTCTAGCTAGTTTTTTGAACGTTCTTCACAAAACTTCTGATGCACAAATTGGGATAGCCTGGTTGTTCCAAACAAACCAATTTGGAAAAGATCTAACATTGACAACGAGTTTAAGTACATATCAACAAACGATGTTGATCAATTATATGTTGTTGGATGTAAAATCAAACGATGTTGATCAATTATATGTTGTTGGATGTAAAATCATGTACCATTATTATGGTTTTAAATGTATATTCAAGTAGCAACAATGTATGAAAGTGCGTGTAAGTATCCAAACACCAAAATAAGCAGGTGTGAGAGCACATGCACACAATGTATGTCATTATGTGTATTTGCACATACAATTATATGTCTGTTTTTGTATTTAAATCAATACAAACCTCCTTTACGTACAGCCTTCACCTCCAAGACTCCCGCGCCTCGTGGTCCAGACACAGGAAATGTGCAAGCTACAGAATGCCGCTTATGAGCCACTGCAAGCGAAGCATTGTACCATGGGCCCTTGGCAATAGGTTCCCCTATAGCCTCTATGATTGCTGGGTTCTCACTGGCTTTCTCCATGGCCTTGCTGCAAAGTTTACAAGAATTGATTACCCAAAAAAGCCTTCGAGTAAATATATATCAGGGACGTTGAAATGAATTAGGGTTGTTCCTTAAACTCTCTATTAACCCCTACCCTCTCTCCAAGAAAAGTATCATTTTCCCTCTCCTTCCCTCATTCATCCTACAGATCACTACCGATCAACAACCAACTCTGAGTAAAACTGCCTAATTTCCACCTTCATACGTGGACATTATGACATGACCTGTAGTGCGGGGGAATAGAATACATGAAACAAGCAGGATACTGACACACAAGTAATAGTCCACCGGCTGCATTGCGTATGTACAAGATTAAGTCACACTATGATGTAAATCACCTCTTGGTTAGTTTTCCGCGCCCTCTCTACAAATATACTTTAAATCTATATGCTTTCCATAAAGCTACATTACAAGGTATTGCTGTAAATTCATATAACCAAAACATTATCAAATGTGTGATCTAATTTGTAGAACCAGTCGTATAATAGATCCAAACGATATCCAAACCAGAAAAAACGAGAAAAAAGGGAAAAACCCCGCCTTTTCAAGGACTATCATAGATTATAAATTAGACCAGACCAGCAATACTTCCTAACATTAAGAAACCGAAATGCACAAAACACAACATTGTTCATTAACGCAACAAATTTGAGCAAACTGATCAATCACATCAAATAAAACAGAAAAAAAGGTCCCATAAACTTGGAAGGAGTACCTGCTGCAGCTTTGATAAATCACAAGATCATTAAGAGCACTAAAAGCAACACCGCCGGTAGAAGTAATCAGAATAAAAGACACCGCCTTTCGCCCAAAGGACATGCTCTTCCCTTCGTCCACCGCCTTCGCCGCCAAACTGCACAAACCCCATCCCATTAGCCACATCAAACGACATCAAATTCATACTAATCGGAACAACAAGAAACTGCATTCATTATTTCATATTTTATGATCTCCAAAACCCAAAACTACAACGACCCAGTTTATAATTTTTGTGCAAATTAAATCTGGTAATGCTGCAACAGCTGCTATTCAAAGTTATGGGAACTTGGTGAACCGATTACTCAACTTTTTGGCAAAATATGGGAATTAAAATTTGATCAGAAATTGAAGAGAAAATAAAATAAAAGTTGAACCTGGAAAAGTGTGGCGCTGAGGAGCTCCTGTTGAGGAACGAAACCAACCTCCTCGACAGCATTTTCTCTGCTCGCTCGCTCGCTCGCTCGCTCCGAGTCCGAGTCGTCTCTTTCGTATGTGCTGTGTGGTCGTTCTGCTGCTGGCGTGGTGCCCTTTGCTTCCAAGTTTCAAGCACCCACCGACTGGACCGTTCGGTCCCTCTCAAATGTAGAGAATATGGGCCGGTGTTTATATGGACCTAAGGTCCATTTTGTCAAAAGGCTTTTTTGTTTTTAAACAAATCAATTGAGAGAAATATTAAAAATTTACGTCTTCGAACACTACGAGGAAGAGTAGGGCAAGTCAATAGGACGTTATCACAAAGTCAAGAGTTTGTATGGATAAACTGAAAAAAAGGGACTTGTGGAGAAAAACTTCAATAGAGCAAATAACCTTTTTCTTTTAAAAGATTTTCTCATGCAAACAATTTATAATTTTAATAGCGTCACTTGACCAATTAATACTTATCACATATTCAAAACGTGAATCCTTTCTTTGGCCCTACTCTTTCTCACAAACACACACAAACCCTCCCTGTTTTTTGGATTATTCGATGTGTTTTTTTCTATAAATCCGGCCCCACTCGTGACAATGTAACAACCTTATAATGGGAATAGGATCCTCTTCGGATTCTCTTTGTGAGGATTTGGAGAATCAATCAATCGTGTCCATTCATCGTACATCGTGCAGTTAGAAATTAGTTTGAGTTTTATTTAAAATTGAATATAAATAGTACTTAACGAAAACTGACCGCACGATGTACGATAAACGGACACGATTGATTGATCCTGACAAAAAGGATCCGTAGAGGATGCTCGTCCCTTAGAATGTATCATCAAGTGCTCAAAAAGCCAAATGCAAAAATGTTTCCCTCCATCACTAAAAACGTTCTCGAAAAGCCTTGTACCATACATTATATTGTACATATCTATACACAAAAATGGATACATTACATGGGGTTACAACTTAGGCTTACAACAAGTGATTCACGAAGGTAGGTTTTTCTCTCACAAACCAAGCAAAACCCTAGCTTCTCTCATCTCCCACCCAGTTGTTCTTCTCCTTTGGTCCAGTAGGACCTTCCTCCCCATAAAGCTCAACTGGAAGCTTATTAAATATATTCTCCAATCTGTACTTAAACACCACAGGCAAGACATTGATAACCTTATCAAGCTCAGTTCTTGAATGGTACACTATTGTTGGACCCCACTCTCTCATAAACTGCAACCAATCCGGCTCATTCACAACCCCGTCTCCAAGATACTCGGCTGCAACAATCTCATACCGAATGCTTGAATCCACAGATAAGTTGCTGCGAGCAGCATCGTTCCTTATTCCGATGCCTAGCTTGTCTGATCCCTGAAGGTAAGTCCCGGGATGAGGGTAGCTCGGGTGTCCATTTTTGGATGAGTAGACAATGGCTTTGTTCCCGTCTATGTACTCCAAATCATATGCATCCACCCATTTGCCACCGCTGTGCTGCGAGAAGTATATGCTCTGGAGCTCTCCAGAAAAGTTGCAGATGCGGAGTGTGAAATGCTCCCAGTCACCGACATGCTGTCCGATCTTGCTAAGAGGGAAGTCCAGAGGCCCAACTTTGAGAGTGGCTGGTCCATTGAAGGGACAAAACACCCACATTGCAATGTCAGTGGAAGTCCCACCAAGAGCCGGTTTCACATGAACATAAAGTTCTGCACTTTCCAAGTTTCCGCGTTGTATTATCTCTCTTCGTTCACCAGTCGGCAAGTCAATCCAAAACACCCCATCATTTGACCCCCCGCCAGGCAAATTTGAGCCGCTACCATCAATAGCCTCACCATCCGACGTGCCCGTTTTGTACAAAAGCGCTCCACTTTTGAAAAACCATGAAACAGAAGATGGCAAGTAAATCTCTTCTGGATGAAAAAATACGGTGGGTCCATAATGATGGATAAGCGAATGAATTTGATCAAGATTTGGCATTCCAGGTAACTTCGGATTCAAATTCTTCAAGCATCCAATATGCACATCCTTTCCAACGTTGGAGTCGCAAGTGCAGAAAAATGTACCGGCAGAAACCCCTTTCCCCATCATTCCCCGATGATGTGGTCTTGTAGTCCAAACTTGGAAAGGAAGATTTAGAGATTTTGTAATCGCATTAAGAACTGGGCGGTAAGTTTCACATCTGTCAGTCAAATCAGCTCGAACGCACCTCACTTCATCCAACCGAGGTTTATCAGGCCTGTTAGTCACTAAAAAGCCCATTGCTTTGTAACCTTCTGGTGGCTGAGGATGCCAAAAATAACCATATGCACCATGAGTGTCCTCATTCCCGTCTTCAGGGCTCCATACTAACGTGTAATCAAGTGGCTCTCTGAGAGCCGGCAACTTGACACTCTCCCCAACATCAACTGTTTCTGGAAACTCTGCCTCTTTAACCACAAGAACAAAACCGTGTAAAGGCTTATCCTTGGATTGGCAATAATGACCAATGCTATGGAATCCATCAGGTATTCCTGCTGGCTTATAAAACGTAACACATTTTTTCTTGTCCTCTGATGGAGTGCAGGCCCAGATAAACTCAAATCTGGTTATCTTGGAAACCTCTATTTCTCCGAGATTGATTCTTCCAGAAGCAAAACCTTCACCTGAGAAGAAAAATGCATCCCTGAATCATTTAGAAAAGTAGTCCAAACTGCCATTCGAATAAATAAATGCATCCCTGAATCATTTACGAATCCTCAAGCATTCAGTTTTTCTCATTGATAATTTTTTTAAAATTTTGCGTTAATGCTTAGTCGTACTTGAAAAGATTCTTTCTGAATTTGCACAACCTTCAAAATTTTGCATGTTCGTAAATACTCAGCTGCAACATAGGTGAATATGAAACTACAAAAAGAAACGAGCTACTTAAATTAAAGCTTTGATTCAGAAAACAAAGAAGAAATACACCATAATCCAGAAAACTCACAATTAACAACATCAAGCACACTAATCACCCGAAAGAAGATGAAACCATCCAAGCATAAGGTTAAGTTCAAAATATGTTGCGGCACAAACTAACAGGTGAATTTCTAACTCGTAATTCATTATTCAAGCAAGGAAGAACAGATAAACCCCAATTTCTGGAGCTTTGAAATCAGCAATCATGTGCTAAAAAAATAGAATAAGCATTCACTAACAATATAGGCAGAAACATATAACCAGAAACTGAATGAGCGCAAAGACTATCTTAAGCTGCTCATTAAGGGCATAAGAGATCATTTATAAAGGGAGAGAAGCTTCAAGAGGGAAACAAAGGAGAAAAAAGAGTGTCCTAGTAGAATGACTAAACAACGGATATCGAGTTAAACCATGCTAACCAAAAGGTAGGTTCTTTTGCTGCCATGCATCATATCGAGTTGAATACAACTTAACCGCAATCTAAAGCATATGGTCAATGAACAGGCTATTTGCACACAACATCCACACTTGCGCTAAAATACCGAGTAACCAATGCAACACAGTAGAACAAAACCATTTATGATCGAACCACAAAATCGCGAATGTCAGCATGTTCACAAACTTACCAGAGCATACCAAATAACATATACAGACAGAAAACAGGTTGATGGTGATGAACAATGGCCCTTGGAAACGCATAGATTATAAATTACATGTTAGCACTCCAGCTCAAATTCAAACAACCAGTGGAGGTTCATCATGATTCCGAAAATATATGCTTAGTTCTGATAAGTGCAAGTACTTTGGCAGAGGAATCAAACTAACCATAAAAAATCTCTAATTCCCATAAAAATTACTGATTAATATTTGCAATAATAAAATAACTTCAGCTTCTTTTCAGAAATTAACAAAAGGAAAAGACTTTTTCTTTTCAAATACAGTTAGAGACTTACAGTTTATCTAAAAATATAACGGCTAAAATGCATGATCCATTAACCCAAAAAAAGCAGACTTTCATAGCCACATATGATAGCATTCAGCAGAATCCACAAACCCATCAACCCAAAATCCATAAAAATTCCAAATACTAATCAGATAATCTAAAAAAACAAAAACCCAGATCATAATTTTTAAAAACAAAAAGAGAATCCAAAAAAGATCAAAGCTTTTGCAGTATAATTTTTCACACCTGGAGGCCATTGAGGAATGGGATGAGGCAAAGAGAAGGGTTCTTCAGGCTCAGGTGGTAATAAATCTGTGAGCTGATTCCAATGGAAGCACTTGCACCCGAACATCACTAACCCGAAACGGAAGCCGAAACTTTCTGCTTCTGTCTCGGCCTCTGATCTGAAACTCGGATTTTATTGTGCTCGGAGATGTGATTGCGACAGCTCTGAAAGTGATGAATAGAATGCTTAACCATGTTTGTGGGGCCGACTCCCACAATGCACACTTACTTTTTATAAAGAGAAGTCGATGATGATGTCCAAAAATTAATTTGTGTTCATGGCGGAAGGAGATTTTCTACGAAGTATTGAATATTGCAATTAAAAAAGTTTATTTCGTTTTTATGACAGAAGCAGATTTTCTACCGTACTTCGGAGTATTGAATATTTTAATATATATTTTATCAAAAATATTATATTTAATTATTAAAATATTCAACATATTTAAAGCCAATCTAAAAATTCTGCATGGTAGAGACTGCGAAGGAGACAAATTGTCTACCCTCCTTGTTATGGTGCCCTTCATGTCTTTCTATTTATGCGATCACTGTTAAGCAATATCAATATTTTATATTCTTATTACTTTTTATCTTATTATGTTTATAAAAAAAATCAGTAGAAAATGTTAACGTTGTTTAATCGTGACCGCACAAAGATGGAGAGCATGAAAAGGCACCATAACAAGGAGGGCAGACAATTAGCCTCTGACTGCGAATACAATTCTTTCTCCTTTTTCCTTTTCATTTTCGGGTCAAAACCTTTTTCTTTTTTTGTTCTTTTTCTTTTTGTGTTAAAAGTAAACGAGATTCTACAATGCAAAATAAAAGAATGAGTAATAATAAATTGAGTATTTATCAAATATAGCTAAAAATTGACCATTAATTTCAAAAATGTCACTTTTTATAAAAACTTTCAAATATATCCAAAATTTTACTTAAATAGACACAAATACCCTCAAATTTAACAATCAAATAAATTAAAGGCTTTTCAAGCTCTAGTCCAACTTCACATTTGCTCAAACACTCCACCACCATAACCCTAGCCCCTTCGACCCCCTCATCACTGACATTAAGTGTTGCCTCGGTTACCGCAAGTGGGAGCAGCAGAATTTCAATCATGCCTTCAACGACTTCTTTCTTCCCACCATCCGCGTCTTAGCCCCCGTCACCAATTCATGGACGCAGAAACTCTTTCTGAATCGCATCAATTCTTTACATATCTTCGAACCCAATTGGAAAAGAAAAAGTTTAAGAACGAAAGGGTTCGGATTGTGAGAGAATAAGGGTTTAGGTAGGTTAGGATTTTTTATTTGGGCATGTCTATTGGATTTACCCACCAAATGAAGAAGATGACTTCTTCTTTTATTTTTTATTTTTCTTACTAATATCATTTTTAGTTTTAAATATAAAAATAGTTTTTAAAGTTAATCCACATGTCGTTATATGATCGTACTTATGAAACCCACATGGTGCCACATCATTCCACTAACATAGCAATTGACAAATTTTTCACGGAAAGACGAAAATGATCACGATCGACAAATTCAAAGAAAGACTAAAATCATTCACGATAGACAAATTCAAGGACACTACTATTGATTTTCATTGTTAAGGACCAGACTAAGGAGTTATGTCAATGTTGTCACATCCTGACCTGGGGCACATCACTTCCCGGGCCCGCTCCACTACCGTAGCACGATATTGTCCGCTTTGGGCCCCAACCACGCCCTCACGGTTTTGTTTCTGGGAACTCACGAGCAACTTCCCAGCGGGTCACCCATCCTGGGAGTGTTATGGCCCCCTTCTCGCTTAACTTCGGAGTTCCTACGGAACCGGAAGCCAGTGAGCTCCTAAAAGGCCTCGTGCTAGGTATGGATGGGAATATACATTTAAGGATCACTTCCCTGGGCGATGTGGGATGTTACAATCCACCCCCCTTAGGGGCTCGACGTCCTCATCAGCACACTTACGGCCAGGGATTGGTTCTGATACCATTTGTCACATCCCGACCCGGGGATCATCACTTCCCGGGCCCGCTCTACTACCGTAGCACGATATTGTCCGCTTTGAGCCCCAACCATGCCCTCACGGTTTTGTTTCTAGGAACTCACGAGCAACTTCCCAGTAGGTCACCCATCCTGAGAGTGCTCTGGCCCCCTTCTCGCTTAACTTCGGAGTTCCTACGGAACCCGAAACCAGTGAGCTCCCAAAAGGCCTCGTACTAGGTAGGGATGGGAATATACATTTAAGGATCACTTCCCTGAGCGATGTGGGATGTTACAAATGTCACGAACCATTTTTTGCTAAAAAGTCTTTAATTTCTATGATTGTTAAATTTAAGGGTATTTATGTCTATTTAAGTGAATTTTTGAATATATTTGAAAGTTCTTAAAAAAAAGTGATATTTTTAAAATTAAGGGTTTATTTTTTGCTATATTTGACCACTCTTTTTCAATATGTTAAAATAACATTTCTATGAGTAAAAATCTTGGAATAAAAGAACTAATATTGATGATCAACAATAAAGAAAATAAAACTAGTTTTTTGCAAACATAATTTTTGTTTAAGATGAGTCCCATTTGAGAGTCATCTTTGATCAAACCACTTTTTTTCTTTTAAGATAAGTCCCACTAGAAAGTGATCTTTGATCAAACCAACCCAATAAAAACATAAGTAGTGGATTGTATGGTTAGGATTTTTTTTTTCTTCAATTGATTGTATTTTAGGTTTAAATCCTTTTCATTTCTCATAAAATGAATTTAATATAAATCTTATAGTTTTTTTTTAATAAACAAAAAAGAAAAAGAAGTTGAATTGACCTTAAATTTTGGTTGTGCATTCATGTTTAAATTCTACTTAAGATACACAATTGCGAATTTAAAAGAAGGGGCATAAGAGGCTAAAAGATATGTGTTTATAATTTTTTTTAAAGAAAAAAGGGAGATGGTATAGGCATTTCAAAAAATAAAAAATTATTGTGCACTCTTTGCAATTGGATTTTGTTTCCAACTGTATAAAATTGTGCACAATGATTTTTTAGAGTGCCAATAACAGCACCCCGAAGAAAATATGTATCAATTCTTTTTTTTTTCTTCCATGCAAATATATTGAGAGAGACGAATTAATTATAATTAGTTAGGGAATTATTATTGATACTCCAGAATTCTCATTTTACATTCCAAACTTTCTATATTTTGAAAGAAAATGCACTTGTAAGGAGTGCATGATAAGATTTTTGAATTGCCAATAACAGTTTCCATTATTTATTGAACTCGAGACTTATATTCTATACAAGGTTCTAAAAAACATTAGGCGCTAGTCGAGCGGTAGGCAGGGGCCTAGCGCCTAGGTGGCTAGGCCCTACGCGGATTTATGTAAATTTATTATATATCTTGTAAATAAGTGTCTATTTACACTTAAAAAAACTATACTTGTATGAATAATAGAAGAATGATAAAATGTAAAAATAGAAGTAGAAGAATACACAAAGTACATCAATCCAACAAGTTCAATATTTAAAAAACAGTAAGCATATAATCATAATGAGTATTCTTGGATGATAGACTAAATTCTTCTTGTTCATGATCCTTGCATTGGATTGGACATAGACTAAATTATTTAACGTTGTTGTATCTAGTTTATTTCTTTTTTTTTGAATGTATCCCCTCAAAAGTTCTTCAATTCATTTCACAATTAGATGAACTTGTAGTCAATCAATTCTTTGCAAATTAGGTACACCATTTCCATAAGTATACCACCATGAAACTAAAAAAATAAAAAAGCACACAATTAATTAAAAAAAAATATCAAATCCGCCTAGGACTGACTAGGAGCCGCCTAGGTGCCGCCTAGCTCCAAACCGATTTTTCAAAACGATTGGCCCTAAATCGCGGCGGGTCTTCACCGCCTAGCGCTTAGGCGGCCTCCTAGGCCGATTTTTAGAACACTGATTCTATAAGAGTTGAATATTAGATCTTCCACTTATAAGAGCATCTCCAATGCATCGTAAAATTGAGACTTGAGTCTGAGATTCTCCAATGCACCGAAGACTAAAAACTCATATATAAATCTTCGGCGAAGTTGAGACCCAAAATAGGGGTTATAATATTAGATTTGAGTCTAATCAAGAAAATGATATTTGAGTTTTGAGTCCAATCATCTCAATGCACATAACCAAATTGTTAAAACTCAAATATGAGTTATGAGCCCAATGTTTTCTCCTCTAATGCAAAGATTCAAATCTTAAGACTCAAAACGAGTCTTAAGATTTGAGTTTTTACATTGGGGCAGAAACAAAAATATATTAATCCACCACCTTATTGAGATCCAAATAAATATAGATCTGAATCTCTGCACTAAAGATGCTTTAATAAATAAAAGGAAAATTAATAAAAATGGTTTTTATACTTTAAAGTTTAACAAAAAAATCATGTACTAACTTTATTGAATGGTTAGGACAAAACCCAATAACAAACCAGCCCAACAAGGTTGGCCCAAACAAAATAATTTAAGGAAAACTAATGAAAATAACTTGAAAACTTTGAGTTTTAACGATAAAAACAAAATAAAGGGTAAAATGAATAGTACCAGAATTGACTTTTTAGTGTAAAAATATGATTTTTCGTTATAGTAAACAGTACCGATAACTTTTCGTTAAAGTTCCTAGTAATTTATTAAGCATCCAATTTTACCCTTTACATCTCAGTGATGCGGAACAAGTTCAGGTTTTGAATCTTCAGCCGATGGTGGTTGCTGCTGTTCATGGGACTTCCTCTCCTATTCCAGGTGGCTTAGAACCTATTGTCACGTCTTTGACTGCACTTTCTTTGCCAAATTGATCACCATTTGCAGATGGGACCTACTAATCATTATCTTGCTTGCATCATATGCAATGATCTCCATTAAACTTTCATCAATTTTCTGGTTTTTATTTAATTTATAGTTTTTTATTTGTGTGAGAACAAAAAAATAGAATCAAACAAATTTTAATTAATTCAAAAGTAAGCTTTTAGTTTTCATTTTAAAAAAGGAAAACTAATGAAAAGAAGTTGAAAACTTTGAGTTTTAACGATAAGGACAAAATAAAAGGTAAAGTGAATAGTACTAAGATTGACTTTTTAGGGTAAAAATATGGTTTTTCGTTAAAGTGAACAGTACCGTGAGCTTTTCGTTAAAGTTCCCTTTTCTCTGGTACTGTTCACTTTAACGAAAAATCATATTTTTACACTAAAAAGTCAATCCTAGTACTATTCACTTTACCCTTTATTTTACCTTTATCGTTAAAACTCAAAATTTTTAAGTCATTTTCATTAGTTTTCCTTTTAAAAAATCACAGAGAAAATAGTTACTAACCCCAAACGAGAATTTAATACGTGCATGAGAGAGAGCAACTGTGTACTGGATTTACTAACACAAAAGATTAATGGTAGAAGAATTTAATTTTCATTTATTTCCATTGTAATTTGCAAAAGTATTTCCATTAAATTTGACACTCTCTTCCTCGTCGCCTTCTCCGAAGAACTCACAAGCAAAGTACTTGACTTCGTTTCTATTTTTCTTTTTTTTTGTCAAAAAGTACTTAACTTCGTTGGAAATCAGTTCATATGAAAATAATACACTCTTTTTGAAACTAGATCAAAATAATCCACTATTTCTAAAACTACGGAAAAATTATACACTATATCTGAAAACTGTTTTGAAATAACTCATAGTATTTATTGAAGAGAACAAAGTGAACATTATTTCTAGAACTACAAACTACAACAAATACCTCAACTCTTCTTGAAACATAACCAAACTATCTCACACTATTTCTTAAACAAAATCAAAATAACCCACATTATTTCTGGAACCACATCAAAATAATTCACACTATTTATGAAACTGAACTATAATAACTCACATTATTTCTGGGAGGGAACAAAATAAACATTATTTCTGAAACTATATCAAAATAACCACCACTATATCTGAAATTGAAAGAAAATAACCCATACACTATTTCTGAAACTACAACACAATTACAAACTATTTCTAAAAAAAACTGAATCAAAATAACCCGCATTATTTCTGGAACCACTGCAAAATAATTCACACTATTTATGAAACTGAACTATAATAACTTACACTATTTTTGGAAGGGAACAAAATAAACATTATTTATGAAACTACAACAAAATAACCACCACTATATCTGAAATTGAACGAAAATAACCTACACACTATTTATGAAACTACAACACAATTACAAACTATTTCTAAAAAAAACTACATCAAAATAACCCACACTATTTATAAAAGAGAAAAAAATAATAAATAATTCTAAAATTACAGCAAACCTACACTATTTATGAAACTTAATCAAAATAACTTACATTATTTCTGAAACTATAGTAAAATAATCTACACTATTTCTGAAACTAAAACAAAATAACTCACACTATTTCTGGAACAATAACAAAATATACATCTATCTCATGGATGATACACTATATGTTTTGAATTAATTAATTAATTAATCTTTTTGCTCATGAAAAATCCGATGCTGCTGCCTTGAAGGCCAAAGGAAATTAAGTAACCTTTGAGCCTTAATTTCCAGGGGAAAGCTGTTCAAAAACAAAAAAAAAAATCCAGGGGAAAGAAAAAGAAGATGAATGAGTCCATTTATCTCCAAAGTTCAACACATGCAAAAATACTGTATTTGCCACACCATAAAATAGTGCACCATTTTATTTTATTTTCAAAAAAAAAAAAAAAAAAAAAAAAGCTGGTGGCTTTGTTTCACCTTTTTCTAAGCATCATCGTGTGATTCACTTGTGCTAACAATCGAACCCACGACATGTTGTGTAGAATACGGGCCTGAAATTTGTCCTCAACCATTGGAAAACCCCATGGTGGTTTATGTAGTGTACCATTTCATTGATGGTGAGTTTGTATATATACTTATTTATTCATAGTTACAAATTATGACTTAAATTACAAAATATCAGTTATATCGTTAGCCGTCATTAATCATTATCATCATAAGTAAACCAATAACACAATGTGACAATATAATTGATACACCCTAAAATTTCTTATGAGATGTACCTTAATTATATTAATCTTATATTTGGATGCAAGACTATGTTAGCTTATGGACTACATGCATAATAACATACTCTACAAAATGTGACTAGTAGTCTAATTGTATCAAAATGACGTTTTTTTTTTTTTTTTTTTTGTGTGAATAAAGTTTTTAGCATTAATGGGCGAATCTCCCTCAAAATGATCTAACAATACAAACTCTATCACTGCATAATACAACATGGTTTTGTCTAAAAAACGAAGCTCTATCATGCATTCCTGTTGCTTTGGGGAATACCAAGCAACAACTTTGGTGAATCGAGGGCTTGCAGTGCATATTCAAGAGCAAAGACAAGCTCGTCCACGCATATATTCCAGCCTGTTAGGGGTAGTTATGGAAAAAGAATTTTATTGCGGCTTGGGCTTTAATTCAGCCCATGTTTTTAATGCTTGTAGGGTTGGTAGATGAATAGTTTTGTTCTTATCGTTAAATCTCAAGCTCTTTTGGTTAAATAAAAGTTTATGGTAGTTTTTGGTTAAGAAAAAGTTGGTCCAGACTTTCTTCATTAAAACTTCCTTCAGTAAATGAATTAGGACTAGACCGTATTAACAGTATTACATGAGCTCTCACTTAAAATTTTTAAAGAAAGAGTTACCACTTGTAAATGAGAAGAAAAATAACTAAATCGTAGTACTAATAGCGTATCAATTTCAAATTAAAATGTTTTAAAAAAAACGCAATGACACCTCAAGGCTCAAATGCATTTCAAAAGGCAATACAATGCATCGAATGAATCTTGTTGTCACCATGAATATTGTTCATTGACCATAAATTATGGAAGGCACGCCGTTGACCGTTGTGTCGGTCCAATCGCTGCTACGTGTATGGCTGTAAAGTTACTTGCACCACGAGGACAAAGCACACGTGTTTTTCAACTTTAAGTACTTTTCGTTACAGTGAGTAATGCTTGCGAAACTAAATTTAGAGATAAAATTTGTAAATCGAATAATGTGTCATCAATAGGAATAAGCATGTTTATTAACGTTTAAGTAATAAATTAATCATCAATTTCAATGTCATTTAATTTTCAAAATTCCGTCTATAATTTTAGTCTCCCTTACATTAGCCTATTAGTTAACTGTAGCTAGCTTTCCTCTCCTCCAAGGCAGGCCAAGAAAAGAACCAACACTTGTAATGGTTAAGTGTCATGTGATTTTTCTGAAGAAAGTTGGTGGAGAGAGAGAGAGGGAGAGAGAGAGAGAGCGCATTCAACGGTGGATATGCTGCATCACGGAGCTTTCATTTCGCATCAGCTTCCAGAAAGATCCTTTACGTTTTCCAGCCTAGCAGAAAACAACCAAAACTTGATATTTTGCACCAAACAAAATACAACCATTCAAATATTATCATATTTTTATTATTTTCCAAGAAAAAAAGGAAGTCAAATTCAATAAGAACACACGTTTTCAGATTCCAGCCGCCCCTTTACATATCAGAAAGGTCTGCAGAAGAACACTAAAGGCTAAATAATTAAGTTCAATAATTCTTTTTCTTTTAAGGCATTGGAATTTGGAAGTGTTTGGAATTGGAATCCCAAGCGGTAATGCTTCTTTCTTCGTCATTGCTATTCATTTTCGCATGTTTTCAAATGCTTTCATGGGACTGTTCTTTTAGTTTCCCTTTTTTTTTCTCTTTGTTCAAGATTCTTTTTTTTTTTTTTTAAAGAAAATGTTGTAGTTCGTATGCTTAGAATAGGTTTAAGGTTCGATTTTCGTAATCAGAAAGCTTACATTGTCTACAACTGCATAATTCACTTCAAGCCTGTTTAAGACTGTTTATGTAGAGAGCATTTATGCTCACAAGCACGTTCGCCAGAAATGTTTTTACTAGAAGCATCTCAAAATTTTATTAGATATACCATCGCTTTAATGACCAAGAAGCACTTTTATGTATCTCTAACAAACGTTCTCTAAAGTGTTTTTGGCTATTTCAAAAGCACTTCCGAACAAACCTAACTATAGAAATTAAATATATTGAATTTTTGGCTGCATATTGTAATAATTGAGCTTCATAATACAACTCCACTAACTCATATGTATTATTGCCGACATTTACAGAATTTCGTCATCCGGACAGAACACGCAAAATCATCAGCAAAAGCTTTCAATCATGTTGCTAAGGAGCTCATCAACGCCAGTGATTGGATCTCTTCTTGCATCATGCGCCTCAGAAAGCCCTAACATCATCAGCAATCATCATTCAGATCCCAAACCAAACGCCTTCCACCAACATACTCCCACCAAGTTCTCATTCCACCAACCTGGATATCTCAACATCTCACACAACTCCTCACCAATCTCTCACTCCTCCCTTGATTTGGACCGGCATTCGCTAACCGGGTTCCGAAGGGCTCAGTCTGATGGGAACTTGGAAGGACTGGCCTATGCTTCTTGTGACACCGAGGATCAGTTCTTTGATTCAAAACTACCCAACATGTTCTCCGCAAGATCCAAGTGCACGATGCTGCAAACTATACCGTCTCTTTCGTTGCATAACTCGGGCGGTTACGACGAGGGCGAGGACGATAGTGATGTGGAATATGAAGAAGAAGAAGAGTTTGAGGAGGAGAATGTGGAGAGAGTGGCGGCGATGGAAGGTGAAAATGTTGGTTTAGAGGAGAAGGTGAAGAACGTGAGCTTAACTCAGGATGTGAAGTTTTTGGACAAAATATGGAATACAGGGTTTGAGGAAAAAAGAGAGCTTGCGAGTCAAGAAATGTATCTTGCAAGGGGGCTAGGGTTTGATGGTGGTAGTGGTGGTGGTGGTGGAAGCGGTAGCCGCGGTGGTGGAGATGTTAATTGGGATGGCTATGATGGTGATGGAGGAGATGACAACCATGGGGCTGAGAGGCATTACAAGAAGCTGGTTGAGGAAAATCCAGGCAACCCTTTGTTCCTTGGAAATTATGCTCAATTTTTGTATCAGGTGAACCTCCACTGCTTCTATAACTTTGTGTCTTCAACTTTCAAAACTACTCTAATATACGGAGAATCAAACTCGGGTGTAAGAGGGGACATGCTGCCTTGGCTAAACTGACCTAACCCACGTCTGATGTGTTTTCGACTTTTAATTTCCGGTCTTTGTGAGTATACTAAAATCAAATGTTTGTTTTCAGACCAAGAGAGATGTTCATGGGGCCGAGGAGTACTACTCTAGAGCCATCCTAGCAGATCCTAATGATGGCGAAGTTATGGCTCAATATGCTAAGCTAATATGGGAGCTACACCATGACCAAGAGAGAGCCTTAAGCTACTATGAACGAGCAGTCCAATCTGCACCTCAAGACAGGTAGGTTGAATTTTAGGTTTAAATTAACGGAAATGATTTCCGCACACCCTTTACTGTCTTGAAATAAACAGTTTAATCTGGCATGAATGTTAAGGCCTCAAGTTTTGACATGACTTTGCCATTTTTCAATTTCAGCTATGTCCACGCAGCATACGCCGGTTTTCTCTGGGAAGTAGAGGAAGACGAGGACGAAGCTGAAGCGGAGAACGATCTTTGTGCCATGCCATCTTATCTTCATGAGGGAATCATGGCATCCGCAAGTGCCTAAAAAAATCTTTTGACAGCTTTGTATGGTGACTAGGTTGTAAAGCATATGCGGGGGCTGCATCTGTTATTGTAGTCATAATTTTGAAGCTGAAGAACAATAGCAAGCAATGACCAGAGAGCATTGTAGACGATGAATATTCATGTAACATTTTTCTGAGACGAAATGGTATAAAATTTTGCCAGATGATTTGTCCTCTCATTTTTTACCTCTTCCGTTCGTGACGATACTTGGAATGAGAACGGAAGTAAATCCGATCACCGGAAAAACAGAATAATAGGTCTTGAAACAAAGGCACGAGAAAACAGAAACACGAAAAATTAACGAAATCAGAATACCTGCTTCATATAGAAAACTGGAAACAAACATCTTTAACACATACCCTCACAACTAGGGGCGTCAAAGGCCCAAAATTCCCCGCTTGAATTGCATGATAAAAACTATCCAAGGGGTACGAAAACTTGTAATTGTAAACGGAAGTTCAAATAAACTTTCAAGTGACACTCAAAAAAAGTACAAATACAATTTGATGAAACTATCTAGAGAGGAAAATACTCGATCTGGAATCTTCAATCACCCCTCACGTAAATTTTCCTTCGATATTCTGTCCGTGTGGACATGGAACTTCTAAAATCCTTGCTGGCTTATCGTGTGCCACGCTGATGGAAACCATTGCCTCTTGGTCTGTTGTAATCTCCATCCTGGTAACTACCCCTGCCTGAACCCCGGCCACCAAAACGCCCCCTTGTGGCGTCAGTTTGGTAACCGCCTCTGGCTCTGCCCCTTCCTCCTGATTGAAAAATCAAAATGCACATAATGAGACCAAAAGTTGAGCAAATTAACCAGTTAACTCTAATGAAGACAGATGCTTAATAATTTGGTAGATCACATTCTAAATGCTGGCAATGCCAATAGACTCACTAAGCTCATGAACAGAAATGATGTGATTCCACGAAAAACCTTGACATGCACATCGTACTGACAGATTATACGAGTAATGCAAAATTGATTCCGAGGCTGATTGAGAAAAAGCATGTTCTCTATCCCCAACACAAAAAATTTCTACGATATATGAAGGCAACACCACTTCCTTGCAGCAGCTGCCAACATGAGGAGTGAGGACAAACACAACCATGAGGGGCATCTCCAGGACTCCACCCAACATCCCCAGTACATCCCCTAACAGTCAAGTTTTTCCAACAGATATAGTATTTAAAGAATGCAGGCATAGTCTGACAGCATTTAATTTTGCCACATCAAAGATTTTAATCATACAAGGATAATGAAATTAAGCACTTACTTCCTCGGGCTGCCACTCCAGCGCTGTTTGGTCTCCGCTCCTCAATGTAAACTTGCCTTCCAGCTAAATGAATTGGAGATGCCTACAGGGAAAAACATGCTTTCAGGCCATGCACAATATATACAGATCATCACAATAATACTTTGCATTCAACTCTCGATAAAGAATCCCATTGAGATTGTCTAATAACTGACCATATCCCACAAGAAATCCAAATTACACTTTGCATTGAAAGATTTAACCATTCATCTGCAACCAATGACCTTAAACGCCACAACAACAAAGCCCACACATATTTAAGTATAGAGGTGCAAATTACAAGTATGCCCAAAAAACAAATAACAAAGCAAATACAAAGGCAGATAGATCATCAACGTTGACAAAAGTGCAAGTATGGGAACTCTTTAAACAATTGAATGCCCAAAGACAAATGCCTTATGCCCTAAGAAACCGCAACAGATGCAGGACCACATATGAGGACTGAGAAGACTTTCATCAAATAAAAAGAAATTTGCCTTAATCCAATGAACATTTTGAAAGGTAAACAAAGAACTCAAATCCTTCTAACAAAAAAAAAAAAAACCTTGAGTGCATTGTGAACGCTAGCAATGTCTTCATATTCAACAAAAGCGTAGCAGACTCCAATTTCCTGCATGCACCAATTTCTACTTTAGCTCCGATCCAGTTCATAGATACTGGCAGTAATTGTAGAGACACTCACCTTGCGAGCCCTAACAAAGACCCCATCACGTCTAATTTGACCAAAGTTTTTAAACTCCTCCTCGATCTCATCTTCAGAAACCGTAGGAGGCAAATTTCTTACATAGACAGATTTCAGAAGTTCACCTGGAACAATAATTTAACATGAGGTTCAACTTACAAAAGCTTAAAATGTACTAAGTTAAATTAATAAAACTACATCTCGACATACCAAAGAAACTAAAATTTCAATCCTAAATTCCTCATACATGGAGCTCACCAAACAATTTCTCATTTTAAAAATCAAATTATGAATCTTTGTCATACAATTTAAAATACAAAAATTAATAGCATGGTCACTCCATCAGTTTCATTCTGCAAAAGAAAATAATCTAATAAATGTATAATACAGTAGAATGCAATATAACCAGGTGTAACAACCAGCATGGTCAACAAAATAACAATGGATAATTTAGTTCGCTGATGTCATAAAGCGTAAAATATGGCTCAATAGCTACCTTCTTCGTCCAGTGCATAACCTTCCTCTGTTGCTTCTGCCCCAGACTCGGGCACAAATGACTGAGCAGAGTTGGATTGTTCAACAGCAGGCTGAGGTGTGTAATTCCACTCTGATGAAGTTTGAGCACTTCTATTATAAGGTTGTGGAGCTGCTACTGGTGCAGACGGTTCTTTAGCAACTCGCAACTATTATTTTTCAGTCATATACAACAAAAAATATAGCACAAGTTACAAAAGCATATTCAACAAAACAGAGCTTAACGGAAAGTAAGATTGTTGTGCAACTGCAGTATAGTCGAAGCAGTTTCCAGCTGATGCACAAAAGAAAAATTCACTCACGCAAAGATGCAGAGAAGGCCATAAAGACGTGATCACACAACAATGAGTTTAGGCACATACTATAGAAGCATAAGTTT
Source organism: Heteromeles arbutifolia (assembly GCA_024362995.1). Lineage (NCBI taxonomy): Eukaryota > Viridiplantae > Streptophyta > Magnoliopsida > Rosales > Rosaceae > Heteromeles > Heteromeles arbutifolia. The sequence continues at coordinate 13,380,971 of JANCRC010000002.1, read as the reverse complement.
TCTTTTGAGGCTCTCCCACCGGTTCCTCCACAGCAGCAGCAGGTTCGTCTTGCACATTGTTTACCACACTTTGAAACGAAGAATATGTCTCCTCCGCAGGAGTTTCCTCCACCACAACTTCAGTCTCAAAATCTTGCTGCACCTGTTGCTCTGGGAGACTATACTTATCAACTGGATCATCTTCTACATCAACGGTGTTCACGTACTCCCTGGGCTCCTCCTCATAAACATAGTCAGAAACTGCAAAAAAAAAAAAAAAAAAAAAAAAAAAAACTGAGTTATAGCCAATACATACAGACCAACTTTCTCCAGCAAAATAATATCAGCAGTGTCACAGCACCTGGTGGTTCCGGAAGGGGGCTAGAAGCACTAAGTTGCATATCAAATCTGCTTTCTGACTGTATGGGTTCAGGATGTTGGAAAACAACTTCATCCTCAATGAACTGAAGCATATCATTGAGAACAAAGTAACCTTTGTCCTGGGGAGCCAGAAAGAAGGTCTGGACAAATTTCCTCTTTCCACTTGATTCCCTTGTTTTAACAAACCCTTTAACCATCACAAGAATACCTCCATCCCAAGAATTACTGGAATTGATTGTCTGGATCTCAATTGAGGTAACACCTAGAGATACTACGAGTGAATGAATTTGCTGCAGGAAAAAAAAAAGCATCACATGAGCTAATGACATAACAGGGGCACAAGGTAAACAACAAGGGTCTAAAACTATCCAACCTACGAATACAAATGAGTCATCTGAAATGACATATGCTTGCATGAATGTAGAAGGTTGTGCATTAACATTCAACACCACTTGACAGAGGATCACATAATGGACATACAAACCATAAGTTAAAAGTCTTAAAGCAGGGGTTACATATTAAATTTTCCCTCGGAATCAAGGACACTAAACTTATGGTGATAATCAATTCCAACAACTTCCATACATCTAAAGTTCCCTTTTTATTTATTCTTGGTTCGTAATTGGGATGAACCTCATCAGCTACCACTTAAAGTTATCCATGACTAAAGGAAAGCATCAGGGGCCATAAACATCGGGAGCATGCAGTAGAGGTTGTTAACGGTACATATGCAGAGTAAGTCAATTCCAATCCCCGATAATTAGACTTCCACAAACATTTAATTGTAGTTTGACATAATAATATAGAGGTAGCTATATATTCAAACTGGGGCACGCCTCTTGGTCTAGGAAACAGCATATAGTCCAAACAGTTAAAAATCAGAGCATGACAATACAAAGTGACTATCATTTCTCAGAAACACATGTTGATTTATCATTGACCAAGAAACTCAAATCCGTGCGAGTAACAAGGCAACAATTACCAGTATACCGGCAGCAGATTCCGTTGCATCGCCATCGACACGAATCATGGAGCTTCCATCAGAGTAGAACTGATGAACAACATCGGGTTTCTTTTGAAGAATCTGATAGTACTGGGTCACAAAGTACGAACCGACCTACAAAAACCCCCAAACCATCCATTACACACAATACAAAACCACCTATACACACACACAATACATATAAACACACACCGGAAATAGTATAAAGATTGAATCTTGACCTGAACAGCACTAACAGCTCCCGCATAAGAACTCGCCATTGCCTCCTCTCTCAGCAGAAAAACATGCAGCGACAGCGAACTCTGTAAACCCCAACTCGCGGTTATGTCCTTCAACACTCTGATCGGCTGCAGATCCACACACAGAGAGGCAACTACAAATCCGAAACCCTAAACCCCCAAAGGTTTTAGGGCACCTCCGAATTCGTCTCCGTCTTAGCTTTCCGATGACCGGAAGTAAACGGAAGCTCAGAAATGGCGAGAAATCTTCGGAAGAAAAAATGATTCAGAGATTTTCAGAGAGAGAGAGTGGGGGGCTTTGCATCTTCCAAAGGGCTCTACTTCTGCTGCTTACTTCCGGCTTTTGCCTTGTGAGCCTCCGATTCGCTAATTTTAAAGGGTTTTGCGGCAGGAAATTGTGGCCGTTCGATTGCTTCGAATCTTGGCCGTTCAACGAAACCCCAAGCAAAAGCTTGCGTAAAAGGTATGCACTTGGGGATATATTTTACCGAATGATAGTCATCATTTTGTGAGAATTTCGAAGATCTTCCGATTACGTCCGTTTATCGTATATTGTACGATTATTTTTTGTCAGGTATTATTTATATTTAATTTTAAATAAAAAAAATTGATAATGATTTCTGACCATACAATGTACGATGAACGGACGTGATTGAAGAATCTGGAGAGGATCCTCATTCATATTTACCGAGCCACCCACAATTTTATGATTTTCCTTATCGACTTTCAACTTGGTTATGAATCTCTAATCTTTATAACGTGTCAATTTGCTAGTATCTATTACATGTATCACATTTTCTTAGTTTTTCCCATTGAGATGAACTAATACATGAAAGTTCGATTCAGCTAGACTTTTCACGAGTGGAAAATTTCAGTCTAATTCATTAGGGTCGAGTCGATTGTGGGCTATAATATACAGGTTTTATGAATTTAATTGTTATAGAATATGACTTTCACAATTATTAAACTCAGACCATTATGAAAAAGTCTGATAAAAATCACATGAGTCTTATTTGTGGGAATCAAATATACGTAACCATAATAGTCTTAATAGAAGAATGACACATTTTAAAAGATTAGACTTGAGAATAAAATTGAAAGTTTAGGGGCCAGATGGGAATAAAGTTATGAAATGCAGAAATGGACGGCTGAGATCTTAGCAAGGGGTGTATTGGGAAAGTAGTAGTGGATGAGAGCGTGATCGGATGCGGTCCACTTGATCTTTTGGTCGGGGGTTTGCAAACGTGCGCCTAAATTTCCTGATTCTGTGAGGCCGAGTGGAAAGGTATCGAGGAAAGATGGAGGAGTGGTTTTTGCCAATTAGGGTTAAAAGCATGTGTTTGGATTGGTTTTTGTCAAACAAAGGAACGTGGCAAGGATTGTTAATTTCCGAAATGTCCAAAAGTCTGTCCCTCACCATAACGTGAGGGTTGGGCAACTGATTTTGCACCACCCAAATAAGGTAGGAATAATTACCCAATTAGGGTAAAAAGAACTTTGTTTTTCGAGATTTTACTGCTGCTGAGTTGTGCGTTGAGACAAGAAGTCGCGTAAATGCAGGTGTGTCCCGCTATGACTATTAAGTCTCACGTGGATTGACAATGAAGTTTTTTGTTTGTTTAGATTGTGCCAATGTAAGTTGTGCGTTGTGTCAGGAAGCTGCACGTAAATGCATGTGAATTCCAGTATAATTATATGACTCACGTGAATTGACCATCTAGTTCTTATTTTTGTGGACTTCTGATAAGGTGAGTCATGCGTTGTATCAGAATTTGCGTAGATGCAATGTAAAACCCAATACAAGACTCACATTCAACGACAATCTCGCTCTTGTTTGTTTAGTTCTTCATTGTAACTTGCATCGAAGATCAATATTATTATTTGTCCAATTATATATAAGTCTCAATGATAAGTATATATGTTCTACCTTTCCGTCATATCTAGAGCCAGTTTAAAAGTGCTTTTAAAATAATTAAAAATATTTTCAGATCACCAAAAACGATTTTGATCATATTTAGCAAAACACTCGCATTTTTATTTCAAATTCCAAAGTGCTCCTATTAAAAGCCTTTTTACTGGCAGTGCTTCTGACAAATGATCCTCCGAAAGAGATCATCTCTGGATCTCTTCCACTAAGACCACCGGATCCAGTGATCCGGACCTTTGAATTTTCATGCAGCAGCCAAATAATTATAATAGCTTTTAAAGAATCAAAACAGGTGGACCGTTAGATGCTTAGTGTAAAAATATGATTTTTCGTTAAAATAAACAGTACCAGAAGCTTTTCGTTAAAATTCTCTAAAGAATAAGGGCCGAGCCATGTCAGCATTCAGAGACTTCCGACAACGAAGATATAGTTGAATTTACAGTAAACAACAATTAAATATCATGTTAAAGATCCATAAATTTCTATACGAGTACAATTTCCACGAACGATTAAACTGATCACTATCTCTGTCTCCCACAAAAATCTGTCAGCTACAAAGTACAAACCAATGTTTCCGAAATACATGACTCAGTATCACTCAGGTTTTCAAAAGAAGAAAATTAAACTACAAAGGCTAACTATGCAGGCTATTCCAGCCACATCAGTAGTAACTCCCATAATACGCCTGAGGAGCTGAAGCTGGTTGCGGAGCCGGTGCTACTGCTGCTGCTGGTGCTACCGCTCCCACGGCTGGATGTGCATAACTTTGAGGCGGGACGACCTGCTGAGATTGCAACTAAATTATCAGCTCTCAGAAACTAAACGAAACGCCAGAATAAAATGAGGGTAGTACTAATGCTCATCGATAACTTACCTGAGGAGGATATGTAGAAGGATAAGCACCATAAGCAGCGGTTTGTGGCACCACCACGGGCGCTTGGGGATTAGTGTAGCCAGCTCCATAACCACTATATGCATTGTACGGCTATTGAAACAAAATTTGAACAAAAGAATCAGATAATCATTTCTTCTTTTAAGATTCAAAATAATGGGGCAAACGTAAAAATTCATAGTTGAACAGCAAAGGATTACTCTATCAAATGAATCATGTCGAAAAACTACCTGTTGGGTATAACCAGCTGGCCACTGTTGTCCCTGTGTAGCTTGCGTAGCTGGTGGCCAAGCTTGAGGCTGCACACCGTAACCAGCTGGCCATTGGTTCTGTGTATTTGGATATGCTCCCATGATCGACTGGACCGGGGATGGAACACCAGAGTAAGCTTTAGCTAGCTTCACTTTATCGGAAGATAAAAAGTCCTCCGCTTGACGTTTTTTCAACTCTGACGTGCTGCTCCTATGAGGTAAGAAGAGCTTAGCATGTCGATCCTCAGCCTTCTTGATAGACTCTGCATCTCCAAAGAGATTAACAAACTGCAAAGTCATTTGTTAGAGCGTCAGAACTAGGAGGCCAAAATAAAATAAAATCTGAAAGAAACGGAACATTCAGGCATTTAAAAGGACAAATGAAAATTGACTTTGGACGCAAACTTGTTCAAGAGCAGCATCCTTTACCGAAAACCATTAAAGTATTACATCAGTGACACAACATAACCATGCACTGAGGATGGTAATAAAGCAAGAACAAGACTTCAAAACAAAAAAATCACATAGCAGACCAAACCATAACTCTTCCTACTCCCAGAGGAAGTCCACTAGAAAGACAAGTGATTCACTCCTCCAATTAACGAAAGATGGTCAATATTACTCCCATACTCGACCAACATACAAATTCCCAGGCACATTACGCCTTCTCTAAATTTTTTTTGGATACAACGATATTGGGGGGTGGGGGATTGGGTTAAGCCAAACATAATCTGGTATCAAACTCGCGATTAATGGTAGTTGGACCTAAGACCTCCCACTAACAAGCAAAGATGAATATTACTGGACCGTAATGCTAGTGGCCACCTTTCAATAGTGGAGTGTGTGTGTGTGTGTGAGAGAGAGAGAGAGAGAGAGAGAGATAGACATTCAACTCAACTGTATATATACCTCTCTGAAAAGTTAATCTTACAAGAAAACATAAACTCTATACCTCCAAATAGATGCCAGATAGCTCTTCTCTGTCAGTAACGCTAGCAAAATTGGGGCTCTCTGAGCTGGGCTCTATGAACTTCACAACCAACGAATCTATGTGATCAATTCGCTTTGGCAGTGGCTGTATTGTCTCGAAAACTATCATGGACTGCATGTGAAAATTAAGGGAATGCGGGAAATTAGGACATTGGCTACAAGGGAGGAGAAAATATCCAATGTGTGTATCTATGCACAGAGAGAGAGAGAGAGAGAGAACCTCAAGAAATGCTCTTGACAATTGTATATGCTCGAGTGCCCCATCTAAAATTTCTCTAGCTTTTTCTGCATTCAAAGAAACCTAGGGACAATAGAATTTCATATAATCAATTTCTTGTTCTGATTGTTGAAAAAAAAATGTAAGTGATACCTGATATATTTCAGAGGACAAATGCACAGATAAATATAAAAAGAACCACCAAACACAACTCTAGTAGGATCCACAAGACTTTAAAAAAAAAAAATCAATAGAAAAGCCCAAGCTTTGACAGTCAAAAAACAAAAAATTGTTTTACTAAAAGAGCATAATTACGCTACAGGGGTACAATCTAGAGAAGTAAAAAAATGAATAGGGAAATATAAAAAATAAGTTAAAACTTCAATGGTATACCAAAATAAAAGACAGACATCAACTAATAACCTACCAGGTAAGTGAACCGAGAGTACTGAGCGTACAACATGGGTAACGTCTGTGAATGCTCTTTTCCTTTTTCAATGGCAATGGCCTGTTCGTACAAAGAGTAGCCCGCTTCCACATTTCCCTATGAAAAAATAAAGAAATGACTAGGTTTAAACATGCAATATGTGTAATGAAACTGGTACGGTTCAACTTGTTTACATCATCTTACCAGACGGTGTTCCATATTTGCATGTTTCACGATTGCTTCAAGAAGACCAGGTGAGAGTTCAGAATGTACAAGTTGATAGGCAGCTTGAGCACCAGGTATATCCCCACTCTGCTCTTTGAATCGAGCAGCAAAAAGGTGAATCTCCGGTTGTCTCTGTAATTTCAAGACAAACAGGTCAAACACACAACGTTCACCAGGAACAAAAAAAAAAAAAAAATTACTCAACAGAATGATGAAATTTGTTCATTTATGAGCAATATCTCCAGTTCAACACATGACCATAATTAATCAGCATATGTAATATACAACTAACTTCAATGTAAGTAACACAAGTGCATCCAGTATGAAAAGCTGGTAGTAATGTCACATAAAAAGGTCTCTTGTTATCTATCTGTATCTAAATGCGGGGTAAAAAAATAAAATAGAATTTCCTATTCTTCAACTGGAAGACGCAAAGCTTACAAACACGGGGAAAAAATAGAGAGAAGAAAAAGGGCATGGTTGATTGTTGATCATATTCTGTAACAGCCCAGCTCACTTTGAGGGTTCAATAGTCAACAATCTACAATAGTTTCAATACTTAAAATCTAAGTTCAGAGTCACGTGATGACTAGTGTGATAGGTCACAAATACTGGATTCTAGACCAATCTTGGTAAATCCATGCACAACATTGTACTTCAATTCTCCACACAAACTCTCATTAACTGATATTCAATTTCAGTCCACTAACTACAACTTACGAGGATACAAGATTGATTAGAAAAAAGGAAGACATGGTTTTAATCATCATCTTTCATAATAAAGAATCATAGAAGCTCATTCATCACAAAGATCTTGGTGTCTAAGTTGATAGCATACAAGGAAATACCTTCACAAAGACCTGGGTTGCACGAGCAAGAGCATTATTGGCAATGTCCATACTTCCACTGGCCTCCATGCATAGAACATATCGAATCCAGTATTCAGGATAATTAGCACAAGCAATTAGGCACCTTTCATATAACTTGACTACCTGATTCACAAAAATGAAAAATTAATTATAAAAAAGTGCATTCATTAACCATAAAAGAAACAAATAGATAAACAAAACACAAAAGAGATATGCCCCAGAAATACTCCATTAGTAGAACAGAGAGGCCCCTCAAATAGGAAAGGAGGGACCCTCCTTGCCTGACAGACAGATGGTTAGGAAGACAAGAAGATACCTGCATACATAACATTGGAACTTTAAAAACAATAAAATTTACTAACACATCATGAACCTATCACACGCACTGACAAATGAGAGTTTGAAGTACTTAGCCTCAAAGAAACCAAATCGAAGGCCCATGCTTTAGTCTCAGTTCAAATTCCTGTTTTAAAAGTTGCTTCATCCAATGGTTTAGCCAATAAAGCATATGTGCAGCAAATATTACTCAATTGTGAGTTAATAATGTATAACAAGCAGGGCAACTAAAAAGAGTCAAGCCATAAATCAAATTCACTGTAAATACCTTGTTCAAGTCGCCTTCCCTTTCTATAAAGTCTAGGTAGCTGGTCCAATTTTCAAGCTCTACAGAATTGAGAGGCCGCACGTGAAAGTAGGGCCTCCTAATAGCTGTTTCAAAACTAATGATCTTAGAATCGAACTCTTTAGCTTTCTTATACACCTCTTCTCTAATGGTGATATACTTCTCCAACTCCTCTGCTTCTGTTAAACCAGCACTTACAGGTTTAGGAGATTGTTCTGCACCATCAGATTGAACCTCTTCCCCAGTTACTTTGTCACTGCCCTCTGAATGTGCACCTGCTGCAGCTACAGCTTCTTCAGCAGTCCTCAATTCTGAGAGTGGCCGACTTCCAGCTAACTCCTTAAAACTGTTAAAACCATTGGCACTAGGATTAATACAAGCAAATTTCAAAACTATGCAAGTAATGGTGCACTATCCACATAAGTGTTCATGCCCATAGAGAAACATTCAAATTGCATGTAAACGTACAAAATTGTAGATTTGGTATAATTTTATGAGCACCACAAATCCTAGACACAAGTATATACTTATAAGTTATAACCAAATATTATGAGGGGCATTCCATACTTGATGACAAGTAAAATATATTTGTACTATATTTAAACACTTCAAAGGTACAGGGTTACCCGCATGCATGGTACGTCCATCAACTAGAGTCATACATTCCAGGACAAAAAATTGGAACCAGGCACCCCAAACGGAAATAAGACAATTAATATTTGAATTTCAAATGAGTAAATAATACTAGCCCAGCATGCAGTGATACACTTGTTCCTTGCCCTACCAAGTAAGTAATTCAAAAACAGCAACAAGCATCGGCAATCACCGCTGACATTATCTTCAATGCCATACTATTGTGAGATATAAATGCACAAACTGAAAAACTAAAGCACTGTATCCAAAAGGGAAAAGGAAAAAAAAAAACTCAGAAAATAAATTTTAAATTAAACAAATATGTAAATCTGCAGCTGGTGATCACCTGTTCCAATACCGATCCAATTGCTGATTTGGGTTCTCTAATATTCGTGAATAGGTCATGGCAAGGCGGCCCCACTCCTGCTGCATGTACTCATATTCTATGTACTTATCCCAAAGAGTAAATGATAGGTAATCTGTTCCAACATAAGCAAGTCCTCGCTCAAACAGCCTGAAATGCCATTAACATGCAGTATTGTGGTGAGATGAGTACAAACATAAATACAGCTGAGGTAAACACATCCATGAAAGGGAGACACCGGCACAATTCATTCTAACACCATATGACACTTCTGAACGCTGCATTTACCTTCCTGAATAAAACCATACTATGTCCGTCAAATGGAGCAGTGATAGAGGCCATCTAAGCCCTTAACTGGACGAGATCTTCCCAGCAGCAATTTGCATAATGATGCACTTCAGAGTGTCAAAGTTAAATAGAGCCATAATTCATTGACTTCTAAATTACTAAGATGCAGGTCTTCATGGTACAGTAGAACATATATTTGAGGTCAAAAAATGGAATTAGATCGTTTAAAACAAAAAACAAAAAGCTACACTCATACTGTAGCTCAAAACCAAGGGATTGCACATCAGAAAAGCATTTCAAAAGTGCATTCCCATCAAACCTTTCCGGAAATACATGTGAGGAATCACTGTTGCAATCATACTGAAATGACGTTAGAAAGCAAGAACACCAGTATGTTGCAACTGAGAAACCATGCAACCATGAACTATCAAAGCAAATACCAGCACCAACAATGCATAAATGAAGATCTATTACCTTCTGACAGTGTCTGGATCTCCATATGTGTTTATAGCAAAAATGCAGTAATGCAACCAGATATCAACTGAATAGGTAACACCTTGAACTGCTCGTTCATAGACCTCCACAACTTTATCGATAGAACCTAGACGTGCCTCATGATCTGCATACTTTTTCCAATAACCATAACACAACGGAAACTCTGCTAAAAATGCATCATAAACTTTCCGAATTTTCAATACGTTATCCTGCATATAAACGTAGAGCAATTTGTTAGTTCAAAAAAAGAATTGCTAAGTAAATGCATAAATCATATTCAAATAGTCAGTAGATAGATTCCAACAGCAAGAGTTGTGGCAAACACCAATTTGATTGCGAACACCAAGTAAAGATTTCACTTACAGGAACAACAATATGATTGAGTAACCACAAAATTTATCGCATATTACCATTTCCATAATATAAAGGGGCAGACTGAGTTACTAGTTTGGAAATCCTCCTTTCCTCACTGTCTCACTACTATTATTACCACTACGTTTATTTCAATTTCCAATTGGTACTACTATCAATTTATTTTCTTGGTCAGAAAAATTAGTACTAAAACTTACCCTCTATCTTTTACTGGCATCTATTGACAAAAGGTTAGATACCATCTGTCATGCCGCATAAAATAAAAAACTAAGATCTAAGATTATACAGATAAATTGCAGCTATTTCAAAAGATTGCTATTTTCATATTTACCCACTAATGCAAAACCATGGGAACACCATATTATGCTAAGGCAGCTGACAATCACAGAAATATCTAAGAACATGTACAATGGTACAAGGTACAGTGAAATTCACAGTTTTGCAACCTCATATGATTCATATTTAAATAACAACAATTTCTCCGCCAAAACCTTATCTTTTTCAACCTCAGATGATTCACACTCATCCAAAAGATTCATCTAATGACTCAAAAATCAGCTAACGTACCTCTGCAACCCTCTCTGTCTCTTCAATTAAAGCAGTCCAGGCATTGAAATCCAAGGAATTAGCCCTCACAATGTTCCACAGTCTATCTTCTTCGACAGACATGGCTGCACCAAAAGAAAGGAAAGAAATAAATATAAGAAAACACATAAACTGCTAAATGAAGTAAATCCAGATGCATAATCTAGAAGGAATAACAAAATCGCAAACATGTGAAGATTAGTAGATACAACTACAAACTCCCTATCGGAATCCCAAAATTTAATATCCCTGTGTTTTGAAAAATGGTAGATTCGTTAAAGAAACATAATGAACAGAACAACCAATCTGTTCCTGAGGGTACAGTTACTATCCGACAGGACAAGCATCATAATGTATTTACTGTAACCTTAAAGCATATGATGACATGTTCAGAATTTTATCAGAAATAGTGCTCTCTATTGGCTTACTGACAACTTATGGATATACCAGAAATAAGACATTATCAATTCACACACCAAACGATAGGATTACCACACCTTTAAATCCCACTACCATGACAGCAACAAGATAACTTGGACATTGTTAGAAACTTCTCCAGATGTGCTTACATGATGAGTGCATATCTTTTACTAAACTAATCCTTAATAATGTCCAATTCAGACAAGAATATGAGGTTTGTCCAACAAACTACTATTACATCATCACAAGCTAACTTTGAGATCAACTACTGAAAGGTATAGATTTCATGTGGCTAAATAAAATTCAATTAATCTCACCCAGATAACATGCAAGAAAACATACCAGAAGCATCCCCAAATTGTTGCGGATCAAGAGGTTTAGCATTATCTGACGCATCTCCATTATCAACTGATGAAACAGTTCCCACTCCAGAAGCAATAACACCATTCATAGAAGAATCATAACTAGCAACTTGAGATGAATCCAAGACTTCATTTTCATTACTAGTAACATTCCCACTAGCATCTGTCACTCCAACAGCCGGTTTGGTCTCATATGTTGTGTAACTTTGTGATTCTTGCATGAGAGAATTGAGATCCGCAGAATACGCATTTCCATCACCTATGCTAGAACCACCAGGCGTAGTAGAAAACTCTGGGGTAGCATCAGAATGCAACACACCCGTATCAGGAGCAATATTTGAGCTGGCATCAGCATATCCCGTTGAATTATATCCCGCTGATGTATACCCCATCACATCAGATGTTTGGGCAACAACTGTTTCACTGTCTGCCATACTTGACAATCAAATTCTTGCCTTACTGCCGTACCAACTGCGAGAATATAAACAATAAACTCATAAACACTACAACCATTCGAGAGGAGCGAGACAAGGTCCCACTTACAATTAGGTATGCAATCCAAAACATACTGCAATTAGAACTAACCACTTTAAAAAGTAGAGTAAAATGTTCTCTACTATTTTTTTTTTTTTGGCAAAACTGTAACCTCTGGGTACTACTAGAGCTGTTATCAACTTATCATGGAACAGTAGGAAAGAAGTTAGGTATAAGCCTCTAAAAACAGGTCAGACACAGATGGACATTGACTAACGTCCTCAAGCATCCATCACACATATCTTCAATTAACAAAATAGTCTTAAAACACATTTTAACATGCGTTAGTAAAGAAACTGATTAATTTCTAAATTCTTAATATCCAGTGTAAAAATGTACTTAGCATCATACTCATAAAAACGGAATTACGACAACTAATTAACCATCAAAACTACAGCTTGGGCACTATTTGACAGAGCAACTGTGTAAAAACCCTTTCAAGATAAATGCATTCAAATCATCCCAGACACCACTAACGAATCAATAAAAACGCGGGTTCGATGAAATTCTGATGTGTTTTCAACTATTCATTACATCTGGGTGCAATTCCTACCTGTTTAATTTGAATGTCAAAATTCTAAATTTTCAAAAAAATCTAAAACAAAGTTGCACCCAAAATTTCTACATATTGCACTTCCAATCTGAATACTAACAGCACAAAACAGAAGGGAAAACAACTCTCATTGAAAATTAAATAATATGTAGTCAAATTAAAGCAACAAAGAACAACCTAACCAGGAACAGGCCTAGGGTTTGGTACGATAAGATAAACGCTAACTGAAAAGCATAACGGTAAGAAACGGAAACGAAAGGCATTGGAAGTAGAAGAGGTACCTGAGGGAAAGATACGGCGGCGTTTCGAAGAGAGTTCTGGAACTGGAGCTTCGAGGAAGATGGGGAGAGAGAGAGAGAGAGAGAGAGAGAGAGAGAGATTTATTTATTTTAAAGCCCTTTCGGTAAACGGCAATTTTGGTGGTAAAACGAGAAGCAGCGGAAAAAAGAGAGAAAAAAAAAACTTGCAAGGCGTGGTTTATTTTAATTTTCTTTCTTTATTTGTTTTTTTTTTTTAAATCACTTAGAGCTTTTTTGGAAGTTGATTTTGGATTTGGGCCATCCAAGTTTGTGGATATTAGGTTTGGGCTTTCTGCACATGACTAGCTCAATTGAACAAATGGGAGACAAAATAAATAGTTACAGGTCGTTAGGATTTGTTTATGTAGAAAACACTTACGCTGATATAAGTTTTTGTTACAAGTGTTTTCATTAGAAACATGACGAAATCTTTATTTTTTCTAAAGTCCTTTTTCTGTTCTGAAACGAGCATTCCTCTTTGACGCCCTTCCTTAAATGGTCTTGAACATGTCTTATATCTCTCTTGTTCAATTAAATTGGATATGATAGATATGGACATAGTCAAATTGGTTATAACTTACTTTATTACTCGCTCGTTTAACTTTGAGGGTTAAAATCTAAAATCTATGCAAGAAACTTACATTAATCGACTTACAATAGCATAATTCGTACCAGAATAAAAGATTGGACATTAACGTTCAAATACAAGTGATTCGAAGGTTTTTTTTTCTTCAAATATCTAACTACTGGTATTAGGACACTTGATGCACGAGAACGTCTTCGGTGAAAAATTTCTTCAATATAAAAGTTGAATGAGCAACTCTGCTGCAGCCAATAACAAAAGCGAGCAACGACACGTCGTTTGCATAAGTAAAATCGTCCACCACATCAACCAAACCACGCCGCCTTTCAACCAGTCCCTCCACTCTCAATCTCCCACGTCGAATTCTACATCGATCTCTTATCTCTCTCCCCTTCCAATGGCGGCCCAAGCTCGAAAAGGAGGAATCTCCCTCCCCGAACGGAGAAACCCTAAGAAGGAAGACGTCGGCGTGATCGCGAAGCTCTCGCAGTCCCAAATTGTCGTCCGGGGCAAGCAGGCCGCAAACGACGCCGCATTTGTCACGAAGAAGCTCATGAAGAGCACCGGAAAGGCCGCCTGGATCGCCGGCACCTCTTTCCTCATACTGGTGGTGCCTTTGATCATAGCCATGGACCGCGAACAGCAGCTGAACGAGCTCGAGCTCGAGCAGGCCAACATCCTCGGCGCTGCGCCGCCCCAGAAGTAAGTCGAGCCGGGTCGGGTCGAGTCTGAGACATCGGTACCCTTCCTCCTTTTCTTTTGACCTTTCTGTATCGCTAGGGTTCGAGATTGGTGAATCTTTTTTGGGGGAGGGGGTTTCCTGTGATGATTCCGTAATTTCCTAGGGTTTAGTAAAATTCAATTTGGGATTACAATAATCTTTAGGGGTGGTATTTTGATTTTGAGATATTGAAAGTAGATTGAATTTCTGAAACTTCCGGCGGTGCGTTTGTGTGAATCGTATTTGAGACTAACAAATTTTAGTGCCGAATTTGTTTTCAGATTAGTAAATTTTGTGCTGCTTGATTCAGTATTCAGTGTTGATAATATTGATATTTGTAGTGGATTTACATGTGCCTTGTTCTATGTGCTCTGCCTTGTTCAATTCATAGCTTTTCGAACAATTTTGATGTGCAATGAGTTGGGAAATTCAATGAAAATTCAGTTGTTATGCTTGCAAAGTTTGAGTTTTCTTCGACATATGTTGTTCCTTGAGCAATGAGCTTTATGCCTAACTAAAGATCACGGTTTTTGTTTCGTGTTCTGGTGTAAACTTCCATATGGCAAGCGTCTTGGTGGGGTGGGGCTTCTAGTTTTATGGCAGCATTTTAGTGATAGAACTTTTGTTGGAGATGAGTACGGTAGGGGGTGAGGCATAATTAGTATTATCAGCGTTCTCTCTTTATGTAGAGATGTTTTCTAAGTGGGATTTTTAGTTATTTGATGGCATGAGGCTCAATGAAACTCGGCATTAAATTGGCTCCATTTAGGGGGGTGTCATTTGCATTGGCACGGTCAACAAATCTAGGGTGTCTTTCATAGTGCAATACAGATGAGTGATATCCTTTTCGGTGTATCTGAACTGTACAATGCATATCTAAGTGTACGTATTTTCACCAAATCCTTTCTGGAATTGGTCGAGGGGTTTTTCATTTGACTTGATTCAAGTACATGGTACGGTAAATGCCTGTTATCCATAGATGATGGATCGGTGACTGGTTTGGCTGAGTTGATTGATCATCACTCTATTAGAATGTTCAGTGTAGTGCACAGACTTCTGATTTAGATATTCCTTTATCTGGCTACTCGGTTGTGAACATTGTGTCATAACCATTGCGCTATGCGTTTTGACCCTTATATGAGTCCATTGGTGATATGTTGGTTATGCACAATTTTATTGTACAAGCTACCTCCTTTTTCATTTCAACCTCTTTGATTGATGATTTGCGTGTGTGTTGTGTTAGCTGGCCACGCGTGCTATTTTGAATGACGACATGATGAAGGATGTCACAAGAAGTGGCTGGTTAGCGTACGCATTGCATGGTTTTGGTTTTTCAGATTGGAAAAAGAATTATATGTGGTGAGATATGGTGTGGTAGTTGTATTGAAGATTGTGAATTTAGAACTTAAACCAACAATGTACAGTTTACTGATTGCATAGCTTTATGCCTGCCGACTAATTGGAATGATAGAGCTGGGACTTAATGGCTAGAGTGTAGTAGAACTATGTCCTAAGGCCTCGTTTGGTTTAGGGGATTGGATTGGAACGGAATGAATGACCATCTAAGTTCAAGGTATTTCGAAGGTAAAGAAGAATGATATTTCATTTTAGGGGATTAGAGGATCAGACATGAAGATAACTTCTTTCTAATGCTTCCATGGATGTCTTTTTTTCTCGAGTAATTCTTGTCCTACCGCCAAGTTGACCACAAATTTATCATTTCTTCTTTCAATATACCTTGAAAATAGTGACTTATCAATTCCGACCCAATCTTCCATATCAAATGAATCCTCAAGTGTTCTCCCTTGGGGAATAGATCAGGGATTTACTGATGATTATTTTTTCAATCAGATGAATGATCTTGTGTAAAAGTTCTTCTCTTGTTAGATGTCGGTTATGGTTCAACTAAAATCAAAGGGAGAAGATTTTCACACCATTTTTTTTGTTTTGTTTGCATTCTTGTGTTTATTTATGTTTCTTGATTCTCTTTGACTAATTCAACCCGAAATTAATGGTGTTTAGAGGGAGAAAAATGGTGTGAAAACTAGCTTCCAAACCAAATAAAACTCATCATCATGAGAAACCAAAAAGCATGAATCGAGCTTGTAATTTTCCTTTTTTTAATTGGATTTGTAAGTTTGTAACTAGTTATTCGTATGAAGAAGCTGCTGGCCCGGCCAAATTGCGTGGCAAAAACAGCAAACGTTCGTGAATTTGAGGATGTGACTGGCGTTATCCCAAAGCCAATTCGACACTTGCATATATATATATATATATATATATATATATATATATATATATATATTAATTTTCACACATGATATTGTGTGACTTGCTTAAGATGATTGTTACAATAGCATTACTGTTGTGTAGATGTTTTTCTCCTTTGGGTGATATAGTCGATTTGATAGTCAGTCAATTAGTCAGTTCGAACGTGTGGTAAAATGTTCGCGGTATATCTATTAGGACTTGTATTTCTTAGACGAGAAGGATTTCTTCTCTCTTATTACTATAAATAATGCGTATGGAGAATAACACATCATCTACACAATCATACAAACACATCTCTCTCTATATTTTCTGTATGCTGCCGGCCCCCTCTCCCCAGTCAGTTAAATATGACCACAACATGTTATCAACATGCTCCTACCGCTGCGCTTAGGAATCTGACATAGAAGTTTTCTGCATCAAACCAGTTCACCAATATCATCACGCAATCAGGTTCTTTCAAAACAACTGTTTTTATCTCGATATTTTTGTAGCCCTGATAACATGAACATTCACCATAATGCATGACCCAACTTTACGTTTTTCGAATCTTAGATTCTATATAAATTGTGTATGCATTATATCCATAATTGTTGAATTATGTGAATTGATATTGCCATGAATTGCATAAAATTATATATCCATGCATTGAATTATTTAATTGAATATGCATTGAATTAATCTGGAAAATGAAAAAAAAAATTAGGGTTCTTCGAACTCATGACTCGAGCCACCCACAGAGCATCAAGCTCCATTGAAACCCGACACCTATGGCGTCCAACCCAAAAACCCTAACTCGCTTGCAGCGAAACCATGGCTTTACCGTGCAATTTTTCTGGCAAATTCCGACATGGTGTCGTAATTTTTGAACCAAAATCATTGAAATTCTAGAAGAATTCCATCGAATTTGGGTGAAATTCAAGTCTGAATTTCATGGGTTTCCCTTTTTCCTTCCCCCCGATGTCGAGGTACTCCATCTGTCACTAGGAATTGGCTCACCATCAAACCCACGGCCCTGCACAGAGAACCATCTTCCAAAACACGGCCGCCTGGCAGCGCCGATCTTCTTCCCCGGCGAGTGCACCCAGCTACGACTGGGGTGTTTTTGGTCCAAACCCACCCTTAATTATGGTTTGGTTTCTCTTGGCCCAAACCTAAAACCAAATTTTTGGTTTTGGGCTTGCATATTGCAACTTATGCTCGGCCTAATTTGACATCAGCCCGTGGCTATGGTGTCCCTATGTCCTGTGACGTACTAGATTGCGTCTCCCCTAGGTTCATCTGTCTGCGCCGCACACGATCCCAGCTTGCTGCTAGAGAATCGGTGCACTACTCCGCACCACACCCAATCCATGCCCATCTGGGCCTCTGGTATATTGGGCCTGCAATCTATATCTATTTACCCCAGCCCAATTTCTTTGGGCCTGGACCTCATGGTTCCATTTTTCCCAGCCCACCTATGGGCTTTGGTCCATGTTTTTGGATCCCGAGGTTTAATTGTTTATTTTTTTTTGACAATTTGAATTTTACAATTTTTCACCCACACTTTAAATTTGGCCCGAAGTCCAAATAATTAATTCAATTATAATTATAGACCTGAAGTTCTTTGCATATTTTCTTGTTTTATATTTCTGTATATATATTTGCATTTGTTTGCAGGAACATCTGAACTTGAAGTTCATAATTATTTCGAAACCTAAAGTTTCTAGAAACATGCCTTGTTTGAAAACCTGAAGTTTTCCTTCAAAACATCACCCATTGAAACCCGAAGTTTTTTCATGAAAATTTAAACCAATACATGTTTATTAGAACCTGAATGTTCTACTCTTATGTGAATAGATTAACTTTTTCTCCATTACACTAACCACATCTTGTCCATTTATTTTGTGATAGGAAAATGTCGAATTTAAACAAACTCGACTTCACCGCTTTGGAGGTCTCTGGAAGAAACTACCTCAAGTGGGTCCAAGATGTGAAGCTCCACCTCACCGCAAAGAATTTACGTCCCGCCATTGAAGATGAGACAAACAACCTGGTTGTGTAAGCTGAAAAAGCCACTACCATGATCTTCATCTGAAGACATATTTATGATGCACTGCAAACCAAGTATCTTGCTGAAGAGGATCCATGAACACTCTGGGTCGATTTGGATGATCATTTTGATCACCAAAATGACATCTTCTTGCATGAAGCAAGACATGACTTGCAGCATTTGCGCTTCCAAGACTTTAAGTCTGTGAGTGAATTTAATTCTGAAGTTTATCGAATCTGATCACTTCTCAAGTTCTGTAAAGAGACCTTGACCGAAGAGGATCTCCTGGAGAAAACCCATTCGATCTTCTCTGTTATTGATATTGTCATGTAGCAACAATATAGGGCTCAAAAGTTCACTAAGTTTTCGGATTTGATCTCTGTTTTACTTATCGCTGAAAAGCAGAATTAGTTGTTGATGAAAAATCATCAAGCTCGACTTACTGGGGCGACTGTTGTGCCTGAAGCACATTAAAGCACAAACCAACACCCAAAATGCCAACATAGGCGTGGTAGGGACGGCCAAAAGCCACCCCGTCAACATCAACAGAGCCAAGGCTCATCTAAAGGAGGAAGCCGAGCCCATAAATGCCCTAACCTCGCTCCCATGGCCCCAAACTTCAAGAATAAGGGCAAAGCATTTGAAACCATGGATGCGGACATGTGATATCGCTGTGGTGTTCCCCAGAAGGTTGTAGCTGAATATCATTCTCGTTGTAAGAAGTTGGAATCAAATTTTGTGCAAGTGGATGAACAGGAAAGTACCAAGATGGAGGTTTCTGACTTTCAGGAGTATAGGGGATTAGAATCTTAGACATGCACTATTTCTAGTTAAATTTTAGAATAATGGGGCCGAATTCCACCTAGTGGCCAAACCCCCCTTGTTTTTTGGTTAAATTTTGAACAATTTTCCTTTATGTTTGGATTATTTGTTGGTGATTTGTTTTTTGGATATTAAGTTTTTATTAATTATCATCCTTGAATTTTGAATGGATATTTGTTTTAACAACTTTTATGCATGTGACCGATTCAAATTAATTTTTATTTTTAGGTATGACTAGTGGGAAAGTTAGTTGTCATGCAGATAGTGCAACCACGCACACCGTTTTGTGTGAACGCATCTATTTCACTAACTTCATACCTAAGAATGCACCTCTGACAACCCTCTCAGGCCAATCCAACCTAATCGAATGATATGGTAAGGCACGTATAATATTGTCCAATGGTACAATTTTGACTATTGATGAGGCACTTTATTCTCCACGTTCCGGAAGAACGTCGCTGAGTTTCAAAGACATTAGAGATAATAATTACCACGCTAAAACTTATGTAGAAAATGAAGTTGAATTTATGTGCATCATTTCATACGAATATGGCAGAAGCGTATTCTAGAGAAGATTGAGCGTATCCCGAGTGGTCTATATACTACGACCATACGCCCTATAGAAAGCCACTATGTGGCCGACCCTACTAAGGGTGGGCACAGGCTGGGCCAGGCCCAAATTTGTAGGAACCGGACTCGACCCGTTTTAAAATGCAACGAGTCGGGCCGAGCCGGGTATATGAATTTTGAGATTTGGAACCAGACCTAACCCGGCCCATTTTAAACAAGTCGATTCAGGCCGAGTCCACGGGTCCAAATTACTTTTTTTTTTTTTTTTTAGAACAAGTTATTTGGATTGTGTATAGAAAATCTGTATCATCTACTTTGTAAATATTTGCCGAGTACAGACTATTGCATTAAAAGAGAAATTACAGGTTAACTTGGCGACTACATAAATCATTTGAACATATAAAATAGCAGCCTTCTCCCAGTTCTCATAAAGTTCTAAACAATGAGAAAGGCTCTGCTGTCAGTACAAGGCGTTTGCAGCATTCTCCCTGTTCTCATAGGGGTGAAATACATATTTCCCTGCCAATAGTTACAAATAAAAGCTTATAAAGATGAGTTTACATTCAAATTCAATTTGCATGAAATGGTCATAGTTAAAACTTAAAACGAGATTTTGAATACCTCATCCTGATCATATTTGGTGTCAACTTGCTAGGCTTGCATACGTGATAGTCTACAGACTGCAAACATATATTGCATCTCAACGTCAAATTGGGGATTTCAAATAAATTAAATTTCAGAACTTGAATCAAGTGGACTTGCATATTATCAGAGATTGTTGGTCCACAATGAAACTAAATGCAGCTGTGTAACTTAATTGACTGGAATTACAAAATTCTCCACTAAATTTTCTCATCAACCAAAAATTATCTAATTACATTACTTGGATTTACAGAAACGTTCCACCAATCAACCAAACATAATCTAATTAAAAATACCAAAATCTGAAACAGAAGATTCAAATATCTACAAGTCTGAAACTATCACAGGACACACATATATATTCAGATTTAATTTAATTCAACAAAAGATTCAAATTCTATTCACCAAAAGATTTGAAATTGGAACACAACAAAGGTCAAGATTCAAGAACCCAACAAAATCCCTAAATCTAGTGCACCATCAATATCTCCTGTTCGAGCACAACAATTTCGATTATGTTAATCAAAGCATCAGCATGTTCGGCTTTCATTTGGTAATCCTATGAAGGCAAATTTATGAACCTTCCAATTCATATAAGGCAATTTTATAGATTGGGTTTGGGGTTTTCTTGAAATCCCATATGATTACCGAATGCAGAGATTAAGAGATTGTAGAGTCAAAAAGGGCATATATCTAGAAAACCCTAAATCCCTAAATCTAAAAAATTAATCAAAGAGAATCAGAGATTGCAGAATGCAGATACTCCAAAGAGTAAAGATTTAAGAAATTATACTACCTTAATTTGGGAGGACATGAGATGAAGGTGGTCAATTTCGATTTGCAGGATGATGGTGGTGTTCTAGATGGCGATGATAGGGTAGTCACGATTAGGAGGAGAATGTGGTGATGTGGTTGGTGATGGTGGTCGTACTTCGCGAGTTTCCAGAGAGAGAGACAGAGAATGAGAATTGGCGATGGCTGCTGTCGAGGAGGAGATGAAGTTTTCCTTCTAAGATGAGACTTGGTAAGGAAAAAAATCCAATCGAATGGTGAAGAAGAGTGGAGGTGTAAATAATCCCATGCTATAAACGGCTTGGGTCGGGGGCTCATTCCATTTAATATTTGGATCTGCCACACCCCATCAATTCCTCCACCCCACCCCGTTTCTTCTTCAAAATATTTAGACTAGCCCCGAATCGCGAGGACCAGCCCTGACCCGCAGGTCCAGTGCCCGTTTGCCCATCCCTAGGCCTTACCTCTGGGACCGCGCACGAAATTACACTTTGGCATGATCGTTTGGGACACCTTGGACGAACAGCGATTCGCCGTATCCTTAAATCATCACACGGGCATCCACTAACCCGAAGTTTAGGTTCAATTCAAGGAATCGCATTTCAAACATGCTCCATAGAAAACTCATTATTAAGCTTTCTTATGATAAGCTTCGTTTGAATCCTCCTATTTGTCTACAAAGAATTAAGGGGGACATTTGTGGACCGATTCACCCTCTCTGCGGACCATTTAGATATTTTATGGTTTTAGTTGACACTTCCACGCGTTGGTCACATGTATGCTTGTTGTCCACAAGGAACGCTGTATTCTCCAAATTGTTGGCTCATGTTATCAAGCTCAGGGCTCACCACCCTAATTATCTGATCAAATCTATTTGATTAGATAATGCTGGAGAATTCACATCTACAACTTTTGATGACTATTGCATGTCGGTTGGGGTTGAAGTTGAACATCTCGTACCCCATGTTCACACCTAGAACGGCCTGGCAGAGGCATTCATTAAGCACTTACAAATGATTGCTCGATCGTTGGTCATACGTACCAAGCTCCTGATCGCTGCTTAGGGCTATGCAATATTGCACGCAGCCATGTTGGTCTGCCTGAGGCCTGTTGCGACCCAATCATATAGCGACATTCAATTGGTTACCGGATATGAACCTGACATATCGCATCTGCACGTTTTTGGTTGTGCGATCTATGTGCCGATTTTGCCGCCCTTACGTACAAAAATGGGATTTCAATGAAGGATGAGAATCTATGTCGGATATGATTCTCTTTCAATCATTTGTTACTTAGAACCTTTGACATGCAATCTATTTACCACTCGTTTCACGGATTGTTACTTATATGAGACAGTCTTCTCGTTGTTAGGGGAAGATAAGAATGTCAACGTTCCTGAAGAACAACGCGAATTATCGTGGACGACTTTCACTTTGTCTCATTTAGATCCCCGCACCACTCAATCTGAGACTGAAATGCATCGCATATTAGATCTTCAGAGCATAGCTCAGAGCATACTAGATACTTTCACCGATCTAGCACGAGTGACAAGATCACATATTTCAGCTGCGAATGTGCCTGTAAAGATGAATGTACCAAATGTACAACGAACTTCCCTCTTAGAGGCCCGTGACGCCATTTTGGCTGATCCACGTACATTTGCGGCTAGTCAATCATCTGCCCCTACACAAAAGCGTGGCAGACCTGGATTCACACATCGGAAGAAGAAACCCACAGCACAGGCCCATGAAGAGCCTACCGTGAATCCATCTGTCGCCAACTTATTATATCCAACTCATGAGGAAATTTTAGATTACGAAAGCGTTCTTGAAGAGACAAATCCACCTCCAGAGAATCATGAGATTTCGGTTTATTATGCTAGCTTAGATTATGTTTGGTGTAGAAATAAGATGATCGTTGACGATGCATTAACATACGCAATAGTTACTGAAATCATGTTAAGCGATGACATTGAACCCCATTCTGTTGGTGAATATCGACGTATAACTGATTAGTCAAACTGGAAACAAGCAATCCAGGTCGAACTCGATTCGTTTGCGAAACGTAAGGTGTTTGGACCTGTAGCTCCTACTCCTCTACATGTGAAGCATGTTGGCTACAAGTGGGTTCTCGTTTGGAAGCGTAACGAAATTGTGCGTTACAAAGCTCGTCTTGTTACGCAAGGCTTCTCACAACGCTCCCGAGATTGACTATGACGAAACTTATTCATCCGTTATGGATGAGACTATTTTTCGCTACTTTATTAGTTTGGTAGTTTCCGAAAAACTTAGTATGCAACTGATGGACGTAGTAACTACGTATCTTTATGGGGATCTTGATAAGAAAATTTATATGAAAGTTCTTGAAGGACTTACATTGACTGGATCAAATATTTCCAAACCCCGGAACACGTTCTCTATTCGGCTGAGGCGTACACTTTACGGTTTGAAGTAATCCAGAAGAATGTGGTATAACCGTCTGAGTGAGTATTTGATTAGTCAAGGATATGTGAACAATGAACTATACCTTTATGTGTTCGTTAAGAAGTCACATTCCGGTTTTGCGATAGTTGCAGTTTATGTCGACGACATGAATCTTATCGGAACTCCCGAAGAGCTGGCGAAAACTGCCACGCACCTGAAGTCGAAATTTGAGATGAAAGATCTAGGAAAGACTTGATATTGTCTCGGTCTCGAGATAGAGCACCGTTCGGATGAAATCTTAGTATATCAATCGAACTACACCCAAAAAGTGTTGCGTCACTTTAACGAGGATAAAGCGAAGCCTTTGAGTACTCATATGGTCGTTCGATTGCTAGATGCAAAACAAGATCCCTTACGTTCGAATGAGGATGATAAAGAGATTTTAGAGCCTAAAGTTCCTTATCTAAGTACAATAGACGCTTTATTATACTTAGCTTAATGCACTAGACCCGACATCTCATTCGTTGTTAATCTTTTGGCAAGATACAGTAATGCACCAACATGCAGACACTAGACTGGTGTTAAAAGATATTTTTCGTTACCTTAATGGTACTACGGATCTGGTCTTGTTCTATCTCTACAGATCCTCAAGTAATGCCGCACCCTCTTATCTCGAGTCGATTCTCGCTTTATTGGTTATGCCGACGCATGATACTTATCTGATCCACATAAGGCGCTCTCTCAAACGGGTTATGTCTTTACCGTTTGAGGCACCGCAATGTCTTAGAGGTCAACTAAAAAGACATTAGTTGCCACTTCGTCTAACCATGCTGAAAGTCTCGCCTTACACGAAGCAACTCGGGAATGCTTTTGGTTAAGAGCAGTTGTGGGCCATATTCGAAGCTCCTGTAATTGTTACCCTGTCGTTGATGTCCTGATGACGATCTGTGAAAACAACACAGCATGCATCAAACATCTTAAGAAGGGTTACATCAAAGGAGACAACACCAAGTACATTGCGCTGAAATTCTTCTTCTCACATCAACAACAAGAGCATCAGAAGATTGAAGTCACGCAAATCCGTTCACAAGACAACCTAGCCGACTTCTTCACCAAATCACTACCGAATGCGATGTTTCAAAAGCTTGTTCAAGGAATTGGTATGCGTAAACTTTCTGAGTTGTAACATTACTAGTTCTCTTTGGAATTATGTCAAACTCAGGAGAAGTATCCTGAAGTATACTTGCTTAATCTTAATATACTATTTTTTCCTACCATTAGGAGCATTTTTCCCACTGGTTTTTGCTACCTAACGAGGTTTTGACGAAACACCCACCTTAGATTAATCATATCCCTGATGACGTCTCGTAGACATTTCATTTGACTTTGCATTACTTATGCATTTTTCCTTAGACTATGGATTTTGTCCCTACTCGGGTTTTACCACAACCTTAGGGTTTTTTGTGAGACTTACTTCCTTATGCAAGTTCCCACCTTATTTGAGAATAGCGTGTTCCCAAAATCAGTGTCGATGAGTTGACTTCCTTAACCTCGACATGATATCGAATCTACTTGAGTATTTACACACTCAAGGATGAGTGTTATAAACTTCTTATTTAAGTGTGATTGTGTAAATTCTAGATTAGATTTGATTCTAATTATTCTACCATATTAGGACTTGTATTCCTTGGAGAAGAAGGATTTTATCTCTCTTTTATTCCTATAAATAAAGGTACTGCGTAGGGGGACTAACACATCCTCTGCACAACCATACGAACACATCTCTCTCTATATTTTCTCTGTGTCGCCGACCCCCTCTCCCCTGTCAGTTAAATATAGGCCACAACAAATCCAACTTATCGAATAATTCTCAACATTTGATAATAATTTAATTTTATGATTTTTTTTTAAAGATTGCCTACCTGTTTATTTGATTATGATGAAATATTGAGTGCATTTTTTCTCACCACCCTATTTATCACTGTTAGATGAGTTTGAATTTTGAGATTTGTGCATATCCACTACACGAATCTCAAAATTCAAACTCATCTAACAGTGATAAATAAGGTTGTGAGCATACACCATAGGTTATAGTGAAAAGCAAAAATGCTCCCTAAAATATTTGAAGTAGGTTCACGTTTGTATTTTTCGATGCACAAAGCTTGAATCATTAAGAACATTCATTCTTACATTTGAAGTTACGTGGAACTCTAGAGTCTTGATTACTTACTTTCAACCTTTATACCAACAAAGAGACGACAAGTAAAAAGACCATATGGCCCATCTCATTGCTTAGTCTAGAAGTATCTAACTCACTACGGAAAAGGATCCTCTCCAGATCCTCTTTGTGGGGATTCGGAGGATCCATCAATCACAGACGTTCATTGTACATTGTGCGGTCAGAAATTATTTAAAATTTAAAATTGAATATAAATAGTATCTAACGAAAATTGACCGCACCATGTACGATGAACGACCGTGATTGATGGATCCCCCAGATCCCCACAAAAAAAATCCAGAGAGGATCCTTTTCCGTCTACATAAATGAAAACGAGCAAACGTCCAATCACGAAATGCCAACAAAGCATGCAAAAACACCGCTAAATTACTATAATGCCATGAAGTACTTTGCAACAATGTTCACGATTAGAATTAATGCATAAAACAAGCTTTAGCTAATTGGAAAAAAAAAAAAAAAAGAAGCATGTAGCACTAGCACTTGTTAAATGGGTCCCAAATCTTGCATGATTAGGCAACTAGCTAGAGATTAAAGATATAAAACTCGTTTGAAAATACTTTTAAAATAACTGAAAATGTTTTTATAAAAATAATTTTTAAGTTCCAAAAGCATTTAGAAGTGATTCATGCAAGAAGCACTAATTATGTACTTCAAGTACTTTTTTGGGCTTCATACTTACATTTTTACTAAGTATTGATTTCAAAAACATGTTATCTAAAAGTGCTTTCAGACATTTTAAATTTTTTTCCAAACGAGCCCATAAACAATGTTATTAAGATTAATTAAACCAAACTAACATTTAAACCAGTGTTCTAAAAAACGCCTTAGGCGCTGGGCGCCTAGCAACCGAGGCGTTTTTGGGCAAATCGGGCGGAAAAATCGAGCTGGGCCTAGGCGGCCGCCTAGGCAGGCTAGGCGGGATAGGCGGTCCTAGGCAACCCTAGATGGTCCAAGGAGGTTTTTTTTTTTATTTTTTATTTTATTTTATTAATTGTGTGTTTTTTTCTTTTTTGGTTTCATGGTGGTATACTTATGGAAATTGTGTATCTAATTTGCAAATGATGGATTTACTACAAGTTCATCCAATACTTATGAAAATAGTGTACCTAATTTGCATTTTATCATTATTTTATTATCCATACAAGTATAATTTTTTTTAGGTGTCAATATGGACTTATTTACAAGATATACAAGAAATTTACCTAAATCTGCCTAGGCTGTCACATCCCGGCCCGGGGTGGACCACTTCCCGGGCCCGCTCCACCACCGTAGCACGATATTGTCCGCTTTGGGCTTACCATTCCCTCACTGTTTTGTTTTTGGGAACTCACGAGCAACTTCCCAGTAGGTCACCCATCCTGGGAGTGTTCTAGCCCCCTTCTCGCTTAACTTCGGAGTTCCTATGGAACCCGAAGCCAGTGAGCTCCCAAAAGGCCTCGTGCTAGGTAGGGATGAGAATATACATTTAAGGATCACTCCCCTAGGCGATGTGGGATGTTACAATCCACCCCTCTTAGGGGCCCGACACGCCCTACCTTCGGAACGGGGTGTGTCATAGGCGCTAACCCGCCGCCCGAGTAGCGCCTAGGATTTTTTAAAACCTTGATTTAAACAACATACTTTTTGAAAGCTGCATCGTACCTTCTGTGGGCACACTTATGTTGGCACCACCTAAGCCTGCACATGTGTTTTAATGCGCGTGATTAAGAAAACTGACCACTAAATGCTCCCCACCTCACCATCCAAATTAGATTTTTTTTTCCCTATGATTTTGGGTGCAAACATTTCGTAAAGAAAAATACTTGCCTCCCCGTGCGGAAAGAGCTATTTTCTTCGTATACACGTGTTTACATGTAAGGAGCTAATCAATTTTCGCTTTCAAATGACATTAAGCAATAAGAGCCAAATGGCAAAAACAGAAAAAAGGAGGAAAGTGGATCAAGAAAGTGGATCCATGCCAACTTCTTTATCACAATGATTGATTCAAAACAAGTAAAATATTCAGTTTCCAAAAAAAAACAGTAAAAAAAAACAAGTAAAATATTCAAACGAAATAAGAGAGAGTGAAATCAAAAGCCAAAAATCATATCTTCAACCAAGAAAAATAATTTGAGGATCCCTATAGATCTGCCCGTTTTACATAAAACAAACAAAATCCCAACCAAAGTTAGCAAACTAGCTTTTTTTTCTATCATATCAAAAGTTGATGAACCCTAAAACTCAAAGGCCGCCAATCTCAGTGGCGGAGCCACACAGAGGGCAGTCTTTGAGTTTCTGGCTCTGCCGCTAACCCATCTCATTAAAAGCATTTCAATCTTCGAACTTATCTCACGTCCTTAGTAATCTGTAGTAAATTAATTAGACTTTTTTTCTCTAATATAATAGTAATAGCTGTACAAAACGCTTACATGTCTTAATTAAAAAGGACTAATTAAATCTTCAGCGGTAATCTCCATGCTTCCCACCATGTTTCTTCATAGACTTCATGAGTTGCTTGACAAACATCAAACAAACAACTAAAAACCCAAAAGCCGCTATCCCTCCCACTGCAATTGCCACTGTCCTCTGTGTATGGTGCCTAGACCCTGCAAAGTTCATATACCAATTAAGCATTCATTTGAAAGCACTTTACTTCATGAGCGCTGTTAATAGAAGTGATTTTATCAAACGCATGTCGAAACAGACACTAAATGTCAAATAAAAAGGAAGCTGATGGAGTTAGTCTAAAACACCATACAACTGTCTCTCTCTCATCTATCGTCATACCAATTTATTATCATCTCCAACGGAAATTAAATAATTCAAAGAGATCCCACATCATATTTTGACTTGCATCTCCAACAAAAATTAAATAATTCAAAGAGAAATTAAATAAAAAATTTAAGAACCCCACGTAAAATCAAAGTGTATCCAGCAAAAGGACAACTTGGAATTAAATGCTCAAAACAAATATCAACACAAAGGGTATAAACCCTTCTAGAGAATGATCCAAAAAAATCCAAACGACACTAATCTTCACACTCTGCTTTTATTTCCGGTTGTTTTTTTATTTTCGCCCTCAATTCTCTTTAATTTGTTCAATCCCACAGTTAAATAAAAATAGAAAAACGTACAGGAAAATAAGCAGGAAATCACTTCTCAAAATTTATACTTCAAAGATAAAGAAAAGTTTTTTTTTTGGTCACAGACATTACCTGATGAAGAAGAAGAAGTTATGCCTGTCACACCATTGGGGTAAAATTTGTAGCTAATATAGCACTTCTGCAGATAAATCTGCGCAGAAATTGCACCATTGCAGTCACTTTTAGCCCTCTGATCAGCACTTTTCACACAATCCCCACAATCCTCACTTCCCAAATCCCCTTCACACTGCCCCAAAATGTACAGTGACTGATAAGTCCCAATATAAAACCCAGCACTCCCATTTTTCACCCCATTTTCCACCATCCCAAAAGCTGTATCCCTCTTGTCCGCAAACCCAGCACTCACCCCACTTGCCTGATCTTTCCCACAAGTTTTAAACAGAAACTCTGTCCCTGGAACCTGTTTATACCCAGCAACCTCATACCTCAGGTAACACCCACCCAGCTGGACTCTAGCTGCTACGACTTCCCCACAGAGTTTCTTGGCCAAAGCTGGAATCTTTTTCACACAGAGGTTGCAGTCGGATGTGCTGAGGTCTCCCCTGCATTGGTACACCCCCAAGATTGCGTTTTGGCCGTCGCCAAAGGTGGTGGAAAAGTAAGTCTTTTGCGACGACTGAGAAACCAGAGAATCGAACAGAGATTTGAGGTTTTGTTTGTAAACTCCATTTGGGTCTTGGAAGTTTTGGTTCGCACAGCCTTTGTAGATCAAGTTTGTGAGATCAGCAGAAATGGTGGAAAAAGGAAAGGAGGCGAAGAGGGTGACGAAAAACAGAGCAGAGAAGATGGAAGGGGAGGGCTTGGAAGTGTGAAAAACCATCTTTAGGTTATGGGACTTGAAATTTGTTCAGACCATGGAAGGTTTAAGAAGGGGTTTGGAGTTTCTTTGGAGGGGTGCTTTCGGAGATTTCTAGAGATTTGGGTTTAGTTGAAAAACAAGGAAGGAGCTCGGCTTTTTTTGGAGGTGGTGCTTTTTGGGCCGGCTTTGTGTTTGTAGCTTTGCTAGCTTTTATTGCCCTTTGGGGCACAAAAGTTGTACGCTCCTTTTGATTTAAACATAATTGAGAGGCATAGAGTCCAAAGATTTGAGTACCTTGGTTTTGATTTTAGGGTCGTAATTGAGCGAAAGTTCGATACCTCTTTCGTACACATGTCTCTTGTATTTGTAGCCGTTTTGATCGTGTTTGATCATTTATTTATTTATGAGCACAGAAGGTGTTCAAAGTTGTCTGAAAAAAATAAATTTTAGAGAATATGAAGACATGTTTTGTCGTGAACATTGTTTGGTTAACCTCGGTAAACTTAATTTTTATCAACTCCTTTGCTCGTATGAGTATCTCGTTTCGGCCCTCTTGTACGGTGAAGCCAAATCCAAATCTAACTCGGTTTGGTCCCATAATTACTTTGATATGCCTCATTAATTTGATGTGTTTGAGATCATATCGTTGTTAGCAAAACTAAATTAAGCTGTTTATTCAATTCAAGTTACAGAATATTTATTCAAGTCAAATTACAAATTTCTTTTGGGCTCATGATCTGATTTGATTCTTTTGCTGCAAAACCTGGACTTTGGAGTACACTGATTGGATATCATTTTTGACCCGTGCTTTTGAAAACAAATGTATATATAGACACAATAGACACACACACACATATATATTGGTTTGACATTTTGACTGCAATTAAGAACGCGTATATTTTTCAATATTTGAGAAGCTGTACTCGCATGCCATGCGTACTCTGTGTGTGCAGCACAGCAGTGGCCTGAAAGAAGATCATATCGACATGGGAATCAGGGTTTTCGTCTGTAAAGTGACTTTGTGTGAGCAACAAAACTGTTGTTGCCTCTACCCTTTTGCTTCACCAATTGAGATATAACACGCTTCTATATATAAAGCATAGACATAAAATTTAAGTTTACCTTCAACTTTTCTGTATATTTAGCAGATTGAGTGTTTAATCCAACCACAATTTGCCAAATTTCAACGTGAATATAGCAAATTTTTAGAGTGAATAGTGTGTTTTTTGTGTGCGGTGAATGGTAATTTGGAGTTTTCAAAGTTTGTTTGTGACCTAAGATACATTTTCGGAAAGGAAAGGACGTGACGAAATAAACTGTTACCTTGCCGCCACATAAGATGGATTTTGGGCATTTAAGGTTGTTTAGACTTTAGCGGTTGGTTCAAATAATATTTTAATATTTTGAGTATTTTTATTCTCTATATATAAAAAGAGCACCTCAATTTGATAAATCATTTGAAATACCTAAGATTGTCTTTCTCTAATTAAGAACTAGCAATTGTATATATGCTACGCATGTGCTTATTAAAATTTTGAAAATAAAATTTACGAAGAGAAAATGAAATTGATAGACATGTTAAAGAAGACATTGCGAGAATACGCGCAACACACGCGAAAAAAAAAGGACGGGCTGCGGCGGCCACAATGCGGCAGCAAGGTGGCATTCTAATCCGTTTGGAGGTTTTAACATATGAAGAAGCTTTTATGAAGAAAGTCGACAGGCTTCCCAGAAGAAGCAAAAGAGGAAATATTCAGAAGCATCGATGCATGGTTAATGATCGTACCCTTTGGTATTTGTACAGATGATTCACTAAAGCTTACATCCTTTGCTTAGCCAACAAGAAACAGATTTTTGAGATTTTTTGTTTCCTTTTCTCCTTACTCTTTTTTAGGGATTACTAGCATATCCATGATTATGAACAGAATCCGTCACTGCCTTGACTAAAAGTTTGAGAATATGCATCTTTGATACCATACAACGAGGATTATATCAGTTTTCTTTTTATCTCTTTCTACACATCACGTAATTAGAGAGATAGAAAACCTCATTCACACTAGATGCCTTTTGCTCACCAAATATTTGAGTTATAAAAGAGTGACAAGTACATCTCACCACAAACCTTTTCTTTGTCTCAAAAAACTGTGCTAGTAATTAACAAGAGACGATGTTACTAGCACTATAATTTAATAATATTCCTTTTACTTGTATGTCTCAAGTTTGACTTACATGATCTGCAAATAACAAATTCGATAGCTAATTATCAGGTATAAAATTTGAAGCATTAATCTTCATCTCAACCCGATTCCTTCAAATTTTCTATTTTTCCTTTTCTTGTTATCTTCACCATGTTAAGTCATCTTTTATTTTTTTAAATCCCAACTCACCATGAATTATTTGATTTTTTCTTCTTTTCTTCGAATGATTAATGATATTTGTTTTTGGTACTATAACAAATGTTGTTGTTTGTTAATGGTAACTTGTTGGTGAAGGTATGATGTCTACTTGATTTTTTTTGCCCTCTAGTTGCAGAACCTGTTGGTGGTTTTTTTGGTGGCTTGACGTTTTCCCTTCAATCAAAGATGGAAAATATGGTATGACACCTCTCAATTTTAATTATTATATGTGCTTTTGTATTTATCAAAAAATTGAAAGATTTAGAGCTTGTTTGAATATGTTTTTGAAATGACTAAAAGCGTTTTTTATGAAAATGTTTTTAGAACAAATCATTAGTAAAGATGAAAGTAAATAATGGAAAAACACTTAACGTGCTTCCTGGAAGAAGCACATAACTGGTACTTCTTGTAGAAAACACTTTAAGTGCTTTTGAAACCCAAAATATTTTCTCTAAAAACGTTTTTAGTCATTTTAAAAGTACATCCAAACGAGCTATTAGTAACGTTGGACTCTCAAGTGTCGACATTTGGCAAAAACCCTAAATTTCCTGTTAATATGCTATGTTTTGTTGTATGATGACATGTTATTTCACATAAATATAACTGTTATGCTCAAGGACAACCTTTATTAGTCCTCTCCTCGGATCCGGATGAGTCTTCTTCTGATGAAGACATGGATGATAAATCTGATAACGGGTTCCTACAACTACAAGAGGCAAATAACATCTGCCTTGCAGCTTATGGAGAGGTTATAACATTGGCTATCAACGCAAAAGCTTGCAAGATGAGCCTTCCACCAGTCGGTTCAATCGAGGATATCCAACAAATGTTCAAGACTCCGCCTTCACCCGGAATAAAAGTTGAATCTCCGCTGAGCGCGCCATTCTTCTTCTTCCTCCAAGGTTTTTGATAACTACTATGATTGACGCGGTGAGATTTCTTAAGCCTGCCGTGTCATTTAAGTCATATTTGAGATTGCTTGTGGAAAGACAGTAAACGCTCGGTAAATCCGACAAAAGAAAAAAACTAAGTTTGGCTATAAAAAACTTTCTTTTTCATCACCTTCATATCCATGCTTATGTTGTCGGTTGTCCCCCCCTCCTGATGAAATTGAGGTTTCACCATAAAACCAATTGGCAATATGAAGAGTAGCTCAAGATCATATAAGCACATGGCAAACCTTGTCCCTCACCGATGTGGGACAACGAGTAGCTCAAGATCATATAAGCACATAGCAAATCTTGTTCCTCACCGATGTGGAACAACGAGTAGCTCAAGATCATATAAGCACATAGCAAACCTTGTCCCTCACCGATGTGGGACAACTCTCAAAACCTCCCCCCTTCTTTCCAGAACGAATGGGCTTCAACATTTTCCCACATTGTTCATCAAGGATCTGGCCAAGACCCAACTGGTGTTTTGGGACGATTATTGGCAATGCACACAGGACTAGTATCCGGCAGTCGTATTTATTAACTACATTGGAAGAGGTATGCAACTATCCAAATTACAGAGAAGAAGAAGATGAAGGGTTTAGAAGCAAATCAAGGCTTGTACTGATAGTTGAACAGACTACAAAAATGAGAGAGAATTTACAATTTATACTAGCCTACAAAGCAACTAACTCTAACCTTCTAACAAACTCTATTTTCTTATATATAAGAGGATATAAAGTGCAAGGGTTATGACCATTTCTGTACCATGCAATGCAGGTTATATGGACTGAAAATGTTGAAGTAAAAGACTGCAAAGTTGACGACGACGATGACATTCAGTCAGGAACAATGAATTCAAACCTAGCATTCAACGCGAAGCACTGGGTTAATATTTTGTCATCGATTTGCAGGAGAAGATGTGCCAACCGTAAAATTTCTTTTATATCTTTTTTTTTTTAATTTTAGAAAAACTAACGAAAAGTCCAAAAACCTTTAATTTTAATGAAAAATGACAAATAAAGGTGTAGTGAATAGTACCAGGGAAAGGTAAAAATGTGGTTTTTCGTTAAAGTGAACAGTACCGAAAGTATTTCGTTAAAACTCCCATTTTTTTAAAGGGGATCAGTTGGTGGCTTCGCCACGGCAGTCCATCATTCCAGGATGGAAAGACTTACAGAGACATTTCAGTCTTCCTTAACCACCATCATGCGATTCACTAACGCCATAAATCGATCACATGACGTGTCGTGTGAAATATGAGTGTATAATTCATCCTCAACCATTGAGTCACCCCGTCTTTTATGTTTGATCATGGTAATATATAGACTTCCATAAACTCAGCTTTAATATCTAAACATGGCATTACTAATTGGCCACAAATGGAATTTTGTGTGTTATTTTTAGAATTTGATGTTGTAGCACTTGATGAGTCGATTTTATATTATATATTTTACCCTATTTTTAGTATTAATTTATTGGTTATTTTGTGAGATTTTGATACTTTGGATTATATTTTTAATGTAGGACATTCGACTTCCTCTGTAGCAAAAATTGACCAAACGGATGAATTTTGGAGTGATTCTAATTGGAGGATGTTTATGAGTCTATTGAATTGATCGTATCAAGGTTTCATAATTTTATACCAAGCGGTTTATTTATGGCGATGAAACAAAGGATCAGTACGCAGTGCTGTCAAAGTGACGTTTTGGGCTTCTTTGGGCTTTTTGGAGTCTAAGATTGTGTCTTTTGGTTCGAGGCCTTCTGCAATTATGTTCGGGACATCTCAAGCTTTAATTCTACCCGTTTTGGGCCTGTTTTGGAGCCCTGAAGATCCAGAAACGTGGCTGTTTTGAGACTATGCAGATTTTAGGCGAATTTTACTAGTCAATTTAGGATTATGTTTCCTAGTATTATTATAAGACCTTTTCTAGGTAGGGTTTTATTTTCTAGTAGTATAAATAAGGCTTTTTAGCCATTAGGGTTTTCTACGCAACATTGGAAGGAAGGGAAGGAGAGGAGAAGAACGCACAACTTTTGGATTCAATTTTATTTTCTAGGTGTTTTCTATCCTTATTTTTAATAATATTTTGTTTATGGTTGTTCATAACTAATTTCCGTTTGCTAGGGCGAAGTCTTGAGCCTTAGCATGAATATGTAATTTTTATTTAATTGCTTATGATTGATTGCATGCATACTTTGAATTATTAATCACCGGTTTATATATCTAATTGTCTTGATGCTTAGCTACCATTAGGATTTTTAGAAAAGTAATTTGATGCAATTTTGGTCGGAGGTTGGTGACACACCCCGACCGAAATCAAAGCATGCTGGCCGTCACGTGAGAGTGACGTAACCATGTGCACAGTGCGAAAGCAATATAATATAGAGATTACGAATGAATAAAAAAACGAAACACTAGCTAAGGCAAATACTAGCATGAGAATAAGTGTGAACACATAATCAGAGCACTAATAGTCTAAGTGCAGTCAAGCATAGAAATTACTAATTAAATAACACCCGAAGGTAGTCTTACATGAGTGATGATCTATCAGAACTTCCGCTGGAAACCTTGTGAGCCACCCACAAATGCTACCTAATACTTGGAGGGGCGCAAAACAAAAGCATGAGTGGGCAAAAACAAAGTTTTTTTCCAAAACCATTTCATTATCAAACTTCTAACCCCTCGCCGTAAAACCTGTATAATTTTCCTAGAAAATAGTATATAAATATACTAAATCTCAACATAATCCATCATCAAAATACGCATTCAAATCATGAATATGCCATGCCACATTATCAATTATCCAGGTAAGTAATCTAAAAACGATGATAACTACAATTATCTCATCAACTGTACTCTAGCTCATATATCATGCCTGCACACAAGTCGAACCCACATATAGTGGTCTATACGACATGCTGGGTGTATAATAAATAATTACGCTCAAGTGCTACGATCATGTGAAGGCTGTGCGAATGATCGCATGTCACCTACAAGTAGAACCCACTAAAAGTGGTCTATATGACAGGTTGTGCACCTAACTTGGATCCAAGATGAGCGTGTGGTGCGGGAGGTGAACGATCACGTGAAGGCTAGGCCCTAACTCTGGTAGGAGCACTAACACTGGGGTGCAGGTTTATGAGCTAACAATGCATCTCAACAATCATCATAAAGTAATACATAGCTTACATGAACTTACTTGAGCGCTGCTGGCATCGAATCCCAATACATGTATATAAATATATATCACAATGCATACATATAGCATAAACATATTTGGCATGACAATTCATTTCATAAAATTGCTTAAAACGTAATTCTGGGAAAAATACTCATTATATAGGTATATACGGAAAACAAAAGCCCACTCACTGGTATGTCGAAAGGTCGTAGCCCCCATGCCTAGCCTGGCTATGCTCATCCTCTAGATAGGTCTCACCTATATGAGAAATACCTATATAAACGTCAATTAAAGCACATAAACGAAACTTGGTAATAACTTCTCATATATTGCTCAAATTGGGTATATGAATATACCACAGTGATCTACTCATCCTCAAGATCATCCCAAAATTTTAAAAATATTTTTCTGAGGTTTCACGTGCTGCCACGCGCCTACCAAAGCACTGCTAGACGAGCCCCCATGCGCGGCCACATGCCTGGCACACTGACAGTAACAGTAACGGCAGTTAGGGAATATTCCGTCAAAACTAACGGATTCTGTTAAAACTAACCTGACGCCGTTAAGAATATTCCGTTAAAGTTAACGGAATATTCTTCCTCCTTCTCCGATGAACCTTGCCGGTCGCCGTCGTCGCTGCGATCGCCAAAAACTGGAAAAAATTTCAAAACCTTATATCTCGTCCATTTTTCAACCAAACTTCACAAAATTTGAACCAAATTGAAGCTTAGGATGAGTAGAACAAAATCTTACCACTTTCAAGCCTTGAAATCCACGGGATCTTGCCGGAGAAATTCCACGAATTCCGGCCAAACCTCGAATTCACGATCCCGACGTCCAAAAACCACCACACTTGCTCTCCAAGCTTCGTGAGAAAGTTCTAAGACTCCCTGTGATCTTAGAATTCCCTAAAACTCCCTGGTTTGCGAGCACATGAACAATACCATCAACGGAGTTTCACGGATCCAAGGATTTTCAAAGGTTTACGTCCAAAAACTGGTATGGATGAACTCGAGAGCTTGCAAGGAACACAAATACACTAACCTTGGCCTTGATCCGTGACTGGAAGTGGCTGGTTCGAAGTTGTCTGTGCAAGAGAGAAGGAGAGAGTGAGTCTGAGAGAGAGTACGAGCAATGTTCTAAAAAACACCCTAGGCGGCCGCCTAGGCACTGGGCGCCTAGCAACCGAGGCGTTTTTGGGCAAATCGAGCTGAAAAATCAGGTTGGGGCTAGGCGGCCGCCTAGCTACTAGGCGGGCTAGGCGGGGTAGGCGGTCCTAGGAGGTTTTTTTTTTACTTTTTTATTTTTATTAATTGTGTACTTTTTTCTTTTTTGGTTTCATGGTGGTATACTTATGGAAATGGTGTATCTAATTTGCATATGATGGATTAACTACAAGTTCATCCAATACTTATGGAAATAGTGTACCTAATTTGCATTTTATCATTATTTTATTATCCATACAAGTATAGTTTTTTTTTTTAGGTGTCAATATGCACTTATTTACAAGATATACAAGAAATTTACCTAAATCCGCCCAGGCGCCGCCTAGCCGTCTAGGCGCTAGGCACTAGCCCGCTGCCCGACTAGCGCCTAGCGTTTTTTAGAACCTTGAGTACGGGAGAGAAGAGAGTGAATGTGTGTTTGTGTGGTCCAATTGCAGCCAACCACACAAAAAAAGCAACCAAAGTCTAAGTTCCTAATTGGTTCCAAAATATTAGGAACTTAACACATTGGTCCTCACACCATGCTGCAAACGCTCAAGGGCATTTTAGTCTTTTCGCATCCACGATACAATTAATTCGGGATGGGCTGTCACAGTTGGTCCTTGAAATTGACGAAGGCTTCTTGTGATTAATATGTGCAAGTTCTCTTATGATGAATACCACGTCTTAAGGGTTGTATGGTTTTTCAAAAGGTTTCACAAAGCTTAATGAGTCATGCATGTTTAGATTTGATCAGAATACCACAGACGGGTTGCATGTTTAGATTTGATCTGAATACCACAGACGGGTTGCATGTTTGATATATGCTCTATGTTGGGGGTCCAAGTAGGCATATATTAGGAAAACCTAACCTTCAAAATATGCATGTGTGATTCATAAGTAATTGGAAGAACTACATAGGATTGTTAAGGTGATGGCAGAACCCTAGGCTTTTACAATTTAATTTTCAAAAACTATTTTCTTTTAGTTTATTTTATTTTATCACTTTATTTAATTATTTACATTAAATTCGTTTTTATTATTTGAAATCACAAAATCACCTTTTTCCAAAACTTTGTTTTAAGTAATTAATTAAGATTTGATTTGATACAAATTATTTATTCAATCCCTGTGGAGAACGACCTTGACACACCCCGTCCCAAAGAGGGCGTGCTGGCCGTCACGTGAGAGTGACGTAACCATGTGCACAGTGCGGAAGCTAAGAAAATAATTAGAAATACGAGCACTAAAAACCGAAACACTAGCAATACTAGCTAAGAAAAGATGCTAGTACAAGTCTAGGTGTATAAATACACATTCAGAGCAATAAGAACTTCTACTTGCAGTCAAGGACAATTACTAAGATATAACACCCGAAGGTGAATCCTACTTTTGTGAATTCTGTCAGAACATCGTTGGGTCTCTTGTGGCCACCAAAGTACTGCTACCTAGAACCTGGAGGGGCGAAAAACAAAACACGTGAGTGGGCAAAAACAAATCTTTTCAAAACCTTTTCTCTTTTCAAAGTTTCTAACCCCTCGTCGTAAAACCTGTATAATTTCCCAGAAAAATAGCATATATACATATATACTCATCTCAACTCATAAATCAAAACCATGCCAAAAGTAGTGATATGCAAGGTATATGCCATGCCAAATATATCTCATCAATCACATAACTATATCAGGTGAAAACTCATCGTAGATAATAACATGTTCACCGAGTGATCAGCTCGGCTGAACTATAGCTCATAATCAATCTCATCATATCTCATCATCACATATATATTATATCCTGCACACGAGTCGGAACCACCTCACGTGGTCTCACCGACAAGACTGGGTGTAAATAATTACGTTCTAGTGCTACGATCACATGAAGACTGAGCGCTAATCGTGGGTCACCTACGAGTCGAACCCACCTATAGTGGTCTATTTGACAGGACTAAGCACCTAACTTGGATCCAAGGTGAGCGTGTGGTGCGAGAGGTGAACATCACGTGAAGGACTGAGCCCTGGCCCTGGGCGGGAGCATTAACACCGGGGTGCATGTTTATGAGCTTTCAACACATCTCAACATAAACATCATTTCATATTAATCATTCTCTATCATTGATATAAATACTCACCTGATACTTACCTGTGCGTCCACAGCACCAATTACCATTATATACAACTACTAATGCATAAATAAAATAGATATATACTTTGCATGGCATATCATATCACATTTCACTTAAATTGATTTTTTGGGAAAAATCTCATTTATATAGGTATATACGGAAAACAAAAGCCCATTCACAGATAAGTCGAAGGGTCATAACCTCCGAGCCTCGATTGATGGTGCTCGTCCTCAAGATAGGCCTCACCTATATGTGTAATAACTGAAAAAAAAAATGTTATTTAACGCACATAACCAACAATAGATAATAACTTATCATACTTTGCTCAATTTGGGTATATGAATATACCACAGTGACCTACACAACCTCAGGATCATCCCCATATTTTTACAAAAATTTTCCAAAGCCCCACGCGCCGGCGAGTGCATGGACCTACGCGCCCCCACACGCGGCCACGTGACAGTCACACTGACGGCGTCAGTCAACGCTGTCAGGTATATACCAGTGAATATTCCGTTAAGTCCTAACGGTAACCGTTAAAGATGACTGACGGCGTTAGCATATTCCGTCAACTTTGATGGAATATGCTCCTGTCTTCTCCGGCGAGAAGCCGATCGCCGACGACTTCGCCGGTTTCTGGGTAAAATTTTAAAACCACTATTCTCCTTCGTTTCTTCACCATTTTCCACAAAATTGGTACCAAAATGAAGCTAATAACGTGTAGAATCACGTTATATAAGTTTCAAGACTTAAAATTCACTAGAATTTCCCCAAGAAAGCTCGATAGTTCGGCTTACCTAGAAACACATCGATCTCGGCCCTCTGACGTCCATTTCCTTCCAACGAAGTACCCCAAGACTCGTGAGGACCTCCTTAAGCTCCATGTGAGCTTGAAATTCCCTGAAACAAGTAGTTTTACGTCCATATGAATAGTGCATGAAAATCGGGGTTTCGGTTTCACGAGATTTCGAAGGTATCCTTACTTGAAATGGGTACCAACCAACTCGAAATGGCGCGAGGAATGTAATGGTGACTTCAAAACTCTCGATCCGTGAAATTTTGCAAGGTTTTGGGAGTGGTCCGTACACTTTGTACGGAAAATGGCAGGAACGGAAAGGGAGAAAGAGAGAGAGAGTCACGGGAGAGAGAGAGAAGGTTTTGGGTGTGTGTGTGTGGTCCTCACACTAACACATCACCAAATACCAACCACAACCATACAAAAAATGTTTAAGTCCCAAAATAATCCAATTTAACTAGGGTACTAACCAAAGCCCTAGTATTCACAATCCTTGAAACGTTCGAGGGCAAAATTGTCTTTTCGCACAAATGATAAATTATTTCTCGGGACGGGCTGTTACAACCTTGCTAGAGCCGACTATACTACAATTACCTTGTACTCTTGCAAGTATTTAAAGTGCTTTTATCCCTACTTTTGCAGGTGGTAAAATCCCTATTAGCACTCAATTGTTTTAGCGAGCACATAAATTACAAGCAAAAGGATTTTTTTATTTATCACTAAACTCTAGACCTTTGTACAATTGTTGTTTATTCTTTTGTTGGAGAGATTGTTATACCTGATAAGACGATATTTTCTAAAGTACTCTAATATAATTTTTTTTTTTGTCAAACGATAAATTTTGTTAGATTAGATGTTAAATTAACCATCAACGAGGTTTGAACCCACGCTGTTATGCAATGACTCAACACCTTTCCACCATTGTGGTAAATGACCACTTGCAATACTCTAATCTAAATCGGATGACATTCAAATTTGATAGCAAATGGAGTAGGCACACAGCCTTAGGTTACTGGTCTAACCCACAACGTTGATATGTTGATATAAACGAACATCTTTTCAATTAGAATAAAAACGGTGACTGATGTATATTTCATTTAATTGTATTCCTCCATGTAATGAAGGTGAAAAATTGCATTAAATTAAAATGATTGTATAGCACGTAAATTTAAGGACCATTTTAAAACTGTAATCACGCGAATGCAATCATCTACAAAACTTCCGATTGGAAAAGGCTATCCTTTCTAATTAGAGATAAAATGTTTGATTTAGTTAGTAGTTACCTTCTAACATGTTTTATGCGTGAATCTACCATCTAAGAAATTGATGAACACAAAGAAGAATGTTGTCCTTGTACCCCGAAATAAGTTCGAATATTGTCGGCTCCCTAATCTAACATCTAATTTAATAAGCTTATCATTTGACAAGAAATTTTTTTTACCATTCAGGCGCATGATTGCACAGCTGCCACAAAGTTACTAAATTA
This sequence comes from Heteromeles arbutifolia, assembly GCA_024362995.1. Classification (NCBI taxonomy): domain Eukaryota; kingdom Viridiplantae; phylum Streptophyta; class Magnoliopsida; order Rosales; family Rosaceae; genus Heteromeles; species Heteromeles arbutifolia. The sequence goes on along the minus strand of JANCRC010000002.1, from coordinate 13,338,888 downwards.
TGAACAAAATATTTCAGACGTTCGTGTACTCGCCCCCGGGATATGACAAGTGTTCACGCAGTTACAAGTCCACGGAGAGCATAGCAACCCAAGCGAGAGAGGACATAGTGGGTAAAATCGGATCAAACTTCAAAAACCCTAATTCTAAACACTCTCACTCCCCCCAATTTCTTCCGAAATGCTGGTAAGCTCGCTACCCATATTTCAAATTTTTGGTTTTCGAAAACAATTTCGATCCTCGAAACCTCTCCGTTTTCCAATTTTGCGTTTCTTTTTGGGTTCGTAAACATTTTTCCTATTCTGTACACTGCGTTTCGGAAACGTTTTCAAGTTCTGGGTTCTGGGTTTTCTTTTCCGCTAATTTCTGGGTACATTGGTTGAAGCTTGTTCTGTTTGGTTACTGAGAAAATGTAGGTGAAAAGAAAATATCTTGTGGTTTCTTACTCTTGTTGTTTTTGGGTGTTTTTCAGGTGTTGGTAGACTGAATCAAGCTCCAAAGGGGTTTTCTTGGTAAGATTTTTGTTATTATTAGTGCTGTATTTTGCATGCACGTAGATTTTGTTGCTTCAAGTTCTGTTTTTGTGAAATCTCTCGCTCTCTCTCTCCCCTTGTATGGGAGAGAGGAGGAGAGAGAGTTTTCTGTGTTCATTCTATAGATACCTGAACTAATGTTAGTCTTTTGGCCCTTTTGATGCATGTGTATGTACGATTCGGTTTCATATTGTCTTCCTCTGGTGCTTTTCTAGTAGAAACATACTATTATTTTCGAATTTCCAAATTGGGGCTCTTTAGTTTATGCTGGAAGGGTGGGAAGTGAAAGATGAAATTAGCATATATACAACTAGGAACTATCAGTTAAATCTGTTATAGTCCGTCTGGATTTTGAAAGACTGTTGCTTGTGTAGTGTTTTAAAGATATTGGAACATCTGATTGTTGTTGAGTGTCACGGTGAAACCTCTAATACTCTTTATGTCGATTGCATTTTTGGTTTCAAGGGTTTCATGGTGGTAGCCTTTCTACTGTGTAATGAACTTGCATATCTATTTTTTTAAACTCCTATTTGGGCATCATTTCTCATTTATGTTGGAAAATGTAGGTACATTTTGCATTGGGAAGCTCACAGTTGAAATAAGTGGTGAGCGGACAGTGATGGCGCCGAATCCAAGAGTGAGTGCAGCCTTTAAAGCAATGGCAGAGCTTGGTATTAATGAAAAACAGGTCAAACCAGTGTTGAAAAATCTCTTAAGATTATTTGACAGAAACTGGGAGCTGATTGAAGAAGAAAATTATAGAGTTCTTCTAGATGCTATATTTGATGTGGAGGATACTCAGGTGTATTTCTTTTCCCTTTTGTCAGGCATTCTTTGTTCCATTTCCATTCTCTTTTTCTGTTTTTCCTCTCTCTGTCTCTGTATTTATGTCTGTTTGATTTTGATTTATTCTGTTAGGGGGTGGAAGAGAAGGAGGGGAAGAAGAAAAGCAAGAGCTATGATGTATGTAATTTGAATTATGTTGGTTCTGTCGCTCCATTTCTTGTTTTTCTCAACCTTGTGGCTATAGTTTCTGACAGATCTGTTGCTGCATTTCCTGACATTTTATGTCCTGTTACCTATCAGGAGGAAGATATGGAAGAAGAGCCTCAGCTGCGTCGTGAACCTGCTCGTCCCTCGAAAAGGATACATTCAAGTGGTGATGAGGGTTCATCACAGAAGAAGAAATCTACAAATGCTGATGTATTTTCACTTAACTCCCTTGCTTGTGTTTCACACATTCTCACCCTTTTACCTATATCTGCTAACTTGCCTTTTTGGTCTATTATCTAGCCGGAGGATAATATGGGGGAAGCATTGACACAGCCTAATCAACCTGAACGTCCCCTGAAAAGGTTGCGAAAAACTCATGGGGGTCAACTTTCACCATCCCCAAGTACCTGCAACCCTATGTTGCCACGGGATATTACACGGTCACCTGACTCAAGGGCTGAATTGCAGCAACCAGTTTCACCCCATCTGGGTAACAAAAATAAGGGCAAGCAACCAGTTGTGTCTAATCCCTTGGCACAGCATGGAAAGCGAATTACTGAGTCGGGCATCATTTTTTTGCCGAAACAGAGGGTTGACACTCATCAATTAATGAAGCCTAAAGATGAGCCCTTCACTGATGCCATGGCACAAGATGAGGTTCCTATAGCAGTCATCCTTCCAGGTGCTTTGTTCGCCTTATAGTATGCTATCATTGATATCTCACGTGATGGATGGTTGGAACCAGGAACCAAAATAAACTACTTTAACCATGAATTAAATATATCTATGAATGCCAATTTTAACATAAAAAATAATACATTGTGGAATAAACTTTTTTGGGTATTATAACAATGGCATAAACTTTCTGGGTAATTATTATTACCTTCAATACTCTTTTTGTACAATAATTTTTGTTTTGGTCTTTTGCAGATCCCTCAAGTAAAGAAAACCCTTCAATCCAAAATGGTGCAACTGGGGAACAAAATGATCAAGAACCTGTGGCATCCCAGGAGAGAGAAAGTACAAGAAGTGATATCATAGCTTCAACTAATGAGAGGAATACGAACTTTGAGTTTGCAACCGTTGAAGAGGAATCTTCTAACTTAGAAGTTGCGTCTTCACCCTTGGGAGAGGTAAAGCTTTCATTCAGTTGCAATTCAGCTGTTGGACGACCAGATTTTCATATGCCTAAGCTAGATGCCGTCATAAAATTGACGGAGGAAAAATATCTGCATTCATACAAAATCATTGACCCAAACTTTTCTCTGAAGAATCTGTTGGGGCACATGTGTGAGAGCTTCTTGGAACTGGGAACTAATTCCAATGGTGAATCACAGGATGGATCTATAGGTGTATCACCAAATCTTGGTGCATTGAAAAAAACTACTGCTTGGGATTCTGTGCATGGAACTACGGAATCTTTGAATGGGCCTGTTAGTATTGAATGCCCTACTGCCGTTACTGCTTCTCAAGTTCCAAGACTACCCTTGTCTTTGAATGGTGTTGATGAATGCAGACAAGCAGGTGAGAGAGCTGATTCTAATGGTTTTGCTGAGGTTGATAAGGAAGGTGAACTGGAAGACTCTCGTGGTCTGATTGTTGTACAACATTGTGATCTACCTTCTGATGATTTAAGGAGTTATCATGACATAAATGACATAACCAAAGGAGAAGAAAGAGTCAAAATACCATGGGTAAATGAAAAAAACAATGAATGCCCACCATCCTTCTTCTATATCTCCCAAAGCCTTGTTTTCCAAGATGCTGCTATTAACTTCCGCCTTTCTGGTATTGGGGACACAAATTGCTGCCCAACTTGCTTTGGTGATTGCCTATTGGCGTCTGTACCTTGTGTTTGTGCATCTCAGACTGAGGGGGATTTTGCTTACACGCGAGAAGGCCTTCTAAACGATGATTTCTTGGAAGAGTGTATCTCTATGACTCGCAACCCTCAACAACACCGTCCTTTCTATTGTAAAAGCTGCCCACTTGAAAGAGTCAAGAATGATGATTGTTTAGAACCATGCAAGGGCCACTTAAGGAGGCAATTTATTAAAGAATGCTGGAGCAAGTGTGGCTGCCATAGACAGTGTGGTAATCGAGTAGTCCAGAGAGGCTTAAATTGCAAGTTGCAGGTTGGAATCTATTCAAAATGCTCTTTCTGATTGTTGTTAGTTGATGGAGTGGGGTATTTGTTTTCTTATTGATGTAAATCTTGTGCACAAATTGTTCATGGGTTTTAATGGTTATATTCTTGAAAGATAACATGTCAATACAAAGTTTTCGTCTATAATACTTTTTGTAACACTTTGTTTGATTTGCGCTGTATTCCAGGTATTTTTCACTTCTGAAGGAAAAGGATGGGGTCTCCGAACCTTGGAGAACCTGCCGAAAGGTGCCTTTGTGTGCGAGTATGTTGGAGAAGTTTTAACCAGCAAAGAGTTACATGAGAGGAACATTAAAAGCTCCAGAAGTGGCAAGCGTCCCTATCCAGTGCTACTGGATGCAAGTTGGGCTTCCAAAGCAGATTTGAGGGATGAAGAAGCTCTCTGTTTGGATGCTACAAACTATGGAAACGTTGCCAGGTTTATTAATCACAGGTAATGCCACTTCTTTGTTTGCCTGTACTTTTGGTTTAGTCATGCCCTCCATTCATGTGATACTTTATGCTTCTTTTACTAAGATATTTACTACTGTGGGATCTCCTTTGCATATTATGCTAGATGTCTGGATGCAAACTTGGCTGAAATCCCAGTTGAAGTGGAGACCCCAGATCATTGCTATTATCATGTATGGAACCTTTGATCCTTCGTTTGCGTAGTTATAGCTATCTACTTTGTTGCACACATAATTCTTCAAGGTACCAAGTATAAATATTGTTATGTCGTCTTGTGCAGCTTGCCTTCTTCACAACAAGAAAAGTAAATGCCTTGGAAGAGCTTACTTGGGTGAGAAATTTTATCTTATAAGTTTTAGCATAATCTGAATGAATTTTTTATGATTCATTTTAAACACGAATGAATCATCAATGAAAGAGTTATTTATTTATTTATTTTATTCTGTGGCAAGTTAAAATGCTGAAACTCTTAGGCGGCTTTGGAAGTTTATTTCTTGGTTTAGTCTTGTATTTATTGAGCCAAGTCTTACCACAATCTTTTATCAAGATAAAACCCACTGTAATTCCATTTCAATCAAATGTTTTCGTTTTAAATTTCACCAAATTGATGAATTGTAAAAGTATTTTTCTGATTTTAGTTTCATAACTAATTTTGGTAATGGTGCTCGATTGGTTATGGGAATATGTACGTTCGATGCCATATCTACAAGTGATCTTCATTACTACTTTTTATTGTTCAATTGACTTCACGAAGCCAGTTCTACTTCTTAGAAGTTGTACGGTGAATTGATTTTCGTTAGAACTATTTATCTGTTGATTGTGAAAGGCCTCATTCTCATTGAAATAAAAATGCATAAAGGAGAACGGTTGATTGATATGGTTTAGTTAAACATACCTGATGCGCGAGTACCTACTTTGAACCTACCACCACACAACAGATCGATGTATCCAAATATGGTCTGCTGACGTGCGCTTATCCCGAAGACAACACTTAGCTTCATCCTTTAAAAATGTTCAAGCACAAAATGATACCTTAGTACGGGCAGATCAATTTCCTATTTAGACTGCTTTACGTGATATTATTGTATAATTTTGGTGACGGCTCTGGATATAGATATAGTATTGTATGAATGACTCTTTTGGATTTATGTGCCCCTCTTAACTGCACTATCCGGGATGCTTTTGCAGGATTATGGCATTGACTTCGACGACCATGATCATCCTGTTAAGGTGTTCCAGTGCCTATGTGGCAGCAAATTCTGCAGGAACATGAAACGTTCAAATAGTAAGTGTATTTTCCATTTGTGTCCCTTGCACCAAAGCTGCACATCCCTTGTTTGTCTGCAATGATCATTTTCTAGCCCAACTTATCTCTATACATGGTTGATATTTATTAGTTTGAGTTCAAAGTTTCATCCGATTTCATCAATAATTGGGGCACTCTGATTGTTCTTGTAATCACATGTTGCTTCTGATGCTAACCTTTTCTCTTCTACTCGCAATAGGATCTAGATCTGCATCAATTGCAAGGTGAACGCCGGGAATGAACCTCAAGTAATTTATGTCAGGGGTCAGTGCGTCGACAGTTGGTAGTTTTGTCTTTGGTCGAACATCAAGCGTAGGTGCAAAATCAAGCCGAGGATAGGTCTTTTCGATTTTTTGTACAGGGTTTTATACATATATGTCCCATTTGGTGCCTTTATGCCATTGATGGTAAATTTTTGGTCAGACACTGCCCGCGTGCGGTGTTTGCAGAGGCTAGCGGTACTGCTTAAATGACTAGTTCTATATGGCTGCCGATATGGCGATGCTATATAATGCGTTTTCCTCGGTTGCGTTTTGCGTTGTGTAAATAGAAAAATATGTACTCAGAAATGCCTATGCTATCTTTATAATCCTGTCTGGTTCACCAAAATATACAAAATACACATCCGAACTGAGGAGTTGTATGGCTCAAGAGACATAGAGCGCCGCTCCGCTTTTGCCTTGAAGCAACAGGGAATCCCTGTTGTGAGGTCTTAAGAGGACTTCATGCTCGGATCCGGCGGGCATGACGGGTTGAATGCTGCCCGGATTAAGCGGAAAAAGGGTTTTGTAATACCCTTCCATAATTGCAGTAAAATTGCAAGTTTCTGCGACCTCCGGAATCTGTAGAAAAACACCGAGCTCTCATCAGTGCTTGATAAAACAGAACCAGTAACTTCGTCGGAGTGAAGGTTCAGAAGGCAGCAGTACCTGATAAATCTCACGCATGTAAGCATGAAGGTTGGGATACTCGATTAGCTTCTTCTTGGTGCATTTGAACAACACGATGTAGACGAGATCGAACCGGATTAGCGTAGTGAACAAGCAAACGTCTGCAAGTGTGAGTTCGCCTCCGCACAAGTATCTCGAACCGCTTAAATGATCTTCGATCGTGTCCAGTGTATCGAACAACTCGTTCACCGCTGTGTCGTATGCTTGTTGAGACTGAGCAAACCCACATCTGCAAAAATCGGCAGAAACTGTAAGAGCAAAAACGGATACAAAAGCAAATAAAACCGGTTTCAAACTTTCGATAAAAAATAGAACTTAACGACACTAAACGTTTGATAACCGGTTCAATTCGTGCGTATTACCCTACTCAAAGTGAATTAAATGCGGACAAGTCAGTTGGTTTTTTTTTCCATCAAATTGGAATCACCATATACGATCACAGTAGTTTAGAAGAGGAGTTTATGGTCGAAACAACAAAGAATTAGCGGATTAATTAGTAATTAATGACCTATAAACTCCATTGTTGACATTGGGGTAGATTATGCTATTCCACTTCTCAATCTTCTGCTTCAATGGAGCTGGCGAAAGATCCAAACCCGGATTACGAGCCAACTCATTGAGTCCCGAGTTGAACAATTGGATTATATCATAGCTCTCGTTGCAGACCACTTCTTTCCTCTTCGCGTCCCAAAGCATCGGCACGGTGGACCTTCCGTCGTACCCTCCCGCCCTGGATTTATACACCTCCTTTAGAGTTTTGCACCCATTTGCTTTATCCGGGCCGGGGGTAATGGTATTCGGGTCGGAAATAGCGGAGTTGTTGAATTGCCAAGAGCCGTCGAGGCCCGGAGCGGCGATCGAGACCGGAACGGCGTCTTCGAGGCCCTTGAGTGCCCGGACTATGAGGGTGCGGTGGGCCCAGGGGCAGGGGAGGCCCACGTAGAGGTGGAGGGAGGTTTGGGACTGGCGGGGGATTTGGTTGGGTAAGGCGCGGAATTTGGAGGGTGGTCTGGTGTAGCCGAGGGTGGGGTCGGAGGGGGCGAGCTGGGACATCATGATGCGCCACGTGGAGTGCCAGGCGGTTCGGACAGTGGAGATGAGGAGGCCGGGCGGGAGGGACGGGCCCCACAGGAACTTGGTGACGGAGGAGAGGAGGGAAGTCGGGTCCGGCGGTTGGGGTGGTTGGCTGTTGCTGGACATTTTAGCGCTGACGTGGCAGATGCTGGGTTTGTGTTTGGTCCGTCTGAAGGTGCTGGGTTTGTGGAGCGGCGGAGTTGGGAGGTGGAGGGACATGAGCAGGGACATCTTCAAACTGCTGGGTTTCCAGTTCTGATCGAGGATAAGTCCCCTCTATACGACACGTCGTTTGGAATCAGTGTCGTTGTCCGCGCGCGAACTGGGTAAAACGGCGTCGTGCCGTCCATATGGAGAAAAATTGACATTTAGAGCGCGGGAAAATCAGAAACCCAAACAGCCAGACGCTGCCGCTCCGCCTCTTTGATAAAATTGACAATCGTATCCTCCAATTCGTATCTCCCATTGAACATTTACACCGAAAGAGCTTGGGCAGTTGAGTCTTTTGGACTTCAGAGGCGGAAGGAAGAAGACTATGGGTTGGAGGCACCCACAAATCTCCATGGAAGAAGTCGTGAATCTGATCAAGGGGTTCGTAGATATACTGATTCTGCTTTCTGGGTACCAATCGTCTGGTCGAATTGCCCACTGGGACTCTCACAACGTCAAGAAAGCACTCCAATGGGGTCTCTTCTTTGAGCAGGTCAAATTTTCACTACTTTTTCTCAATTTTATTTCGTTTAAGTGATAAGGGTATCTCTGAATTCCATTGTCCTTTCATTTGGGTACTGAAAGATGAGATCTTGTTTCGGTGTTATTATCAGGTTTTCGGAAGTTTTAGCTGCTCAGATGATTATGCGAGTTCTGTGGAGGAACTTGATGCAGCTCTATCCGAAATGACATCAGCTGCCTCTTTCCCTAAGGTTAGTTTTGTAAATTTGTAAAATTTTTTGTTTTGACACCTTGAATTTTTTAAGTGAACTTGTTTGTTAAGTCATAGTTATATGTGATAAACCAGGGTCTTGCTCATCTGTCGTCTGCTACTCTTGCTAAGGCACGGCGCTTTGTATTAGAACATCTCATTCATACATTGCCTTTGAGGGATGTACATCTAAGAGCTTTGCTGACGGCAACTGTGGAGATGGATCTCGAGGAGCTATCGGAAACTGAGCATGACTTTCTGAATGCGTACTTCAACAAGTTGAAATCGCAGAACACATCGCTTGATCAAAGAATTGAACCAGCTACAACGACTGAAAATTGTGGCAGTGATGGTTTCACAAGGTACGTGGTCCAAGAGCTCTTGAGGAGGTGGTCTACTGCATCTTTCATAACATCGGTTGAAGCAGGCTTAGATGTTCTTTCTCAAAGTGTCAGACATAGCAGTTGGAGCGAGTTTGATGATAACTTGCTTAAGGAACAACTAAAGCATGAAAATGCTCCAGAGTAAGTGGGATATGTGTGTGCACAAACTTGTATTTTGTGGAAGAGTTAGTAATGTGTGTGAGTGAAGTGAATTGTTCCCTATGCGTACCGTATGGTGTGAGGAGTTATAGTAGAGTCGTATACTATATGTGTCTGGTTTAAGGAGTAAGTCGCTAGTTTCTTGGTAAAGGTAGTATGTCTGCCATAAATTCGTCTTCTAAGATTCAATTAGTTGAGTTATGCGTTTTTTCTTTTATATTTCTAGAAAAGTTTGCATGCAAAATCAAAATATTACTGTTGGATGTCTCAATGCTGGGGCCTGAACTGAATATCTTGTGGCTCCTTATTCAGGATTGTAGAGTGGTTGCTTGGTTCTATGACATGGAACCGCTGGAAATCAAAGAGTCTCTCTTATTTTCTTGATAAGAGAACTATTCGGTTGGTGTCAGGTGCCAGTATGATATTTTCAGCCCCTAAGATTCAGTGGGTACAAATTTTTGAACGGTTGAATTTGAATATTTCAGCAGGAAGCAGTGGTGACGGTCTGTGCGAGACAATTGTAAGTAAGTTCAGTTCAAGAAAGAAATTACCAACTTAGACTGAATTCTTATTTTTACTTTGACAAATCCCTTGAACGATTGATTCTCTCCGACAGTAAATATTCCTTATTTTCAAGGTTGCCTGGTTATGTGCCCTAGGCTTGTATATAATTAACTTCGTGCACAGATGCATACTATGCAGTTCTTTCATAAGAGAGTTTTAGGTGCCTAATAATATAGTCAATTTCTATCTTAGGAATAAATTGTACTCTTGTTTCTTATCCTAGAAATTTTTGCCCCTTGCACATCCTACAAGACGATGTCAAACTATGAAACTGGATATGTTACTGACTTTACTCACAATAATAACTGAATGCTTTTCCTCTCTTGAAACAGGAGCTCTTGTTACTAGGGTGTATTACAAGCAGATGGACTTCTCTAATTGAACATTTGATGTCAATTTCTCATGACTACAAAAATATTTTAGAGCAATATAATGAAGTATGCAAATTACTTCATGGAAGATCTACAGATCTTAAATCTAAGCAGGAAGCATCGTGTACAAAGGTACACTATTAAATACATACAAGTATACGTATGTGTGTGTGTGTGTGGTGTACACTTGTACATGTAAAATTTGCTATGCATGACATTATTAATTACTCTCTTTTCGTGTCCTTTTTGCCTGTGTGCCTGAGTGTCTGCTATTCTGCAGCTTTGGGATTTCTCTGTTCTTCATTGCTGGTTCATGTTTTGTCTTCCTTGCATTTCTAATCATGGGTGTTTTATATGTGTGAAACTAGGGAAGTGATATTCTCGAGTATTTGAGTGGATTTCTGGGAAATCAGATGCATCAGTTGTGGAAAGTATCCCCAGTTCTTGTAGCCGTTGCAATTCCTTCCTGGTATATTCTTATACATTCTCTGAAATGCTTGAATGTGCCGTGGACTTTGAATTAATTTTGGAATATGAACTGAACTGAGTCATAGGTTTGGAATGGTTTTAATTCCCCCCCTTTACATTTGTTTAGTTTAAGCGCCTTTTTTATTTTTTATTGAAATAGTTTTATTAAGTACCTATGCATTAATAAGAATGACTGATGGTGATATCTTATATGACATCGTAAACTAGTTTAGTTTTATGGAATTTTTATCACTTGTTTTCAAGTGTGTGTTTTGTAATTGAAGCATGCAATACTTTTTACTGCAGGTCACCCTTGTTTAGACTTTACTTGAGCGAAATTCAGATTCAGTTTCAAGGAGATTTTTCGACAATGAGGTTTTTCTATTTTAACTCTTCCTACTGAAAATATTTGCCCAGATGTATGATTGTCGCGAGACAATAATTCTGTTACAGTCAGAAATTCACGCACACTTTGTTTTGCAGATGCTGCAACTGTGCTAATGATAAGAAGGAGCACAATGACTGTAAGTATATTAAATTAATTGAACAGTCGTCCCCTCCCCTTTTCTCTTAAAATAATGCTTACAAGGAAGTTGTAGAATTAACTCGTAACTTAATTCCAGGTGAACTTGCCGAGAGAATTTGGTGCCTTTACATTTTTCATGTCAATGTCTCTCATGTAGCCTGAAGTCGCCGATGGAGCTTGAACTGTTTTGAAATATTTGCTAGTCATCTGTAAGCATATTTATCATCCATGCAAATCTGAATCATTTCTACTCCATTTGTCATTTATTGCTCGTTATATGAAGTGTTAGACAGATTAATTTATGTAGGCTTGGATTTATGGAACTAAATATATAAGTCGAAATCTAATAAATCGTTTGAAGTTGGAACGAAAGAAAGTTTGAAAGGAGCATTTTCTTTTTTGGTTTGGGGAACTTGTGACTATTCTAAATGCAGTAGTGTAACTGTTATGTTTTGCTCAGATATATGCTTTGTATGTAAGCACAATTTTGCTTAATTATTATTTTTAATTGTATTGGTATCGAAGATCTACACGACACAATTTTTGGTGACCTTTATGGGGCCTTTTGTGACCAACCATGTGATGAAAACACTATATGAAGTTCAAAGAAAATGATTAATAAGTTTACTCTATTGTTCTTGTAGGTATGATAGGGCCGGTGTGAAACTTTGGGCACAAGAGTCGATCTCATTCCACTTATATGCTGCCAGGAACTTTCGCCATCAAGCTTCCTTTGAATCAGAAGCCAAAAAACAACAGATAAGAAAAATCAACTTTTTTTGTCAAAAAGTGCTTTTCTCCCTCGACTGACATTACATCACTTGAGGCAAGTCATCAATTCCTTCTCAAATCTGGGTCCTATAGGACCTGGAATAGTATCAAATTTTTTTTATTTGATTGTTGATTGTAACGTTTATCCGCTCCCACCAATGAGAATGCGACATGTTGTTGATTATGCCTGCTAGTGGGAATTGTTACTTGAAAGCTTCATCTGTGGCTTTCCCTGTTTCTAGTTACACCATCATTCTTGCTGCTTCTTTTTGCTTCCACCCATCTCTCTATAAAATGGCGCACGGTCAAGGTGGAGGAGGAACTAAAAATATGAAAGTTTCTAGCATCTCTGTCTGTTGGAAAATCCAGTGTTCGAAGCCATTGAAGAGAATCGCAAGCGCGGGGTCTGAGGTCAAGCTTGTTGGCAATCAAAGAAGTGCATCCTCAATGGGTTATTGCCGCAGTTCATATCTTTTGAGGCAGTTGTTTTGGAAGCTGAAGTCACAGTGGAAACAAGGTTTGGGATGGCAAAAGAGCTACAACCGGTACAGCTATGATCTTCAGAGCTACTCTCTCAACTTCGACAACGGGTTCAATGACCATCACTCATAGTTTCTGTTTCCGTCCACTCAACGGAGTAAACTTTAAAGAAACCATTAGAGCATATGGACACTTTTTCCTATAAGATATATAGATATATTTTCGATTTACTTGATTCTATATTTTCATGCAACTTAGATTTACCATGAGAGTTGGCAAATAACAGCATGAACATTTTGTTTCATTTTCCATCTATTTTGCTTCTCTTCAGCGAGATGAATGTTGGAGAAATAATTTCCGCATACTATAAAAATTGCGATTTCTTGTCATTTTATTAGTGGAGCAAATATTATTATTCTTGCAATCTTTCTACTTTTGATTGTCAAAAAGATAAAGTGAACTCCACAGATAAGGTTTGGGGTCCACTGTTCATTGCCATGTTCGTTTTGTATTCAATTCCAAGATCACTGCCATTAACAAACTCGACCTAATTTTTGTTTCCATTTGGAAAGAAAAGTGACCTAAAATTGTGGGGATCGTTATTTGTTTATCCACATTTTGTTTTGCTTAACTTCTTTCTACCAAAACTTCATGTTTTAGCATCCGTTGATTTTTATAGATGTCGAGTAACTAAGGGTGAGATTTTAGCATCCGATCAGAATCTCAATTCGACCTGGGGAGAAATCTTATCCTATCACCGGGATAAGTTACCTCAAATGTGATAAGTGAAACACTTAGATAAAGACATATCACTGATTACACTAAAAAATTTTCCAGACTTGGAACAATGATAAGGTAGAAGAACCTTTAACTTGAGGAACTCGCATAATTATATAATACTTTTCCTTTGTGCCATTGGATGTTTTGTTTTCCACTTACCTTGTCCCAAATTTGTAATATTTCCTTGGAAATTCATGAACTATGACGAACCTGCTCACAGAACCCAAATGACATTTAAATCGATGGCAAAGATTCATTGATGAAGAACTATGATGGGCATGCATGAAATGCTAATTAAGCTAAATTAGTAGAATTTTATTTATTTTTCATTATGCAAGTGATATTATGAGAGAGAAATCGAACTCAGGACTTTGAATCCAGTGCAAAATAAATGATTACAAACTAGGAAACAAATTTATGAGTTGTGAAGCATAAATTAGCCTTTTTGTCCAGTTGGCCATTACATATATTCATTAATCCACAAATCAGTTTGCTAGCCATCAAACTTAATTGATTACACCATGTGATCTTGGAGCAAAAGGCCATGCCAATCCATGCCCCACATCCCATGCCACCTCTAAATTTTTGAGAATATTTTTTGCTCACCACCCTGAAATGACAGTGATGCTCACCACTTAAATTTTGAGATCTGTGTAGTTGATAGATGCAAATCTAAAAATTAAAACTCATCCAACGCTAATAAATAGGGTGGTGAACATTATCACCACTTGTGGGCAATGAGAAAAAAATGCACCCCTTAATTCTTTACTTACCCCTCCCTATCTATCCTCACCCATTTTCTCTCCATCTCCACCTCCTTTCTTTCCACCACATCCAAATGGGAAAACTCACCGGATTTCTAATTTTTCTCTCAGGCTTGGTGGTTGCAGCAGCAGCAGCATATTGGAACATTTTGAAAACCCGAAAAACTGATAGCGTTGAATTGGGAGATGAGTTGAAGAAGTACTGTGAGAGTTGGAGGATCAATGTTGATGTGAACAGCATTAGAGGGTTTGATGTTGCACCCCAAGAATGTGTTGGGTACATTAAGAAATACATGACGTCTTCTCAGTACAAGGCTGACTCACAGAAGCCCTTGGAGGAGATGTCACTCTCTACTTAGCAGCAGCTGCTGCACATTGGAGGGTGATGGCAAAGATGCTTGGATTTTTGATGTCGATGACACACTTTTCTCCACCATTCCTTACTTCAAGAAACACGGTTTCGGGTAAGTCACATTTTAAGAACCGTTCGTGAGATTTGAACTCTGGAAAACGAGGTGGAGACTAGATGTCACTGACGTACTTTTGTTTTCGGAAAATTCAAACTAGGGGAGAGAAGCTGAATGGGACTTGTTTGGAGGCTTGGTTGAGAGAAGGCAAGGCACCAGCTTTTGAGCACACACTGAAGCTCTTCCATGAGATCAAAGATAGTGGGATCAAGATCTTTTTAATCTCTTCAAGACGGGAAAAATTGGTTGTGGAGTCAAAAATAATCATAAGGCGACACGTGAATTTTTGGATAGAAGAGGACAAAAATACTTTTGAGGCATACCGGATTCCTACGCGCGAGCAGCGGGCAATCATCCCTCAACCAAGTTAAAAGTGCCCAAAATAGGTAACAAATTCAAAACTATTTCATCCACCCTCATCCTATATTCTCCACAAGGTAATTATTTCATAACCCCCAAAACATTTCTTTTCAATTATGTTAATTAGTCAATTAATAGATTTATTATCTAATTAATCTATTAATGGCTAATTAACTACAAATTACACCAAAAAAATACCACAAATGACCGGTCCCTATTCTCCTAATAGGGCCTGCCATATCCCTATAAATAGCTCTCAATTCTCTCCAAAAACTAATTCCAAGTCTCTTGCAAAACTCTACAAAATTCTCCAAACACTATTCCCTCAAAATTCTAACTTTGGCATCGGAGGTTCTTCGGCCAAAGCCCCCCATTCATCATGGGCGCATGAGGCTTTTGGCCTTGACCAAATGTGTGATTTGTTTTGTAGGTGCTTTTTTGTCCAAAATCAAGGAGGAAGAAATTTGCATCCACATTTATCATCATAATCCATTAGGGTTGGATACCATGGATGGACTGGTCTCATACTGAGTTATGGAATATCATCAAGGTTTCAAATCCATATTTTTCATAGTTATTTTATTCTTAAAGAGAACAGAAGGATGAATCAATCAATGTTTCTACAAGAAGCACTTTTGCTCATGAGCGTTTTTGTTACAAGTGCTTTTGTTATAAACATGTACAAGGTGTAAAATGCTTCATGAAGAAGCACATAGCAAATGCTTAAAGCAGAAATTAAATGCTTCAACGACCTAAAAGTACTTTTAATTTTCTTCGCCAAACACTATTAAAAGCAGTTTTAGGACTTTCAGAAGCAGTATCTCGCTTGATAAGAGAGATCTGATTTCAAATTTCATACACCTGTGTGCAATGCAGGGGTCTTGAAGATGGGTTCAAGGAAGTGCAAAAACACAAGTCCATAGGCTGATTGATGAAAGTTACCGCATATGGGGCATCATTGGAGACCGGTGGAGCAGTTTTGAGGGACCTCCCATGGCAAAAAGGACATTCAAATTACCCAATTCCATGTACTATATCTAGCATGAGAAATTTCAGTGCATGCACTGCTGTGAAAATTCTATAATACACCAGTGTATGAATGCAACAGTGCAGTTGATGATATACCGGTGTATGAATGCAACGGTGCGGTTGATGACTGAATTTGTGTTCTTTAATCTAAACATTCCAATCTAGCTCTTTATAAAAACCGTGCATCACATACACTGGTATACTGTAGAAAGACTCATTGTTTTTGCTTTTTATTTGTGTACTTCTGAAGTGGCCAAAGCATTTGTATACTTTTTTCGAGACTTACAGCTCGGGTGGTTGAAAACAATTTATCTATGCATCGGAGGTCTTCCATATAAATCTCCGTCTCTCAATATCGCTCGAAAGGAAAATAAAGCCACGTTCTTCCTTTGAATTATTGAGAAATCATTAGAAATTGATTTCATCTAAACCTAGGTGTCTTAAAGCTCTCTTTTTTATTCCCTAAAACAAAATTGTGCTAATCATAACATTAGGGTATAATTACTTGTTGGAATTGGATTCATGATAGCTTAATCAGGTACGTACACGTAGTTGTGTATACACAGTTAGAAAATGAAAAGCCCATGGATATTCATATTCTCATTACCAACTTAGGCATATATTTATTTTGAAGCTTTTTTTTTTTTTTTTTTTTTTTAAAATCTAAAATGATCTATGTGATTGACATAATTTTTCACTTTGGTACTTAAGATTTGAAATTGATAGAAGTGGTCATGAGTTTTTTCACTATCAATCATTTTAGTTATTCTGTGAAAAATCTTCGTTAAATAAGGATCGAAATGATAAAAATACTCTCAATTTAATGAACAATTGGTCAAAATGATATGACAAAAATTGAGGGTATTTTTGTTATTTTGGTCTTTATTTAACGGACATTTTTCACTAAATGACCAAAATAATTGATGATGACCAGTTCTATTGATTTTAAATCTCATGGACCAAATAATGGTTTATGCCAATCTCAGAAATCATTTGACTAAAAAACCCATTTTCGTCGAATTTTAGCTATAATTATTATTAGAATCCGAATCATCCGATGCGTAAACTAATTGGTCATCACTTACAACTTTCATATGCTAAGTAAAAATCTTACAAAACATCTGGGAGGTTTTGATTAAGACGTTATTAACATTGAAAATCTTCATATTAACAACAAAAACCCAATTTTATTATTGAAATTTACCCTTTTATTTGGCTCAAGCAGTTTGACCCCTTCATTGCTGACTGTGTCCAGCATTCTAATTATCCTTATCCATCTGGTTTCTAACACGTTTACCAAAATTAAAAAAATCTGGTTTCTTACACGTTTCTACTCGAAATTTTAAGGACCAGGTTTGGATCCGAGGAGCAAAGACGCAATACCAGGAATAAAGCATCCGATCGACGGTCGAAAAATAGAAAAGTATGTAAGAAGTCAAAAAATATGTGTGGATATTACATTTCATAAATAATTCCCCACTTGGTCTGCCCTAATAGGCCATAGGCACCTCTTATGAGAGTGGGATCTAGTGAGATTTAAGTATCTATGTTTTTGTAAAAGAAGTTTTATGACAGTTGGACGTGGTTGGACATTTTTATCTAAGTTTTTCGCGAGAAGCGCTATAAATACATAAGCACAATAATGTTAGATAGTGTTTTCGTCTTTATATTTGCCCCAATATTTTTTTTGGGTCTGTGTGTTTCAAATTTGATCAATTTGGTCTTTATATTTTGCCACTTTAATGTACTTCAATGTTTCAAAGAGCTACGTGTACACATTAATGTTTACACTAAACATGAATTCCACACGATTAAAAGATGAAAACACATGAATCAAACAAATCAACCTGTAAGGTTGAGTCAGTTGGTACCACACCCCTTCTTTATTGCACCCAAATTTAAATTCTATTGTTCCGTAAAATACAATTGATTAAAATTACTTTGTCAAATCGACCAGATAAAGGACGAAAAAAAAATACGTGAATGTATTGTAGTCAAATCTGAGAACATGCAAAACTACGCATGGATCAAAAAAGTATATAAAACATAAAAGAGAAAAAAAAGGTAAAGGAAGTTAATTAGTTAAATGTCTTGTCTCCTTGGCCATATTTGGCCTTTGGCTACTCCAAAGAACATTTTTGGTTTTTCAACCCTAAAATAATCGTGGAATGAGATCTTTTTCGAATCTCTTCTATCAAGATTACTGAATTAAGTGATTTAAATATTTGAAATTTCATCCAATAATAAAAAATTATTATAGTTTTTAAATAGTTAATACAGGTGGACCGTTAGATGAAATTTTAAAAACTCGAATAATTTGATCAAGTGATTTTGACGGAAGAGATAAGGAGAAGATGTCTTTTCAATAATCACAATAATCATAAAGCTGAAACACATGCCCCACGTGCACCTCGCCCAGATATTTTCACCGCCCGCCTATCGCAGTCCTCCCTCACGTGTGCCCGCACGTATGCCCGTGGAGACGTGTTTAAACGCACCACTAAGGCGCGTGGAAGAATCCTACTATTCCTTAAAACGCAGAGAGCCCCCAAAACTCCAAAGGAAAAAAGGGGGCACCAAAACCAAGCGCACTCGCGTGACTCGTCACCGTTCACTTCCCTTCCCTTCCCATCTCGTTCTTTCGCTCGCACCGCCGGTGACGGAATTTTAAAACACCCGCCTGTTGTTCTACACGGGTCTCCGTCGTCATCCTCCAAATTCCTGGTTTCGATTCGATTCTGCGTGAACCGGGGCTCGCTATCGAGATTTAGGTCCGTATTCGATATACCCTTTTGATAATTTTGGGGTTTTTGGGTGGAATTCGGGGATTTTTGGCTCTTTGTGGATGCCCCCATTTGGCGTTTTGATTCAATTATTTTCATATATTTTTTTTTCGAATTGGTATTGTTTGGTGGAAATTAATTTGGTTTTCGATGGATATTGTGGTTTGTTGTTGATCAATTTTGGTGCATGTGTTGGTTTGGATGTGTAGCAATTGTATTCCATGGTGGGGGTGTAATGTTGTAGCTGTTTTGTGACTGTAATGAATTGCATGCTTTGATGAAATTTGATTGCTCGAGCTTGTAATCAATTGCTTTGTGATTTAGTTTTCGGGGTTTTGCGTGGAGGGTACATGGTAGAATATAGGGATATAGTTGAAGAATGCTTCTAAAATGTGAAACATTAAGTGTGAAGTTTCTATTCGGTAATTGGCAACTGAAGGTTCTTCGTAGATTTTTGTTTGATTGACATAAGTTGAATAATTTTCCGGGGCGTTTCAGAGTCGGACAAATAAGTGCTGTTCAAATGTGGACTTTTGATTATTTTATGTAGCATTACAACCACCTAATCAACTTCCTCATTGAAAATGACTATTAGGAAAGCTTTTTGGATAAGTTCGTTCGGATAGTAGGGTTCTCCCACTCATAGTTTAAGGGGCTCATTTGGTCAGGGCTTGGAATGGTATCCATTCAGGGCACTGCGATGTAATTGTACACTCATTCCTGTGGGTTCTTTTTGTGAAATCATTTTCATGGTTTGGGGAAAGATTTTATCATCTTCATGCTAACAGATGCTTTCATTTCATGATGGTTGGTTTTGATCATATCTTGCATTTATTCTTATGTTTACAGGCGAAAATTGATGACCCCTTTCAGTTGTTTTGCTGTCAATAACAAGCAAAAGGTGCGCAGTCAGTAAGATTTAAGTTGGTAGGTATCATCACTATCGCAAGCTAAGCTAATAGCTCATGACTAGATTACTGATGCTCCCACTTTTCTGATTTTAGGACTATAGATGGAGGCACGCCCTGCTATGTCCATCCAGAGATCAGCTGCAAAGCAGCTTACTCATATGGGGTTCTCTGCAGCAATGTCTTCATCCTTACCAGTCCTTCCAACTTCTTTGGAAGAGACACATCCCAAGTTGCCAGACTCCCAACAGGTTTCCATGGAAAGAGAACTTATGACAAGGCCTGTTGTGCATGCTGGTCACTTAACCTCCAACAGTGGAGTAGTTGGTCACATATTTTCATCATCATCCGGATTTTCAACAGATCTTCACTACTCAACTCTTTCACCTCATGAAAAACAGCCAAAAAACTCTCCCTTC
This sequence comes from Heteromeles arbutifolia, assembly GCA_024362995.1. Classification (NCBI taxonomy): domain Eukaryota; kingdom Viridiplantae; phylum Streptophyta; class Magnoliopsida; order Rosales; family Rosaceae; genus Heteromeles; species Heteromeles arbutifolia. The sequence continues at coordinate 13,319,263 of JANCRC010000002.1, read as the reverse complement.
ATTTCTCAGTCATCGAGTTCTGCAGCTTTGCCATTACCACATTCTCCTCATTCAGGTTTTCTTCAGTCAACAGAATCTTGTCCTTATCCCAAAGAAAACAATGGTTCTTGGTGTACAGATCCACTGCCAGGTTTCCTTGATTTTCCTGTAAATAACCATGTTGAGAATAGTCAAATAGAGAGCAGTAGTTGTAGCGGCATAATGGCTGCTGATGAATTTGTTAAGCGACATGATTGGCAGGAATGGGCAGATCAGCTAATTACTGATGATGATGCTTTAACTTCTAACTGGAATGAGCTTCTTGTTGACAATAACGTAACAGATCTGGAACAAAAGGTTGAGATATTCTGATATGGTTGGTCCATGATATACATTTGCAAGTGTGATGGAATTTATCCGCCATTATTATCAAAATAGAAAAACCAATTCGGTTCTTATTATGTTGTTTCAGATGAAATGCCAGGCTTCCAAACCATCCTCAAATTTTTCGGTTCAGCAGTCCCAAGTTCATCAGCAACAACCTGCTTCATCTGGGGAAATCATTCCTGCTCCATCTAGAGAAATCACTCCTGCTTCATCTAGGGAAATCATTTCTGTTACTGCCCCTTCCTCAGCTAATAGTGCCCCTGCCAAGGCGCGCATGCGTTGGACGCCTGAACTTCATGAGGCCTTTGTGGAGGCTGTTAACCTACTTGGCGGTAGTGAAAGTGTGTAACTTGGAATTCCTCTGGCTTCACTGAATTCTTAGCCTAAGATACAAACTTCTAACTCAATTAAACTTTTACTTCTCACAGGAGCAACTCCTAAGGGTGTGCTAAAGCTCATGAATGTTGAAGGCTTGACTATCTATCATGTGAAAAGTCACTTGCAGGTACACTAGCTCCTTTAGCTGATAAATAGTTTCCAATAGAAACTCTTGTGTGAGAGAGAGAACATTTTTTTGATTGGAGATCGTTTTGAATTGCAGAAATATAGGACTGCTAGATACAGACCAGAGTCATCTGAAGGTATATAGCTAATGCTTCCATGTATATACATGCGTACCTGTATATGTATATTATGTAGATATGTGTATGGAACTATGCATGCATAATTGCATAAATCTGTAGAGAATATGTTGATTGTATTTTGCTCTATTTCCTATTAAGCTCTTGTTATTATATAATGCATCAGCCTCTTTGTTATGATATTTTTGTGCGGGACTGGTGGATAAAACAAGACTTATACAAGCGCCAAATTTTTTACAATTAGACAGTCTGATGTGAAAATTTTTTTCTCTTAGAAAATTTCATTTCTTGTTAAAAAAATAATGTTCTGTTCTTTGGTGTTGGAGATAGTGTGGTTGAGAAAATAATTCGGATCTCTTTTTCTTTTTATACTGTGTTTCTTGTTTTTGATGCTGTCAAATGAGAAATTATTTTTGACTTCTTTTCATACCCAGCTGCCCAGAATTTGACTTGCACTATTTCAAAATTTCCACTATATATAAGTTGATTTTCCAAGTCTCAGAACCTTTCCCCTAGCATCTCTGAGAAGGCTATGCTTGGGTGAATATTTGAATTCTCATTATTCTTTTACGTTTTCATACTAGTGATCTCAGTATTTTTCTTAGTCTATTCACCAGTACCGTACAGGTTCCTCAACATATCATCCTATGAGGTATTTTGGTGCTGAAATGCTTGTTTTAATCTCCTTGAGTGTCATGCTCTATCCTTGAGACTTTGAAGTTGGCATGGATGTGCTTACCTCATTTTTTAATACCTTATGTAGTTAGTTAATGTGATGTGTTAATAAACGTTCTTTTGTAGGCGCCTCGGAGAAGAAATTGACTCCAATTGAAGAAATGACGTCTCTTGACTTGAAAACGTAAGTCAATTACTGACTAATTCTTTAGACCTATTGGTCCGATGATTGTGAAGTAGCATTTTACATGTGGTACTTGTTTTACATAATCATTGCAAGGTTGCAACATCTGATGATACACCTTGTGGTTATCTAGTTACTGCTAATAACATATGGTATTCCCATAGATAAAGTCTTTAGACTCTATACTTTGTGGATTTTGAATGAAAAGAATGCTGCTTGATGTGGATAGGAACTCTTTCTTGAAAAAAGAATAAAAAGATAGAAAAGTGATAACAGTATGAGACTTTACTGGAATTTGGTTGACCCCAAAGTTTCAAGATGATCTGCATAGGTTTATAATTAGATTCTTTTATTTCTTTTGGGTGAGATAAACGATGTGTAGTTTGAAATTGGATTCACCAATTATTAGATATGGTTTCATACACCCTGCTGCTCTGATGGGCAGTTGGAACTCAAATGTGCTGCTGCAGCATCCATAGATTTGCCATGGATGCTCCACTGTATATTAGTTAGCCATTGCTGTTTAGAGATCTTAGGTTCACATAAACAGAATGTCTCCTTGTATTATACTGCAACTTTAGTGTTTATCGCTGGAGTTAACTTGAGAGTTCCGAGTTGAAGGTTATTGTCGTTTAAGTGCCTTCCTGTCCACTTTTTAACAAGATTCATAGGGTTAACTTTAGTGTTTATCTTCACTGTTTAACCTCATGGTGGTGGGATGATTAATAAAATAAAAGACCTTAATTGCTAACTTTAGCATTTGAAAGATGTTGACTATTGTTTTTTTTTTCCCAATTGTTCATGGGACCTAGAATCTATTTGTAATTTTGATAGGACCAAGGCACTGTTAACTTTAGCACTTGGAAGATACTGTTAACTCCTCAACTATTTGAATGCTGTAAGCCCAGAGTGGGTCTAATAGATTGCCCAAGGGTCACAAATGATTAACCTTCTACCTATTGACTTGTCTTCTATCATCTCATTTTGTATTGTTACCATGTTCTATTTTTCTGAAACTTTCTACTCATTTGATTTGGGTAACAGTGGTATCGAGATCACTGAAGCTCTGCGACTGCAGATGGAAGTTCAGAAGCAACTGCATGAACAGCTTGAGGTATGAATTTGTTCATTGGAAAAGGATTTTTCTTTCCAATTGGTCAACTGGTTGAGTTATCCTCATAAAATATATTCTAAAGGTTTTGTTTATCTTTACCACCGGTTACTGCTGAGAAAGTTTGTGACAAACATTTATAGCCCTGTTGCACTTTTTTGGAATTGGTCAAATCTGGAACCTCAAATTTATGCGTTCTTAAACTGTGGTGTACATTTCCGGGTTCTATTCATCTGTTTTTCCTTTTGTTGGTTTAATCCTCCTGGGTTTCTGTTTTGCCAATTTTATGTGGTGCCACCCATAACTTTCCTCTTTGTGCAGATTCAAAGAAATCTGCAGTTACGAATAGAAGAACAAGGGAAGTATCTTCAAATGATGTTTGAGAAGCAATGCAAGTCAGGTATTGACACGCTGAACCCATCATCATCCAATTTGGACGACCCCTCCGCTCAGTCTTCAGATGCAATGCAAGTTTGTCTCGACAAAAGTGAACCGGAGTCTTCCAAGTTGGACCAAGGCGAGACTCAAACTGATCCAGTTAAAGCCAACCCCACATCATCAGGTGGTTCACAGGAACCGGAAGGGAAGCAGAAGGCACCTGAAACGGAAACTGTTGCCCAGAATCCCGAGCCAGATGTTGGTGAGGCCAGTTCCCAACCTCCAAAGCGTGCCAAAATCAAAGAATAGGTCATATATCATCTGTTAAATCAGTATTAGACTGACTAATCTTTCCTGATTTATAGGTGGTCTAAAATTTTAAGATAGGCATGTTTGCCTTTTGAAAGATCTGTGATTTTAAGATGGGCACTGAATAAATATTGCGAATGCAGGTTTTTTTCTGTGCAATTGATAATTTATAGCTAATTATTAGCCAAGTTTGATCCAAATGCAACTTTAAAATTTTCTGTTAAAAACAATTTCTTATTCGGACGCAAGTGGCTCTTTACTGTGTAAAATGTAAAGGAGTTGAGCCCTTATATAACGTGTGGATTCGAATTTCGTCGGTGGTTAATCTAACAAAATCTATAGTTTGACAGAAAAAGAAAAAACAAAAGGCCTAATTAGATAAATGGTGGTGATATAGTACTTGGAAGATAGCCCTTGTGGTAAAAGATTCGGATTTAAATTTTTCTATTGAAGTCCGTTAGGATTTAAGCCTAAAATCAAGATTTTCGTTTAGTTTCTCCGTTAGAATTTTTTATTTTTTTATATTTTTCAGAAGAGAAATATTCATAGATATGCAGCAAGCTCTTTTTGCCAAGGGATCCGACTTTAAATGTTCTTTGCTTCATTACTTTTACAAGCGTGATTACTATTGTAATAAATTCAACGAGAATCAGAAACATCCTTCAAGCAGTCAATCTTTTGTGAGAAGTAAAACTCAGGTGCACGGGGTTCAATCGAATTTTTTTGCAAAATGGTACCTCTTTCTTGCAAATTCCGATGTCTCCGCAAGAGATTCTACAGTAAGCATGGCGGCACCATCGTCAGACACAAGCATGGCGGCACCATCCTCACGGAATTCACCACAAGGGTTTAACTCCGATTTTTTATTTTATTTTATTTTTTAACCACAAGGGTTGTCTTCTAAGTACCATATCCATGAGAACCATTTATCCAATTAGGCCAAAAATCAATTACTTACTCGGATAAATTTCCAAGCCTCTAGAAAAGGGCCTTTTTTTTGAAATTTCTCAATAATGATTGAGAAAATTGTAGTAATGATCCCTCAACTTTAACCCAATTGGAGCAATGGTCTCTCAACTAAAAATTCATAACCATTGGTTCCTCAATTGATCAAAACGTGCAACTATGATCATTTTCGTCAAATTCGTTAAAAAATTTGTTAAATGAGTCATGTGCAATGCACGTGAAGCTGAATCAAGGGGTAAATATGGGAAACTAAATGAAAAAATTGTAGAAAATGGTCCCCCAACTTTAACCCGATTGTAGCAATGATTTTTTGAACTTACTCGTTTTGACGAAAATTCTAACAAGTTGACGAAAAATGGCATAATTGCACGTTTTGTGGAGTTAAGAGATCAATGATCATGAATTTTTAATTGAGAGACCATTGCTCTAATAGGGTTAACGTTGAGGGATCATTGCTACAATTTCCTCATAATAATTATTGTAGATGCCCATTTTTTAAGAAGAAAACCTCGCGACTCAACTGCTGTTGTACTCGACTATTATTTCACTACAAGGAGGTTCTCTTTGATATTTTAAGTGTTTTTCACTAACAAGGTTAAAGAGTGCCACCATAGTTTGCATTCAAACATAAAAACCTAGAGTAATATGATTGAGAAAACGATATATATTGGCACTTATAGAAGGCTAACTATACATCTCACTCTTCAGGTTTGATTTGATTTTTAAAATAAGCGATCAAGTTTCATTCTTTTTCATTTTGCGCCATATGGTTTTGAAATTGTATCAATTTATGGTTAAATTAATTATTTAATCTTCCATTAAATTGATGATATGATGAGCGTGAAATCCTTATATGAGATAGCATGTAAGCCAACAATTTAAAGAAGGATTAGACGTTCAAAGAACCCCATGACCCATTTTGAAAATCACCTCAAATTTGGAGTGTAAATTGTAGTTAGTCCCATTATAAACTATTCTAATCTACGAGAATAAAGATTCAGACTTGATGATGTGAAGATTCTGACACACACTGCCCTAACTCACGTCCATACACTTAAATTTAGATAGAACTTAGATAGCTTGATGAGTTTTAAGAGGTGGGGTGGGTGCATGTATAATTTGTTGTTTATATTTCAATTTTTTTTTTTTTGAGTTGAAGCATTTTCCAAATGAAGAAAAAAGCAAAAACCAAACATTTTCTCCTAAAAAACACACTAGACTCAAACGTACGACTTCATAACTCACAGTAGGTACTAGGTACACAACTCCCTCATACTTTCTCTTTACACCCCAACATTTCATTATAATACCCCCTCCTTCCCTCCCCTCCCTCTCACCATCTCCGGCACCCCAAACACCTCCACTGTCATGACCTCGAACACCATGGCCACCGGCTTGTTCACCAGTTCTCGCACCCGAGTTGTGCATGGCACTCGAGGTATGCATAATGTATAGTTTTTTTATATCGTTTTTCTTATACCACAACTTTTGTCCATGAGATTTGAACTCACTCTCGAGACTGCCACTAAGATGATATGGTCGGTCATTATCAATGTATAGCTTAATTAAAATGTTGATTACTTGTTACAATTAGTAGTAAGTAGTTAAAAAATCAATGTGGAAACTGGTATGCAGTACCCGCCTCCAAGAAGGCAGTCAGTGTCATCGACAGAAGTGTCTAGTGTAAGAGAATCGATAGAGTTTCATATTTCAAAGATGTAACAAAATAATATATGGTTTACATAATATCACCGAGACCTTTTGTGATACAACTCCAAATCTAGTAAGAGGTGGTTAATTTGGGAATAATATCGATATGTGAGGCCATGGAGATCGATCCTAAACGGCAATGGCATCACAACGATCAAACTTTCTCTGTTGGAGGAAGTGGTAAGGATCTAATTCAGTTCATTTTATATTATTACAGGGAACGGAACTCCTTTTTTTATTCCTCCTTGTTTCTATAGTTGGCGGTAAGGATTCCGAAGGCGATAAAGAAGTTTTGAGTAATGCAAAATGGAAAGACTGGCAAGAAAAGAAGGGTTTGGTGAGCAAAGGTGGAGGAAATAATGATCAAGGCTTGAAAGATGATTTGCTGTAAGTTGCTTTTGAGCTTGATCTGTTTCCTTTTTTCTTCTCAACAGATGTAGCAGTGTCAATTTTTATTCCAATCTGGACTTTTCGCAGTTTGGTCAAATCCCAGGAACCACTGTGGCGAAATGTACCTATCTCATCAAGCAAACTCATCCCTTACCGCTTAGTCATTGTCCTCCGGCATGTATTTCTAGCCTTCTTCTTCCGATTTAAAATCCTAACTCCGGCGTATAATGCTTATCCCTTGTAGCTCACATCTGTAATTTGTGAGATATGGTTTGCGTTTTCCTGGATGCTTGAACAGTTCACCAAATGGAATCCGATCAACCATGAAACCTACTTAGACCGCCTGTCCATAAGGTTTGAGCGCGAGGGTGAGCCTAACACTGCCCCCGGTTGATGTCTATGTGACTACAGTGGACCCTGTCAAGGAGCCTCCAATCATTACAGCAAACACAGTTCTCTCTATCTTAGCTGTTGACTACCCTGTTGACAAGATCTGCTGTTATGTCTCGGATGCTGGTGCTTTAATGCTCCTTTTCGATGCGCTGTCAGAGACTGCTGAGTTCGCAAGAAGATGGGTGCCATTTTGCAAAAAGCATAATATTGAGCCTAGGGCCCCGGAGTTCTATTTCTCTCATAAGATTGATTACTTGAAAGACAAGGTATATCCGAACTTCATAAAGGAGCGCAGCGCCATGAAGGTAAGCTCAAAGATAATAGGATAAATTTGACATTAATTTATGTCTTCTTTAAATTCTGATGCACACTTTGGAAACAATGAAATGAGGTCTTAAGAGTATTCTTTTTTATATTGTGTGTGAAACTGCAGAGAGAGTATGAAGAATTCCAAGTGAGGACTGATACTTTGATCTCAAAGGCTCAGAAGAAACTGGAAGAAGGTTGGGTGATGCAGGATGGAACTCCATGGCCTGGGAATGACAGTCGTGATCATCCAGCAATGATCCAGGTTTAGCGTTAATATTATACTCCCCCCAATCGCCTTTTAACTGAATTTTAGGGTTTATTAGTTTCTGAAGATAAAGAGGGTAAGTCACTGTTTTCATGGTCTGCTGTGAACATTTTGCTTGATTTGCAGGTTTATTTAGGAAGTGGTACTGGTGCACGAGATGTAGACAGTGAGGAATTGCCTCGTCTTGTGTATGTCTCGCGTGAGAAACGTCCTGGCTATCAACATCAAAAGAAAGCTGGTGCCATGAATGTTGGTGAGCTAATATTGATTTAATTTGTGTACTTAAGTCGAAGATAAATTCTCGCATTCAGCAATGTTTATATCTTAAAAATGTTCCATTACTCTAAAATGTTGTATGGATCAACAGGTTCGAATGTCTGCGGTGCTTACTAATGCACCTTTCATGTTGAATCTCGACTGTGACCACTACATCAATAACAGCAAGGCTGTAAGAGAAGCTATGTGCTTCCTAATGGATCCACAGCTTGGAAAAGAGCTCTGCTATGTCCAATTTCCTCAAAGATTCGATGGCATTGATCGTCACGATAGATATGCTAATCGAAATCTAGTGTTCCTTGATGTTAAGTTCCGCTATATCTTTAACATTGTATACTCTTAAAAAGCCACTGGGGTTAGCCTAGTGGAGAGGGTGGGTGGGGTGATGGGTAGGAGTAGGTTAGGTCCAGGTTCAAAACACTCCAATGTGACAAAAAAAAAAAAAAGCATGCTGTCGAAAATACAGATTTCTATGCCTTTAATAGTTTAGCTCAATATCTAGCATTATTTTTTGGTTATAGATCAACATGAGAGGCCTAGATGGAATCCAAGGACCACTATATGTTGGAACCGGATGTGTCTTCAATAGGCAAGCATTATATGGATATGATCCGCCGGTGTCTGAGAAGCACCTTAAGATGACATGTGGCTGCATGGCCTTCCTGGTGCTTCTGTGGCTGTTGGTCGCGGTTCAAAGAAGTCTAAGGGGACGTTTGGGGTTGAGGTGATTTTCAAAAAAGCTACTGTGAAAAAAAGCTGAGGGTCATTTTTGTGTTTGGTAAACTTCCAGCTTTAGCTTTTTTTCACAGTTTTGGGTGAAAAAAAAGCCAAAAAACAGAAGCAGCAAAATGCAGCTTTGAAAAGCTGGCTTTTCAGCTTCTGCGCAAACCTCAAAACGCGGGTGAACAGTAACCCTTTAATGAAAGTTTCTGGCAATCCTACCCTTCATCTCTATCATCCCCTTTCTGGGTTTCTGGGTTGCGGGGAGCAAAGCAACAAATAAGTGGATTCAAACATCACAAATTCAACACCCAAGAGTACAAATTTCACAACAACCCAAAAGATCAAATGCAAAAAAATTTTCAAAATTTAATCACAAAAATTTGATACCTTAATTGCCAAAGCAACTTCTTCCTGGCGCTCGAGCTCGGTGAGCACATCAATCATATCCGTCTTCAGGAGCCTCAAAACGTGGGTCTTTACAAACTTCCCCAGCTTATGGGTTGCGGGGAGCAGAGTGAGGGAGGAGTGGAATCGGGTTTCTGGGTTGCGGGGAGCAGAGTGGGCGCGCGAGGGGATCTCGGATAAGAGGGCCGGCGAGGGGATCTCGGAGGTGCAATTGGCGGAGGTCGTCAATGGCGATGGAATTACAGAGAGTGTTTGGGGTTTGGGGGTTTGGATCTTCGGCGGAGATTGAAATCGAGATATGAGGCTACTTTTTATTTCATAAAACATATTATTTAATATTACTATTATTATTATGATAGTAATATTAAATAAAACATAATAATAATAATATAATATTATACCCTTTTTTGTCATTTCACACAGTCACAGCTGTTTTACTTAAAAGTTTACTAAACACTATCATACTGCTTTTTTTTTCCAAAAGCACTTTTACAAAAAAGTTTACCAAACACTCTGCTGCTTTATTTCACAGCCGCTTAATCTCACAGCACAGCAGAAGCAGTTTTTTTTCAAAGCACAGCAATACCAAACCAGCCCTAAGAAGCATGGGGTGAGAAGTCTTATCGGGGGACTTTACCCCAAGAAGAAGAAAATGATGGGAAGGAACCAGGTAAGGACCGGAAGCATACCAACGTTTGATCTTGAAGAAATTGAAGAAGGGTTTAAATGCTATGATGGGCTGGAGAAATCATCATTCATGTCACAGAAAAATTTCGACAAACGTTTTGGACTATCACCGGCTTTTATGGCTTCCACTCTCTTGGAGTATGGTGGGCTTCCTGAAGGGACTAATAGCCAAAAGGTCGTTAGGGAGGCCATAGATGTTATTAGCTGTGGCTATGAAGATAAAACTGAATGGGGAAAAGAGGTATGTAGCATTATGATGAACTTCTTCTATATGTATGAAGATTTAAGGTGCATAAATTCAGCGTAACCATTTGATTTGTAGGAATTATGCATAAATAGAACCGGTTAGAAACTTTTAATTAAAAACAGAACTTAGCACACCATGTAGAAACCAATATCTTCTCGAGTAAGGAACAAGTTAGAGAGAGAAGGAGAAATGTAGAGAGACAGAGAATTGTGATGAAATACTTTTCATTACTTGATAATGTTATTACATTGAAGGTCTCGTTTGGCAGCTCGGACTGTACTGACTATTTCTGTCCGATAGGATAAATAGCCACCGAATAGTACTGACTAAATTAGTCAGGCGTTTGGTGCAGTATCGGACTAATGACTGTATTATTTATATTGTGTTTGGTTTTATACCGGATAGAAGGAATCAAACTTAAAATAAAATTAAAAAAAAAACTGGAACCATCACTTTTGTTCCCAGATCTCTCCGCCGCACCCTCACACTCCCTCCCCCTCTCTCTTCTTCTTCCCCGACTGCAGAAGAATCCCAATTATCAAACCCAAATTTCAATCCAACCTAACAAATCAGATGATTGGTGCAATATTGGGCTAATAACCGGATTGTTTAAATAGAAAGACCTGTATTTTGTTCTTGCATAAATTGCAGATTTGAATCTGAGGAAGGGGAGGGCAACAATAGCAATTCCATCACTTCCTTCAATCACTGCCGCCAGATCGATCATATCCATGGTTCTAACCTATTCAAATAAAAAGCCCAGATGAAATCTTTCCCAGATAACATCAAATGTAAATTCCCCAAATTACCTTGACAAAAAATCCCCAAAATTAAAAATCGCAGAACAAAAGTTCTGCAACCAATTCCCTCCAACCCTTAACAAAGCATTCTACAACCAATTTGCGTGTCAACCACCTTTAACAAATCAAACTCCAACCCTTTCTTCTTCAGCTCCTTGATGAACTTTCCCAGAAGATTCTTATCCTCGTTCTCTCTCCAACAACTTCTCCAGTTACCCCTTTGTGTCGGTTTTATACCCCATCTCGCCCAAATGACACCCAGTGATAATTAGAGCGACAGGATCCAGGACCAGCGGTCCAGCTGCATGCGAACTCGTGCGGGTACCGCGACGAGGAATTGAAGAGGAGGGCGAAGGCTGTGGAGTGAACGAGGAAGAAGAAGATGAAATCATTGTGATTTACCTTCGAACCGAGTCGATTTGGGGTTCTTTGAGAGAGACCCTATTGAGAATTAACTCTTCTTCTTTCAGCCATTGCTTCGGAAGTGGGTGTAAGGAGAAAGAGAAGACGAATGAGAAGAAAACGAGGAAGAAAAATCTGGGATTGGCGATGGCAACAGCAGCGAGCTTGTAGAACAATGCGAGAGAGCGAGAGCGATAGCGGATGGACCCGACTAATAATACAAAGGTTTTTGGAAGGATAAATAAACGGGCATACACTGGATAAATATATGGGCCCAGTATAAGTAATACGGGTACTATTTAGTACATAATTGCACCAAACACCTGGAACCGTATTAACTATCTTATCCGATCCCTTATACGAGCTGCCAAACGAGGCCGAAGAGTATATATAACCCTTGGTTATGTACAACTATACCCTTAGCTAACTAACTATGACTAATTACATGGTGTACCACTACTCATCTCAACTAACATTTTACTGTTATAACAAACTAACAGCTTTTGATGTTGAGGCATTTGCCTCAATACACCAAGCAGATTATAATTAGTGGTATATATATCATGATGAGCGCTGTTTGCGCATATCTCCTTGATCCTTTTGGATATGTTAGGCCTTGATATGAAGATGACAAAACCCGAAGGTGATGAAATGGTTGGTTTTCTTATTGCAGATTGGGTGGATTTATGGATCCGTTACAGAAGATACTTTGACTGGCTTGAAAATGCATTCCAGAGGATGGAAGTCAGTGTATTGTATGCCAGAGATGTTAGTGTAAGTGTGTTTACTGTGTATTTCAATGGAGGTTTTCTGCAACCTTTGAAAATGGCAGAGAATGTAGAGAGAAGATGATGGAATATATTTCTAATTTTTCCACTACAAACATGTGTGTGTGTGTTTGTTACCGTTATACATGGAAATGAAGGGAGATCCTTCACTCACCAGCCCAAGATACAATCTCAACCCTTAATTGCTATCACCCTATGAAATGATGCCACTTGTCTTAATCTATTACTTAGGCTAGATGCAAGATTGAGCTGCCATATGGACTATGATCGAATGGCTTAGATTCAAACTAAAAACAACAACATTTAAATTGATCTTTGCCGCCAAGCTTCAGCTGAAGGGTTACACACCAACACTCCCCTATAACCCTTTAGTTGATTTAACTCTGAGTAGCTCCCTTAGATATGCAAATCGATCTTTAGGCAAAGCTTTAGTGAGTATGTTTGCAATTTGCTCCTCAGTCCTGCAGTACACCAGTTCAATCTCTTTGGCTTGGATTGCTTCTCGGATGAAATGAAATTTTCTGCTGATGTGTCTTGTCTTTTGATGAAGGACATGGTTCTTTGCCATAGCAATGGATGATGTGCTATCGCACATGATCTGAGTTCTTTCCACTTTGCTTGAGAAGTAGCTTCTGCAGCACTAACATATTCTGCTTCTGATGTGGACAATGCCAATGTGCTTTGTTTGATCGATGCCCATGAGAATACACCGGATCCTAGTGTAAATGAAAACCCTGAAGTGCTCCTTATATCATCCTCACCTCCTGCCCAGTCACTATCACAGTAACCAATTAAAGTAGTTGTTTTCCCTTTTTAAAAAACAATTCCAAAATCAATTGTTCCCTGAATGTATCTCAGCACCCTCTTTGATGTCCCCATTTGTTTCTTGTTAGGATTATGCATGAACCTTGCTAATAGACTTGCTGCAAGCATCACATCAGGTCTAGTTGCAGTCAAATAGAGCAAGCTTCCCACAATCTGCCTATATTCTCCTTCATTTGCAGCTTCACTTCCATCAATCTTGCTCAATATCTCATTCATTGCAAGTGGAGTAGTTACTGCTTTGCAGTCTTTTAAACCAAACCTCTCAATCAACTTCTATGCATACTTCTTTTGGTGTATGAAAATACTCTTCTCAGTTTGTAATACTCTCATTCCAAGAAAGTGGTGTAACAATCCCAAATCTGTCATCTCATAGTGCTTCATCATGTCATATCTAAACTCTTTAAGCATTTGTGGACTGCTACCAGTGTATACAATATCATCTACATATAAGGAGACAATAATGATACCCGAATCCTCCCTAATTTTCACATATAAAGTTGCTTCACTTGAGCTCTTCTTGAAACCAGCACTGTTGAAATAGGTATCAATTTCATCATACCAGGCCCTTGGTGCCTGTTTCAATCCATACAGTGCCTTGTGCAATCTGTACACCTTAGTTTCTTCATTCTCCTTTACAAAGCCTTGTGGTTGCTCGACATACACTTCTTCCTTTAATACTCCATTGAGAAATGCAGACTTCACATCCAGTTGGTACAAATTCCATTTCTTCTGTGCAACAAGGGCAATCTAAGTTCAAATGGTATCTAACCTTGCCACTAGGGCAAAGGTTTCATTGTAGTCAATTCCAGGCTTTTGTGAATAGCCTTTAGCCACCAATCTAGCTTTATTTTTCTACACAGTACCATCAAGATTAAGTTTGGTCTTATAAACCCACTTGACACCAATGACAGACTTGTCAAAAGGTCTCTCAACAAGCTGCCATGTATTATTCTTCTCTATCATTTCCAACTCAGCTTCCATTGTCTTTCTCTATGATTCATCTTTAGCTGCATCATCATAGTTTTCAGGTTCAACAATACACATGTAGCACTGAGCCATAATTTCATTCACACTTCTTCACTTCTTAGGTGTAGAATCATATACTTGAGACCTATCAATCACACTTTGACTCTGAGAAATAACAGGTTGCTCAGAATGAGAACTTTCACCAGTTTCATAGATCTCATTAGAACCTTGATACTCAGTGACAGCTGGAAATCTCACTTCATTGTTGGTAGTGTAGTTCTAATCCCATGAAGCATTATCATCAAATGTAACATCTCTTGATAGAATGATCTTCCTTGAAATTAGATCATACAATCTGTAACCTTTCTCACTAGCACTATAGTCTACAAAGATGCACTTATGACAATTTTCTTCCAACTTGTGTCTGAGATTTGAAGGAATGTGAACATAACAAAGTGAACCAAATACCTTCAAATATGCTATCCCAGGTTTTCTGTCACTGTAAGCTTCAAATGGAGTTGTTTTCTTCAATGCTTGGTAGGACACCTATTAAGCAAATAAACTGCAGTGTTCACTGCTTCTGCCCAAAATACATATGGAATATTCTTTTCATGTAACATTGACTTTGCCATTTCCACCACAATCCTATTCTTTCTCTCTGACACTCCATTTTGTTGGGGAGTGTAGGCCATAGTCAACTGTCTTTGAATTCCTAGCTCACTGCAGTACTTGTCAAATTCTACAGAAAGGAATTATCCCCTCTATCACTTCTGAGACATTTAACCTTATATCCACATTGCAACTCAGTCATTGCCTTAAATTTCTTAAAACACACCAATGCATCAGACTTATATCGCAGAAAGTACACCCATGTCATTATGGTGCAATCATCTATGAATAACAGAAAATACTTGTTTCCAGAATGAGATTCAACTTGCATTGGACCACAGATATCTGTGTGAATCAATTCTAGTGGATCATTGGCTCTCCAGTTTGATTCAGAGGGAAATGAGTCCCTGTGTTGTTTTCCCATCATACAACCCTCACATACACTTGTGGACATTTCCAAGTGAGGCAATCCATGCACCATTTCCTGTTCTTCAAGCAACTGTAGACTTCTCTCATTCAAATGTCCCAATCTCTTATGTCATATCTGAGAGCAATGTGTGACACTAGCTCTTAGTGCAAACTGTGTTGCAAGCATCATTGTCAAAGGAAAACATCTATTATTAGTCATTTGTACTCTCACTAACAAATTGTCAAGTGATCAACCATAAAAAATATTCACTACATTTCCTCCAAACACCACGTAATAACCATGTTCCATCATCTGTCCAACACTGAGAAGATTCTCCTCGAGTCCAGGAACAAGCATCATTTCTTGTATGTGTTTTCTTCCCAATTTGGTCTCTATCACCAGAGTTCCTTTTCCAGCTGCCTGAACAATTTCTCTAGTTCCATCTTCACTTTGGAAGTCAAATTTATCTGGATATTGACTAACAACCTCTCATCACTTGTCATGTGGTTACTGCAACCACTGTCAATATACCAAGAGTTATTAACCTTCACATTTGTCACTGCATTACAAACATAAAACAGTGATCATGTCTCTCCCATTTGCTTTGCATAATTGACCTTCTGCATTCCCTTGTTCTCATTACAATCCTTCACAGCATGACCTGGTTTCCCACACCTTGTACACTTTAGTTTTCCTTCATACCAACACTTCCCATAGTGGAACCTGTCACACCATTTGCAATCTCCCTAATTGTTGTTTTGTTTCTGAGCATAATTAGGCATATGATCCCAATTTCTCTGAGCATTATTTTGCATCTGAGCATAATTAGGCTTGTGATCCCAATTTCTCTGAGTGTTATTCTGCCTATGGACAAAGTTAGGCTTGTGATCCCAACTTCTCCCTCTTGGCTACCAGTTCTCTTAAGATCTCTTATTCCCGGAGAATCCACCACTTCTGGAATTCTTAGTTGCAACATATAAACTTGCAAATGCTCTCTCAGTAGAGGACTCAACATGTAAATAAAGCCTCTGCTCGAATCCCTTGAGAAAAGCAACTTCTTGGACCCCAAGAGTTTCGAGATCTCTAGAATGCTCAATCACATAACAGATTGCATCATATGTTTTTGGAAGACTGATTAGTAATTTCTACACAATTCTCTCCCTAGATAGTTCTTCTCCATAACTTTTCATTTGATTAATAATATCAAACAATCTAGAAAGATATACAGATAATGATTCACTATCATTCATACGAGTATACTCAAAATCTCTACGTAACCCTTGCAATTTTACATTTCGTACTTGTTTATCTCCTCGGAATTCACCCTTCAGAACATCCCAAGCTCCTTTGGATGTCTCTTCATTCACGATTCTGGAGAAAATCTGATCCGAGACAGCGCCTTGAATCATTCCAAGCTCACGAGCATCCTTCATCAGAATCTCACTAAATGACACCACCTCCGGCGTCTCCTTCTTCGTCTCGTCGACCACAACTTTCTCAATCTTTGGATTTGGAGGTTCAAACCCATTTTCAACCAATTTCCACAAACCATACGATTTCAGTATAGTTGTCATACGAATCCTCCAAAATTCGTAGTTCTCTCCATTGAAAACCGGGGTTCTAAGCTCGGCATTACTTGATCCAGCCATGTTAGACTTGGATTCAAGAAATTTCAATTTCCAGATTCGATTTGAGCTCAAAATGCAGCTCAATCGCACTCACATATTTCATGCCCAGTTTAGACGATGAAACCTGGCTCTGAGGCCATGTTAGTGTAAGTGTGTTTACTGTGTATTTCAATGGAGGTTTTTTGCAACCTTTGAAAATGGCAGAGAATGTAGAGAGAAAATTCAAAGAGAAGATGATGGAATATATTTCTAATTTTTCCACTAAAAACAAACATGTGTGTGTGTTTGTTACCGTTATACATGGAATGGAAGGGAGATCCTTCACTCACCAACCCAAGATACAATCTCAACCCTTAATTGCTATCACCCTATGAAATGATGCCACTTGTCTTAATCTATTACTGAGGCTAGATTGAACTGCCATATGGACTATGATCCAATGGCTCAGATTCAAACTAAAAACAAAAACATTTAAATTGATCTTTGCCGCCAAGCTTCAGCTGAAGGGTTACACACCAACAAGAGAGGCCTGCTTTCAAGGGGTCTGCTCCTATAAATTTGTCCGATCGGTTGCACCAAGTTCTGAGATGGGCTCTTGGCTCTGTCGAAATATTCTTTAGCCGCCACTGCCCGTTGTGGTATGCCTATGGAGGAAAATTGAAATGGATGGAGAGGCTTGCTTACATAAACACCATCGTCTACCATTTCACTTCAATCCCCTTGGTTGCCTACTGCACTGTTCCAGCTGTGTGTCTTTTAACCGGAAAATTCTTCGCCACTGTAAGTACTTTTTAATTTTGGAAATATGCAAAGACACAACCGGTTACAAACTTTTAATAAGCAAATTTACAACTGGAGACTCTGGTTTTATACTCCATGTACGACTTATTGTATGTTTAGTGTCCTCTTAGTTATATTTTTCGATTAAAAGTTTATTTCGTTCAGTGACTACTCTGAAGATCATGGACATATTATCTAATAAGAATTTCATATTCTGTGCAGCGGAATAACCATGCAAGCATTTGGGTCATGGGTCTTTTCCTCTCCATCATTGCAACCGGCATTGTAGAGCTCAGATGGAGCAATGTCAGCATCAAGGACTGGTGGCGAAACGAGCAGTTTTGGGTGATTGGCGGAGTGTCAGCACATCTTTTCGCCGTGTTTCAAGGCCTCCTTAAGGTCTTAACCGGAGTTGACACCGCCTTCAGAGTGACATCAAAAGTGGCCAAGGATGCTGAGTTTCGGGAACTCTACCTCTTCAAATGGACTTCTCTTCTCATACCACCAACTACCCTCCTTATCCTGAACATGGTGGGAGTTTTTGCTGGAGTTTCTGGTGCCACTACAAATGGCTACCACTCTTGGGGTCCTTTGTGTGGCAAGCTGTTTTTCTCCTTCTGGGTCATTGTTCATCTTCATCCTTCCCTCATGGGTTTGATGGGAAAATGCTGCAAAGATTAGATTAACCGAACTTAAGGAAATCAAATCTCAAATTTTAATGCTCGCTGGTGTATGAACCAAAAAATAGTATAGGAAGTGAGCACATATTCTATAAACCTTATGATATGTTGGGCTGACACAAGTCCATAAGTATTTATGTTTTGTTTGGATATCAATGTGTTTGCTTGATACTTGAATCTTATAATAAGGCTTGTAATCCTTTTGTTTGAGATATGAATATATAAAATATCCATCAAGGTTATGATTTCTTTTAGGTTTTTGTGATGCAATCTTAACCGTAGATGTGATGTCTGGATTACTATATAAACACACTTACACACATGCTAACCATTTATGTTTAGGCTAGTTAAACATATAAAAACTCATTAAGTTCAACGGAAATCAATTAAGCACACCACACAAATCCTAATTGTATGACATCAACACTCATGAGTTTATGATTATAACATGAAGGAAAGGTCTTAGTTAAATAATCATGCCTATACTACTTTGTAGCCCTAAAAAGATATAACTCATAATAAAAAGTTATAACTATAAAATACATGTTTTTACACACTTTTTACTTTTAATACACAGTTTTCACACAACTTTCAACTATAAAGTTCACGTCTTCTACACATATTTTTAGCATACTATTTGAATTTTTTAAATAAATATTAAAAAATAAACAATGGTCAAATATTTCAATGTACTTTTAAAAGCAAGTTGTGGAATAATAGACGTAAGTGTACGTATTTTTTCACGCATTATTTTACTATAACTAGTTCCAGAGGTGGGTACGTGACACCTGGAAACACTGCAGTTTTGTTGTTTATTTATTAATAAAAATTTGGCATGACCCACGGAGACTGCCTTAGAGTTGAAGCGAGCCATGGAAACATTTGCCAGATCAAGCAAAAACCACTCTTTCTCCTACCTATCGCTCTGTAGTAAGTAACGTCTCTTCGACTCAAACATACGACTTCCCAACTCGCAGTAGGTACGCAACAGCCCTCTGATCCATCACACTTTCTCTTTACACCCCGACGTTTCATTATAATATACCCCCTCCTTCCCTCTCTCCTCTATCTTTGGCATCCCAAACATTTCACTCCCATGACCTCCAACACCATGGCTGGCTTGTTCACCGGTTCTCACGCCCGCGACGAACTCCACGTTGTGCATGCCACTGAAGAGGTACGCATGATGTATATAGTTTATGTTTATGTTTTTGTTTTTTTATACCATATATGTTGTCTATGATATTTGAACTCCACCTCTGAGACTGAGTACCACTAAGACCAGATGGTCACATGCAATGTGTAGCTTAATTAAAATGTTGATTATTTGTTACAATTAGTGTTAATTAGTGAAATAATTAATGTGCTAATTGGTATGCAGAACCGGCCTTCGACGAGGCAGTCAGTGTCTTCAATAAAAGTGTGCAGGGTTTGTGGAGATGAGATTGGATACAAAGAAGATGGGGAGTTGTTTGTGGCATGTCATGTGTGCGGCTTCCCGGTTTGCCGGCCTTGTTATGACTACGAAAGGAGTGAAGGCAACCAGTGTTGCCCTCAGTGCAACACTCGCTATAAGCGTCACAAAGGTGACATTTTTGATTAATTATCTGATCTCTTAATTAATTAGTGTTACATATGCATATGTTCTATGTAGATTAGGCCTTCAATTATGTGACATGTTACGTTTTTTCAAATGTGTAGGTTGTCCTAGAGTTGCTGGAGACGAAGATGATTTCGATGCAGATGATTTTGATGATGAGTTTCAGATCAAGATTGATCACCATGATGACCCTGCAGAACAAAATCATGTCGTTGCTCGTTCGGTACTAACTTCGTCTAGTTTATTTGAGATTATAAGTTGTTTTGATCTGACAAGTAGGTAGTAATCTTAAGACATTCAATTAGTCAAGTGATTGATATTGGTGAGTTTTTGCATTGCAGGAAAATGGAGACCAAAATCAACAGCAATGGCATCGAAACGATCAACCTTTCTCTGTTGGAGGAAGTGGTGAGGATTTAAATTAATTTGATTCAAATTACTACACGTAAATGGAACTGTTTATTTTTCAGAATTGCAAGTATTTGATTTTTGGTATCTTTGGTTTCCGTAGTTGTTGGTAAGGATTTCGAAGGCGAGAAAGATGAATTGAGCAATGCAGAGTGGAAAGACAGAGTGGAGAAATGGAAAGTCAGGCAAGCAAAGAAAGGTTTGGTGAGCAAAGACGGCGAAAATGACGATCAAGGCTTGGAAGACGACTTCCTGTAAGTTGGATTGTGCTTAAACGGTTTACCAATTTTAGTTTTCCCCAAGTGATGCAACAGTGTTTCATTTATTCAAATCTTTTCGCAGTTTGGCTGAAGCCCGGCAACCACTGTGGCGAAAAGTACCCATCTCATCAAGCAAAATCAGCCCTTATCGCATAGTCATTGTCTTCAGGCTTGTGATTCTGGCCTTTTTCTTCCGTTTTCGCATCTTAACTCCGGCATATGATGCTTATCCCTTGTGGATCATATCTGTGATTTGTGAGATATGGTTTGCATTTTCTTGGATACTTGATCAGTTCCCCAAATGGAACCCCATCAACCGTGAAACTTACTTAGACCGCCTGTCCATAAGGTTTGAGCGTGAGGGTGAACCTAACACATTATCCCCAGTTGATGTCTATGTGAGTACAGTGGACCCTCTCAAGGAGCCTCCGATCATTACAGCAAACACGGTTCTCTCGATCTTAGCTATTGACTACCCTGTTGACAAGATCTGCTGCTATGTCTCAGATGATGGCGCTTCAATGCTCCTTTTCGACGCGCTATCTGAGACAGCAGAGTTTGCAAGAAGGTGGGTGCCATTCTGCAAAAAACATACCATTGAGCCTAGGGCCCCTGAGTTCTATTTCTCTCAGAAGATCGATTACTTGAAGGACAAGGTACATCCGAACTTTGTAAAAGAGCGCAGAGCCATGAAGGTACGCGAAAACAAAAGAAATTAGTTTAAGTTACAGACACTTTGACAACAATCAAATTATGATTAAAAGCGTTTTTTTGTATGGTACTGCAGAGAGAGTATGAAGAATTTAAAGTGAGGATTAACGCATTGGTGTCGAAGGCTCAAAAAAAACCAGAAGAAGGTTGGGTGATGCAGGACGGCACTCCATGGCCTGGGAACAACACTCGTGATCACCCAGGAATGATCCAGGTTTAACATTAATGCTATCCCTACCGAAGTTTTAATTGAGTTTTAGGCTTCATTAGTTTCTCAGAGATAAAAGAGGCTAAAAGGTAAGGTTGAGTAACTGTTTACATGGTCCGTTGGAATTTTACTTGATTTGCAGGTTTATTTGGGAAGTGAAGGAGCACTAGATGTGGATGGTAAGGAACTACCGCGTCTTGTATATGTTTCGCGTGAGAAACGTCCTGGCTATCAACATCACAAGAAAGCTGGTGCCATGAATGCTTTGGTGAGCTAATGTTGATTTAAAATTTATGTTCTTAAACTGGAAGATAGATTCGCACATTCAGCAAAGGTTTATAACTTGGAAATGTTGTATGTGTCAACAGGTTCGAGTTTCTGCAGTGCTTACTAATGCACCTTTCATGTTGAATCTGGATTGTGACCACTACATCAACAATAGTAAGGCTGTAAGAGAAGCTATGTGCTTCCTAATGGATCCACAGCTCGGAAAAAAGCTCTGCTATGTCCAATTCCCTCAAAGGTTCGATGGAATTGATCGTCACGATAGATATGCTAATCGAAATGTTGTGTTCTTTGATGTAAGTGTCACGTGATCTATAAACTAACTCGATCTCTTGCAGTACAAAATTCTTGCCTCTAAAATTACGCTCAATGTCTTGCACTATTTTTCGTTATAGATCAACATGAGAGGCCTAGATGGGATCCAAGGACCAGTATATGTTGGGACTGGATGTGTCTTCAACAGGCAAGCACTGTATGGCTATGATCCGCCAGTTTCTGAAAAGCGACCTAAAATGACATGTGACTGCTGGCCTTCATGGTGCTTCTGTGGCTGTTGTCGCGGTAAGAAGAAATCTAAGTCTAAGAAGCATGGGGTGCAAAGTCTTCTTGGGGGAATTTACTCCAAGAAGAAGAAAATGATGGGGAAGAACTACATGCGAAAGGGGAGTGGGACGATGTCTGATCTTGAAGGGATTGAAGAAGGGTTTGAAGGCTATGATGAGTTGGAGAAATCGTCACTCATGTCACAGAAAAATTTCGAGAAACGATTTGGACAATCTCCTGTTTTCATTGCTTCCACTCTCATGGAAAATGGTGGCCTTCCTGAAGGGACGAATAGTCAAACACTCGTTAAGGAGGCCATTCATGTGATAAGCATTGGCTATGAAGAAAAAACTGAATGGGGAAAAGATGTGAGTAGCATTATGATGAACTTCTTCTATATACGAAGATTTACGATTCTTAAATTCGGTTTAACTATTTGATCACTAGGAAATACGCACTAACATAACTGGTTACAAACTCAAAAAAAAAATAGAACTGATGGACACTAGTCGCTAAACACGATGTATTTTTGTAATTCGCTGTATATAAACCACGACGCAGCTCTATTTGTACATATTTGCCTGATGTTTTTGAATATGTTGGGCTTTGATTTGAACACAATAAAAACTAAAATGATGAATTGATTGGTTTGTTTTGCAGATTGGGTGGATTTATGGTTCTGTTACAGAAGATATTTTGACAGGCTTCAAAATGCATTGCAGAGGATGGAAGTCAGTGTATTGTATGCCAAAGAGGCCAGCTTTCAAGGGATCTGCTCCCATAAATTTGTCCGATCGGTTGCACCAAGTTTTGAGGTGGGCTCTTGGCTCTGTCGAGATCTTCCTCAGTCGTCATTGCCCGTTGTGGTACGCCTATGGAGGAAAACTAAAATGGCTGGAGAGGCTTGCTTATATCAACACCATTGTCTATCCTTTCACTTCCATTCCCTTACTTGCTTACTGCACTGTTCCAGCCGTCTGTCTTTTGACTGGAAAATTCATTATCCCCACTGTAAGTACTTATCGTTTTGGAAGATAAGAACCGATTACAAACTTTTAACAAGAAAATAGAACTAGTGGGGCAATGAACCGTGGTTTATACTTTATATACGTATGTTTCATGTCCTCTCAATTCTATTTTCGATCGTACGATATGCCAGTGAAGATTTTCATTTTCAATTCAATGCCAATTCATATTAACTAAAAATAACATCAAATTTTGTGCAGCTGAATAACTTTGCTAGCATATGGTTCATGGCACTTTTCCTCTCCATCATTGCAACCGGCATCTTAGAGCTCCGGTGGAGCAATGTGAGCATTGAGGACTGGTGGCGTAATGAGCAATTTTGGGTGATTGGTGGAGTCTCTGCACATCTTTTTGCCGTCTTCCAAGGCTTCCTCAAAGTCTTGTTCGGAGTTGACACTAACTTCACGGTTACATCAAAAGCGGCAGATGATGCAGAGTTTGGTGAACTCTACCTGTTCAAATGGACTACTCTTCTCATACCACCAACCACACTCATTATCTTAAACATGGTGGGAGTTGTAGCTGGAGTTTCTGATGCCATTAACAATGGCTATGGCTCGTGGGGTCCGTTGTTTGGCAAGCTATTTTTCTCCTTTTGGGTCATTGTTCATCTCTACCCCTTCCTCAAAGGTTTGATGGGAAGGCAAAACAGGACTCCTACCATTGTGGTTCTTTGGTCAGTTCTTCTTGCTTCCATCTTCTCGTTGATTTGGGTGCGAATCGATCCCTTCTTGCCCAAGCAAACTGGACCAATTCTTAAACAATGTGGTGTGGAATGCTAGACCTGTTTCTACAGAACAAGCTCGGGTCTAATCACGGATTCACATTATGTGAGAGATACACAGTACGGGATAAATCCATCAGTTACACACTAGAATCCCCCATGCTTATGGGATCTTTTGCCTTTTTCCCCTTCATTGATTGTCTTTGTAGTTTGCAACTTTTGCTTGTTTCTCTTCAAATGTCTTCAAGTTTCCAAAGAGGGCGATTTGTGTACACACACTATACATATATTCATTAACAAAGATTTTGACAGTAAGGTCCCAAATCCACTAGTCTTTCTCACTTTGTCCTCAAATTCATTTATTAAGAAATAATTTTCTTGTGTCCTTTTACTAGAATCATTCACTTGAGCCTAATACCTATCTTCTTTTGAACCGGCCCACGTTAGCCTTATATTCGTAAGCCCAATTAGGTAGGGTTTCCTTTTTTTGGCCTGGTATAAAGTTACCTCTTTTGTTTCGAACTCTCTTACCACTTTTTCTTTTCAATTTCGGCACTATTTTTCTGTTTAATTTACAAATCTCAATCTACCTGAGCCAATTGGACGTTCCACCTTTTTCTTTGTAATCTTTCGTTTTTCTAATATTTAGATAAGGATAACCAGGAGACATAAACAAAGAGGATGAGTGCAAAAAGAAAACGAGAGTATGAAAATCACTACTTTTTTCTCATTGAGACCGCCCTACCAAAAAATGGACAAATGATTTTATGGACTGGTATTTAAAATATTAATAACTATAAATGCAATGAATTTTTAGCTCAAATATTTAAAAGTGTTTACATTTACACACGAGTTATGGTTGAATTGTGTGGAAAAAATTAGCTATAAAGTAAACCTAGAAAATAAACAGAACTCTTTTTTTTTTTTTTTTTTGGTGAATAAATAAACAGAACGTTTGACCAGCTGGGAATTTGGAAGTGTTTAGTAAGCAAAAGGACACTGAGTGCAAGCTGTTTGAAAGCTAAGTGTGACCTCCAACCAAAAAGTACAAAAACTTGGAAGTCTTACCCAGTTGGAAAAAACGCGGTTTTGTAGAGAATGTTGAACTTCAAAGTGAATATTATACAGTACAAGTACAACTCTTGTGTGTTCAATATTTGCCCGTACAAGTCTCCAACCCTTTCCGTTAAGAGAAAAACTCCCTTATATATCCCCGGTTATATGTAAGAATTTCCCGGGCACTTAAAAGCAACAGTCTTGTAGACCATAGGCACAGTGCATTTACTTACAAAATACAAACAACCTGAGAGATGGCTAGTTTCAATCCCTTCTATTTTTTATGCCCGGTTAGTTTGTTGATGGTTAACGCACTAAATGGTTCGGAGAGGTAAGGCAGTGTCCGAGCCGATAGCTCTTGTGCCACGTGACGCATTGTGGGTCGCAACTCCGGATGTGCACGAGCGCAGGCCAATGCTAAGGTGACCACAAACGCCACTGCCTCCGCCAATTCAGAAGTTGGAGGCTCTAGCCTTTGGTCTAATACATCTTTTAAAAGCAACTCTGCATCTCCCTTCAATGTTTTTGATGATTCTGATAAGGACTCGAGCATTTCCCCCGGGTGCCTTCCCATCACAATTTCTAGTGCCACCACTCCAAAACTATACACATCGCTCTTATCTGTTACACGCATAGTGAATGCAAGCTCTGCACATCAAGAAAAAGAAAAATTAACCACCTTAAACATACCTTAGTCACTAAAAAAATCAGCCAAAAAAGAACACATTATAATTTACGTTACCTGGTGCCATGTAGCCATAAGAACCAGCAACATTAGTCCAATTGGTTGAATCCGAGCTCAGGAGTTTTGCTGTACCAAAATCTGATAGCCGAGGCTCGAAATCCCACTCGAGCAATACATTGTTGATAGAAACATCCCGGTGCACAATGGGTGGAGAACAATCATTGTGCAAGTAAGAGAGTGCATGAGCTAGTCCTTGCACAATTTTCACCCTTGTACCCCAGTAAAGCTCAGCGCCTCTGTCCGCGTCATACAAGGCTTTTCCCAAGCTGCCTCTCTCTAAATACTCATAAACCAAGAACATGGAACCCCTCCTTGAACAGAACCCGAAAAGCCTAATGATGTTCCGGTGCCTGACATGCGTCAAAGTTTTGATTTCGTTCTCAAAACTCTGCCGATTTGTTGCTGGAATGTCGCTAGAGTCGGATATGTTAAGCCTCTTAACTGCAACAATTTGGCCCGATAGCAACTCTGCTTTGTACACTGTTCCAAATCCTCCTTTTCCAATGCAGTACTTCTCATCAAAGTCCTCAGTGGCCTTGACGATTTCCCCAAATGTAAACTTCACTTCTTTTTCCCATATGTTAGACTCGAAGCTTTCAGATTTGGAACTCTTGGTTTCCACATCAAGCGGCTTAGGCTTCTTTCGGAATATAAGAATCAGAGCAATGGCAGCTGCAATCAATAATAAACCACAAACAGGTACAAAGACACCAATCAGAATTTTGTTGGTGTTCGTATTGGACTTTTTTCCGGAGGAACTGCAGGCAGTTAGTCCCTCTAAAGCTCCACACAAGCCAGGGTTCCCAGCAAAGGCATTTGCAGGTGCCTTTTGGAAAATGCCACTGCTCGGCACTGCACCTGTCAAGTTGTTATAAGAGAAGTCATAGCTATTTAGACTAAGCATGTTGGTAAATGATGATGGGATTGCCCCCGAGAGATGGTTGTTTGAGACATTGAGAACCTCCAACTGTGTGAGCTTGGCCAAGTTTGAAGGTATTTGTCCGGAGAGAGAATTGCTACTAAGATCCAATAAGTACCTCAACTCTAAGTTGCCAATCTCAGCCGGGATATTACCTGATAACTTGTTGTGGCTCAAGTTCAAGCTCGTTAATTTGTTGAATGTGCCAGGATCAACTGGTATGTCTCCCATGAAACTGTTATCAGACAAATCAAGAAGCTCGAGCTTACTCAATGTGCCTAGACTCTTGGGGATTGATCCTGTCAAGTGGTTCCTGCTAAGATTGAGTGTGAATAGGGAAGTCAGATTTCCTATTTCATTAGGAAACTGCCCACTGAATTCATTAGACTCTAAGCTCAGATAATGCAGTTGAGTCAACTTCGCAAGCTCAGGCGGGATTTGACCTGAAATTTTATTTCTACCCATACGCATATCCGTGATGTTTCTGCATTCTCCCCACTGTGGTGAGAGTGTACCAACAAACTGGTTGTCGGTAAGAGCAATGAATTCAAGACTGGGATGAACACCAAATGCATTTGTAATATTTCCGGTAAATTGGTTCCCATCAAACCGGACTCTAGACAATGCCGAACAATTCCTCAAGCACTCAGGCAAAGACCCTGTGAGATTGTTATTGTTCACTGTGAAAACTTGCAAACCGAATCCGCTGCACAACTCCGGTGGCAACTCTCCAGAGAAGCTGTTGTTCGAAAAGCTAACATATGCAAGACCAGGACTGTACTTCCCAAAATCGCTCGGAATGCCACCCGATAACTTATTCGTGAAAACAGAAAAACCCTGCAGGCTTGCGAGGAGAGAAATGTTCTTTGGCAACTCTCCCTCCAGTTCGTTCGTGTTGACATCAAAGGTAGCCAGTGACACCATGTTACCAATCTCCGGGGGAATTGTCCCGCTAAGATTGTTGGAGAAAAGTTGCAAGCTTTGAAGATTGGTGAGACTCCACATTGTCATCGGAATTGGCCCGGATAGCTGGTTCGCAGAAAGATCCAAATCCCCGATGTCTTTCAAGTTTCCAATCTCCGATGGAATTGAGTAAGTGAACTTATTTTGGTACAGGTACAGGACACTGAGTTTCGTCAACAGACCAATTTCGGGTGGAATGCTCCCACTGAAGCTATTGTTCTGGAGTTGCAAAGAGACCATTTCAGTCCAATTGGAGAGCAGAGAAGGCGGGATTGGACCGGATAACAAATTCCCGGATAAACCCAATTCAACAATGTTGGTCAGACCAGACAAGGACAGAGGCAGCTCCCCAGTGAGGAAATTGGAAGCCAATGCCAAGTAAGTGAGATTAGTACAAAAACCAAGCTTGAAAGGGATCGAAGAATTCAATGAATTGTTTCTAAGATCAAGGTATTGGAGCTCTCTAAGTTGTCCTAGGGAAGATGGGATTTCTCCTTCAAGTGAATTGGCAAGCAAATCAATTCTCTGCAGCCCAGAAACCAGCCCAATACCCTCAGGAATCGGACCGCTGAACCGGTTCACAGCTAAATGAAGATGTTTAAGCTTAAGAAAGCCTGCTGGCAATGCCCCTTGGAATTGGTTATTAGTAAGATTGAGATACTCAAGCTTTCCCAGATTGGTAAAAGCACTTTCTGGGATTTCACCAGTCAATGAATTTTGAGATAAATCCAGAAAAGTTAAGTTCTTGCAACCAGATACAAATTTATCCGGGAAATTAGAATCCAGATTGTTGAGATAAATGTCAAGGTATTGCAAAAGGGGCATGCTTGTAAATTTAGACCAGTCAGGGATTTCTAAATAATTTGCACCCAGAAGCAAAAATTGTACCTTTTGGAGGTTGCTGAGCTGGTAGGGGATTGAACCAGAGAGGTTGTTGTTGAAGAAGCTGAGATAGTCAACGTTGGTCAACAGCCCTATTTCCTCAGGGATTTCTTGGGTGAAAAGGTTGTTTCCCAGGTCCAAAGTTTTGAGCTTTGAGAGGGTTCCAATGGCGGATGGGACGGGCCCACTGAAATTGTTGGCATTGAGGTTGAAATGGGTGAGGTTGGAAAATGGGGTGAAGTTGAACTGGGTTAGGGTTGCTGAGATATTGAGGTTGGAGAGGTCTATCTGGGAAACTGTTTTGGTGATGGGGTTGCAAGAAATGGCTGTCCAGTTGCAGAGGTTTTTGAGGTTTGCGTGTGCCCATGTATCCAGAGAAGGTGGTGGGGGTGAGAAAAAGCTGCTTTTCCAGGCTATAAGTGCTTCTGCTTGTGCTGCTGGTGAGGAGGCTGCCTTCAATGGAAGAAGGGAGAGGACGAGGAAGAGAATGTGGAGGAGCAGGAGGAGGAGAAAAGGAGGAAGCTTGGGAAGTGCTTTCATGGTGCTTGACCAAATTTGATATTCTTGTTTGATTCCAAGGGTTTTATCGAGGAAGAGTGGGTTCACTGTGGGAATTAATTATAAAAACAGGAAAAAGATGGGTCAACTTAAATAGTGATGGTCTTTATTTGCAGGAGATGTGATTGATCACAGGTTTTGTTTGGACAAAGTGCAACTTGGAGTTGGAGGGACTTTGATTTCTTACGGTCTGTTTTTCTGAAAGAGAAAGGTTTGAGATTTGACTTTAACAAATTTCAACTCTCCCATTTTTTTTTTTTATATATTTTAATCCTCGAATCGAATGATTGATTGAAGAAGATACAATTTTGTATATAGATTAATAAAATGTGCAGTTTTCTGTAAAGATTCTTGTAATAATGTTTGAATATCCAAAACGACCAAACTAGCGGTCTACTCAAGCCATCTCTAACCGATGGTTGACAAGAGGGTTCGTTTGAGCCCTCTGGCCCTTTAAGATTCTTCAAGATATTAATATTTTAATGAACAGTACAATGTCATATTTGCCTCCGTCTCCAACCGAGGGCCAAAGGGCCAGATGACTCGTTTTAGCCCTGTCACAAAAAACCGTCTCCAACCGAGGGCCAAAGGGTCATAGGACCAAACATAATTTATTATTTAAAAACTACAACTTAAATGTTGTTTAAGTTTTATTTTGGTTAATGCTATTTAATGTTTTTTCATATTGTTTAATGTTGTTTCATGTTACTTAAGTTAATTTAATGTTGTATAATGGCTTAGGAAGTTATAGGAAAAAAAATATAATTTAAAAAAAATATTAAACAAATTTTGTGAAATAGAAGTTATAGGAAAAAAATGGAATTTGAAAAAAATATGAAACAAATTTTGTACAATAGAAGTTATATGAAAAAAATATGAACCAAATTTTGTAAAATATAAGATATAGGAAAAAAAATAGAATTAAAAAAATTTTGAAACAAATTTTGTAAAATAGAAGTTATAGAAAAAAAAAAGGTTTATATTCATAAAAAAAAAAAAAAAATTGAATACAACGGCTAGTGACTGGCTAGCCGTTGGAATTCAAATTACAATTAGTGTCGGTTATAACCAACACTATTCAAATTGCTATTATATTACATTGTCATTGGTGTCGGTTATAACCGACACTAATAATACATTATTTTTGTCGGTTATAACCGACAGGAATAACAAAACATTAAAAAAAAAATAGCCAACCCGAGGCTGGCTGGCTGGCTGGCTGGTTGGAAGTGGCTAGCCCTCTCCGATTCCGTGGGGCCCTCCCAGATTTCAGAGGCCTCTGGCCTAGCCCTCGGTTGGAAATGATTTTTGGGCTATTTTCGACCCCTCTGACCCTCTGGACCCTTCGGTTGGAGATGGCCTCACTCTCCCTCATCTTTTACTACTGTATCATCTATCAAAATTACATCAGAATTTTTTTTGACAGATTAATATTATTCATGCACTTATTTCTAACTCTTAAACATTCTTTATTAATTTTTATTATTTAATTTTTTTTAAATTTATTTAATCAGATGACCAAAAATAAGAGAAGTGTGAAAGATAAAAAGAGGTGTGCCATTCATATTCTCCATTGTACTTCTTGCTGTGCAAAATTATGGGATATCATTTTGGAGAAGGATTCTCTTCCCTTTTCTCCTCTACTATTTGAATGGCGACGGTTAAGTTACGTCAATATCTTATATTGATTTTTTATAAAGATAAAATGACAAAAAGTAAAATGTGAGAGGAGGGAAGAGAAATAGAATGGGAGAAAATCCTATTCTGTTTTGTTTTTACATTTTGAAGAAGAACTTACATACAAAAAGAACATTATGGTGATGATCAAGGTCTAAAATATCCATAATATCTCGATATTTCCATCCAAATTTCCGTGTTTTTGGACTACCGATATTTCGGATGTCATCGATATTTCCATTGAAATTTCCGTATTTTTTAAATTTCTATATTTAAAAAAACACCAAGGGGATTCGAACCCCTCCCATTTTACACCTTCAACACCTTGACCACCATATCACTTATATTTTTGTGAAAATATGCTAAAATATTTATATATTTTCTACACTCACAATGTTTACCAGCTCGCTATATAATCAACTTAAATCAGTTAAATCCATCATGCAATGCATTTCCTTCTAATTTTTTATGATAAACTAATAGATAATTGACTAAATAAACATCCTGCAAAGTTTCAATAAAATTTCCAAGTTTTTCTTACAATTTCTGTGGTTTTTATTCAATTTTTATCGATATCGATAATATCCTGATATTTCCATCGAAATTTCCGTGTTTTTGGACTATCGATATTTCCGATATCATCGATATTTTAGACCTTGGTGATGATATCCTAACTAAGCAGGTGATGTTATATTTTTATATTTTGGAGACGAGCTTAAGTGCAATTAGAACGATATGGTGGCGATATCTTGAACACTTACATGATGTTATGTGAAAAAAAATAAAAATATATAGCAGCGCCTGATAAGATGCAAATACTATCAGTATAGGATTCCTTTGTTGCTTGTCTCTGTCCTTAGACGGGATCCTATTTTGGTGGGTGGGGGGTGCGGTGTGGGGGGAAGTTAGAAAATAGTATAAATTTAAAAGTGAAAGAGAAGGTGTAAATCATCATTTCTCAATGCATATAGTTATTTCTCTAAGTATACAAATTATATTTTTACATGTATGCAATGACGAAAACAAATTTTTTTCACACTGATGGCATGAAATATATGCTCTCAAATATATTATAAAATTTAATCTTAGAAATTGATACCATCCTCAAATTCAAACCCCCTCAATAAAAAATAAAATTTGGAATAATTGGTAACGCATCGAAAGCAAGTATTTTGGTGCTCTAGAGTCTTCTCTAAGCAAAATTAATATGCGCTTTAGATGTATTGACATATCAAATGCTCTAATCATTACACATTGTTCCTATCTCATGCGAAGTCCTTAATTATTTGAAAGGAAAAAAAAACATGAAGTGGACGTGAGTTTTTTTTCTTTGTTTTTCCTGCTATTTTGGCTTTTGTCATGCAATAATTTGTAGCTAAAGAGAAAGGGGTGTGCTATCCACACACCCATTTTTACTTCTCACACACCTCTTGTTAATTTCTGTCCGTTGATCTTTTTCATTTCATTCGATCCGACGGCCGAAAATTAGAAGAGGGTGTGAGAAGTAAAAAAAGGTGTGTGGATATCACACTCCAAGAAAAATAACTCTTTACATGCTATATGTAACTTAATTTTTACTTAAAAAGTTAGCAAACTATATAATAAGTTTTTTGAAATTAAAATTACTAAGTTTATAATGAAATTTTTATGAAATATTATTAACTGTATTTTAAATTAAGGTATGGGAGAAATAAATTAACATTGAACTCGTAAAAAAATATTAATTATAATACTTAATCCTCGAAACGAAGGTTGCCCTCAAATTTTAATCTCCTCGATGAAAAACGAATTCTGCAGTGTATAATCTATAATGCATAGTAGCAAGTGTTTTTGGTGCTTCAGAGTCTTGGCTAATCTAATGACAACTTGAAAAGAATAGATCTTTTTCTTATAAATGAAAAGAAGAACACTAACATAATATTTAGTTACTTTTCTTTTTATTGTTTAAGAAATAGAGATAGCGGGCGGCTTCTTTATAATGTTTAAGGTTAGGACTTAGGGCACTTGTGTATATTTTAATTTCAACATGATTATTCAGCCATATGCATACTTGTTTAATGTTGAATACTGGGCAATAATATTTTAGAGCGTGGGTTGCGGATCACTCCTTTCTAGTGGAATTTTTATTACCACACATTCTGCATTAGCAAATAAAATTAAAAATGCTTGGCAAAACCAATTAAGAGAAGACAAATGACAATCTAGTAAAACATACTTTATAATTTATAAACAAACACTACTTGGTGATAACATCCTTAATTAACATCACTAGTGGTGCGTAAATTGCAATCAATCAAAATATAAAGCAACAAGGATGCTTCAACTCCTTTTGTTCCTTTGGATATGCCTGGAACTGTTGGATATATATATATATATATATATATATATATATTTATTTATTTTATTATTTATTATTTTATTTTTTATTTTTACTCTTAGGCAATTTAAGGAACACAATAAAGTGGACTGGCAGAAGCAGATAATCAATTGGGTGGTGAGCATTACCATCACTTTGGAGTGCTGAACAAAAATATTCTATTTTCAAAGGTGAACTAGCAACATAAGACCTCCATAGTATGTGTGGAGACATAAATTAACCACATTCAATAGGAGAATGGTACATGGACTATATGCTCAATACGATAATTTTACCCTTAATGTCGTGAGTAGTCCATATAATTACCCTAAGAGAATAAAACGTAGTCGACTTTAAGATAATTGGGCTTTTATACCACTAACACACCATGGACTCTCTGGGCCATCCATAATACGTTCTTCCATCAGGCCCATACCCAGTTCAGACAATCATCACTTACTCATAACTCTTTTCTTTTAGTATATTGATATTTTTACACTAGGGGAGGGGAAGTTCGGTTAAGCCACGCAATGGGCAACCTAATTTGGTATCGAATTCGCCATCAACGAGATTCGAACCTAAGACCTCTCACTTCCAAGTGAAGAGGGATACCACAATACCGTAAAACTGAGTGGCTACTCAGAACTCTTTTAAGTTCTATTTTTCTCTCTAATACTTTTTTGACTTAGGCATAAGAAGTTCTTTAGCGGACACCCTCCCATTTTTAAATGTTGAGTACTTGGACAATAATAAATTTTAGAGCGTGGGTTGCGGGTCGCCCTTTCTAGTGGAATTTTTAGTACCACACATTTTGCAGTAGCAAACTAAATTAAAAATGGGGAAATTTAATATAAGTCCAATTTTTTTAGCCAATAGTAAGAATAGTCCAATTTATTAAAATAAGTCCAATTTGTTATATTTAATTATCAATAGTTATTTATTCAATGATAAGATTTATTATAAAAATTAAATTTCTTCCCAATTATCTCTTTGCTTTTTTCTTTTTATTTATCTTTTTGTTATTTCTCGTTCTTCCTCTTGCTTTAAACCCCATTTGTAGATTTTATTTTTAATTTTTATAATCAACCTATATTACAGGTTAATTATATTTATCTACCTATATGACATGTTTTTTTTTTTTTTTTATAATTAACCTGTCACATATTAATGTGTCTTGCTTGTAGGTATGTTATGTTTTTTCTACCTTTTTTAGGTTTCATATTTCACGTATAGATATAATATACATTCATATATTTGTTACTTGAGTTAGAGTAGAATGTTTTGCAAATAAATTTATATTAGTTATTAGTTTTTTTGTTATAAGATATTAAATATATTTTTTGGAGTTGGAAAATGCATAATATTAGAAGATTTTAATTGATTTTTAATATTTAAAAAAAATATAAAATGAGCATAAAAGAAATAAAAACATATAATTAGATACTGGACTCACTCCTAAAAACACTCTATATTTTTGGACCTGGATCTAAAAAGCCCCATTAAAAATACTTAACAAAACCAATTAAGAGAAGATAGATGACAATCTAGTATGTCATACATTATAATTTATAAACAAACATTACTTGGTGATAACATCCTTAAGTAACATCACTAATGGGGGCGTTATTGTAATCAATCAGAATATATGCAACAAGGATGCTTCAACTCCTTCTGGCTCTTCGAAAATGCCTGGAAATGTTGGATATCTACTTTTTTTTTTATTCCTAGGCAATTTAAGGAACACATTAAAGTGGAGCGGCGGCAGCAGATAATCAATTAAGTGGTGAATAATCTATCACTTAAGAGTGATGAATTAAAATATTTTCTAAATATTACAAGGAGCATTTTTGCTCACCACTCTAAATTTTGGTGTATGCTCATCATACACCTAATTATCTGTCACGTGTCTTTTTACTTAATCTTGATTATTTTTTTTCAAAATTGAAAAAGTAACATTCAATGTGAAAATTAACTAGACTTAGGTAAAAATATACATGACAAATAATTATAGTTATGGTAGTGAGCAAAAATGCACCCAATATCAAAGGTTTATTGCTAACAGAAGACCTCCATAGTATGTGTGGAGATATAAATTAACCACATTTAATAGGAGAATGACATGTGGACTATATGCTCAATGTGATGGTTGTATCCTTGACGTCATGAGTGGACTACATAATTACCCTGAGGGATTAAGATGTAGTTTGTCCTAAGGTAATTGGGCTTTTATGCCACACTAACGCATCATGGGTTCTGCTGGCCCCCTATGGTGTGGGTCATGGGCTCATGGGGCTGCCCATAATACGTTCCTCCATCCGGGCTATACTTGGTATAATGATGGCAGAGCACTGACTCTTCAGAGTCTTTCCTTGAGTGTCCAGCACACCTACGTTTTTACCAATAGGGATCTTCATGATTACTAGCTGGCAGGATTCCAGAGACTAACCTGCATCATCGATGTGAAATCCTATTCCCGGATTTCACTGTTATAATCTACGTATTTGTACTATTGAGATTTAATATTATTTCTCGAGAATTTATTTGAAATTGTTTGGATTTAGATTTTAATTAAACTAGTTATGAAGAGTGAAGTTTGGAAAATAATTATTTAAAAATTCGTTGACCTTTTGAGGTCACAAGTAATGTTTTCGAATAGGTCTCGAAGTCACGAGCGCATAGGCGAAAGCTGTTTGCGAGTCCGAGTTATAACGGTATAGTTACGGACGTTTGAAGTTGTGAGCTATAGATTGTGGGAACTATGTAATTCCCACAGGTGGGTTAAAGGTTAAGTGAGCTTAATAAAGGGGGGGGACCATTTAGAAAAGGGAGTTTTCTGAAAAAAAGAGGGGGGGGTCTGATTTTTTTGACCCGTTTTGGGGCGTTTTCGACCCATAAAACCACAAACTTGACCCGCTTGTATCTCCTTCCTCCAATCTCCGTTTTGGG
Source organism: Heteromeles arbutifolia (assembly GCA_024362995.1). NCBI lineage: Eukaryota > Viridiplantae > Streptophyta > Magnoliopsida > Rosales > Rosaceae > Heteromeles > Heteromeles arbutifolia. The sequence continues at coordinate 13,283,474 of JANCRC010000002.1, read as the reverse complement.
TGATTTTGGTGTCCATGGAAAGCTCTTGACGAGCCATACAACTCTGTAGTGTTAGATTTTCCATTTTCTTATTCATTTTTCCAGTTCCCGTGGGTTTTCCAGCAGTTTTGTCATTTTTTCGGCGATTCCGGCAACCATTTCCTTCAAGTGAGGTATGAAACTTCATCTACTCTTCATAATCTTCAAGTTGGTATGCTTAGTTTGTGCTTTCGTATTCATTTTAGAGTTGGGTGTTTAGAACCCTAGAAATGCGGTTTTCTCCGGTGAATTTGGATGGCTTCCGGTTAGAATTGGTCGCCGGCTTTGTTGTGAAAAGTGTTTCCTTTGTTGAGCTCTATCTACCACGTAAATTTGAGCTCATTTAGTTAATGTTGAAAATTTGGGTTTTCAAACCCTTCTCTATAGTTAGCATCGTGTGTGGCGGTGCGTGGGACCGTCCACGAGTGTTGTTTAAGTACCAAATACCTTTTAGTGACCCTGTGAACCTATGTCTAGCTCGGTTTCCCGAAATTCAATTGTTTGGTGTGGTGATCAAATTGGACCGCCACTTATTTGTGTGATTGATGACAATCCGATTGTTGGTTCATTGTAAAATTTTGTAAACACCCTAGTTGTCAGTTGTTGGACCTTTGAGAACTTACAGATCGAAAATCTGATGTGCGGATCTTATTAAGTTCTATTATTGATAAGATTATGTAATTGAGTTAAACCAAACCACTGTTTTGTTATATCGATTAACAAGCAAATGGTATTACCTTCTGGATTCAGAGTTCTGTTATATGAAATGCTTCTTTCATTACCAAGCATCTAGACCTAGAAGGGAATTCTAGTTGAAATAACATCCTTGTCAATTTGGTGCTTATTTGAGTGTGTTTGGTTGGGGTTTAAGAGTTTTGATTGTTTACTAGTATTTATATTCAAATTATTAGTAAACGATCCAGTTTCTCTTAATATATATATATATATATATATATATATATATATATATATTTGCCGCATATACATATCAAAAAGGGGTAGTGGCAAGAGTGAAGAGGTGGTGTTTTAAGTTGAAAACCATTAACTTTGGGTTGGTTTATTAAAGGATGGAGAAAGAAGGTTACGAAGCATAAGAGTAGAACTTTAAAATGTTGATTTCATGGATGAGAAATAATATGTATGGTTACTAATATGAAAAGGGTGAGTGACTTTAATATATGTGATATTGGTGATTACCTTGTTTTCGTAATTGTTATCCTGTGTGGACATGACTTGGTTTTATAAAGGTGTTTCTGTTAAAATGTGATTCCCTTATAATTAGCCATCGATCTAATTATATTAAATGTGATTTGATTCATGGATGGGTAATATTTGTGGAAAAGTGGTTCGAATTGCATATTGAAATGTTTTGTAAATTGAGGGCTAGTAGTGGACTATGACCCTGCTTGGTTAATCCGCATTGGGGGGTCACTAGTGGTCCTGCTTGGTTAATCCACATTGGGGGACCATACTATATATGGATCGCGCTTGGTTAATCCGCGTTGGGCGATCCTCATGGCCATTTATAATTAAGGGTGATCATGCTTGGTTAATCTGCATTGGGTGATCACTGCCTAACAGTTCTGTAGGTGTGACTCTGCTTGGTTAATCCGCATTGGGGGGTCACTACCTACTTGATTATCTTGACCCTGCTTGGTTAATCCGCATTGGGGGGTCATTAGTGGTCCTGCTTGGTTAATCCGCATTGGGGGACCATACTATATATGGATCGTGCTTGGTTAATCCGCGTTAGGCGATCCTTATGGCCATGTATGGTTAGGAGTGATCATGCTTGGTTAATCCGCATTGGGTGATCACTTCCTAACAGCTGTAGGAGTGACTCTGCTTGGTTAATCCGCATTGGAGGGTCACTGCCTACTTGGTTACTTTCCTAGGGGTGGCTCTGCTTGGTTAATCCGCATTGGGGGGCCACTTCTTGTTTGGTTACTTATGTAGGCTTCGGCCAAACTGCGTCCCCCTAGCCCTAGTTTTTAATGTACATACGAACGATGGTTTTTGAGAATCTTGTGGTTTGAATTAGAGAAGCCGTTGGATGTCTGGGTGACTCATTCGGAGTTTTTTGCGACTTGATTATGATTTCATAAAGCATGATGCTATACTTGATATTTTGGCTCCGTTGAGTGATCCGGAACCCGATGTGTTGGATTCCGTTGAGTGGTTCGGAATCTTTACTCATGCACATTCCAAAGGGTTAGTCTAGAACCCTAGATTCGAGTGAATGGGAATTATCCATAGACCTTGTAAATCTAAATTAGATTTGCCATGCTATTATTCATAACCCAAGTAGGGAATTATGTAGAGTTCTTTAATTAAATTCGTGAAATGATATGCTATCTCACTGATTGATTAACGTAATTAAATATTAATATTGTGCTTCGTGATTCCTTGATATGTTACAAGCTACGGATTAAGATATAATGTTGGAAACATAGTGATTGTTATGATGTAGTGAAATGTGATTTGACTTGTGTATTGGAAATGGTTGTGACATGTGATTGAAATGCATATTGAATTGCTTGGGTGATGTGAGGTCTGGTATTAGACCGATAACCCATTGTGATGGGGATTTGTTGCTCGATATTGTTTCGTTTCGTTTAGTCTTCGTGAATTGACTAACTTGAATCATGTCTTGTTCCTTCGAGCCGTAGTTATGCTTCTTGGACTTCCGTTCGGTTCCGTTGAGTGATGGTCCGGAATCGTATCCTGATTTGGATTCCGTTGAGTGATGGTTCGGAGTCCCCTTTGGTGCTTTGATTCTGTTGCATGGTCCAAAATCCCCTTTCCAAAAATGTAGTCTTCGGCCAAACTGTGTCGCTCTAGCCCTGCGTTTCGGTCTATGATAGGTGATATTGATTAATGTGATTGTGAATGATGTTGGTTGTGATTGTTGCCATTATGATTAGATTTATTGACCAATGTGGCTAGATAATAACATTGTGCTTCGTTGACCGTTCTTTGAGATGTTGCATACTATGATTTGCGGTGATATGTGAAACATGATGATTTATGTGATGGATGAAGTGGAAATGTAAATCGTCATGTGCGATTATTATGTTGGATATCATTGTAATTGTTATGATTAAACTTGTTGATAAATATGGCTAGAAAATATGTTGTATTTCGTCGTTGTTCTTTGATATAACGCATAATATGCATTGTGGTATATTGTTGGGACAAAACGTTTTATGTGATGGATATTCGAGTGTAGTGAAACAGTGAACTACGAATGGCTTGATCCCTGTTTAGGGTACGTAGGCAGTCTAACGAGGAGGTTAGATGCAGCCATAAACTATGCGATTCGATTTTCGAGTTGTGCTTTACGATGTTCCGGAGGCGGGTTAGGTTGAGATACGGGTATTTGAGGACGCCACGTGTCGATCCTAGACGTATGTCAGGATTGGGGCGTGACAATCAAAGACTGCCTAGTATGCTCTAGAGCCTCCCTTTCCAGTTGCCTACTAGGGTTTCTTCCTTATATATAGCCTAGTCATTTCAAGAAAACGGTAATCACCACTTACTACTCATAACTCTCTCAAGTTCTACTTTTCTCTCTATTGCATTTCTGGCTTAGGCATTGGAGGCCTTTTGGAGGGCAAATGTGTACGAAAATTTCATCCACAATATCTGAGAGTATCTTCAATAGACGAACCAAAATATTTGGTTGAAACTTTCTTGTAGACCCTTTGGCGGATAGTCTCCCCCTTTTTTAGGGCATTCATCGATTAGGCTAACGGTGTTTGTTCTATTGCGGGTGGAATTTCACACATATGCAGTAGCAGAGCTACACTGAGGGCTGGTGTAGGATAAAATTGAGGTAAATTTCTACGAACAAAAAGTAAAGAAAAGGAAGCGACGCATGAGAGAGAAACTCATCAAATATCAAATATGACGTTAAAAGAGGAAGAATAACATTTTGTTGGATTTTTTGAGTTGCGTAGCGTATCAATGAAAGGTGGAGTTGATGAGCACTTTGATGTTTAATAGGTCACATTCATGTATCATATTTATCCATACCTATGTATCTGCTAGTGCACTTATCTCAGGTTCATGCATTACAATCATGTTTCTTTATTTTGCATTTATATGCATCACCTAGCTATAGAAGGGTGGCTTGTACCCTTAATTTTGACTGTCGAATAATCAATTTACAGACTATCTCAGTTTCTCTCATTAGAGTGCTAATTTCCTTGTGGATTCAAGGCTTCTTTGTGGATTCAAGGCTTCCTTGGAATTTGATTATGGATTAATAAATAATGTCATTATACCTATTCCTACTCAATGAGAGAAACTGAGATAGTCTGTAAATTCAAGATGCTTGGAATTATTTATTAGTCTAACCAACCTACTCCTACTCAATTCAAGATGCTTTTATTTGATTATGGATTAATAAATAATGTCATTATACCTATTCTAATTGCAAGTGGTCAATTATTTTGGTGACTAAGATCTTCTTATTGAACCCACTATGTCTCCGGTTTAAAAGGAACTTTAATTAAGGTAGCATCTCCGGTTTTATTTATTTATATATACTTGCAATGCAGCATGCACACTTAATGGTATGCAAAGAGAAAATAGAATGGGTTGACCTCATTACCTGAGTCATATTCATGGCGGCCTGTCTCTCTCTTTAGTGCTTATTCCAAGATCAATGTGCGAGATTTCAACGTCGAAATGAACATCTTTCTACCTTTTCTTGATAACTAGTCGAAATTTAAACTTTTGCATCGTTTGATGTTTGTGGTAGGTAAAAAGTTTGACTACGAGAGATGGAGGCATCTTTTCACTCTTCATAGTTTTATTTTCATATTTCTTATCAGCCCTTTTTGGACAATATTTCTTTTCACTGTCTTGGAAAGTTCTAACATTCCTCCATGCATGCATTTTGCCATTTGGAATTTTTTTTGTTCTTTTCTTTCTGGAAAACACTTCGGTGGGTGGAAAACAAATATAAGAATTCTTCAATAACTTCACAAACTCAAATGTTTTATTTTTCTTAATAAGGAGATATTTATAAGAACAAAAGTCAAATGTTTTATTTTTCTTCGTAAGGAGATATTTATAAGAACAAAATGAAGCAATAATAGGAAATAAATCAAATCAAATCTTTGCCCACAAGAGAAATTTGACCAAATCAAATCAAATCAAATTTCTAAAATACTTTCCTTTATATTTCATTATTTCTATTATCAAATTCATAACATAGAAATTTTAATCTAATCCTGTTGGATACGTGAAAAACTTGTATGAGGCTTGGCTTGCTACTGGACTTCGCTGAGTGGCATTACATACAATCCACTCGAAACTCGCCACGTGACTAGTCTTATATATAATCTTTTATCATTCTTTTATATTTAAAATTCTCATAATTATTTTCTACTAATTAATATAATATATATCAATCTAATGTTTCTTTTTCTTATTTCCCTTTTTTTTTTCTTTCTTTCCCCCTTTTTTCCCTTCCCAAATTTTGCTGCACTTTGTTTTGTCGTTCTCACTGTCTCTCCCACTTCTTAATTCCTTATGTACTTTTTTCTTGAGATATCTCCTCATCTCTTTTGGGTTGTGATTAGAATAATCACGTGAGAGTGTATAAGCCTATAACTAGTAAGAAAGTATATACATATTTAATCAAGAGTGCCACCGCAAGACAAAAACCCTTAGGTTAAGCTAGTGATAGATGTATGTTCCAGCTAGTGATAGATGTATGTTCTTCCACCATGAGTTCGTGCATCACTATGAAATTCTGCACTTTTTTCTTCCCAAAATTTCTTTGCTTTCTTTCCCCCCATTGTTTCTCTCCTCTTTCCAAATACAACCTCTCGTTTCACTCACTATTTCTCTCCTCTTTATAAATACAAAAATGCACACTCCAGATATCAAGTTAATTTATTCATAACTGATTTGTTATCTTTCACTTTATTTTGATCGTAGTAGCTTTCCATTTTCAAAAAAGTACATCTCTACCAAATATAATTAAGAACTATTAATAATACTATTTGAAATAAAACTTTGATCAAAACATAAGTTGTTAAAAAACTTGATATCCAAGGTGAATCTAAAAATTATTTTGACTAATTGTTAAGCAGCCAGACTATATAAATAAAAAGAAATAAAAATCCCACATCGTTTCTTCAATTCATCCATCTTCAATCCATGAGCTCTATGTTTCCAGCATTTGTGCATTTTTCTAAGAATTCTTGCAGTTGAAGAGCTAAAGTTGTGTTATCCAAGATGGCTACTGCCATTAACCTAAATCAATAAACAAAATGTTAGAATGATAACACAAATTGTGACTTATAACCCCAAATATAAGTTTCAATACAAACCTGATTATAAAAGTCATGAAATGATGGATACGAGGTTGTCATATTTGAAGGAGCATTGATAGTTTCTTGATTATGTTGCTTTGCAAGTGTACATATATTCATTATAAAATAATATAGTATATTCACAATAAAAAGTATAAAGTACCATATTGAATGAGTATTACCAGAAACTATAGTATTAGGTGGTGATATTTGCGAGGTATATCGTAAATCGTGTGGTCAGTTTTTATCAGGTAATGTTGTGTTTAATTTAAAATAATTATGACCGCACGATGTACGATGAACGGACGATTCACGGATTCCCTAGATCCTCACCAACTACAAACATGCTTGCAAGGATATACGTACTTAACGTACGTCGAGTCAACATCCCCAAAGGGTGTGCCGCCCATATTGGACGGTTTGGCCGCCCTTGTTGGACGGTCTGATACACCGACGAATAGCCAATCAATCTGTCTCGACCTGAAACACGACAGATCATTCAGTTCATAGGATTCACTTTCCTAGAAGAGGAAGACACATCATAAAATGAATTTATACTCGATCGCTCAATCATTTCCATCTTATGAGATTAATCTGGATTACTCCTAAGACTTGAAGTCTTGGTCCAGTATACTTGTTTGGATGAGATAATGGAATTGGAATAAGATTATCATCGATGATGTTTTTCACCCTTATATGGTAGATACCGATTTAAATGAAAAGTGACAATATCGAGCAGTGTTCCATTGATTAGTGTCAACATATAACTAATTGGACAACCGAAATTACAATCCAAGTTTAATTCCTTACCAAAGTGTGTTTGGACCTGTCGTTCCTACACTGCCCAAGGTAACCCTGTTGTGTTACAAGTGGGAAATGAAGCGTAATGATATGAATGAAATAGTGCAAAGTAATGCACACCCTACTAGTCAAGGTTTCTCTCAAACGTCATGTGATTGATTACAACATTACGGAATGTGGTTAGAGTTTATCCATGAAGTTATCAATACGGAGATTTACATGTAAGTTCCAGAAGAATTTCATGGACTGGTTCAAATAGTTCCAAACCGCGAAAAACCTTCTCAACTCTTTTGAGGCATTCACTTACGAATTGAAGCAATCTGGCGGATGTGGTATACCTGTCTAAGTGATTATTTAATTAGTTAGGGATATAAATTATGCCCTTTCGTGTTAAACTATGAAGTTATATTCTGAATTGCTAGAGTTACAGTTTATGTCCATGACATAAATCTCACTAAGACTTTGGAAAAGCTTGAGAAAACTACCTCGCACCTGACGACATAATTTGAGGTGAAGGATCTTGGGAAAACTCGTTTACGCCTTGACTTGAAGTTCAAGCGTTGTTCTAATAGTACTTTGGTCTACCAGTCAAACCATACCCCAAAGGTGTTACCTTTGAGTATACCTATGATCTTCCAATGCTATATGCAAATGAGACTCTTGAAGAGGTTATGGAATCCGAAGTTCCATATCTGAGTTCAACTTTGCACTTTGTTGTACTTAGCTCATTGCGTTAGATAGGACATTTCCTTTGCTATTGATTTATTGGTAAAGATGCAGTACCGCGCCTACACGTAGCCACGGAATTGGTATTAAACACGTTTTTCTGGCTACCTTGAAGGTACTACGGATTTGGGCTAATCCTAATGCATCTCGAGCGAATTTGGACCCCTTGATCCTCAGAATGAAGCTTGCCTTACTTGTTATGTTGACGCTAGTTACTTATCAAGCCTGCACAAGGAACATCCCCAAAATGGTTGTCTTTACCATTAGGGATATCGCAATATCTTGAAGGTCCACGATATGACCTTAGTTGCGAAATCTTCGAATTGTTCCAAGACTCACCACACTTCACGATGCCACACGTGAGACATGGTTGAGAGCTTTTGTTGAGCATATTCGAAGTATCTGCTGTTTTCATCCATCGTTAAGTCCCAACGACGATTCATGAAGACTATGCCCCATGTCTCCACCTGACCAAGACATGATACATCAACAAAGTCAACGCCAAGACATACTGCATCCACACCACATTTCAAAGCATCAGGAGATTAAAGTCATGCAAGCCGATCCCAGACAACCTTACCGGCCTCTACATGGTGTCACTGCCGAAGTCAACCTTCTAGAAGCTTGTCCGAGGAATTGGTATGCCTTCAATTCATATGCAATCCTTGTAGTTCTCATTTGAAATTTTTGTCAAACTCAGGGGGAGTATCTAGAAGTATACTCACTTGATCTTAATGTACTCTTTTTCCCTATAATTAGGAGCATTTTTTCCACTGGTTTTTGCTACCTAACTAGGTTTTGACGAGGCACCCATCCTGGGCTGGTCACACTTGTGAGCTCTTCTACTTGCGTCCAAAAGACGTATAGTTTTAACTTAATGCAACTTCTCACTTTTCTCCTTAGTCTATGAGTTTTTCTCCCACCTTGGGTTTTACTATAGTGAGGTTTTGTGAGTTTTATCTTTTATGCATTATTCCGTTGTGCATTTGCTCATTGTGCTGACGATTTCATCAATTGTACTTACTTCATCGTTGCAGACTTGATGCGCCATTTACTTAAGTATTTACATACTAAAGGGGGAGTGTTGCAGTCTTATTAGATTATGAATGTGATCTTATAAATCCTATCATATCTAGGATATCTTTAGTAGATTCCATCAAATATCTTAGACTAGATATTATCTTATTAGAGTTGTAATCCTATTGGGGTAAAGAATTTACCTTCCTTATTACTATAAATAAAGACACAATGAGGTGGAATAACATGCCTCACAATTACACATCTCTCTACTGTTACCGCACCCCTCTCTCTGTCCTTTATAGTGTTCAATAAATTAGGCCTACAACATAAATAAAAATTTTCAAATATTTATTATTAAAAAACTGTATAACACACAGAGATGGAAATTCAAATCCACCCCAGCGATAACTCCGCCGAACCTCTCTTCTCCATGGCATTGGGATCGTCGTTTCGGGACTCAAGATGGAGAGAAGGGGCCTCCTCAGCCATCAGGGCGACGTCAGATTTAGGTTTTCTGAAATTCGGATTTGAGTTCCCCGGCGTATGTGAGATGCAGTGGTGGATATTTTTTCTTCGTTTGATATTTCAGTTGACAGGGAAAGAACAAAATTTGAATTAACAAAGTCAAAATTAGCCGCACATCAAAATTAAACTGATTGATTCCAGTAAGTTCTATAAATTGTTTCGCATCCATAATCAAATATTAATCTCTTAGATTGGGACAACAACTTGGTTTGATATATCCTTTGACCATTGGATATGATTTTCCTTCCACTTTTGGAGTGCCATCGTTTTTTTTTTCTTCGATTGACTGTCTAACAAAAAAGATGTGACAGCCATGTCAGCAGATACGTGTGCCTCATTCATGCCACGTCCTAATTTTAACAAGTTTACTAACAAATTTGACACAAAATGACAAAGTGAAGCGAAGATTAAGTTTAAGAATGCAAAGTGGTGAAATTTTAACAAGTTTACTAACAAATTTGACAAAAAATGATAGGCCAAAAATAGCCCGAAAACCGTCTCCAACCTAAGGCTAGGCCAAAGTGTCACGGCCCGATCCCGACATACGTCCAGGATCGACACATGACGTCACCAAGTATCCGTATCTCTAACATACCCCGCCTCCGGGATATGTGCAAACACAAGTCACGATCCAACTACGTAGTAATTTTTCGTACATTTTATGGCTGCATCTAACCTCCTCGTTAGACTGCCTACGTACCCTACACAGGGATCAAGCCATTCGTAGTTCATCCAAACATTATCCTAAACTTTTATCACAGTACTTTTAAGTGGAAAATCATAGCACTCATCAATCAATTTTTAGAACTTGACATGCTTGAAATTACTAGGTTCAGGGTTACATAACAATCCCACATGACCATTAATATTTCCACTTCATCCATCGCATAAATCATCATGTTTCTCCACATAAAATCACAATACATAGCATGTAACATATTAAAGAATCAACAAAGCACAATATTATTTTCTAGCCACATCGATCAACTAAAATAATCATACTAATAACAATCATATCCAGCGTCATTCCACAATCCTGTCAATTAATCAATTCATGAATAAAAAATGCACGATCTTAACATTTAATTACGTTAATCAATCAATGCGATAACATATCATTTCATGAATTTAACCAAGAAACTCTATATAATTTCCTACTTGGATTATGAGTAATAAACATGATAATTCTAATTTGTATCACAAGATCTATTGTGGGTAACTCTCATTCACTCGAATCTAGGGTTCTAGACTAATCTTATGGGAATGAGCGAAAGCAAGGATTCCGGACCACTCAACGGAACCAAAATACCAAACGGTTTCTCTTAATCTACCAAAATCTATCACATGTATACTCATGCCTACATCATGTGAATGGTGCACTGGGCAAATCAGAACTCGAATAAGCTGCGAAGCTCAGGTGAGTGACAATAATACAAGTCTGTGATATCCAATAAAAATAGACCATCGATCACAATCTATAAACATCAAGTATAGAATCATGCTCTATGAAATCATAATCAAGTCGCTGAAAAATCCAAATGAGTCACCCAGACATCCAACGACTTTTCTAACTCAAACCACAAGATTCCCAAAAGCCATCGTTCATATGTACATTAAAAACTAGGGCTAGAGGGACGCAGTTCGGACAAAGCCTACATAAGTAACCAAACAGGAAGTGGCCCCGCAAAGCGGATTAACCAAGCAGAACTACCCCTGAGAAAGTAACCAAGTAGGCAGTGACCCCCCAACGCGGATTAACCAAGTAGAGTCACTCCTACAACTGTTAGGAAGTGATCACCCAATGCGGATTAACCAAGCATGATCACTCCTAAGCATACATAGCCATAAGGATCGCCCAACGCTGATTAACCAAGCGCGATCCATATATAGTATGGTCCCCCAATGCGGATTAACCAAGCAAGACCACTAGTGACCCCCCCAACGCGGATTAACCAAGCAGGGTCAAGATAACCAAGTAGGTAGTGACCCCCCAACGTGGATTAACTAAGCAGAGTCACACCTACAGAACTGTTAGGCAGTGATCACCCAACGCGGATTAACCAAGCATGATCACCCCTAAATATAAATGGCCATAAGGATCGCCCAACGCGGATTAACCAAGCGCGATCCATAAATAGTATGGTCCCCCAAAGCGGATTAACCAAGCAGGACCATCCATGTACCACTGCTACATGGTGCAGACTCGGTGTCACCTAACCCCGTGACACTAGGGTAACGGTCCCCTACTAGCCCTAAATTTAACAAGCATTTCAATATGCATTTCAAATCACTTTTTCCAAATATTTCCAATACATGAATCAAATCACATTTAATAAAATAGATCAATGGCTAATTATAAAAATCACATTTTAATAGAAAACACATTTATAGAACCAACTCATATCCACACAGAATAACAATTAAGAAAACAGGGTTGTTGGTGCACAAAATCGTCGAGGACTTTGGTACAACAGAAAGTATCAAGTTTGTGACCTTCGCTTGATCGCTCCGGTCACTAGTGTGGATAGGTATGTAAATAGATAGAGACAGGGAAGCAAACACAAGATGTACGTGGTTCACCCAGATTGGCTACGTCCACGGAGTAGAGGAGTTCTCATTAATTGTGAAGGGTTTACACAAGTACATAGGTTCAAGCTCTCCTTTTGTGAGTTCTAGTGAATGATTTAGTACAAATGACATTAGAGATTATTGTGGGAGAATGATCCCTATTTATAGAAAAGAGTTTCTAGCTTTGTTCTGACATTGACACGTGTCATGCTGTGATTAGCATCTGATGTTGACACGTGTCACCTTATGATTGGCTTCTGATGTTAGCACGTGTCGCGCTGTGATTGGCCTCTGATGTTGACACGTGTCGCCTTGTGATTGGCATCTGACCTTGTGGGTCCTTGACGGTATAATGTTGACCGGTGCTCAGTAGTTTCGGGATTGGTCAAGTACGGTACAAACAGTGCTCCCCTAAGTTCCCGAGTGAGGGAAGCTCCTCGGTCAGGGACTTGTAAGATCCAAGCCACTGAGTAATCCCGGAACTTCCAAGTACTGAAGTGTGGTGTCGTTTTCACTTACCTTTTCTGTTCCATAGGTGGAAGTGGCATCTTCTCTGGAAGTACATCTCCTCCATTCATGAGTGGTATCTCTAGCTGATGTTGACGCACAAGGTAATGTATCATTTTTGCTTGAAGCTTACTTGTAGTTTCAGGCTTGGTCAAGTGTGATACAAACACTATAGTAGGAGTCCCTTAAGTCTTTGAGCGAGGAGATCTGCCGAAAGAGGTGATAGACAAGGTAAGCAATCAGGGAAAAAAAACCCAAGCAATCAGGTCTAGGTCGAAAACTTGACTTCGGGTTCCAGCTAATTATTCTCCTTCTCCTTGTCTCTCATTCAACAAGAAGGATAAAGAGAAGAAAAAGGAGAAGAGATGATATGAGATACTTTTGCTTTTGAAGAAGTAACTTTCCACAGGTTTATTCTTGAACTGGGCTGGAGGGTTTTCTGGTTTCCTCCAAATGAGCGAGCCAACTCAGGAATTTGAGGGTCAAAACAAGTCTGTCAAATCTAGAGTACGTTTGACCCTGATGATATGGGATACTTTTACTATTGACAAAGTAGTGGGTGTGGTATGGCAAGGCTTTGCTCTTTGGCGACGGTGCCAGCGAAAGGTTGTAGAAGCTTATCGAGCTCTTGGATTCAACTCAGACTCCTTCTGCTGAGTTATATGATTGTGCAAGGCAGGGTGTCATGCTATAGTGATCTGTTACAACTCATCATGCTGCATTCTTCTCTGCTTGTTTCTTCTGAACGGCAGGTAGGCACGAGGTAGAAGTGATGGTCTGTTTCTTTGTTCAATCTTTCCAAGTGTCGACCGATTGCTTTCTTTCTCCTTGTCCCACAGGCAAGAGCAAGGGTAAAGGAAAAGCATGCCATAAGATATTTTTGCCTTCGACTCTGATGATATGAGGTATTTTTGCTTTTGAAGAAGTATCTTTCCACATGTTTATTCTTGAATTGAGCTGGAGGGCTTCTTAGTAAGGAATAGGAGACTTGATCTTGAATTGGACTTGTAATTTCTTCAAGGGCCGTTGGTGGCTTGATTTTTGAAGGAAATCGAACCATGAGTAATCTTACATGGCAAGTGATCCTCAGCTTAGTTGAGGATGAATTAGCACGTTGTCTCCATATGCTTCAAGGTATCAGTTTCACTTGCCTTATCTGTTCTCCATGCAGATGTGGCATCTTCTTCGGAAGTACATCAGCAGTTGAAGATGAATACTCGAGAGCAATGCTAGGTAAGCAATCAGGAAGAGGTTCCAGGCAGTCGGTTCCAGATCGGAAGATTGATACCAAGTGCTGGCTGATTGCTCTATTTCTCCTTGTCTTGTAGGTAAGAGCAAGGGCAAAGGAAAAGACAGGGAAAAAGCATGATATGGGATACTCTTGCTTTTGTCCCTGATGATATGAGGTACTCTTGCTCTGGTGTGGCTTATTTGCAGAGGTATTATGGGGGGGAAAGAAAGCTAAGTATTTCAAGAGGCTTCGTTGGGAGTGTCTTTTCGGGTGTGAGGAAGAGTTGAGCATTTTTGCAGGTCTACCTGGCCGTGGAGGATGTAGGTTAACATATATAGGGATTTCCCCAACAGCAAGTAGTAATGCTATTCCTTTACCCTTCTCGGTCGTAGCAATGTAGTGGGAGCTGCAGGATTCACGTGTTTTAACTTTGTCAGAGATCTTTGACAAAGTGGTCCGTGATATCCGGAAAGCTGATGTTGCTTGTGAGAAGTGCCGACAAATTATATCCAGGAAAATCTGGCTCTTCGAAGTTCGAAGAGAGGTGCCTCTTTGATTTTTGAACAAGCGGGTGTGTTGAAGATCTGGCTCTCGAAATGCGGAAAGCGTTGCCTCTTTGATTCTTGAACCAATCAGATCTGTTGAAGATCTGGCTCTCGAAATTCGGAAAACGTTGCCCCTTCGATTTTTGAACAAGCAGATTTGTTGAAGGTGTATTCTTGGAGATGATGAAAAATTAGGCATTCTTGTGAGTATGCTTTGCCATGAGAGACGGAGGTTGACACATCTAGGGGTTCATCAATTAGCAAGTAGTGGGTGCTGTTCCTTTACCCTTATGGGTAATAATAGGGTAGCTGGAACTTCGAAATTATCGTGCCGTAACTTTGTCATAGCTCTTTGGCAAAGTTACTCTTGGTGTCTGAAAAGTTGATGTTGCGTGTGAAGGTTGTCGACAAATTTTACCCAAGAAAATCTACTTCTCGAAATTGGGAGAGTGGTGCCTCTTCGATCTTTGAACGAACGGCCATGCTGCCCTTTCTTTTATAGGGGCACCAATTGTGTTCAAGGAGCACATCTAGAGAGTTACTGCTTGTATAAATTTTCCCTTTATTTTTGTATTTCTGAGATTTATTGGACCTCATTTTTCCTTGATCATTTCTGAAAATGTTTGGCCCATCCGACCGTCGTTTTGACTTGAATGTTGTGGAAGAGGCCACCATGTCTCCTCAAGACAACATATGGCGTCCATCTTTCTTATCCCCTACTGGTCCTCTTATCGTTGGGGACTCTGTGATGAGGAATGACATGACTGCTGCGGTGGTGGCCAAGAATCTTTTCACTCCCAAATATGACAGACTACTTTCGAAACGGTCCGATGATTTGGCTGTTAAGGATTCTCTGGCTTTCAGTGTTCAGTGTGCGGGTTCGGTGTCTAATATGGGCCAACGCCTACTTGCTCGAACCTGCCAAGTTGAATCATTGATGGCGAAGGTGGTAAATCTTAAACAAGAGATCAGAGGGCTCAAGCATGAAAATAGACAGTTACACATGCTTGCACATAACTACTCCACGAGCATGAAGAGAAAGCTTGACCGGTTGCAGGAATTCGAAAATCGGATTCTAAGTGATCATCAAAGGTTTGTGGATTTATTCCACAGGCATCTGCTGCTTTCGTCTTCTGGGGCTGTACCACGTACTGAATCTCCAACTGATCAACCTCTGGTGCCTCCTCTTTTTGGGGTTCTACCCAGTGCCGAGGCTCCGAATGATCAACCTCTGGTGTCTCCTCTTTTTGGGGTTCTACCTAGTGCTGAGGCTCCGAATGATCAACCTTTGTGAAGGCTCCCTCTTGTTTGTTTGTTTTGATTCTTGTGTATGCACATATATGTAATTTATCGGAGATACTAATAAATAAGTTTGACTTCACTCAGCGTATTGTATTAAATACATTAAGGCATCATTCGCTAAGTTCTTTGAATTTTTTTTTTCCTTTGTTGGAGTTTGCATGTTGAAACTTCGTGGGTGGATCCTGTAGGTTGAGATAGTGCTCCCCTAATTTCCCGAGTGAGGAAAATTTCTCGGTTGGGGACTTGAAAGATCCAAGTCACTAAGTAGTAGCGGAACTTCCGAGTGCCGAGGTGTAGTAGCATATGATAGGAGTCTCCCATGTCGCCAGTCGAGGAGAGTTGCCAAAGGAGGTGTCTTGCTTGTTACCAATTTGTCAGAATATCGATGCCTTGTCTTGCTTCATTTGGTGAAGCACAATTCTTTCTTAGTGAAGTACAATTCTTTCTTGCTTCATGTTGAGAGGTAGGGAAATAATAAAAATGAGACCCAAGGCCTCATCCCTTTGCCCATTTCTGCTTCCCCCTTTTTTTATTTTATTGTATTTTTACTACTGTTTGCCGCTGTCCACTTTGTGGTGGAATTGCTTTTCGTTTCCACTAATCAGCCTGAGTCGCTGCAATTATAACACCTTTCTCTGTAGCTCAAATTGCAAAGTCGTCTTCATGAAAGTTGTTCCTTAACTTGTGATCTAGAACATATCCAAATTTGAGATCCATCGGAGTAGTATAACTCCAGAAATTCAGGTATGATGAGTAACTGTTCATTATTTGTCTGTCAACCCATCAGACCTGTTGTTAGCTTCGAAACTCCATTTTGTCTTGCTCAAATCAACATACTTTCTTCATCGAAGTTGTTCCTCATCATCTCTTCCATAACATATCAAAAATTCAGAATTAATTAACGGTTAAATACTTCCAGATCTTTGAAACATCACAACAGCTTTGAAATCGGCAGGAATCTGACTGTCATGTTTGGAGCTTTAAAACTCTAATTTCCTTCGCTCAAACAGAAACATTTCCTTCTTGAAAGTTGTTTATCTGTTCAAGAACTATAAGATATCCAAAATTTGGCTCCAATGAAGAAGAGCAGAAGTTGCGGAAATTTGATAGATGAAAGGTGACGGAAGAGGGAGAAAGAGAAAAAGGCTTGACTAGTTGAAGCTATTTTTAGGACACAAAATTTGATTTAGCTTCACACTATCTTGATCAAGAGTGTGTGAAGCTCTTGCATGTTTTAGTGTTGAAATTTTGTAGTGAAGCTTTGTAGGTGAAGCTTTGTGGGATGAAGCTTTGTGGGATGAAGCTTTGTAGGTGAAGCTTTGTATGGTGAAGCTTTGTGTGGTGAAGCTTTGTAGGTGAAGCTTTGTAGGGTGAAGCTTTGTGGGGTGAAGCTTTGTGGTTGAAGCTTTGTAGGTGAAGCTTTGTAGGTGAAGCTTTGTAGGGTGAAGCTTGTAGGGTGAAGCTTGTAGGAGAAGCTTTGTAGGGTGAAGCTTTGTAGGTGAAGCTTTGTATGGTGAAGCTTTGTAGGGTGAAGCTTTGTGGGTGAAGCTTGTAGGGTGAAGCTTTGTAGGGTGAAGCTTTGTGGGTGAAGATTTGTAGGTGAAGCTTTGTAGGGTGAAGCTTTGTAGGTGAAGCTTTGTGGGTGAAGCTTTGTAGGTGAAGCTTTTGTTGGCACCATAAATTGATTTTGCTTCACACTATCTTGATCAAGAGTGCGTGAAGCTTTTGAGAATTGTAGTTGTCCTCCATTGATGAAGCTTTTGTTGGCACCATAAATTGATTTTGCTTCACATTATCTTGATCAAGAGTGTGTGAAGCTTTTGGGAATTGTAGTTGTCCTCCATTGATGAAGCTTTTGTTGGCACCATAAATTGATTTTGCTTCACACTATCTTGATCAAGAGTGTGTGAAGCTTTTGAGAATTGTAGTTGAATCCCATTGATGAAGCTGCTGTGTTCCTTTTTTTTTTTTTTTTTTAGTGGGGGAACTGAACATTTGAAATTTGAAACTCCCTAGCTTGTGTGGAAGTTTGAAGATTTTCCATGTGTGGCTTTCTCATGGTTTGAATTTGAATTTCAAATTTTTTTGGCTATGTTGACCTATCTATATAAGAATGATAAGTTTCCACTCTTTACCTTGCCTTCATTTGCTAATTTTGTAGTGATTTTTGAAGAAAAGTGATCTCTAGTTGAGAGGGATTTCGGCATTGCTTTGCACCATCTTCAGGTTGGTAGTCTTCTCCACTAGATCGAATGCTTTCATTCTTGTTGAATTGTTTGAGTGTTCATGTATTTGGTTAAGAACATAATGAACTGGTTGAGCTCTTGTTTTTTTATGCCCTAGGAACTTCCTTATGTTTCGATCCTCCATGTAGTGATAGAGTTTGTTTTTGTTTGTTGTAGATGTCAGAGCCTAGAAATTCTAGTGATGAGGGCTCCCCTGGCTCTAGCTCTAGGTTTAAGCCTGCAATGTCGGAGTCTTCATGGTCTTTGTCAGAGTCTTACACAAAAGAAACGTTGGATGATCTTCACAATTGTCAAACTTTAGCCAATATTGGTTCTTCCTCCATGCCAGTGGGTGAGGGGGTTGTTCATGACGCCATACCCATATTTCGCTCTGAGTTCACAGCGGACCATTTAGAAAACAATTTGTTAGATAGCGAAAAGCAGCTTGAGGCCCTAAGGCAGTCATGTAGTGTCCCCTGTAGTGTAAGAATACGTTTGGTGCATTGTGAAGAATTGCCCTCTGAGCCGCCCAAAGGTCATGTGATGTTCTATACCCAGATATTATTGACCTTAGGGGTGAAGCTACCTTTGCACCCATGGTTGCAACGGATGCTATCTTTTATTGGATATGCGTCTGGGCAACTCAACCCTGGTTTTTGGGATACCTTGATTGGGTTTTATATTATTTGGATGGAATGTGGGTTAAGTGAACCTTCCTTCCATCAGTGACGTTACCACTATAAGATGTGCCCGGTGAAAGCATGCACTGGGTATGCCGAATGTGCATGTCGGAGCGAGAGAGAGCGTGTTGTCTTTGGTAAGAAAAAGGCGTAATGCACTTGGAAAAACCGTTGGTGCTTTCTTTATAGTGATTGGGAGCATGCTAGGGGTGTCACACCTGAGCGACGTGTTCTTACCCACTTCCAGACTGTAGGTTGTAATGTATCCATTGTTCGCATTGTTTGCTATTCATTGTGATTTCTTCTTGCTTATAACATTTTTCTTCATGCAGTGGCACGAGGAACTATCAAACTGTCCGGACGGGAGCTAGCTGACGTAGAGAAGGTGTTGAGGGTGCCCAAAGAGTATAGGCATTTGGGTAAGCTACGACCCTTATTTCGAAAGTACGGTTTCCAGCCCCAAGTTTCCGAGTGCCAAAGACGAGCAAGTAAGTTGTATCTTTCATTTCGCCCCCTCTTGCTCTTACAAAATTGCATTCCTTACTTTGATTTTTCTTGTTTAGTGGAGAAGGTGAGTAAGAAGGGGGAAACTAGCACCAAGAAAGGGAAATCACCCATGTTAGTTCCCGTGGATGATATTTTGTTTCACAAGGGAGCTCGTAAGCACCAGGTGAGGCCAGCCCCAAAACTTAAGTCGCAAGAGGAGGTCCTCAAGATTGCTGCCTCGAAGAAAGCCGAAGCTGAGGCCATCGGGTGTGCTGCTGCCATAGGTACAGGGGAAGAGAGGCGACTGTTGCCTCATCTTCCTACCATCGATCCCATCTTTCCTCCAACCATGGAGTCCACTGACCAAGAAGGTGCCCCTAGCTCTCGCTGTAAGAGGAAGTATAAGGAAGAGGTTGGCAGCATCCATTGGAATGACTTGAAGGTTGCCATGCAGCCAAGTAGTTTCAGGTATGTCAATAATTGCCTGGCAGGACGCCAATCCACTATTGACGAGCTTGGCGAGCCACTAGCTGAGAACGAATCAGATCGTGACCGGATGATGAGGCTATCTTCTTATGTGAGTGTTATTCTGTCATTTCTTTATTTTCTCCTCTCTTTTGTCTGATAGTGACGATCATCTTGTCATGTAGGTCATGACTGAGTACGACGACAGACTACAAGAGAACGAACGGTACAAGTCAAAGTTTAAAGAGAATGAGCGGCTTGTGAATAATGCCAAGAAGACGAGCAAAGCTTTGGCTGAGGCCATCCGACTCAAGGATCAGAACCATGAGAGTTTGAAAATGAGGAATGGTGAGAACGTGAGGCTCAAGGAACAACTGGAGGCGATTAAGACACAGTTGGAGACAACTATCTTCGAGTTTTCCAAGGTTACAGGGGAGTTGGATAGTACCTTGGTTGAGGCTTCTGAGCTGAAGAAGAGTATCCCAAATGAGAGGAATCTGCCGTGCAAGAGTTCTTAGGTTCCCAGGCCTTTCACAATGCCTTTAGACCTCATTGTATCCGGGCGGCTAATTTTGAGAAAAGAAAATGGATGGCCGTCCTTGAGCGTTATGATAATGGAAGCATTATCCGAAAATACTGTAAGGAGATGGGTGAGTACCAACGAAAGGGTGAAACCTTCGTCCTCGCAGTTGATCCTAGTAGTGAGGATGACTCTGATAATGACGCCAGTGTTGGTGAGCAATCTCGGGAGAGTAGGATGGTCCTGAAGATGCTGAAGGTGGTGGTGATGGTGATGGGGTTGAAACGCAGAGTGATATTGTTAGGGGTTCGGCCTTAGATGAGGATGACTCGTAGTACTTTCATTTTCTGCATGTACTCTGGATGTACTAGTTTGTTGTTTTTGTGGCATGTGCCGTGTTGTAAGCCTGAGAGCTTTTTTTTTTTGTTTTGGATGTTTATGACCTTGCACTGTGTGCTTTGATGTTATTTGCCAAGTGTTTGCACTATCATTTATGAATGCTTGGCTATGTTTGAGCAAATCCTTTGTTTGGAAAAACATATATAAGCCATAACTTGGGTATGGTTGAACGAATATACTATGAAACTATTCGTTTATTTGTATAGTCTTGTTGACGCATACTTAGGTTTTATTTCGTGTTGGAAACATTCGCGTTGAAGTTTCAACACTTGAGTGTTTCATTGCTGGGAACGTAAAAGAGTCAGGGCCAAGTTGGCTAAATCACCTCTTTATTGAATTCATGCAAATGGTTTTCTCTACATAGGATGCCGAACGGCTGTAGCTTAACACTTGTACAGTGTGAGTCTACTTGTAGTAGTGCTTCAAGTGATCGGCGTTCCATGGATGGCCAAGGGTCTTGCCATCGGAACTTCTGAGCTTGTAGGAGCCAGGACGACTAATGCCAACAACTTCAAACGGTCCATCCCAGTTTGGACTGAGTGTGCCTTCACTCGGGACCCTGTCACAGAGTAACCTTTTCTTCAATACCTAGTCCCCCACTTTGAAAGAGCGAGGTTTGACCCTAGAGTCATAGTAGTTGGAGATGCGCTGCTTGTAAGCGACGTTCCTTAAGTGAGCGTGATCTCTGTGTTCCTCGACTAGATTCAAGTTGAGGGTGAGTTGTTTGTCATTCTCACTCTGCATGTAGTTCTGGACTCGGAATGTTGCTTGCTCAAGCTCAACTAGAACAACCGCCTCTGTACCAAATGCAAGTGAAAATGGGGTTTCTCCTGTTGAAGTCCGATATGAAGTGCGATATGACCACAGAACTTGGGGTACAAATTCTGGCCAACAGCCTTTAGCCTTGTCCAAGCTGGTTTTCAAAGTGCGCTTGATTATTTTGTTGATGGCCTCAACTTGTCCATTAGACTGGGGATGAGCTGGGGAGGCGAAACATAAGTTGATGTTGAACTTAGAGCAGAACATCCTGAACTTCTTGTTGTCGAACTGTCGTCCATTGTCAGTGATTATCGCATTAGGAATACCAAATCTACAAAGGATGTTCTTCCATATAAAGTCTTCTATCTTTGCCTCAGTAATAGTTGCCAAGGGTTCTACTTCGGCCTATTTTCTGAAGTAGTCAACTGCAACGATTGCATAACGGACCTTGCCCTTCCCTACAGGCATTGGGCCGATCAAATCAAGTCCCCACTAGGCCAAGGGCCAAGGGCTGATCATGGGAGTGAGAGGCTCTGGAGGAGAGTGAGGAATAGTCGCATAGCGTTGACATTTGTCACATGAGCGAGATACTTTGATGGCATCTTGGTGAAGTGTTGGCCAGTAATATCCTTGGCGAAAAGCCTTGTGTGCTAGGGACCGGGATCCAGCATGATCTCCACAGACTCCCTCACGTATCTCCCAAAGGACAATTTCCGCCTCGACAGGCGTAAGGCACCTTAAGTACGGCAAATTAAAACCTCGCTTGTAGAGTCGATCATTAATGATCAGGTAGCGGGTAGACTTGTATCGAATCTGCTTAGCTTAGACTTTGTCGTTTGGGAAGGTGCCATGAGCAAGGAATTTATAAATTGGGGTGATCCAACTATCCCCCTGTTGTAAGTTACATACTTCCGCGGCCGTGGTGCTTGATGCTGCTAATAGTTCTACATGAATTTTTCTCCCAACCTTGTCTTTCATTGCTGAGGCGAGGCGAGCCAAGGTGTCTGCATGACTATTTGCCACTCGAGGAACTTGGGTGATCTAGTAGTGGAAGTGTTTGAGCAAAAGTTGTGTTTGTCAAGATATGCTGCCATGGAGCTATCCTTAGCATCAAAGTTGTTCGTAACTTGGTTAACCACTAATTGGGAGTCACTGAAGATAACAACTTGTTTAACCCCAAGATGTTTGGCCAAACGTAAGCCTGTTAGAAGGGCTTCATACTCGGCCTTATTGTTTGATGCCTTGAATTTGAAACGAAGAGCATACTCCATTGCCACTTTGTCGGGGGTAGTCAAGACTAGTCCTGCTCCACAGCCCTGTTGGTTAGATGAGCCATCAACATACAGACTTCATGCTGGGGCTGTTGGTTCTATTTCCTGGGCTTCCAAGGGTAATGAAGCCACTGCTTTAGGTGTATAAGCAATGTCAACAGGATATGTGAAGTCGGCGATGAAGTCTGCCACTGTTTGGCCTTTCTCAGCTGGCTTTGGTTGGTAGGAGATGTCAAACTCACCCAATGCTATCGCATATTTGATCATTCACCCTGAAGTGTCAGGACTTTGGAGTATCTGTCGAAGAGGATGATTGGTAAGTACGATGATGGAGTGTGCTTGGAAGTAAGGGCGAAGTTTTCGAGCAGACATGACCAATGCCAGAGCCAATTTCTCAATGTTGGAGTATCGTGTCTCCGCATCTTGTAAGGCTTTGCTAGCGTAGTAGACAGGCCGTTCGACATTGCCATCATTTCGAATGAGAACAGAACTCACTGTTGAAGCCGATACCGATAGATAGATAATGAGAGTGTCACCAACCTCAGGTTTGGAGAGCAGAGGGGCTTTACTCATGTACTCCTTGAGGTTCTTGAATGCCTCGGCACATTCATCAGTCCATGTAATGTACTTCTTACTTCCCTTAAGTGCCTTGAAGAAAGGAGCACATCTGTCTGTGGCCTTAGAGATGAACCTGGTTAAGGCTGCCACCTTGCCAGTAAGGCTCTGGATGTCTTTTGAAGTTATCGGTTCCTTCATGTCAAGGATTACTTTGATCTTCTCGGGATTAGCTTCAATGCCTCGTTGGCTAATCATGAAGCCCAAGAATTTGCCAGAGCCTACGCTGAGTGCACATTTGTTGCGATTTAACCTCATTCGATACCTCTTCAGAATGGTGAAAGTTTCAGATAGGTTAGTGATATGTTAGTCAACTTGTTTGCTCTTGACTAGCATATCATCAACGTAAACTTCCATGCTCTTCCCAATTTGTTCGGCGAACATTGAATTAACTAGTCTTTGATAAGTCGCCCCTGCATTCTTTAGGCTGAAAGGCATGACTTTATAGCAATATAGTCCCCTATCAGTAGTGAAGGCTGTATGTTCTTGATCTTGAGGGTTCATGAGGATTTGGCTGTACCCTAAGTAAGCGTCCATGAAGCTCAAGAGTTCACACCCTGCTGTAGAGTCTATAAGTCTATCAATGAGAGGAAGGGGAAAGCTATCATTCGGGCATCCTTTGTCTAGGTCGGTGTAGTCGACACACATTCTCCACAAGATCTTTTGAAGCAAGAGACTTTCCTTGGTCGGATTTTTCTTAACAAGGACCACATTTGCCACCCATGTTGGATAATTGACTTCACGGACGAAGCATATGCCTTTGAGTTTTTCAACTTTCGCCTTCATTGCCTCGTATCGTTCAGTGTCATAAGATTTTCGCTTCTGTCTTACCGGCTTGGTCTTGGGGTCAATACTCAAGTGATGACAGATGATATCGGGAGATATGCCTCGCATGTCCTCGTATGACCAGGCTAAGACCTCAGTGTTCTCTTGCAAAAAAGAGATCAATGCCAACCGAAGGGGTGGCGACAAGGTGGTGCCAATCTTCACCATGCGATCCGGATAATCTTTGGAGATAGAGACATTCTCCAACTCTTCAGCAGGTTGTGCTTGCTGGGTGAAAGAGTCATCTCGTGGATCGTCCGGTTGACCATCACCATTACGGAGGGCCAAGTTGGCTTCATCCATGCTAGTCTTTGTGACTTGGCCATGTATAGAGAGGGTTCCCTTAGGGACAGGCAGATGTTGTTGCTTGACCGAAGTGTTGTAACATGATCGTGCACTAAGTTGATCTCCTCTAAGGTAACTATTGCCATAGGGGGTTGGGAATTTCATCAACAACATATGCGTGGATACCATGGCCTTGAGATCATTGATGCCTGTGCGCCCAAATATGACATTGTATGTCATTGGGCAGTCAACCACCAGGAAGTTAGTGGTAATGGTATATGTGTAAGGGCCTGTACCAATGGTGAAGGGTAAGTGTATGCTCCCTAAATGTTGCACGATGTCACCGAAGAAGCTTATTAGAGGAGAAATCGAGCGATCGAGCAAGTGTTCAGCTACATTAAGTGCCCTGAAAGCTTCAGCGAACATGATATTGACCGAAGCCCCCGTGTCTACAAGGATTCGTCGAACATCAAAGTTGGCTATGTGAGCCTCCACGATCAGTGGGTCGTTGTGAGGGTAGATGATACCTCTTTCTTCCTCAGGGTAGAAACATATTGGATCCCAGTCAGGCTTTTGATACTTGCCTCCCCTGATGTCTTCCACATGAAACACTTGGTGGCCAGGTCTCAAAGTTCGTTCACTGTTTTTCATGGCCCTATTGGAAGATTCCGATATGGGTGTGCCGCCGCTTATGGAATATATCACATTCACTTGGCGTTGGTTACGGTTACCCCTTAGAGGGTGAAGGAGGAATTGATCAATTTTTCCTTCACGTGCCAAAGCTTCAATATGATCGCGGATGATGATACACTTCTCGCCGTCATGGCCATTATATTCGTGGTAGCAGCAAAACATGCCCGCATTTTTTGTGGGCTTGTAATCCGGCTGCCTCGGCTTTGGCTTCGGTATCAAGTGAGCTATACTAGGGTAAATGGCCACACATGTGGCATTCAAAGGTGTGTATGTCTCATACCTCGGGATAGGGCCTCTCTTGGCACGTGTATGGCCCACTGCGTTGACTGCCTGGGGACGGGCATTATCGTGGCGATAGCCTTGGTTATCGCGATAGTGCCCCTTACTCCTTTTACTAAAATAAGACTGGTGATGATGGAAATCTTTCCTCTTGCCCTGAGATTGGTATGTCTGTTGACTTGGCGAAGCATTAAGTGAGGCAGGGGGGTACGCCGTTGCCGTTTGGAAGGCTGATGTCTTCTCATTTGGTTGGATCTGGCTTCCACTCCCCTCTTGCTGATAAGGGATGGCTGTAGGGGGTTTCCTTTGGTATGTTCTTGCCTCGGCGGAGGCGTGGTTGTAAGCCTGTGCCATCACCTCGCAGTCAGTTTTCCAAGTGTTGGCATTGATCATATACTTGAAGAAACAGTCACGTAAGCCTGCCGTGAAGGCCTTGAGGGCGGTCTTGTCATCTGCCTCAGCGCAGCGAGAATACTCATGGCTGAAGCGGCCAGCATACTTCCATAGTGACTCGTCCGGCTTTTGGTGAATAGTGTACAAATCATCTGCAGAATGCAAGCGATCGGTCTGGAAGATGTGTTGAGAAACAAACAGTTTCCTCAATTCTTCAAATGAGTCAACCGTCTCAGGTGGAAGACGACAATACCAGTTTAAAGCTCCACCAGAGAGGGTGGAGGGGAAGAGAAGACATCGCTCTTCGTCAGTGTGCATTCGGTATGCCATGCTAGACTTAAAGAGGTTAAGATGTTCAATCGGATCCTCTCTTCCAGTATAGAGTTGCAAGCCAAGCTTCTGTTTTGTCTTCGCCTGGAGGGGGATGTCGAGGATCCTCCTTGTAAGAGGGCCAGGCCTGGGTTAATTCCAGTCAGGTATCTCAGCTTGTCGTTCGGCCTTCAACTTGTTTACTTCTTCGAGGAGCTGTAAAACAAGGGGGTCCTGGGTGGAGTTATGTATCACTGGAGCTTTCTTTCAGAAGTCTCCATTACCCCTTGGAAGTAGGAAAGTCTGATCAAGAGCATGTGATTTTTCCTCGGACTCGCCGTACTGACTTCTAGAGTATGTTTGTCGGAACACCTCTGAGTCCCTTATACCCTCATGTTTCTCTAGGACTTGTTGCCCCTTCCCCAAATTGGTAGCCGGCCTAGGCCGTGGTAAAGGACCGAGTCTTTCAGAAACCCTTGGGTCATTGATCTTTGAGCTTATGTGGATAGGGTTCTCTCGACGTTGCTTCAGGAAGTCTCGACAGTCACGATGAACAGCTTTCGATCCTTCCGCTCCCTCTGCCAGGAGGTGTCTTCCTCCACTTCTCCTACTTCGGGTCGAAGCAGCTAGGTTGAGAAAAGTTTCATGTTGATCGACATTTTGATGAGTAGCTTGCTCCTTATCAAGAATACCCATGTTGAAGGCAGGTGACCCTCCGTGTTGGAAGGCACCTAATTGATGGTTGACATTCACAGGGGCAACGAGCTCGTGTGTTTGAGCATGCCTAGCTTCGTGGAGCGTCTCGAAGAGCTTCTCGTATTGCTCTTGAAGGACCTCATTCTTCATTGCTATCTTGTTGTTCTGAGCTTTTAGCTCATCTACTTTAGCTTGAAGAGAAACCCTTTTTCCTTCATTCTTTCGTTGCTTCGCACTAGGTGCGAGAGGGGTGTCATTCTGTGAGCTGTGGCTTCCTTTGCTCCCCATGTTGGAGAGAGATGTCTAGTCAAAAGAGAGTGTACGAATGGTGGAAACCAGCTTGACAAAGCTAAAGAGAGTGGGAATAAGTGTCGTTCCCATAGACGGCGCCAAATGTTGATGCACAAAATCGTCGAGGACTTTGGTACAACAGAAGGTATCAAGTTTGTGACCTTCGCTTGATCGCTCCGGTCACTAGTGTGGATAGGTATGTAAATAGATAGAGACAGGGAAGCAAACACAAGATGTACGTGGTTCACCCAGATTGGCTACGTCCACGGAGTAGAGGAGTTCTCATTAATTGTGAAGGGTTTACACAAGTACATAGGTTCAAGCTCTCCTTTTGTTAGTTCTAGTGAATGATTTAGTACAAATGAAATTAGGGATTATTGTGGGAGAATGATCCCTATTTATAGAAGAGAGTTTCTAGCTTTGTTCTGACATTGACACGTGTCATGCTGTGATTGGCATCTGATGTTGACACGTGTCGCCTTGTGATTGGCTTCTGATGTTGGCACGTGTCGCGCTGTGATTGGCCTCTGATGTTGACACGTGTCGCCTTGTGATTGGCCTCTGACGTTGTGGGTCCTTGACGGTATAATGTTGATCGGTGCTCAGTAGTTTCGGGATTGGTCAAGTATGGTACAAACAAGGGTAATCACCAATATCACATATATTAGAGTCACTCACCGAGGCAAGTCCGCAAAGCCTCACTGAGTCTTTAGTAATACTAATTTTAGTAATTCAATGGTTCCAGACATGTTGATCAAAAGTCAACTCTCAGTCAACGGTGGGGTCCTCACCCTAGCAATTTAATCCGGAAGATCCACACATCATATTTTGGATCCGTAACTTCCTAAGGTCCACATTATGCTCCTAGAAAAACATATTAAATTTTCATTATGATCCAACGGTCGGATCTCTGCCAATCACCAAATCAAGGGACGGTCAACAATTAGTTTTACAAACTTAGAAATCCAATTCGGGAAGATCCGTACATCGGATTCCCGATCCGTCAGTTCCTAACATCCTCAAATATTATGTACTATAATTTCTCAAAGTTTGGGGACGATCTAACGGTCGGATCGTGGATTCATATTTTGATCAAGTAATGTATCATAGTGAAATTAGGTTCAAA
Source organism: Heteromeles arbutifolia (assembly GCA_024362995.1). NCBI lineage: Eukaryota > Viridiplantae > Streptophyta > Magnoliopsida > Rosales > Rosaceae > Heteromeles > Heteromeles arbutifolia. Next base: position 13,255,585 of record JANCRC010000002.1, on the reverse strand, counting down.
CGATCAAACCACGTCATACGAATATCAAATACAAATTCAGGACATCTAATTGAACTTAGGAAGGAAACGTCGGCCCACTGGCCAAATTGCCGCCGCACGCGCCGCCGCCGATGGCGGTCGGCCTCCACGACCCGCTGGAAAATTCAACGATTTCCAAAAATTACCAAACTTTACAGGAAAATAGATATCAATTAGGGGAGCAATTTTTATACCTGTGGCCAAGTCCAATTCGGCCGGGAATAGTCCCAATTTCATCCAAACCCGCCGGAAACCCTAGAAATGGGTGTTCCTCGATTCATCACCAAAACGAACTCCGATGCCTCATCCAATGCTTGGGCCTTGCTCCAGGGGTTGAGGTGAGTCTATTGGTGGTGGTGATAGACGGTAATCATTGTCGGAATCACCGTAAAATGAGAAAACTCGCTGGAAAACCCTCGGCACTTTGTGGCTTCGACCTTGGAAAATGGAAAAGAAAATGGAAATCTAACACAACAAGGATGTATGAATTGTCAAGAGCTTTCCATGGACACCAAGATCACCCAAAAAGGAAGTCGGATGAAGAAGATATGGCCGGGTCACAAATGGTGGTTCGCGGGTGAAAAATGACCCATTTCGGGTCCCTCATTTCCCCTCTTTTTTCCTTCCTCCCATTGGTCACTCCTCCCCTCCTTTTCTCTCCCGCAACCTCATCTTCTTCTCTCTCCCGCTGCCACCTGGCAGCATCCAGTCCCTCCTTTCTTTTTCTTTTTTTTTTTTTAAAAAATACCAAAACATCTCTAATTTCTTTGTTATAGCTCCGTTTCACGAACGGTTTGCACCTACGCGTTCGTGAGATCGAGCTCTATCCAAAGATACAAATTGTGACCTCGAAATACCTACGATTTTTAAATAAATAATTTCAAACTTCACTCTTCGTAACTAGTTTAATTCAAATATAAATTCAAATAAATTAATATAAATTCCCAAAAAATAAAAATCTCAATAATACAAATACGTAGATTATAACAGTGAAATCCGGGAACGGGATTTCACACAAAGGGCTCGTGGGCCCCACTGGACAAAAAAGGGCCAAATGGCCAACCGGCTAGCCCAACTCAACCAGCTAGCCAGCCCTAGGCCGGGCCAGAATTTTCATTATTCCTGTCGATTATATCCGACAATATTGTACTTATTCCTGTCGGTTATATCCGACATGAATGATAGGCCAAAATTTCAAATATAACGGCTAGCTGCCGTCAGTTACCGTTGGATTCAAATTATTTTTTTTTGGGCCTTTTTTTTTTTTGAATTTAAAAAATTCCCTTTTTTTTTCCTATAAATACCTAAGTCATTCCTACATCATTTCTCACATAATTTTCACCATTCCATACTATCTCATTTCATTCTATTTCAATTCTTCATATTATATTTTCTTACATCTTCCAATAATCTTTCCTTCAATTTTTTCAATAACTTTCAAATGGCCTCATCTTCAATGAAAGGTAGGGCTTGGACCCGAAAAGAAGATGAAGCTCTTTGCAGGGCTTATAGATGGGTCTCAGAAGATAATGTGAGGGGGAATTCTCAAACAAGTAATGGTGTTTGGACTCGTGTGTCCAAAAAATACTTATAGTTCTACGAACACACTACTCCACCGAATACCCGAAACCACGAGAGTTGTTCTTCAAGATGGAAGAAACATCTTCATCCAAGTTTGAACAACTGGCATCAAGCACTGTTAGCAGCCGCAAGTAGACTTGAAAGCGGCGCTAATTACTACGACGAAGTAAGTGTTTTCACAATTTATTTTAAATATTTAATTATATTACATTTAATTTCATAAATTAATTTCCTTTAATTTTTGTACTTATATTTAATTATATTACATTTAATTTCATAAATTAATTTCCTTTCATTTTTGTAATTATATTTTCTAGGTACGCCAAGTAGAGGAATTGTATATGGAGGGCAGCTCGAAACCCCTTCAGTTTCACGGTTGTTGGGAAATTTGTAAAGGGTTGGTGTTATTTGAAGATCCACCTCAACATAGAGTAGCTCATACGCCGGTGTTCGGAACTGCATCCTCAGCTGCAGATATGGATGAAGATGGATCTCCTACCATTCAACAAACAAGGGTAGAAAATCCATCTTCGAGTGAAGGTTCCATACCTAGGGCTATGAGACGAAACAAGGCCAGATGGTTGAAGGAAAAAGGCAAGGCAAATGATGATTACGCCGCTCAACAGGAAGTGGCGGCCTCATTGCGATTAATGGCGGAGTAAGATGCCATCGCCGAGGAAGAAAAAGATATTATGACCTGGCGACAGTTGTTTACCTCTAACTATACTCCTACAATGGCGGATGATGAAGGTGATGTTGATTATGGATATTAAATTTAAGTGGTTGTAATTTTTAAATTTAAATAATAAATTATGTTTGGCCCTATGGCCCTTTGGCCCTCGGTTGGGGATAGAGGCAAATATGGTCATGTACTGTTCATTAAAATATTAATATCTTGAAGAGCCAAAGGGCTAAAACGAGCCCTCTAACCCTTGTTCGGTTGGAGATGGTCTTATATCAACCTCCGTAACTGTAAGCAAACAAAACACTTGGCTTTGAACTTTTGAGATCCATAAAAATAGTGATAACCGGATTCCTTTTTGTCACACAAGTCCATAAAAATATTTCTAAAACAAGTAAAACACAAGAAACTTGTCTATACATTTCAATGAAACGTACGTGTGGCCACAACCGTCTGAGTTCATATCCCTTTGTATTACTGATTTAAGACATGAACCAGACAGTGAGTTGTGAAACTGCGTCCACCGAAATTTCTTGGCATCCCTTATAAAACTAATAATCCATGGGAGAGGCCTCCATATACTCCATAGCATGTTTCTTATTCTTCTATTCTCTTGCCTGAACTTGAATCCCTTTCCAAACATGAGCAACGAAGAAGTAGCCTATGATTTCACTCCAATGATCATAGAATACAAAGACGGTCGAGTCGATAGACTCCAAGGCACAGCCACAGTTCCTCCGTCAACAGTCTAATCCTAAGACATTGTCATCTCCCAACAACCACCCGTGTCCGCAAGGCTTTACCTCCCCAAATCCACCGAAACCAAACTCCCTCTTCTCGTTTACTTTCAAAGCGGTGGCTTCTGCATCCAAACCGCCTTTTCTCCCACGTATCATAACTACCTCAACTCCTTAGTCTCTGACGCCAATGTTGTGGCTGTCTCTGTTGAGTACAGGCTTGCCCCGGAGAACCCTCTCCCAGCTGCTTACAACGATTCTTGGGCTGCTATCAAATGGGTGGCTTCCCATTTTGATGGAACGCGAAACGGTGATGAAGAAGAAGATGATGATTGGCTAAGTGGCTATGCGGATTCGCAGCGCGTGTTCTTTGCTGGAGACAGCGCCGGAGCTAATATAGCGCACCACATGGGAGTGAGAGTAGGCTCTGAGGGGCTGGTTGGTGTTAAGCTGATTGGGGTTGTGTTGGTCGATCCATATTTCTGGGGGGAAGAGCCAATTGGGGGAGAGATCACTGCCCCTGCAGCTAAAAGAGAGTTTATTGCTGCATTGTGGCGTTTTACCTACCCGTCGACTATTGGATCCGATGACCCGCTTTTCAACCCTGAAAAGGACCCAAAATTTGGGGAATTGGGGTGTGGGAAAGTGCTGGTTTTGTTGCTGAGTTAGATGTGTTGAAAGACGGGATGGAGTGGAATTGTGGAGGTAACAGAAGCAAAGGGGGAGGAGGACCATGTTTACCATTTGTCCGATCCTACCTATGTACCGAAAACGAAAACCGTTTAGTTATCTAATTGTGACATGACAATTAAATAAACGAAAACCGTTTAGCATTCATTGATTATTTACATAATGGTGTGAATGATCCTTATAAGGTGGACCCAATGAGAATACAACATCATAAATCCTGTAAATGAACAGTGTTTTGGGGGTGGATTTCACTTTATTTACAAAATTGCAGCCAACCCTTTGGTGCCATTCAGATTGGAAATTTTTATTTAATAACGAAATTGCCACCGCTTTGCACAGTGGAAGGGTGCCCACTCGTCAATCATCGTCGATTGCTCTGCTTCGACTACTTTGTCCCGTCCGTTTCCATTCCCTTTTCTTTCCCTCTTTTTCTCTCCCGACTCTCTCTCGCCCGTCCGGGCAATACATGCATGAACTCGATGAGAAGGCACCATCTCTTATCTGCAAAGCGAAGAAGAACTCAGCAGATTGTATGTCACTCCTCCCCAATATTTTCTATATGTTTTCTTCAATTATTTGTTTTTGGGTTTGTTTCTTTCTCGAGAATAAGAAGAAAGAAACAGGAAAAATATAATATTGGGCAGTTAATTATTTCTCTTGGAGTGCTATATTTATTCAAGGCATCCAAGAGAATTAGGTACTTAATTGATTGATTACCTGATTGAATTGCTTTGATTGAATTGCTTTGATTTTCAACTCTAATAAAATATTGGGTTTTAGGGATTTCTTCTTAGCGATCATCATCATATTCAATTGGTGATTTGGCGTGTGGATTGTCTATTTCTTTGATGAAAAGGCTCACCATTGGGACTAATATAGGTTTCTCATATTTTCTTGCACCATTTATGAGGGATTTAATTTTCCTTTTCTGGGTTTTCTTATACTCAAGGTACGGTTTACATTCTGGAATTCATGATTCAATTGGAAATCACAATGACATATCAACGTGTGTTGGATATACATACGAAACAAGTAAGCTCTTATTTACCATTCCGCTTTCATTGACATTGGATTCTGATTGACCTTCTAAATGTGGATTTTGAACTTTGCACAAGTTGTAGTTTTGTCTTTTCAAATTTCAGCAAATATTAGGAAAAACATAAAACCAATTGTTTGTTAGGAAATATATCTAGCACGGATATGAGTAATGTTTTTTTCAGTTTCAATTTCCATTAAATTAAAGATTTTATGCATAATATTTCATAAAGTTCAGAATTGCTAACCGCGGTATATGATCGTTATAGTGGAAACCAGTGAACTTATAGACTTAATGGGCTTACAATAAGCTAATAGTGCTATATTTTCCCTCTCCCTATATGTAGTTTAATATAATTGAACAAGTTCAAAGAGAATGATCAGAATGAAGGTTCGTATTAGATCCGATGTGCTTCCTCTTTCTATGCATTTTGGTTCAAATTAGGGTTTTAGGTCGAAACCCGAAACGAAAAGAGAATAAAATTTGAAGGATCTTCGGATTTTGTGTTTGGATGAGAGGAAAAGATGAGAAATTTGTTAAGAAAAGTTGGTTGTGGTGAAATTTCATTCTTTAAAATCCATCAGGTTATGCTTAAATTGTTAAATGTAGTTGTTATTGTTAGCTAATTCATGTTTTTGGTCTTAAATTAAATTTATTGTTTCCCTTGCTTGCTTATACTTGCAGCTACTAATCCTGGAAGTTTCAATAACAACGTCGCTAGCCAGCAGGTGAATACTGAGCAAATTTTATCTAGCATTGAACCATTTGTTAAGATCTGATTCAGTTTTATTTAAGGAACCTTTACCTTGAACCATTTCTTATCATAATTCAAGGGTTGCTAGCGCAAATATAGTGCAATCTAATGTTTTGATGCATACTTGATTCGGTCTCAAATGCAATATGTTGTAATTCTTTCTAATTTCATTGTTTACCTATCTTTGTGTGGATCAGGCGGTACTAGAAACAGTTGCAAGAGTAAAGTCGAAGAACAATTAGACGAAAGATGAAAAGTACATGCTTCTAACTTAAATTCAGTACAGTTTTTCATATATTCTTTGTCAATTGAATCTAGCCATTATGGCCTGTTCTCACCAACTATGTTGTAGTATAAATTGGTCATTTCAACTACATGATGTTTTCAATCTGGATAATGATAATAGAGGAGAAGATACACCAACACTAATTGATCGCAATGTAAGATTGCTTCATGGAAAATATAATTGCTCCGGTCATTTATCTCAACGGTCCTACATGTAACTTTGTTATTAATATTTTTAGGACAATGTCTTCATAATATCAAATTTTAAATCAAAATATCCAGTGCTGCAACTAGACTTGAGGTAAACTTACTGGCTCATTACAGTTTTGTTAAGTTCATTGATCTTCTCTTAACAAAAAATGCTGATTTTGAACCGATCTACTGGTTTCATTGTAGATTAGTATCAGATTTGGTGGTCATTATTGTATCTGCAACCAGTGGTGGCATTGCCTTTGCTTGCGCTGGACAACCGATCTGATACATACATTCATAAGCATATTTCCGAACTTATTGAACTTCTAGAGAAAACTTAATGCTATGATCTTACTTAATGTTCATATTCTGCTTCCTTCATACCAAAACTTGACATGTTATTAGTGAATATTTGCTAGCTGGATCCATTATGGACCTTGGAGGTTTCAACTTCTTCAGTGAAATGGTTCGAGTATGTTTTACCCTGCACTTTTATTATCCAAGAAGAAATTCTTCAAATCCAAAAGTGTGCTTATATATATTCAGGGAATGGTTGCTTCCTCCTCCAAAACCAAAAGTGTACTTATATATATAAGCAACAGGAAGAATTGCTCAGATACGAGTAAGTGAGGCTTTTTTAGGTCGTATTATAAATGCACTGGCTAAACCTATTGATGGTTGGGGTGAATTGCCGCATATGAAATTGAGCACAATTTTGCATAGCCCACTTGTTTCTTGAGAAGAGATGGGAAACATGCTCAATTTTCATGCCTTTGATGTTTTGGTTCTTCCTGAACCTAGAATTAGTGTATCCAAAGCTTTGGACGTTGTCAAGACTTTGGGCTTTTCTGGTAGCTTCATAGTTGATGCAGTGGGTTTTTCTTGGGTTTTTACACTACTAATTTTGTTAGTACTAGGGAAATAGTTGATTTTTCTACGTGTATATATATATATATATGGGTTCGATTACAAAATTCTGTAGATTGAAAATGCTACTTTATGTTGTCATTTACTTGGTACAAGAAAATGTTTTATTTTGAAAATGAAAGGTGCACTATACTTGGAACAAAATTCTTTAGACTGTTGGGGTGTGCCTATGGATGCTAACTTGGTTCTTAGAGACTGTTTTGCATTGCTTCTTTTGTTACTACGTTATATGATATGGAGGACATAATTTTTTTATTTATCATTTTGAAGGTTTTCTGGACCCCTGATTTTTGAACGTGCAAGTCATCAAGAGAAAATCCAGAATGTAAGCTCAGCTCAAGAAGGTTTATATTTTTGCAAGTCCATTTTTCTTTTGCTAATGTCAATTATTTGTCTCTCAAAGGGAAAGATACCTGACCTATGACGTTTCTTTCAATCATTTTGCCTTTTTTGGGTTGTTTTCGAACTGCATTCCTTTCTTGCAAGACGACATTAAGAGGCATTTTTTTCAATCGCACAATATGGCAGCACTTCGTTTTGATTTGTAAACAAAGTATATGCTTTGTCTTTGTCTTGGAGTGGGCTGGGTACTTGAAACTATGAGTACAATATTGAGGACACAATACGATCTGCAAATGAATGTTTCTTATAGCATGCATATCCATGTATAGCAAGCAAAGTATCACTTCATTGGTTCTTACGTACTGTACCGTCATTGCAGTTACTTTGTGTAGAAATTATTCATGTATGTTCCAAGTCCCAACTAATACATTCAATCCCCGCAGCAAAGTGCGGGCACATTTTCTAGTGGTCGTTGATAGAGAGATAATTACAATCACAATATCAATTACGACAAATAGGAAAATCAAACCAAAAAAGAAAGTATCTCGACAGAACACTTGTGTGTAACTGCTTATTTATGCAAGTACGAATTCCACATTACTAAACACAATTTGCAACACTCTGTAGTAATCAGGGTGGTGCAGATATCAATTACATGTTTATGAAGTTTGTTGTAAACATCAAGAAGAAAATTAAAAAAAAATAAAATTCCACAACTTCTCCTTATTTGATAGACTGCTTGTAGCAAGAATTCTAATGCGAAGTTGGAGTTGCATGTTCTCTATTTTCTTCTAGTTTTGAAGGGCCGATAGCTTGTTGATGGTAAGCATACCAAATGGCTCAGGAAGGCAAGGAAGACTCTGAGCTGATAGATTTTGTGACACAAAATGCATTGTCGGACGCAACCCGGGACGCGTTCGTATACAAGCCAATGCTATACTCATTACAAGCACCACTGCCTTTGCTAATTCATTGGCTGGAGGCTCTAGTCGTTGATCTAACACATCTTTCAGAAGCAAGTCTGCATTTCCTTTCATTGACGTTGATGATTCTGATAGTTGGGACTCTAGCATATCCCCGGGGTGCCTTCCCATCATGACTTCTAGTGCCACCACTCCGAAGCTATAAACATCACACTTGTCCGTCACCTGCATAATATATGCAAGCTCTGCGTATAAAGAGAACAAAATATGTCAACTCTACAAAAGATGGTACAAAGTTGCACAACATTAAAAAATTTACATTACCTGGGGCCATGTATCCTAGCGAACCAACAATGTTGGTCCAGTTGGATGAATCAATACTCAACAATTTTGCTGTTCCAAAATCTGAGAGTCGGGGCTCGAAATCCTGCTCGAGCAATACATTATTGATAGTTACATCACGATGCACAATTGGTGGTGAGCAGTCATGGTGCAGGTAAGAAAGTGCACGAGCAAGTCCTTGCACAATTTTTACCCTTGTTGGCCAGCCAAGTTCAGTAACCCCTTCTACCCCATACAATGCTTTTCCGAGGCTGCCTCTATCTAAGTATTCATAAAGCAAGAATATGCAACCCTTACTTGTAGAAAAGCCATATAGCCTTATGACGTTTCGATGCCGGATAGTTGTCAAAGTTCGGATTTCATTCTGAAAACTTTGAAGATTGATCGCTGGAACGTCATTAGAGTCGTCCGTGTTAAGCCTCTTAACTGCAACAACTTGGCCTGATTGGAGCTCTGCCTTGTAAACCTTTCCGAAACCTCATTCGCCAATGCAGTATTTCTCATGAAATTCATCTACAGCCTTCACAACTTCTGCAAACGTAAATTTTACTTCCTCTTGCAATATCATTGCTTCAAAACTCTCGAAGTTTTGAGAAGGTTTGATTACATGAGGCTGGATCGTGAACCTCTTACGAAACATAAGAAAGAGAGCAGCAATGGAAATTGCACCTACTGTGAAACCCCAAAAGGAATAAAGGAAAATAGATACTATATTCTTGTTAGCACTTTTGGAATTTGTACTAGAGGACTTACATTCAGTTGGTCTCCCTGCATGACTCCACAGGCCATAGTTACCAACAAAAGTTCTTGTTGAAAACGTATTGATAATGCTACAAGGTGGGAATGGCCCTGTTAAGTTGTTATACGAAAAGTCATAGCTAGTTATATTTAGAGTCAACAGGTCATCTAATGCTGATTGGATTTCGCCTGAGAGATGATTGTGTGAAGCATTGAAATCTTCTAATTCTGTGAGCATGCGCAATTCTGATGGTATTGCACCCGATAGTGAATTGCTACTGAGATTCAAGTACTCCAAACCTGTTAAACCTACGGCGAGAAACGGATGAATTGGTATTACCCCTGTCAAATTGTTATTAGACAATGAAAGAAGCTTGAGGCCCAACATACCTGAAATCCGTGGGATCACTCCTGTGAAGTTGTTAGCGGACAAATCGAGTCCCAAAAGGCGAGATAAATTGCCTAGACTCTGAGGAATCTCTCCTGTCAAGTGGTTATCGGACAGATCGAGTAGCTGAAGTTGAGTCAATTTGCCTAGACTCTGAGGAATCTCTCCTGTCAAGTGGTTATGCTCCAAATAGAGTAGCTGAAGCTGAGTCAATTTGCCTAGACTCTGAGGAATCTCTCCTGTCAAGTGGTTATGCTCCAAATAGAGTTCCTGAAGCTGAGTCAATTTGCCTAGACTTTGAGGAATCTCTCCGCTGAATTCGTTGGAATAAAGGCTTAGATACTGCAATTGTGTCAACAGCCCAATTTCTGCTGAAATGGTTCCGCTGAAGCTATTGTATTGGAGGTTCAAAGAGACCAATTCCGTCCAATTGGAGAAGGACAGAGGCAGTTCCCCGTTGAGGTTATTGGAAGACAGGGACAAGTGGGTGAGGTTTGTACAAAGACCAAGCTCAGGAGGAATTGATGAGTGTAAGGAGTTGTATGAAAGATCAAGGAACTGGAGCTCCCTGAGTTTGCCTATAGAGGGTGGAATTTTCCCTTCCAGAAAATTACGACTCAGGTCAATATATTGAAGACCAGAAATCAAACCTATACCGTCCGGAATTGGGCCAGAGAATTGGTCGTTGTAGCTCAAGTCCAAAGTTGTGAGGCTGGAGAGATTTCCAATGGCAGATGGTATAGGCCCTCGGAAATAGTTGCCACTCAGGTTGAAGTGGGTGAGATTTGGAAATAGGGAAAAGTCGAAAAGAGCCAGTGTTCCGTTAATTTCCATACCGGAGAGCTGTATTTCGGAGATTGTTCTGGTTTTGGTGCAGGCAATGGCAGTCCAGTTGCAGAGGCTGTTGAGGTTGGTGAGGGACCATGAATTGAGTAGCGAAAGTGGCCAAGATGATGAAGACAAGTCGTCCTTCCATTTGATGAGTGATTCTGCTTGTTTTCGTGGAGATATTGATGTCGTTTTGATCAGTGGCAATGCGGACAGCAGCAGGAGCATATAATGAAATGTCATGGTTTTGAGTTGCATGATGATCTGTTATTTTTTCGTGGAGTTTTTCCCTTTAATCTTCTGCTGCCTCTGACTTCCAATAAGCTCAATGGATTGCCGCTGCCGGGCCCGCCGAAAGCTTCATTGGGTCGGCTTCCGAGAAGCTACCAGAAAGTACAAATTTTTCTGAATTTCCTTTGTTTTTTTGGTCGCAAGGTTTTCTGTTTTTCATTTACTTTTTATTATATGCATATGTTTGTGGTTCCTGAATTTTGAATTTCCATGGGCATTTGGCAAATTTGTCCATTTCGTTAGCCAATTGGCTTAATTTTGTCGAGTGAAAATGTATACAAATTTTTCCATTTGAATTTCTAGTTAATTAATCTGATTAATTGTTACTTGATTTTGCTAGTGTTTTGGTCAAGACATGATCAACTCGGTTCACTTGCTGTTGCTGCTGCTTGCTTTATTTGAAAATCAATCGTCAGAACATCTGCTGCACTCTTCTAGATGCTCTCATCTTTTTATTTGTCGTGTTTGCTTGTGACACGTTTCCATGCCTTAACCCACACACCGGGGCTGGACTTTGTTCAGTCTGCGCAAATAGATGGGGCCGCGGGAAGACTAGACCTCTACAAACACCATCAAAGTCACCTTCAAGATCTGCATCTTCTTCAACATCACCACCATCAACAAACACATCAGCAATTTTTTATGTTCTAGCACAATTAGCAGAGGATTATTGTTTTATTATTTACCTTTTTACAGAAATCATTGATGCATAGGAGGAAATATTATTTTACCAGATGTAAATAGTGAGAGAGATTTGAATAGGGTGAAATAGGACCGGCGATGGGGAGAGAGGAGGGATAGAGTTTTGATTTAATTAATTTAATTTTTAAATAAAAATTACTAATTTATTATTAATTAATTAATTTTGTATTTCAATGTGGACCCCGCTCCTACCACGTCATCGTTTAACCGTCAAATTGACAGAAAATTTAACGGAGGTCTAACATTGCAACGAATTCATAAGTTAAGGTATGATATTGTAATTTTTAAAACATTAGATATGAGATTGTTTTTCGATCCATAATTAAGGTAATTTTTTTTTGTAATTTACACATTCTTTTTCGATTATGTGCCGTGTTTGTCTTGTTTGCGTGTGACACATTTACATACCTCAGTCCACGCACACTGGGGCTGCGACTTTGTTCAGTCTGTGCAAATGGCTGGGGCCACGGGAAGACTTGACCGGGTCACTCAAAGTCAACATTGGCACCACCCAGCTCTTGATTGAGTTGAAAAATCCTTCCCGAAATTCCAAGCGTAAATAAAGGATTAGAAACTCTGCACCTCCAAGATTCTTACTAGCTCGGATTTATTTGTGGAGGTGAGAAGCAAAGGGGAGGACCATGCAGAAAAAGAGTCTTGTTCTTGAACTAGTGTTTGTGGATTTTACATTGTTGTAATCTGTTTTATGACTTGTATTACAAACTGCAAAATTCCTATGTTTTATGAGCTTTATGTATGTTTTCTTGAACAATATTTCTCATAATCTTAATCAAATAATTTTTCAATTACCATTGAAAGATCATCCACGCAAAAATTCACTGAAAGTGAAAACTATTTAATTACTAATTGTGGCATGACAAATAGACGACGACGATAGAGTTGTCGATAACATATATATAACTTTGTGTTCTAATATTAACTTGGAATCTACAAAATTTGGTGTTAATTGTAATATTCAGTGATTATTTACATAATGGTACAAAGGATCCTTATAAGGTGGACGTACTAATGAGAATACAACGACACAGAAATATGCTATTAACTAAATTCTATGTATACTAAAACCCAGCAGCTGCTCCGAAGCACAATGAAATGACGGATTTGTCATCTTCAAACGTTCTTTTCTTTCATTTATTTTATGGGGGTACAGTGAAAAGACAAGAATGCCCATTCTGAGGCGTGGTTCGCTCGCGGCTTTCCTCCTCCGCCGCTGCTTTCTTGCTTCAGTCCGAATCGACATGTTCCCTGACCTTTTCCTTGTTGCTGCAGTTCGAATCCACACGACAACCTGCTCATCCAAATCAATTTCCGTACGTTTCATTTGGCAACCCTATTCTTCCACATCGTTCTAAACCCAAAACCCAGATCGCTGTTGCTCATCCAAAACCCAGACAGCCGCCACCACCACGTTTTACAAATTCCCCTTGACTGAAGGTAAGCGAAAATTGCCCTCTTCATCTCCAGAAGTAAATTTGATTATCTATTAATTTCCCCCAATTTTTTTTGTATGAGGCACATATAAATCGGAGCTAACAACGACTTTGGAGGTGCAGAGTTTATAATCCTTTCTTTACGCTTGCAATTTCGCACATGACCATAAAAGAACGCGTAATGCCTTTTAGCTTCATTGGGTCGGCCGCTCCGAGGAGCTACCAGAAAGTACAGGTTTTTCCGAATTTCTTTTGTTTTTTTTGTCGCAAGGTTTTTCTGTTTTTCAATTACTTTTTATTATTTGCATATGTTTGTGGTTCCTGAATTTTGAATTTCCATAGGCATTTGGCAAATTTGTCTATTTCATTAGCCAAGTGGCTAATTTTGTCGAGTGTGAAGATGTTTACAAATTTGTCAATTTGAATTTCTAGTTAATTAATTTGATTAATTGTTACTTAAAGATATTGCAAGTGTTTTGGTGAAGACATTATCAACTCGGTTCGCTTGCTGCTCTGCTGCTTGCATTATTTGAAAATCACTCGCCAGAACATATGCTGTACTCTTCTAAATATTCTTTTCTTTTTCGATTATGTATTGTGTTTCTCGTGTTCACGTGTGACACATTTCCATACCATAACTCACACGACGTTGACGCCTGATATTTATTCGTCAACTCCACACTTGACCAAGTCATCCTTCACAGTCCACGCACGCTGGGACTGGACTTTGTTCAGTCTGTGCACATGGCTGGGGCCAGGGGACAGCTCTTGATTGAGTTGAAATATCCTTTCCGAATTTCCAAGCGTAAAGAAAGGATTAGAAAATCTGTGCCCCGGAAATTTCAGAGAGTTTAGACTAGGTTGCACAGACACTCTGAAACTTCCAAGTGTTGTGTGTTTTTAATCATCCGAAATTTCATGTAGATTAAGACACTCTGATACGTCACACGGATACGTCACACGGATGGAACACGATCAAGACACAGCAGGGGCATTTCTTTGTAAATTTAGAAAATATTTTGATCAGGAAACATCGGAACATTTGGGACAATTTGAAAATACAGACACTAAAGCCTAAAATCAACCCGACCTAACCTAATTTGATTCTCTAATCTGCGCCTTCCCTCCATTTCTCTTCTCCCTCTCTTCCCATCTTCCTCTCTACGGCCTCCACTCCAGTTGCATTCTATTTTAATTGGAGGTGAGTGGCTGATGCTTCACTCACCCTCTTTATTTATAAATGATGTTAGGCTTAGTTTTTAAAATTTGTTGGTTGTTTAATTTGTTATCGGTATATCTTGTGTTGTTTTAATTACCATACTTGTGTTGTTTTAATTATTATGTTTGTGTTATTTTAGTTAATATGTATAAAGGTTCTAAAAGATGCTAGGCATTAGTTGGGCGTCCAGCTGGGCCTTAGCGCCTAAACAACCAGGCAGGGCCTAGGCGGACTATGCAGATTTAAGTAAATTTATTATATATTGTATAAATAAGTGCCTATTTATACTTAAAAAACACATAATTGTACTGACCTACATAAATTGCAAAATAAAATGTCGTATAGATTATAAAGTATTAGAACACACTGAGGACATAGGGAACAAGCACATAATGAGTGTAACTCCGAATCTCCTACATTTTATTGACAAAATAAAATGCAAAAAAAAAGTTATTTATTTTTTATCTAAGTGAGAGTCGGACTTAGGCGGGTTTAGGCATCTAAGAGTGTCTAGGCGCACTTTCTTAATTTTCAAATGCCTAGTGGTTAATTGGGGCAGTGCCCAGCCGCCTAGCACCTAGGCAGGGCCTAGGCGGTTCTAGACGGAGATTTTTAGAACAATGATATGTATAAAGAATGAATTTGACGAACACGATTGTTTTGTTATATTATGATTCGCATTATTACTTCTAATATATGATATATTTATTATAAATTTATTTTATTTTAATCACCGTGTTTTAACGGTGTCCGTGTCCTATTTTTTAAGATTTGTCGTGTCGTTATATCTGTGTCTGTGTCTGTGCAACCTAGAGTTTAGATTTCATTACGAAATTGAAAAAAATCTGTTAACTGAGATTAACTGAATATAACAAACCATGGGTTCTACCTGAGATTTAATTCAATTTAATTACACGGCAAGACATAAGATCGAGAATGAGACCTAAAACCAATACCCAATCTTGCACCCTACGTTGGATAAATTATTCGATAATTTAAATAAATTTAATAGGAGACTTGATTGCTTTCTATATTTCACTTGCAAAATGCGGTGAAGTTGATCAATACGTAAAAAGTCTTGGTCTATGAATTGATGATCATTTTTCCTATGAAAGTTTTGCTTTATAAAAGTAAGCAAGCAAATGCACATCTTCTTTATCGAATCAAATAAACAATAACAAGATTCAAAAAGTCGCTGGAATTCAGCATTTTAGAGCAGACACAAAATGATGAGCAAAATGATGAATGAGAAGACTAGCTCGGTCCTTCACTCAAGAATATTAGTATTTTAAGTTTATATTATTCGGATAGTTTTGGTATTTTGGGTGGGTGGGGAAGGGTAGTGACGGCAAGGGGGCTTTGTGCCTCTCGCAGTGATGTTTATACTTTTGTCTGATACTTGAAGTATTGTAAGTAGCTTTGCATGGTGCTATTGTGAAATATTCTCCACTTGTATTATTGTGTTGCTTTTTCAACTTTGTTTATCTGCTGCCAGCTTTTCTATGCCTTTCTCATGTTATCGACGTTGTGCAGTTCCTCTTCTGTCATATTGTTCCAGTATTGATTATCTTCTTCTTCTAGCTCTACTTCTATTAGAATGTCTTCTTTGGTCTGTAATAAGTTAATGCAGTTTCTTCCTTAAAATTTTAAGGCTTGTAGTAGGGCTGATGACAGATATTTGTTTTGCTGTAAATATACATCTCTTCGTCTTTTGCTACTAACAACATGTCATAATTAAAATCTTCAAATTCCTCCAAGGCTGACATTCGGGTTACATGATATCTCATAATGTGGTGTTGTATGGGAGTCCATCTATGCAGGTGATACAGAGGACAATCTGAAAGATTTTTCATTTATCATGGCTATATGCCTTCCTCTTCCTTATGCATATGTTTGTACCATTTTGGAGGACTTCTGATAAACTTATACAATTTTTCTTCCAAACTTTTAAGTAATCTTCTGCCACTTTCTTACGCTTAAACGGAAATTTTCTAATTGAGAACTATAGTTAATAAAAATCTTATCAAGAGAACCGAAATCTAATAACAAATTTGGGGTGACTTCTATTTCATTAAGCTTTTCTTTATGCTTATAACTAAAATGCCATGGTTAATCTCTCATGTGAATCCTGACCAAAGCTATACTAACTTCTGGTCTACAATTACAATTCTATGTACTATAACAAAGACATGGTGGATATATCTTTGTAATAAGATTCTTCCTTAGTTTTGGATCAAAGATGCACTAATACAAAACACATTGTAACTATAATTGTAGCTTGCATGGTTAATGAATTCACGATCTCATAATGCATGTAGATTTCTTCTAACAAGATGTACATACTATTGTTGTTTTTCTTTTTTAACACTGAAATTTAACATGCTATACTACACTGGAGAATAAAAAGTAAACGAAAAAAAAAATATATATATATATAAGCAATATTAGATGATAAAGTTGGTTGGTGGTAAATTTCCTAACATCTCTCTAAGACCATCTCCAATCCTTGAGCTAAAAGTCAAATTTTTTAGCCTGAAAAATTTAGCTTTTAACCCAGAAACAGTTTTTCTGCTCCAACCCTTTCTAGCCTAAAATTTTAGCCCGGAATTATTAAATAATAAACTTAGGCTATTTTTTTTTCTTAAATTAATTTTTTTTTTTAAATAAATATGTAGACTATCGTAAATTAATTTTATGAACATTTTAATCAAAAAAAATTTAAATTTCGATAAATATTTTCACTCGGTTTGGTGGAGTCCACACCGATTTCTGGGCTAAATTATGGGGGGAATCTGGCCTTGGTTTAGCATTTAGCATTTAGCCCGAATTTTCCCCTTGCGTTGGAGTGAGTTTGGGGGGAAATTTTGGGGAGAAATTTTAGGGGGAAATTTGGCAAATAGCCCAGGATTGGAGTTGGTCTAATGGCCGGATAATTAACTTGATGGGAGACTTGACTGCATTATTTAACATGAGAATGCGGTGAAGCTGATGAATACTTAAAAAGTCTTGGTCTATGAATTGATGATCATTTGTCCCATCAAATTTTCCGCTTTATAAAAGTAACCAAATGCACACCTTCTTTATCAAATAAAATAAACAATAACAAACTTAAAAAAGTAGCTGAAATTCAGAATTCTAGAGCAGAAAGAAAATGATGAGAAAGATGAATGAGAACACTAGCTCGGTTCTCCGCGTGATTCGTGGTGGCGAAGATTCACCACAGCTAAGCCGACTGGCGGCGAGGGGGGGTAGGGTTCCACTCAGGAGAAAGGAGACGTCGAACTCTGGTTTGGATACCATAACATCAACTATACATACAGTTTGCAGCTAAGCCTTAGATGGAATGAAACACACATAACCATGAAATCAGTTAGGAAGCTGCCTATGACGATTTGGTTTAATTGTAACTGATTTAAGATTATTGCATTTTTCTTTAGGGAATTGTTATTGGCACTCCAAAATTTTCATTCTACATTCCAAACTTTCTATATTTAGAAAGAAAAATACACTAGAATGATATTTTTGGAGGGGTTTTTATCACAAATGGTCCCTGAAATTGACCTACTCCATCAAGATGGTCATTGAAATTGAAAATCAATCAATGTAGTCCCTGAAAATGGATGGCGCAAATCATTGTGGTTATTCCGTTAGATTTCCGTCAATATTTCTGTTATGTGCTGACGTGGCACATAAATAGGTCCCACAAATCTAATTAAATATTATCATGTGGATTAAAAATGTTTAAATAATAATTTTTTAAGTTCTATATAATTTAAAATGAAAAAAAAGCCCGAAAAAAAAACAAGAAGATGAACAGTCCATCTTCTTCTTCGCCTCCCACCGGAGCAACCACCCCGTCGCACATTTAATCGCAGCCAAACAGATGGCCCAACGCCTCAAAGGAACCTCCCTCTTCCAACTCCCCAACCTCCCCACCTCCATTTCCTGCGTCCAAAACTACCAATCCAAGCTCTCCTCCCTCTCCGTCCTTCCCAATATTGTCAACTACTACTTTGACCCTCTCCAGTTTGTCATCACTGCAGTTTCATGTGCGACTAGGTGGGGTGGGCTGTTGAGGTTGCTCGGATGTCATAAAAGAGCATAACTTGTTTTTTTTGCCGAAGCCTGAGGTATCCCACCCACACCCCAAAGGGTGGATTAATTCCCAGTGGGAATCGAAAAGGCTAAAGGCATTTCAACCCATCCCTGACCACGTTCAAATAGCACATGTCTTCTCAAAGCTTTCAACCAGTAAATCACCAGTATTTTTACTAGATTCATGCCTTGAATCTAAAGACCAAGGAGCAAACTTGATTTGAAATTTTAACGTACTTCTACTGGACCACTTGTCGTGGTTATAAAAGAGCATAACTTGAGACTCTCCACATTCTTCAATTCAATCCCTTAATCCTAAAAAAATCCTAATTCAATTTTTCTATTTGTAATTTAGGGAGGGAGGGAGAGAGAGAGCTTCAAAACGCAGAGCTTTATATGTAATGTAAACAAGACTAAGGACCTATATTTTAGATAGGACAAACGACTTCGAGGCCAAAGCGTGATTAATGAAAAATATATAATTTTACCGATAAAGTTTTACTACAGTGACGGAAATGAATCATATTTATACACTATGGTACGGATTTGATTCTCACTGACTCTCTTTTCCCTAACAACTAACTATTTAACTCACTACCGTTATTATTTGTAAAATGCTAAATCGAATAAATAGTTCCGTGATCATAAAGTATTCGGAAGATAGTCCTTGTGGTAGCAAAGTTTGAATTTGAACCCCTATGATAAAATCTATTACAATTTATACCCAAAAGTAAAACTTTCCTTGTTCCTCCGTTGATAGCCCTTCACTGGAGGTTAAGATGATCATTTAGCTCATCAACCATAGGAAACGTAGTACTTAATCCTATCAAATGGACAGTTGGAAAGCTACCAACATAAATTGAACATCTGAAGCTCGTATCAAGACCTTGTTTTTAATTTCTCCATTGAAAGTTATTCTTTAATACGGAATCCATTGTAAAGAAATTCAAGTTCCATCAATTGCTAAAGCACACAAATTCCCTAAAAAAATCCCAACTCTTGGAGAAACCCGATTCATGAAACTTGAAATAATGATCAATCAAACCCAACACCCAATAAGAGTTAAAAAGAAAAGTTAAATTTGATGCGCTGTTTGGTTTCTGAGAAAATGCTACAAAATATGGAAACTGAAACCAAATGAGAGAGAGAGAGGAGGGGAATGTACGGAGACACTTGTCGGGGTAAGAATCTTGAATTATGGTCCGAGGCAGATGGGACGAGGATTTGGGTCCTCCTCCAAACAAGAAGAAGAGCTGTTGATTTTGTCGGCCTTCAACCCTTGCTTCCCCATCTTTGCTTACTCCTTTCAATTCTCTGAGAACGGAATCTATGTGTCTCTGATGTTCATCCTCACGAAAGAGATGAAATGACCATCTTAGCCTCACATGAGAGGTTCAAGTGTGGACTACTAATGGAAAAATAACATAAGTTTTAATTTTGAGCATAGATCCTAACATACTTCATCAAAAATGTTTAAATCTAAATTTTTATATCAAATGGACTATCTTTTGAATACCTCATGACCAGTGACTATGGAACTAATTATCTGATTAGACCTTTGTAAAAGATATACAATATACAATTTCGTTGTTGTCCGCAGTAGACGACCAAAATTAAGGTCACTATTGATATTACCTGATACGCGCTTGTTAGCTTCAATTTTTGCACGTGACCATTAAAGAACAGGTATTACCCTTTTATCTTCTCCAGCATCTGACTTCCAATAAGCTCAATGGGTAGCCGCCGGCCGGCCCGCCAAAAGCTTCATTGGGTCGGCTGCTTCATTATGTGTCATGTTTCTCGTGTTCACATGTAACACATTTACATGCCTCAACCCACACGCTTGACATTGATTCTGATATTATACGCGTCAACTCTACTCCACACTTGACCAAGACATGTAAATCTTTTTCGTGTCCACGCACGCTGGGCCTGGACTTTCTTCAGTGTCCACCCTAAGTGGCAACAATTTCCGAGGGCCCATACATCTACCATTGGAAATCTCTCCAGGCTCACAACTTTGGACTTGGGCAGCAACTTTTATGAAGAGACGCATAACCAATTCTCTGGCCCAATTCCGGACAATATAGGTTTGATTTCTGGTCTTCAATGTATTGACCTGAGTGTGAATTCTCTGCAAGGGAAAATTCCACCCTCTATAGGCCAACTCATGGAGCTCCGGAACCTTGATCTTTCATTCAACTTCTTAAATTCTTCAATCCCTTCCGAGCTTGGTCTTTGTACAAACCTTGCCTATTTGTCCCTGGCTTCCAATAAACTCATGGGGGAATTGCCTCTGTCCTTGTCCAATCTAAACAACCTCGTCCAATTGGTTTTGGCTATCAATCTATTTACTGGTCAAATCCTTCCGTCTCTTGTCTCCAATTGGACTAATATGGTCTCTTTGCGACTTCAATCCAATAGCTTAAGTGGAACCATTACAGCAGAAATTGGGCTGTTGCCACAATTGCACTATCTAGGCCTTGATTCCAATGAACTCAGTGGGGAGATTCTGACAGAGGTTGGAAATATGTACATTCTATCGATCCTCAATCTAAGCAGGAACCACTTGACAGGACTGATCCCTAAGAGTCTAGACTATATGTCATTTCTTCATGACTATGATTTTTCTTATAACAATTTGACTGGCCCAATCCCAGCCGTTTGGAAAACGACACCAACAAATACTTTTGTTGGAAACGCTGGCTTATGTGGGGATGTAGAAGGACTAAGTAGTATATGTGATTCCCCCCATCAGAAATTCCGAAAAGAATAACAAAAGAGTTCTAATTGGTGTCTTTGTATCTCTTTGGGGTTTATTAATGGTTACAACTGTCATTGTTCTTATGTTCCGTAAGAAACCTGTTCTCGTTTTGAACAAAGTCAACACTTCCAAAAACTTTGAGAGTTTGGAGTCCATGATATTGCAAGAGGAATTAAAGTTCACGTTTGCGGAGGTTGTGAAGGCTGTAGATGACTTTCATGAGAAGTACTGCATTGGGAAATGAGGGTTTGGAAAGGTTTACAAGGTAGAGCTGCAATCGGGCCAAGTTATTGCAGTTAAAAGGCTTAGCATGTTGGACTCCAATGACATTCCAGCAATCAATCTCCAAAGTTTTCAGAATGAAATCCGAACTTTGACTAGTATCCGGCACCGGAACGTCATAAGGCTCTATGGCTTCTGTTCAAGGAGGGGGGGTGTTTCATATTCATGCTTTATGAATACTAGAGGAAGCTTGGGAAAAGCTTTGTATGGAGCTGAAGGTGTTAATGAACTCGGCTGGCCTAACAGAGTCAAAATTGTGCAAGGACTTGCTCATGCACTTTCTTACTTGCACCATGATTGCTCTCCACCAATTGTGCACCGTGACGTAACTGTCAACAATGTATTGCTTAAGTCAGATTTCGAGGTCCGTCTCTCAGATTTCGGAATAGCGAGGTTATTGAGTACTGATTCATCCAACTGGACATATATTGCTGGTTCATTTGGCTACATAGCACCAGGTAATACGAATTTAATTTGTATTTAGGGTTCATAATTTTGCTTATTGGGATTTGTTTTAAGGTGGCTAGTTTTGATTTTATTGACGTGCAGAGCTTGCATACACTATGCGAGTCACGGATAAATGTGATGTATATAGCCTTGGAGTGGTGGCACTAGAAGTCATGATGGGAAGGCACCCAGGGGATATGCTAGGGTCCCAGCTACAAGAATCATCAAAATCAAGGAGGGGCAATGTAGAATTGCTCCTGAAAGATTTGTTAGACCAAAGGTTGGAGCCGCCAACAAATGCATCTGCAAAGGCAGTGGTGCTAGTAGTGACAATTGCCTTGGCCTGTATACGAACGCATCCTACGTCCAGACCTACGATGGTATTTGCAGCACAAAAACTCTCAACTCAAACCCTGCCTTGCTTCCCGAACCGTTTGGTAAGTTGACGATCAACAAATTAATGGCACTATAAAAAGTAAATGAAAAATAGATGAAAAGGGGGAGTAGCTCAAACTTCCCCCTTAGTATTCCTGCTACGCATCTAATATCTCACGTAATACATCTTCAATACCCTAATTAATCATCTGTATTATTCGTGGAATGCGGATTATATGAGTGACAAATTTTCTTAATCGTAATGCTTTAAACCGATAATCCACAAGTTCAATTAAACAATGGAACAGAATGTTTTATATTTTTCTGAAATAAAAAACACAACCAGAGGAAGAAAAAGAAGACAGACAAAATTACAACAATTTGAAAATCCTAAACCCGGTTCAAGAAAGAAACTATCTTCTTCTGCATGGCCACAGCATTCACACAAGTTAGATCGGCTAAATGGAAACAATGCTCCTCCCCTTTTGCTTCCATCACCTCCACAACTGTGAGATCCCACATCACCCAGGGGAGTGGATCCTGTGAGCCTTATATGTATATTCTCATCTCTACTTAGCGCGAGGCATTTTGGAAGCTCACTGGCTTCGGGTTCCGTAGGAACTCCGAAGTTAAGCGAGAAGGGGGCCAGAGCACTCTCAGGATGGGTGACCCATTGGGAAGTTACTTTTGAGTTCCCAGAAACAAAACCGTGAGGGCGTGATCGGGCGTGAGGGCGTGATCGGGTCCCAAAGTGGACAATATCGTGCTACGGTGGTGGAGCGGGCCCGGGAAATGGTCCGCCCCGGGTCGGGATGTGACAACCACCCTATTCCATCCACTCTTTCTCAGCACCTCCCCGTAATACCATCCCCTTTCTTTCAACACATCTTTTTCCGCCACGAAAACTACCACCGTCCCACACCCCAATTTTCCCAGTTTTGGATCCTTTTCGGGGTTCATGAGCGGGTCATCTGATCCACTACTCAACGGGTTGACAAAACGCCACATGGCTGCCATAATCTCTCTCATCGTTGCAGGGGCATTGAGCTCTACCCCAATTGGCTCTGACCCCCAGAAATATGGATAGACCAACACAATCCCAATTAGCTTAACACCAAGCAGCCCCTCCGAGCCTACTCTCAATCCCATATGGTGCGCTATATTAGCTCCGGCGCTGTCCCCAGCGAAGAACACGCGCTGCGAATCCGCATAGCTAGTTATCCAATCTTCATCTTCTTCTTCACCGCCTTTTCACTTTCCATCAAAATGGGAAGCCACCCATTTGAGAGCAGCCCATGAATCGTTGTAGGCAGCTGGGATTGGGTGCTCTGGGGCAAGCCTGTACTAAACAGAGACGGCAACAACATTGGCCTCGGAGACTAAGGAATTAAGGTAGTCGTGATACGTGGGGGAGGAGGCGCTTTGGATGCAGAAGCCACCGCCGTGAAAGTAAACGAGAAGAGGGAGTTTGGTGGCAGCGGATTTGGGGATGTAGAGCCTTACAGATATTGCTGGTTCTTGGGAGATAACAATGTCTTTGGATTGCACTCCGGCTTCGGGTTGTGTTGATGGAGGAACTGTGGCTGTGCCTAGGAGTCTCTCGACTCGACCGTCTTTGTATGCTTTGATAATTGGAGAAAAGTCATAAGATAGTTCTTCATTGCTCATGTTTTGGACTTTCAACTTCAATGAAGAAAGTAGAAGAATAAGAAACAGCTATGGAGTCCTCTGTGTGTGTCTATCTTATGCAGCCGACAGCCTCATGCATTATTAGTTTTAACAGGACGTAGGCCATGGAATTTCAATGGACACCGTTGCCACAACTGTCAAAGAAGAAGATATGATGCTAGCTAGCCAGACAGTTTCAACGGGCTTTTTGATTTTCAGCCATCGGATCGGATGAATTGAAGAAGATCAACAAACCTAAATTATCAAGGAGTGTGTGAGAAGTAAAATAGGGTGTGTAGATAGCACACCCCTTTCAACAACTCTGGATGGGCTTTTTGAGGCGATATAGCACAAGGCTCTAGTGAAATTTTATCACTTTAATTTTGGGTCACGTAACAATCTCATACTTCATTTTTTAAGCATTACAATGTTATACATCAACTTACAAAATCATTATAATATCAAACCTCCGTTAAATTTTCTTTAATTTAGCTATTAAATGATGACGTGGTAAATGTAAGGCCCACAATGCCAACTCTGCACCATGGGAATAAAAAACAAATAAAAAAAGATTAATCCATAAATAATTTTTTTTTGTATAATAAAAACTTTAAAAATAAGGGGAAAAAAACCGAGGAGGTTCATCCTTTCCTCTCTCCCGTCCCTCGCCTCGCCGCTCTTCCTCTCCCCTGTCCCACCAAAGCCACAGAACACATACAGCAACCGCACAAAAAATCCAAAGTGAGAGTAGGCTCTGAGGGTCTGGTTGGTGTTAAGCTGATTGGGGTTTTGTTGATCGATCCATATTTCTGGGGGAAGATCCAATTGGGGGAGAGATCACCGCCCCTGCAGTTAAAAGAGAGTTAATTGCTGCATTGTGGCGTTTTACCTACCCCTTGACTATCGGATCCGATGACCCGATTTTCAACCCTGAAAAGGATCCGAAATTTGGGGAATTAGTGGGTGGGAAAGTGCTGGTTTTTGTTGCTGAGTTAGATGTGTTGAAAGACAGGGAATGGTACTATGGGGAGGCGCTGAGAGAGACTGGATGGAATGGAGTCGTGGAGGTGATAGTAGCAAAGGGGGAGGACCATGTTTACCATTTATCCGATCCTACCTGTGAGAATGCTGTTGCCATGCAGAAAAAGATAGTCTCGTTCTTGAACTGGTGTTTGTGGTTTTGCCATTGTTGTAATCCGTTGTATGACTTGTACTACAACCTACTAAATTCCTATGTTTACGAGCTTTATGTATGTTTTCTTGTACAATATTTCTCATAATCTCGATTAATTTTTTGGGTATCATTGAAAGATTATTTATGCAAAAATTTACTGAAAGTGGAAACCGTTTAGTTATTTTATTGTGGCATGACAATTAAATAAACAAAAATAGATCTATCAATACTGTATATACAACTTTGTGTGCTAATATTAAATTTGAATATATGAAATTTGGTGTAAATTGTAACATTCATTGATTATTTACAGAATGGTGTGAAGGATCCTTATAAGGTGGACGCAATGAGAATACAACATCATAAATCCTAGAAATGAACAGTGTTTTAGGGTGGATTTCACTTTATTTACAAAATTGCCACCAACCCTATGGTGCCATTCAGATTGGAAATTTCTATTTATTAACGAAACTGCCACCGCTTTGCAAGGTAGAAGGGAGCCCACACGTCAATCGTGGATTGCTCTGGTTCGACTACTTGTCTGTCCGTTTCCATTCCCTTTTCTTTCCCTCATTTTCTCTCCCGACTCTCTCTCACTGCCATTTTCTCTCACACCCGCTCACCATCTCACTCCGGGCATTACATGCATGAACTCGATGAGAAGGCACCATCTCTTATCTGCAAAACGAAGAAGAACTCAGCAGATTGTATGTCACTCCTCCCCAATATTTTCTGTATGTTTTCTTCAATTATTTGTTTTTGGGTTTGTTTCTTTCCCGAGAATAAGAAGAAAGAAACGGGAAAAATATAATATTGGACAGTTAATTATTTATCTTGGAGTGTTATATTTATTCAAGGCATCCAAGAGAATTAGGTACTTAATTGATTGATTACCTGATTGAATTTCTTGATTTCTCCGAAAGAATTTGTTTTTTTATTTCCTGGGGCTTGGATGTTTTCTTGAATTTTACCACTTTGGTCGTGGCTTCCACTCAATTTTTTATTTAATTTAATTTTTTGGGTATTATAGCAAATTATGTAGTTACTTTGCCGTTATAGTTTGGTCCTTTTTATGCAGTAGATAGAAGAAAAATGACCAAAAGCAGCTTCAAGCAAGCACATGAGATTGGTAAGCTTGGTGTTCATGTGCTGAATTTGTTTATGCTTTGTGTATAGTCTACTCAATTATATCAGTTTCAGAATTTATAATTGTGATGTTTATAAGTCTACGGAGTCCGTTGCATAATTGTGCGGCATCTTTTACATGCAGAGAAGGGACGTGCTGAGTCTCACTCCGGCATTCAGCCCTCCGTTCCTCTCATGATCTCTCACACCCTATCTCTAATTTTAGAACAATATGAAGCAGCTTGAGCTCTCTATGCATTGAATCAATGGCAGTCATCCAGAGGTGATTTTTCTTTGCCTTTTTGTTGGGTTAGTGGATTATTAGCTTAATTTGGGTAGTGAAGGTTCCGTTTTGGCTTAATTTCGATTTTCAACTCTAATAAAATATTGGGTTTTAGGGATTTCTTTTTAGCAATCATCTTCATATTCGATTCGTGATTTGGTGTGTGGATTGTCTACTTCTTTGATGAAAACGCTCGCCGTTGGGACTAATATAGGTTTCTCATATTTTCTTGCACCATTTGTGAGGGATTTAATTTTCCTTTTCTGGGTTTTCTTATACTCAAGGTACGATTTACATTCTGGAATTCATGATTCAATTGGAAACCACAATGACATATCAACGTGTGTTGGATATTGATACAAAACAAGTAAGCTCTTATTTACCATTCCACTTTCATTGACATTGGATTCTGATTTACCTTCTAAATGTGGATTTTGAACTTTCCACAAGTTGTAGTTTTGTCTTTTCAAATTTCAGCAGATATTAGGAAAAACATAAAACCAATTGTTTGTTAGGAAATATATCTAGCACGGATATGAGTAATGTTTTTTCAGTTTCAATTTCCATTAAATTAAAGATTTTAGGCATAATATTTCATAAAGTTCAGAATTGCTAACCGCAGTATATGATTGTTTTTCCAGTGGAAACCAGTGAACTTATAGGCTTAATGGGCTTACAATAAGCTAATAATGCTATATTTTCCCTCTCCCTATGTGTAGTTTAATATAACTGAACAAGTTCAAAGAGAATGGTCAGAATGAAGGTTCGTATTAGATCCGATGTGCTTACTCTTTCTATGCATTTTGGTTCAAATTAGGGTTTTAGGTCGAAACCCGAAACGAAGAGAGAATAAAATTTGAAGGATCTTTGGATTTTGTGTTTGGATGAGAGGAAAAGATGAGAAATTTGTTAAGAAAAGTTGGTTGTGGTGAAATTTCATTCTTGAAAATCCATCAGATTATGCTTAAATTGTTAAATGAAGTTGTTATATATTGTTAGCTAATTCATGTTTTTAGTCATAAAATAAATTTATTGTTTCCCTTGCTTGCTTATACTTGCAGCTACTAATCCTGGAAGTTTCAATAACAGCGTTGCTGGCCAGCAGGTGAATACTAAGCAAATTTTATCTAGCATTGAACCATTTCTTAAGATCTGATTCAGTTTTATTTAAGGAATTTGAAATCTTTACCTTGAACCATTTCTTATCGTAATTCATGGGTTGCTAGCGCAAATATAGTGCAATCTAATGTTTTGATGCATACTTGATTCGGTCTCAAATGTGATATGTTGTAATTCTTTCTAATTTCATTGTTTACCTATCTTTGTGTGGATCGGGCGGTACTAGAAACAGTTGCAAGAGTAAAGTCGAAGAAAAAATAGACGAAAGATGAAATATACATGCTTCTAACTTAAATTCAGTACAGTATTTCATATATTTGTTGTCAATTGAATCTAGCCATTATGGCCTGTTCTCACCAACTATGTTGTAGTATAAATAGGTTCAACTACATGATGTTTTCAATCTGGATAATGATAATAGAGGATAAGATACACCAACACTGATTGATCGCAATGTAAGGTTGCTTCATGGAAAATATAATTGCTCTGGTTATTTATCTCAACGGTCCTAAATGTAACTTTGTTATTAATATTTTTAGGACAATGTCTTCATAATATCAATTTTTAAATCAAAATATCCAGTGCTGCAACTAGACTTGAGGTAAACTTACTGGCTCATTACAGTTTCGTTAAGTTCATTGGTCTTCTCTTAACAAAAAATGCTGATTTTGAACTCATCTACTGGTTTCATTGTAGATTAATATCAGATTTGGTGGTCGTTATTGTATCTGAAACCTGTGGTGGCATTGCCTTTGCTTGCGCTGGACAACCGATCTGATACGTACATTCATAAGTAAATACGCGTGTACATATATTTCCAAACTTATTGAACTTATAAAGAAAACTTAATGCTATGATCTTACTTAATGTTCATATTCTGCTTCCTTCGTACCAAAACTTGACATGTTATTAGTGAATATTTGCTAGCTGGATCCATTATGGACCTTGGAGGTTTCAACTTCGTCAGTGAAATGGTTCGAGTATGTTTTACCCTGCACTTTTATTATCCAAGAAGAAATTCTTCAAATCCAAAAGTGTGCTTATATATATTCAGGGTATGGTTGCTTCCTCCTCCAAAACTAAAAGTGTACTTATATATATAAGCAACAGGAAGAATTGGGTGCTGCCCCTTGCATACACTAACAGGTGTGTAGTATGCATTTTTAAATGACTTCAAGCCTACCAAGACTCGATGAAATGGCGATATACATGCTATTTCTGATGTAAAAAAATTTGCGCGCATTATTCTTACTAACCCCGATAATATTATTTCTTGGATATGCCACTGCTGTTAAACATCCGTTTTTTTCACCAACGAAAAAAACTCCAAATCAGCCCAAACGATACCAAACTCTAAAAGCCGTTCAAACCAACTTACTAACAAATCAAAGTCACTTCACAAATCCTCTTCAAATCCACATCGAAAATTGCAAGACCAACCTTTCTTGAAATAAAAAACGCAATTGGATCAAACAACCACACTCAAAAAAACCAAAAAAATAAGAAATTAGTCAAAGCAAAAGACCAAGACTTGAATCTAACAGGAATGAATTTCAAAATTTTCTTAATAAGTAAACAAACAGATGAAGAAACGCACCTAAAATGATGCGATTCGTTTATGGAAAACCGCGGAAACAAACAGAACAACCAGATTTCTAAGCGATGAGATCGGATTTAAGAGAGAGACGGAAAGAAAAAAAGCAGAAAAAATGATGGTAACTGCAAACCCTTCCGGCGACTTCGGTGTGAAGAACGACGAAGGCGCAATGCACACCGCGGACCAAATCACCCCAATGACCAACACGCGTTAGCAACACCCTGCAGCAGATATAAGTGAGGGGTACGTAAATTGCCAGATCACTGCACCATCCAGAAGACCAAAAAAAATTGCTCAGCAACCGAGGGGCAAACAGTCCGCACACTGTTAATAAACAATTAACAACCGCTGAGTTTTAGTAGAGAATTAGAAATTGAAACCGCGCGTTGCTGTGAGATTAGAAATTGTCTATACCAAAATTATATACACATAAAGAAGAGTAGGTATGGGGGCTTCTTTCGCTTAACTACTTGGCTTAATTAGGACAGATTTTTTGTGCTGTTGAAGTAATGAGACAAAACACAATAATCAGATTGTACCAAACTTATATATTATGCAAGTGCAAGTTTGTCCATTAAGAGGGAAAATACCAAATATACTAATCAACTGCATGCTTGCAGGTTTATATATAAATCCAAAAGAAGAATGAAATCAGAAACAGAGCCAGCTTGTCATAGAACATATTACTATTTATAAAAAAAACAAAAATCTGAACTAATTAGGTAGAAATGAGTAACAGAAATTTAAGCAAGTGATTATACGTAATACATGAGGCATGTACAGCTTTCTTGTCCTGAATTCGGTGACGAAAACATAATGCAATTTGGTGTTCTTGGATGTCCAGATAGAAGCGAAAACTTGTACTCTCATCTCCTGATCATCAAAATGTATTTTCACACCTCAGATTTAAGTAATCTTCACAAAAACTAATACAACCCAATCATGTTTTCAATTCCAAATTTTTCTAGGCATTCAAATGAAAGTGGTGGAATGAAGAGTAAAATTAGTACCTTTGCCAGACCCAAAATGGCCATAAAGGTCTGAAAAACCACACACCAATCATACGAAAATCGAATTGACAAACAAAACCAAACACAATTAAACCCACATTCTAGTTCAACCAAAATTCAACATCACCCCAAATTAGATCAACAAAAAAGAAACAGGGAAAAACCCAAATGCAATAGGAGAGAAAAAGAGGAGAGAGAGAATGTTTCATTTTCTTTGCAATTTGAACAATTGTTATTTTCAATCAAACTAATTGGACATATATGTCGTTCTCAATAATTGAGGTATTTTTAAACATATTGGTTCTTAATTATAATAGTTATCGTGGACGCATGGTATTAGTCTTTTACACACACAAAAATAAAAAAGCAAGTGCCTCATGCCTTGGGAAATTGTTAATTACCTATCAAACTAATCATTTGGAAACAATATGGTGCTTCCCAATCTAAAGAGTCATTGACAATAAAGCAGTAGATTGGTGAATAGTTAATTATGATTTCTATAGGGTCCAAAGAAAACTTATCAATGATGGTGAATCAATATGAAAGCTCTAGATTAGTATCACAACTGTTTTGTTAGTAACACAAACTAACAGAGTGTTCCTAAACTTCTACCACCGTCTCTCAAATGTTGCATTTGGCATCATGAATGGAGCCTATTAATACTTAATTCTCATTAAAAACAAATCATAGCGCCACTATTATCATATAATTAACAATAACAATAACCCCTTAACACAATTGTAAACCGTACATGCCACCAAAAACAACTCAACAGTAGCAACACATGAATACCCCACATTCATACAACCTGATTAACCAAATGTAAAACCCTTTTCTCCCATTTGATATCCGACAACCTAATGCTTATTAAAAAATCACACTGGCAACATCAAAACCACCAAGAAAACACATATAAGCATACCTTCGCAAAGGCAGTAAACGGCACAACGGAAACCGAATAGGCGCCTCGAATATCTCTGGGTGCTCCTCAGCTTCAACCCAAGATGAGCGTGAACGAAATAACGCAGAGCATGATGTCAGCACAAATTTATCAACAGGAACTTTTTATGTAATGAAACTAATATGACATCATGCAGGTTAAAAATGGTGGTTGCATGCCACAGAATTTGAGGTATATATTATGCAGTGGTGCGAAACTTAGTATTTCATGCACATGTCATGCAAGGATCAAGTATGCCATTAACCTTCACACGGTGCCGGCCCTGAGGGTGTGCAAAAGGTGCCACCGCACAGGGCCCCCGATTTGGAAGGGCCTCCAAATTTTCTCTACATGTTACACCTACATAACATATATTTAAATGTGCAAAATAATACTAATAAATGGTCCAGTGCTAGCGGTGGAGGCGTTTTGTCTAATCGCCTTGGTGATGGGTTCCAGTCCTTGTGGCATTATTTTGCTCAATTTTTACAATTTTATAAACTTGAAAAAGCAGATAAATTTACATACAAAATAATGCAATCTGTTTCGAAGTGGAGACCTTTGAAGATAGAAAGCACTATTGTCCACTTAAACAAACTTAATTTTAGTTCACTAACTTGTATTTAAATTTTATAGGTAACGAAATTGAAAGAGGAAAAAAATAAAGAAAATACAACATCAAAAATGGTAAAGGGCCTCCATCTAAGTTTTGCACAAGACCCCTAAATATTCGGGGCCGGCCCTGCCTTCACATACTGATATACTTATGCAGCGGTATATACTATCGTTGACATATACATATATTAGCTATAGCTATAACTGTTGCTATATTGTCATGCAAAAAACTTTACCAGAGACAGCTTTTGAATAATAATGTTGGTGAATAAAAATGTTTTGAAATTAAAAACATTAAATGCATCATACTTTAGATTGGTTTGACTAAACATAATTTAATATAGAGTACAGGATGAAGCATGATTATTTGTTCTTTACCGAATCATCGTCCCCCTCCTCCAGCCCATTGAACCCATCAAACCCCCTTCCTCTTAAGAAAATGGAAAGATGAAATTGAACTGGAGATGTGCCTCAATTGATTCAACCACCAATTCATTCATGAGTTTCAGTATCAACTTTTTTTTTAATAACTGTTTCAGTATCAACTTCTGTAACTGTAATCAAACAAAACACGTGCTTTTGAATTTTTGAGGTCCATAAAATGTCATAACCTAATTCGTTTTTGTCATACAAGTCTATAAATATATCTCCAAAACAAGAAAAACACGAGAAACTTGTGTGTATATTTCAATGGTCCGTCCATGTGGCCACAACCGTCACTACTACAATATTAGCTTTAGGTGTCGGACAATCCTGGCGGTTAATAAGTCATTCTGACGGATAAAAGATATCCGACACATAATTTATTTACTGTCGGATTAAAGATACTTTCTGACGGATATATCCGACATAAATTCCTGGCGGATTTAACCACCATAAAATTATTATAACCATCAGTATTTTTGAATTCTTTTTTTTTTTAATATTTTTAACATATTCTGGCGGTTTTTAAGTTAATGGTGGCAGTTATAACTGACAAAAATTGACTATTTTATTATTTTAGTTTCTGACGGTTATTATTTTAGTATTCTGGCGTTTATAACCGACAGAAATTGACTATTTTATTATTTTAAAATGTTATATTGATTAAAAATAAATAAACAAATGGTTTAAATATTTTTTTTTTCACTCATGGTCCCGTTACCTAATCTCTTAATGTTTTTTTTTTGCGATTTTTTACACATGCTATCTCGGAGTATATACAAACATATTTGACGGTTGGATCGTTGAAACTAGTTTCGTAGAATGCATATCCTATCAAATTGATAGATTTAACAAACACTTAAGAGTTAATGTTATACTTCCATTAAGTATAAAAAATTACCCACTAGTGTAAATATTTTAAATTGAAGATCGTTCAATGCATTCTTATAGGAACGAGGAGTGTAGCTGTAAAAAAATCATCAAAATCGGAGCTAAAATAACCGTCTCTCAAATGTTGCGTTTGGCATCATGAACGGAGCCTATTAATACTTAATTCTCATTAAAAACAAATCATAGCGCGACTATTATCATATAATTAACAATAACAATAACCCCTTAACACAATTGTAAACCGTACATGCCACCAAAAACAACTCAACAGTAGCAACACATGAATACC
Organism: Heteromeles arbutifolia; assembly: GCA_024362995.1. Classification (NCBI taxonomy): domain Eukaryota; kingdom Viridiplantae; phylum Streptophyta; class Magnoliopsida; order Rosales; family Rosaceae; genus Heteromeles; species Heteromeles arbutifolia. The sequence continues at coordinate 13,222,362 of JANCRC010000002.1, read as the reverse complement.
CCACATTCATACAACCTGATTAACCAAATGTAAAACCCTTTTCTCCCATTTGATATCCGACAACCTAATGCTTATTAAAAAATCACACTGGCAACATCAAAACCACCAAGAAAACACATATAAGCATACCTTCGTAAAGGCAGTAAACGGCACAACGGAAACCAAATAGGCGCCTCGAATATCTCCGGGTGCTCCTCAGCTTCAACCCAAGATGAGCGTGAACGAAATAACGCAGAGCATGATGTCAGCACAAATTTATCAACAGGAACTTTTTATGTAATGAAACTAATATGACATCATGCAGATTAAAAATGGTGGTTGCATGCCACAGAATTTGAGGTATATATTATGCGGTGGTATGAAACTTAGTATTTCACGCACATGTCATGCAAGGATCAAGTATGCCATTAACCTTCACACAGTGCCGGCCCTGAGGGTGTGCAGAAGGTGCCACCGCACAGGGCCCCTGATTTGGAAGGGCCTCCAAATTTTCTTTACATGTTGCACCTACATAACATATATTTACATGTGCAAAATAACACTAATAAATGGTCCAGCGCTAGCGGTGGAGGCGTTTTGTCTAATCGCCTTGGTGATGGGTTCGAGTCCTTGTGGCATTATTTTGCTCAATTTTTACAATTTTATAAACTTGAAAGAGCAGATAAATTTACACACAAAATAATGCAATCTGTTTCGAAGTGGAGACCTTTGAAGATAGAAAGCACTATTGTCCACTTAAACAAACCTAATTTTAGTTCACTAACTTGTATTTAAATTTTATAGGTAACGAAATTGAAAGAGGAAAAAAATAAAGAAAATACAACATCAAAAATGGTAAAGGGCCTCCATCTAAGTTTTGCACAAGGCCCCTAAATATTCAGAGCCGGCCCTGCCTTCACATACTGATATACTTATGCAGCGGTATATACTATCGTTGACATATACATATATTAGCTATAGCTATAACTGTTGCTATATTGTCATGCAAAAAACTTTACCAGAGACAGCTTTTGAATAATAATGTTGGTCTATGAAAATGTTTTGAAATTAAAAACATTAAATGCATCATACTTTAGATTGGTTTGACTAAACATAATTTGATATAGAGTACAGGATGAAGCATGATTATTTGTTCTTTACCGAATCATCGTCCCCCTCCTCCAGCCCATTGAACCCATCAAACCCCCTTCCTCTTAAGAAAATGGAAAGATGAAATTGAACTGGAGATGTGCCTCAATTGATTCAACCACCAATTCATTCATGAGTTTCAGTATCAACTTTTTTTTTAATAACTGTTTCAGTATCAACTTCTGTAACTGTAATCAAACAAAACACGTGCTTTTGAATTTTTGAGGTCCATAAAATGTCATAACCTAATTCGTTTTTGTCATACAAGTCTATAAATATATCTCCAAAACAAGAAAAACACGAGAAACTTGTGTGTATATTTCAATCGTCCGTCCATGTGGCCACAACCGTCACTACTACAATATTAGCTTTAGGTGTCGAACGATCCTGGCGGTTAATAAGCCATTCTGACGGATAAAAGATATCCGACACATAATTTATTTACTGTCGGATTAAAGATACTTTCTGACGGATATATTCGACATAAATTCCTGGCGGATTTTTCCTGGCGGATTTAACCGCCATAAAATTATTATAACCCTCAGTATTTTTTAATTCTTTTTTTTTAATATTTTTAACATATTCTGGCGGTTTTTAAGTTAATGGTGGCAGTTATAACCGACAAAAATTGACTATTTTATTATTTTAGTTTCTGACGGTTATTATTTTAGTATTCTGGCGTTTATAACCGACAGAAATTGACTATTTTATTATTTTAAAATGTTATATTGATTAAAAATAAATAAACAAATGGTTTAAATATTTTTTTTTTCACTCATGGTCCCGTTACCTAATCTCTTAATGTTTTTTTTTTGCGATTTTTTACACATGCTATCTCGAAGTATATACAAACATATTTGATGGTTGGATCGTTGAAACTAGTTTCGTAGAATGCATATCCTATCAAATTGATAGATTTAACAAACACTTAAGAGTTAATGTTATACTTCCATTAAGTATAAAAAATTACCCACTAGTGTAAATATTTTAAATTGAAGATCGTTCAATGCATTCTTATAGGAACGAGGAGTGTAGCTGTAAAAAAATCATCAAAATCGGAGCTAAAATAATCGTTAAATTGTGATTTTTCGTTTATAACTGTCGAAATTTTTTGTTCTGTTACCTAATCTCTGAATGTTTATTTTTTGTGATTTTTTACGTATAAGATCTCGAAGTGTGTACAAACAAGTTTGACAGTTAGATTATTGAAAAAAGTTTCGTAGAATGTGTATCGCGTCAAAACGGTAGATTAAATAAACACTTAAGAGTCAATGTTATACTTCCATTAAGTCTAAAATAAGATTTTGTGGTATCCAATAGTGTAAATATTTTAAATTGAAGATCAAATTTATTCATTGCATTCTTATATGGTCGAGGTGACACACCCCGACCCGAGAATCAGGGCGTGCTGGCCGTCACAAACGTGACGTAACCATTACGCAATGTGGAAGCAATAGGATAAAGAGTATGAATAATTAGAAACCGAATACTAGCAGTACACTCCTAATGACATGCTAGAGAGAGAGTTAAAGTACGAAATACACATAATCAGAGCATAAGGTTCAAATGCAGTCAAGTAGGACAATTACTAAGTTACAACACCCGAAGGTGAATCCTACATGAGTGAAGTCCGTCAGAACAGCCGTGGGAATCCTCGAGAGCCACCAAACACTCCTAACTACAACCTGGAGGGGCGCAAAACAAGGTGAGTGGGTCAGTAAAACAAAGCTTTCAAAATCTTTCCTTTATTAACATATATATCCCCTCGCTAGAAAAACCCGTATACTTTCCCAGAAAAATAGAATATATAAATATATATATAGCTTCGGAAATCTCAAACACCCTTATTCATCATTTTTCAGAGAAATATGCCATGCCATGAGCCAAAAACATAATATGGATGCATCAACAATAATCAGGTGAAATAATAAATCAACCGGAGACCCTGCAGTGGTCCTGTACGGCTGATTCTAGAGCTCAATATCCAATCCAGCCGGAGTCACCAACTGTGACCTGTACGGCCCTGCCGGAGTCGCCAACTGCGACCTGTACGGCACTACGCTGCACATGAGTCGGAACTACCTATAGTAGTCTGTACGACTCGGATGGTGTAATAATACGCTCTAGTGCTTCTCTCATCAATCATCTGTGCACATAATCTAAGGTCACCTACTAGTCGGAACCTCCTCTAACGGTCTGTACGACTAGCATGTCGGAACCACCTCTAGTGGTCTGTACGACTAGCATCTACTTGGATCCAAGGTGAGCGTGTGATGCGGGTGAATAACATAAGCACTAACACCAGGGGTGCAGGTTATGAGCTATCAACATAAATCACATCAAACAATTCAATGAACCAAATATAACTCACCTGATACTCACCTACGCGTCCGCAGCACCAATTCACATATCATGTAATTTCTATGTATGGCATTTCAATCACATGATTCATATAAATCTATGCATGGCATTTCAAAACATACTTTCATTTTAATTCAATTTCTGGGAAAAATCATTACGTATATAGGCATATAATGAAAACAAAACTGCCCACTCACTGGTATGTCGCAGGGTCGTAACCCCCGTGACGCCTCTGACTGCGCTCGTCCTCGGGGTAGATCTCACCCATATGCGAAACAACTATAAAAACGTTATTTTAAGCACATAACCAACAATTCGAAATAACTTCTCATAAAATGCTCAATTTTGGCATATGTATATACCAACGCGATCTACACAACCTCACGAACATCGTGATATTTTTAAATAAATTTTTTCTAGGGCCCACGCGCCCTCACGCACCGGGGAGGCCACGGCCTCACGCGCCCCCCCACACGCATCATCTTCAACCTCCCGACGCCGGAACAGTGCCACCGGCGCCGGATTCTGGGCAACCCTGCAACTGCCCTTTTCTCGCTCGTTTTTGCACCATTTTTCATAAAATTTTCACCAAAATGTCACAAATCATGAGAGGAAGAAGGCTATACCTCTTTGGAGCCTCAAAACCTTCCAAATCGCGTCGGGAAAATTCCACCAAAACCGGCCACCTTCGAACCTTGTAATCCCGACGTCCCAAACCTTCAAACGAAGCACTCCGAGCTTCGTGGGGACCTCCTTAAGCTCGTGGTAAGATTGGATTGTCCTAAAATGCAACCATTTAAAAGTTGGTGAATAGTGACAATCACGGACCTCGTGATTTCAGCGTGAAAACGAATGAACCCTTACCTGAAATGGGTACTAATGGGTTCGTATGGTCTCTAGGAATACGATGGTGGTCTCAACCACGTCGATCCGTGAAGGTTTGATGGCCTTTGGGGTTGTCCGTACCTTTCGAAAGAGAAGGGAGAGAGAGTGACCGTGAGCATGCGGGAGAGAGGGTGAGAAAATGAAGGTGTGTGGTCTACAAAAACCCCAACCACATAAAAAAAATTCCAAATTAATTTCCAACTATTTTTCCAAAACAAACTTAGGATAGGACAATAAAACCCAATGAAATGTCACATACCGTAGTAGATTCAAGGGCAATCCCGTCATTTCACATCTTCGATTAATAAATTCCGGGACGGGCTGTGACACGAGGAGTGTAGCTGTAAAAAATCATTAAAATCGGAGCTAAAATAAACCATTAAATTGTGATTTTTCATTTATAACCGTCGAAAACTTTTGTTCCGTTACATAATCTCTTAATGTTTGCTTTTTACGATTTTTTACGTATGTAATCTCGGAGTGTGTACAAATAAGTTTGACGGTTGGATCGTTGAAAAAAGTTTCGTAGAATGCATATCTCCGTTAAATTTGCCTAAATTTTTAAGTGGGAAAAGTAATTTGTGCTAAATTTTTATTTATGATTTTCAAGTATTGATTACACAATATTTAGTTTATGTGATGACATTTTCATTGTACAATTATCATTTTGTTTCTTTATTGCATATTTTACATGGGTTATTATCTATTAAACCAAACAATTATTTATTTAATTTTTAAAAACGTATTCTATTTAAATACATATTATTTATTTATTTATTAAAACAAACAATTATTATTTTATTTTTTAAAATTGTAACAAAATTTTGGGGGGAATTTAAAATTTTGGGAGGGAATTTAAAATTTTGGGAGGGAATTTGAAATTTTGGGGGGAAATTTTGGGTGGATTTTTGCCGCCATTTTTTTCTGTCGGTTATAACCAACAGTAATGAAAATCTTTTGTCTTTTTTTATTTTAAAAAAATGGTTCTGTCGGTTATAACCGACAGTAATGAAAATTTTCCAAAATAAAACCCCTCCATCTCTTCCTTGCGTCAGTGTCTTCTCCCTTCCTCATTTCCTTCTCATTCTCTTCTCCCCTTCTCCTTCTCGCTTCAATCACCATGGATGAACAATTCTAGAAGCAAGCTGAAGCTGTGAAAATGCATGCCGACTTAAAGTGGGTATGTACTGGGGAGATATGGGCGTTGATATCTAGGATGCATATACATGGAAGGAACAAACTGAAAAATATGAGGTGAGATTTTTTTTTTCTTCATTTAAAATATAGAGAAATGTGTATGTGATTAACCTCCATTTTATGAAACCTTTTCTTCGATGTTGTTTCCTCAGTTCATTTGGCCATTTCTTGGCTACAAAATCACAGCAAAATTACAACGATTTCCATGGAAATTTCCCAGAAAATCCACTGCCATTCAAACTCAGGAGGGTTAATTTTGTCAAAGAAGACAAGTCTGGAACTTTTCCGGTGAACGAACTTTTACCCAAATCCAATTGCTCCAAGCTTGAGCAATTTTTCAGGTCATCCGTGAGGCTTCCGTACAATCCATTGGAGCCCAAAGAAAGCCTTTTTAACGATGGAAGCGAGCAGATTGCATGCAATGGAAGAAACCTGGAAAGGTTGTGCTGGGAGAGGATGATTTCGGAGATGAAGCCGTTGGAGTCGCAGGAAGAAGAAGAGGGAGAGCAGAGGGAGGAGGATGGTACGAAATAAGAAATTGTAGAAAGTGCAGTGAATGCTGTCATGTCATTTTTATATTTTTTTTATTATTAATCTATTTTCTGTCGGTTTTATCCAACAGAGATTGTCTGATTTATTATTAATATATTGACACACCCCGTCCCGAAGGAGGGCGTGCTGGCCGTCACGTGAGAGTGACGTAACCATTTGCACAGTTCGGAAGCTTTAAAATACCATTGTGAATTCTGTCAGAATACCGTTGGATTCCTCGTGGCCACCAAAGCTCTGCTCTAACTCGAACCTGGAGGGGCGCAAAACAAGGTGAGTGGGTCAGTAAAATAAGTCTTTCAAAATCTTTCCTTTATCAACATATATATATCCCCTCACTGTAAAATCTGTATACTTCTCAGAAAATAGAATATGTAAATATATATATATCTTCGGAAATCTCCAACACCATTCTTCATCATTTTTCAGAGAAATATGCCATGCCATGCGTCAAAAACATAGTATGGATGTATCAATATAAATCAGGTGAAATAATAAATCAACCGGAGACCCTGCAATGGTCCTGTACGGCTGATTCTAGAGCTCAATATCCTATCCAGCCGGAGTCACCAACTGTGACCTGTACGGCCCTGCCGGAGTCGCTAACTGCGACCTGTACGGCACTACGCTGCACATGAGTCGGAACTACCTATTGTAGTCTGTACGACTCGGATGGTGTAATAATACGCTCTAGTGCTTCTCTCATCAATCATCTGTGCACATAATCTAAGGTCACCTACTAGTCGGAACCGTCTCTAATGGTCTGTACGACTAGCATGTCGGAACCACCTCCAGTGGTCTGTACGACTAGCATCTACTTGGATCCAAGGTGAGCGTGTGATGCGGGTGAATAACATAAGCACTAACACCAGGGGTGCAGGTTATGAGCTATCAACATAAATCTCATCAAACAATTCAATACATCAAATGCAACTCACCTGATACTCACCTGTGCGTCCGCAGCACCAATTCAGATATATGCATCATATAATATCCATTCACATATCACATGTAATTTCTATGTATGACACTTCAATCACATGATTCATATAAATCTATGCATGGCATTTCAAAACATATTTTCATTTTAATTCAATTTCTGAGAAAGTCCTTAAGTATAGGCATATAATGAAAACAAAACTGCCCACTCACAGTTATATCGAAGGGTCATAACCCCTTAGCCTTTCTCGACTGTGCTCGTCTTCCGCATAAGCCTCGCCTATATAAGAAGTAACCGAAATAACGTTAATTACGCACATAACCAACTTTCGCTAATAACTTCTCATATATTGCTCAAATTGGGTATATGAATATACCACCGTGACCTACACAATCTCATGAACATCCCCATATTTTTAGAAAAATTTTCCGACCACCCACGCGCCGCCACGCGCCGGCGAAGGCACGGCCAGACGCGCCGGCGAAGGCACGTGCCAGGCACACTGACGGCGTCAATTAACGCCGTCAGGAATATTCCAGGAATATTCCGTTAACTCCTAACAGTTTCCGTTAGTTTTGACTGACGGCGTCAGGAATATTCCGTCCAACTGACGGAATATTCCGTCGTCTTCTCCGGCGACTCGCCGGCCGCCGGTGGGTTCGCCGGATTCTGGGTATTTTTTTCCAACTATGGTTTCTCACTCATTTTTCATCCATTTTTCATGAAATTTTCACCAAAATGTCACAAATCATGAGAGGAAGAAGGCTATACCTCTTTGGAGCCTCAAAACCTTCCAAATCGCGTCGGGAAAATTTCACCAAAACCGGCCACCTTCGAACCTTGTGATCCCGACGTCCCAAACCTTCAAACGAAGCACTCCGAGCTTCGTGGGGACTTCCTTAAGCTCGTGGTAAGCTTGGATTGTCCTAAAATGCAACCATTTAAAAGTTGGTGAATAGTGACAATCACGGGCCTCGTGATTTCAGCGTGAAAACGTATGAACCCTTACCTGAAATGGGTACCAATGAGTTCGTATGGTCTCCAGGAATATGATGGTGGTCTCAACCACGTCGATCCGTGAAGGTTTGACATTCTCTGGGGTTGTCCGTACAGTTTAAATGAGAAGGAAGAGATGGACTGTGCGTGCGTATGCGGGAGGGAGAGAGAGAGAGAGAGAGAGTAAAAAAAATGAAAGTGTGCGTGTGTGGTCAACAAGCACACCCCAACCACACAAAATAATTCCAACTTAATTTTTAACAATTTTTCCAAAACAAACTTAGGATAGGACAATGAAACCCAAATAAAATGTCACATACCGCAGTAGATTCAAGGGCAATCCCGTCATTTCACATCCTCGATTAATAAATTCCGGGACGGGCTGTGACATATATTCCCTTTCGATTTTATATATTTATATTTTCTGTCGGTTTTATATATTTTATGTCAGTTTTATCCGACAGAAAATGGTTTTATTTATTATCAATATATTTCCTGTCAGTTATAACCGACACAAGTTCTGTCGGTTTTGTATATTTTCTGTCGGTTTTATCCGACAGGAAATGCTATCATTTATTCATTATTAATTTATTCTTTGTCGGTTATATCCGACACAAATTCTGTCGGTTTTAGAGTATTTTCTGTCGGAAAATTCATTTCCTGACGCGAGCAATTTTGTTGCTTATTATATCCGTCACTGCATCCATTTGCTGTCAGATTTTGCTTAAAATCCGACAGTAATATACGTTTTTTGTCGGTTTTTTAACATTCAGTTATAGATAATTTTGTAGTAGTGCGTCTGAGTTCTTATCTCTTTGTATTATTTATTTAGAAAACTTCATTTTAATCCTTAAAAAAGATAAGTTTTAGACTATAACCTTGTGTAAGATTAAAATCCAATTTTAGTCCCTAGTACATTTAATCATATCATTTATTAGTTATATTTTGATGTTTTATTTATCCTTTTATTTTTATTTTAATGTATTAATTACATTTAAATTTAATTTTTATTTCATTTATCATAATATATTTTAATGTCTACAATTAGGCAACTAATTTTTTTATAATATATATTCCGATAACAATTTTGTATGTTCTTCACTTAGGTACATTGATACATTTGAATATTTCGGTATATCATCGATACAAACATATAGGTACATTGAGGTACATTGATACATTTGAATATATCGGTATATCATCGATACAAACATATAGGTACATTGATTCAATATAATGCATTTCGTTACGTACATTTAGGTACACACATTTGAGTATTGACTTTTAGGTACATTATTCAATATATTATATTTTGGTACATACATTTCGGTATTGACATTTAGGTACGTACATTTTTGGTATATACATTTCGGTATTGAGATTTAGGTGCATTAATTCAATATAATACAGTTCGGTACATACATTTAGGTTCATTATAATATATTTCGGTACAATCATATAGGTACAAATATTTCGGTACAAAAAAGTCAATTTTATATATTTCGGCACAGTCATTTCTATACACTTATGTATTTATATATTTTTGTATCACAAATTTCTTTTAATATTTTCTCATTTACGTTCATTTATAATTAAAAAACTAAATATGTGCATATTAATAAAATTAAAATTTATTGTGGAGAGATTAAATAAAAATACACATTAAATAACAAAAATTGAATGTAAATTTTGATAAAAGTACATTCAAGGGATTAAATTGAATATGTAATCTAGCACAAGATTTTTTTTTTAAATTTTAATCTTTTGCAGGGACTAATGTTCAAAAACCCCTTATTTATTTAAGATATGAACCAGACTGAGAGAGACAGTTGTGACAACTGCGTCCACTGAAATTTCTTGCATCCCTTATAAAACTAATAATGCATGAGAAAGGCCTCCTGTTTCTTATTATTCTTCTACTTTCTTGCCTGAACTTGAATCCCTTTCAAAACATGAGCAACCAAGAAGTAGCCTATGATTTCACTCCAATGATCAAATAATACAAAGACGGTCGAGTTGAGAGACTCCAAGGCACAGCCACAGTTCCTCCATCAACAGTCCAATCCAAAGACATTGTCATCTCCCAACAACCACCCGTGTCCGCAAGGCTTTACCTCCCCAAATCCACCGAAACCAAACTCCCTCTTCTCGTTTACTTTCACGGCGGTGGCTTCTGCATCCAAAGCGCCTGTTCTCCCACGTATCATGACTACCTCAACTCCTTAGTCTCCGACGCCAATGTTGTGGCTGTCTCTGTTGAGTACAGGCTTGCCCCGGAGAACCCTCTCCCAGCCGCCTGCAACGATTCTTGGGCTGCTATCAAATGGATGGCTTCCCATTTTGAGGGAATGCGAAACGGTAATGAAAAAGAAGATGATGATTGGCTAAGTAGCTATGCGGATTTGCAGCGCGTGTTCTTCGCTGGAGACAACGCCAGAGCTAATTAGCTCACCACATGGGAGTGAGAGTAGGCTCGGAGGTGCTGGAGAAATTCATTGTGACTGGAACACGGTGGTACACCACATGTTTTTACATAAGCAGTAGGAAATTTTATTTTTTAAGTTATTAACTTTTTAACACACATATCTCACCATTTGTATAGTAACATGTGTTGTATCATCCGTGTACCGATCACACTGAAAAATCTCTCGAGAGGCTGGGTGGTTTTAAGCTGATTGGGTTTGTGTTGGTCGATCCATATTTCTGGGGGCAAGAGCCAATTGGGGGAGAGATGATCACTGCCCCTGCAGCAATAAAAGAGAGTTTATTGCTGCATTGTGGCGTTTTACCTACCCTTCGACTATTGGATCCGATGACCCGCTTTTCAACCCTGAAAAGGATCCAAAATTTGGGGAATTGGGGCATGGGAAAGTGCTGGTTTTTGTTGCTGAGCTAGATGTGTTGATAGACGAGGGATGGTACTATGGGGAGGCACTGACACTACTACAATATTAGCTTTAGGTGTCGGACGATCATGACGGTTAATAAGTCATTCTGACGGATAAAAGATATCCGACACATAATTTATTTACTGTCGGTTTAAGGTTACTTTCTGTCGGATATATCCGACATAAATTCCTGGCGAATTTTTCCTGGCGGATTTAACCGCCATAAAATTATTATAACCCTCAGTATTTTTTAATTCTTTTTTTTTTAATATTTTTAACATATTCTGGCGGTTTTTAAGTTAATGGTGGCGGTTATAACCGACAGAAATTGACTATTTTATTATTTTAGTTTCTGACGGTTATTATTTTATTATTCTGGCGGTTATAACCTACAGAAATTGACTATTTTATTATTTTAAAATGTTATATTGATTAAAAATAAATAAATGGTTTAAATATTTTTTTTTTCACTCACGGTCCCGTTGCCTAATCTCTGAATGTTTTCTTTTTGCGACTTTTTACACATGCTATCTCGGAGTATATACAAACATATTTAACAGTTGGATCGTTGAAACTAGTTTCGTAGAATGCATATCCTATCAAATTGATAGATTTAACAAACACTTAAGAGTTAATGTTATACTTTCATTAAGTATAAAAAATTATCCACTAGTGTAAATATTTTAAATTAAAGATCGAATTTTTTCAATGCATTCTTATAGGTTCGATGAGTGTAGATGTAAAAAATCATCAAAATTGGAGCTAAAATAATCATTAAATTGTGATTTTTCGTTTATAACCGTCGAAAACTTTTGTTTTGTTACCTAATCTCTGAATGTTTGTTTTTTTGTGATTTTTTACGTATGCGATCTTGGAGTATATACAAACATATTTGACGGTTGGATCGTTGAAACTAGTTTCGTAGAATGCATATCCTATCAAATTGATAGATTTAACAAACACTTAAGAGTTAATGTTATACTTCCATTAAGTATAAAAAATTATCCACTAGTGTAAATATTTTAAATTGAAGATCGAATTTGTTCAATGCATTCTTATAGGGTCGAGGAGTGTAGCTGTAAAAAATCATCAAAATCGGAGCTAAAATAACCGTTAAATTGTGATTTTTCGTTTATAACCGTCGAAAACTTTTGTTTTGTTACCTAATCTCTGAATGTTTGTTTTTTGTGATTCTTTAGGTATGCGATCTTGGAGTATATACAAACATATTTAACGGTTGGATAGTTGAAACTAGTTTCGTAGAATGCATATCCTATCAAATTGATAGATTTAACAAACACTTAAGAGTTAATGTTATACTTCCATTAAGTATAAAAAATTATCCACTAGTGTAAATATTTTAAATTGAAGATCGAATTTGTTCAATACATTCTTATAGGATCGAGGAGTGTAGTTGTAAAAAAATCATCAAAATCGGAGCTAAAATAACCGTTAAATTGTGATTTTTCGTTTATAACCGTTGAAAACTTTTGTTCTGTTACCTAATCTCTGAATGTTTTTTTTTTGTGATTTTTAGGATCGTTGACACTAGTTTCGTAGAATGCATATCCTATCAAATTGATAGATTTAACAAACACTTAAGAGTTAATGTTATACTGTAAGTATTTTAAATTGAAGATCGAATTTGTTCAATGCATTCTTATAGGGTCGAGAAGTGTAGCTGTAAAAAATCATCAAAATCGGAGCTAAAATAACTGTTAAATTATGATTTTTCGTTTATAACAGTAAAAAACTTTTGTTCTGTTACCTAATCTTTGAATGTTTGTTTTTTGTGATTTTTTAGGTATGCGATCTCGGAGTATATAACAAACATATTTGACGGTTGGATCGTTGAAACTAGTTTCATAGAATACATATCCTATCAAATTGATAGATTTAACAAACACTTAAGCGTTAATGTTATACTTCCATTAAGTATAAAAAATTATCCACTAGTGTAAATATTTTAAATTGAAGATCGAATTTGTTCAATACATTCTTATAGGGTCGAGGAGTGTAGCTGTAACAAATCATCAAAATCGGAGCTAAAATTACCGTTAAATTGTGATTTTTCGTTTATAACCGTCGAAAACTTTTGTTCTGTTACCTAATCTCTGAATGTTTGTTTTTTGTGATTTTTTAGGTATGCTATATCGGAGTATATACAAACATATTTGACGGTTGGATCATTGAAACTAATTTCATAGAATGCATATCCTATCAAATTGATAGATTTAACAAACACTTCAGAGTTAATGTTATACTTCGATTAAGTATAAAATAAGATAGTGTAAATATTTTCATTAAATTGAAGATCTAATTATTTGTAATTAAACTATCAATATCTCTTTAAATCCAAACTTACTACCTAAATTACCCTAACATACCTAATTTAATATGCAAATTTGTTTCTACACCCATTTAAAATAGAAATCCAAAATCAAAGCATATGTTCTTTTCCCTACAAATTGCTCTCGATAAATTCCAATTCCACTAGGATCTTGCAAGTTAATAGCACTACAAAGCAAAAGCGACAGATAGAGTATCACTGATGGGATTAGAAAAATTTTGAATGAGCATTTTCACTGTTCTTTTAGTTTATTCCTCCCCAACTTCTCTAGCTTGTGTATAACTGTAATGTTCCCGTCCTCATTTAAGTCGTGGTTTTCTTTGTGGCTATCTTCAACTGCCTAACAAAAGGATTTGACAAAGTCAAAGCAGCAGCAACTGCAACTGCGCATGCTAGCACTAAATTAGCTTTGAAACTCTTCTTCTTAATCAAGACTTGAATAACAGTGAGCATCCTAGAGTGACAAGCACTCATAGGGTAATGAGCCATGGCTCTCCCTAGAGGTGTCAGTCTTCCATCTTTCTCAAGTTGCTTGAAGAACCGCTCTTCTTTATCCAAGGCATCACCATCTGGAGGAGGAGGAAGAGGAAAATTGGATACCTGGATGTCCAAAAAAAGTTTAAGTTGGGTGTAGAGTGAGATTATTTGGGTTTAAATAAAATTTTCCTTATCTTTTTGTTTCTTTATCGCATATTTTACATGAGTTATTATCTATTAAACCAAACAATTATTTATTTAATTTTTAAAAACGTATTTTTTTTAAATATAAATTATTTATTTATTTATTTATTAAACCAAACAATTATTATTTTATTTTTTAAAATCGTAACAAAATTTTGGAGGGAATTTAAAATTTTAGGAGAGGGAACTTAAAATTTTGGGGGATTTTTGCCCCCAATTTTTTTTTATGTCGATTCTTTGCCCCCAATTTTTTATTTCTGTCGGTTATAACCGACAGAAATAAAATTCTATCAGTTTTATACTCCAATCCCCCACACTCGCACCCACTCAGATGCTCTATCTCCCTCTCTCTCTCGTTTATTCTTCATTATTCTTCCAGATTTTTCAAATTCCTCATCTGAAATCCCCAACCCCAAATCTCGGCCTCTCGTTTCGTCGAACATGTCTTGAAACCGAGAGAAAGTACTCTCTGTACCTGCGGTTTTGAAATCCAAAACCTAGCTCGGCCATCACCGATGCAAGCCCACAATATCGTCCCCGCCGCGTTTGAGCAGAAATATGCGGAGAGGGTCAACAATCAGCGGAGAGGGTCAAGAACACGGATAGAGAACCTGCAGAATTTTAAATCCGCCTGATACAAATGAAAAAATCGAGGTTCTAGATCTGCAAGAAAAGGTATATGGCCTCCTTCCCCAAACTCGAGCTCGATTTCAATCTTGTGCATACCATATCTCGAGATAAATCATCTGGGTTTTGTTCTAATAATCTTACAAATTTGTTGAGCAATTTTTGTAAAGTCGGAATCTTTGGTTTCGGTTGTGAGATATCTGATTTGGGTATTTGTGTTTTGTAGGGCACGGTGGTTGTGGCGGAGGAAGATTAGGTTGTGAGGTATCTGGTTTGGGTATTTGTGTTTTGGAGACTGAGTGTTTCAGTGTGTAAAAAAATGAAGGAAAAGCTTGGATTTTTAGTTTGTGTGTGGTTTATGCTATGTGGGGTTTGTGTGGCGAGGTTCGTGGTGGAGAAGAACAGCTTGAAAGTGACTTCTCCGAGCTCGATGAAGGGCGTGTACGAATGTGGGATTGGGAACTTGGGGGTTCCTCAATACGGAGGAACGTTGATCGGAACTGTGTACCATCCGAAGACCAATCAGATGGCATGCAACGGTGCCCCTTGGGCCTAAGACTTTAAGGGCCTTGAGGTTTTCGAGATCGAGCTCCGACGAGGTTTCGGTTGGTGAATGCCAGGGGATATGGAAAATGCAGAAAATGATTTATATTTTTTTTTTATTATTAATACACTTTCTGTCGGTTTTATCCGACAACAATTCTTTTATTTATTCTTATTAATAAGCATTATTGTCGGATAAAACCGACAGAAATTCTGGCGGTTTTAGTATTTTCTGTCGATTTTATCCGATAGAAATTCTCTTATTTCTCTATTATATAATATATATCCTGTCGGTTATATCCGACACAATTTCTATCAGTTGTAGAGTGTTTTCTGTCGGAATATTCATTTCCTGACGCAGGCAATTCTGTCGCTTATTATATCCGTCACTGCACTCATTTTCTGTCGGATTTTGCTTAATTTCTGACAATATTATACGTTTCTTGTCGGTTTTTAAACCGACACTAATGGGTACTTTTGTAGTAGTGTGAGAGAGAGTGGATGGAATGGAGTTGTGGAGGTGATAGAAGCAAAAGGGGAGGACCATGTTTACCATTTGCCCGATCCTACCAGTGAGAACGCTGTGGCCATGCATAAGAGCACTTCCAGCGTGTGCTCTCCCCTGAGGGATAGGCCCGCGAATAGTGGCAGAGAGCCTCAGCAACCAAGCCCAGCGTGTGCTGGTGATGAAGCCCGAGCGGGCCCGAGGGAGAGGCCCGGCACGAGTTGCCAGCCCGAGAGCCCGAAGGCAACGTGATGTGGGCTGACGTCAGGGCGACGTCAGCCATAATATAAAATTAATAAAAATATAAAAAATTAAAAAAATTAAAAAAATTGTAAAACCCAGTCTTCGAACTCAACGGCTCTAGCCGGAGCTCGTCGCCGAGGTTGATGAACACCCACAGGCAAATGGCAGAGATCCAGTCCCTCATCCGCCGCAGCTACTGCCGCACCCCAAACCGCCTTCGCCCCCACGCACTCGCGATCCTCCTCTTTCCACTGGCGCGCCCAGATCGCACAATTTGGGATTTGTTTTTGGGGGAAAGAGAGGAGAGAAAGAGTTTGGTTAGGGAGCGGGGAAGATCGGGACCGTTGATGGAGGCTGAGGTGGGTGGGATGGTGAAGATGGAGGAAGAGAGGCGGCGGTGGGGTGGTGAAGATGGAGGAAGAGAGGCGAGGAAGGTTTGGGTGCGTTGGGGGTGGGGGGGGAACACGGGTTGAAAAAAAAGGGTTTGGGTGCTTTTGGAATGGTGCGTTGGCACCATGTGAAAAGAAGAAAAATAATAATAATAATGATAAAAAGGTTTTTGAATAGTGTGCTGCACCATGTGAAAAGAAAAAATATTTTTTTTTTACTAGAAAATGAAATTGGTATCCGAAATTACAAATAAAATTATTTTGTATTTTTTTAAAAAAATTAATATTTTATTGCTTATTGCCAGGGCTATTCAAGTGCAACGATGGAGATGCAAAAGACAGTTACTGTTCATTAATGGCAGTTATTGTTCACTGGGTGGATTAAATAGTGAATAGCCTGGGGGAGGGTTTCTCACGGTGGAAGTGCTCTAAAAAGATGGTCTCGTTCTTGAACTAGTGTTTGTGGTTTTTCCCTTGCTGTAATCCGTTTTATGACTTTGTACAACCTACTAAATTTCTATGTTTATAAGCTTTATGTATGTTTTCTAGAACAATATTTCTCATAATGTTGATTAATTTTTCAGTTACCATTGAACGATCATCCATAAAACAACTCACTGAAAGCGGAGCCGTTTAGTTATCTAACTGTGCATGACAATTAAATAAACGAAGACATATCTAGCAATACTGTATATACAACTGTGTTTTAATGTTAAATTTGAACATATGAAATTTGGTGTAAATTGTAACGAGAATACAACATAAATCCTAGGAAATGAACAGTATTTTGGAAAGAATTTCACTTTACTTACAAAATTGCCACCAACCCTTTGGTGCCATACAGATTGGAAAGTTCTATTTATTAACGAAATTGCCACCGCTTTGCACAGTAGAAGGGAGCCCACGCGTCAATCGTGGATTGCTCTGGTTCGACTACTTGTCCGTCCGTTTCCATTCCCTTTTCTTTCCCTCTTTTTCTCTCCCAACTCTCTCTCACTGCTCTTTTCTCTCACGCTCGCTCACCATCTCCCTCTGGGCAATACATGCATGAACTCGATGAGAAGGCACCATCTCTTATCTGCAAAGCAAAGAAGAACTCAGCAGATTGTATGTCACTCCTCCCCAATATTTTGTGTATGTTTTCTTCAATTATTTGTTTTTGGGTTTGTTTCTTTCCCGAGAATAAGAAGAAAGAAACAGGAAAAATATAATATTGGACAGTTAATTATTTATCTTGGAGTGTTATATTTATTCAAGGCATCCAAGAGAATTAGGTACTTAATTGATTGATTACCTGATTGAATTTCTTTGATTTCTCCAAAAGAAATTGTTTTTTTTCTCCTGGGGCTTGGATGTTTTCTTGAATTTTACCACTTTGGTCGTGGCTTCCACTCAATTTTTCATTTAATTTAATTTTTTGGGTATTATAGCAAATTATATATATAGTTTGGTCCTTTTTATGCAGTAGATTGTCGGAAAATGACCAAAAGCAGCTTCAAGCAAGCACATGAGATTGGTAAGCTTTGGTGTTCATGTGCTGAATTTGTTTATGCTTTGTGTATAGTCTTATATCAGTTTCAGAATTTATAATTGTGTTGTTTATAAGTCTATGGAGTCAGTTGCATAATTGTTTGGCATCTTTTATATGTAGAGAAGAGACGTGCTGAGTCTCACTCCGGCATTCAGCCCTCTGTTCCTCTCATGATCTCTCACACCCTCTCTCTAATTTCAGAATAATATGAAGCAGCTCGAGCTCTCTGTGCATTGAATCAATGGTAGTCATCTAGAGGTGATTTTTCTTTGCCTTTTTGTTGGATTAGTGGATTATTAGCTTAATTTGGGTAGTGAAGGTTCCGTTATGGCTTAATTTCGATTTTCAACTCTAATAAAATATTGGGTTTTTGGGATTTCTTCTTAGCGATCATCTTCATATTCGATTGGTGATTTGGCGTGTGGATTGTCTACTTCTTTAATGAAAACGCTTACCGTTGGGACTAATATAGGTTTCTCATATTTTCTTGCACCATTTGTGACGGATTTAATTTTCCTTTTCTGGGTTTTCTTATAATCAAGGTACGATTTACATTTTGGAATTCATGATTCAATTGGAAACCACAATGACATATCAACGTGTGTTGGATATTCATACGAAACAAGTAAGCTCTTATTTACCATTCCGCTTTCATTGACATCGGAGTCTGATTTACCTTCTAAATGCAGATTTTGAACTTTACACAAGTTGTAGTTTTGTCTTTTCAAATTTCAGCAGATATTAGGAAAAGCATAAAACCAATTGTTTGTTAGGAAATATATCTAGCACAGATATGAGTAATGTTTTTTCAGTTTCAATTTCCATTAAATTAAAGATTTTATGCATAATATTTCATAAAGTTCATAATTGCTAACCGCAGTATATGATCGTTATAGTGGAAACCAGTGAGCTAATAGGCTTAATGGGCTTACAATAAGCTAGTAGTGCTATATTTTCCCTCTCCCTATATGTAATTTAATATAATTGAACAAGTTCAAAGAGAATGGTCAGAATGAAGGTTCGTATTAGATCCGATTTGCTTCCTCTTTCTATGCATTTGGTTAAAATTAGGGTTTTAGGTCGAAACCCGAAACAAAAAGAGAATAAAATTTGAAGGATCTTCGGATTTTGTGTTTGGATGAGAGGAAAAGATGAGAAATTTGTTAAGAAAAGTTGGTTGTGGTGAAATTTCATTCTTTAAAATCCATCAGATTATGCTTAAATTGTTAAATGTAGTTGTTATTGTTAGCTAATTCATGTTTTTAGTCTTAAATTAAATTTATTGTTTCCCTTGCTTGCTTATACGTGCAGCTACTAATCCTGGAAGTTTCAATAACAGCATCGCCGGCCAGCAGGTGAATACTAAGCAAATTTTATCTAGCATTGAACCATTTCTTAAGATCTGATGCAGTTTTATTTAAGGAATTTGAAACCTTTGCAACCATTTCTTATCGTAATTCATGGGTTGCTAGCGCAAATATAGTGCAATCTAATGTTTTGATGCAGACTTGATTTGGTCTCAAATGCGATATGTTGCAATTCTTTCTAATTTCATTGTTTACCTATCTTTGTGTGGATCAGGCGGTACTAGAAACAGTTGCAAGAGTAAAGTCAAAGAAAAATTAGACGAAAGATGAAAAGTACACGCTTGTAACTTAAATTCAGTACAGTTTTTCATATATTCTTTGTCAATTGAATCTAGCCATTATCGCCTGTTCTCACCAACTATGTTGTAGTATAAATAGGTCGTTTCAACTACATGATGTTTTCAATCTGGATAATGATAATAGAGGAGAAGATACACCAACACTGATTGATCGCAATGTAAGATTGCTTCATGGAAAATATAATTGCTCTGGTTATTTATCTCAACGGTCCTAAATGTAACTTTGTTATTAATATTTTTAGGACAATGTCTTCATAATATCAAATTTTAAATCAAAATATCCAGTGCTGCAACTAGACTTGAAATAAACTTACTGGCTCATTACAGTTACGTTAAGTTCATTGGTCTTCTCTTAACAAAAAATGATGATTTTGAGCTCATCTACTGGTTTCATTGAAGATTAATATCAGATTTGGTGGTCGTTATTGTATCTGCAACCTGTGGTGCCATTGCCTTTGCTTGCGCTGGACAACCGATCTGATACATACATTCATAAATACATATGCGTGTACATATATTTCCAAACTTATTGAACTTATAGAGAAAACTTAATGCTATGATCTTACTTAATGTTCATATTCTGCTTCCTTCATACCAAAACTTGACATGTTATTAGTGAATATTTGCTAGCTGGATCCATTATGGACCTTGGGGGTTTCAACTTTGTCAGTGAAATGGTTCAAGTATGTTTTACCCTGCACTTTTATTATCCAAGAAGAAATTCTTCAAATCCAAAAGTTTGCTTATATATATTCAGGGTATGGTTGCTTCCTCCTCCAAAACCAAAAGTGTACTTATATATATAAGCAACAGGAAGAATTGCTCAGATACCAGTAAGTGAGGCTTTTTTAGGTTGTATTATAAATGCACTGGCTAAACCTATTGATGGTTGGGGTGAATTGCCGCATATGAAATTGAGCACAATTTTGCATAGCCCACTTGTTTCTCGAGAAGAGATGGGAAACATGCTCAATTTTCATGCCTTTGATGTTTTGGTTCTTTCTGAACCTAGAATTAGTGTATCCAAAGCTTTGGAGGTTGTCAAGACTTTGGGTTCATTGTTGATGCAGTGGGTTTTTCTGGGGGTTTTTACACTACTAATTTTGTTAGTACTAGGGAAATAGTTGATTTTTCTACTTGTATATATATCAATGTATTAAAAGTGTGAGGCGTGGGCGAGGCGTCCGAGGGGAAGCCCAGCCTAGGCGTGAGGCGAAGCCTCACGGGACCTAAATTTTTTAATATATACACTAAGAATACACATATATTATATTAAAAAGAAGAAGATTATTAATCAATAATCACCCTGAGCACACACATATATTATAAATATATACATACATACATATATATATATATATTATATTATATATGTAAAAAATAGAGGATGAAAAGCACAATGAGCACATATATAACAATGCACGTAGATAGCACACAATCCATTATATAAAATTTGGGTTTGGGAGTATAAAAAAAATTAAATTAAATTAAAAAAAACCCCTGAGGCGCGCCTTCCGCCGCCTAGGCTGCTCCGGCGAAGCCTTACGCCCACTCCCTTAAAACAGAGGCGGCAACCCTTAAGCCCAGCCTCACAGGGCGCCAAGACGCGCCCTGAGACGAGCCTTTTAAAACATTGATATATATATATATATATATTTATTTATGGGTTCGATTGCAAATTTTTGTAGATTGAAAATGATACTTTATGTTGTCATTTACTTGGTACAAGAAGATGTTTTATTTTGAAAATGAAAGGTGCACTATACTTGGAACAAAATTCTTCACGCTGTTGGGGTGTGCCTATGGATGCTAACTTGGTTTTTAGAGACTGTTTTGCATTGTTTCTTTTGTTACTACGTTATATGATATGGAGGACATAATTTTTTTATTTATCATTTTGAAGGTTTTCTGGACCCCTGATTTTTGAACGTGCAAGTCATCAAGAGAAAATCAAGAATGTAAGCTCAGCTCAAGAAGGTTTATATTTTTGCAAGTCCCTTTTTCTTTTGCTAATGTCAATTATTTGTCTCTCAAAGGGAAAGATACCTGACATATGACATTTCTTTCAATCGTTTTGCCTTTTTTGTTTACTGAGAAACTTATGAAATTAGGACGAAGGTTATGTTCTTCCTTAAAATTTTACTTTTTGTTAATTTTTTTTTTCACAAAGGAACTTAGATGGTAGCTGTATTACTAATTAGCTATAGAAGTTATATATTCTTATGAGTATGGTATGGATGCAAGTTTACTATGTTGCTTTTTGGGATGAAATTACTCTAAATACAGAGGAAAAATTGATTGATATTGGGTTGTACGCAGAAATCTAAACACTTTGTTGCTGAAGGCTCTACGAGGTATGCAGACTGTTGGGAGATTTGGATATTATTTTCTCTATTTGCTGCTATTTTATTACTTGTTTTTTCTTGGAATTACATTACAAATATATAAATGTATGAACGCTTTGGGTAGATGTGGTGAGCTATACACGAATCATTTGAGATGCAGGGCTATTATAATCGAATTAGATGTGGCGAGCCATACACGAATCATTTGAGATGCAGGGCTATTATAATCGAATTAGATGTGGTGAGCCATACACGAATCATTCAAAATTTCTCCACTTTTTTGTTTTTATATATGCCGTTTGGCTATAAAATTTGTGATTACATGCCCAGATAAAATTTCACATCGAGATTTCAAACATTGTACTGCATTATGGATAAGAACAAAAATTGACCTTCTAAAACATATGTAAAGTTATAGTTTCCAGATACAAACCGTCCGGGTAAATAAAATATTTTACTGTCAAGTCTTAGTAATTCTAGTATAACTAATTAATATGTCTTTTTCTGGGTTTGTCTGCCATGTGTGTTATGATTTGTTCTAGTTAACGGTGTGACATCCCACATCGCCCAAGGAGTGATCCTTAAATGTATATTCTCATCTCTACCTAGCACGAGACCTTTTGGGAGCTCATTGGCTTCGGGTTCAGTAGGAACTCCAAAGTTAAGCGAGAAGGGGGCCAGAGCACTCCCAGGATGGGTGATCCATTGGGAAGTTGCTCGTGAGTTCCCAAAAACAAAACCGTGAGGGCGTAGTCGGGACCCAAAACGGACAATATCGTGTTACGGTGGTGGAGTGGGCCCGGGAAGTGGTCCACACCGAGTCGGGATGTGACAATTGGTATCAGAGCCTAACCATGGCCGCGTGTGTGCCGACGAGGACGTCGGGCCCTTAAGGAGGGTGGATTGTGACATCCCACATCGCCCAGGGAGTGATCCTTAAATGTATATTCTCATCTCTACCTACCACGAGGCCTTTTGGGAGCTCACTAGCTTCGGGTTCCGTAGGAACTCCGAAGTTAAGCGAGAAGAAGGCCAGAGCACTCCCAGGATGGGTGACCCATTGGGAAGTTGCTCGTGAGTTCCCAAAAACAAAACCGTGAGGGCGTAGTCGGAGCCCAAAGCGGACAATATCGTGCTACGGTGGTGGAGCGGGCCTGGGAAGTGGTCCACCCCGGGCCAGGATGTGACAAATGGACTATCTAAAAATGTTATGGTTTTCATAGCGGTATTTATGTAGTCTTTCTCCCTCAACTGGGTTTTCTCTGTCGTTGGCCCAATTCATTCTGCTGCAGATTGTTCCCATTTTTCACTTTCGTTGAGGTAAAAGCTCAAATCTGTGTATTTTTGTGTTTGACAAGTTGGTAGGGCAAATTGTACTTTGCTCTGCATATGAGCAATGTCTAAGTTCTACCTATTTTGATAATGTTTGGTTTGTACTTCTTGATTTTTAATTTGGTTTTTGTGTATTGAGTTGGATAGCCAGTTCATAGGTTTGGTTCCATATTTATTCGGAGAAGAAAAATAGAAAGAGGACAACACAATAACCCTAGCACGATTATGTATGGAATGAATTAAATCTATTAAAGAATTATATTTTGGGTGTGTTGTTAGGAAGAAACGCCTACACTCCAAATATTTATGAATTTGATTCCTTATAAAATAGGTTAATTGTATGCGTTACTTCTTTTAGCACTAAATCTTTTGTTAAATTTCATTTTTGTTTAGTTTTTGACTTTCCTTTGGGAGGACTTTTAATTAAGCATGCATCTTTGGTGTAATACAATTATATTCTTGAGGTTTGGATTTTTTACTCTTACTTTTCTGCCCATTATGATCTAACGGAAGACGTGGCACAGAACCGAGCGCAATGGCGTTCTAGGCTTCATACAGCTGACCCCACTTTGTGGGAAAAGACTTTGTTGTTGTTGTTGTACTTTTATGCCCATTATATGTTTGAGTATCTATCTTTTGGCTTATTATCAATGAAAAATTATTATATGAGGATTTTGAGTATTGACTTATCAATGGTATATTTATTAAGGTTAGTTTAAGAGAGAATAAAAGATTTGTTTTCACAGATGAAATTAATCAAATGTCCCAGGCTCCACAGTTCAATTCTCTCGGTATGCACTATGGACATTATTCAAGAAATTGATGGCTGTTTTAGCATAGTGAGATTGCTGTTGAACGGTTGAAGGATTATGCTTTTAGTTTTCTCGTTCATCAGTTCAATGCCAGAAATACGGATTTGCATTTTGAATTTGTTTTAGCATAGTGAGATTTCTGTTGTACGGTTAAAGGATTATGCTTTTAGTTTTCTCTTTTACCAGTTAAATGCTAGAAATACGGATTTGCATTTTCTTGACTTGAATTTGAGTATTTTTTTTTTCTTTCTCAATTCTACGGTTCTACCACAGAGATAAGTATAAAAGTTCTAGGAAGAGATTGAAATTGGTGAAATGCTCATTGAGGCTGGTAAGGAACTGAAATTGGAAATTATGAAGCGACAGCCTTTATTTGACTTTGATCTGAGTGTTAAGTCATTGGATGGAAATTTTGTTGCAGTTATCTTGACACTTTATGCTGCGAGTATATTGACACACTATAATAGGTCTTCTTTTTGGCAAGTTTGTGTTTCTTATTCGCATTCATGATTCTGTAATCATTTACATTTGCTTTTGCATGATATCTCATAAATTGGATGTGAATATATTTATTGTATTTTAACCTTTTTAGCCAAGCAAATGATTTGATTGATAACTTAAAGTCGATTTCTTTTTCTTTATGTCTACATATTACAGGGGCAACGAGGATAGGGGTTGAAGTTGAACGCTTACATGGGACAGATTCCAAGATTATTCAGTAAGTCACTGATTAAGTCAGATTAAACTGCCTTCATTTCTTTTTGTGTCCATGGTCTAATTTTACTTGGATGATTTAATTCTATGGGATGATTTCTACTGGGTTTGTTTCCATTTTGTATTTTAAATACTTTTAAGGTTGAAGGAGTCAGCGATGGAATTTTGGACGCCGAAGAGAAGAAGCCTGGTATTGTTTCTTCTTTATTTTTGAGTGAACATCTCTTTCTTTTCTTCTAATTTTGCTTCTTTCTTTTTGTTGTCGAATGTTTCAAAATTTCAACTCACAAGTTCCTGTGCATTGTTGAGGAGTGTATTTTGCCATTACTAGGCCATTATTCTGTCTTTTCAGTAATTGTTTCTTTATTTTTTTCGTATTATTTTTTGCAAAACCTAATCATCATAGCAAAGCATTTTCAAACAGATTTTTTAAGTGTGTTGCGAAATGAATGATGCAATAAAAAAATACAATGCGAGTATCTTTGCACGCTATAATAGGTTTTCTTTTTGGCAAGTTTGTGTTTCTCATTCGCATTTGTGATTCCATTATCATGTACATTTGCTTCTGCATGATTTCTCATAAATTGGATATCATTGTATTTATTGTATTTTAACTTTGTTAGCGAAGCAAATGATTTCATTGAACAACAGATGCATCAATTACATGCTGCATCAAATCTTTGAGTCTCGAATATTTTAAGCATTGTGTCAACAACTTGAAATGGTTGTAAAGCAGTGCATGTAGCGTTGATGCCTTTTACTTCACATGCGTATTTGTTTCATTCGAACTAAACTTGCAGTGTACATATTTATGCCAAAGATAAATCAAGACCACTGGAGCCTGATACTCTGTTAGAATTTCTGTTACAAAATTGGGGAGGGATCCTGTCCATTTATGCTTCTATTTAGTAAGATTGGGGTGGTAAGGATTTCTAGGGTGTTTTTTGGGTTGTTTTCGAACTGCATTCATTTCTTGCAAGACGGCATTAAGAGGCATTTTTTCGGTCGCACATTATGGCAGCACTTCGTTTTGATTTGTAAACAAACTATATGCTTTATCTTTGTCTTGGAGTGGGCTGATTACTTGAAACTATGAGTACAATATTGAGGACACAATACGATCTGCAAATGAATGTTTCTTATAGCATGCATATCCATGTATAGCAAGCAAAGTATCACTTCATTGGTTCTTACGTACTGTACCGTTATTTCAGTTACTTTGTGTAGAAATAATTCATGCATGTTCCGAGTCCCGACTAATACATTCAATCCTCGCAGCAAACTGCGGGCACATTTTCTAGTGGTCCCTAACTACAGCTATGTAAATCGTTGATAGAGATAATTACAATCACAATATCAATTACAACAAAATAGGAAAATCAAACCAAAAAAGAAAGTATCTTGATAGAACACTTGTGTGTAACTGGTTATTTATGCAAGTACGAATTCCACATTACTAAACACAATTTGCAGCACTCTGTAGTAATCAGGGTGGTGCAGATATCAATTACATGTTTATGAAGTTTGTTGTAAACATTAATAAAAAAATTAAAATTCCACAACTTCTCCTTATTTGATAGACTGCTTGTAGCAAGAATTCTAATGTGAAGTTGGAGCTGCATGTTCTCTATTGTCTTCTAGTTTTGAAGGGCTGATAACTTGTTGATGGTAAGCATACCAAATGGCTCAGGAAGGCAAGGAAGACTCTGAGCTGATAGATTCTGTGACACAAAATGCATTGTCGGACGCAACCCGGGACGCGTCTGTATACAAGCCAATGCTATACTCATTACAAGCACCACTGCCTTTGCCAATTCATTGGTTGGAGGCTCTAGTCGTTGATCTAACACATCTTTCAGAAGCAAGTATGCATTTCCTTTCATTGACGTTGATGATTCTGATAGTTGGGACTCTAGCATATCCCTGGGGTGCCTTCCCATCATGACTTCTAGTGCCACCACTCCAAAGCTATAAACATCACACTTGTCCGTCACCTGCATAATATATGCAAGCTCTGCGTATAAAGAGAACAAAATATGTCAACTCTACAAAAGATGGTACAAAGTTGCACAACATTAAAAATTTTACATTACCTGGGGCCATGTATCCTAGCGAACCAACAATGTTGGTCCAGTTGGATGAATCAATACTCAACAGTCTTGCTGTTCCAAAATCTGATAGTCGGGGCTCGAAATCCTGCTCAAGCAATACATTATTGACAGTTACATCACGATGCACAATTGGTGGTGAGCAGTCATGGTGCAGGTAAGAAAGTGCATGAGCAAGTCCTTGCATAATTTTTACCCTTGTTGGCCAGCCAAGTTCAGTAACCCCTTCTACCCCATACAATGCTTTTCCGAGGCTACCTCTCTCTAAGTATTCATAAAGCAAGAATATGCAACCCTTCCTTGTAGAGAAGCCATATAGTCTAACGATGTTCCGGTGCCGAATATTTGTCAAAGTTTGAATTTCATTTTGAAAACTTTGAAGATTGATCGCTGGAACGTCATTAGAGTTGTCTATGTTAAGCCTCTTAACTGCAACAACTTGGCCTGATTGGAGCTCTGCCTTGTAAACCTTTCCAAAACCTCCTTCGCCAATGCAGTATTTCTCATGAAAGTCATCTACAGCCTTCACAACTTCTGCAAACGTAAATTTTACTTCCTCTTGCAATATCATTGCTTCAAAACTCTCGAAGTTTTGAGAAGGTTTGATTACCTGAGGCCGGCTCGTGGACCTCTTACGAAACATAAGAAAGAGAGCAGCAATGGAAATTGCACCTACTATGAAACCCCAAAGGGAATAAAGGAAAACAGATACTATATTTTTGTTAGCACATTTGGAATTTGTACTGGAGGACTTACATTCAGTTGGTCTCCCTGCATGACTCCACAAGCCATAGTTACCAACAAAAGTGCTTGTTGAAAACTTATTGATAATACTACAAGGTGGGAATGGCCCTGTTAAGTTGTTATACGAAAAGTCATAGCTACTTATATTTAGAGTCAACAGGTCAGCTAATGCTGATTGGATTTCGCCTGAGAGATGATTGTGTGAGGCATTGAAAACGTCTAATTCTGTGAGCATGCGCAATTCTGATGGTATTGCACCCGATAGTGAATTGCTGCTGAGATTCAAGTAGACCAAACTTGTTAAACCTACGGCGAGAAACAGATGAATTGGTATTACCCCTGTCAAATTGTTATTAGACAATGAAAAAAGATTGAGGTCCAACATACCTGAAATCCATGGGATCACTCCTGTGAAGTTGTTAGCGGACAAATCGAGTTCCTTAAGGCGAGATAAATTGCCTAGACTCTGAGGAATCTCTCCTGTCAATTTGTTATCGGACAAATCGAGTTCATAAAGCTGAGTCAATTTGCCTAGATTCTGAGGAATCTCTCCTGTCAAGTGGTTATCGGGCAAATGGAGTCTCTGAAGCTGAGTCAATTTGCATAGACTCTGAGGAATCTCTCCTGTCAATTGGTTATCGAACAAATAGAGTAGCTGAAGCTGAGTTAATTTGCCTAGACTCTGAGGAATCTCTCCTGTCAGTTGGTTATCGGACAAATAGAGTTGCTGAAGCTGAGTCAATTTGCCTAGACTTTGAGGAATCTCTCCTGTCAAGTGGTTATCGGATAGAGAGAGTCCCTGAAGTTGAGTCAATTTGCCTAGACTCTGAGGAATCTCTCCTGTCAAGTGGTTATCGGAGAGAGAGAGTCCCTGAAGTTGAGTCAATTTGCCTAGACCTTGAGGAATCTCTCCTGTCAATTGGTTATGGGACAAATAGAGTCGTTGAAGCTGAGTGAATTTGCCTAGACTCTGAGGAATCTCTCCTGTCAAATGGTTATTGGACAAATGGAGTCCCTGAAGTTGAGTTAATTTGCCTAGACTCTGAGGAATCTTTCCTGTCAATTGGTTATGGGAGAAATAGAGTCGCAGAAGCTTAGTCAATTTGCCTAGACTTTGAGGAATCTCTCCTTTCAAGTGGTTATCGGAGAGAGAGAGTACCTGAAGTTGAGTCAATTTGCCTAGACTATGAGGAATCTCTCCTGTTAAGTGGTTAGAGGAGAGTGAGAGTCGCTGAAGCCGAGTCAATTTGCCTAGACTCTGAGGAATCTCTCCTGTCAATTGGTTATGGGACAAATAGAGTCGCTGAAGCTGAGTCAATTTGCCTAGACTTTGAGGAATCTCTCCTGTCAAGTGGTTATCGGAGAAAGAGAGTCCCTGAAGTTGAGTCAATTTGCCTAGACTCTGAGGAATCTCTCCTGTCAATTGGTTATGGGACAAATAGAGTCGCTGAAGCTGAGTCAATTTGCCTAAACTCTGAGGAATCTCTCCTGTCAAGTGGTTATCGGAGAGAGAGAGTCCCTGAAGTTGAGTCAATTTGCCTAGATTATGAGGAATCTCTCCGCTGAATTCGTTGGAATAAAGGCTTAGATACTGCAATTGTGTCAACAGCCCAATTTCTGCTGAAATGATTCCGTTGAAGCTATTGTTATGAAGGTCCAAAGAGACCAATTCCGTCCAATTGGAGACCAATGAAGGAAGGATTTGACCAATAAATAGATTATTAGCTAAACCCAATTCAACGAGGTTTTTCAGATTGGACAAGGACAGAGGCAGTTCCCCGTTGAGGTTACTGGAAGACAGGGACAAGTGGGTGAGGTTTGTACAAAGACCAAGCTCAGAAGGAATTGAAGAGTTTAAGGAGTTGTATGAAAGATTAAGGAACTGGAGCTCCCTGAGTTTGCCTATAGAGGGTGGAATTTTCCCTTCTAGAAAATTATTACTCAGGTCAATATATTGAAGAGCAGAAATCAAACCTATACTGTCCGGAATTGGGCCAGAGAATTGGTTGTTGCCCAACTCCAAAGTTGTGAACCTGGAGAGATTTCCAATGGCAGATGGTATAGGCCCTCGGAAATGGTTGCCACTCAGGTTGAAGTGGGTAAGATTCGGAAATAGAGAAAAATCGAAAAGAGCCAGTGTTCCAGTAATTTGCATTTTGGAGAGGTCAATTTTGGAGACTGTTTTGGTTTTGGTGCAGGCAATGGCAGTCCAGTTGCAGAGGCTGTTGAGGTTGGTGAGGGACCATGAATTGAGTAGCGAAGGTGGCCATGACGATGAAGACAAGTCGTCCTTCCATTTGATGAGCGATTCTGCTTGTTTTCCTGGAGATATTGATGTCGTTTTGATCAGTGGCAATGCGGACAGCAGCAGGAGCATATAATGAAATGTCATGGTTTTGAGTTGCTTGATGATCTGTTATTTTTTCGTGGAGTTTTTCCCTTTGTCCAAGGCACAAATAAATCGGAGCTAATAACAACTTTGGAGGCTGGACTTTGTTCAGTCTGCGCAAATAGATGGGGCCGCGGGAAGACTAGACCGCGTCAATCAACATTAGCACCCCACATCTCTTGATTTTGAGTTGAAAAATCCTTTCCAAAATTCCAAGCGTAAAGAAAGGTTTAGGAACTCTGCACCTTCGAAATCTCCCCTAGTTTAGATTTAGTTACGAAACTAAAAGATCTGTTAACTAGGTTAATTGAATATAACAAACCATGGGTTCTACATGAGAATTTCTTCAATATGAAACCTCAAACTAATATCCAAATTTGCACCCTACGTTAGATTTGGTGTCAACACATACTTTGAATTTCTTCACTAGTTAATTAATCTGATTAATTGTTACTTGATTTTGCAAGTATTTTGGTAAAGACATGATCAACTCCGTTCACTTGCTGCTCTGCTGCTTGCTTTATTTGAAAATCACTCATCAGAACATCTACTGTACTCTTCTAGATATTCTTTTCTTTTTTGATTATGTGTTATGTGTTGTGTTTCTCGTGTTCACGTGTGACATATTTTCATGCCTCAACCCACACGCTAGACGCTGACGACTGATATTTATTCGTCAACTCCACACTTGACCAAGACATCCTTTCACAGTCCACGCACTCTAGGTGTTTGATTGAAGGCGCCCGTGCTATTTCAACACAAGCGTGATGGTGACCGACTTGGACCGTTTACGAGAAAGATCGAGAATACGATGGAGATTCCGAAGGAGAAGCGGATATACGAGCTGGGTTCTCTTCCCCGTTCTGGTGTTCGGCGGCGACGTGGAAGCAATTCACCACTGATGGAACCAGCAGAAGATTCAGGAATATTTCTCATAATCTTAAACTGGTGTTCGGCGGCGACCATGCAGAAAAAGACTCGCTCTTGAACTAGTGTTTGTGGATTTTACATTGTTGTAATCTGTTTTATGACTTGTATTACAAACTACAAAATTCCTATGTTTTATGAGCTTTATGTATGTTTTCTTGAACAATATTTCTCATATTCTTAATCAAATAATTTTTCAGTTACCATTGAAAGATCATCCACGCAAAAATTCACTGAGAGTGAAAACCATTTAATTACTATTTGTGGCATGACAAATAGAGGATTATTTACATAATGGTATAAAGGATCCTTATAAGGTGGACGTACTAATGAGAATACGACATCACAAAAATATGCTATTAACTAAATTCTATGTACTATATATACTACAACCCAGCCGCTGTTCCGAAGCACAATGAAATGACGGATTTGTCCTCTTCAAACTTTCTTTTCTTTCATTTATTTTAGAATGTTACTAGGCCCACCCTATTATCTTATTTCTACACCCACGTTATAATCTCACCCACCATAAAAAATAAGAAAAATAACCTACTATCTTCCCACCCACCATTATCCCCAAAGTACCCTTCCAATCTCCACCCTTGACACCGATCACCAGCACAGCCTACCCCTTCCCATAGCCATTACTGACCGATGAGAAGCACAGAAACCGACATCGATATTGCTTCTCTAGCCTGTTCTCCCATCTACTATTTAATTATTTAAATAATATTTTAATATAAGGAAAATGATTATAATTATATGATTGAAATAGAGGGAAGTAAAACAACAACCACACTTCTGCACTTTTTACCACCATCCCGACTATCCCCATGGTTGACCACAGAGGCGATGCAACAATAGAACGAAGACTTAGCCGCTCAACCAATCATAGAATCAAAGCCGAAAAAATAAGAAGTGAAATCGGTAGAGAAAGAAACTCAGATGACATCCATATATAGTTTGATGCATTCAATGTGTTTGGGATTTGTATTACGATGAGCTCAACGAATGCAAAGATCAATTCGTGATTCAATAATTTAGGATCCAATAAACATAAATTAAAATTTTAGAAGGAATAAAGTGACGACGAGACGTTTGGGAACTGAGATTACGAGTTGCTGGGAGTATGGATGGAAGTGAACGATCTGATCTTGTTTTTCCTTAGTTCTTATTTGACATTTTACGTAAGGATAAATTGGTAATTAATATTTTTAATATAGAGTGGGTGTTGAAATAAGACAGAGGGGTGATAATAGTAGCACTCTTATTTTATGGGGGTACAGTGAAAAGACAGGAATGCCCATTCTTAGGCGTGGTTCGCTCACGGCTTTCCTCCTCTGCCGTTGCTTTCTTGCTTCAGTTCGAATCGACACGTTCCCTGACCTTTTCCTTGTTGCTGCAGTTCGAATCCACACGACAACCTGCTCATCCAAATCAATTTCCATGCGTTTCATTTGGCAACCCTATTCTTCCACATCGTTCTAAACCCAAAACCCAGATCGCTGTTGCTCATCCAAAACCCAGACAGCCGCCCACCACGTTTTACAAATTCCTCTTGACTGAAGGTAAGCGAAAATTGCCCTCTTCATCTCCACAAGTAAATTTGATTATCTATTAATTTCCCCCAATTTTTTTTGGTTTCAAATTTACATCGATTGCTAGGGTTTTGGAAGGGTGTATGGGTTTGAGTTATATACATAAACTAGGTTGCACGGACACTCTAAAACTCCAAAGTGTCGAGTGTGTTTTTAATCCTCCAACATTTGACGTATTTTAGGGGTATAGTGAAACTAAGATTTTAAAGGATTTTAAAAGTGATAGATTTGATAGGATTTAAGAGTATTAAAACTCCTACAAAATTCATATGAATTTTAAAGAATTTGAATGGATTGTGGTGGATTGATTTGAAATCCTAGGGGTGAGGTTGGATTCTTTTTAGTCTTGGTTATATATACTTTTTGCTCTTAAATCCCACAAAATCTACAACTTATTGAAATCCTCCAAAATCTTAATTTTTTTAACTAACTTAGATTTGGATGGATTTTAAAATCCTTTAGAATCTTTTAATTGACTACACCTAGATTTGAATGGATTTTAAAATCCTTTAAATTTTTTTAATTGACTATACTAGGATTTTAAAGTCTTTTAAAATCTTCTTAAATCCGAGTTTGACTACACGACATGGCCCTGACAAGGGTTGGACACGACACGGCAAGGGTATTTTTGTAAATTTGAAAAATATTTTGAATCAGTTTGGAAACATTGAAACATTTGGGGCAATTTGAAAATACAAAACCTAAAGCCTAAAAACAACCCGACCTAACCTAACTTGATTCTCTAATCTGCGCCTTCCTTCCGCTTCTCTTCTCCCATGCACTCTTCCTCTCTTCCTCTCTACGGCCTCCACACCAGTTGCATTCTATTTTAATTGGAGGTGAGTGGTTGATGTTTCTCTCACCCTCTTTATTTATAAATGATGTTAGGCTTATTTTTAAAAATTTGTTGGTTGTTTAATTTGTTATTGGGCATAAATATATCGTTTCTTGTTTTAATTATTATACTTGTGTTGTTATAATTACTATGTATATGTTATTTTAGTTAATATGTATAATATATGAATTTGATGAACATGATTATTTTGTTATATTATCATTCACATTATTATTTTTAATATATGCTATATTTATTATAAATTTATTATATTTTAATCGATGTGTCCTAGCTGTGTCTGTGTCATATTTTTTAAGATTTGCCGTGTAGCCGTATTGCCGTGTCGCGTGTCGTCGCATCCGTATTCGTGTCTGTGCAACCTAGAGTCTAGATTTCGTTACAGAACTGAGAAAATCTGTTAACTGAGGTTATTGAATATAACAAACCATGGGTTCTATCTGAGATTTTTGTCAATTTAATTACGCGGCAAGACATAGGATCCAAAATGAGACCTAAAACCAATACCCAAACTTGCACCCTACGTTAGAAAAATTATTTGGATAATTTAAATAATTTGATGGGAGACTTGAGTGCATTATATATTTCACTTGCGAATGCCGTGAAGTTGATCAATACGTAAAAAGTCTTGGTCTATGAATTGATGATCATTTTTCTTATCAAATCAAGACTTGAGTGCATTATATATTTCACTTGCGAATGCGGTGAAGTTGATCAATAGGTAAAAAGTCTTGGTCTATGAATTGATGATCATTTTTCTTATCAAATCTTTTGCATTATAAAAGTAAGTAACCAAAATGATGAATGAGAAGACTAGCTCGGTCCTCCGCGGGGGTGTGGTGTGGGGGGTAGGTTTCCACTCAGGAAAAAGGAGACATTGGAATCTGGTTTGGTAGGTTTCCACTCGGGAAAAAGGAGACATTGGAATCTGGTTTGGATTACATAACATCAACTATACATACAGTTCGCAGCTAAGCCTTAGATGAAATGAAACACACATAACCATGATTTTAAGAATACTGTATTTTCCTTTATTGTCTCATTAACTTGGAGTGGTCCCCCGAGTCTTGTAAATTGCCTTGCATAGACTCCTATTTCCTGTATAAGTTTGGCTCTACAGCCACATGAATGAAATACGAAATTCCAATTACTACAGACACCATGGATTCATCTGATCCATACTTCCTACATTCCTCGGATCACCTAGGACTTCATCTTGTCTCCAAGGTTCTTGATGGAGATAACTAAGCCATGGTGTCGTGCCATGACAATTGGTCTTAGCGTCAAAAATAAGAATGGCTTCGTTGATGGAGGAGATGCAACGATATGGTCCTCACTTGGTTAGCGTATACCTTATGCCAAGAGCTACTCAGTAGTATCATATACCTTAGTACTACGGCTACAGTTTGGTCTGGTCTCAAAGATTGGTTTTCACAAGGGCTGCAGTCTTGGGTTTACATGGCTTAACAAATTATAAATTTGGTTTCCAAGCAGGGTTCCCAAAAACTACACTTTTCAACCACTCAATACAACTATAAGAGCATCTCCCTATTTTGCCTCATGAACCCCCTAGGTATTTTTGTCTACGCATTTGTCTAGTCCCTTGGGGCCATGTTTTGCTGATGTAGCGCAACAAATCTAATTCGCCTAGTAAATTGCCTGGTCTTTTAGAGATGCTCTAACACAACTCCATGGCGCATTCCTTTGGCGAAAGAAAATGCTGGCACAACAATTTCTCTGCAACCAGAGGGAGTGTCAATTATATTCTAAAAAAATGATTCAAGTTAATAAAACAAGATAAACAAAACAAGCAAACTACTTGTATGTCTTAATTGGGTAAGTTTTTAATAGTCCGAACTACTGTGTAGTACAACTTTATATTGATTAAATCGGCAAGTAAGCAAAAACAATATTTCCTAAATTTAATCTTGATCGTTTATTTTTTGTGCTTCTAAATAATCTGAACTATATCTCTGCTGCTTCATTAAAAAAAATGTAGTTTGAACTATTGAAGAAAATTGGTCTTCTTCATAAAAGAGCGTAACTCTTCTTCTTCTGTTTTTTTTTTTTTTTTTTTTTTTTTTTTGGCCAAAGCTTGAGGTATCCAACCCACACCCCAAAGGGTAGGATTAATCACCAGCAAACCCGAAAAGGCAAAAGGCATTTCAACCCACCTCTGACCACGATCAAATGGCATATGTCCTCCCAAAGCTTTCAACAGTGAATCACCAGTATTTTTACTAGTTTCATGCCTTGAATCTAAGACCGAAAAGCAAACTTGATTAGGAATTCTACCGTATTTCCAATTGACCACTTGTCGTGGTTATAAAAAGAGCATAACTTGAGACTCCACATTCTTCAATTCAATTCCTTAATCATACAGCAAAAAAATCCAGCTTTAATTTTTGTAATTGTAATTTAGGGCGGGAGAGAGAGAGTAAAAACCTCATAACGCAGAGCTTTATATGTAATGTAAACAAGACTAAGGACCAATGTATTTATTTATTTTTTTTTTGAACAAGCTAAGGACCTATGCTTTAGATCGGACAAAAGACTTTGAGGCCAAAGCGTGACTAATGAAAAATATTGTAAAACCATAATAAGAAAGCGGACACTGCACCATAATGTCTAAATTCGTATTGACCTATTCCAAATTACAAAAAATATGAGTGGGTAACATTTGTAAAGGCATGTTTTGTAATTTCCGTTTATTTTAAATGCATTTAAGTATCACAATATATGATTGATCTATTTATAATGAGTGGATATTCCCACCCCAATGTCTTTCTTCCCACCCACCATTTAATAAAAATGTTAATGACATATTCTCTATCTGCTGCTATTTTATTACATTTTTTTTTTTTTTTGCTTAGAATTGTTAACTACATTGCAATGGAAAAACAAGGAGAAAGGATGAACAGAAAAGATGAACAGAGAGATATGAGAGAGAGAGAGAGAGAGTTTAGAGAGAGAAATAGGATTTGTATAAACAGAAGGAATGAAGATTACACATATGTTTATAAAGAAATCCTAACTACTTTAACCAAATACTAACTACCTAACTATATTACTAACTGTATTACATTTGTACCCTTAATACTCCCCATCAATCTCAACTGGGGTAACCCAGTTTGAGATTGGAAGAACAACTGCAATCATTGTTACGAAACTAGAAAAACAAAACACAGAGATGAACCATCTGCAATCTTGCAATCCCACTTCATCCACCTTATATTCATTTCATGTCAAGAACAATATGGCAGAAAACCTTGCATTCA
The DNA here is from genome assembly GCA_024362995.1 of Heteromeles arbutifolia. Lineage (NCBI taxonomy): Eukaryota > Viridiplantae > Streptophyta > Magnoliopsida > Rosales > Rosaceae > Heteromeles > Heteromeles arbutifolia. The sequence continues at coordinate 13,185,783 of JANCRC010000002.1, read as the reverse complement.
GCTACCCTTTGATTGCCTTCTTTTAAACTGGTTGTTGGTAGTTAACCTTTCAATATTGTTCGACTCTGCCATCTTGCCTTCACTTGAAACTTCAAAAGCTGCTTTTGATGAAATCACTTCTCAATTGGGCATTAGACCCATCAACAGCTCCTACTTATGTTCATTTCCAGGCCACCAGGACTTAAAAAATCAACATCACCATTTTCGATTGAACGGCTAAGATAAAATACATTGCATATGTCGGAAATCTGCTGCTTCAAACTTTCTTCTTAACAGAGACATTTTGACAATCAGAAATCCAATCAACCAATTTCACAGTATCATCACAAACAGAAATACCACCCTTATTTCCTATGTTTAGGTACGCCAATCTTCCAAAAGCTGAAATCAGTATTCAAAGTAGTTTTGTCAGACATCAGCCACTTCTCTGCTTCAAATGAGTATCTTCTCTGCTTCAAATGTTATCAACCCTGAATTACTAATCAATATTTCAACAAGAATTGCACTCCGGCAATCGGCCTTAATGGAGTTGCAGACAATAACAACAAACAAGATTTTTCAAGAACTTTACTCCGGCTATCGACCTTTAAGGAGTAACACACAATATCTGAGACAGAACTTTTCACTTCGGCTATCGGCCTTGTGGAGGAAACAAACAACAAGCTTTGCAATTACAAAAATCAAGAAACACAACCCTCTTCAGCAATCGGCCTTCAATGAAGAAAGGGAACAAGAAACAAAAGATTTGGCAATCGGCCTTCAATCAAGATTTCATACTCCGGCAATTGGCCTTTAATGGAGTAAGAAAACAAACACCAATCATCTAACAAAGGAAATACTCACTGACACAAATCATCAAACAGCTGGAGTGCACAAACTGTTGCTCTGTCGAAACACCAACAGATCATATAGAATTCATACCAACACTGCATATGGAGGAAAGAAGCAGAGAACCATACCAAATTCTGCAGATCCTTCACATGATAATTCTGAGCTGGGCACATGACTGGTACACCGTTCTTCAAATATCCCCCCAAAAGAAAAGCTGAAATCCCAAAACAAACTTCTTTAGGCTCCTCAAAACAAAAGTACCAATTTTGGGATCTGGGTCTTACTCCAATGGCCTCAAGCGACCGGTTAGCAACGCACAAAACCTTCTTTGGCAATTGGCCTTTAACAAAGATGATGTAACAGAAAGACTTCAAGATTCAACACTCTGGCAATTGGCTGACACAATTCATCAAACACTTGGAGTGCACCGAGTTGATTTCTCCAAAAACACCCATGAACTTGAACAGAAAACTTCAACCAAGGTAGCAAATCTTCATCAAGAACAGAGCATCCATTAACATTGCAGCGGAAAGACGAACGGAACCAACGGATTTAAGTAGTCTCTCTCTCAACTGGGTTTCTCTGCCGCTGGCCCAATTCATTCTGCTGCAGATTGTTCCCATTTTTCACTTCCGTTGAGGTAAAAGCCCAAATCTGTGTATTTTTGTGTTCGAAAAGTTGGTAGGGCAAATCGTACTTTGCTCTGGATATGAAGCAATGTCTATGTTTTACCTATTTTGATAATGCTTGGATGGTACTTCCCGATTTTTAATTTGGTTTTTGTGTATGGAGTTGGATAGACAGTTTATAGGTTTGGTTCCATATTTATTTGGAGAAAAAAAATACGAAGAGGGCACCACAATAACCCTAGCACGATTATGTATAGAATGAATTAAATCTATTAAAGAATTATATTTTGGATGTGTTGTTAGGAAGAAACGCCTCCACTCCAAATATTGATGAATTAGATTCGTTATAAAATAGGTTAATTGTATGCGTTACTTCGTTTAGCACTAAATATTTTGTTAAATTTCATTTTTGCTGACTTTTAGTTTTTGACTTTCCTTTGGGAGGACTTTTAATTAAGCATGCATCTTTGGTGTAATACAATAATATTTTTGAGGTTAGGATTTTTTACTCTTACTTTCTGCCCATTATATGTTTGAGTATCTATCTTTTGGGTTATTCATCAAGGGAATTGTTATTAGCACTTCATAAATCTCATTTTGCACTCTAAACTTTTTATAATTAGAAAGAAAATTGCACTTGTGAAAAGTGTATAATAAGATTTTTGAAGTACTAATAACAGTTTCCATTTGTCAATTAAAAATTATTATGTGATTCAAGAAATTGATGGTTGTTTTAGCATAGCGAGATTGTCGTTGTACGCTTGAAGGATTATGCTTTTAGTTTTCTCTTTGATCAGTTCAATGCTAGAAATACAGATTTGCATTTTCTTGATTTGAATTTGTTTTAGCATAGTGAGATTTGCGTTGTACGGTTAAAGGATTATTCTTTTAGTTTTCTCTTTGATCAGTTCAAAGCTATAAATACGGATTTGCATTTTCTTGATTTGAATTTGAGTAGTTTTTTTCTTTCTCAATTCTGCCAGAGATAAGTATAAAAATTCTAGGAAGAGATTGAAATTGGTGAAATGATGGCTGGTAAGAAACTGAAATTGGAAATTATGAAGCGACAACTTTTGTTTGATCTGAGTGTTAAGTCATTGGATGAAACTTTTGTTGCAGCTATCTTGACACACTATATGTTGCGAGTATCTTGACACACTATAATATGTTTTCTTTTATAGCAAGTTTGTGTTTCTTATTCATATTCATGATTCTGTAATCATTTACATTTGTTTTTGCATGATATCTCATAAATTGAATGTGAATATATTTATTGTATTTTAACTTTTATAGCCAAGCAAATGATTTGATTGATAACTTAAAGTCGATTTCTTTTTCTTTATATCTACATATTACAGATTTCAAGCTTATTCAGGAAGTCAAATTAAAATTGCCTTCATTTCTTTTTGTGTCCAAGATCTAATTTTACTTGGATGATTTAATTCCATGTGATGATTTCTTCTAGGGTTTTTTTTTCCATTTTGTATTTTAAATATGTTTAAGGTTGAAGAAGGAGTCAGTGATGGAAGTCTGGATATCGAAGAGAAGAAGCCTGATATTGTTTCTTCTTTCTTTTTGAGTGAGCATCTTTTTCATTTCTTCTAATTTTGCATCTCTCTTTCTGTTGTCAAATGTTCCAAAATCTCAACTCACATGTTCGTGTGCATTGTTGAGGAGTGTATTTTGCCATTATTCTGTATTTTCACTAATTGTTTCTTTTTTTTTTCTTGTATTATTTTTTGCAAAACCTAATGATCATAGCAAAGCTTTTTCAAACAAATTTTTTTAAATGTGTTGCGAAATGGATGATGCAATAAAAAATCCGATGTGAGTATCTTTGCACACTATAATAGGTTTTCTTTTTGGCAAGTTTATGAATCTCATTCGCATTCCTAATTCCATTATCATTTACGTTTGCTTTTGCATGATTTCTCATAAATTGGATGTCATTGTATTTATTATATTACAACTTTTTTAGCCAAGCAAATGATTTCATTGAACAACAGATGCATCAATTACATGCTGCAAGTGTACGATGGCGAAGGCATTACGGTGCCTTCAAATGATCGGTTTTTTTTTTTGTTTTTGACAGATTACGTTAATTTTATTATTGTTTATTTGATGATGTTCTCGATTAAGAGCAGCTACACTTGCATTATTGTTCAGGATTAGCACCTGTAATGGTACAGTGTGGCAGATTCTCTTATTTACATCTGAATTTGTACCCTTTTTTGTATCATATAGAAAAGATGAAAAGGAAATATGATATTGATGACATAATACGATCTGCAAATGAATGTTTCTGATAGCATGCATATCCATGTATAGCAAGTAAAGAATCACTACATTGGTTCTTAGGTATTGTATCGTCATTTTAGCTACTTTGTGTAGAAACTATTCATGCATGTTCCGACTAATACATTTAATCTCTGCAGCGAAGCGCGGGCACATTTTCTAGTTGGTTCTAAAATTATATTTGGATATCTGATGTGGTCATATTCAAATATATTTTTACAATATATTTCTTTGGATTTTATATATTTGAATAGGCTAAATGTATTAAATTTTATTGTTTTAATTTACGGGCATTCAATATCGGAGTTACGCAAAATAAAAAGAGTGAAAAATAGCAATTTAGGGTGTTTAGAGTAATTTTAATGGAGCAGAAGTAACTGCGCCAATACATGTGCATTACAACAAGATTACGAGACTCTATTGGTTTGGAGATCAAATTGACATGAGAATGCTAATCAATTGATTTTAAGAGAGAACTTAATTACTAGTTACTTTAGTCCAAAGTAGGGGGAGGACGGCCACTGTACAATTTTTTGTTGATTTCACTCTATTTACAACAATGCCAGCCAAATTAGGATGGGTTGGGAGGGTAATTCTCGAAAGTTCAGAGGGTCATTTTGTCCATATGGTTTAGCACGGAGCCACTCGATTTCACGCTATTTACAACAAAGCCGTCAGGTTTGGGCTGATATTGGGGCTGGGTTGGAAGGGCAATTTTGTCCTGTGCGTTTGAGACGGATTGGGGTGGGTTTAGGTTTGTTGTCATTCAGCGAGGGTTTCGGGGATGGGAGGCCATGCCTCCGATAGAGAGAGAGAGAGAGCCAGAGGGAGAGGGAGAGGGAGAGGGAGGAGTGGGGATCTCAGCGCCATTGCTGCAGATCCTCGATTTCATGAGTGGGAGAGGGGGGACAGTCAGAGAAAAGTATGGGGGCCTGTAGTTAACGGGACACGAGAGTCTCAGGGGTTGAACCCAACCAGCTTTCATACGAGCCTGAGGCGAGGACTCCATATTTCCCTCTTGCTTTTCTGTACTGGTCGTGTTACTTGATGGAACTGCCGCAGTGCTTTACAGCTGCTTGATTCTTTCTCCAAAATACCCACTCATCGTTGAAGCTTCAATTTCCATTTAAAATTTTCCCTGTTGAGGTAAACTATCTGCTAAAAGCTTCTAATTCATCCTTTATTTCTTATTTCATCTGGGCAAATTTTTGATGGATTTATGTTTTTTTCTTTCCGTTGAATTCGAACTTGAATTTGAATTATGGATTCAGAAAAAAACAAATTGATGAATTTTTTATTTGCGTGTATGTCGGTCCTGTCACCGCATGATTTGATAATCCGACCGCGAAGCTAATCGTTTCTGTATGTTTTGGGGGTTGCAGACCTGGACTGTCGAATGGAGAGGATGAAAAGCAACTACAGGAAAGCAGCAATGGAGACCCGGTAGCAACATATTCAAGTCGATCTGGGTAATCTCATGGCCTTCGACCCTCATCACAGCTTCCCCTCCATCCCCTTCTCTAAGTTATTTTTCTTTATTTATTCAATATATCTCTATTTTTTTGGTAATATTTTTGTATACTTCTGGGCTTTTTTGAAATGATTGCTTTTGAGAAATTAATTGAAAATTTACTTTTGGAAATTGGGATTTTAATTGGATTAATCCCATCAATAAAGTGGCAATCTTTAAGTGAAATAGTGAATTTTTCACACTATGCTGATGGGTTTTTTGTTCAGTGGGTGAAATTCTGATTTGTTTTTTCATGGTATTTAGGGAGGAATTAGTGATGGAATGTATAACGAAAGGGACCGAGTTGGTTTAAGCTATTGCGAATAGTCTTTTCAAAAAACATCACAGGTACTTCCAGATTCAGAGAACAACTAAACCTCTATTTGTTTCCTAGAATTGTTTCCTATAATTGTAAACTCAATTTGCAATGTGAAATCTTGATACTCATAGGTGGTCTGATGTCCCCAAGTGGGTTATAAGCTGTCTTTTAAAATGTATTGTTTTTGGAATAAAAAGTAAATAAATTCTGTCTGTCGGTCATAAAAAAGTCTACTAAGTTCATGAAGAATATTGTTAATTCGAACTGATTCAGTATTGAATTTGATGGTTAAGTTTTATGGTGGATCAATATTCATGCGCGAACTCTGCTTCCAGGCCTCCCCGAAACGCTTGCAGGTCAGTCATTCGAACCGATTTCTGAATTTTGGATGAATTGCGTTTGAAAATGCCGAAAATTAATTGTTTTGTTGGAGTCTGATTGATTTTGGAGGATCGGCGGTGGTTTTTAAATTTGTATTTGTATTTGGTGCTTAATTTAAAAAATTGGAGTGAGTTTGGTGTGGATCTGAGCTAAATTAAGTAATTAATTGACTCAGCAATTTTTTAAAATTTTCATTTGAATTTTATTTCAGCAATTTCAGCTCAATTTCTATGTTTTATGTTTAATTTTAATTAATGCTTTTGTGGAAAGAAATTTGAATTTTTTATTTATTTTTATGTTGTTTAATAGAAAGATAGGTGCCTGGATGGGAGTGGATGCAGGAGCAGGGAGTGTTGCGAGGAGGGGAAGTAGTAGCATCATCTGCTGTGTTGCAGTAGTGAAGTGATGAGACGTCGGTATGGCATCTGCTAGCCTCGGGAATGGTGGAGTTGGCAGTTCAAGGTCTGTTAGACAATAGATATGGCACAAGTGATAAGCCATTTCCCCTCTCTGCAAGTGTTAACCTCACAATCAAAGGGGTTCACCAGCATGGGTTCCGTCGGATTCCATAGACAAGGATGTGGTGACCCGGTATGATTTTGGGGATTTTGTTTATAGCTTTGGATTCCCCGTCATGGTGTTTAATTTTGCTTGGTGGTTCTTAATTTTTGTATTTCGTTTTGGATTTGTTAATATATCTTTTTATGCATCTCAGTGTGCGATTCAATATTTTAGATTGAATTTTGTGGTTTTCAATTTGTGGTTTTTTTTTGCCTGCCTGAGAAGATGTTACCCAATGATTTGATTGAACATTTTTCCTCTTTCTGTTTCAATTTTGTTGTCACTGTGGCCGTTTGTGAGATTTGGTTTTGTCTTATTTTTTTTTTCCTCTGTACAACTTTTGTAAAAATGAAGTGTTCGTTTTCAATGTTGAGATTAAATTCAAGTGTTTAGAGTTTAATTGAAGCAGATTTGGTTTGGTTTCATGACATTTGAGTGTTTGATTTTTACTGCTACAGTATTAGATGAAATCAAAATTTAGTTTAGAGATTGGAGTGATGGAGCTTTAGAATTTTAAAAGTGAGAGATTTCAGAGGACCTGAAATTTCCTGTAAATTAGATGTGGATTTGTGGATTTCTGTAAGATTTTTGAGAATTTTTTTCTGAATTTAATTTATGATTTTGATAGACTTATAATGGAATGGGACAATAGAGTTAGTATCAGAAGGACAATAGAGTTAGTATCAGAACCTAGCTGAGATTTTTCATCAAGAGAGGATCAGCTTCTCTGGGTGGTTTTTTTGTTTTGTGGTTAACGTGTTTTTAAAACTTGGTTCCGTGGTATAACCTATAAAACTAAAACTTGGTTCCATGACATAACCTCTCTGAGAACCAGGTCGTGCTTGCAAGTTTGCATATTCTGGCACCCTTAATCCTCATTCATGCTAAATTACTGATGACAAAAGGCTGTTGTACTGAATTAACATAGTTGTGATGAAATGTTACTTTCATTGTTCTGTCCAATGAAAGAAAACCCTTTTGAAAAGGTTTTCTTTTGTTATTTTCACACACCAAATGCTGCATTTGTGTATTTAATGAAGACATAAATGGTCAAATGAGATTCTTATTCATCTTTTATTTATTAGGATATTTTGATTAATTTCAGTGGTTGTAAGGTAATGATAATACTTAAGTACTGAAACAAGACATTCTTTATGTGAAAATTCAAAGTAGATCAGTAATAATTTCCACTGTTAAACCATATATTATCATCCTTTGCTAATAATTTGTTAAATCTTTACGTCTAAATATAAATAAATAAATATATATATATATATATATATATATATATATGAAGAGATATGGACCACCTACCAGTAATCAATTGAATTACTTACAATTTTGTTTACCTTCTGTTTCATATCTTTATTCCTTATTATCTCGGCTGTTCTGCAACGGGTTAACGATTTCGGTCATGCGTCCTACACTGCGCCTCGGAATCACTTCCATCTCTGTTTTGTGATTCCTTTGATCTCTGCTTCCTCATGTTTTTGATCTCTTCTTTTCGATGTCCTCACTCATGCTGCTCCCAATTTCTCTAACCTTCCACATGTAATTAAATCTCACTTTTTCTCAACTACCCAGAAGCCAAATATTTGAGTTTTCGTTGTGGTTTGTTACTTTACCGAATTGGTTGTTGATTTTTTGGCTTTCAGTTTTCGAACCAGAGGAGAAAATCAAGTATTTTGACACGGTTTGTAAAAAATTGACAAATCAAAGAGTCTTTCAGGGGTTTTAGACTGTATTTCTTAATCACTATGTCATTAAGTGTGAATCGGCAACATCAGCCATGATTGCTTCCTACAACTTTTCAGAAAGTTAGAGAGAGTTTGGGTTATTCTGTTATGGGATTGAAGGAAATGAGGGACTATTAAATAGGTAATAGGTAATCCAGAAGATGAGAGTTTGTGTTTTTGTGTTTGATTTTGCTATTGGGTTCACTATCAGTAAAAGGCACATGAAATATGGTATTGATTTCAGAGCCTTTGATTTCTCAGATTGTCTTCATATATCGAATGTCATCTTATATTAATTGTAGTTAATTTGTCAAAGTTTGTTGTTGTTTGGCTTTTTCAAATGGCAGCCTTAGTATTTACCCAGTATTTTTCAATAATTGAATTCTTCAATTGGATTTTTCTGTTTCAGGGGCTCCCTAACTCATCTTTTTATACAATCGCTCACCTGGTCTTTGTCAAACACTACAATTAGTTTCAATTTGTGATTAATCCTTTTATTAAATTTAAGTTTGATTCTATCAAAAAATATTTATACTTTATGTGCAAATACATATATGATACTGTCTATATAGATTGTATAATGTTGGTAAGAATATTGAGTGTTTTTTGTGCGCGTACAGAATGGACAATGTGTTGTTCACGAATACGAAACATGAGACGTGGTTTACTTCATATGGCAAAGACAGGTTAGTTTAATTGTAATTGCTTTTTTCGTTTGATTGTAGTTGTTTTTGTGATTTTGGGTGTTTGTTTGTTGTAGGTTGCAAAACCCTCTGTTCTCAAGGTAAGTAATTTAAAATTCTGGGGTTATTCTATTGAAAGTTTCAATTTATAGTTTAGTTTAGTTTTTTTATAATCGGAGTTGAGTTTGGCATTTTCTTTGTGTTTGATTATAGAGTTTCAGAGGATTTCTGTTTTATGGTTTAGCTAAACACTATATCTTTCAACCACACAATTTGCAACACTCTAGTAATCAGGGCGGTGCAGATATCAAACACATGTTTATGAAGTTCGTTGTAAACATTAAAAATAAAAATAATAAAATAAAATTCCACATCTCCTTATTTGATAGACCGCTCATAGCAAGAATTCTAATCTGAAGTTGGTGCTGCATATTTCTCCTAGTTTACAGGGTCGATAGCTTCTTGATGGTAAGCATACCAAATGGCTCGGGAAGGCAAGGAAGACTCTGAGCTGGTAGTTTCTGTGACACAAAATGCATTGTCGAACGCAACCCATGACGCGTCCATATACAAGCCAATGCTATACTCATTACAAGCACCACTGCCTTTGCCAATTCATTGGCTGGAGGCTCTAGTCTTTGATCTAACACATCTTTCAGAAGCAACTTTGCATTTTCATTCATTGACGTTGATGATTCTGATAGTTGGGACTCTAGCATATCCCCGGGGTGCCTTCCCATCATGACTTCTAGTGCCACCACTCCAAAGCTATAAATGTCACACTTATCCGTCGCTCGCATAATATATGCAAGCTCTGCGTATAAAGAGAAAAAAATATGTCAACTTTACAAAAGATAGTACAAATTTGTGCAACATTAAAATTTTACATTACCTAGTGCCATGTATCCTAGCGAACCAACAATGTTGGTCCAGTTGGATGAATCAATACCCAACAGTCTTGCTGTTCCAAAATATGAGAGTCGGGGCTCGAAATCTTGATCAAGCAATACATTATTGACAGTTACATCACCATGCACAATTGGTGGTGAGCAGTCATGGTGCAGGTAAGAAAGTGCACGAGCGAGTCCTTGCATAATTTTTACCCTTGTTGGCCACCCAAGTTCAGTAACCCCTTCTACCCCATACAATGCTTTTCTGAGGCTGCCTCTCTCTAAGTATTCGTAAAGCAAGAATATGCAACCCCTCCTTGAAGAGAAGCCATATAGCCTTATGATGTTGCGATGCCGGATAGTTGTCAAAGTTCGGATTTCATTCTCAAAACTTCGGAGATTAATTGCTGGAATGTCATTAGAGTCATTCGTGTTAAGCCTCTTCACTGCAACAACTTGGCCTGATTCGAGCTCTGCCTTGTATACTCTTCCAAATCCGCCTCTCCCAATGCAATGTTTCTCATGAAAGTCGTCTATGGCCTTGACAGCTTCCCGAAATGTGAATTTCACTTCTTCGTGCAATATCATTGACTCATAATCCTCAAAGTTTTGAGAAGTTTTAATTACCTGAGGCCGGATTTTGGACCTCTTGTAAAACATAAGAAAGAAAGCAATGGCAATTGCAACCGTTGCGAAACCCAAAAAGGAAAAATGGAAAACAGATGCTATATTCCTGTTAGCACTTTTGGAATTTGTACTGGAGGACTTGCATTCAGTTAGTCCCTCTGCATGACTCTGCAAGCCATGGTTACCAACAAAAGCACTTTTTGGCGCCTTATTGAAAACGCCACAAGTTGGGAATGGCCCTGTCAATTTGTTATACGAAAGGTCATAGATACGTAGAGTAGACATGTGATCTAATGCTGATGGGATTTCGCCTGAGAGATTGTTGCGTGAGGCATTGAAATACTCTAATCTTGTGAGCATGCGCAATTTTGATGGTATTGCACCCGATAGTGAATTGCTGCTGAGATCCAAGGTGACCAAACCTGTTAAGCCTACGGCGAGAAACAGATGAGTTGGTATTACCCCTGTCAAATTGTTATTAGACAATGAAGGATGCTTCAGGTCCAATATACCTGAACTCCATGGGATCGCTCCTGTCAAGTTGTTAGTGGACAAATTGAGGAACTGAAGCTGAGATAAATTGCTTAGACTCTGAGGAATCTCTCCTGTCAAGTGGTTATCGGACAAATCGAGTTCATAAAGCTGAGTCAATTTGCCTAGACTCTGAGGAATCTCTCCTGTCAAGTGGTTATCGGACAAATAGAGTACCCGAAGCTGAGTCAATTTGCCTAGACTTTGAGGAATCTCTCATGTAAAGTGGTTATCAGACATATTGAGTAGCCGAAGCTGAGTCAATTTGCCTAGACTATGAGGAATCTCTCCTGTCAAGTGGTTATCGAACAAAGAGAGTTGCTGAAGCTGAGATAAATTGCCTAGACTGTGAGGAATCTCTCATGTCAAGTGGTTCCCGAAGAAATTGAGATGCTGAAGTTGAGTCAATTTGCCTAGACTCTGAGGAATCTCTCATGTCAAGTGGTTATCGAACAAAGAGAGTCGCTGAAGCTGAGATAAATAGCCTAGACTCTGTGGAATCTCTCCTGTCAATTGGTTATCGGACAAAGAGAGTCGCTGAAGCTGAGTCAATTTGCCTAGACTCTGAGGAATCTCTCTTGTCAATTGGTTATAGGACAGAGAGTCGCTGAAGCTGAGATAAATTGCCTAACACTCTGAAGAATCTCTCTGCTGAATTCGTTGGAATTAAGGCGTAGATACCGAGGTTCAAAGAGAGCAATTCCGCCCAATTGGAGACCAAAGAAGTAAGGATTTGACCAATAAATAGATTATTAGCTAAACCCAATTCAACGAGGCTTTTCAGATTGGACAAGGCCAGAGGCAGTTCCCCATTGAGGTTATTGGAAGACAGGGACAGGTAGGTGAGGTTTGTACAAAGACCAAGCTCAGAAGGAATTGAAGAGTTTAAGGAGTTGTATGAAATATCAAGGAATTGGAGCTCCCTGAGTTTGCCTATAGAGGGTGGAATTTTCCCTTCCAGAAAATTACTACTCAGGTCAATATATTGAAGACCAGAAATCAAACCTATATTGTTCGGAATTGGGCCAGAGAATTGGTTGTTGCCCAAGTCCAAAGTTGTGAGGCTGGAGAGATTTCCAATGGCAGATGGTATAGGCCCTCGGAAATAGTTGCCACTCAGGTTGAAGTGGGTAAGATTCGGAAATAGAGAAAAATCGAAAAGAGCGAGTGTTCCAGTAATTTGCATTTTGGAGAGGTCTATTTTGGAGACTATTGGTTTTGGTGCAGGCAATGGCAGTCCAGTTGCAGAGGCTGTTGAGGTTGGTGAGGGACCATGAATTGAGTAGCGAAGGTGGCCTTGATGATGAAGACAAGTAGTCCTTCCATTTGATGAGTGATTCTGCTTGTTTTCCTGGAGATATTGATGTCGTTTTGATTAGTGGCAATGTGAACAGCAGCATGAGCATATAATGAAATGTCATGGTTTTGAGTTGCATGATGATCAACTCGGTTCACTTGCTGCTGCTGCTGCTTGCTTTATTTGAAAATCAATCGTCACAACATCTGCTGCACTCTTCTAGATGTTCTTATCTTTTTGTTTGTCGTGTTTGCTTGTGACACATTTCCATGCCTTAACCCACACACTGCTAGACTTAAACTCAGCTAAAATGACTTGATGTGACCAATCCTTTAGCCGTCCACCTAAGAATTTTTCAAAAATAAGACATCTTTGAACTTTGTTCAGTCTGCGCAAATAGATGGGGCTGCGGGAAAACTAGACCGTGTCAATCAAAATTAGCACCACACATCTATTGATTTTGAGTTGAAAAATCCTTTCCAAAATTCCAAGCGTAAAGAAAGGTTTAGGAACTCTGCACCTCCGAAATTTCATCTAGTTTAGATTTAGTTACGGAACTAAAAGAATCTGTTAACTAGGTTAATTGAATATAACAAACCAAGGGTTCTACATGAGAATTTCTTCAATATGAAACCTAAAACTAATATCCAAATTTGCACCATACGTTAGATTTGGTGTCAACACATACTTTGAATTAAATGTCGTACTCACATGTGTGCCACATCATCAAACTAACAATGTTTTTTAGAGGAATGCAACACTTCCCATCTATTTGAAGGAAAAATTCCAACTACCGAAGGTCAACTCAGGGAGCTTCAGTCCCTTGATCTTGGAATGAATTCATTAAACTCTTCAATGCCTTCTGAGCTTGGCCATTGTACCGACCTCACGTACTTGTTCATGGCTTCCAATTTTCTTAGTGGGGAGCTGCCACTGTCCTTGTGCAATCTGAGCAGCATTCTCCAGTTGGATTTCTCTGATAATGTATTTTCGGGTCCAATCTTGCCTTCCGTGATCTCCAATTGGAGTCTAGTTGTCAACTAGAAATTGATACCCCGTTGCTGCGAAATTAGAAATTGTACAAAAAATTATGCCATAGACGATTAATATTATTCACATTAAAAATGTTAGAAGATTTTAACAAACAAAAGATTTAATCGATACAGTCCACATACAAACAATCATGGAACTTTTGTCTCTACATAAAAAATAAAAATAAAAATAAAAATTCGAAAAAGCAACCTAGGCAAGGGAAAAAATCAAAGTTCACTGAAGCACCTAAAGTTTCCGTCCAATACTCTTGATTGTCAAGAAAGCAACCTAGGCAAGAAAAAAAATATGAAATATTAAAATACATGCAATTAATTTGTACATCAACAGGTTTATACTATAAAAAAAAAAAAGAATATGGTTACAGTATTTTTTTGGTGGAAAAGAATCTGGTTTTATACCCAGTTAGAGAGGATTTTTTTCAGTGATTTAATAGTCTCTTGTTTAGATCAGTGCATTCTAATATTGTAAATGTAAGTATTGAGATTTTATGTCATAGCTAAGCAATCAAACTAAGAACCAAGTTAACACCCATAGACTTATCCCCTGCATTCTCAAGAGGACCTAATTCACTTCTTAATTCTACCTAACATGTATAACACTTGACACTTCATTTGTAGCTTAAAATAATAGAACAATAATGAAAATGGCAGAAATCAGACATTAATTTTGAAATCCTGAACAAATACAAATTAGAAGAGACAGGACATTAAAGTAACTGGTAGATTGAAGACTGACCAGGTTGAGAGTGGAGCTTGATCTGCTCGCTTCACAAAAAGTCATAGAAAGTACCGACTCTTAAAACACTCGGGTTAGTCTATGAACAATGAGTAGGTAAGGAAAACAGTGGACTATTTTCCAATCGAATAGATATTTATGAAAGAAAAAAAGAGAATCAGGATGCCTATTCTAATATCCTAAGCAGTAATTTGGGAATTTTCCCACAACCTACACTAAAAGTAGGATAGCCAAGGAAAACAGTAAGCAACAATTATCTTTGTTAACAAAGAAAAAGGAAAACCTGGAACTTTTCTTTATGTTCCATAAATCTGGAAAAGAATGCAGGTGCATCTGTTTGAAGATCACATGGCAACACAAAAGAATTACTGAAAACATAAGATTCATGAGATAGCTCAATGCATGGCAACAACATAAATACAGATTTCGGTAAACAATTGTCTAGTTAAAGAACAATCCCATTAACAACTCAGTGTGAAATGTGCACAAAGACAAAGACATTACTTACATAAAGTGATTAGGGATCTCCACCACTTGTGCCAGTAACAAAGGCCAGGGTCAATGAGATAATCAACAACCTTCCCACACTTCAAATAAATAAGTTAAAAGAAGAATGCTTAGGAAATCATTTCTTAATAAATTAACAAAGAAAGAGAAGACTACTACCTTTCTTGGGTGTTATAGGCGGAAAATCCTTTTTCCTTCCATAACTATGGCTCTAGAATAATCTGAAGCTGCAATTCAGAAATGAATATCAAACTTGATGCCGATGTAGGACAGGCTGCAAAGGTATGAGTTACGCTTGTCAAGTTAAAACAATAAATTGATTATACAAAAAATCCATTAAAATAAAATAAAATAAAATAAAAAAACCTAAAATCAACAAACCATTCACTAATTTTTCATACGAAATAGAACGAAGCTATAGAATATACCTTTTCAAAGTGAGTATTGTGAAAAATACAACATAGCTTGAGACGATGGTAATTCGCGTGTTTGGAAAAGTCTAACTGCGTGGTGGTGGAAGGTGGGAGAAGGTCAACAACACAATTGCTTCAGCCTGGACAAAAGAAGGCAGGGAAGCATTGATAAAGCAGATGCTCTGAGAACAACTCAAGGATGAAAAGACTGACGCTCGACTAATTGAATTGTAGTTTTGTAATCGTCACACAGATAAACCCTTAATCCAGCAAGAATTTATATATTACAACTCAATTAAATACACGACTTTATTAAAAAAATTAGTAAAATAAAAAACCAACACAGTCAAAACTAAATAACTTGGGTAATCACTGAAATTAAAAAGCTTCATAAACGATAAAGAAGGGAGACGAGTACATACCATGAAAAAATTTGGAATTACTGAAATTAAAACCCAAATTCCAGAAAGTCTAAATGTAAATTCACAGAAATCATTCAAACCAACTCCATATCATTCACATAAATTATTCAATAATTCAAGAAATTGAAATTGCTCACCTTGAATAAAAAGGCCCATAATCTTAAAACCATCGTCTCCGAAACCAAACAAATTGCTTCATCATTCACCTAGACCCCCAGTGTTATAAATTAGAATAAAAACCCAATGAATAAAAGTGGCTACTAACCAAAGCATCCTATGATCAAATTAAAAAATTCAAATAAAATTAAACACCAAAATCTGCAAGAATTTTCAGCAAAACAAAGAACACTTCCCTTTTAACACCTTCACCAACACTCTCAACAATGTTGTAAAAAAACAGTCTCTTTACATTGCTAGTTTGAAATAATTCAGAATTGCAAGAAAGAAAAAAAAAATTAAGACTGAAAAGCAATAAGAAAATTTAAAAAGAAACGATTTGATAAACTTTGAGAAGTAGTAAAATTACTACGCATATTATCTCTCAAAACTATCTCCAAACCAAGAAAACATGCCCAACAACTGTACTGATTTGAAAACAAATTGCATGATGTGATTCCTGAAATTGGTCCTATAATATTTCTTCAGGGCCCTTCATGAAAACATATATACTAAAACATCACAAAAGCTTAAAATGCCCTCTTTTATTGAATCGAAAGAAAAAGAGAAATCATCTTGGCCAAACTGAAAAGAAAAAAAAGATTAATTAAAGAAACATCCTGTCATACAAAGTAATGTCTAAAACCTGAGAGGTGAGCACAAAAACATACCAAAATAGCTCAGCAGCTTATTAAGAGTCATGACAGAGAAAATAAGAAGAGAGGCATGGGTATGAACAACATTACAGAAAAGGGCACATCTTTTGGTGCATTGAAGGGGAGGAAAAAAGATAGACACAGCGAAACAAAAGATTTGAAACCAACGAATCAAAAATTAATAAAACTTCATATAGAGCAACAGTTAAAGAAGTTGGAAGACCCCAAATACAAATCATTTAGCTATAAACAATATGCAGAAACGTGGAAAAAAAAACAATTAGAGATGCACTAACACCACAATTCATGATCATTGTCCAAAATCTCCAAAGTAATCATACGTTCAAATATTCACCTCTCTATTTTTCATCTCTCTCTTTGTTATTCGGTATTGTGATAAGGTTTATGATAAGCAATGATTTTACCAAAATTTAATAATAAAAAACATCACAGTAGAAGTTTAACATCAGAGAAGGAGTCGATCTCTACCTTTGATATGTTGATCCTATCATTCCCCTGCATACTTGATTCCTTTTAAGGCCACCTGTTGGGAAAAAAATAAACACAAAACTTGTAACACTACTTAAACAAAAAGAGATTTCTCAATTAGAGAAAGCTTCAATTTCATGTAATTTATTTTGTTAACAATGCAATATTGGAACTTGCATTTGGTTCAAAGAAGTAAGGTAAATTGATAAAGCAACAGGAAACTAAAAATAGAATCTATACCGATAAGTTTAAAAGCAGCAATCAGTATGGCAATGAAAAATTCATACTGAAACCTTGTGAGATTATCCTGATATGCGTTCACTTCCTATTTTTTATCAGACCAGTTCTCATTCTATAGCTCTTGAGTTAAATTTTTCTTTCGACTCACTATGTAGATCGGTTCAACCTCCTTTTGTTTTTCCTAGAATTTTTTCACCGAAATACAAACCTGTGTGAGCATTAAAAAATCTGCATTGTTTATGCATATTAACAAACTGATAGAAAACTTGTTACATAATATATATATATACCTACAGCATTACAGCAGATGAGGAACAGTTGATATTAGCAATAGTACTTGTCATCAACATGAACCTTTCATCTCAAAAGAATGAAAAAAAAAACACACAAAATGCGGTCAACATTGCTTTATAATTTCCTATCAAAAAGGCATGAAAAGTTGGTTGATTTCATTTGTAACAATCTTAAATGTTAATTTACGGAAGAATAGGTTGATTATTTGATGATAAACCCGAAAGCTGATATGTTTGATGCTTTGGATGTGGCCTGTGGGAGTGTAGCTTAGCTTCTAACCTGGAGAGGTTGATCTTTGTGTCACAAATTTCTTTCTCAAGTCTTCCACAAACTACAGATGCACGCATATGAAAAATATATGTGCTTAATTAATAAATTCATCTGATTAAAGCATCTACTTGATCAAGTCTCAAGTCTTGTTTGTATATCTGGTTTTGGTTATCCAGCAAAGGTTGAAATAATGAGTCTAAAGCAGCAGACCACTAACTTAAAATGACAAACCACAATTTCTCTCTCTCTTGTCAAACCAAACTAACAACCGATTCTCAACTTTTCAAATCTAATCAGTGCGGAAAATTATAATTAAAACCAAATAAAAATCTAATCCCAACCTCTGATTTCAATATAATCGGAGACAAAAAAAGAAAATTCAAGTCCAATATAACCAAAAACCAAACAAAACTCTAAATTAGAACTCTAAAATCTTGAAATCGCTCACCTTAAATACATAGGGCTCTAAAGGCTGCAAACAAAAGCCCCATATCCAAACAACCACGATTTCCTAAAGCCAAAAACAAAACAAAAGTATACACCATGATGGGGAATCCGAACCTACAAACAAAATCCCCAAAATCACGAAACCCGAAATCACAATAACAAAAGCCCCAAATTTTAACAAAAGAAATTTACCCAGATGCACAACCAGAAGAACTCACCAAGAAACCCTAACTCTTCTGCGCAAGAAATTCCTTCAAATCAAACCGAAAAACTGAACATGGGTACCTGAATTCAATAAAAATTAAAATACAGTCAATTTACTGTTAACCATCTTTTTTTTCACGAATGAAAAAAACTCCAAATCAGCCCAAACGATCCCAAACTCTAAAAGCCGTTCAAACCAACTTACCAACAAATCAAAGCCACTTCACAAATCCTCTTCAAATCCACATCGAAAATTGCAAGACCAAATTTTCCTGAAATAAAAAACGCAATCGGATCAAACAACCACACTCAAAAAACCCAAAAATAAGAAATTAGTCAACGCAAAAGACCAAGACTTGAATCTAACAGGAATGAATTTGAAAATTTTCTTAATAACCAAACAAAAAGCAAACAAACAGATGAAGAAATGCACCTAAAACGATGCGATTCGTTTGCGGAAGACGGCGGAAACAAATAGAACTACCAGATTTCTAAGCGATGAGATAGGATTTAAGAGAGAGACGAAAGGAAAAAAAGCAGAAAAAATGATGGTAACTGCAAACCCTTCCAGCGACTTCGGTGTGAAGAACGACGAAGGCGCAACCACGATGGGCAACATGTGCACACCGAGGACCAAATCACCCCAATGACCAACACGCGGCAGCAACACCCTGCAGCATATATAAGTGAGGGGTACATAAATTGCCAAATCACTGCACAATCCAGAAGACCAAAAAAAATTGCTCAGCAACCGAGGGGCAAAACCTCCCACACACCGTTAATGAACAGTTACCATCCCCTGAGTTTTAGTAGAGAATAATTTGAATCTTCAAGGCAATAGCTTCAGTGCGAATATTCCACCTGAGCTTGGGCATTTAACAAATTTGAATTATCTAAGCCTAGACTCTAATGATTTTGGGGGAACTTCCTAGTCAAATTGGAAATCTAAACTTGCTGTACGAACAAAACATGAGCAGGAACCATTTGACAGGAGTGACCCCTCTGAGTATCGGCAATTTAACTCGGATTGGGTTTCTCGATTTGTCTAATAACAATTTGACAGGAGTGATCCCTCCGAGTATCGACAGTTTCACTCAGATTCAGTTTCTCTATTTGTCTAATAACAATTTGACAGGAGTAACACCACCTTATTCCAACAGCAATTTGCTTTGGAGATTAGAGATTTTCAATGTATCACACAACCATCTCTCAGGGGAAATCCCACCAGAATTTTCCAACATGGTTAGACTAACCATCTGTGACTTTTCCGATAACAACCTCACAGGGCCAATTCCAACTTGTGGCCTTTTCCAAAATGCACCAGATGCTGGTTTTGTCGGAAACTATGGCATGTGGAGAGATGCAAAGGTTTCGGCTGCATGTAATTCCTTTGGCGGAAATTCTAAAAGAAACAGCGACAATTCGAAAATAAAAAACATCAATATTGTCGTTGTTGTCATCATATTCTTTTTGGCTTTTGGCGTGGTTGCAACTATCATTGCTTTCTTTCTCTTATTAGTATTATGCAAGAGATCCAAGCTCCGGCCTCAGGAAATCAAAACTTCTCAGAACTTTGAGAATTTTGAGTCAACAATATTGCAAGAGGAAATAAAGTTTACATTTGGGGAAGTTGTGAAAGCCGTAGATGACTTTCATGACAAGTACTACATGTTGAGAGTTGTCCCACATTGGTGAGGGACAAGGTTTGCTATGTGCTTACATGGTCTTGGGCTACTCCCTATATTGCCAATTGGTTTTATGGTGGAACCTCAATTTCATCATGGTATCAGAGCAAGGTTGTCCACGTGTGAAGCCCAACGACCACACGCGCTCCACGTCACCCAATTGTTGTTCATGTGTAGGCTTGAAAATCCGCCACACGTGCAGGGACGTGTTGAGAGTTGTCCCACATCGGTGAGGAACAAGGTTTGCTATGTGCTTATATGGTCTTGGGCTACTCCCCATATTGCCAATTGGTTTTATGGTGGAACCTCAATTTCATCTTGAAAATCCGCCACACGTGCAGGGACGTGTTGAGAGTTGTCCCACATCGGTGAGGAACAAGGTTTGCTATGTGCTTATATGGTCTTGGGCTACTCCCCATATTGCCAATTGGTTTTATGGTGGAACCTCAATTTCATCATGGTATCAGAGCAAGGTTGCCCACGTGTGAAGCCCAACGGCCACACGCACTCCACGTCACCCAGTTGTTGTCCACGTGTAGGCTTGAAAATCCGTCACACGTGCGGGGGCGGGTTGAGAGATGTCCCACATTGGTGATGGACAAGGTTTGCTATGTGCTTACATGGTCTTGGGCTACTCCCTATATTGCCAATTGGTTTTATGGTGGAACCTCAATTTCATCACTGCATTGGGATATGAGGATTTGGAAGAGTATGCAAGGCACAGTTAGAGTCAAGCCAAGTTGTTGCAGTTAAAGAGGCTTAACACGGAAGACTAATGACATTCTAGCAATTAATCTCGAAAGTTTTGAGAATGAAATCCAAACTTTGATAAATATCCGGCATCGCAACATCATAAGGCTATGCGGCTTCTGTTCAAGGAGGGGTTGCATATTCTTGCTTTATGAATACTTTGAGAGAGGCAGTCTGGGACAATCATTGTATGGGGTTGAAGGGGTTACTAAACTTGGCTGGGCTACTAGGGTCAAAATTTTGAAAGGACTTGCTCATGCACTTTCTTACTTGCACAATGACCGCTCTCCGCCAATTGTGCACCACAATGTAATTCTCAACAATGTATTACTCGATCAAAATTTCTAGCCTCAGCTCTCAGATTTTGGAACTGCAAGACTGTTGAGTAGTGATTCATCCAACTAGACACATATTGTTGGTTTATTTGGCTACATGGCACCAGGTAATGTAACACTTAAACTTGTACATTTTAGGTTCATATTAATTTCAGCATCTTAAGATACTGTTTGCTTTTTTTTGACGTGCAGAGCGTGCATTGACTATGCGGGTCACGGATAAGTGTAACGTATTTAGCCTTGGAGTCGTAGTACTAGAAGTGATGATGGAAGCTAGGAGCCGAATTCTATGTTTACTTGAGCTGTAAGATTGGCACATAATGGCCATTGCTTTTGTTTCATGTTTATCTATTCTTGAAGCTATTAATCATAATATATATCAATCAAACAACATTCAGAGTGTCTTTAATAACTATTTCATTTTTAGTTTGCTTTATTTTTCCTGTTTGAGATCTACTAGCCCACGAATAAAAGAAACATGCATCAATCATACAACTCACGTAATCAAAGCCAATGATACTTACTAATATTATTATCAAGCAAGAAATCTAAATAGAATAACGTATTTATATAATTGTTTGGGCCCGAAATAACATTTCGGGCTAAGCTCAGTTTTGTTTTCAGCCCAGTAAGAAGCATCGGGAATATTGTCATGGGCCTAGCCCAGTAAGAAGCATAGAATCACCTCAAAAACAGGCCATAAGCAATACAAAATCCAAAAGCTTTAAATAGTCATCCACCTGCTTAGCAATTCGTAGGTTTTAAAATTTATGTCTTTTCTTGCATAAGGTCTAAAAGATAATTTGCTGTTTTCCATTACTCTGTGTCCCTTATATGATTGAATTATCAATGATCATATATTAAGTTCAGCCTATATTCTGCAGTGTTTCTCTAACATTTATATCTTATTCAAGATGCTCTCTGTTTCAATGTATCATGCTAATTAGTCCAATTAATTTTTTTTGCACAATGGTTATAAACATGATAATTACTATAAGGATTTGCCAAGTTAATGGTGACAATGAACCAGTTACCAAGAAACCCTAATTTTTAAAGCTATGATAAGCTTATTCGGGATCATCTTATGCACAGTCAGTTCTTTCATTCGCACTGCATATTGGTTGATGCATTGGTAAGAAAAATATCGTTTTACACTGTTCAAATTTAAATATTACTTAACTACATGTGAAACTATGTTTTTCTTTAAGCATCAACACCTGACTGTTTTTCTTTACGCTTTGCATGCAATTCTGTTTCATTTCTTGATCTTCGGGATTTGCTGACAATCGAGGGAGGGATACAGAGGGTGGGGCGATGTAGGGCCCACGAGCGGGGTGTGGGGTTTAGGGTTTTCACGGGGAGGGTTACAGAGGAAGGGGGTATAGGATGTGCGCATAGGGTGTAGGGGTTTCGCGCGGCCGGGGGTGGGGAGGGGGGTCCCGTGAATTGTAGAGCTGCTCAGTTCTTCCTATTGTATTAGTTTCTTTCATTAAGAAATACCAACTTAAGTTTTAGACACACTGGCTCACTGTCACAAAGCTTAATCCAAACCATGAACATAAGAAAGACATGGAATTAGGATTGCAAACCATTCATTTAAAATGAACTAAAGTAAAATCCAAATCTTCAACTACAGTAGGCTAGTTGAAATTAATTAAGTCACTTAATCAAACATTCTTTACAATAACAGAGAGAGTACATGTTTCACAGAGAAACTAAAGAAGGTGCACATACGTATATACAAGTGTGTGTGTGTGTGTGTGTGTGTGTGTGTGTGTGAGTCCTGTGATGGGTTAGAGAAATACGAAAAACTGAAACTTTTCAAAAGCACTGAAACAGAGAAAATAAATTAGGAGTAAAACTTGGAATCTTACCAGAGGGGCTTTGAAAGAGTCGGAAAAATGCTTCCTGATGATTTTGCACCTTGGTGAGTAGCATTAGGAGCACTTCTGTTCTGTTTAACAAAATAGAATTTATGGGGTTGGGATACTTGTACAAATCTTATGAACAAAGTTGTGAAGTATCTATTAAACGTTCATTAAATTATTAATGTAAGTAGTTAACTTGTACAATTGTTACATGTGATCATTTATATTTTACAGCCAAAAAAAACCCAATTTAACAATGCAAATACAATATACAAAGACATCTATTAAATTTAGCTTCATTTAGGTTATAGAAAGTCCATTCAAACAACTAAAAGTCCAAAAGGGCATAAATGAAAATATTGAATAACCAACCTCTTTCGACTACAAAAGCAGATTTGAAAGTCTATCACCGATTCACCATCCATTCAAAACAGGATTGTCTGGAGACACATGCTGTCAAGATGACAATGTGTAAATCTTACTTCAAGCACATCTAAGTTAAAATGATAGGTTGCAGCAGAAATTATGAAATTGAAAGATGTATCTCTCAAGAAAGGAACATGATGGAAAAATAAGAATCAAACAAAGCCTCACCTGAGAGTAAAGATCACATGTGCCCAACTCGTTAACAGCCAAAAGCAATCTCTCTCCATCTACAAAGAAAAAATAAACACAAAAAAGCAACATATTTACATGATTAAAGATCAATTGAACTACAACCCAATTCACCAAATGAAAAAAAATAAAAAAATAATCTGTGTTATGTCTGCAGCAATAAAAAAAAATGATTTCAATCCATTTTCAGATTCAGAAGCAAAAAAAAAAAATGGAGAGCTACACAGTTAGGAAAATTCGAAAACAAAGCCATTAGATCTGAAACTATTGCTCATAGATCCGTGAATGTACGGACTAAAACAATAAAAACCAAATTAAATCTTCAGAAATTGATTGAAAAGTCCTTACCTTGAGGAGGAAGACGAACGCCAACAACCAGAGACGCGAATAGGGAAAGGAAGGATTTAGAAAGAGAACATGACTGCACCCACCCTCTCTTTCTTTCCCTGTAATCGCGCACCCAAAACCCCATGGAAAATTCAACAGTAAGATAAGGAATTGAATGGCAAATCCAACATTGAGATAAGGAATTGAATACAATTTTTTTGACCTTTTGAATCAGAGGGAGCAACCAATCCCCAAATTTAGGGTGAATCCTCACTGTTTCTCTGTACAACCCTACCTCCCCACTACTTCGATTTAGACACGTTCCCCCCCCATCTCTCAGTCTCTACAACAATCCCCAAATTTAGGGTGATTCGTGCACCCACCCCATCTCTCTACCCCTAGCCCCTCACATATATTTTGTCTGTGCACACCACATGACAAAATACATGTCCTGCAAGCCCTGTAATCGTTTCAGCAGTTCGCAAAAAAATTCTAAAAACTTTCTTATGGTCCTTGCATCAACTAAGTTGTCAAGTGGAATGCTCAAAATAAATTACATCTGTAATCCTTTGTACCAGCTCATCATTAAGATCTTCACACCTCATTTCTTCTGGGAATGAACATCTTCCACACTAAAACAAAAAACATAAATCATCATTATAATTGTTGTTGCCATAAATGAGAGTTTAGCCAGTGGGGTAAAAAAAGGTACTGTACTTTACCTCTCTTTGATTTTCTTGGTCTGCGATCTGCTTCTGAGTTTGCGGGAATTTTTTCTGCGGGTTCAATTTTAGGGACAACCCATTAGCAGAATTCCCTAGCTATTCTTGCTAAACATGACACTGAACGTATATAATGGACTTGTTCCAACTTCACCAAAGACAACTCCAAGGGCCTGAAAATAAATTATTATTTTCCTTCCAAGACTGAAATCCTGCAACTAAAATATACATTATTAAGGAAACTTGGTTTTTTTTTTTTTTTGGAAACTAGAAACTTGGTTTAGTATACATTATTAATTGCCCTTCATTTGCTAACAATTCTCGACTTCTTTTGTGTATTGTACAGTAAAATCACGGATTTACCCCTTCTGTATGCTTGTCCGCCATCGTTGGAAGGAAGGGGACAGGTGGCACTCTTCTTATGCGTCTCTCGGGTGGATCTCTGGAATTTTCCTTTGGTTTCCATCACCATCACCCAACCAATCCATCAGACTCATCATTACACCCCACTAATTGCCCTCTCACTCTCTCCCACGCCTCATTTACTCTCTCATTACACTCAAATTTTGGATTTTTCAAGAAAGGCAGTCTCTGCTGCCTCTTCCGTTCTGATTTGGAGAAGATTTCACAAGCGACTATAATTTCATGGTAGGTTGGTTTAAAGTAGTTCCAAAATTTGGGATCGTTTGGGATATTTTTATTTTTTTTTTCTGATTCTTGAAAAACCCATGGTTAAGAGTAAATTGATTTTATTTTAATTTTTATTGAATTTAGGTTACCATCTTCAGTTTTTCGGTTTGATTTAAAGGAATTTTTTAGTTAGAAAAGCTACTGCTTTGCAGTTAGTTCTTCAGGTTGTACATCCGGGTGGTTTTAATTTGTTTAAATTTGGGCTTTTGTGATTTGGGATTTATAAATGGATTGAAATTTACGTTTTTCTGATTTCAGTTCCCACTCAGAAGTTTGTACTCCCTCATCATTAGAACTGTTTCCTTCTGCTCTTCTCCTCGAAACAAGGTCACAGATCCACAGGCCATCAAGGTATGCCATTTAATTATATATTGTATATGTATTTATTGTATTGTGCGTGTGTGTGAATGTGTTTTTCTCTGTTAATCTGTATTGGTTTTCTATTCTGATTTAGTTAATGGAGTTTGTTTTTATTTCGGCTATTTGGTTCATGCTAAAGTTACTGAACGGTAGAACACTGGAACCAGTGATCTTTCAAAAAGGTTGGTTCTTATATATTTTTATCCTTTTGGACGTTTTGAATGGAGTTACTGTATTCTAAATGACGCTAAATTGAATAGTTGTTTTTGTATACTGTATTTGCTTTGTTAAATTAGTTCTTTTTTGTTGAAAAATGTTATTTAGTTTGATTGTCATTGCTTTTTTGATATGGTTAAATTCTAAGTTACTTGGCTTACATCTAATTTAATCATTTGCTTGCCCAAGTTGAAGTCATTCGATTTATTAATGCTGGTGACCAAAATCAACCTGAGTTAATGTTAAATCAATATCATAACTTTCATTAGTCTTTGATTGCCTTAATCCTTTTCTTTTCCGTCTTTATCAAAATTTCATGAAATTTTTGCACAATTTTTTTTTATAGAAATTAAGTTGATTTACTATTTTACTCTCTTGGTAGAATTTTTTTATTCGTTGTTCAAAATTAGTATTGCAAATTTTAAGTGGTGGAACTAGGGCTGGGCACGGCAAAATCGGGACCGGACAGGACCTAGGTGTAAAAGAGACGAGCCAGGCCGGGGATAACAGATTTCAATATAGGAACTGGACCTAACCCGGTCCGGTTGAAATGGGCCGGTTTGGGCCTGGTCCACGAGTCCTTTGTTTGTTTTTTTTTTTTTTTTTTTTTTTTTTTTTTTTGTGAAAAAAAAACCTAAAATTTGCACAGATTCACTACCAGTGCAGATTTTACAGTGTTAAAAGGGCCTTATGCAGACAGCTGCAAGAGAGCCTTATGCAGAACAATGTCAAAAGGGCCTTGATCCGAAAGAGGCTTGTTATGATCAATAGCCAGTTAGCAACAAACACCTGAGTAAAAATCGCATGACAACACCATTAATCATCCTAATTAATCATCCAGTTATGCTAAAATTATTAGTTGGAGCAGATTTTTACTAAAATGGTATCCATATACAAGAACAAACCAAAATCCGAAATTTGAAATCACTCATTTTCAACATTGACAATTCACAGATAATTGGTGTAAAGATTAATTGAATCACAGATAGTAACTAACCAATAATTCATAGAAAGTAACTACACCAAAAATTCACAGATAGCAACAGATTCTAATTTAAAATTTCTAATTTAAAAACCCTAAAATCCCTACACCAGAAATTCATAGATAACACCAAAAATTCATCAATCTACAAATTCTAATTTAAAAACCCCAAAATCCCTGCACCAGAAATTCACATTAATAACAAAACCCTAATGCAAAATTACCTAAATTTTAGAGGGATGATGGATGGTAGCAGTGTCCTCGACGGCGGTGATGGGGTGATGGTGGTCGTAACGGCGGTGGTGTTGTCGAAGAGGAGACAATCGAGCCGTCATGGACTCGTGGTTCTGGAACCTGGGTTCTCTGGGATGTTGTCGAGGAGGATGGCTTGATGGGTGGTGCCATTGTGTTGGTCGCGACGGCGGTATTGGATGATATGATGGCTGGTGTGGTGAGCATTGTCGTCGAGGAGGAGAAGTTGGAGTCGAGGGAGTCGACGCATGGTGGAGAGGCGGAGGGAGTGTGAAACTGATTCTGGAACCTGTGGCTGGGGTACAAATTAACGGTTGAGATTGGATGACAGGTTATCATTCAATCTCGGCCGTTCATTATAATTATAAATGGGTTGGTCTGGGGCCCCTTTTTCTATGTGTATAGACCCGGCCCGCCCTATAAATAACATTGGCCCGACCCGGCCCGCCCCGTTTATTCTAAAAAAATAGGAACCGGTCCGTACCCTCCCCAAACCTACACTACCCATCTCAACCCGCGATTCCTTTACCAGTTTGCCCACCCCTAGGTGGAACAGATCCTTTTGAGATTAGCATCTAATATCTTCTTTAACACAATTTTTTATATTATATTATCAAAAGCTGTAATATCTCTTCAGAACAATGTGTTGATAAAACACAAAAATGAGTCCTTCAACATGGAACATGAAGATGTAATTAAAGTTTCTACAGAAGCTACTATATACTTAATTAACAATGACAATGATGAATCTCTTCACATTGCAAAGCTCATCCCCTCCATTAGCAATCCTGGACAGTTTCGGTTTAAGGTAACATCCTCAATTCATTTTATCAATTTTATTTGTTTGAGCTATTAATTATCGCACGAACCCAATTAAATTTCGATACAAAAACTTGAATTTTGTTTTAATTTTAATAGTTGGAGTTGGTAATATATATCATTGATTTAACTTTGTACCACTATTCTTTCCTGCTGGTTCCGCAAATCCGTGAACTCCGCACCAGAAACCAATGACTTTGATATATGACATCTATATGTTAGTTATTGTAAATATCGTTGTAAATCGATTTCCACGTGAATATAAATAGTGTTGTATATCGTATGTATTTAGAACTTTCAGCATGTTTTAGTTTTAAAATCTCATCTAATAGCTAGTATATACTAAAACCCAGCACCTTCACTGTACTTTAGCACAGTGAAATGATGGATTTGTCCCTCTTCAAACGTTCTTTTTCTTCCTTTTATTTTAAAGAGTTTTAATAAAACACTTCTGGTACTGTTCATTTTTAACGAAAAACCATATTTTTACCTTTCCCTGGTACTATTTATTATACTTTTAAAAATGACTTTTTATTAAAAATAAAATTTTTTTGAACTTTTTGTTAGTTTTTAGGATACACTGAAAAGACATGAATGCCCATTTTTATGCGTGGTTCGCTCACGGCTTTCCTCCTCCACGGCTTCCATCTTGCTCCAGTCCGAATCGGCCTGTCCCCCCGCCTTTTCCTTGTTGCTGCAGTTTGAATCGACACGACAACCTGCTCATCCAAATCAATTTTTGTGCGTTTCGTTTGGAAACCCTATTCTTCCACATCGTTCTAAACCCAAAACCCATATCGCTGTTGCTCATCCAAAACCAAGACAGCCGCCACCACCACGTTTTACAAATTCCTCTTGACTGAAGGTAAGCGAAAATTGCCCTCTTCATCTTCACAGGTAAATTTGATTATCTATTAATTCCCAATTTTTTTTGGTTTCAAATTTATATCGATTGCTAGGGTTTTGGAAGGGTGTATGGTTTTTGGTAATATTCATATTATTTTGGGAGTTTGCCCACTTGAGGTAGAGCTTTTGTAGACAAATATTGGCTCTCTTGGCAAAGTTCTTGCCTTTCCAAAATGTTGAGGAGGTGATTGAAACTAAACTAATCGATTCAGTTAAAAAATAGTTATAATCTTTTCGAACATTATTTGATAATTTTGGCATTTGAATTTGAATTGGAATTGATTTCTGTTCACAAATTTTGGAACGCCGAGATGGGCTGTAGGTTGGCATATTGTTGTGGTTTTGAATGATATTTTGTTTGGCATTTTGCTGTGATTGGAGCCTGGTGGTGTTTCATCTTAATATTATTAAGGGTTGATCTCTGTTTACTACTTATTCGTGGCTTTTAATATTTAGTACATCAAGTTTTTTTCATCTAGGGTCATACCTGAGTGTAAATTTTGGGACAGTCTCATATATCCGTTAATCAAACTGTTAAATCTCTCGCTAACTGTGATGTGGTGCCCACGTGAACAATAATTGGGTCCCACATGTCATCAACGTGGAAATTAAAAATAAATTATTTATAAAATAAGTAAATAAATTTAATATTTAAATTTAAAAATAAAAATAAAACCCCATCCTTTCTTCCCCCACGCCCCCAACCCAGAAGAAGGAAAAAAAAAAAAAAACCAATTTGTCCTTCCCCCAGATGAAGAAGAAGGAAAAAACAAAAAAAAACAAAAATCCAGTTTGTCCGTTCCCCCAACCTAGAAAAAGAAGAAGGAAAAAATAAAAAAATAAAAAATCTGAACTGGTTTTGGGTTGGGGGGAAAATGACGAACTGGGTTTTGTTTTTTTGTCTTTTTTTTCCCTTTCTTCTTCTTCCTCCTCCTTCTTCTGGGATTCCGTTTTTTTTCCTTCTTCTTCTGGTTTGCAGGAGGTTGGGTTTTGGGGGGAGGGGGGATGAATTGGGTTCCTTTTTTCTTTTTTTTTTCCCTTTCTTCTTCCTCCTCCTTCTCCTCTTTCTGGGTTGTAGGGAAGGGGGTTGGGTTTTGTTCCAGGGGGGGGGGGAGGACGAACTAGGTTCTGTTTTTTTTTTTTCTCCTTCTTCTTCCTCCTCTTTCTTCTCCTTCTTCTTCTTATGGGTTGCAGATTCCCTTTTTTTGGGTTTTTTTTTTCCTTCTTCTTCTTCTGGGTTGGGGGTGTGGGGGAAGAAGGGATGGGGTTTTTATTTATTATTTATTTATTATTATTTTTTAATATTATATTTATTTATTTATTTTATAAATAATTTATTTTTAATTTCCACTTGGATTACACGTGGCGCCTAGTCATTGTCTACATGGGCGCCATGTCACAGTTAACAGAAGACTTAACAGTTTGACTAACGGATGTATAAGACTGTCTCAAAATTTACACTTTAGGTATAACTCTTAGACGAAAAAAACTTGATGTACTAAATGTTGAAAACCAAAAAAACATGAGGTAGTAAACAGAGATTAACCCTTAATAATATTAAGCATCTACAAATCTCACATCTCCCCATGAGATTTTGAGGGAATTGAATCAAAATTTTATATGGAATCTCTACAAATCAATTAAAATCCATGGATTTATAAATTTATTAAAGTTTCTTAAATTCTCAATTGAATACACCCCTTAGATCGACTAACTGAAGAGATCAATTACAACAGTTGGGAAACGTACAATGAGAATTTAAGTTCTGGGTTTTGGAAATTTTAAAATATTTTAAAAGTGATAGATTTGATAGGATTTAAGACTCCTACAAAATTCATATGGATTTTAAAGAATTTGAATGGATTTAGTTTTGGAGATTTTGGTGGATTTTCATATAATTTTTTTATTGAAAAAAAAGGAAAAATCTTTCCCCTTGCCCTACTGTACTGGATAGCCACTTTATCCCCTTCCTTTTCGGATTCCCCTTCACACAACCATGGCTCCATCTCTTTCTCAATTGATAGATCAACATAACTTTGGTGAGCTTTTGAGCA
Source organism: Heteromeles arbutifolia (assembly GCA_024362995.1). NCBI lineage: Eukaryota > Viridiplantae > Streptophyta > Magnoliopsida > Rosales > Rosaceae > Heteromeles > Heteromeles arbutifolia. Next base: position 13,155,026 of record JANCRC010000002.1, on the reverse strand, counting down.
CTACACCACTAACAACCATCACCACCGACTGCCCTTTTGCTACAGACGTACGATGTGGTACTTCAGTAGTGCTTGTAGTACTACAGATATTAAAAAATCAGAATGGCGAGAAAGTAGTATTAACCAAAATCCGAGATCGATCATGTCCTTCGATGATCATACATGCCTCATTAAGGTCTAAGGGTCATAATAAGAGATTCCACCAAAGTATATGGTGGTTACCTGTGTGTGGCTGAGGTTGGTAGAGATTTGAGGACTGCCTAGATGGAAAAGGATTTGAAATCCTAGGGGGTGAGGTTGATTCTTTTTAGTCTTGGTTATATACTTCTTGCTCTCAAATCCCACAAAATCCACAACTTTTTGAAATCCTCCAAAATCTTAATTTTTTTAATACACTTAGATTTAGATGAATTTTAAAATCCTTTAAAATATTTTAATTGACTACACTAGGATTTTAAAGTCTTTTAAAATCCTCTCAAATCCAAGTTTGACTACATTTTTTCTTTTTTGGGTATAAATCTCAGGATTTTGGGGTTTTTACAGTAGTGAGTTTTTGGAAATTCAAATTCTTACGTTCGCAAATCCATGTAAAACCCTTCAATTTTGTTTGTTTTAACTTTTGAGGTATGGTTTTATAGAAATTAACGGTTGGAATTAACTTTGGTAATCTTGATTTTGGTTTGGTTCAGCTGTTTGTAAAATTTAGTTTATAAACTGTACTTCAATTTACTTTTTGAATTTCTTTTTTGTTTATGTTGTCGTTTCTTGATTTTAGTTTCTGTGGATTTATATGGTTCTGATTACAGAAGGTATTTGTCATTGGACGAGAACTCTTACAAGCAAGCTGCAAATCTGTTCAGAGAAACCAAGATCTGTTAATATCAAATGCGTCAGCTATTGGCAAGGGAACAGTACGTATTGTTATTTCTCCATTCTATAGTCATGTTAATAATGTTATGTTGAAATAAGGTCTGAGGTGATATCCCTTTTCCGGGAAAGCAAATGTTTTCCATTTTGGGTACAAAGAACCAAATATGTTATCTATGTCTTCAATAAACTTATTACTTTTAATTGTTTAGTTGAACTGATGTTTGGATGCTTAAAAATATTCTTCGTTTTGTCTTTTTGAACCTAAACGGATAATTAAATTTGTATAGATTCTATTTGTTTTAGTTCATTTTGCTTCTCAGTTTGTCTTACGTATTTGAACCAAATGCAAATTCCAATCTTGCATTGTTAAGCCCAGAAATTAGAATAAAAAAGCTTGCATGAAATTTGAAGTTCTCTCTGATTGAGGACTCATTTTTCTTCTTGAAGTTTTCTCTGATTGATTTCTGGGGTTGTTAAATTGTGGGTTATGATTTCAAAACCCGTAGCAAAGCGTCGGCATTTTTGCTAGTATGCTCCCTAAAATTCAGCTACGTAAATATTTGACAGAGATTACTAGAATCACAATATCAATTATTATAATGAATGGCAAAATTTTACCAAATAATTAAGAAAGTATGTCGACAGAATACTTGTGTGTAACTGGTTATTTATGCAAGTATGAATTTCACGGAGCTAAACACTATATATTTCTACCACGCAATTTGCAACACTCTAGTAATCAGGGCGGTGCAGATATCAAATACATGTTTATGAAGTTCGTTGCGAACATTAAAAATAAAAATAATAAAATAAAATTCCACAACATCTCCTTATTTGATAGACTGCTCGAAGCAAGAATTCTAATCTGAAGTTGGAGCTACATATTTCTCCTAGTTTTATAGGGCCGATAGCTTCTTGATGGTAAGCATACCAAATGGCTCGGGAAGGCAGGGAAGACTCTGAGCTAATAGATTCTGTGACACAAAATGCATTGTCGGACGCAACCCAGGACGCGTCCGTATACAAGCCAATGCTATACTCATTACAAGCACCACTGCCTTTGCCAATTCATTGGCTGAAGGCTCTAGTCTTTGATCTAACACGTCTTTCAGAAACAACTCTGCATTTTCATTCATTGACGTTGATGGTTCTGATAGTTGGGGCTCTAGCATATCCCTGGGGTGCCTTCCCATCATGACTTCTAGTGCCACCACTCTGAAGCTATAAACATCACACTTATCCGTCACTTGCATAATATACGCAAGCTCTGCGTATAAAGAGAAGAAAATATGTCAGCTCTACAAAAGATAGTACAAAATTGTGCAACATTAAAATTTTACATTACCTGGCGCCATGTATCCTAGCGAACCAACAATGTTGGTCCAATTGGATGAATCAATACTCAACAGTCTTGCTGTTCCAAAATCAGAGAGTCGGGGCTCGAAATCTTGCTCGAGCAATACATTATTGACAGTTACATCACGATGAACAATTGGTGGTGAGCAGTCATGGTGCAGGTAAGAAAGTGTAGGAGCAAGTCCTTGCACAATTTTTACCCTTCTTGGCCACCCAAGTTCAGTAACCCCTTCTACCCCATACAATGCTTTTCTGAGGTTGCCTCTCTCTAAGTATTCGTAAAGCAAGAATATGCAACCCCTCCTTGAAGAGAAGCCATATAGCCTTATGATGTTGCGATGCCGGATAGTTGTCAAAGTTCGGATTTCATTTTCAAAACTTCGGAGATTAATTGCTGGAATGTCATTAGAGTCATTCGTGTTAAGCCTCTTCACTGCAACAACTTGACCTGATTCGAGCTCTGCCTTGTATACTCTTCCAAATCCGCCTCTCCCAATGCAGTGTTTCTCATGAAAGTCGTCTATGGCCTTGACAACTTCCCGAAATGTGAATTTCACTTCTTCTTGCAATATCATTGACTCATAATCCTCAAAGTTTTGCGAAGTTTTAATTACCTGAGGCCGGATTTTGGACCTCTTGTGAAACATAAGAAAGAAAGCAATGGCAATGGCAATTGCAACCGTTGCGAAACCCAAAAAGGAAAAAAGGAAAACTGATACTATATTCTTGTTAGCACTTTTGGAATTTGTACTGGAGGACTTACATTCAGTTAGTCCCTATGCATGACTCCACAAGCCATGGTTACCAACAAAAGCACTTTTTGGCGCCTTATTGAAAATGCCACAAGTTGGGAATGGCCCTGTCAATTTGTTATATGAAAAGTCATAGCTACTTAGAGACAACATGTGATCTAATGTTGATGGGATTTCGCCTGAGAGATTATTGTGTGAGGCATTGAAGTACTGTAATCTTGTGAGCATGCTCAATTCTGATGGTATTGCACCCGATAGTGAATTTCTGCTGAGATCCAAGTTGACCAAACCTGTTAATCCTACGGCCAGAAACAGATGAGTTGGTATTACCCCTGTCAAATTGTTATTATACAATGAAAGGTGCTTGAGGTCCAACATACCAGATGAACTTAATGGGATCACTCCTGTCAAGTTGTTAGCGGACAAATCGAGGTATTGAAGCTAAGATAAAATTCCCAGACTCTGAGAAATCTCTCCTGTCAGGTGGTTATCGAACAGATAGAGTCGCTGAAGTTGAGTCAATTTGCCTAGACTCTGAGGAATCTCTCCTGTCAAGTGGTTATCGGACAGATTGAGTTGCTGAAGCTGAATCAATTTGCCTAGACTCTGAGGAATCTCTCCTGTCAAGTGGTTATCGGAGAGAGAGAGTCCATGAAGTTGTGTCAATTTGCCTAGACTCCGAGGAATCTCTCCTGTCAAGTGGTTATCGGACAGATATAGTAGCTGAAGTTGAGTCAATTTGCCTAGACTCTGAGGAATCTCCCATGTCAAGTGGTTATCATCCAAATAGAGTAGCCGAAGTTGAGTCAATTTGCCTACACTCTGAGGAATCTCCCCTGTCAAGTGATTCATGCCAAGATCGAGTGTGGATAACGACATTAGATCTCCTATTTCATTTGGCAACTCTCCACTGAATTCATTGGAATAAAGGCTTAGATACTGCAATTGTGTCAACAGCCCAATTTCTGCTGAAATGGTTCCGCTGAAGCTATTGTTTTTAAGTTTGGACAAGAACAGAGGCAGTTCGCCATTGAGTTTATTGGAAGATAGGGACAAGTAGGAGAGGTTTGTACAAAGACCAAGCTCAGAAGGGGCTGAAGAGTTTAATGAGTTGTATGAAAGATCAAGGTAATGGAGCTCCCTAAGTTGTCCTATAGAGGGTGGAATTTTCCCTTCCAGAAGATTCCAACTCAGGTCAATATGATGAAGACCAGAAATCAAACCTATATTGTCCGGAATTGGGCCAGAGAATTGGTTATGAGTCTCTTCATAAAATTTGTTGCCCAAGTTGTGAGGCTGGAGAGATTTCCAATGGCAGATGGTATAGGCCCTCGGAAATAGTTGCCACTCAGGTCGAAGTAGGTGAGATTTGGAAAAAGGGAAAAGTCGAAAAGAGCCAGCGTTCCGTACATTTTCATACGGGAGAGGTTTATTTCGGACACTGTTCTGGTTTTGGTGCAGACGATGGCAGTACAGTTGCAGAGGCTGTTGAGGTTGGTGAAGGACCATGAATTGAGTGGCGAAGGTGGCCATGATGATGAAGACAAGCCGTCCTTCCATTTGATGAGCGATTCTGCTTGCTTTCGTGGAGATGTTGATGTCGTTTTGATCAGTGGCAATGTGGACAGCAGCAGGAGCATATGAAGAAATGTAATAGATTTGAGTTGCATGATGATCTGTTATTTGTTCGCGAGTTTTTCACCTTTGTATGAGGCACAAATAAATCGGAGCTAACAACTTTGGAGGTGCAGAGTTTATAATCCTTTCTTTACGCTTGCAATTTCGCACATGACCATTAAGGAACGCGTAATCCCTTTTAGCTTCATTGGGTCGGCCGCTCCGAGGAGCTACCAGAAAGTACTGGTTTTTCCGAATTTCTTTTGTTTTTTTGGTCGCAAGGTTTTTCTGTTTTTTAGTTACTTTTTATTATATGCATACGTTTGTGATTCCTGAATTTTGAATTTCCATGGGCATTTGCAAATTTGTCCATTTCATTAGCCAATTGGCTAATTTTGTCGAGTCTGAAAATATTTACAAATTTGTCCATTTGAATTTCTTGTTAATTAACTTGATTAATTGTTACTTGAAGGTGTTGCAAGTGTTTTGGTGAAGACATTATCAACTCGGTTCGCTTGCTGCTCTGCTGCTTGCATTATTTGAAAATCACTCGTTAGAACATATGCTGTACTCTTTTAGATATTCTTTCCTTTTTCGATTATGTATTGTGTTTCTCGCGTTTACGTGTGACACATTTCCATACCTCAACCCACATGCTCGACGTTGGCGCCTGATATTTATTCGTCAACTCCACACTTGACCAAGACATCCTTCACAGTCCACGCACGCTGGGATAGACTTTGTTCAGTCTGTGCACATGGCTGGGGCCAGGGGACAGCTCTTGATTGAGTTGAAATATCCTCCGAATTTCCAAGCGTAAAGAAAGGATTAGAAAATCTGTGCCCCGGAAATTTCAGAGAGTTTAGACTAGGTTGCATGGACACTCTGAAACTTCGAAGTGTTGTGTGTTTTTAATCTTCCGAAATTTCATGCAGTTTAGACTAGGTTGCACGGATACTTTAAAACTTGAAGTGTCGGAGTGTCGGACACTCTGATACGCCACACGGTTTGGACACGGTCAAGACACAGCAGGGGCATTTCTTTGTAAATTTAGAAAATATTTTGATCAGGAAACATCGGAACATTTGGGACAATTTGAAAATACAAACACCAAAGCCTAAAATCAACCCGACCTAACCTAACTTGATTCTCTAATCTGCGCCTTCCCTCCATTTCTCTTCTCCCTCTCTTCCCAGCTTCCTCTCTACGGCCTTAACTCCGGTTGCGTTCTATTTTAATTGGAGGTGAGTGGTTGATGCTTCACTCACCCTCTTTATTTATAAATGATGTTAGGCTTAGTTTTTAAAATTTGTTGGTTGTTTAATTTGTTATTGGGCGTAAATATATATTTTCTTGTTTTAATTACTATACTTGTGTTGTTTTAATTATTATGTTTGTGTTATTTTAGTTAATATATATAAAGGTTCTAAAAGAGGCTAGGCATTAGTTGGGTGTCCGGCTGGGCCCTAGCGCCTAAACGACCATGCAGGGATAGACAGACTAAGCAAATTTAAGTAAATTTATTATATATTGTATAAATAAGTGTTATACTTAAAAAACACATAATTGTACTGACCTACATAAATTGCAAAATAAAATATCGTATAGATTATAAAGTATTATAACACATTGAGGAATCAAATGCACATCTTCTTTATCGAATCAAATAAACAATAACAAGATTCAAAAAGTAGCTGAAATTCAGCATTTTAGAGCAGACACAAAATGATGAGCAAAATGATGAATGAGAAGACTAGCTCGGTCCTTCACTCAACAATATTAGTATTTTAAGTTTACATTATTCGGATAGTTTTGGTATTTTGGGTGGGTGGTGGAGGGTAGTGACGGCAAGGGGACTTTGTGCCTTGCGCAGATATTTGGGAAGATCTCAGGAGACCCGGGTTCGGAGATTTAGGAAATCTGCAGTTGGATTTTGGGTGGGTGGGGGTGGGGGAGGGTGGTGACGGGCAGGGATGTCAAAAGGAAGGGGTGCACCTGGGTTAGGGTGGTGGTTTTAAAAATCATAGTCTCTCTAGATCCGGAAAGAATGCATAATCATGACTTGTTACCAGTTATCTTCTTTTACCATCAATTGTCTCATTTTGCCACCAGTTATCTCCATTTTTAAACAAAAAGAATCATAAAAGACAAAAATTATGCGTTAACAAAACATGAAGACCATTTGTGAAAATTAATGTATGGTAATGATTGTGTTACTACGAGAAAAGAAATTTATGTTAATGGGTGTTCAGTCATTATTTAAATAAGAGGTTTGAATGAAAAGCTCTTTCAAAATTTTAATTTTAATCAAAACGGCATTTTTAGTATAAAAAGTTCATAATAGGTCAAGTTTTCTTTTTTATTTACTCTTATGTCATTATTTCATTCATTATGGCGGGTCTCGCAGTGATGTTTATACTTTTGTTTGATACTTGAAGTATTGTAAGTAGCTTTGCATGGTGCTATTGTGAAATATTCTCCACTTGTGTTATTGTGTTGCTTTTTCAACTTTGTTTATTTGCTGCAAGCTCTTCTATGCCTTTCTCATGTTATCGATGTTGTGCAGTTCCTCTTCTGTCATATTGCTCTAGTATTGATTATCTTCTTCTTCTAGCTCTACTTCTAATAGACTGTCTTCTTTGGTCTATAATAGGTTAATGCAGTTTCTTCCTTAAAATTTTGAGGCTTGCAGTAGGGCTAATGACAGATATTTGTTTTGCTATAAATATACATCTCTTCATCTTTTGCTACTAACAACATGTCATAATTAAAATCTTCAAATTCCTCCAAGTCTGACATTCGGGCTACATGATATCTCATAATGTGGTGTTGTATGGGAGTCCATCTATGCAGGTGATACAGAGGACAATCTGAAAGATTTTTCATTTATCATGGCTTGCCTCTTCCTTATGCATATGTTTGTACCATTCTGGAGGACTTCTGATAAACTTATACAATTTTTCTTCCAAACTTTTAAGTAATCTTTTGCCACTTTCTTATGCTTAAACGGAAAATTTTCTAATTGAGAACCATAGTTAATAAAAATCTTATCAAGAGAACCGAAATCTAATAACAAATTTGGGGCGACTTCTATTTCATTAAGCTTTTCTTTATGCTTATAACTAAAATGCCATGGTTGGTAATCTCTCATGTGAATCCTGACGAAAGCTATACTAACTTTTGATCTACAATTACAATTTTATGTACTATAACAAAGACATGGTGGATATATCTTTGTAATAAGATTCTTCCTTAGTTTTGGATCAAAGATGCACTAATACAAAACACATTGTAACTGTAATTGTAACTTGCATGGTCAATGAATTCAGGATCTCATAATGCATGTAGCTTTCTTCTAACAAGATGTACATACTATTGTTGTTTTTCTTTTTTAACACTGAAATTTAACATAGTGTTCATGAACAGTGAAATGTCAGAAATACCCTTTATTTCTTGTCACTTCCACGTTTTGTTGTTTGCTTGGTACAGAAAAATTCCGGTTTTGCCCATCTTCACCACGCGTCACTCATCGCTTAACCCCTGGTTTTGTTCCTTTTTCCCGATCATTCTTTCATTTTCTGCTTCTTTCTTTGTAGGCCATGCGTCTATCATCGGTGCGACTGGGTTTTCATCGCTTTGTTGTGGTTTGCGCGTTGTCTCTCGCCACTCTCTGCTTCTCTCCAGGTTTTGCTCTTGCTTTTAGTTCTTCTCTCATCGTCTCTCATCGTTAATCTCTCTACTTCAACTGAGTCTTCTTCACTTTACCTTTGGGTTTTGTTTTTCAGCTTAGCTAATCTATGATCCTCTTCGTCTTCATCTCTGTAAACCTAGGTTTGTCAGTGTTTTGTCGAAATTCACAAAATTGGTTTCGATCGCTGGGCTCTCTCTTTCGTTTTCACTTTTCTGTTTCCCATATTTTTTTCCTCTCTTGCTTTCCGCTTCGTGCTCTGTCACTCAAATGTTTTTATGGCATCTTCCTTTCTTTTACCTTTCGTGCTCTATCTTGCATATGAAGCACTGAACATGCAAGGTATGCGTATCTCCCAGATTTAAGATATTTTCTTTTGCTTTATTTTTTTATTATATTTTTAGAAGCTTTTGTTTTTGTTTTTGTTTTAGTGTGTTTTTCTATTTCAGTTTCTGTTTATTGTGTTCTGGCTGTTGAAAAATATAAATTTGGATTTGCAAATTGGTGACAGAAATTTGGACCCTGATTTCTCTTCGACAATTACTATCAAGGTGAACTATAATCCTAGAGTTTCAGAGGTACTGCCATTGCTTTTTGATATGTGTTTTTAGATTTTTGCTTTGTTTTTTTTTTTCTTTTTGATCTTTGATTGAGAAATTCAGATTTGTCTGTTTCAAATTTTCTGGTAAAAATTTAGGGTTAAGGAAATTTTAGAGAGGTGGATCACATTGTAGGATATGAAGTTTATGTAATTGGTATTTAGGGGTGGAATAAACTGCAGATACTCCTTCTGTTTAAATTTTGGTTTTTATGTAATTTTCGTTCGACGCTTAAATTAAAGAAAGAGAACATGCAATTTTTTATATTTCTTGATAATGTGTATATGGGTGATGATGAAATATGCAATTAATTTATTTGCTAATTGTTTCGTTTAGGTGTACATGAAGCAAAGCTCTAAATTAAAGATGTTAGAATTTAACCCCAAAAAAAAAAAAAAAAAAAATTAAAGAAGTCAGAAGTAGCTCCAAGCTCTTTAAAGATTTCAAATGCTATATGATGTCTGCTTCTTTGGCTGAATTGTTGTTGTTCTTATAGACTTGGCACATAGATTGTATGCTTATTGCCTACTGATTTGTTAATTTTGATAATGCTGAGTTGTCGCGTTCTGTGGTCATTTCAGGAAGTGTGGTAGAATGCAACAACTGAGCATTATCAAATTTATGATCTGACAAATGGTTTTAGCAGTGGTTGTGCTTATCATGCTTGGTGACCAGGTTTAGACTGCCCCTTTTCTTTTATTTTGCTCTTCCTTTCTTTCTTTCCCTTTGCTTCGGGGAAGAGAAAACTAACCTTTTGTTTTTGGTTTTGTGGGGAAATAGATATAAGGGTTGGAAAATGAATCTATTAGCATTTCCCCAGTTGCTTTTATTTTGTAATTTTTGGAGCTTTTTGTCTGTGTGCTCGAATGCTGTCTGATTTCAGTCTTTTTTGCTTTCAGGAAAAGGAAACGTTGGTGTTCGAATTTTGCAGCTACATGTCAAGGTGCAAGCGAAGGCTATACAGGTGTGTTCCTGTTAATTGCAATTTCGTTACATTCAATGTGCATATATTCTTAATTCCACCAATTGATTTCATGTAATTAAAATTTTGTTACATTCAATGTGCAGATATTCTGATTTGTTAATTTACTTATCAATCGCCACTTTCTATTGACAATTTGGTCTTTTCTCTTTACTAGAGGATTGAATTGCTTTGTCATAGAGATATTTCAGAGGGAATCAGGCTTTCCGGGTAAGATAAAGGTGATATGAAGCTATATATGACTGTCTTCTTATCTAATTAACTTCAATTTGTATTTAATACAAATAATTATTTTGGTAGATATGGAATACTTTCGTTACATCCTTAGGAGTAAAGTGTTTGCCTTTTTTTTAGAGCAACTATTCCGAGGTTTGATTCATAGGGTGTACATTGAATATATCCACATTAAAGGGACACGGTTAGTACGTCGAAAGTTATGTTACATTATTTTCACAGAATTAAGAGAATAATTTTATGCTTATATTGAATATTCATTCATGATCACATATTTATATGAGTAGAATCTTTGATTGTTTCATCTCATTTGGGATTTTACTTTTTAGTGAATGTACAGTTTTCATCTCATTTGAGATTCTACTTTTTAAACGTTTTCAATGAATATATCAATTCCTATTAATAGTGCTGCTCTAACAAGTTGTTCGTGATTTACAGTTTCAAGACTAATACTTTAAATTGCGCTTCATGAAGAACTTATATAGAGTTAGCAAATGCTAAGGTAATTGTTTCGATGTGAGTGAATCTAATCTATAAATTCATACTCTCACTGGGTTGTAGCTTTGCTAATTGAATCTCATAACTATTAACTTTTTTCACTTTTTTTATTGGACTAAACGCAACACCATATGATTTAAAATGAAAGACAATAAACCACTTTTGATATTTTATTTGTCAATCTTTTTTTGTATGTAAACATCTTCCTAACGTTTTCAATGTAAATAATATTCATCTTCTATGTCACAATCTTCTATGAAACAATCTTTCTTGGAATTTCTATTCCCGCAGCAATGCGCAGGCACTGTTTTCTAGTGCTATACTACACTGGAGAATAAAAAGTAAACGAAAAAAAAAAAAAAATATATATATATATATATATATATATATATATATATAAAAGCAATATTAGATGATAAAGTTGGTTGGTGGTAAATTTCCTAACATCTCTCTAATGGCCGGATAATTAATTTGATGGGAGACTTGACTGCATTATTTAACATGAGAATGCGGTGAAGCCGACGAATACTTAAAAAGTCTTGGTCTATGAATTGATGATCATTTGTCCCATCAAATTTTCTGCTTTATAAAAGTAACCAAATGCACACCTTCTTTATCAAATAAAATAAACAATAACAAAATTAAAAAAGTAGCTGAAATTCAGAATTCTAGAGCAGAAAGAAAATGATGAGAAAGATGAATTAGAACACTAGCTCGGTTCTCCGCGTGATTCGTGGTGGCGAAGATTCGCCAAAGCTAAGCCGACTGGCGGTGAGGGGGGTAGGGTTCTACTCAGGAGAAAGGAGACGTCAAACTCTGGTTTGGGTAACATAACACCAACTATTCATTTTGCAGCTAAGCCTTAGATGGAATGAGACACGCATAACCATGAATTCAGTTAGGAAGCTCCCTATTACGATTTGGTTTAATTGTAACTGATTTAAGATTATTCCTTTTTTCTTTAGGGAATTGTTATTGGCACTTCAAAATTTTCATTTTACACTCCAAACTTTCTATATTTAGAAAGAAAAATACTTTTGGAGGGGTTTTTATCACAAATGGTCCCTGAAATTGATCTACTCCATCAAGATGGTTTCTGAAATTGAAAATCAATTAATGTTGTCCCTGAAAATGGATGACGCAAATCAATGTGGTCATTCTGTTAGAATTCCGTCAATATTTCTGTAATGTGCTGACGTGGCACATAAATAGGTTCCGCAAGTCTAATTAAATATTACCATGTGGATTAAAAATGTTTAAATAATATTTTTTTTAAGTTTTATATAATTAAAAATGAAAAAAAAAAAAACAAGAAGATGAACAGTTCATCTTCTTCTTCGCCTCCCACCGGAGCAACCACCCCAGTCCCCACCCCACCCCGTTGCACATGTAATCGCAGCCAAACAGATGGCCCAACGCCTCACAGAAACCTCTCTCTTCCAACTCCCCAACCTCCCCGCCTCCATTTCCTGCGTCCAAAACTACCAATCCAAGCTTTCCTCCCTCTCCGTCCTTCCCAATATTGTCAACTATTGCTTTGACCCTTTCCAGTTTGTCATCACTGCGGTTTCACGTGCGACTGGGTGGGGCGGGCTGTTGAGGTTGCTCGGATGGGAGGGGAAGAAGAAGATGAACTGTTCATCTTCTTCTTATTTTTTTTCCTTTTTTATTTTTTAAGACTTGAAAATTAAAAAAAAAAGAATAAGATGCTTCCTCTGTGGGCCCGGCAATCCCACACTGAGTGACAACAAGACGTCGGTCTTGACCCGCAACACCTCCTCCGACAACGCGTCGTCGAGCACCGAAACCAGGCAGGAGTAAAAGCCCCTGGTGATTTCGGAATTGTTGTCAGCCGCGAATCTCATCTTGCCCTCCCTGTCCATCTCGGCCTGCAGCCACACCCGGGCCCATGACCCGCTTCGAATCAACCAGACCCGAATCATCAAACGGCGGGAGGAGAAAATGTAATCGCAGGTGTTCTTGATATGAATATTTAAGTAATAAAAAAGTTTTTTATTCACAAAATAATATTTTATTAAATTTGTGGGATCCATTTAAGTGCCATATCATCACTTAACAGAGTTTTTGACGGAATGGTGACGGAATGACCACATTGATTTGCAACATCTATTTTCAGGGACTACATTAATCGATTTTCAATTTTAGGGACCATCTTGATGAGATGGGTCAATTTCAGAGACCATTTGTGATAAAAACCCTTTTTGGAGTGCCAATAAAACGTCCATTTCTTTATTGTTTCATTAACTTGGAGCAGTCCCCAAGTCTTGTAAATTGCCTTGTATAGTTTGACTCTACGGCCACATCAATGAAGTACGAAATTACAGCTACTACAGACACCATGGATTCATCTGATCCATACTTCCTACATTCCTCAGATCATCTAGGACTTCATCTTGTCTCCGAGGTTCTTGATGGAGATAACTATGCCATGGTGTCGTGCCATGACAATTGGTCTTAGCGTCAAAAATAAGACTGGCTTTGTTGATGGCTCAATCCAAGCTCCTGAGGAAAAGGATTCCTAATACCTGTTAGGGAGGAGATGCAACGATATGGTCCTCGCTTGGTTAGTGTATTCCTTATGCCAAGAGCTACTCAATAGTATCATATACCTTAGTACAACGGCTACAATTTGGTCTGATCTCAAAGAATGGTTTTCACAAGGGCTGCAGTCTTGGGTTTACATGACTTAAACAAATTATAAATTTGGTTTCCACACAGAGTTCCCAAACACTACTCTTTTCTACCACTCGAACACAACAATAAGAGCATCTCCCTATTTTACCTCATGAACCCGCAAGGTATTTGTGTCCAGGCATTTGTCTAGTCCCTTGGAGCCATGTTTTGCTGATGTAGCAACAAATCTAATTCGCCTAGTAAATTGCCTGGTCTTTTAGAGATGCTCTAACACAACTCCATGGCGCGTTCCCTTGGCGAAACAAAATGCTCGCACAACAATTTCTCTGCAACCAGACTACCAGAGGGAGTGTCAATTATATATTCTAAAAAATGATTCAAGTAAATAAAACAAGATAAACAAAACAAGCAAACTACTTGTATGTCTTAATTGGGTAAATTTAATAGTCCGAACTACTGTGTAGTACGGCTTTATATACATTAAACTGGCAAGTAAGCAAAAATAATATTTTTCTGAATTTAATATTGATCATTCATTTTTTATAGTACTAAATAGTCTGGATTATATCTCTACCGCTTCATTAAAAAATGTAGTCTGGAGCATTGAAGAAAATTGGTCTTAGTCATAAAAGAGCATAACTTGTTGTTTTTGCCAAAGCCTGAGGTATCCCACCCACACCCCAAAGGGTAGGATTAATTCCCGGTGGGAATCGAAAAGGCTAAAAGCATTTCAACCCACCCCTGACCACGTTCAAATAGCACATGTCTTCTCAAAGCCTTCAACCAGTGAATCACCAGTATTTTTACTAGCTTCATGCCTTGAATCTAAAGACCAAGGAGCAAACTTGATTTGGAATTTTAATGTACTTCTACCGGACCACTTGTCGTGGTTATAAAAGAGCATAACTTGAGACTCTCCACATTCTTCAATTCAATCCCTTAATCCTAAAAATCTTACTTCAATTTTTCTATTTGTAATTTAGGGAGGGAGGGAGGGAGAGAGAGAGCCTCAAAACGCAGAGCTTTATATGTAATGTAAACAAGACTAAGGACCTATATTTTAGATAGGACAAACGACTTCGAGGCCAAAGCGTGATTAATGAAAAATATATAATTTTACAGATAAAGTTTTATTACAGTGGTGGAAATGAATCATATTTATGCCCTATGGTACGGATTTGATTCTCACTGACTCTCTTTTCCCAAACAACTAACTATTTAACTCGCTACCGTTATTATTTGTAAAATGCCAAATCGAATAAATAGTTCTGTGATCATAAAGTATTCGGAAGATAGCCCTTGTGGTAGCAAAGTTTGAATTTGAACCCCTATAATAAAGTCCATTACAATTTATATCCAAAACTAAAACTTTCCTCGTTCCTCCGTTGATAGCCCTTCAATGGAGGTTAAGATGGTCATTTAGCTCATCAACCATAGGAAACGTAATACTTAATCCTATCAAATGGACAGTTGGAAAGCTACCAACATAAATTGAATATCTGAAGCTCGTATCAAGACCTTGTTTTTAATTTCTCCATTGAAAGTTATTCTTTAATACGGAATCCATTGTAAAGAAACTCAAGTTCCATCAATTGCTAAAGCACACAAATTCCCTAAAAAAATCCCAACTCTTGGAGAAACCCGATTCATGAAACTTGAAATAATGATCAATCAAACCCAACACCCAATAAGAGTCAAAAAGAAAAATTAAATTTGATGCGCTGTTTGGTTTCTGAGAAAATGCTAGAAAATATGGAAACTGAAACCAAATGAGAGAGAGAGGAGGGGAATGTACGGAGACACTTGTCGGGGTAAGAATCTTGAATTATGGTCCGAGGCAGATGGGACAAGGATTTGGGTCCTCCTCCAAACAAGAAGAAGAGCTGTTGATTTTGTCGGCCTTCAACCCTTGCTTCCCCATCTTTGCTTACTCCTTTCAATTCTCTGAGAACGGAATCTATGTGTCTCTGATGTTCATCCTCACGAAGGAGATGAAATGACCATCTTAGCCTCACATGTGAGGTTCAAGTGTGGACTACTAATGGAAAAATAACATAAGTTTTAATTTTGAGCATAGACCCTAACAGACTTCATCAAAAAGGTTTAAATCTAAATTTTTATACAAATGGACTATCTTCTGAATATCTCATGACTAGTGACTATGGAACTAATTATCCGATTAGACCTTTGTAAAAGATATACAATATACAATTTCGTTGTTGTCCGCAGTAGACGACCAAAATTAAGGGCACTATTGATATTACCTGATACGCGCTCGTCAACTTTAATTTTTGCACGTGACCATTAAAGAACAGGTATTACCCTTTTATCTTCTCCCACATCTGACTTCCAATAAGCTTAATGGGTAGCCGCCGGCCGGCCCGCCAAAAGCTTCATTGGGTCGGCTGCTTCATTATGTGTCATGTTTCTCGTGTTCACATGTAACACATTTACATGCCTCAACCCACACGCTTGACTTTGATTCTGATATTATACGCGTCAACTTTACTCCACACTTGACCAAGACATGTAAATCTTTCCGTGTCCACGCACGCTGGGCCTGGACTTTCTTCAGTGTCCACCCTAAGTGGCAACAATTTCCGAGGGCCCATACATCTGCCATTGGAAATCTCTCCAGGCTCACAACTTTGGACTTGGGCAGCAACTTTTATGAAGAGACTCATAACCAATTCTCTGGCCCAATTCCGGACAATATAGGTTTGAATTCTGGTCTTCAACGTATTGACCTGAGTGTGAATTCTCTGCAAGGGAAAATTCCACCCTCTATAGGCCAACTCATGGAGCTCCGGAACCTTGATCTTTCATTCAACTTCTTAAATTCTTCAATCCCTTCCGAGCTCGGTCTTTGTACAAACCTTGCCTATTTGTCCCTGGCTTCCAATAAACTCACGGTGGAATTACCTCTGTCCTTGTCCAATCTAAACAACCTCGTCCAATTGGTTTTGGCTATCAATCTATTTACTGGTCAAATCCTTCCGTCTTTTGTCTCCAATTGGACTAATATGGTCTCTTTGCGACTTCAATCCAATAGCTTCAGTGGAACCATTACAGCAGAAATTGGGCTGTTGACACAATTGCAGTATCTAGGCCTTGATTCGAATGAACTTAGTGGGGAGATTCCGACAGAGGTTGGAAATATGTACATTCTATCGATCCTCAATCTAAGCAGGAACCACTTGACATGAGTGATCCCTCAGAGTCTAGACTATTTGTCATTTCTTCATGACTTTGATTTTTCTTATAACAACTTGACTGGCCCAATCCCAACCGTTTTCCAAATGGCACCAACAAATACTTTTGTTGGAAACGCTGGCTTATGTGGGGATGTAGAAGGACTAAATAGTATATGCGATAGTTTCCAAACAAAAAAAATAGTATATGCGATTCCCCCATCAGAAATTCCGAAAAGAATAACAAAAGAGTTCGTGTCCTTGTATCTCGTGTCCTTGTGTCCCTTTGTGGTTTATTAATGGTTACAACTGTCATTGGTCTAACGTTCCGTAAGAAACCTGGTCTCGTTTTGAACAAATTCAACACTTCCGAAAACTTTGAGAGTTCGGAGTCCATGATATTGCAAGAGGAATTAAAGTTCACGTTTGCGGAAGTTGTGAAGGCTGTAGATGACTTTCATGAGAAGTATTGCATTGGGAAAAGAGGGTTTGGAAAGGTTTACAAGGCAGAGCTGCAATCGGGCCAAGTTATTGCAGTTAAAAGGCTTAGCATGTCAGACTCCAATGACATTCCAGCAATCAATCTCCAAAGGTTTCAGAATGAAGTCCGAACTTTGACTAGTATTCGGCACGGGAACATCATAAGGCTCTATGGCTTCTATTCAAGGAGGGGGGGTTGCATATTCCTGCCTTATGAATACTTAGAGAGAGGAAGCTTTGTATGGAGCTGAAGGTGTTAATGAACTCGGCTGGCCTAACAGAGTCAAAATTGTGCAAGGACTTGCTCATGCACTTTCTTACTTGCACCATGATTGCTCTCCACCAATTGTGCACTATGACGTAACTGTCAACAATGTATTGCTTGAGTCAGATTTCTAGGTCCATCTCTCAGATTTCGGAATAGCAAGGTTATTGAGTACTGATTCATCCAACTGGACAGATATTGCTGGTTCATTTGGCTACATAGCACCAGGTAATGTAAATTTAATTTGTATTTATGATTCATCTTTTTGCTTATTGGGATTTGTTTTAAGGTGGCTAGTTTTGATTGAAGTGCAGAGCTTGCATACACTAAGCGAGTTACGGATAAATGTGATGTATATAGCTTTGGAGTGGTGGCTCTAGAAGTCATGATGGGAAGGCACCCAGGGGATATGCTAGAGTCCCAGCTACAAGAATCATCAAAATCAAGGAGGGACAATGTAGAATTGCTCCTGAAAGATTTGTTAGACCAAAGGTTGGAGCCGCCAACAAATGCATTTGCAAAGGCAGTGGTACTAGTAGTGACAATTGCCTTGGCCTGTATACGAACGCATCCTGCGTCCAGACCTACGATGGTATTTCCGGCCCAAAAACTCTCAGCTAAAACCCTGCCTTGCCTTCCTGAACCATTTGGTATGTTGACAATCAACAAGTTAATGGCACTATAAAAAGTAAAAGAAAAATAGATGATAAGGGGAGCAGCTCAAACTTCCCCATCAGTATTCCTGCTACAAGCAAATCCATCTACTTTCTCATGTAATACATCTTCAATACCCTAATTACTCATCTGTATTATTCGTGGAATGTGGATTATATGAGTGACAAATTTTCTTAATCATAATGCTTTAAACCGATAATCCACATGTTCAAATTAAACATTGGAACAGAAAGTTTTATATTTTTCTGAAATAAAAAACACAAAACTAGAGGAAGAAAAAGAAGATAGACAAAATTACAACAATCCGAAAATCCTAAACCTGGTTCAAGAAAGAGACTATCTTCTTCTGCATGGCCACAGCATTCTCACAAGTTAGATCGGCTAAATGGAAGCAATGCTCCTCCCCTTTTGCTTCCATCACCTCCACAACCCCATTCCATCCACTCTTTCTCAGCACCTCCCCGTAATACCATCCCCTTTCTTTCAACACATCTTTTTCCGCCACGAAAACTACCACTTTTCCACACCCCAATTCCCCCAGTTTTGGATCCTTTTCAGGGTTCATTAGCGGGTCATCGGATCCGTTACTCAACGGGGAGACAAAACGCCACATGGCTGCCACAAACTCTCTTATAGCTGCAGGGGCATTGAGCTCTGCCCCAATTAGCTCTGACCCCAAGAAATATGGATGGACCAACACAATCCCAATGAGCTTAACACCAAGCAGCCCCTCCGAGCCTACTCTCAATCCCATATGGTGCGCTATATTAGCTCCGGCACTGTCGCCAGCGAAGAACAGGCGCTGCGAATCCGAATAGCTAGTTATCCAATCTTCATCTTCTTCTTCACCGCCTTTTCGTTTTCCATCAAAATGAGAAGCCACCCATTTGAGAGCAGCCCATGAATCGTCGTAGGCAGCTGGGATTGGGTGCTCCGGGGCAAGCCTGTACTCAACAGAGACGGCAACAACATTGACCTCGGAGACTAAGGAATTAAGGTAGTCGTGATACGTGGGGGAGGAGGCGCTTTGGATGCAGAAGCCACCGCCGTGAAAGTAAAGGAGAAGAGGGAGTTTGGTGGCAGCGGATTCGGGGATGTAGAGCCTTAGAGATATTGCTGGTTGTTGGGAGATGACAATGTCTTTGGATTGCACTCCGGTTTCGGATTGTGTTGATGGAGGAACTGTGGCCGTGCCTAGGAGTCTCTCGACTCGACCGTCTTTGTATACTTTGATCATTGGAGAAAAGTCAAAAGATAGTTCTCCGTTGCTCATGTTTTGGATTTTCAACTTCAATGAAGAAAGTAGAAGAATAAGAAACAGCTATGGAGGCCACTCTCCCTGTCTATCTTATGTAGCCGACAGCCTCATGCATTATTGGTTTTAACAGGACGTAGGCCATGGAATTTCAATGGACACAGTTGCCACAGCTGTCAAAGAAGAAAGATATGATGCGATATAGCACACTGCTCCAGTGACAAGGACCCTACATTTTTCTTTAGATAAATTACATTTTACAACTTTAATTTTGGATCACATAACAATTTTATACTTCGTCTTTTAAACATTATAATGTTATATATAAACTTACAAATTCATTATAATATCAAATATTCATTTAATTTTTTGTTAATTTGACTATTAAACAATGACGTGGTAAATATAGCGTTCACATTTACACTGATGTGGATGCCAACTTTGCACCATGGAAATAAAACTTTTTGTGTTACAATCAAGTGTTGTTGACCCATGAAATTAAGGACTATGGTGGTGATTGATTCTCCTGGCAAATACGTCATATAGAAACTGGCATGATCATGCTCAGCTTGCACTAACAAAATTCATAAACATGACGAAATTGTCATCATCACTATATGTGTTCAACTTGAAACTAAATTATGTGTCCTTGTAACAAATTTATGAGAAGAAGATAGACCCACACAATGTCTACATATAAGTTGACTCGAGCAATACTGTAACGGATTTACGATTCCCAGCAAAAAGGAATTCATGTACACTACATATATAAAAAATCCAAGAATTGTCCCTTTTGTCAAATTTAAATGATTGTACTTACAACGAAAATAAATAATAAGATGATCAAAAGAAAATATTTATCCACTACACCTAAATTTAATAAAAGTCTACAAATTAGGATGAAGTGGAACCGGATTCCTACTAGTTTGTTTATAATGGCCATTTGAACCACATTTTGAACACTTTCGAGTTGATTTTTCTTCTCCATGTGATGGGATTCTCTTTTCTTTGCGCCTACCACATCTTCTTCGGGTAATTGGTGGTAGGACAAACGCACATCATCAGTTACTATCCAATCAGTCTAATCACCAACTGGCCATATGGCTTCTACATACGCAATGACTAGAGAGTTTGTAGTATAATAATGGGAACACATAGGATAACATGAAATTTGTCGGTGCCTACATGCAACACAAGCATGTGAGCAAGTTAATTGGTCAAGATCAAATTGCCGGCAAGTGCAACTCTTTTCCTCTAAATTCACAACTTCAATACGAGATCCATTGTATACATGAAACGAGTAAGCTGCGATGGGCGATACCAGCATATTCACATACATACATATATTACTCAAACAAAAGAACCACTGATCAACAATAATTCTTTGGCAATCATCATATCCTGATGATCAACAACTATTTTGTTCTAACAAAAAAATAAAAGCTATAAGAGTTGTAAACATGCTTGCCAGATTTTGTTTGCATTGGGTCCGCAAATATATGACTATAATGATTAACAATAGTTCTTGCTAAAATGATATGTTGATTGAGATTAAAAACCCAAGGCAAGTAAGATGAAAGGTAAGATCTAGTATGTGCCAGAATTAAATAGGCAACTTAAAAAAAAATTTCTATGTAAGTGAATGAAGTAAAATACCTGGAATGATAATCCTTGCTTGTTATTTTTTCGCACCAACTTGTCTGCCCAAACTGTTAAATGTGTATTCATTTTGGCTGCCTCGGTTCAACGCTCATAAAACCACTTCTGAAGAATATTCATTCTCAAATACTCAAGAAAATGAGTGATAGGTAGTTTACGAGCATCTCTGGTGATTGCATTGAGACATTCAGCAATATTTGTTGTCATGATGTTGTACCGCTTTCCATCAAAGTAGGCACGCGTCCACTTTTCATATCCAGCTGAATGGAGATAATTACCCACCTCAGAATCAACTTTATATATGTCAACCATAAGACGATTAAATTCAGAAACACGATATGCCTTAGCAGCTGTAAAATACAATTTGTGTGCTTTCTCATGCTTAAAATAGTGCCTAAGGTTTTGACTTATATGGAATATGCATGCACCATGATGGGCATCGGGAAAAATAGTTGAGAGAGTATTTCGAATGCTTTCATGTCTATCAGAAATGAACACTAAATCATCAATTTCCCCAATTGCTCCCCTTAATTTTGTCAAAAACCAATTCCATGATGCGTCATTATCTGAATCTCCAACTCCAAATGCTAGAGGGTATATTTGTTTATTGCCGTCCATGCATGTGGCAACAAACATAGTTCCAAGATATTTACCCTTTTAAAATGTCCCGTCGACCGGTATTACCGGCCTAATAGCACTTCGAAATCCTCTTATACAAGGTCCAAGTGACATGAAACAGTACAAAAAATGATTATTCTCATCAATTTCAATATGTGTTATTGTACCTGGATTTTTAGCTTCCAACACAGTAAAATAAGATGGAAGTAATGCGTATGATTCTTCCGGTGATCCCCTAACCAACTCCAATGCATGTTCCCTAGCTCTCCAAGCCTTCACATAACTTATACTCACACCCATGTCCTTCCGTATATCATGTATGATGTCCCGTGGTCTATGTACTCGTGATACACCCTCATACTTAGACTTTATGCATTGACCAATAAGAGAGCTACTTGCTTGTCGATGATGGCGATTAATAACGTCCAATGAGCATGAGTGCATAGCAACGTATTTTCTAACCTTGAAATAAGAAGATTGCCGTAATTTAGAAGCACGTAATTTCCACTTGCATCCGTCACCGATACAACCAACTTCAAACCTTTCTTTGCTTGATCTCTTCACTTTGAACTCATAATTGTTCTTCATAGCATCAATACCCAACTTTTTTTTTTAAATCCTCCTTAGTCTCGTACAATTGACCAACAACTAAATCTTCATCTAAATTGCACAGGTATGCCATGTCTGATTCATGTGCAATATATTTACCCTTATGACTATCTGATCGGTTAGAGCTGGGTTCGTCAAATTGCATATTAATAGGCACATCATCACGCACCATGCTTTCAGAAGGCAACTCATTGAACTCAACATTATCTTGAAACACATTATCAAACTCCATATGTGGCATATTCTCAAATTCTTCTTAATACGATTCATCCTCCAATTCTTGATTTACCAAGTTGTTATCTGAATCATGTCGCATATTATCTTCAAAATTACCTTGAGCAACAAAGTTGAGATCCGTTTGCAATGGGTCTTGTTCAAAGTTAGCCGGAGCTTGTTGATTGATCCCACTTTCAGAAGAAAATACTTTCTGCTTTAATGTAACACATAATGGAATCTTCCAAGACCTCGAAAGGTTTTCAAAAATAAATGCCTTGACATCATCATCATCAACTATATCTGCAGGCCATGTAGTTTCCATTGCGTTATATATGACTTTCATAGTTACCTCATATTCATTTGGGTCCACATTCACAATACCATGTACTTTCTTCTGAAGTTCCGCAAACGTAATTTTATCTGAAACAAGTAATTCTTTTGTTTTGCAATTTTTGTACATTGAGTCAGCCCACCTTTCACCATAGTTCACCAAAATTGTCAAACTAGACATTTTCCTGAAAATAAGCAAAACAATTTTAAAAAATGGCATAAACAAATAGTTGAAATAAACAAAACAGTACACAAAACAATAAAAAAAAGTAAAACTATATGCAAGCAAACGTGTAATTGAATAAACAGATAGTTCCAATCACAAAGTCTAACAAAAAATATAAACTAATAAACTAGTGTTGCACAAATTGTTTTGTATAAAAGGTTCTTAATATGTGATGAATTACTCCAGACAATACAAAAATCAAACTATCGTATTAAGCAAACAAAATGCAAGAAAAATATGCTTTAACCATGTAAACAAGATCTGGGATACAATACTGCTGCGTTAACTATGTAAAAAAAGCCAGTAGGTCCCTTTTGTAGGTTCTTAATTTAATACGATTTTGTTAACTATTGTACCAAAAATCTACTTTAAACATGTTTGCCAGATTATGTTTGCATTCAGAAGGAAGAAACTATAAGATCAAAGAGACCACGTAGAAAAGGAAAAATGCAAGAAAATTAACCATCTACACTCACCGTTGTTTAGGGCTGCACGTCTCCACAGTTTTCTCCTAGCAGTCGATGCGTTCAGTCTCTTATGCACAGGTCTCCACTGTTTCTTACGTCTAGGGTTTTGCCGTCAGGTTTTCTAATTCCTCATCTAATAGGGTTTTGGTTTTTTAATTTTTTTGGTTTTTAAAATTGAGGGGTATTTGTGTCTATTTAAGTGAGATTTTGGATATATTTGAAAGTTTTTATAAAAATTGACATATTTGAAATTAAGGGCTAAGTTTTTGCTATTTATGATAAATTCTCGAGATCATCGCCCTTGCAGCTAAAAGAGAGTTAATTTGTAACACCCCACCCCCGTTTTTAAAAATTTTTTGGGATCTTTCTCTTTTAAAATGGTTTTTTGGGTCTTAATTGGAGAGGCAGATTGTCTGCCCTCCTGTTATGGTGCCCTCCTCATCCCCTCTTATCTGTGCGGTCACAGTTAAGCAACGTCAACATTTTATATTCCTATTGCTTTTTATCTTATTATCTCTATAAAAAAAATCAATATAAAATGTTGACGTAGCTTAACCGTGACCGCACAAAATAAGAGGGGATGGAAAGGGCACAGTAACAGAAGGAGGGCAGACAATCTGCCTCCCTTAGTGAGCCAGGGGGCCCACCCCTTGATGTTGTTCCCTGGCCCCCTTTTCTTTCTCTCATCTCTATCACTTTTCTCTTCCACTCTCTCCCTCTCACCCGTGCCCTCCCTCTCTGCAAACCCTCATCCCTCTCATCATCAAACAACACCACAACAACATCAACATCTCCATTAACACCCTAGTGAGCTTAAAATCGAAAGAGAACACCCCGAACCCCTCCATTTCTCTCGACATACACTGTTCACCAAAGTTCTCCGGCGAGTTTCCTCCTCCTCCGGCGAAGGTAAGCCTTGAACCTCGTCCAAAAGTTGTAGATCATGTCTTAGTGTATGTTTGGAAGTGGTTTTAAGAAGTTTTAGCAATGTTTGGACGTAGGAACCTCACGGGAAAACTTCCCCAGTTTTCAGGAGATCACCGCCCCTTTCGAGTCAATTTACGGCCAAACCACGGCGTGTTGGCCGACATGCAAGGTATCAATCTCTTCGTCTCGCTCAGTACTACAACTTTCCTTTTTGTTTCACCCAATTTCGTTGAGTATTGAAGAAGTTATATTCATTTGAATCTTACCC
Organism: Heteromeles arbutifolia; assembly: GCA_024362995.1. Taxonomy (NCBI): domain Eukaryota; kingdom Viridiplantae; phylum Streptophyta; class Magnoliopsida; order Rosales; family Rosaceae; genus Heteromeles; species Heteromeles arbutifolia. The sequence goes on along the minus strand of JANCRC010000002.1, from coordinate 13,130,589 downwards.
AGTTTTCGGCGACCTCTGCGGCTACGAACCACGGCGAGTTAGACGTCGTGCAAGGTACCATTCTCTTCGTCTCTTCGATAACTATGATTTTCATTTTTGAATCACTCGATTTCGTTTAGTATTGACAAAGTTATGAACGTTTAAAGTTTGTCTAAATTTCCGACCGCATTCCGGCCTTCTTCTTCTTGAGGTCCAGCGACGCATCAAACCCAGCCCCTTCGGGCCGTTCCTGCCAAGCCCAAAACCCTGGGCAGCCCAACCCAACCCAACCCTTTTATTTCTTTTTATTTTTAATTATTTTGTTAATTTGAAGGCCTTTGGGCCATTTCCATTTAGGGTTTTAGGCCCGTGCACTTTAAACCCTAAACCCTTTGGACAAAGGCCTTTGGGTCACGCCAAACCGGGCCTCCAGCCCGTATGATACCAAGCCAAAACCTAGTGGAATATTTCGAGGAATATTCTCTGGAATATTCCCCTGTTGACTTTCGTTGACATTTCAGAAATTTAACCGGGATCCTTTTTAGGATAATTCGACGTCCAGAATCCGTTTTTAACGTTCGTTTTCCTAAATTAAATCATTTGAGTATAGTTTTATTAATTGTACTATTTATGTGCTTAGGTGCAATTAATAGTGGCGATTCCGTTATTCCTATTTGGTATTGCGTTGCACCAACAGTGTACGGTGAGTGGACGCCTTCTAAAATGCATGTTTTATTAGTAAAAATGCATATATGAAAAGCGTGATTTACTGAATACATTTTGTGAACGTTTTATGAGAAATTGATTATCATGCTATTCTGAGCTTATTTTGGAATACCATATTTTCTATCGAATCCATGTTCTTTGTAGGATATCTGATGGATGACGATATACTATTTAGAACATGTTTTTACACACTTCTTTATAGTATAGATGATGGATGACTTTATACTATGAAGATGATTTTGAGATATATGTACCTATGTTTGGAAATATTATATTCAATGGTTTTGTGCGTAGCTAGTGGTCACTATATTTATGCCTTTGGGTGGGTGTAGGTTGGCGCCTTCAGGCGATTGATGTTGTATATGCCTTCGGGTGGGTGCTGTAGGAGCCTTTGGGCGATTGATGTTGTATATGCCTTCGAGTGGGTGTAGGTTGGAGCCTCGGGCAATTGATGCTGTATATGCCTTCGGGTGGGTGTAGGTTGGAGCCTTCGGGCGATTGATACTATATATGCCTTCGGGTGGGTGCTGTAGGAGCATTTGGACGATTGATACTATATATGCCTTCGGGTGGGTGCTGTAGGAGCCTGCGGGCGATTGATATTTGTGAAGGAAGTGTTTTGAAGGAAGTTTCTGAAGGAAGAGTTCTATATGCCTTCAGGCAACACTGATGCAGATACTATTACTGATACCACTAGTTAGCACACTATACACGAGATACTTTTTATGAATGGTTTTATGGCATGCTAGGGTTTTCGGAGAAACCTATTATTATACTATGCTATTGAGTTTTCATAAAACCTGGTGGTTAGTATGTTGATAACTGTTTTATTATATATATATATATATATATATATATATATATATATCAACTTGGTCCACTCATGTTTGTTTTGCGCCCCCTTCAAGACTTATAATCGAGGCGTACAATCCCGGCGTCAATGCACTTCCACATCGGCATCTTCGAGTCCTCTTGGTGTAGGACCCATTCATTTGTTCATTCAATTCTATATTCATTCTTTTAGTGTTCTAATTAGTTGTATGCTCTGAACACGTTTCTCATTCGTATATTAATTACCATTAAATTCATAAGTCTTATTTATTTCTCGTTCTCATGGATTTCTAAATGGCTTTCGTCACCCTCGGGTGTCGGCCAGCACGTGACCATCCCAATGTTCCGAGGAAATCGGGATCGGGGCGTGTCAGATTGGTATCAGAGCATACTTAGGACATCGGGATCGGGGCATGTCATAATTGCTACATTGTGGCGTTTTACCGACCCGCCGACTATTGGATCCGATGACCATCTTTTTCAACCCTGAAAAGGATCCGAAATTTGGGGAATTGGGGTGTGGGGAAGTGCTGGATTTTTTGGCTGAGTTAGATGTGTTCAAAGACTGGGGATGGTACTACGAGGAGGCGTTGAGAGAGAGTGGATAGAAATTGGAATGGAGTTGTGGAGGTGATAGAAGCAAGGGGGTGGACCGTGTTTACCATTTGTCCGGTCTTACCTGTGAGAATGTTGTGGCCATGCAGAAAAAGATCGTCTCGTTTTTGAACTAGTGTTTGTGGTTTTTCCATTGTTGTAATCCGTTTTGTGACTTGTACTACAGGGTACTAAATTCCCATGTTTATGAGCTTTATGTATGTTTTCTTGGACAATATTTATCATAAGGTAGTCAAAATGGTTTCTAAGATTTGCAGAATGCATCATTTTGATCCCTAATATTTGAAATCAATAGAAATGGTTCCTGAGATTGTCCACCATCAATCATTTTGGTCATTCCGTGCAAAATTATGTTAAATAAGGATCAAAATGACAAATATACCCTCAATTAATAAACAATGGGCTAAAATGATTTGACAAAGTTTAAGGGTATTTTGGTCATTTTATTCTTATTTAATAGAGATTTTTTTAGGAATGACCAAAATGATTAATGGTGGACAAACGCAGGGATCAATTCTATTGATTTCAAATCTCATAGACCAAGGTGAGAAGTTATGTAAATCTCAAGGACCATTTTGACTAAAAAGCCTTATCATCCATACAAAAATTCACTGAAAACAGAAGCTGTTTAGTAATCTAATTGTGGCATGACAAAATAAACGAAGACAAAGTTGTTGAAATATATATATATATATATATACACACACACACATACATACACACACAAGCCCCTTAACAAGAGAGATTCCCATTTTTCTAAAACAATGGGAACACCCTCTTGGCCGTTGGATTGGCTTTAATGAAATTGTGTGGTTAAGATTAAAACACAGGCCACATAATCTCAACCACACAATTTCATTAAACTCAAATCCAACGGTCAAGAAGGTGTCCCCATTTTTTTTTTAAATGGTAAAAAAATGGGGATCCTATATATATATATATATATATATATATATATATATATATATATATATATTGTGTTCTAATGTTAAATTTGAACATATGAAATTTGGTATTAATTGTAATATTCATTGATTATTTATAGAATGGTACAAAGAGTCCTTATAAGGTGGACACACTGATGAGAATACATCATCACAAAAATATGCTATTAACTAAATATGGTCCCTAAACTACAACTATGTAATATTTGACAAAGATAATTCCAATCACAATATCAATTACAATGTATCTCAACAGAATACTTTTGTGTAACTACCTATTTATGCAAGTACGAATTCCACAGAGCCAAACACTATATCTTTAAACCATACAATTTGTAACATTTTGTAGTAATCAGAGTAGTGCAGATATCAAATACATGTTTATGAAGTTTGTTGTGAACATTAAAAATAAAAATAAAAATAATAAAATAAAATAAATTCCACCACTTCTCCATATTTGATAGACTGCTCGTAGCAAGAATTCTAATGTGAAGTTGGAGCTACATATTCCTTATTTTCTTCTAGTTTTATAAGGCCGATAGCTTGTTGATGGTAAGCATACCAAATGGCTTAGGAAGGCAAGGAAGACTCTGAGCTGATAGATTCTGTGACACAAAATGCATTGTCGGACGCAACCCAGGACGCGTCCGTATACAAGCCAATGCTATACTCATTACAAGCACCACAGCCTTTGCGGCTTTGCCAATTCATTGGCTAGAGGCTCTAGTCGTTGATCTAACACATCTTTCAGAAGCAAATCTGCATTATTTTCATTCATTGATGTTGTTGATTCTGATAGCTAGGACTCTAGCATATCCCCGGGGTGCCTTCTCATCATGACTTCTAGTGCCAACACTCCGAAGCTATAAACATCGCACTTATCCGTCACCTGCATCTACAAAAGATGGTACAAAATTCGACAAATTAAATTTTTACGTTACCTGGTGCCATGTATCCTAGCGAACCAACAATGCTTGTCCAGTTTGATGAATCAATACTCAACATTCTTGCTGTTCCAAAATCTGTGAGTCGGGGCTCGAAATCCTGCTTGAGCAATACATTATTGACAGTTACATCATGATGCACAATTGGTGGTGAGTAGTCATGGTGTAGGTAAGAAAGTGCACGAGCAAGTCCTTGCACAATTTTCACCCTTGTTGGCCAGCCAAGTTCAGTAACCCCTTCTACCCCACACAATGCTTTTCCGAGGCTGCCTCTCTCTAAGTATTCATAAAGCAAGAATATGCAACCCCTCCTTGAAGAGAAGCCATATAGCCTTATGATGTTGCGATGTGGCCGGATAGTTGTCAAAGTTCGGACTTCATTCTCAAAACTTCGGAGATTAATTGTTGGAATGTCATTAGAGTCTTCAGTGTTAAGCCTCTTCACTGCAACAACTTGGCCTGATTCAAGCTCTGCCTTGTATACTCTTCCAAATCCGCCTTTCCCAATGCAGTGTTTCTCATGAAAGTCGTCTATGGCCTTGACAACTTCCCGAAATGTAAATTTCACTTCTTCTTGCAATATCATTGACTCATAATTCTTAAAGCTTTGAGAAGTTTTGATTACCTGAGGCCGGATCTTGGACCTCTTGCGAAACATAAGAAAGAAAGCAATGGCAATTGCAACCGTTGCGAAACCACAGAAGGAATAAAGGATAATGGATACTTTATTCTTGTTAGCACTTTTGGAATGTGTACTGGAGGACTTACATTCAGTTCGTCCATCTGCATGACTCCAAAAGCCATAGTTACCAACAAAAGCATTTGGCGCCTTTTCGAAAATGCCACAAGTTGGTAATGGCCCTGTCAAGTTGTTATACGAAAAGTCATAGCTACTTAGAGTTAACATGTCAGCTAATGCTGATGGGATTTCACCTGAGAGATGATTGCGTGAGGCATTGAAAACCTCTAATCTTGTGAGCATGCGCAATCTTGATGGTATTGCACCCGATAGTGAATTGCAGCTGAGATCCAAGTAGACCAAACCTGTTAAGCTTACAGCGACAAACAGATGAGTTGGTATTATTATCCCTGTCAAATTGCTATTAGAAAATGATAGAATCTTGAGCTCCAACATACCTAAACTCCATTGGATCACTCCTGTCAGGTTTTTAGCGGACAAATCGAGTAGCTTAAGCTGAGTCAATTTGCCTAGACTCTAAGGAATCTCTCATGTCAAGTGGTTATCGGACACATCGAGTAGCTTAAGCTGAGTGAATTTGCCTAGACTCTGAGGAATCTCTCCTGTCAAGTGATTCCTGCTCAGATTGAATGTGGATAACGAGATTAGATCTCCCATTTCATTTGGCAACTCTCCATTGAATTCATTGGAATCAAGGGTTAGATACTGCAATTGTCTCAACTGCCCAATTTCTGCTGGAATGGTTCCACTGAATTTATTGGAATCAAGGCTTAGATACTGTAATTGTGTCAATAGCCCAATTTCTGCTGGAATGGTTCCGCTAAAGCTATTTTCTTTAAGTTGCAAAAAGACCATTTTAGTCCATTTGAAGACCAGAGAAGACAGGATTTGACCAATAAATATATTATTGGACAAGGACATAGGCAGTTCCCCATTGAGTTAATTGGAAGACAGGGACAAGTGGGTGAGGTTTGTACAAAGACCAAGCTCAGAAGGGATAGAAGAGTTAAAGGAGTTGTATGAAAGATCAAGGTACTGGAGCTCCCTTAGTTGGCCTATAGAGGGTGGAAGTTTCCCTTCCAAAAAATTCATACTCAGGTCAATACGTTGAAGACCAGAAATCAAACCTATATTGTGTGGAATTGGGCCAGAGAATCGGTTATAACTGAGGTTGAGATATTCAAGTTTGCGTAGATTGGTAAACATCAGTTTTGGTATTTGTCCACTCAACTTAGTTTGGGACAAGTCCAGGAACGTCAAGTTCAGGCATTCAAATATAAATTCTGGATAATGCAGACTATTAGCTTGAATATCAAGGTAGGTCAACGAAGGCATGCCTTCAAAGGCACACCAAGAAGCAAAAATGTATGAATTGTTTAATCCAAGGTCCAAGTACCATACGTTTTGAAGAGTGGCCAGTTCATAAAGGATGATACCAAAGAGACTGTTGTTGCGGAAACTTAGATACTGAAGCTCTGTTGGCCCGCCTATCTCGGATGGAATTTGTTGATCAAAAAAGTTGTTGCCCAAGTCCAAAGTTGTGAGCCTGGAGAGATTTCCTATGGCAGATTGTCACATCCCGAACCCAGTCTGCATAGCAAGATATTGTCTGCTTTGAGCCCAGTTTGCACGGATTTGTTCTTGGGTTTGACGTCCTCGTCGGCACACTTCCGGCCAGGGAGTGGCTCTGATACCAAATTGTCACATCCTGGACCCAGTCCGCATAGCAAGATATTGTCCACTTTGGGCGCAGCCCGCATGGATTTGTTCTTGGGTTTCGGCACGAGAACCTTCCAAGGGTCACCCATTCTAGGACTGCTCTCACCCAAACTCACTTAACTTCGGAGTTCTTATGGGATCCGGAGCCAGTGAGTTCCCAAAACGCGTCTTGCAATGGGAGGTGAGCATGTACATATAAGGCATAGATAATCCTCTCCCCTGGGCGATGTGGGACTCTACACAGATGGTATAGGTCCTCTGAAATTATTGCCATTCAGGTTGAAGTGGGTGAGATTCTGAAATAGGGAAAAGTCAAAAAGAGCCAGTGTTCCGGTAATTTCCATATTTGAGAGGTCTATTTTGGAGACTGTTCTGGTGTTGGTGCAGGCAATGGCAGTCCAGTTGCAGAGGCGGTTGAAGTTAGTGAAGGACCGTGAATTGAGTAGCGAAGGTGGCAATGATGATGATGAAGAAGAAAAGCTGTCCTTCCATTTGATGACCGATTCCGCTTATTTTCTTGGACATATTGATGTCGTTTTGATCCGTGGCAATGCGGACAGCAGCAGGAGCATATAAAGAAATGTCATGTTTTTGAGTTGCTGGATGATCTGTATTTTTTTTTTCCAAGTTTTTCCCCTTTGTATGAGTCACAAATAAATCCGAGCTAGTAAGAACTTTGGAGGTGCAGAGTTTCTAATCTTTTCTTTACGCCTGGAACTGCGGCCAAATTGTGTATCAAAAGTCGTGTGTCAAAAGTCAAATACATATTCATTTCCTTTGAAAATTATTGAATGAAGTTGATACATGAGGCAATAAAAGCAAGATCAGATCGATACTGGTCCAGAATCGTATGTTATTCAAACACCAGGGCCAAATTGTGTTTAATATTCATATGACTAGTTGAAGGCAATGAAGTTGCAGAAATATGATTAACCGGGATTATTAATTCAAAATTTCAATATTTCTTTTTCTTTTAAAAAAATTTAATAACTAAAGGTCATCTCATATGGCCCCACAAAGATGAATGTAGGCAGAAGCTCTGTTAAGCAAGAACATAACATCAATTGGCCAACACCATGAAAGGCGTTGATAATTTTCTTCTTCTCCTTCATATCTTCTTGCTTTCCTTGCTTCCGTCGAAGGCCGCCATCTCATCACCAAAGACACATGCAGAAGCTCTCATAAGCTGGAAGAACATTTTTCTGGAACAAGTGGGTGTGTCAATTATGTTCTAAAAAATGATTCGAGTAAATAAAACAAGATAAAAATAACAAGCAAACTACGTTTACGTCTTAATTTGGTAAGTTTTCAATAGTTCGGACTACTCTTTATATTTATTAAGCAAATATTGTATTTCCTCAATTTAATCTTGATCGCTCATTTTTTATAGGCTTATTTTATTAACACCCTACATATTGTTGATTAAACCTCACATACTTAATACACCCCACATTTGCTTTTTCAATTAAAAATTATCTTAATACATCCTACATACTTTCTCATAATACCCTTACATCCCACATTCTCATACACCTAATATTTTCCACATACACCCCACATTTTCTATACACCCCACATTCTTCAAATCTTATAATACTCATTTTCAATTTTTATAAATTAAATTGACTTACGATTAAAACCCTAACATTCTTTAAAAAGAGAATTCTACAATCCGATCTGTTGAGCTTGAGGATTTCTGCTAAAAAAATGGCAACTGGGAGGAACCTAACAGAGCAAAAGTAAACCCCAGAAGATGAATAAGAACGGAAAAGGCGTTGCTGGGTTGGCCTCCTATGAAATTGGGTAGTATGGAAAGCAAAAGCAGGCTTAAATAATTACCGATGTAGTTGAATAATTAAAACAATGACAAATATGAAATTTTACCTCTTGTGAAGCTTCCGAAGTATTGATATCGTGTTCCATTCATTAATTTTTTTCTCAATCAACGTGTTTATAGTTTCAATAGTTAGAATTTTATTCAACAATGGAGTGGAGAGTGAGAGGGGTTTTGATAGTTGAAGAAGATAAATAATACGTTAAAAGTAATTTGGGGTGTATTTAGAAATTTCTTATTTTCTTTAAACCTCATAAGGTCGAAATTGTCATTGCATAGTAGGTTACATAAGCCACTTAATATTAAATTTTAATATGGGGTGCATTCAACATTATGTGGAGTGCTAATAAAAAAAACATTTTTTATATTACTAAGTAGTCCTATATCTCTGTCGCTTCTTTAAAGAAAAAAACAAAAATGTATTCCGGAATATTGACCACAAATAAGTGGACTATGAGACATTTTGCAACTTAATCATCGACCTTATTGTGCCGTCCAAGGCATGTTTCTTCACTGCACTACCCCACCCACCCACGCACACATCTCATGTAGTTGTTCTAGTCTACTTGACAACTAGTTCGTTTTTAATCTTTAGTTTCTTTTTGTGTTTAATATATAAGTATTTGGGGGAAGAAGAGTGATGGGAGAGAAGGGAAGTAAATTTAATTAAAAAGAAATGATGAAAACAAAATCTTAAAAAGTACAAACGACTTAAAATAATTTTTTGTTTTTAGTTTTTATTGTGCATTTCCTTGTACATTTACATATCTCTCACAATCTTTTCTCAAATCTTCTAATATTTCTCGTTTCTCTTATGTATTTTCGTTTTATCTCAAACAGAAGAACTAACAACGGAATCACTATCAAACGTGCCTTAATTGCTTACGAAGAAAGTGAGTGAAAAATGCCCCCCAAGCACACACGCCATAGGTTTGCATCTGCACCATCCTAGCAAATTACTCAGCTCTATTATATTTGGATTATCTGTGACACACGTTTGCATGACTGTAACAGGTCAATGTCTGATATTATATGCATGCTTCAACCCCCACACGTCACAAAGACAATAATTCAGCCTGCACATATGCTGGGACCAATGGGGGAGACTAGCCCAGGCCAATAATTTCCAAACGCAAAGTTCTGTGTGACGACGAACGATTCGTCGGCTTAAAATCGTACTTAACTGACGGATGAAAAAGTTCGTCGAGTAAAGTTCTGCGTGACGGTGACGGTGACGGAGACGGTGTTGACCCTACGAAATTTGGCCGACGATGCTCCGTAAGGGAAATAGTAAACAGACGAAACGTGTTCGATGCAGACGAAGCGTTTTCATCTCGTAATATAATTTTTCTTGTAGTGTACCCCCGCACGGCACAAAGACAATAATTCAGCCTGCACATATGCTGGGATCAGGGTGGGAGACTAGACCAGGCCAACAATTTCCAAACACAATGATTGGAAGCAACCACACAAATTCAATTCGTTGAGAGTTTGTATTAATCTCTCGCAAGTTTAAGGAAGTCATGCATTCATGTAAGAAATGAACTCATTGAACAACCAATGTATGCAACCTGAAAGGGAAACCAAGAAACAACAAAAAAAATCCTTGTGGGTTCCAGCTGACGCAATTAAACCAATAGAATTCTCCATAAATGGAGTAAATTTATGAAAATACCCCTAAACTTAATGTCTCCTAAAACTTCGTTTTAACTCCAAATTTCATTTCACTTGTATACAAACGTTCGTATCGACAAGTACTACAAAAATATACTAATTAATACACGAATCACGAATACAAAGTCTACAAAAGTCAACACGTACCGTTCTAAGAGTTTTTATCCGATTTGGCTTTAATCTATTTATAATTAGAATTAATTTGATTGACATATTATCAATATCATAATATTTTCTTTATTTTATAAAAAATTACCCTTGAATCAATTCCAAGGACCGCCCATGCCCGTCTTGATTAATTTGACTTATCGACTGCGTCCTATTTAATCCATACCAAACTCAATTTTACTAAGTCTAATAGTATAACACCCATTCTCCAAAAAAAAGAAAGTCTAATAGTAGGGTAAATTACATTTTCATACTTCAGGTTTGTACTCTATTTCAATTCCTTACAACATCTTTAAAACATTTCACTTTCATACCTTAAGTACTATTTTATTTCAAAATAATACCTCCGTTACATTTTCCATCCATTTATCCGTTAAATGCTAACGTGGCTGCCACATATATGCCACGTGGCAAAAATAATAATTTCTTATTTTTTATTTGAAAAACCTGAATTTTTACAAAAAAAAAAAAATTGAAAAGAAGAAGAAGAAGAACTAGTCCCGCGACCCTCCGCCCGTTCCCCCTCCCCCGCGACCCTCCTCCCGTCCCCGCACCGCCCTCCGCCCGTTCCCCACCCCCCCCCCCACCCCCCGCCGGACTTCTTCTTCTTCTTCCCACCGGAGACCAGCTCCCTAATGGATATAGCAGATGACTCACTGATGACTCGGCAACTCAATTGATGCTGACATGGCAGATTTGCAGTTAAAGATTGATGACATGGCAGCTGTGGTTGTTACTGATATAGCTAATCTGTCAAGGTAGTTAGAACAGTTAGGAGAATCTGTTAGTCCTCTCAAAGCTATATAAGCTGAGATAAGCATGTAAGGTGTGTGTGGAAAAATCATATTCAGAAAATAACAAACTCTCATTTCTCTATCTCTCTCTAAGCTTTTGAGCCTTTCTTGCTTCCATTGATTTCTTCATCTGTGTTTTCTTCGATTCTGTTATGATGGTATCAAGAGCCTAGGACTTCTGGGGTGCTTAATCTCTTGCGTTCGAAGTTTTCAGTGGTTTGGAAGATCAAGGTTGTAGATTTTCTTCCAGGTTCATTGATTCTGGTTCTTTGTTTTTGACTGTAGCAGGTGTTTGATTAAATGCCTAAGTGAGAAAATTTCTGGGTTTCGTATATGTTCTTGATGAATTGAAGGCCGAAGCCGTTCTTTCTGTATCAAAGATCAAAGATTGTTGTTTTCTGCACTTCAAAGGCTGAAGCCGAAGTTGCGAAGAATATTCAAAGTTTGTTGTAATTGTTCTTGTAATGGTATTCAGGAATTTGTGTGAAGGCTTGGGTTATTATACATTTTCTTGGTGATTAATGATGTGTGAATCGGTGAAGATTGAAGGATTATTGGGTATGCTTACGGTGAAACTCCAAGATGATAATTTTGTGAAGTGGAGTTACCAATTTCAATCGGTGTTAAGGGGATATGATCTGTTTGATTACTTTACAGGGGAATCACTTTGTCCTCCAAAGTTTGTGATCAACACAGAAACGGGTGTCACCAATGAAGTCACAACAGCATATAAGAATTGGGTCAAGAAGGATTTGGCATTGCTCAGTTTATTGATTGCAACTCTGTTTGATGATGCCATGGAATATGTCATTGGGTGTAAGACTTCTCAAGAAGCATTGACATGCTTGCAGGAGAGATTTGCTTCTGTGTCTGTAGTTCGAATCAATCAATTAAAGACTGAGTTCTATTCTTCACAAAAGGGTGGAGAATCTGTTGAGAAATTCATGTTGAAATTGAAGGCTATAAGGGATCAATTAACTTCTGCTGGTGAAAAGATATCTGACAATGACTATATGATTGTTGTGCTATCAGGATTACCTGCTGAGTTTGAAATGATCAAGACAGTGATTCTTGCTAGAGAAACAACTATGTCTTTGAAAGATTTTCGAGCACAACTGATTGGGGCTGAAATAAGTTTTGAAGCAAGAATGCATTCCTTGAGTACATCCATGTCTGCAATGGTGGTACAAGGAGAAGGATCTGGTTCTCAGCGTTTTCAAGGACAATATGAACATGGAGACAGCTCTAATACTCAGAGAAGTCAGCAAGATTATAATGGAGATCATTTTGGTTTTCAGGGAGGAAATGGATATGTTGGAAATGGAAATAGGACCTATCAACAAAGAGGAAATTTCTCTGGTAACAATAGGCGGTTCAATAATGGTAATTCAAGGCAGTATTCTGGTAATGGAAATCTTGGCAACAGAAATGGGAATATGGATGGTAACAACAGTTCACATTTTTCAGGCAGTGGTTAACAATCTTATAATGGTAACTCTGGAAATTCATACTCTGGGCATAATAATAATTCCTTTTCTGGAAATGGAGGTACAAAAGGCAGCTATTGGAATGGTAACACAAATTACAAGTCTGGAAGCTCTCCTGAATGTCAAATCTGCTTCAGAAGGGGTCATATTGCACCTAACTGTTACTATCGTACTGATAATGGTAGTTCTTCTCCAAGGTTTATAGTGTGTCAAATATGTGGGAAAAGAGGTCATATTGCACTGGAATGTTACCATAGGAATAATTTCACTTATCAAGGGACTTCACCACCTCCTTCCTTGACTGCAATGTCTGCACATGGTAATATTGAATAGGAACAATCATCTACATCAAATAGTCATGGTTTTTCTGCAGCAGATACCTGGATCATGGACACAGGAGCTACTCATCATATGACAGCCAATGTTAATCATCTCAATCAAGCCACTGCATACAATGGGAATGAAATGATCATAATTGGAAATGGGGAAGGTTTGATAGTCAAGCATATAGGATCCTCCATTATTCCTACATCATCACATCATTCCTTCAAACTACACAATGTTTTGCATGTACCTATGATCACTGTTAATTTACTGTCAGTTAAGAAATTATGTAAAGACAATGTTTGTTGGTTTATCTGTGATGATGTGAACTTTTTTATACAGGACAAGGCCACATGGGTGATCTTATACCAAGGAAAGAGTGATGATGGGGAATTGTTTCAGATACCAGTCAACACATTTTCCAATGGTTTTGCTGCAAAGTTGAGTAATTGTGCTGCGTTTCTAGGAAAGAAAGTTCAGGCTTCAGTTTGGCATAGGAGGCTTGGACATCCGTCTGAGGAGATATTAGCTGCTATGATTAAAGCTTCAGATATAACAGTTAGTAAAGAGTCTAGTTCATGTATGTCAATGTGTCAATCTTGCATCAGAGGCAAAATGAGTAGACAGCCATTTGTTGTAAATCATGATAAGGCTAGCAATATGTTTGATAAGATTCACTCGGATGTATGGGGTCCATCTCCAACAAAGTCTATAGAGGGATATAGATACTATGTGAACTTTGTAGATGAATATTCCAGATTCATGTGGATATTTCCAATGGTGAATAAATCAGATGTTTTTGATATATTTGTCAAGTTTCATGCTTTTATATCAACTCAATTCAATGCATCTATTAAGCGTTTTCAATCTGATGGTGGAGGAGAGTTTATGAGTCACATGTTTAAAGAGTTCTTGGCAAGAAAAGGGATTAAACACATGGTTTCATGTCCATATACCCCTCAGCAGAATGGCCTTGCTGAAAGGAAACACAGGCATGTTGTGGACACTGTCATCACACTCATGGCAGAAGCTAATTTAGCACCAAAGTTTTGGTACCATGCATGTGCTCATGCCACTTTGTTGATTAACAGAATGCCATGCAAAGTGTTAGAAATGCAGTCACCTTATTAGTGTTTGTTTGGAAGAGTACCTGAAGTTAATCATTTCAAAATTTTTGGAACAGCTGTATATCCATTTCTTAGACCTTTTAATGCCACCAAACTACAATTTAGGTCCACTCAGAGTGTATTTCTTGGTTATGCTGTTGGATACAAAGGAGTCATATGTTACAATGGGGAAAATGACAGGTTAATATTATCTAGGCATGTGATTCACGATGAAACTGTGTATCCATTTAAAAAGACATCTGTTCCAGAAGCAAATGACATGTCAAATTCAGAGTGTTCACAACCCGTGATTATGGTTCAGTTCCCAATTCCCAGTGTTACTGATGTATCCATGTCACATTCTGGAAATTCACAAGAGACTCAAGATGTGCTTGTATCAGATATTCAACATCAATCGAGCTCTTATGGTTCTGGTTCTTCGACAATGCAAGACTCTTCAGCACTCTAAATTCCTCATCATCATCACTCTATTCCAGACTCAACAATGTCACCCTTGCTGCATGTCCACCACAGTTCACAGTTAGAGGTAATTCTTCCCTTTTCACCTCATGATAACAATATTGGTGCTGATTCATCATCTGTGATTAGTTCTACCTCACATCATCCCATGACAACAAGATTGAAAAGTGGGGTACTTAAGAAGAAAAATTATGCAGCTTTCCTAGCCAAAGTACCAGAATTACAGTCATTACAGTTAAGTGAAGCAAAATCATTCACTGGGGGTTTCTCTTTTGTTACACAAAATACTGACATGGCAGAGCCATCAAGTTTTCGAAAAGTTTCTAGCATACCACAGTGGCAGCAAGCTATGCAAGAGGAGTATGACTCTTTACAAGCACAAGGGACATGGAGTTTAGTTCCTATGCCTGATGATAGGGCAATTGTGGGGAGCAAATGGGTTTATAAAGTGAAGAAGAATCCTGATGGCAGTGTATCAAGGTTTAAGGCACTTTTAGTTGCACAAGGCTATTCACAAGAACATGGTGTAGACTATTCAGAAACCTTCAGTGCTGTTGTAAGACATACAACAGTACGAATTATTTTGGCTATTGTTGCAGTGAATCGTTGGAATTTAAAGCAACTTGACATCAAAAATGCCTTTCTTCATGGAGACTTGCAAGAGGATGTGTATATGAAACAACCACAAGGGTTTGCTGATCCTAACTATCCTGATCATGTGTGTAAACTGAGAAAGTCTTTATATGGTTTAAAACAGGCACCAAGAGCCTGGAACTCCAAATTCACGAGTTACCTTCTTGCAATGGGGTTTCATGCATCTTTGTCAGATACAAGCTTGTTCATGAGGAAAGATGGTTCAGATATTGTCATATTGTTGTTATATGTGGATGACATAATTCTCACAGGCTCAAATAATTTGAAGATTAATCATGTTGTTACAGAGTTATATGAAGTCTTTGATTTAAAGGATCTGGGAAAGCTTACATTTTTCCTTGGTCTACAAATACAGTATAAAGAGAATGGAGATATCTTTATGAATCAAGCCAAATATATCAAAGACCTTATACATAAGGCAGGTTTAGACTCTTGTAAGCCTGCAACAACAACTTGCAAGCCTCATACTTCCTTGCTTATGAATGAAGGAAATCCCTTAACAGATTCTAGCACTTATCGAAGTATAGTTGGATCACTACAATATCTGACATTCACACAACCATATATTGCATTTGCAGTAAATTCAGTGTGTCAATTTATGACTACACCAACTGAGGTACATTTTGGAGCAGTAAAGCGGATATTACGATATCTTCAAGGGACAATGTAGCATGGAATTTGTTATTCAGCAAATGCAGAGATGAATTTAAATGCATTTTCTGATGCAGATTGGGCTGCAGATCTTAATACACGAAGATCAGTGACAGGGTATGTTGTTTTTCTGGGAACCAACCCTATATCTTGGCAATCAAAGAAGCAAAGCTCCGTTTCAAGGAGCTCCACAGAAGCTGAGTATAAAGCTCTTGCACATACTGCTGCAGATATTAGTTGGGTGAGACATATTTTGAAAGACCTGGATGTATTTCTTCCTTCTCTTCCTTTGATTCAGTGTGATAATATGTCTGCAATATCACTGAGTGCAAATCCAGTGTTTCATTCTAGGATAAAACATCTGGATACTGATTACCACTTTGTCCGAGAGAGAGTTCAACAAGGAGATTTGGAGGTTGTGTATGTTCCAACGGATGATCAAACAGCTGATATTTTGACGAAAGGTCTACATAGTTCTTTGTTTGCTAAGCTTTGCTACAATCTGCAACTAGGGAATCCTAGCTGCGATTGAGGGGGGATGATGGATATAGCAGATGACTCACTGATGACTTGGCAACTCAATTGATGCTGACATGGTAGATTTGCAGTTAAAGATTGATGACATGGCAGCTGTGGTTGTTACTGATATAGCTAATCTATCAAGGTAGTTAGAACAGTTAGGAGAATCTGTTAGTCCTCTCAAAGCTATATAAGCTGAGATAAGCATGTAAGGTGTGTGTGGAAAAATCATATTCAGAAAATAACAAACTCTCATTTCTCTATCTCTCTCTAAGCTTTTGAGCCTTTCTTGCTTCCATTGATTTCTTCATCTGTGTTTTCTTCGATTCTGTTATGACCCCCCGCCGGAGCCCTCTCCCCGCGCGACCCTCCTCCCTCTCCCTCTTCTTCTTCTTCTTCTTCCCGCCGGAGCCCTCTCCCCGCGCGACCCTCCTCCCTCTTCCTTCTTCTTCTTCTTCTTCTTCCCGCCGGAGACCAACTCCCCCCCCCCCCCCGCCGGAGCCCTCTCCCCGCGCGACCCTCCTCCCGGTCCCTCTCCCTCTTCCTTCTTCTTCTTCTTCTTCTTCTTCTTCTTCCTGCCGGAGACCAACTTCCCCCCCACCGGCCGGAGCCCTCTCCCTGCGCGACCCTCCTCCCTCTCCCTCTTCCTTCTTCTTCTTCTTGCAGATCTGGGTATTCAAATTTTTTTTTTGTTTGTAAAAATTCAGGTTAAAAAAAAAATATTATTATTTTTGCCACGTGGCAGATATTTGGCAGCCACGTGGTATATATGTGGCAGCCACGTCAGCATTTAACGGATCAATGGATGGAAAATGTAACGGATGTATTATTTTGAAATAAAATAGTACTTAAGGTATAAAAGTGAAATGTTTTAAAGATATTGTAAGGAATTGAAATAGAGCTCAAACCTGAAGTAAGAAAATATAATTTATAAGACTTATAAATTGAATCTTCAAAAATCAATCCACCGATATGGATTAAAACACTATTCAAACTCATAGTAATAACTTCAAAACGCAGAACTTTTTATACGTAATGTAAAAAAGACTAAGGACCAATGCTTCAGATAGGACAAACGACTTTGAGGCAAAATCGTGATCAATAAAATTATAGTAGGCAGCAGATGACGTTTCGTTTTATTGGAGTCGTGAAAAGTAATTGTGTTTATGCATTAGAATGAGACTTAAAAAACTAATACCTGAACTTGCACCCTAGGTTAGATTTAGTCTTAACACATACTTCTAATTAGATATGTTAGACCTACATGTGTGTCACGTCATCAAACCAACAATTTTTTTTTATGGAATTTAACGGCATGAACGTATTGTGCTCATTTTGTTAAATTTAAAAATTCAATTAACGGATTTTTATTTTAGGAATCAATTGTAAACTAGGATAAAAAGTTCATCGACCAATTTTATATTCTACTTTTTTTTTCTTTTTTTCTTTTTTTTATTTATTTTTTTATGGGGAAACATTGCAGTTGATTGATACACATACATTTCTTCAATATTTCATTAGGCATCCTTGACCTGTTCTACTTAACTAATTGAAAATCAGCTAGTTAATTAGTATCAAGTCTTTGGTCAACAATGATAAGAAACAGCAACATCATCATACAAACTTGTAGTTAATTACTATTCAGTCTTTGGTCAAATGAGTGCTTTGAAGCAACATAAATATTGCTTGACTGGAAAAATAACAGAGCAACTCTGCTAAGCTTGAAAAATAACACCATGAAAAGAGTTCAGATGCTTCCTCTTCTCCTTCATTTTTTCTTGCTTTCCCTGCTTCCATCAATTGCCACCACCTCCTCACCGGGGATGCAGGCGAAAGCTCTGATAACCTGGAAGAACAGCTTCTACTTTGGTTATTCACCGTCTTCTGTCGATTCATGGTCCCTCGCCAACCTCAACAACCTTTGCAACTGGACTACCATTGTCTGTGACCGCAATACCAAAACAGTTTCCAAAATAGATCTCTCCAACTTGCAGATCACATCCACACTAACCCACTTCAACTTCACCCTATTTCTTAATCTCACTCACTTCAACCTCAGTCAAAACAGTTTTCGAGGGCCTATAGCATCTGCCATTTGCAACCTCTCTAGGCTGACAATCTTTTGGATAACAACTTTTTTGAGCAAGAAATACCTGCGGAGATTGGCCATTGTACCGACCTCACATACTTGTCCCTGGCTTCCAATTTTCTTAGGTTATGGTCCTGCTTGGTATATCTGTAATGGACCATACATATTTTAGGGACATGCTTGATATATCCACGATGAATGATCACTGACTACACAATTAGACTATGCCTATAGTTCTGTTTGGTATGTTTGTGATGGAGGACCGTACACATTCTAGGATTGATCATACGTGGTATATCCACGATAGGTGATCACTACCTAGAGCTATAGGTTACGGTCCTGTTTAGTATATCCACGATGGGGGACCGTACGTACTTTAAGAGAAATTTTTTATTGTAACGGGAATACGATTGGTACACCATGTGTTTTTATGTAAGTGGTGGAAAATTTTATTTTTTAAGTTATTAACTTTTTAACACATATATCCCACCATTTATATAGCAATAAGTGGCGTACCACCCTATGTACTAGTCACACTGAAAAATCTCTCATACTTTAGAAAGTACTATGATAATTATGGAGTTATTGAGTGATCCTGGAATTCTATTCTTTTCTGCTAGAAAGTACTATGATAATTGTGGAGTCTATTGAATGGTGAACTACGAATGGCTTGATCCCGTGAGGGTATGTAGGCAGTCTAATACAAAGCTTAGATGCAGCCATAAAGTAAACAAAAAGATAATACTCCATTGGACCTTGAATTGTGTTTTGTTCATGTCTTGGAGGTGAGACATTATAGATGTACAGATATGTGGTGACATCACATATCGATCTTGGACGTATCTCAGGATCGGAGTGTGACACCATAGCCACAAATAAGCCTTTGGATTTTTCTTAACTTTTAAATTTCAAATAAAAATTCAGAGTTATCTCTAAGTTAAGTTAGAAGAAATTTGCCAAAATATTAACGAGGCACAAAAGAAACACCCAAAATGGGAAAGAAGGGGCCACATAGGATTGGTGTTGGGATGAAAGGCAATCATTTGTCGTACATGTTTCAGTGCAGTTGTTGGCAAAGCAAATCAAACAATGTACTGGGCGGAGGAGGATTGTCTGCCCTCCTAGTTTCGGTGCCCTTCCATGTCCTCCTGTTTGTGTGGTCACGGTTAAACCACGTCAACATTTTATATTACTATTCATTTTTGTCTTATTATCTCTATAAAAAAACAATATAAAATGTTGACGTGACTTAACCTTGACCACATAAAACATGAGGGCATGGAAGGGCACCGGAACTGGGAGGGCAGACAATCATCCTCCGTACTGGGCCATCCATCTTGAATTAAACTGTAAAATGATAAGAATTAACAATTAGTTGAAATATGTTAATTCATGCTTGAAGATACAGTACATACATCAACTTCTGTAACTGTAAGCAAACAAAACACATGGTTTTGAACTTTTGAATTCCATAAAAATAGTGATGAGGTAATTCGATCGTTTTTGTCACCCAATTCCATAAAAATCTCTCTAAAACAAGAAAAACACGATAAACTTGTCTATATATTTCAATGGACCGAACGTGTGGCCAAAACCGTCTGAGTTCTTATCTCTTTGTGTTATTGATATAAGACATGAACCAGACTGAGAGAGACAGTTGTAACAAGTGCGTCCATTGAATTTTTTTGGCATCCCTTATAAAACTAATAATGCAAGAGAGAGGCCACCATTATACTCCATAGCTGTTTCTTATTCACCTACTCTCTTGCCTGAACTTGAATCCCATTATAAACATGAGCAACGAAGAAGTAGCCTATGATCTCACTCCGTTGATCAAAGTATACAACGACGGTCGAGTCGAGAGACTCCAAGGCACAGCCACAGTTCCTCCATCAACAGTCCAATCCAAAGACATTGTCATCTCCCAACAACCACCCGTGTCCGCAAGGCTTTACCTCCCCAAATCCACCAAAACCAAACTCCCTCTTCTCGTTTACTTTCACGGCGGAGGCTTCTGCATTAGTAGCGCCTTTTCTCCCACGTATCATAACTACCTCAACTCCTTAGTCTCCGAAGCCAATGTTGTGGCTGTCTCTGTTGAGTACAGGCTTGCCCCGGAGAACCCTCTCCCAGCTGCCTATGACGATTCGTGGGCGGCTCTCAAATGGGTCGCTTCCCATTTTGATGGAACGCGAAACGTTGATGAAGAAGAAGATGACGATTGGCTAAGTAGCTTTGCGGATTCGCAGCGTGTGTTCTTCTCTGGAGACAGCTGTGGAGCTAATATAGCGCACCACATGGGAGTGAGAATAGGCTCTGAGGGGCTGGTTGGTGTTAAGCTGATTGGGGCTGTGTTGGTCGATCCATATTTTTGGGGGGAAGAGCCAATTGGGGGAGAGATCACTGTCCCTGCAGCTAAAAGAGAGTTTATTGCTGCAGTGTGGCGTTTTACCTACCCATCGACTATTGGATCCGATGACCCGCTTATCAACCCTCAGAAGGATCCGAAATTTGGGGAATTGGGGTGTGGGAAAGTACTGGTTTTTGTGGCTGAGTTAGATGTGTTGAAAGACAGGGGATGGTACTATGGGGAGGCGCTGAAAAAGAGTGGATGGAATGGAGTTGTGGAGGTGATAGAAACAAAGGGGAAGGACCATATTTACCATTTGTACGATCCTACCTGTGAGAATGCTGTGGCCATGCAGAAAAAGATAGTCTCGTTCCTGAACTAGTGTTTGTGGTTTTTCCATTGTTGTATTCTACAGCCTACTAAATTCCTATGTTTTATGAGTTTTATGTATGTTTGCTTGAACAATATTTCTCATAATCGTAATCTATTAATTTTTCGATTAACAATGAAAGATCATTCATACAAAAATCCACTGAAAGTGGAAGCCGTTTAGTTATCTAATTGCAGCATGACAAATAGATGAAGACAGAGTTGTAGATAACACACACACACACACTCATATATATATAACTTTGTGTTCAAATGTTAAATTGGAACATATGAATTTGGTGTGAATTGTAATATTCATTGATTATTTACAGAATGGTACAAAGCTTCCTTATAAGATGGACGCAGTAATGAGATACATCACATAAATATGCTATTAACTACATATGGTCCCTAAATTACAGCTATGATATATTTGATAGAGATAATTACAATCACAATATCAATTACGATGAATAGCAAAATCAAATCAAATAAGAAAGTATCTCGACAGAACACTTGTGTGTAACTAGTTATTTATGTAAGTACGAATTCCAAAGAGTTAAACACTACATGAAATTTGTTGTAATCAGGATGGAGCAGATGTCAAATACATCTTTATGAAATTTGTTGTATACATTACAAAAAATAAACATAAAATAAAATTCCACAGCTGCTCCTTATTTGATAGAAAGCTCGTAGGAAGAATTCTAATGTGAAGTTGGAGCTACATATTCCCCATTTTCTTCTATATTTATAGGGCCGATAGCTTGTTGATGGTAAGCATACCAAATGGCTCAAGAAGGCAAGGAAGACTCTGAGAGTTTGGAGTCAATGATATTGCAAGAGGAATTAAAGTTTTACGTTAGCGGAAGTTGTGAAGGCTGTAGATGACTTTCATGAGAAGTACTGCATTGGGAAAGGAGGGTATGGAAAGGTCTACAAGGCAGAGTTGCAATCAGGCCAAGTCATTGCTGTTAAAAGGCTTAACATGTCAGACTCCAATGACATTCCAGCGATCAATCTCCAAAGCTTTCAGAATGAAATCCGAACTTTGACAAGTATCTGGCGCCGGAATATCATAAGGCTCTATGGCTTCTGTTCAAGAAGGGGGGGGGGTGTTGCATTTTCTTACTTTATGAATACTTAGAGAGATGAAGCCTAGGAAAAGCTTTGTATGGAGTTGAAGGTGTTAATGAACTCGGCTGGGCTAATAGGGTCAAAATTGTGCAAGGACTTGCTCATGCACTTTCTTACTTGCATCATGATTGCTCTCCACCAAATGTGCATCGTGGCATAAATGTCAACAATGTATTGCTTGAGTCAGATTTCGAGGTCCGTCTCTTAGATTTCGGAATAGCAAGGTATAGCGAGGTTATTGAGTACTGATTCATCCAACTGGACATATATTGCTGGTTCATTTGGCTACATAGCACCAGGTAATGTAATTTAACTTGTATTTATGGTTCATCTTTTTGCTTATTGGGATATGTTTAAGGTGGCTAGTTTTATTTTTATTGACGTGCAAAGCTTGCATACACTATGCGAGTCATTGATAAATGTGATGTATATAGCTTTGGAGTGGTGGCACTAGAAGTCATGATGGGAAGGCATCCATGGGATATGCTAGAGTCCCAGCTACTAGAATCATCAAAATCAAGGAGGGACTGTTTGGGCTGAAATAAACAATATTAGGCTAAAGGAATTAAAAGCCCAAGCTTGCGAAAGCCATATAACTTTAGGTCGATTAAAGGATAAGCACATGGTGAATTTAAAATCATTTTTGACAGCTAATAGGCATCAGTCCTATGATGGAAGTGACATTAGGCAGAGGGCAACTTATCTCCAACCAAAAAACATTTTTCCATGGCGTAAAGGGGTAAATACTCAAAGCAGATGGTGACTCACCTCACCTCAAAAGCATATATGGAGGAAGAACCTAGCATTCAAGCTGAATGGTCTATAAAAGCAGTAAAGGAAGCAAGCAAAACTCTCTCTCAACCAATTAAACAACTACACTCAACACTGTGTTCAAACTGCTCCAAATCAGAAAACCTTAGTCAACTCAGATTTTACCTTTGTAGTACAACCATAGAAAGTTATCTTTTGTCATGTTTAAAAGCTCTGCTACTTATTCCCTTTGTTGTAGTATCAAATCCCTCCAAGAAAACTAGTTTATATTCCTTTTCCAAGCCTTCAACTACTGTAAAATACAAGGAGAAGTGGCTGCAAAAGGACGAACCTTGCCCGACAAGGTTGTAATCTTGCCCGAGTCTCCTTTATTTGTACTTAAATAAAGTAGATCTGTTATTTATGAATGTTTCATGTAATCCTCTGTCACTTTCAACCCCTTTGATCAAGTTTCCCCTTTTATTAACCCTGTTAAGCTTTCTAAATCTGGTTTATCTGTTGTCAACTTAAATCTGTTAACCAAAGAAATAATTTGATGGACCTCGGACTTTCCTTACTTGGACATACATATTCGTGAGATAAAAGTCCTTGTTTACAGGGTAAGAAAAGAACTTTATACAGACTTTACACATCTGTGAACAATTCATTTGAACTAAAGAAGTCGAACTAACTTGTGGCGCAATCAATCTGTTTACATAAAGTAAAAGAATAATCTGCTATACAAAAGATAGCAATGACACGCTCGAGCTCATATTAGCTTTGATTGTGAGCCTCAAGGCCTAACAAATGCCTCATAAAGGCACCATTCAAACTAATAGCACTCTTCTATTGCAGTACACCAAGCTACAAACCTTGTCCGACAGGCAAGACCCTGGGGAGTTGTGTGAGGGACGGATCTAGCCCGAACAGGGACAATGTAGAATTTCTTCTGAAAGATTTGTTAGATCAAAGGTTGGAGCCGCCAACCAATGCATCTGCAAAGGCAGTGGTGCTAGTAATGACAATTGCATTGGCCTGTATACGAACGCATCTTACGTCCAGACGTACGATGGAATTTACGGCACAAAAACTCTCAGCTCAAACCCTGCCTTGCCTTCCCGAACCGTTTGGTATGTTGACAATCAATAAGTTAATGGCACTATAAAAAGTAAAAGAAAAATATATGACAAGGGGGAGTAGCTCAAACTTCCCCATTAGTATTCCTGCTACAAGCAAATCCATCTAATTTCTCATGTAATACATCTTCAATACCTTAATTACTCATCTGTATTATTCGTGGAATGCGGATTATATGTGTGACAAATTTTCGTAATCATAATGCTTTAAACCGATTATCCACAAGTTCAAATTAAACATTGGAACAGAAAGTTTTATATTTTTCTGAAGAAAAAAAAACACTAAACCAGAGGAAGAAAAAGAAGATAGACAAAATTACAACAATTCGAAAATCCTAAACCTGGTTCAAGAAAGAGACTATCTTCTTCTGCATGGCCACAGCATTCTCACAAGTTAGATCGTCTAGATGGAAACAATGCTCCTCCCCTTTTGCTTCCATCACCTCCACAAACCCATTCCATCCACTTTTTCACAGCACATCCCCGTAATACCATCCCCTTTCTTTCAATACATCTTGTTCCACCACAAAAACTACCACTTTCCCACACCCCAATTTCCCCACTTTTGGATCCTTTTTGGGGTTCATGAGCGGGTCATCAGATCAACTACTCAACGGGTTGACAAAACGGCACATGGCTGCCATAAACTCTCTCATCGTTGTAGGGGGCATTGAGATCTACCCCAACTGCCTCTGACCCCCAGAAATATGGATGGACCAACACAACCCCAATCATCTTAACACCAACCAGCCCCTCCGATCCTACTTTCAATCCTATATGGTGCGCTACATTAGCTTCGGCGCTGTCCCCACCGAAGAACACGCGTTGCGAATCCGCATAGCTAGTTATCCAATCTTCATCTTCTTTTTCACAGCCTTTTCTGTTCCATCAAAATGGGAAGCCGCCCATTTAAGAGCAGCCCATGAATTGTCGTAGGCAGCCGGGACAGGGTGCTCC
The DNA here is from genome assembly GCA_024362995.1 of Heteromeles arbutifolia. Taxonomy (NCBI): domain Eukaryota; kingdom Viridiplantae; phylum Streptophyta; class Magnoliopsida; order Rosales; family Rosaceae; genus Heteromeles; species Heteromeles arbutifolia. The sequence continues at coordinate 13,105,652 of JANCRC010000002.1, read as the reverse complement.
GGGGCAAGCCTGTACTCAACAGAGACAGCAACAACATTGGCTTCAGAGACTAAGGAGTTGAGGTAGTCGTGATACGTGGGGGAGGAGGCGCTTTGGATGCAGAAGCCACCGCCGTTTAAGTAAACGAGAAGATGGAGTTTGGTGGCAGCGGATTTGGGGATGTAGAGCCTTACAGATATTGCTGGTTGTTGGAAGATGAGAATGTCTTTGGATTGGACTCCGGTTTCAGGTTATGTTGATGGAGAAACTGCGGTTGTGCCTAGGAGTCTCTCGACTCAACCATCTTTGTATACTTTTGTATACTTTATCCAACAACCTCAACTAGAGACGTTTTCAAACGGGTTATGTCTTTACCGTTAGAGACACCGCTATATCTTGGAGATCTACTAAGCAAATGCTAGTTGCGACTTCTTCGAACCATGTTGAGATTCTCGCCTTGCATGAAGCCTCACGTGAGTGCTTTTGGTTTAGAGTAGTTATGGAACATATTCGAAGCACTAGTGGTCTTACCACCGTTGGTAATCTTCCTAAGATGATTTTTGAAGATAATGCAGCATGTATCGAGCAGTTAAAGAAGGGATACATCAAGGGCGACAACACCAAACACATAGCACCGAAGTGCTTTTATTCTCACCAGCAACAACAGTATCACAACATTGAAGTCAAGCAAATACGTTTCCAGGACAACCTGACCGATCTCTTTACCAAGTCATTGCCCAAGTCTACTTTTTAGAAGCTCGTCCAAGAAATCGGTATGCGTAAATTATCTGAGTTGAATTGCTTGTAGTTCTCTTATTTGGAAGTTATGTCTAATTCAGGGGGAGTATTCCGAAGCATACTCACTTGATCTTTATGTACTCTTTTTCCTACGATTATGAGCATTTTTCCCACTGAGTTTTTGCTACCTAACGAGGTTTTGATGAGGCACCCATCCTGGGATGATCATACTCTTTTGAGTTCACTACTTTTGTCCTGTTTGACGTTTGTTTTAGACATTATGCATACTTCTCACTTTTCTCCTTAGTCTATGGGTTTTCACCTGCCTTAGGTTTTACTCTAGCGAGGTTTTATGAGTTTTACTATCAATGCATACTTTCTTTTAACTTTGACACTCACATTCGCCCGTTGTGCCGATGACTTCATCAATTGTTCTACCTCAACTGCTGAAGACCTGATGCGACATTTTGTTTGAGTATTTACACACTCAAGGGGGAGTGTTACAGTCCTATTAGATTAGGAATGTGATTGTGTAAATCTTAGTGTATCTAGGGATATCTTAGAATATTCCCTTTAGTAGATATTATCTTATTAGAGTTGTAATCCTATTATGGTGCATTTGTTGCACCGGACTATTTCGGACTGGACTAGCTTCAGGGACTAAGTTGGATTGATTTAGTGAAGCGTTTGGTAAAATGTTGGACTAAAAAAATATGACTCTAATATTATATTATTTAATCTATATCTATAATATTTTATTATTAATTTAATCTATACTACTAATATTTATTATTAGTTTATCATTTTTCGTTTTCTAGAATCATCTTCTAGACTTCCTCTATCCAAACCTATCATCTTTTACTCCGCCCACTTCCTCTATCTAAACCTCCCAAATACCCCACAGAACTATATTCGAAATTTCTAATAAATCAGACCCTTGAATCAGAACCCAAAATCCCGAAAAAAAAAATCAAATCCTTCACTCTCAGAAAACTCTATTCGCCATGGCCGTCGCCTGTCAAGCTCTCCACCTTTGTCTTCCGGCGAGGGCCCAGGCGGATCAGAGGTGAATCAGACGACAGCGAGACAATGGTGATGATTCTGGGGTTTCGTTCGAATGAGATAACGATGAGAGATTGGGCTTTCCGGTTAACGTTCGGGGCGATGAGAGAGTGGTGGTGGTCTGGTGGCGATCTCGCCAAAGTTGGTGAGTATAACCGGTGGTAACTCTCGGTGTTCGTGAGAACAAAGAGTAGATAAAGGACGCGATGCGAAGGAGAGGAAGGGAAGGTCTTAGCAATCCCATGGGTATTGGGGTGTCTCGCTAAGAACTCCTAGCGAAGGAGTTTGTCCGTGCGAGTCCCTTTAGTCCCATTAAACATAATCCCGGTACTGAACAAACAGATGACTGGACTAACAGTTCGTCCAGTCTAGTCCAGTGATGCTTAATGAGGGCAAACAAACGCCCCGTAAGGATTTAACATATCCTACTACTATAAATAAAGGCACAATGGGGTGATATAACACACACATCAGAATTACATCTCTCTCTTGCCGTTGGCCATCTCCCTTCAGTCAATTAGACCTACAACAAATTGTAATATATATATATATATATATAGCGTTTAATAATTATTATGTTTTTAGTTTGGCTCTATTTTTCCATTTTGAGATCTTATGGAAATGAGGAAAACGAGGAATGAAGAAGGTTGATTGGAGAAATAAGAAGGAAGCAAGAATGAATGAAATCAAAACCATCAAACTACTTGTACATACATACATACATACATATATATATATATATATATATATATATATATGAGCGGATCCGTGACATCATATTTTTTTACATCAAATTTGACACAAGTTTTAAACCGTTAGATTATCCTGCTATCAATGGCTAAGATTTAGTCTGATAGATAATTAATTATTATTAATATTCCTTCATAAGAAATAATTATTACTTCTGAAGCCATGGACGATTCTTGCGATTTCGCTGAGTCTTCAGTTCATCCCTCCTAGTAGCCTGAGCAGCCTTGAGAATTCTGAAGCCATGGACGATTCTTGGCACGAAAAAATGCCGAAGAAAACCCCGTCAGCCACTCCAAGAAGGCGAGAAGCATACAAATACGATCTGTTCCTGAATTTAATGGGAATTTGGTTTCTCCATTTTAATAATTTCATTGGGCATCTTGGAAATGTTTTAATTAATTAATTGCTTAATTGTTCGTGTAAATTAGTGGCCTGACCATCTAGTTAGTATAAAGGCTTTCCTCTTATTTGTGTTAACAAATATTATTTGGTTAAAGGATTTCCTTTGTTTTTTAGTTTTTGGTGATTTTTTTTTATTTTTTTTTATTTTTGGTTAAATGAATGAGAAAATTTCAACAGTCAACGCTCAGAGGCTTCATTTTGTATCGACTAGAAATAAATGGACTATGAGACATTTTGGAACTTAATAATCGACCTTATTGTGCCGTCCAATGCATATTTCTTCGCTGCAGTACCCCACCCACCCACACACACACACATCTCATGTAGTTGTTTTAGTCTGTTTCATAACTATTTCGTTTTGAATTTTTAGTTTTTAGTTTTTCTGTTTAATATATAAGTATTTGGAGAAAGAAGGGTGATGGAAGAGAAGGGAAGTAAATTAATTAAAAAGAAATGATGAAAACTAAATCTTAAAAGTAAAAACGACTTAAAATAACCCTTTAAGCTCTCCTCACGTAATCTTCAAAAGGTACGATACTTGGACCTTGGATTGAACTCTTTAAGCTGTCCTCATGTTTGGTCTACATTTGTTGGCATGACTTCTTTGACCTACGTTGATCTTAATCAAAACACTATCCAATCAGAATTCCCAGAATTTATATTTGAATGCCAAAACTTGACGTTCTTGGATTTGTCTCAAAATCAACTGACTGGCCAAATACCAGACCTAGTATTTACCAAACTGGGCAAGCTTGAGTACTTAAATCTCACCCATAACCAAGGTTCTAAAAAACGCTAAGCGCTAGCGGGCGGCGGGCTAGTGTCTAGCGCCTAGGCGGCCTAGGCGGATTTAGGTAAATTTCTTGTATATCTTGTAAATAAGTGCATATTGACACCTAAAAAATATATCTATATATATATACTTGTATGGATAATAAAATAATGATAAAATGCAAATTAGGTACACTATTTCCATAAGTATTGGATGAACTTGTAGTTAATCCATCATATGCAAATTAGATGCACCATTTCCATAAGTATACCACCATGAAACCAAAAAAGAAAAAAACACACAATTAATAAATAAAAAAATGTAAAAAAAAAACCTCCTAGGACCGCCTAGGGCCGCCTAGCCCGCCTATCCCGCCTAGGCAGCTGCCTAACCCCAACCTGATTTGCCCAAAAACGCCTCGGTTGATAAGCGCCTAGGCGCCGCTTAGGACATTTTTTAGAACATTGCCCATAACCTATTCCAAGGACCGTTGCCTTCACATTTTCCCAAGCTCAAACACTTTCATTTAGCAGGGAATAACTTCAGTGGCCCAATTCCAACTACCATAGGTCAACTCAGGGAGCTTCAGTTCCTTGATCTTGGAAAGAATTCCTTAAACTCTTCAATCCCTTCTGATCTTGGCCATTGTACCGACCTCACGTACTTGTCCCTGGCTTCCAATTTTATTAGTGGGGAACTTCCTAGTCAAATTGGAAATCTACAGTTGCTACTCAAACTAAACGTGAGCAGGAACCATTTGACGGGAGTGATCCCTCTGGGTATCAGCAATTTCACACAGATTGAGATTCTCGATTTGTCTAATAACAATTTGACAGGGTCAATATCATCTATGCCCACAATGTTTGAGAATTTACTTGCTTGTTACGAATTGGATTTCAGCAGCAATATGCTCTCGGGAGCGATACCTTCAAACTTGGGCAAGCATACAAGATTAGAGATTTTCAATGTATCACACAATCATCTTTTAGGCGAAATCCCATCAGAATTTTCCAACATGGTTTCACTAATCATCTATGACTTTTCTTATAACAACCTCAGAGGGCCAATTCCAACTTGTGGCATTTTCCGAATGGCACTAAGGGATGCTTTTGTCGGAAACTATGGCATGTGGAGAGATGCTAAGGGAATGGCTGCTTGTAGTTCCTCCGGCGACATCAATAGTGTCGTTGGTGTCACCATATTCTTTTTGGGTGTTGGCGTGGTTGCAACTATCGTTGGTTTCTTTATCTTGTTAGTATTACGCAAGAGATCCAAGCTCCGGCCTCAGGAAATCAAAACTTCTCAGAACTTTGAGAATTTTGAATCAATGATATTGCAAGAGGAAGTAAAGTTTACATTTGGGGAAGTTGTGAAAGCCGTAGATGACTTTCATGGCAAGTACTGCATCGAGATAGGTGGATTTGGAAGAGTATACAAGGCAGAGTTGGAGTCAAGCCAAGTTGTTGCAGTGAAGAGGCTTAACACGGTAGACTCTAATTACATTCTAGCAATTAATCTTCGAAGTTTTGAGAATGAAATCCGAACTTTGATAAGTATCCGACATCGCAACATCATAAGGCTATACGGCTTCTTTTCCTGGAGGGTTTGCATATTCTTGCTTTATGAATACTTTGAGAGAGGCAGTCTGGGAAAATCGTTGTATAGGGTTGAAGGGGTTACCGAACTTGGCTGGGCTACTAGGGTCAAAATTTTGAAAGGACTTGCTCATGCACTTTCTTACTTGCACAATGACTGCTCTCTGCCAATTGTGCATTGCGATGTAACTGTCAACAATGTATTACTCGATCAAAATTTCGAGTCTCGACTCTCAGATTTTGGAACTGCAAGACTGTTAAGTATTAATTCATCCAATTGGACACATATTGTTGGTTCATTTGGTTACATGGCACCAGGTAATGAAACACTTAAACTTGTACATTTTAAGTTCATGTTAATTTCAGCATCTTAAGATACTGTTTATTTATTTTTACATGCAGAGCTTGCATTGACTATGCGGGTCATGGATAAGTGTGACGTCTATAGCTTTGGAGTTGTAGCACTAGAAGTGATGATGGGAAAGCACCCTGGGGATATGCTAGAATCCCAACTATTAGAATCGTCAAGATTATCTCAGGACAATGTAGGGTTGCTTTTGAAAGATGTGTTAGACCAACGGCTTGAGCCTCCGACCGATGAATTGGCAAAGGCAGTGGTGCTTGTGATGAGTTTAGCATTGGCTTGTACACGTGCGCATCCCAGATCTCGACCTCCGATGTCTTTTGTGGCACAGAAACTATCAGCTCAAGCCCTGCCTTGCCTTCCTGAACCATTCGGTATATTATGAGCATCAACAAGCTAATGGGGCTGGGGCTACAAGCTAATGGAAGCTAGGAGCCGAATTCTATGTTTACTTGACCTGTAAGATTGGCACGTAATGGCCATTGCTTTTGTTTCATGTTTATCTATGCTTGAAGCTATTAATCATAATATGCATCAACAAAACAACATTCAGAGTGTGTTTAATAACTATTTCACTTATAGTTTGCTTTATTTTTTCTGTTTGAGATCTTTTAGTCCACGAATAAAAGAAATATGCATCAATCATACAGCTCACGTAATCAAAGCCAATGATACTTACTAATATTATTAAGCAAGAAATTCAAATAGAACAACGTATTTATATAATTATTTGAGATTTTCATTTTTTTTTCTTGTCCGTGTCAGATATTAAATAAAAGAAAATTTACATTACTAGGGAGAAGAAGAGTTTTTTTATTTTATTTTAATTTTTATTGATAAACCCTCGCAAACCCTCAGATCCATGACACCCAGAAGCCGGGAAAAGAAAGCCCTAAACCCAAATCCCGAAAGTCTCAGGCACCGAGGCACTGAGCACTTAGACCCCTCAGAAGTCCGAAGCACTCACCCGCCGTGCCCGAAACGCCAACTTCGCGATCTCCATAGGAGACATCAGAAGGGCCGCCGCCAAGAGCGTCGGCGATTTGACCCAGAAGCGACGGACGGACCAGATCGATCCATGGGGAGAGGAAACCCCGAAGAAGACTTGTGTCAGCCGCCCGGAGAAGCTACCCGAGAAGTAAGGCTTCAAATTTCGGTTGTCTTGCATATCTCTGTGTGATTTTGGTTCTCCATTTCTGGATGGATTTTGATTTCTTTGATTTCTGGGTTGGCTAATTTATGTGCTTATTTTATTTATTTATACAGATTTGAGATGTTGGGTGAGATTTTCAATGTCGATTCGGTTGCTGCGGTTGAGGGGATTAAAGCCCAGTTTCAGCAACATTTGCCCCCACAGTGTTTAACGGATTGGTATTTTCTTTTGTTTGGTTGCTGAGAAAATGAAATTTGGCTGTTATGTAATGATCGTTTTTATCTCTATTTTTAGGAGATTCAGTATGATATTTTTTAAAGAAATTTTCTTTTTTATTTGATTGTTTGGTTGCTGAGAAAATGAAATTAGGCTAGTGTAGAAATTGGTCTTTTTTATCTCGATTTTTAGGAGATTCACATATGGTATTTTTTCTTTTTTAAATTTCTTTTTGTTTAACTGTTTGGTTGCTGGGAAAATGAAATTAGGTTATTTATAGAAGTTGATCGATTTTTTCTAACTCGATTTATAGGAGGTTTACATATGGTCACTTGGCTCAGCTGAAGTTTGTTATGCCTGAGGTGATTGAAATAAAGAAAGTGCTTATTAAGGATGAGAGAACCAGTTGTCTGAAGCCGGATCTTCATGTCACCATCAATGCTGATGCATTGGAGACTGATGGCAAGGCAAAACCCGAAGGTGGTGGGAGTATGCATTTGAGGAAGTCATTTGATAAGCAGCTTGCTGATCTTTCAAAATCCCATCTTGAGGTATCCCCAATACTCAGTTTCTGATATGGCATCACTAATATGGTTTAATTTGTTGAGTTCTCTATGTAATTTTAATCGAACGGTAATCTGGGAAGTTATTGGTGTCAAGATTTTCTCTTCATCAGTTTAACATTCTATTTCTTGAACTACTTTCTGAATAACATGAGGTCTAACTATGCTTAATATGATTTCAGGATTATGAAATTCCAGAAGAAACTCTCCCCCAGACATTTGGTCCTACAAAGCAAGATATGTGATCAGATACGGACAAGCTTCCCTATGTCATCATCTCAGGGTGATGAAATTTCAGATATGGTCAAGCTTCCCTTGTCATCATCTCAGGTTGGATGTTCCTTTTCTAAAATGGTAAATGGGGAGAGATTTTTCAATGTGCCCGGAACACGGGGTGATACATCACTGTGTCCCTATACAAGTGTTGAGATTCTTGTGTTAAAAAAGTAATAACATAAAAAATAACATTTCCCACCACTTATATAATAACATGTGGTGTACCACTTGTGTTACGGGCACAAGGAAAAATTTCTCATAAATGGAAACTTCATCAAATGGGTTACTACGTAGGTAGAATTAGGCCTTGGGGTTAGAAGATGGTTTACAACTTTACACGCTTCACTTCCTTTAGGCCCTTTGGGAATGTATAGAAGTTGGAATATCATAACATGTTTTCCTTTATTTTATTTTTATTTTTTTCAGTTTCGCGTCGATCAATTGTCATTCAAGATTGCATAGTTTTGATGTTTTACTGTGATTTGGTTTTACAGGTATCTTTCCTGTTACTGTATATGGAGCTTTCCTACCCCCAACATATATTCATCGACTCCATGCTTTGTGTGCATATATACGGTGCCTTTTTGTTGCTCCCTGCATGCTGGTCATGTGGCCATCGTTTGATGTAATACTAGCAGATCAGGTTTCTGTTGTCATCCCACTGCTGGAGCTTAAGAAGGCAACAAAGGTATTCGCACCCATTTCGTACGAATTGTTATCTGGTAGCATCTGGTAGTATAGTTGTATAATGCATTACATCTTTCTGTCCATGTTTTGTTTTACTGTCATTTTCCGGTTTTATTGTTGGCTCAACACACGACTCTTTGGGTAAGGATGGGTGGGGTTGCAGAGGGAGCGAGGGACTCTCAACAGAGGTCAGCTCCATGGTATGTTTGCTTTTTTGTGTTTTTGAATTCGAATTTTTGAGTTCGATTTCAATTTATGTGTGCTATAGAGCGTGAGGGATGGCAGCAACATCAGCAGCTACCTTTTCCACCGGAACCAATTGTTCCCTCGGCCACAAAGCGGTGTGGTTTCAACAGTCAAAGCCTTGTGCTTTGAGGTTCAACTCCCAAAACCCTCTCAAGAGCTCAAGGCGACCACATCTTTCAATTGTGAATTAGGAAAGATTCAATGCCTGATAAAATGTATCGTGTGCTGATCAATGTACTAAAATACAGCATCAACTTCTGCAATAAACTGACTCAAATTTAGACTATGTCATGGAAGTATCTAACTCGGTTTTGACTGATTTTGGGTTTTAAGTGTTTGACTTAAAAAAATGCATCCTAGATTTTGGTACAGAAATAATATCCAAATATTGATACCTTATACCGCATATATAGTTCAAACTACAATGAAGGTGTGTTTGATTGGTTCAATATCGGTGAACCTACCCTTACTGCTTCTTTTTCACTTACAATTACAATAAGCTTCTTCTGCTGAATTTGTTTATGCATAGGCTTGATAAAATAAATCCTGCACTTTTTGCTGCGATCAATTTGTTTTTTGATTTGGTGAATTCTTGCATTGTTTTCCACTGAAGAGGATTTGAGCATTAATATTGTCAATAATGGTGAGACTACTGGTTTTTCTTCAACATTCATTGTGCATCATTTGATTATTTGGACTTTGGACTAAATTGTTGAAGCTGATTTTGTCATGGATACAATGTGCAGTTTTTGTTATGGATGGTCACACTTTTGAGATGTATACCAGCTCATTCAACAAGAGGACATCTGGCAGACCAAAGAAGCTGTCTCGGTGCAGCACACCCTCCTCAATCAAATTTTGACAAGGAGGATCCAGTGAACCATGGAATTGGTGATGATCCAAAGAGTTAAACTGGTTTAATTCTACTATACACTGTACGTTGATGATTGCTTCAGTAAAAAATCGATATTTTCGGTATACTAGAGATGGCTGTTAGAAAATGCATGAGTGTTCACTAAACTAAAATACACTTCTCAGATTGCTGTGGTTATTGGTTTGGATTTAACTTTTTGACCTTGGTGCCCTTGACTTTTCAGGTGAAACTTTTTAAGCAACTTGATTACTTGCAAAATTTTGTTAACTGAACATTTAATGCCCTTCCTTCGAATCAAGTTAAAGGTAGGACCACTAAATTATACTATTTTCATCGTGTCTTTATCCCCTTGCTGAACACAATGGAGTGAATTGTCTTCATTTGCATTCTTGTGTTTGAACTTGCAAGTCAGTTTATGCTAAATAATATTTATTTTTTGTTGTCTTCGATTCTCATGAGTTGTGCCTTATTGTCTATTTTTAGATTTCATTTAGACTCATAAACTGAGGTATTATGTATGGCATTATGTATGTCCAAGAAGAATGATCGATTAGCTATCATAAAATAATGTGGTCTGTGTATGTAAATAGGACAATGTGGTCTCTGTGTATATTATGTACTTGCACATCAAGTATGTAAGTAGTACCATATGTACTGTTTCAATCCCGCAACATGGCGCAGGCATTTTTTGGTAGTAATATCTATAACACCTTCAAGGTTTTTCTGAATTTCTTTTGTTTTTTGGTCGCAAGGCTTTTCTATATTTCAGTTGCTTTTTATTATATGCATATGTTTGTGGTTCCTGATTTTTGAATTTCTACGGGGATTTGGCAAACTTGTCCATTCTATTAGCTAATTGGCTAATTTTGTCAAGTGTGAAAATGTTTGCAAATTTGTCCATTTGAATTTCTAATTAATTGTTACATGAAGATTTTGCTAGTGTTTTGGTAAAGATATGATGAACTCGGTTCACTTGCTGCTGCAGCTGCTTGCTCTATTAGAAAATTACTCATCAGAACATCTGCTGCACTCTTCTACATCATCTTTTCTTTTTGTTTGTCGTGTTTGCGTGTGACACGTTTCCATGCCTTAACCCATACGCTGGGGCTGGACTTTGTTCAGTCTGCGCAAATGGATGGGGCCAGGGGAAGACTAGACCGCGTCAATCAACATTAGCACCCCACAGCAAGGTTTAGAAACTTTAAGCTTAAAGAAAGGTTTAGAAACTTTAAGCGTAACACCTCCGAAATTTCACCTAGTTTAGATTTATTTACGGAGCTAAAAATATATGTTAACTGAGGTTAATTGAATATAACAAATCATGGGTTGGTTCGATATGAAAATTTCGTCAATTTGATCATGCAGCAAGACATAGGATCCAGAATGAGATCTAAAACTAGTACTCAAATTTGCACCCTACGTTAGATTTGGTCTCAACACATCGTCAAGCTAAAAATTCTTTGAGAGTAAATTGAGTAATGCAACACTTACCATCTATTTGTACAATCACTCTAATAGAGGTAGGGCTCGCCAACATTGTGGATTTCATCTCTATTAGAGAGATGGTACAAATGATGGTGCAAATAGATTTTTTTTTAAACAAACAATATTATCTACACTAAGAGGGAGGGGGTGGACTTAGCCTCACAATGGGATAGCAATAATGTGGTTCAAATTCGCCTTTGGCTAGAATCGAACTTAAGACATTTCACTTAAAAATGAAGAGAAATACTACTAGACTATAGTATTAAGAATAACATTTTTTTATTTTTTATACAGAGTTTAACGGCATGAAACTATTGTGCACACTTTGATAATTCTGACATTAAAGGTACATTATGGTAGACTAATTGAAAATATCTAGTTAAATAGTATCAAGTCTTTGGTCAACAATGATAATAAACAGCAACCTACCCTTACTGCTTCTTTTTCACTTATAATTACACTTACAATTACAATAAGCTTCTTCTGCTGAATTGTTAATTTAATTTGATTTTTCATCATATAGTTGATTAGTTTTTAATTAAAATTCAACCTTTTTACTTTAACACTTTAAGAATCCATATACTTCGCCAAATTGCAATCAGATTAGGATTGCATATAATCTTACATGAAAAATATTTTGCTATTTGCGTGATAGTTGATAAATATCTATATAATTAAGTTGTTTATTTTCTCAAGACACGCTCACTGATCACATGGGTTTTTATTTTTAAGCGAATAGAGTATGGATCACAACACTCACTTCAGTTTTGAGTGAATGTGGTAATTGGATTTTTTATTTTATGGCTGTCATATTTTTGTATTGATTTTCTGATATCTACAATATCCTTTAACATATTCTCAAAACTGATTTTGCTCTTCTGTCCATTATATGGACAAAGTTAATTTCTCCTAAATTACGTTCAATTATTTGCCAATTTCTTTACTGTTGTGCCAGTATTTTGCTAATTTTAAAAGCTCTGAATTGCTAATGAATATACCTTTTTTTATGGTCAGAATTTTGGTTCATTGGCGGAACAAATTGGTTACTTGACATTTTGAGGTATATAATTTGCTATACTTTTGTTTCAGTTTATTCAGTTAGATAAAGAGTGGATATGTGTTTGCTATATGCGAAGTATCTTTTGTATGTACATATCAAATCTTATGTTGAAAAATCAGGTTTCTACTAATTAGAATTGCTAATTCTTTTACTAAGAATTTGTTTTTACACACCATATTGGCTCTTCTTCATGTAAGTATATAGCGTGAGTATGTAGAATGTCATGTTTGTGTGTCAATCGTATGATTCTGCATGAGAATTACAGAGTGACAGCATGTCGCAATGGTGTAAATGCAACTTTGTTCTTGGTTTGTGTGTAAAACTTAGTCCACTTGGTGAATTGTTTCCCATTCTTTTAAGCTTCAGTGTTTGAGTCACGTTAGATTGTTGAGGAATTCATCAAAAAGGCTTCCAGATATAGCTGCTTTCTTACTTCCAAGGTTCATGCATATTTCTCCATTTTTTAATCGATTATTTTTTTTTAGATACATTTTCTTTTCTGTTTTAAATTATTGCATTCAAGGCTGACTTTGTTATTTTAACTCTGCAATTCAAACACAAGTTTCTAAAATATAATGTTCTTTGAAACTTTTCTTAATTCTAAAATATAATGTTTGCATGCCTGCAATCATGTGAATTGAGGCTAAAACTGATACGAAGTTTGATGAGAGCAATTCAACGATTTAAATTAGTTTTCTAATCACATCAGTTACTCTGTCAAAAGAAAAGAAAAAAGAGCATCTCTTTCATCAATCATACTCGACATGCATCTTAGTGTACATACAGTTCTCAGTTTTCTGTCTTCCTTTATTCTTTTAATTTTTGTGTGTGTATTTATCTATGTATACACACAGATCTCGGATAAAGCAAAGCTCTAGATGTTTATTAATTCTAATAAACTGATTAGACGAATAAACGTTCAACTTGGCTAAGTCTATTGATATTATCGTATTAGTGGGAATGATATGGTTGGAAATATTGTGTATATTTTTATGCATAGGCTTGATAAAAATAAATCCGGCACTTTTTGCTGCGATCAATCTTTTGTTTTTTGATTTGGTGAATTCTTGCATTGTTTTCCACTGGAGAGGATTTGAGCATTAATATTGTCAGTAATTGTGAGACTACTGGTTTTTCTTCAAAATTCATGTGCATCGTTTGATTATTTGGATGCAAGTGTTTTGGTAAAGATATGATGAACTCGGTTCACTTGCTGCTGCTGCTGCTTGCTTTATTTGAAAATCACTCATCGGAACATCTGCTGCACTCTTCTACATCATCTTTTCTGTTTGTTTGTCGTGTTTGCTTGTGACACCTTTCCATGCCTTAACCCACACGCTGGGGCTGGACTTTGTTCGGTCTGCGCAAATGGATGGGGCCGCGGGAGGACTAGACCGTGTCAATCAACATGGGCACCACACAGCTCTTTATTGATTTGATCTCAACACATACTTTGAATTAAATATGTTGGATCCATATGTGTGTCGCATCATCAAATTAACAATTTTTATAATGTAATGCTACACTTACCATCTAGCCCGCCAACACGTGTGGGTCTCATCTTTATTAGAGATGATAGAATGATAGTGCAAATAGTTGGTAAGAATAACATTTTTATTTTTATTTTTTTTACGGAGTTTAACGGCATAAAACTATTATGCGCATTTTGATAATTCTGTCTTCAAAGGTACGTTAGGGTAGACTAATTGAAAATCATCTAGTTAGTTAGTATCAAGTCTTTGGTCAACAATGATAGATGGTAAACGGCAACATCATCATACAAGTAATTACTATTCAGTCTTTGCGCGAATGAATGCTTTGAAGCAGCATAAATATTGCTTGACTGGAAAAATAATAGAGCAACCCTGCTAAGCTTGAAAAGTAACACCATGAAAAGAGTTCAGATGCTCCCGTTTCTCCTTCAACTTTTCTTGCTCTCCCTGCTTTCATCAAAGGCCGCCACCTCCTCACAGATGACGCAGGCGGAAGCTCTGATAACCTGGAAGAAGAGCTTCAACTTAAATTATTCAACTTATTCTCTCGATTCATGGTCCCTCGCCAACCTCAACAACCTTTGCAACTGGACTGCCATTGTCTGTGACCGCGATACCAAAACAGTTTCCAAAATAGATCTCTCCATGTTGGGGATCTCAGCCACACTAACCGACTTCAACTTCACCCCATTTCTTAATCTCACTCACTTCAACCTCAGTCAAAACTATTTTGGAGGGCCTATACCATCTGCCATTGGCAACCTCTCTAGGCTGACAGTCTTGAACTTGGGCAACAACCATTTTGGGCAAGAAATACCCGCGGAGATTGGCCTCTTAACAGAGCTAGAGTATCTAAGTTTCCATAACAACAATCTCAATGGTACAATCCCCTACCAGCTCAGCAATCTCCAAAAGGTACAATTTTTGCTTCTTGGAGAAAACTACTTGAAAACTTCAAACTGGTCTAAATTTTCAGGCATGCATTCCTTGACATACCTTGATCTTAATCAAAACTTTATCCATTCAGAATTCCCAGAATTTATATTTGAATGCCAAAACTTGACGTTCTTGGATTTGTCTTATAATCATTTGACTGGCCAAATACCAGAACCAGTATCTACCAAACTGGGCAAGCTCAAACACCTTCATTTAGCATGGAACAGCTTCAGTGGCCCAATTCCTGAAGATATTGGTTTGTTATCTGGTCTTCAAAGTATCAACTTGAGAAGTAATTCCCTTGAAGGAAAAATTCCAACTAGTATAGGTCAACTCAGGGAGCTTCGGTTCCTTTATCTTGGAATGAATTCCCTTAACTCTTCAATCCCTTCTGAGCTTGGCCGTTGTACCGACCTCACGTACTTGTCCCTGGCTTCCAATTTTCTTAGTGGGGAGCTGCCACAGTCCTTGTCCAATTGGAGTCTAGTTGTCCATTTGAATCTTCGAAGCAATAGCTTCAGTGGGAATATTCCACCTGAGCTTGGGCAGTTGACAAATTTGAATTATCTAAGCCTAGACTCTAATGATTTTGGTGGGGAACTTCCTAGTCAAATTGGAAATCTAAACTTGCTACACACACTAAACGTGAGCAGGAACCATTTGACAGGAGTTATCCCTCGGAGTATCTACAATTTCACTCAGATTGAGTTTCTCGATTTGTCTAATAACAATTTGACAGGGGTAATACCACCTAAAGTCAGCAGCAATTTCTTCTGGGGATTAGAGATTTTCAATGTATCACACAACCATCTGTCGGGGGAAATCCCACCAGAATTTTCCAACATGGTTAGACTAACCACCTATGACTTTTCTTATAACAACCTCACAGGGCCAATTCCAACTTGTGGCATTTTCCGAAAGGCTCCAGCTGATGCTTTTATCGGAAACTATGGCATGTGGAGAGATGCAAGGGGAATGGCTGCATGTAATCCCTCCGGCGACAATTCGAAAAGAAAAAACGACATCAATAGTGTCGTTGTTGTCATCGTATTCTTTTTGGCTTTTGGCGTGGCTGCAACTATCATTGCTTTCTTTCTCTTATTAGTATTACGAAAGAGATCCAAGCTCCGGCCTCAGGAAATCAAAACTTCTCAGAACTTTGAGAATTTTGAATCAATGATATTGCAAGAGGAAGTAAAGTTTACATTTGGGGAAGTTGTGAAAGCCGTAGATGACTTTCATGAGAAGTACTGCATTGGGATAGGAGGATTTGGAAGAGTATACAAGGCAGAGTTGGAGTCAGGCCAAGTTGTTGCAGTTAAGAGGCTTAACACGGAAGACTCTAATGACATTCCAGCAATTAATCTCCAAAGTTTTGAGAATGAAATCCGAACTTTGATAAATATCCGACATCGCAACATCATGAGGCTATACGGCTTCTGTTCAAGGAGGGGTTGCATTTTCTTGCTTTATGAATACTTTGAGAGAGGCAGTCTGGGAAAATCATTGTATGGGGTTGAAGGGGTTACTGAACTTGGCTGGGCTACAAGGGTCAAAATTTTGAAAGGACTTGCTCATGCACTTTCTTACTTGCACAATGACTGCTCTCCGCCAATTGTGCACCGCGATGTAACTGTCAACAATGTATTACTCGATCAAAATTTCGAGCCTCGGCTCTCAGATTTTGGAACTGCAAGACTGTTGAGTACTAATTCATCCAACTGGACACATATTGTTGGTTCATATGGCTACATGGCACCAGGTAATGAAACACCTAAACTTGTACATTTTAAGTTCATATTAATTTCAGCATCTTAAGACACTGTTTACTTTTTTTTGACGAGCAGAGCTTGCATTGACTATGCGGGTCACAGATAAGTGTGATGTATATAGCTTTGGAGTCGTAGCACTAGAAGTGATGATGGGAAAGCACCCTGGGGATATGCTAGAATCCCAACTATTAGAATCGTCAAGATTATCTCAGGACAATGTAGGGTTGCTTTTGAAAGATGTATTAGACCAACGGCTTGAGCCTCCAACCGATGAATTGGCAAAGGCAGTGGTGCTTGTGATGAGTTTAGCATTGGCTTGTACACGTGCGCATCCCAGATCTCGACCTCCGATGTCTTTTGTGGCACAGATACTATCAGCTCAAGCCCTGCCTTGCCTTCCTGAACCATTTGGTATTATGAGCATCAACAAGCTAATGGGGCTGGGGCTACAAGCAAATGGAAGTTAGGAGCCAAATTCTATGTTTACTTGAGCTGTAAGATTGGCACATTATGCATAATGGCCATTGCTTTTGTTTCATGGTTATCTATGCTTGAAGCTATTAGTCATAATATATATCAACCAAACAACATTCAGAGTGTGTTTAATAACTATTTCATTTTTAGTTTGCTTTATTTTTCCTGTTTGAGATCCTTTGGCCCCCGAATAAAAGAAACATGCATCAATCATACAGCTCACGTAATCAAAACTAATGATACTTACTAATATTATTATCAAGCAAAAATTCAAATAGAATAAGGTATTTATATAATTAATTGAGATTTCCCTCTTTTTTTTTCTTATCTGTGTCTAATTCAGATATTAAATAAAAGGAAATTTAAATTACAAGGGAGAAGAAGAGGTTTTTTTTTTTAATTTTTATTAGTAAATTTGTTTATATCTGCTCACTAAATTGTTAATTTGGGACGTGAGATATTGGACTCCGAGCCCAATAAACAAACGAGTGCTCCACCCACCCAGCCTACTCTAAGAAAAATGCGAGAGCCGACGGATCTATTTGCCGGGAAGCAACGGTTCACGCCAGTGCCAGTTTCCCGCCATAGAAACCCCCGTAAATACCGAAAAACCCTCAAACTCCCCACTGATTCTTCTTCTTCCTCGTCTTCTTCATCTCCTCCTCTGTGACTGCAGCCCCTCAAGGTCTCACCTTTTCGATTCCGAATCCCGCATTTCGTTTTATCTCGGCAATGAGTTCCTCGCGAACCTCAGATCGAGGACACCCAGAAGCCGGGAAAAGAAAGCCCTAAACCCAAATCCCTCGAAAGTTTTAGGCAACGAGGCACTGAGCACCCAGACCCCTCAGAAGTCCGAAGCACTCACCCGCAGTGCCCGAAACGCCAACTTCGCGCTCTCCATAGGAGACATCAGAAGGGCCGCCGCCAAAAGCGTCGGCGATTTGACCCAGAAGCGACGGACGGACCAGATCGATCCATGGGGAGAGGAAACCCCGAAGAAGACTTGTGTCAGCCGCCCGGAGAAACTACCCGAGAAGTAAGGCTTCAAATTTCGGTTGTCTTGTATATCTGTGTATGATTTTGGTCCTCCATTTCTGGGTGGATTTTGATTTCTAGGTTGGCTAATTTATGTGCTTATTTTATCTATTTATGCAGATTTGAGATGTTGGGTGAGTTTTTCAATGGCTTGGACACTTCAATTCGGTTGTTGCGGTTGAGGGGATTGAAGCCCAGTTTCAGCAACATTTGCCCCCAAATCAAGTGTTTAACGGATAGGTATTTTCTTTTGCTTGGTTGTTGAGAAAATGAAATTGGGCTGCTATATAAATTGATCGTTTTTATCTCGTTTTTTAGGAGATTCACATATGGTATTTTTTTTATAGAAAATTTCTTTCTTTCTTGTTTGTTTGGTTGCTGAGAAAATGAAATTAGGCTAGTGTAGAAATTGGTCTCGTTTTTTATCTTAATTTTTAGGAGATTCACATATGGTGCTTTTTTTTTAAATTGTCTTTTTAATTGACTCTTTGGTTGCTGAGAAAATGAATTAGGATATTTAAAGAATTTGACCCTTTTTTTCTAACTCCATTTATAGGAGGTTTACATATGGTCACTTAGCTCAGCTGAAGTTTGTTATGCCTGGTGGTATTAAAGTTTCCAGAACTATTGGATGTCTGTTGTTCTCTTGATAAAGCCCGTTTTGCCTCAACCTGTGTAATCAAAGTAAAACCTTTAACAAACAAAGGGACAAACAGATGTACAGACAGGGCAAAGATGTACAAAAAAGTAATAAAATTTGGTTCCACGGGACAGCGCGTTCCACTGTTTTTGGCGCACCAAACGTGGGACGGAACGCCTCGTCCCACTGCATTCCATCCCGTCCCACGTACCAAACGGTACCTAAGGGCAAGGAAGATATACAATAATGTAGCACAAATCAGCTCAAAAATTTAGTAAAAACACAATAAAGTAGCACTTGAACCTCTCGTAATCTAGAAGTCAATCACTTTGAGACTAAAAGTTAAAAGTTGTATGTGGAAAATCTTACAGTTGAAAACCATGCCAAGAATGAAAAATATGCAGCCTCCCTACGTGTCCAATTTACAAAGTTTCTAACCTATACCATCAAACCATGCTTAGAAGGAATACACGGTAAGTTGGTGTTGTCATGCATCCTACTTTTCAGGTAAACTACTGACATTATGTTTGACGACTGATCGAGTAATTTTCTGAAGGACATTACGTGTATAATTGCACATCAATGAGCACCCAGAACACAAATGTAGATAATAATACGAAATCCCCATTAAAAATCAGAAAAATGTGCAACCTCATCAACCAAAGCAGTTGCTTAGACACATTACATCTTATCAAATATGTCATGTACACAAAATCATAACGGACTAGATAAGCGAAGGCAATGTTGTTCTCGCCCTAACGAACTTGGTTTTCATCAACCAAAGATAATCGCATAAATGCAAGTACATTGTATAAAAACCAACACATGGAGCTTAAAACCAACAAAACTACAAGCAAAAATAACCGATTCCGGAATCCCTCTGGCCTAGCAGATGCAATCCCAACTTAAAATCAGCATTACCCAGTACACATTGCAACCTCAAGAATGCAAGAACACTAAAAAAGACAGCTAAAGAACATCCAAACAACTACGACCCATCAAAATTACCCAAACCCACAACACATTTCGACACGATATCGAAATCCCGGAACCAAAAACACTCGCAAAAAGCTAAAAAACAAGGAATGAAACCCAATAAAATTAGCAGCGAAAGTGAAATGCAGGGTAAAATTGGAAGAGGAGAAACGTGCGAGAGTGATTGACCAGTCGACCGTCAATGGTGTGCTTGTCGTTGAGAACCCGGTCGATCAGAGAGGGGTCGGAGAAGACGACGAAGCTAAAGCCTCTGGGCCGGCCGGTGACCTTGTCGCGCATGATTACGGTCTGGGTGACGTCACCGTACTGGTTGAAGTAGTCGGTGATCTTGTCCTCGTTGGTGTCCCATGCCAGTCCTCCTGTGAACAGCTTGCCTTCGTCCCGAGCCCACTTCTAGAGAGAGATAGGGAAGTAGGAGTCGAGGAGAAGGGAGGGAAGGGCTACTGACTAGGGTTTGCAACAAGCCATCTTCATCTTCTCCGAAATGCACCAAGCTATCTTCATCTTCTCTATCTGCAACAAGCCATCTTCGTGATGTCGTGACTCGTGTGGTGGCTGTTGTGATGTCGAAGCAGTCGATTCGAGGGGTGGGAGGGAGAAAGAGAACCCTAAAGTTCTCTAAGTCTGGGATGTCATCGAGGACTCGAGGAGGACAATTGAGGTTGCTGGGCCGTCGTGGTGGTCGTCGGGGCCTAGACTCGTGACGGCGGTGATGTCAGGGTGGTGGAGGAGATGACTAACGGAGAGTGGGTGGAAGAACCGTGGAGGGGAGGGGACAACGCACGCGAGAGAGAATCGATCGAGGACTCGAGTGACAGACAGAGAAAAGACCAAGGGTAAAACTAACGGTTAAGATTGGATGGTATGTTACTCTTCAATCTCGTCCGTCCATTGCAATTACAAACGGACCGGTCTGGGATCCCCTTTTTCTATACATCTGGAACCGGCCCGCCCCTAAATTGTCATCATCCTGCCCCGCCCTGCCCCGTTTCTCTTATTAAAAAATTACAACTGACCCGTACCCGCCCTGAACCTTGATTACCCAGCCCGTTTCTATGTCTCTGCTATTGCATTGGCCTCTAATCCTGTTTTCCATGCTCGCACTAAGCATGTGGAAATAGATTATCATTATATTCGTGAATTGGTTCTAGCAAGGTTACTCAGAGTTCAATTTGTTTCCAGATCAACTTGCAGATATACACACTAAGTCACTTCCCAGACAAAGATTTCTCCAACTTCGATCCAAGCTCTCTCTTCAACCCTCTCTGTTCAGCTTGAGGGAGTGTGATAAGGATAAAATAGTAAATGATTGTGATAGTAAATCATGATAGTTGATGAGTCGATTTTATATTATATATTTAACCCTATTCTTAGTATATTTTGGTTATTATTTTGGAAGAATTTTGATACTTTGAATTGTATTTTCAATATAAGAGTTTCGACTTCCTCTGGAGCAAAACATAATCAAATGGACAAATTTTGGAGTAATTCCAGTTGGAGGATGTTCATGAGTTACTTGGCGTGATCGTATCAAAATATCAGATTTTTCTACCAAGCGATGATTTTCTGGCGATAAAATAAAGGAGCGATGTGCAGTGCTGGAATAGTGACGTTTTGGGCTTGAATTGCGTTTTTTGGAGCCCAAGATGACCTCGGATGGGTTCGTGGCCTTCTAGAGATATGTTCAGAACGTCCTGATCTTCAAAACAAGCTATTATGGGCCGGATTTGGAGGATATCTGAGGCTAAAACGTGGCTGGACAGTTTCTGTGCAGATTCTCCTAGCATAATTAGGACTCTATTTTCTAAGATATTTTATTATTATTTAGTTTCCTAGTTGGAATAAGAGACCTATGTTTTAGGGTTTGTGTGATGGCTTAGCAATATATTGCTTTGCCGTTCTTAGTTTTAGGCTACGCTTATTATTATTCAACTTTGGAGACAGAGAATTTTGCTAGGGTTCTTGGAGATTTTCTACTTTAAGGTGTTTTCAATCCTTTTCTTAATGATATTTTCTATGATTTTAATCATGAATATGCGTAACTAATTTTCATTTGCTAGGGCGAAGCCTTAAGCCTTAGCATGAATATGTAATTTTTATTTAATTGTTTATGATCGATTGCATGCATACTTTGAATTATTGATTACTGTTTTAAACTATCTAATTGTCTTGATGACTGGTCACCATTAGGATGTTTAGATAAGTAATTTGATGCAGTTTTGGTTGGAAGGTTCCCTGAAATTGATGTTGGCTTCTTGTGATTGATAATTGTAATTTCACTTAAGATGAACACCACGTCTTAAGGGTTGCATGGTTTTTCAAATGGTTTTCATAAAGCATAATGAGTCTTTCATGTTCAGATTTGATCCGAACGTCCGGACGGGTTGCATGTTAGATATACGTTCTATGTTGGAGGTTCCAAGTAGAATATATATTAGGAAAACCTAACCTTCAAAGTGGCATGTGTAGATCATAAGTAATTGGTAAGAATTCATAGGATTGCTAGATGATGGTGGAACCCTAATACTTTTATAAATTGGTATTTAAAACTATTTTCTTTCGTCATATTAGTTTTTAATATTACCCAAAATCAAAATCTCTTTTCTCAATTTTTAATTGTAAATAGTTAATTACGAATTGTTTTTACATAAATTATTAAATAGTCATTGAGGAGAACGACCTTGCATAAGTATCTATACTACAACATCCTTGTATTCTTGCAAGTATTTCATGTATTTTTATCCCTACTTTTGTAGATGGTAAAAATCCTATCAACAGTTACCAAGTTAGTTAGATAATTACAGTAGGGAATATTCTTTTTACTTTTAACTCTCTTGTTTTTCCAGCTTTCCTAAAGTGTAACTATATATACTTGTGTAAATTATCCTTTTAAATCAATGAAAAAAATATATTCTCAATATTGAGCTCTACCCCACCAATTGGCTCTGACCCCCAGAAATATGGATGGACCAACACAACCCCAGTCAGCTTAACACCAACCAGCCCCTCCGACCCTGCTTTCAATCCCATATGCTGCGCTATATTAGCTCCGGCGCTGTCCCCAGCGAAGAACACGCGCTGCGAGTCCGCATAGCTAGTTATCCAATCTTCATCTTCTTTTTCACCGCCTTTTCGCGTTCCATCAGAATGGGAAGCCACCCATTTGAGAGCAGCCCATGAATCGTCGTAGGCAGCCGGGACAGGGTGCTCCGGGGCAAGCCTGTACTCAACAGAGACGGCAACAACATTGGCTTCAGAGACCAAGGAGTTGAGGTAGTCGTGATACGTGGGGGAGGAGGCGCTTTGGATGCAGAAGCCACCGCCGTGAAAGTAAACGAGAAGAGGGAGTTTGGTGGCAGCGCATTTGGGGATGTAGAGCCTTACAGATATTGCTGGTTGTTGGGAGATGACGACGTCATTGGATTGGACTCCGGTTTCGGGTTGGGTTGATGGAGGAACTGGCTGTGCCTAGGAGTCTCTCGATTCGACCGTCTTTGTATGCTTTGATCATTGGAGAAAAGTCATAAGATAGTTCTTCGTTGCTCGTGTTTTGGATTTTCAACTTCAAAGAAGAAAGTAGGAGAATAAGATACAGCTATGGAGGCCTCTCTCTCTCTGTCCATCTTATGTTGCCAACAGTCTCATGCATTATTAATTTATTAGTTTTAACAGGCTGTAGGCCATATAAAGAAAAGAAAAAGATTAAAGATATGATCGTAGCTTGCCAGACTGGTTCAACAACTCTGGATGTTTTTTTCGACACGCTGCTATAGCAGTGCACGGGCGGCGATGCCGGTTGCTTCTTCCGTGTTCCCATTTTAGTTGACCATTTTATCCTTTCACCAACAGTTTATGTCCGGAATGCCCTTGGATTCCCTCGTATTCTAATTTTATTTTTACCATTTTACCTTTTTATTCTACATGTCTGTCTATCTATTTTCCTTTTGGTTGGTTGTTGTGTCAACGTTGAAAGAGTATTTTTTATCATAAAATTTATAAAGAATGAATTGAGAAATCGAATGGAAGATTAATTGATGAATCATAACATGATTATTTTTATAGAGAGATATATGTGAAACGTGTGGATGATATTATAATTTGTTGTATGAAAAATTTTATGGATTGTAGATCTTTGGCTTCGCTCCTAATCATAGTAACAATTTTTTTTTTTTTTTTTCATAAAAGTTACACATTTTATAAAATCCAAAATTTTTATTAACGAACTTCTAGTGTAAAGATTAATTCTATATTAAATTATGATAAAAGTTCATGATTGACGAATTTAAATTCTACTCTTTGTTTATGGGAAATATTTCAGTTGATTGATTGATACATACATTTATTCAATATTTCATTTATACATAATTACATTCATTTAATCAATATTTCATTAGGCATCTTTGAAATGTTCTACTTAACTAATTGATTATTCTGTCTTGAGAAGCACATCAGGGTAGACAGTAGACCAATTGAAAATCATCTAATTCATTAGTATCAAGTCTTTGCCCAACAATGATAATAAACAGCATCATCATCAGAGAAACTTCTACTTCCCTTTATATTTTTCAAATTTTGTTGTCCCTTTACCTTTGTCGAATGAATGCGAAATATTTGAAGCAGCATAAAAATTGCTTGACTGGAAAAATAACAGAGCAACTCTGCTAAGCTTGAAAAATAACACCATGAAAAGAGTTCGGATGCCCCCTTTTCTCCTTCAACTTTTCTTGCTTTCCCTGCTTTCATCAAAGGCCGCCGCCTCCTCACCGGGGATGCAGGCTGAAGCTCTGACAACCTGGAAGAACAGCTTCAACTTTTATTATTATTCAACTTCTCATCTCGATTCATGGTCCCTCGCCAACCTCAACAACCTTTGCAACTGGACTGCCATTGTCTGTGACCGCGATACCAAAACAGTTTCCAAAATAGATCTCTCCATGTTGGGGATCTCAGCCACACTAACCGACTTCAACTTCACCCCATTTCTTAATCTCACTCACTTCTACCTCAGTCAAAACTATTTTGGAGGGCCTATACCATCTGCCATTGGCAACCTCTCTAGGCTGACAGTCTTGAACTTGGGCAACAACTATTTTGGGCAAGAAATACCCGCGGAGATTGGCCTCTTAACAGAGCTAGAGTATCTAAGTTTCCATAACAACAATCTCAATGGTACAATCCCCTACCAGCTCAGCAATCTCCAAAAGGTACAATTTTTGCTTCTTGGAAAAAACTACTTGAAGTCTACAAACTGGTCTGAATTTTCAGTCATGCATTCCTTGACATACCTTGATCTTAGTCAAAACGATATCCATTCAGAATTCCCAGAATTTATATTTGAATGCCAAAACTTGACGTTCTTGGATTTGTCTTATAATCATTTGACTGGCCAAATACCAGAACCAGTATTTACCAAACTGGGCAAGCTCAAACACCTTTTTTTATCATCGAACAACTTCAGTGGCCCAATTCCTGAAAGTATTGGCTTGTTATCTGATCTTCAACGCATCGACTTGAGAAGTAATTCCCTTGAAGGAAAAATTCCAACTACCATAGGTCAACTCAGGGAGCTTCGGTCCCTTCATCTTGGAATGAATTCCTTAAACTCTTTAATCCCTTCTTATCTTGGCCATTGTACCGACCTCACGTACTTGTCCCTGGCTTCCAATTTTCTTAGTGGGGAGCTGCCACAGTCCTTGTCCAATCTGAACAACATTCTCCAGTTGGATTTCTCCGATAATTTATTTACCGGTCCAATCTTGCCTTCAGTGATCTCCAATTGGAGTCAAGTTGACAATTTGAATCTTCGAGGCAATAGCTTCAGTGGGAATATTCCACCTGAGCTTGGGCAGTTGACAAATTTGAAGTTTCTTCACCTGGACTCTAATGATTTTGGTGGGGAACTTCCTAGTCAAATTGGAAATCTAAACTTGCTATTCACACTAAACGTGAGCAGGAACCATTTGACAGGAGTTATCCCTCGGAGTATCGGCAATTTCACTCAAATTGGGTCTCTCGATTTGTCTAATAACAATTTGAGAGGGGTAATACCACCTGATTCCATCATCAATTTGCGCTGGACATTAGAGATTTTCAATGTATCACACAACCTTCTCTCAGGGAAAATCCCATCAGAATTTTCCAAAGTGGATACACTAACCACCTATGACTTTTCTTATAACAAACTCACTGGGCCAATTCCAACTTGTGGCATTTTCCGAAAGGCTCCAGCTGATTCTTTTGTCGGAAACCATGGCATGCGGAGAGATGCAAGGGGAACGGCTGCATGTGATTCCTCCGGAGACAATTCAAATATTGTACTTGTTAGCATTTTGTACTTTTTGGGTGTTGGCGTGGTTGCAACTATCATTGGTTTCTTTATCTTATTAGTATTACGCGAGAGATCCAAGCTCCGGCCTCAGGAAATTAAAACTTCTCAGAACTTTGAGAATTTTGAGTCAATGATATTGCAAGAGGAAGTAAAGTTTACATTTGGGGAAGTTGTGAAAGCCGTAGATGACTTTCATGAGAAGTATTGCATTGGGATAGGAGGATTTGGAAGAGTATACAAGGCAGAGTTGGAGTCAGGCCAAGTTGTTGCAATTAAGAGGCTTAACACGGAAGACTCTAATGACATTCCAGCAATTAATCTCCAAAGTTTTGAGAATGAAATCCGAACTTTGATAAACATCCGACATCGTAACATCATAAGGCTATACGGCTTCTGTTCAAGGAGGGGTTGCATTTTCTTGCTTTATGAATACTTTGAGAGAGGCAATCTGGGAAAATCATTGTATGGGGTTGAAGGGGTTACTGAACTTGGCTGGGCTACAAGGGTGAAAATTTTGAAAGGACTTGCTCATGCACTTTCTTACTTGCACAATGACTGCACTCCGCCAATTGTGCACCGCGATGTAACTGTCAACAATGTATTACTCGACCAGGATTTCGAGACTCGGCTCTCAGATTTTGGAACTGCAAGACTGATGAGCGCTAACTCATCCAATTGGACACATATTGTCGGTTCATTTGGCTACATGGCACCAGGTAATGTAACACTTAAACTTGTACATTTTAGGTTCATATTAATTTTAGCATCTTAAGATACTGTTTGCTTTTCTTGACGTGCAGAGCTTGCATTAACTATGCGGGTCACAGATAAGTGTGACGTATATAGCTTTGGAGTCGTAGCACTAGAAGTGATGATGGGAAAGCACCCTGGGGATATGCTAGAATCCCAACTATTAGAGTCGTCAAGATTATCGCAGGACAATGTAGGGTTGCTTTTGAAAGATGTGTTAGACCAACGGCTTGAGCCTCCGACCAATGAATTGGCAAAGGCTGTGGTGCTTGTGATGAGTTTAGCATTGGCTTGTACACGTGCGCATCCCAGATCTCGACCTCCAATGTCTTTTGTGGCACAAAAACTATTAGCTCAAGCCTTGCCTTGCCTTCTTGAACCATTTGGTATTATGAGCATCAGCAAGCTAATGGGGCTGGGGCTACAAGCTAATGGAACCTAGCAGCCGAATTCTATGTTTACTTGAGCCATAAGATTGGCACATAATGGCCATTGCTTTTGTTTCATGTTTATCTATGCTTTAAGCTATTAATCATAATATATATCAACCAAACAACATTAAGAGTGTGTTTAATATCTATTTCATTTTTAGTTTGCTTTATTTTTCCTATTTGAGATCTTTTGCCCCACGAATAAAAGAAACATACATCAATCATACAACTCACGTAATCAAAGCCAATGATATTTATTGATATTATTATCAAGCAAGAAATCCAAATACTTACTAATATTCTTATGTGTTTGTGTTAGATATTAAATAAAAAGAAATTTAAATTACAAATGAGAAGAAGAGTTTTTTTTTTTTTTTTTTTTTTTAATTGGTAAATTTGTTTATATCTGCTCACTAAATTGTTAATTTGGGATGTGAGATTTTGGACTCCGAGCCCAATAAATAAGCGAGTGCTCCACCCAGCCTACTCCAAGAAAAATGCAAGGGCCAACGGATCTATTTGGCGGGAAGCAACGGGTCACGCCAGTGCCAGCTGATCTTTCCCGCCATAGAAACCCCCGTAAATACCGAAAAACCCTCAAATTCCCCAGTGATTCTTCTTCTTCCTCGTCTTCTTCATCTCCTCCTCTGACTGCAGCCCCTCAAGGTCTCACCTTTTCGATTCCGAATCCTGCATTTCGCTTTATCTCGGCAATGAGTTCCTCTCAAACCCTCAGATCCAGGACACCCAGAAGCCCGGAAAAGAAAGCCCTAAACCCAAATCCCTCGAAAGTCTCAGGCAACGAGGCACTGAGCACCCAGACCCCTCAGAAGTCCGAAGCACTCACCCGCCGTGCCCGAAACGCCAACTTCGGGCTCTCCATAGGAGACATCAGAAGGGCCGCCGCCAAAAGCGTCGGAGATTTGACCCAGAAGCGACGGACGGACCAGATCGATCCATGGCGAGTGGAAATCCCGAAGAGGACTTGTGTCAGCCGCCCGGAAAGCTACCCGAGAAGTAAGGCTTCAACTTTCGGTTAGCTTGCATATCTGTGTGTGATTTTGGTCCTCCATTTCTGGGTGGATTTTGATTTCTATGATTTCTGGGTTGGCTAATTTATGTACTTATTTTATTTTTTATGCAGATTTGAGATGTTGGGTGAGTTTTTCAATGGCTTGGACACTTCGATTCGGTTGTTGCGGTTGAGGGGATTGAAGCCCAGTTTCAGCAACATTTGCCCCCAAATCGAGTGTTTAACGGATAGGTATTTTCTTTTGCTTGGTTGTTGTGAAAATGAAATTAGGCTGCTATATAAATTGATCGTTTTTATCTCGATTTTTAGGAGATTCACATATGGTATTTTTTATAGAAAATTTATTTCTTACTTGATTGTTTGGTTGCTGAGAAAATGAAATTAGGCTAGTGTAGAAATTGGTCTTGTTTTTTATCCCAAGTTTTAGGAGATTCACATATGGTGGGTTTTTTTTTTTAAAAAAAATTGTCTTTTTAATTGGCTGTTAGATTGCTGAGAAAATGAAATTAGGATATTTAAAGAAGTTGATCGTTTTTTTCTAACTCGATTTATAGGCGGTTTACATATGGTCACTTAGCTCAGCTGAAGTTTGTTATGCCCGAGCTGATTGATGCATTGGAGGGCGATGTCACCATCAATGCTGATGCATTGGAGGGCGATGGCAAGTCAAAACCCGAAGGTGGTGGGAGTATGCATTTGAGGAAATCATTTCGTAAGCGGCTTGCTGATCTTTCGCAATCCCATCCTGAGGTATCCCCAATACTCAGTTTCGGATATGGCATCACTAATATGGTTTAATTTGTTGAGTGCTCTGTAATTTTAATTGAACGGTTATCTGGGAAGTTATTTGTGTCAAGATTTTCTCCTTATCAGTTTAGCAATCTATTTCTTGAACTACTTTCTGAATAACATGTGGTCTAACAATGCTTAATGTCTTCAGGATTATGAAATTCCAGAAGAAACTTTCCCCCAGCCATTTGGTCTTACGAAGCAACATATGTGAACAGATACGGTAAAGCTTCCCTTGTCATCATCTCAGGGTGATGAAATTTCAGAATCAAAGCTTGATACCGCTTGTGCTTCATTGATTGGCTAGGCGTCCTCCAAGCACCAGGTCGTTGATATTTGACATGCCCGTGAAGAATAAAAAAGTTGAGGATGAAGTTCCTGATAGGAGTGGCACATCAAACGATAGTGACATTCATGATATTCTTCCCGCGGATCTTTTGCAATCGGTATGTCTATTTGAATTGTCCATTCTTGTTTTCTCATTTAACGAACTTTCCTGCCCGTAATGTGTTTTCGTGCTCCCTCTTTTTATTCGAAATAGATGCATTTAATTGTGCTTAAACTAGTCCCAAAAGCTATTGAGAATCATGTCATAATGGAAACTTTTACATAGTTGGACTTGAAGATAATGAACTGTAATTCTGAGACGTATCAGTATATCCTTATGCAGCTTAGAGAGAAGGAGAAAAAGGCAATAGAGGAGCGAGATCCGGCCATCTCCCAAGCAAAAAGGCGGCGACAGATGATTTCCAGCCTACCAAAGCTGTTCAACTCGATTCATTTCCTACTTCAATCTATGAATCGTTCTGTTATCACAAAAGAAGAGCTTGTGCACAAGATCATTTGGACCAATTTCGATATTGTTGACAGAAGTAAGTCGTTAAACAAAAGAAGATACTATTTCTACGAAAAGTTATGGTGAGCCTAACTCTCTCTCTATTCTTTCCGCAGAGGAAGTTCAGGAGCATCTAAACTTATTGGTAGAGCTGGTTCCCGATTGGATTTCTGAAAAGACGATAGCATCTGAAGCTGATTTGCTAATGATCCAGTAAGTTTTCTTCGTATTTCGAAGTAGAAATTATGTGCGTTCTAGTGGAAATGTATTCATCTTCCTTTGAAAAGACAAGAACCTGATAGATTTGTCTAATGTCATTACTTCGCCTCTCCTGCAGCATTAATAAGACGTCGAATCCTGAGTCAATACGTGCACGGCTTGAAGCGGCAAAGTGAGCTAGGGAATGCTAGGTTTTTCGATAATTTAGTTGTTCGTGTAATGAGCATCTGAGTAGCCTACGCATGTAATTAGAATCAAGGCTTCTTCCGATAATATTATTCGACGCGTTCTTTGAATGAATGCTAAAATTTTCTGCAAGATGCACACTAAAGACACGAATTCACTAGTCGACGTTTCCTCGTACGTCTTTCTGCTAAAGAATCCATTTGTATCTTGGTTTTCTTCTGCTCAACTTTAGCCAAAATCGGCTGCTCTTTGTACTAGAACCAAGTGTTCTGAACAGCAGCAGCATACCTTGTAATTAGTCTGGAATTCAGTTCAATGAAGCTGGCACTGGCAGCATTGTCTATATAAATTTGGTGGGTTCCGCCTCGACTAAACGCTCAAATATTACCCACGGTGAAAACAAGTTGAACAAGCACAAAAAATAAGGATGGTAACAACGAATTTCTAGCACATCAATACCAACAGTGATAAGCAAGTTCAATAGAAACCATGAGAGAGAGTGAGAGAGTCAGGAGGGGAGAAAGAGAGGGCGGAGTGGAAAGGGTAGTAGGAGAGCTCCAAAATTATCAAGCGCGCACAATATAAGCAACTAGATACTAAATTCTGAAATTTTCTATAAGAATGTACTACTACTAGAATGTATTGGCACTTCTAGCAGAACTACTGCTGCCAACTACCACCAAGAATCAAGCAATCCAACCAGTCTCAGGATAGTTCAACTCTTCTCGTGCATAAGTTGTCAGACCGGAGAAAATATCGCATGCATGAGGGATTCCTGTTCAAAATCTCTTGAATCTCTGATGTTAGGCCTGCCTGGACTGAGAACCACCATAGCCACCGGTGGCCTGTGAGGGGTCAGATCTCCACGATGCATTAGAGTACCCTGAATTACCATTGGTGTTGTCATAGCCGCTCCCCATGTAACCACCACGAGTTCCTTGTTCCTCTCCACCGCTAGCACTACCTGAGTTGCTTGTTGGGGTACTTCCACCACGCCCGCCAGAGATCCCATACCCACCAGGATAAGAAGCGTAACTCCCGCCATAATTTCCATAACCATAACCTTGATTTCCATAACCAGAAGCCCCACTTGGTGATTGGCCCCTAGGAGCAGAAGGAACACCACTTCCACCAGAAGTACTCCAAGGAGCTGCAGCCCCATAGCCAGTAGCACCATACCCAGGAGTTTGGTTGCTCCAAGTATTTTTCAACGCACCAGGTACCCCACTAACATAGCCAGCATTAGGGGCATTTGGATTCCCATATGATCCTGCAGGACCACCAAAACCAGTATTGGCACTTCCATAACCACCAAGACCATAACTTCCATAACCACCATAACCAACCCCTGTATTTTCCGCCCCATAACCATAACCCGGTGCACCATAACCAGAATATGGAGGGAAGCCACCTGCTGTAGGTCGAGGCTGCACATATCTACTGCCATCAATTCGACCATCAAATGCATTTGTACTGGCCCCAGAGGCACTGTAACCTTGATATCCCCCACCACGGCCCCCACCACCAGGGTTTGCATCTTTAGGAAGTGCTCTCTTTACCTCTACAAGTTTACCATTCAACTCATGGTAGTTCTTTTGTAGTACTCCATCAACTGCATCTTCAGTGTCAAATGTTATGAAACCAAAACCACGAGGTCGTTGGGTATTTTGGTCATACATTATTACTACATCAGTCACGGTGCCATAATTTTCAAAGAATTCACGAAATCCATCTTCTGTAAGTGTAGACGGCAATCCACCAACAAATATTTTCTTGGTCTTAAAATGTCCTCCCCCTCCAGAGCTCTTGGTGGTATTGAAGTTTCCGGTTCTATTGGATGTCTGTTGTTCTTCTCTTGATAAAGCCCGTTTTGCCTCAACCTGTGTAATCAAGGTAAAACCTTTAGCAAACAAAGGGACAAACAGATGTACAGACAGGGCAAAGATATACAATAAAGTAGCATATATACTTGTTCATAAAGGGCAAGGAAGAACCTAATAAAGTAGCACAAATCAGCTCAAAATTTTAGTAAAAACACAATAAAGTAGCACTAAAACCTCTTGTAATCTAGAAGTCAATCACTTTGAGACTAAAAGTTAAAAATTGTATTTGGAAAATCTTACAGTTGAAAACCAAGCCAAGAATGAAAAATATGCAACCTCCCTACGTGTCCAATTTACAAAGTTTCTAACCTATACCATCAAACCATGCTTAGAAGGAATACACGGTAAGTTGGTGTTGTCATGCATCATACTTTTCAGGTAAACTACTGACATTACGTTTGACGACTTATCAATTAATTTCCTGAAGGACATTACGTGTATAATTGCACATCAATGAGCACCCAGAAAAGTTGCTTAGATACATTATGTGTACATGACATTATCTAGATAATAATATGAAATCCCCATTAAAAATCAGAAAAATGTGCAACCTCATCAACCAAAACAGTTGCTTAGACACATTACATCTTATAATATATGTCATGCGCATAAAATCATAACGGACCAGATAAGCAAAGGGCCCTAACGAACGTGGTTTTCATCAGCCAAAGATAACCGCATAACTGCAAGTACATTGTATAAAATCAACACATGGAGCTTAAAACCAACAAAACGACAAACAAAAATAACCGATTCCAAAATCTCTCTGGGCTAGCAGATGCAATCCCAACTTAAAATCAGCATTACCCAGTACACATTGCAACCTCAAGAATGCAAGAACACTAAAAAGACAGCTAAAAGAACATACAAACAAGAACCACCCATCAAAATTAACATCAAAATTACCCAAACCCACAACACATTTCGACACGATATCGGAATCCCGGAACCAAAAACACTCGCAAAAAGCTAAAAAACAAGGAAAGAAACCCAGTAAAATAGCAGCGAAAGTGAAATGCAGGGTAAAATTGGAAGAGGAGAAACGTGCGAGAGTGACTGACCAGTCGACCGTCAATGGTGTGCTTGTCGTTGAGAACCCGGTCGATCAGAGAGGGGTCGGAGAAGACGACGAAGCCAAAGCCTCTGGGCCGGCCGGTGACCTTGTCGCGCATGATGACGGTCTGGGTGACGTCGCCGTACTGGTTGAAGTAGTCGGTGAGCTTGTCCTCGTTGGTGTCCCATGCCAGTCCTCCTATGAACAGCTTGCCTTCGTCCGAGTCCATTTCTAGAGAGAGAAAGACAGGGAAGGAGGAGTCAAGCAGAGGGGAGGGAAGGGCTACTGACTAGGGTTTGTTTGAAAACGACACCGAATTGAGCACGTGGGAACTGGAATGTAGTTACGAGGGTGCCATTCAATATATATATAAATAGTTTAAGTGGTGAAAGAAATCTACATGGGGTGGTGGCGCAGTTGGCTAGCGCGTAGGTCTCATAGCTTCTGAGTTATCCTGAGGTCGAGAGTTCGAGCCTCTCTCACCCCAACAACTGTTTTTGCTTTTTTCAATTCCGGCGTGCGCGAGCGTGTAGGGAGGTCGAGGTTTCGTTTCTATTCTTATTGGGATTGAATAACTCCAAGTGAATAACTTAATTACGACTATTTAACCAACTACCTATGAATTAATTCTGAGACATACGGTTTATGATGAAGTTGGACAAATTTAAGTTTTGGCAATCTAAGCCTATGGTAGCTTGGTCTAAACTTGTTTGGTATAATCAAAATATTCTCAAGATGAGCTTTATTCTTTGGTTGACCGTTAAATGCAAGCTTTCTACTGGATAGGATTTTAACTTTTGCTTCGTTGGCTACTGCCAATTGTTTTAGCATATATTGCCATGTCATTGCTGATATGTTTGAGATATTATAAGTATGCCATGTCATCACTGATGTGGATAAAGTTAGTTATATTAGTTTGTAATAGCTTATAGTGCAAGATAGTCGGGGTAGCTACCTAGCTGCTCACACGGTTGCCTCGTTTACTGCCAAACATGGTGGTCCATTTGTTTAGGACGAGATATGCCTTGAGTTTTTATTTAATATTCTTGCTCTGGATGTAAACATTTCGATTAGATTATAAATAAAGTCTATTTTTTGACCAAAAAAAATGCAAAATATACAGAGAGCATTTTCTTCATTGTTCGTCTTCCTTAGTGTTATATTCTCTCTTTCTTCATTTCCATACTACTATCAAGAAATTGTATTCTCTACTCTAGTGCTACGGAGTCCCATTGCCACCTCTTTTTTGAATGTTCTTCTACTGATGGTATTTGGTCCTCGGTGTTCAAGTGTAGTGTCCTTTGGCTAAGGCTACCTTTGCCTCTTTTTGTCATGTGGGCTACTAGCCGTTAGAAGGGAAAATCTCTATCATCGTTAGCGTTGAAGTTATGTCTTGTTGCTACCATGTATTATGTATGGACAGAGCGGAACAACTGTAGATTCAAGTATTCATGTCAACCCACTACGGTGGTTCTCAACTCAATCAAGTCCACTATTAGACTTCGGTTGAGTTCTTTGAAAATCCCCCATTCCGCTGCTAATGAGTCTATTTTACAGGAATGGAATATCCCCTGATTCGTTAGTATTTGTTGTTCCTGCTTTGGTCCAGCGTTCTTGCGCTTAGGGATTCAACTCAAATTAATCATTGATTGCATCTCAAGGAAGTGCTCTCCCCCCAGGGCAGTTCAACTCAATTTCTTAATGTCGTGTTTTCAGAGAAACAAATTTTGTAGCGGATGTTATAACTAACATACTTTCGGACACGGCGGAGTGGATGGAACTCATGCATGATTTCAAGCAAACTAGTAAAATCACAATCCATAATTTCAAGCAAGTCTCCAATATTACAACGGGCAAGCGTCACACGGAAAACATCATCATAATTCACAAAAGAATTAAAAGAATAGACATCACCACCAGATAATAACAATCACAAACCAATCCTCTTTCCTTAATTAAAAAGAACTCTCATCAATCATAATTCAGCAGCACCTCCTCTGTTCAAAGCTCTTTCCAACCTCGTCTCAAATGGGGTAGAATGCCAATTCACTCTTTTATCCTGCAAACCCGCAAATCTGTTATCAGAACCCGTCAAGACCTAATCGAAACAGCCTCACAAATCTTACTTGGCATTTACCTCTCTGTATTTGCTGGTTGTGTTTGGTATTCCTTTGTAAGATGAGGCACCCGAACTCTTGGCAGCGGGAGGAGGAGCCATGTGATTCCAGTAGGTTCCGACAGTCCCCATTATGGCCATCTCGTCAGGGCTTCTACTCGGGGACTTCCTTGGTGAAGATGAAGCTGAAAACTGTCTGAGCTCTTCAACAGTTAATGCACCTAAAATTGGTCGATCTTCATGGCTTCTCGCTGAGTTTGATCCAGGGGACGTGTTTTTCTCAGGCGTGAAGGTGTCTAAAGCAGTTGTGCTGGCCTTGTTAACCGGTGTATTTTCTGATGAAAACAACCAGTTCGAAAGGCTAGCATCAACTGCCATTTCTTGGTTGGAATTCTTTGAATGCTTCTTGTCTTGATCGGCTTTCGATTTGAAGTTCAAACTTGGCTCTGAACTGAATGAAATCCGGGGTTCTTGATCCTCTGTGAAATTCTCTTTCTGAGGTTTCATCAGTGGTGTCCCTTTGGCTTTGAGAGCTTTCCATTGTGTAAGATTCTCAACAGGGTTTAGCACCGAATGAACATAACCACTCCTATCGCGCGCATTGTGGTTCAACCTAGCTGGTTTCATCGGCATTGGACTATCAAAATCCTCAGTCATTACTTGACGTGTAGAAACCCCGCTGTTTGATTCTACAATTTCATCTTCGTACTCTAGTTCCCCACCATCGTCATCGTAATCATCCTCATCTTCACCATCAAGATCACAGTCCTCATCATAGTCCAACGCTTCGTCTTCATCATCGCTATCCCTGCAATTCTGGTACCTATGATTAGGAGGATATGACCCTGAGCTCGAAGTGACCGAACTATCTTCAGAGGAAGACTTAGATTGGCACGGTTTTTCCAAATTCTTCCCCTCCTCTTCCTCCTTCCCATTCTCTTCACTATCCAACAAAGGATCCGGGGTTTCGTTGGTCGAAACATGCTCATAGGTCTTGACATTCGAATCAAAAGTAACTTTCTTTCGAGTACTGAAGCTCAGTTCCTCCACTGGCTTATCCCTACAGAGCATAAACTCATAACTTCATTTCGATATCGAAAACCCCAAAAATGAAGTGTAATTCAAAAAATCAAACAGATGCAATTACATTCAAAGAAACAGTTGAGTGATAAACACAAAATTAAGAGGCAAATGAACCAAAAAAAAAAACCACGAAAGCCAATCACTCACCGGACTTCTTCCAATGCCGGGATAATAGGTTTTTCCTCAACCACCGGTGCAGAAGAGACGGCAGATTTCACAGGCTCGAAACTTGTATGTCTCTGCCAAAAACAAAGATTAATTGAGAAGAAACACAATCCAAGGACTTGAACTTTCAACACTTTTTCCAGAATAAAACAATTAAATCAAAATGAAAAACAAACCAAAAGCAAAAACTACTAAATGTAGCCTAAATTCATCAAAAACAATATATGGGTTTTACTCGGAAGTTCGGAATTCACTGGACTGTTTACAAACTAAACCCCAGAACGGAAACAGTAAGGAATCAATTTTCTTTCCTAGAATTTTCTCGGGAACCAAACAGACGTAAATACAAACTTACATGGTCTCGGTTGTGAACCCTGTACCTCTGATTACTCCTGCGCTTTTTGTCTTTGGAAGAACCAAAACATGCAAGAAAGCAACCCATGATTTCGATCTCTCTCTTTCCCTACTCTGGGTATCCCAAAGATTGTGTCTTTCAGCAAAAGAAGAAGGATTTGGGTCCTGGGTTTTCACAATTTCAAATCTCCATCTTTCCCACTGTGTGTGTGTGTGTGAGAGAGAGAGAGAGAGAGAGAGAGAGAGAGAGAAGGCCGTTGGGGTTGGTAGTGAACTTTTGAAGGATTTGGGGCAGGGGGGGAAGGGGAAGGGACAAAACGGTCATAAACTTTTGAAGGATTTGGGGCTTTTTGAAGGGGGACCCTACCAGAAGACCGCCCCTAGGGTTCTTTAATTTTCGAGAAAGGGAAGTGACCGTTAGGGTCCGTGTGTGAATCATCACCCAGCCTGGAAAATTTGAGATTTTTTATTTGACACCGTTCCTCACTGAAACATCGGTTGACTGTGGGTCCTACGTCTCCAATTGTGATCCAATTGTTTAGAAATTAGAATACAACTTAAATGAGGGACTGACTTGCAAGGTGAGTACAAAGCTTCAATTCTTTTTGCTTTTTTCTTTTCTTCAATAACCAAAAGAATAGTCGATTTGTATTACGGTCTAGTGGTATTCGACTTCGCGTCTAGGTGAGAGGTTCTCACCAAAGATAAATTTGAACCATATTATTGCTAGCTCATTGCAGTGTTAAAAATATCGGTATCGGTTGAAATATCGATATGTAAATTTGTGGAAATATCGACGGATATACCGAATATCAATATCGATATCAGTTGCTTTCGATGGAATTGATGGAAATTTAAAATCAAACTTTAAGGATAGTCAAATATTGGTTGGACGCAATATAAGAGTTTCTCTAGTATTTAACAGATATGTCAGAAATATCTACGATATCTGTTGATTTCAGTCTAAACTTAAGATTTTCTCCAATATGAGGTGAAGTTTAGATTTCATCTCCCATTTCCATATCTTTCTCTAATTTTTAGAATATTTTTATGAAAATATCGACCACATCGAAAAAAATTTAAACATGTGAGGCTATCGTTTGTTAAAAAAATAAAAAATAAAAAAAATAAAAATAAAATAAAATACCAAAAGAATTTGGTAAACTTCTTTTTAGTAGAGTTAGTAGGTTAAATAGTTAGTTGTTAGTTGTTAGTCGGTAAATTTGAACGTTCTCAATGCGGTTGGTTTGATTTCGTTTAGAGCATATGAAAACGGAAAGGGACCGGATCCCTTTCCTATGAAAACTGCCTAAGTTGAACGATCCTGGCACTTGTCACTAGGGTGCTCGGGTACTAGCGGCAACAGTTAGGAAATGGAAAGTGCTTGTCGCAAATGACCCTATAAAGCTTGATGAAATGAACTTAGAAGAGTATGCAAACAAAAGGAAAATAAGAATTGACGACACCGCATCATTGAGGCACTTGTTCTTACTTTCGTCACTTATTTATAAGGAAATATTCTCTTGTCAAACAGTCTAACATATTATATTATTATACTGGATCAATTTGAACTAATTTATTAAGTGATTTTTGTTATAGTAAAGGATTAAATAACGCAAACCCATGTTATATACTTTCTTAGTTTCCATCAAGCAATGCACTACGTTAGATAATCATCAAGCAATACTAGTCAAGTTCAGAATCCCCCCTTCATATTCATAACACGTACTTTCTTCAAGATGAAGTTGATCCTATATATGGTCAGTGATGAAGGTCGAGAAAGCTCCGTTGGAGTCATACGCTGACATCGGTGGATTGCATGCCCAGATACAGGAAATTAAAGAAGCTGTTGAGCTCCCACTGACTCATCCCGAGCTATATGAAGACATTTGGTATCAGACCACCTAAGGGAGTCATATTGTATGGGGTGCCAGAAACGGGCAACATCTCGCTTGCAAAGGCAGTGGCAAACTCAACATCAGCAACTTTCTAGAGTGTTGTTGGTAGTGGGTTCAGAAGTTTTGAAATATCTCACATCGACCGTATCTCGGTGAAAAGAAGAGTTTAAATATCCCCCACTCCAACAGATACCGAGACCTTTTGTGATAAAACCTCACACCTGACGGATTGTGCAGGTGGTAATTAATAAGTTGAGGACAGTATCGGTGTTGTTGGAAGTGGACCTTTGGCTCGTCTCTCCGGTAACAAGTACTTGGGAAATGGCCCAAAATTAGTGAGGGGACTCTTTAGGGTTGCTGATGACCTCTTACCTTCTGTCGCCTTCATTGACGAAATTGATGAAGTTGGTGCAAAGAGGTATGAATATATGATGCCCATTCAGGTGGTGAACGTGAAATTCAGAGGACTATGCTGGAGTTACTTAAACAGTTGGATGGTTTTGATTCAAGAGGAGATGTCAAGGTGATTCTGGCAACAAACAGAATTGAAAGCCTTGACCCAGCCTTGCAGTCACTTGTCCCTCACCGTTATCACAAACTGCAACCTAGGTTCTATGGTCCTTATGAAATCATTGAGAAGATTGGAGTTGTGGCTTACAAGCTTAAATTGCCAGAGAGAACTAAAATACACCTTGTATTTCACGTGAGTTGTCTCAAGAAACAATTGGGTACTGGTGTGGTTCCAAGTATGGTTTTGCCCCTGGTAACTGATGGTGGATTAATGCATGACTCTCCTTCAGCAATAATTGCTAGGAGGGTGTACAAGAAAGGCAATGTGGCAGGTGTTCAACTTCTGGTGCAGTGGAATGGGCAAGAAGCAGCAGAGGCATCATGGGAGGATTTTGATGAATATAGGCTCGATTCCTTGATTTTCCAGTTTAAACCTGGTGGACAAGGTTATTTTCTAAAGGGGAAGTATTGTTATGTACTGTGATTGCCCCAATCACAAGTAATAGAATTCTGGGGTCAATTTATAATGTTTTGGGGTTGATGTGTAATTTGATCTTTTGTTAGTAAGCTTGTTTAAGTGCTTTATCTGTTTGTGCCACGTGTCAGCCACACAGGTGACAAAGTTGGCTAGTGCTATTAAACCTTCTCTTTCTTATGGAAAGCGGATCCCTTTCTTCTAATTCACCAAATCAGAGAATTCGTGCCATTGAAATTTGATCCAACGGTTGAAGTTATTATAACTTTTAAAGTGGGCCTCTGTTTGTAGCAATTTGATCAAATTTCAATTGCACGAATTTCCTGATTTGGTGGATTAGGAGGAAGGATCCGGAGAGGATCACTTTCCCTTTCTTATAACGGTTAGATTTGAAAATACAATATTTACAACCTAAAAATATATTGTTGTATCTCCTTCTGCTCCCAACTCGATAGCTACTTGCAGCAAGGTCAAGGTCGAATTGGTGACTGGAATTGAGCTCTTATTATCACCAAGGATGAGTTTTCCGGGGCTGATATCAAGGCTTTATGTACTGAAGCTGGTTTGCTCGCTTTAAGAGAGCGCCGTATAAAGGTGACGCATATGCGGACTTCATACGGCAGATCTGGGATCAGCATTGCAAGAGAAGATTTCACTTTTGCGCACTATACATTAGTGGTGGATCTAGGACTTGAACTTTAAGCGGTCTTAGTATTAAAGTACAAGTTTTTTAGATAGAAACAAAACATGAAGCGTGCAAAGAAATTCAATTTATTCACTAAGACATTTCGGCAAACATTTGGTGGTTTTGTTGTCGTCAACCAAACTATGTTGTGCACATGTCAACAAATATCGACTTATGCTAAAGCAATATGATGATTGATATCGAAAGAATTTGTCGAGTGTTGTTGACGCAAAATGTTGAGATATGTCTAGTATGCATTACATCGAGCACTTGCTAAGCACAAAAATAACATGTACCAAACATTCGAAGGATCTCGAAAGACTTCACATGTATACATCCGAACTCCAAGCAGTCCTCAGACCACCTTAGTCCCAATGTACATCGGCTTCTGCCATACATAATGTATCCAGCCTCCTGAAAATCTTCAGAATTTCACCATGGCTAATCTAGGTCTCTATTTTATAATACATTTTCACTTTTGATGACGTGTTGATGTAGAGTCGTGCATAAAAATATGAACAACTTTGTAGGACCCGCATCTTCATGAATGGCTAACTATATGATTCCACACAACTGATATTCCATAAAAAAAAAATAAAAAAAAAAAAACAAAGAATGACAGTAACATGAGGTTAATTCCAACTTCTAAATTACGATTAATAGCATGTGGCCTATCAAAATTAGGAGGGAATTAGAGACAAGTGGCGAAGGTGATGGTGATTATCTTTGTTTTTCTCCATTTAACCTTTTGGATAATTTTGATTTTGCAAGGGAATTATCAAACTTGGGATCGTTTTCCAGATTTAAAAAAAGGTTGCTTGTCAAAAGAGAGGTTCCAAATCTTTCGATAATTTGTAGTTGTGAGTTTGTTCTTGTTAATTTGTTCAATAATTCGGCCTGTTCTTTTGTTTTCTTGTTGAAGAATTTCATTAGTTTAAGAGGACAAAAGGCCCAACAAGTTAGGGTTGAAAATGAAGTTGGTCAGTCTCTAAAAAATTTAAAAAGTAAAAGTGACTATCAATGTGAAAGGAAAATAAATCTAGATTGTTGGAGCTGAGTTGGCAGGTTATTGGTTAACCATATACTTAACTGACCTGTCCCAGAACTTTATAAATAGGTATGAAGAGCTTCGGATCCTGCATAGGAAATCATCCAATAACTAA
Organism: Heteromeles arbutifolia; assembly: GCA_024362995.1. NCBI lineage: Eukaryota > Viridiplantae > Streptophyta > Magnoliopsida > Rosales > Rosaceae > Heteromeles > Heteromeles arbutifolia. Next base: position 13,064,127 of record JANCRC010000002.1, on the reverse strand, counting down.
GATCAAGTAGTTAACAAAGACTTGCATAATCAAATCGAAAACTAAAACGAAAGGTGCTCGAAGTTGACCGTATAGCGGGAGCATGGCAATGGAGAAGCACACAATGACATTGTTTAAGATCAATTCATACAATCTGACTTTGTGCCCTTGAGCGTTCTTATTTCCTTTCTTCTAATCGGAACATTAAAATTTAAAAATGCAGAAACTGCCAACCGAGGACTTGATGAAATGATTGTGTTATGTTTATGACATGGTACGGTGAACAAAAAAATAGATCATCAGGCAGACATTTTAGTTGGACAGATGTATCAATGGAGGTGCTCAAGAAGATTAAAGTAGATGCATTTGTACAAAGTATTCATCAGAGGAACTTACGTTGTTTGTTGCCCGAAGCCTGCCAGATTTTGGGCCATCGCAGCATCCATAGTTATCAAGACTAGCTTCATATGGTTCTTCATTCACATGACCAGTGGCTTCCATGCATGCTTTTACAGTTTTACCCCTAAACCCATCAATTAACAGAAAACAATGGAAAGACAGGTTAGGTACACAATTATAAAACACCTTGGTCAAAAAAGTGCACATATTTTTTTTTTTTTTTTTATAAAACCGACGATATAATTTTCATTTACCATAAATAGGCTACTCAGTATAAGGGATGAAATATTTATCCTTTACAAAAGTGCACATTTTTTTTAAACAAATAATTTAGTCAAATAGTCATTCATAGAAAATGTAACTGAAGCAACAAGGTAGAATATCTGGGTATAGCTTACGGTCAATTTTCAGAATCCATCTTCCAGCAAAAATGGCCATGCAAGTTTTGAATGTCCTGGCATATGCACCGTCTCCATCCGGGGCTGCAATCACATGTGTAACATCTGGTCTCCAGGTCTTTGATAGAGTTGCACCAGTCTTCTCAGCAAACTTGTTTAAAAGAAGCTGCCATTCAGATAAAATATATAAGTTTCTGATACAGGAACCAAGATATTAAGTTTATACAGTGGAACATCTCAACAATGTTCTTGTAAATGTTTTCCTTCTTGAGATGAGCCTTTGCGGACTACAACCAGCATAATGTTATTAAAATTAAATCACAAATTACCATTTTCCATAATTCTTGTTTTCATGCAGATAAATATACAGAAAGTGAAACAAAATAATAATTTTACCACAACCAGGTCAATGAAAGCCAAGCAAAGAAAGGATCAATATCGTTGGAGAAAGATTCAACGATTATCCCAAGACAACCATATGCACCATAATTGTCCTCATTCCCGTCATCGGGGCTCCATACTAACGTGTAATCAAGTAAATCTCGAAGAGCCGGCAACTTGACACTCTCCCCAACATCAGCTGTTTCAGAAAACTCTGCCTCTTTAACCACAAGGACAAAACCATGTCAAGGCTTATCTTGGATTGGCAATAGTGACCAATGCTATGGAATCCATCAGGTATTTAGGCGGGCTTATAAAATCTTACACTTTTTTTCTTGTCCTCTGATGGAGTGCAGGCCCAGATAAACTTAAATTTGGTTATCTTGGAAACCTCTATTTCTCCGAGATTGATTCTTCCAGAAGCAAAACCTTCACTTGAGAAGAAAAATACATCCCTGAATCATTTAGAAAAGCAGTCCAAATTTCCATTTAAATAAACAATTGGAATCACAAGAGCTATGAACATATATATATTTTCACCATTCAAGACTACGAATTCTGAAGCATTCAATGTTTCTCATTGACTATAATTTTTAAATTTTTTGCGTAAAGTTAATGCTTAGTCGTACTTGAAAAGATTCTTTCTGAATACTCAGCTGCAACATAGGTGAATATGAAACGAGCTACTTAAATTAAAGCTTTTATTAAGAAAACAAAGAAGAAATACACCATAATCTAGAAAACTCACAATTAACAACATCAAGCACACTAATCACCCGAAAGAAGATGAAACCATCCCAACACAAGGTGAAGTTCAAAATATGTTGCGGCACCTAACAAGTAAATTTCTAACTCGTAATTCATTATTCAAGCAAAGGAAGAACAGATAAACCCCAATTTCTAGAGCTTTGAAATCAGCAATCTTGTGCATAAAAAAAAAAAGATCCCAAAGTATTAATACCTTGCCAAATCATTTGAAAATGAATATCGACGGAGCTTGGATTATGGCCAAGGATCTGGGTGGCTTCGGGGGAATGTGCGTGATGAAATGGGCTGTTTCTTGGCTGCAAAATGCTGTCACTTTGTTGATGTCTTCTCTCCCTTACAAGCGGAAGCCATGGCAATTAGAGAAGGTTGGTTTGGGCGTTATCTCGGGGATATCAAAACATTTTATTTGAGTCCGACTTGCTTCGGATTGTGGACAACTTGAAACATACTTCCACCAACCTGTCCTTGGTTGGCCATGTTGTCGAAGATATCAAGGCCTTTCTCTCTTCAATGTGAAGCTTCATTCACCCATACACGTCACCAAACCAACGGAGTTGCTCACCGGCTTGCTCGAATTGGTGTTGCTTCTAGTCAACTTAGCGAATGGTTAGATTCCCCCCAAGTGTAATCGTTGATTTACTTGTTGAGGATACTTTATCGCCTTAGTTGGCTTTTTGTAATACCTCTATTATATCAATCTGAACTAATTCATTAAGTAATTCTTGTTATAGTAATAGTAACGGATTAAATAACGCAAACTCATGTTTTTAACTAGTTTTGGATAACCCTAATTATATAATTTCTTAGTTTTCATCAAACAAGGCGCCACATTAGTAATCAACACTAATCACATTTCAAAATCAACCCCTTCAGATTCCTAACACTATCACGGTCATCAGCCTCCTAATCTATGACCGCCTCTTCGTTCCATTAGTCCGGCGTTACACGAAAAACCCTAGAGGAATCACACAGCTGAAAAGAATGGGAGTTGGGTTGTGATGCACATCATGATCATGGTCATTGCTTGTTTGTTTGTCCGAAATGAAAAGGCTGTTCAGCATCATCTTCAGGAAAGGCGCCAAATCTTCTGCACCCATTTTGTGTGTGGTTTCTATCATTGATTGACACGTGTTAAGTTTATGACAACAAAGTTAAAAAAAAACTAAGTTTATTATCACATGTTAATCAATGATAGAAGTCACATAGATGCCACACACAAAGTCACAAATTTTCATTCTATTGCCACTGTTGGCTTTGATTCCAAGAGCTAATCATGGATAAGGAGATGTTTAAAACATATCATTTATTTTTGGTCAATGAAAACCCTATTAAGATTTTCATGGCGCAAGAAACCACTTTCTCTTGTGAAACTCTTAGTATTTAGACTGCGGGCATATGTTATAGAAGTGAGATCCATATATCTAAAACTCATCTATGCGAACACGTCTTATCTAAAGAAAAATATGCTTCGTATGTGTCAAAAACGATTATTCTTTTATTAGTCACGTGATGAGTGTTGCAGTCACGTAAATTTATGATTGTAGGCTATAAAAATGGATCAACGTTTGCCCACCATACGTTAGATTCTTACTATCATAATGTATCCAGCACCCTCCTGAAAATCTTCAGAATCTTCACCGTGGCTAATCTAGGTCTCTATTTTTTTATAATACATTTCAATTTTGATGACAAGTTGATGTGGAGTGATGGATAAAAATATGAACAATTTTATAGGATTCGCATCTTCATGAACGGCTTAACTGTATGATTCCGCGAAACTGATATTCCATAAAAAACAAAGAATGACAGTAACATGAGGTTAATTCCAACTTCTAAACTACGATTAATAGCATGTGACCTACCAAAATTAGGACGAAATTACAGACACGTGGCGAAGGTATGATGATTATCTTTGTTTTTCTCCATTTAACTTTTTGGTTAATTTTGATTTTGCATGGAAATTATCAAACTTGGGATCGTTTTCCAGATTTAAAAAATGAGGCTGGTTGTCAAAAGAGAGGTTCCAAATCTTTCGATAATTTGTAGTTGTGAGTTTGTTCTTGTTAATTTGTAGCATAAGTCGGCCTTCTCTTTTGTTTTCTTGTTTAGGGTTTCATTAGTTTAAAAGGACAAAAAGCCTAACATGTTAGAGTTGAAAATGAAGTGGGTCAGTCTAAAGTAACATTCGTTTTTAATCTAACAGATGATTTATTCACTCGACACAAACAATAATAAATTTAATATCATACATACATTTAAGAAATTAATAATAAATTTAGTATCAAATGTACATTTAAGTAATTTAATTTCTTTGCGTATTTCACACGGTTGATTATGGATTCAATTTTTAGCGTAGGTGAACCACACTATATTGGCAAAGAAATGATGAACGCCTCAGTGAGTTTTTTCAGCCCCGGAAGAATAGTCGGAGGAATGCGGTCTTAAAGAAATGCCACTAACAGTCAGAAAGAGGCTTAGCAAGAATTCGAAAGTTGGGATGGAGCCTTAGCCTTTCACTAATAGATAGAAAGAAATGTCATAGTTGCTCAACCTAACTATGCAACTATTTACATGAATTTTTTTATTGTGTTGCTGAAATTTTGTCATATAAAAATTAGATTTTTTTTCCTGATCGATAAATTGAATTTTTTATCGTTGTCCAATCAAGGACATATAGCAAATAGAATCGTAATATCCAAAGGAAAAAGTTCCAAGAACAGTGTACATTCAGCACCTATACTCCTGAGTTTTCCTTAGATAAAAACGCAGTGCTTTCTATATGTGTTCAATTTCAGATTCCAAGAAGAGTCAAGCGGCGCACTTGATTCTGGCCAATTGATCAACAATTCAGACTCGCGAATCAACCCATGACAAATCAATTATTCTAGTTGCCACTAGCGTTCAAAGTTCATCTATTGATCATAGAGAACACCTCTTGTCACTTATGTCGTGGCTTAGCCACTAGCTGGTCCCCTTCTAAAAAAATAGGTAATGTAACTTCTTTGCCAATTGATAATACTAGTAAAAACAATAATTAAATAATTAAACTATAGAATTGAGTTGTTTTTAGAATTTTTTTTTTTCCTTTAAAATAATGCTCAATCAGTAATTTTCTGAATTTTCAAGGGAGATTAAATTTTGAGGGACTTATTTGTTAAAAGTAACATTGTATAAGAAACTAATCATTCTAAACTAAACTATTACTAGCTGTGACTATCAATGTGAAAGGAAAATAAATCTAGAATGTTGGAGCTGAGTTGGAAGGTTATTGGTTAACCTTATGCTTAACTGACCTGTCCCAAATTAACTTTATAAATAGCTATGAGCTGATCACATGACTTTCAAAGCCCCCAAGTCCATATTCATTTCATCAAACACTTGATGGCAAAGGTTGAAGAGAAAGGCTTAGAAGACGATCACACACAAGATGGGACCATGGATCTCAAAGGTAGACCAATTTTAAGATCAAATACTGGGAGATGGAGAGCTTGTTCCTTCATTGTAGGTATGTGATAATGTTCATAACTTTTATCCTCTTAATATATTCTAAAGCAGCACGTAGCTAGCTACGAGAAAAACTTGCATATCTCTGTTGTATACACATGTGCTGAGTTTATTTCGCTCCAACTTTCTGTCACTTGACAAGAGAGAGAGAGACTCAATAAGTGTGTATGATCATGAGATCATGAGTACGGAGTACATGTAATTTTTTTATCCCGATCTGACAAAACAAAATGGTCCTCCATTTCAATGTTTGACCGATCAATATGTGCATGCATGGGTGATTTTTAGGGTATGAAGTGTTTGAGAGGATGGCATACTATGGAATTGCATCAAACTTGGTGATTTATTTGACAACGAAGCTGCATGAAGGCACAGTTACCTCTGCAAACAATGTTACCAACTGGGTTGGCACAGTTTGGATGACACCGCTTTTGGGAGCCTATATTGCAGATGCTTATCTTGGTCGATATTGGACTTTTGTTATTGCTTCAGCCATATATCTTGTGGTACAAAATTAACTCAATCTACAAACATATTATCTCATTTCTCGTGATAGAACTTGCATATGAACCAAATGGTAATTGTTGAACAAATCACACTGTTATTTGATCATGTTAATTTGCTCAACTGGGATCACACATTGGTGAGGTGCAAGCAAACTTTTGTTCTTTCTGAAAAGTGGGGAAGTAGATTCAAACACAATATATCGTTTGCATGAGTAAATTATTAACTACTTAAGTTACAAACTCCTAGCGAGCAAACTTTAATTAGTCGTTCATGAGTCCGAAGTCTGATTAAACTTTACATGATTTGTGTTTTGTTTCATCCCAAGGTTATATCAGTTGAGTTTCATTAGTTGATGATTTCTATAATATGCTTCTTTATGATATATGAACATCTCAAATTTTGTTCCTTTCTATAAAAAAAATTTGGTTTTGTAACTGGCTTTTTAGCCAAAATGATCTTTGAAATTGACATAACTTCTTACTTTAGTTCCTAAAATTTAAAATCGATAGAACTGGTCCCATAATTTGTCCACTATCAGTCATTTTGATCATTTTATGAAAAATCTTCGTTAAATAAGGAAAAAAATGGCAAAATACCCTCAATTTTTTTGTCAAGTCGTTTTGGTCCATTCCTTATTAAGCTAAGGGTATTTTTGTTATTTTGGTTCTTATTTAGTTGAGATTTTTCATGGAATGACCAAAATGATTGACGGTGGACAAACACAATGACCAATTATATTGATTTTAAATCTCAATGACCAAAGCGAAAAGTTATGTCCATCTGAAAGACTATTTTGACTAAAAAAATTTGTAATTTTACTTGTAATTTTTTAACAAAAACACTTTTGGCCGTTAGCATAAACATTCACATTAATTGACGACTATTTTGCCATGTTTTTCAAGAAAATGTATTTGTCAGAGTATATTTTGGAATAATTGGTCATGTGATCACACATCTCAAAGCTTCCACATGCCCGACCTTGACCGAGTATGATTCTTTACCCTCCTATTCTCATCCTCTTCCCTCCTCTCATCTCACATATTGTTTTTTGTATTATTGTCTTTATAAAAAAAATCAATATAAAATGTTAACGTGGCTAAATAGTAACCTTTCAAATAGAAAGAGAGGGAAGGGGAAAAAAATTAGGAGCGAAGAGAATGCTCCTCCCACCTTGCCTGCTTCTCTAACTTTTTCCTATCTAGTTGTCAAATATTACAAAATAGTACTATTTACACGCTTATTTTTTACCTTTCACGTACGTTTGTTAATTTTTAGCCACTGATCTTCTTCAATTTAATCCAATCCGACGACCAGAATTGAGAAGAGTGTGAAAAGTAAAAATAAATGTGTAAATAGCAATACTCATAGTGTAAAGAGATTAGATGGGCAATGAACTTTCCTATTTTAGAAAGTTATGAGATTATAATAATTTTACATATTAAGAAAATTCATAATTTCACAACCATTCCTAAGAGAGAGGAAACTAAAAGTTTTCGCTTTTCAATCTATTGTCAAGTTAATCACACGCTTTCGCATATGCAAGTTTAAACGCATGACAGTGCATAATTAACTTGGTATAGTGTCACTATAACGTTTCAGTTGTTGATAAGTTTCCATGCTTCTTTAGCTTTCTCATGTCAAATCAACTATAACCAACTAATTGTTAATCTACTAGTTCTTCTCTCATGAACATTGAAAGAGATTTTAAGTTTAAATCATCTTCTTCGTAAATACGAGATCGTATCACAATAACTATTTCTTTAACAATATATGCATTTCCTCATTATTGTAACATAATACCAAATTTGGGTCATAATCTCCTTTTTGTTACCAATTAGGGTATGTCCCTGTTAAGCCTAGCAGTATCACTACCTACTCTAAGACCACCCTCATGTGCCCAAGGAATCAAATATGAAGATTGTAACAAAAGAGCCTCACCATTCCAAGTGGCCATATTCTATGGTGCACTTTACATAATTGCCATTGGAACTGGTGGGACCAAACCCAACATCTCCACCATGGGAGCAGATCAGTTTGATGAGTTTGAGCCCAAAGAGAGGATCCAAAAGCTCTCATTTTTCAACTGGTGGATGTTCAGCATCTTCTTTGGAACCCTTTTCTCAAACACCTTCTTGATTTACATACAAGACAAAGTTGGGTGGGCCCTGGGATATGGTCTCCCAACACTTGGCCTTGCAATCTCTGTTGTGGTGTTTTTGTTGGGGACTAAGTTTTACAGGCACAAATTGCCTTCTGGGAGTCCATTTAGTAGGATAGCTCATGTGCTTGTGGCAGCCATAAGGAAGTGGAGGGTGGCAATCCCAGATGACCAAAAGGAGCTTCATGAGTTGAGGTTGGAAGAGTACACAGAGGCTGGGAAATTCAGAATTGACCACTCCACTTCCTTGAGGTAAAAATCTCAATGACGCATCTTTTGTTATTCCAATTGTGATTAACGAATTCCTATTATGCGCATGTCATAATGGGAACTATTTATTTTCTTAGTAACCATTTAAAGATCGTATAGTCCTTTATATGTATAACATAAATGGATTGAGTCATGATGAAGATCTTAATTAGCGATATAATCAATAATATAGTTAGTAAAAATGGTAAAAATAGTTTCATTTTCTAGCAAAAAGCCTTAGTGATCACCCCTAGCATTGCGTTAAGTGCAGATTTCTTGACAAAGCGGCCGTAAAGAGCGGACCAACCTCGCCGTGGATGCTATGTCCGGTGACACAAGTGGAAGAAACCAAGCAAATGGCCAAAATGATCCCAATTCTAGTAGCAACAATTGTACCAAGCATGATGTTAGCTCAAGGAGGAACATTATTTGTCAAACAAGGCACAACCCTAGACAGAAACATAGGGCCTAATTTCGAGATCCCTCCGGCGTGTCTCTCAGCATTCATAACAATCTTCATGCTGATAAGCCTCGCGGTGTATGATCGCTTCTTCGTTCCATGGATCCGGCGCTATACGAAGAACCCTAGGGGGATCACATTGCTGCAAAGACTAGGCATTGGCCTTGTGTTGCACGTTTTGATCATGATCACAGCTTGGTTAGCTGAAAGAAAGAGACTGAGTGTCGTAAGAGAACATAAACTATTTGGGCCAAGGGACACACTTCCCCTAACAATTTTCGTTCTCCTCCCTCAGTTTGCTTTGCTGGGAATTGCTGATTCCTTCGTCGAAACTGCCAAGATAGAGCTGTTCTATGACCAAGCACCAGAAGGAATGAAAAGCCTTGGGACTGCATACTTCACTACCAGCTTGGGAATTGGGAGTTTTGTCAGTAGTTTTCTTCTTTCGACAGTTTCGAAGATCACCAAGAAACATGGTCGGGGTTGGATTCTGAATAACCTAAACATCTCTCATTTCGATTACTACTACTTGTTCTTGGCTGCCCTGAGCACTCTCAACTTGCTCTTCTTTCTGCTCGTCGCAAAGTACTTTGTTTATAACGCAGACCCAACAGAATCAAAAGGCAACTTTGCCATGGAAACTTCGCCTAGCAAACCTTCGGCTCAAGCTTCTACCGAAGGCTCAAATGCTTTGCTCATAAGTTGATGACAAGGTTCATGTCCAAGCTATCATGCTCTCATGTAATATAAATTTGAAGAAAACTTTCACAAGCTATACAGGCTATTGCCGGGCAGATAACGCAACAGTATTCGATTGCTAGAAGTAAATAATTCAAAATAATACTTGATATGAACAACAAAAACTTATCAGGAACTTCAAAATTTATGTCTGCAGGAAATACACATTTTTAAAGGCATCTGAGTCAGTTTCGTAGGGACATCGGAGGAAATACCGTAGAGAATATATAAACCTAGCCACAAATTGAAAATCTACATGTGGGACGTCAACATCTTATCAAACAGGTCACTATCCAAGCACAATACTACTAATACAATCTGTCACAGACTATTGCATTGCATGTTTTGTCAACAGACAAAAGGCTGTAACTCGCATCTCGCAATTGATTCCAAGAGCCATGTGTGACCGATGATTTGTGATCCAATTTTCGCAGCTATATCCTGGGCCTCATTTGACCGTTGCCAAAGGATTGAAACTTCTTCCCCCAACTTGCAACCTTCTGGTGGGTCAAGGTTGTATACAACTAGCGTCCTTGAAGCTGTATGTTCAAGACAATTTCGTTCCATCACTTCTTCTGAGCTGTTGAAAACAGTGCCTCCTGCTACAATGATCAAATCTCGAAGATCTTCCTTTCTATCCAGTACAAAATCACCAGCAAAATAGAAACTCAAACCGTTAAAGAGCTTCGGATCCTGCAAAGGAAAATAATCCAATAACTAAGTTCAAGTAGTTACTACAAGATTTGAATAATTGAATCGAAAACAAAAAGGAAAGGTGCCCAAAGTTGACCGTATAGTATAAGCATCGTAATGGAGAAGCACACAAGACATTATTTAAGTTCAATTCATACAATCTGACTTTGTGCCCTCGAGCGTTCTTATTTCCTTATTCTAATCTAAACATTAAAATTTTAAAATGCATAAACTTCCAACCAAGGACTTGATGAAATGATTGTCTTATATTTATGACATGGTATCGTGAATAAAAAATAGATTATCGGGCAGACATTTTAGTTGAACAGATTATCAATGGATGTGCTCAAGAAGATTAAAGTTAATGCATTTTCACAAAGTATTCATCAGAGGAACTTACGTTGTTTGTTGCCCGAAGCCTCCCGGTTTTTGGGCCATTGCAGCATCCATAGTTATCAAGACTAACTTCAAACGGTTCTTCATTCACATGATCTGTGGCTTCCATGCATGCTTTTACCCCTACACCCATCAATAAAGAGAAAACGAGGGATAGACAGGTTAGGTGATAAAACACAATTATAAAACACCTCAGTAAAAAAGGTGCACATTTTTTTAAACACAGGTCGTAATTTAGTCAATAGTCATTCATAGAAAATGTAATTAAAGCAACAAGGCAGAATATCTGGGTATAGCTTACAGTCAATTTTCAGAATCCATCTTCCAGCCAAAATGGCCATGCAAGTTTTGAATGTCCTGACATAGGCACTGTCCCCATCCAGGGCTGCAATCACATGTGTAACATTTGGTCTCCAGGTCTTGGACACAGTTGCACCAGTCTTCTTGGCAAACTTGATTAAAAGAAGCTGCACCATTCAGAGAAAATATATAAGTTTCTGATACAGCAACCAAGACAATAAGTTTATACAGTAAAACATGTTCTGTACACCACCAAAAAAAAGTTGGCATGACAGATTGATTCGATTGGGAGACCTCGAGGCCCAGAAACCAGAAGCCTTAGTTCTCCAATCCATCTCAACAATGTTCTCGTAAATATTATCAATCTAGAGATAAGCCTTTACGGACTACAAACAGCATAATGTTATTAAAATTAAATCACAGATTACCATTTTCCACAATTCTTGTTTTTATGCAGATTATATAGGGAAAGTGAAAACAAAATGATAATTGGGCCACAACCAGATCAATGAAAGTGAAGAAAAGAAGGGATCAATGTTGTTGGAGAGATATTTTCTAAGATTATCTAAAGACAACTTTCCAAGTCTTCATGACAACATGGAACCAAGTGACTAATAAGAGGAGAAATTCTTTTCAAACTAACCTTTTCTTCAGAAGACAAACCGGATGGGCATATGATCCATTGATTCATTTCATTTGGAGCTTCCAAACTGTTGGATGGGGGACAGATTCTGTGTGCAGAATGAGAGAAAATCAGACATCAAATTAAACATTGAAAGAAAGAAGTAATATTCAACGGCAATATTACTAAGAAAGAAAGAAAAAAACTTCCAAGCCTTTTCTTTGTACAGACTAACAGTAGTAAATAAAACATCTCGAAGAGCCAAGAGTTAAATATAGGGACCAAAATACAGGAATTCTACTTGCTTCAACAAGAGAATGATGTCTTACTTGGGCTTCCCATAATTTGACTTCTCACCAGGAAATTTAGTTGAATGATGAGCTGGACATAGCAGCAGAAAGTTTTCCTATATAATGTTCAAAGGGACAATGTTAACTATTATTTAAGGCTTAACAGACATTGGCGACCAAAACAAATTATATGAAATAATCTAAAAGGCTATAACAACAAAAGGACACGAGAAACAAGTTGATTACAAATATATGCTACTACATGTAAAAGAAGATAATAAATACCTTGTCCCAACGACATTTAGAAATTTCAGTTGCACAGGTAACATGATAGCTTCTCCGGCAGGACTTTACAAAGCATCCCAAAGCTGCTCCCTTTAGCCCACATTTGGTGCATTTTAGCTTTGCACCCCTTGAGACTTCTGCCTTCAATCCCTTAACATTTTCACCTTCGAAATACACTTGCGGTGCCCTGAATTTCAAAATCCATAATATGTTTATCTAGTAGGCTAGTAGCACATAAGGTGATTAACAACAAATAGATCAAAGTAAAATAGCAATCATGTTATTGAATAGGTAAAAGTGAACTGACAATAATGTTCTTACAGTTAGAGAAATCAGACAAAGATTCCAAAAACAGAAAGTAACTAAGAAAATTATTATTGCTAACATAGTAACTTAATGCCATTGATTGTGATGAGCAGAAACACTAAAGTCAAAAGGTTCAGTAGAGAGGATTTTGTGTTTTTTTATATAAAATTTGTTTCATTTTATATTCACAGGAAACATAACATACATTATATGCCCATCTTTGAAAATACAAAATATTTTCTGTATAATTGAAAAGTACACAGAAAATCAAGAGTATATTTCAGAAAGAGAAAACATCCATATATGGACTAGACATCGCTAACTACGCTAGACCAAAATTATCATCATTACTGCTTGAACATACCAATCAATGCATATTCTGTGAACATGTATGACATTTGAAGCATTTGCCTCATCTCCCTCTACCAGTCTCTCTTTAGAATAATGCAACATTGGCCCTGTAACCTGAAATATTTCATCAATTCAATTGAGTTATATGTTACCAACTTACCATGTATGCAAAAAGACACAAAGATTAACATAACTAACCTCCGAGATCGTAGAAGACTGGCAAAATACACAAATTGTTCTCTTTGTGAATGATTCATTAGGTGGTGTACTGAACTTATGTTCGAGCTCAGAATAAGTCTCTAAAACTGGCTCATACTTTATTTTCTTTCTTAAATGACCATCAATTTCAGTTGCACAACTATCATGTCTTTTCTGCCCTGCTCTGCCATCATCAATTTTGCTGATCGATCTCCTGACCAAAGAATTTTCTGAAATCTGAAGAAAGCATTACATACAAATATATATAATTAATCTAATCACAAGACAGTAAAATTTATGGCATTAGTAAATTAAGAAACCATTAAATCCTTACTTGCTCACAGCGCGGACCACAGCTATCATTATCTGAACATTTGGCATCACCAAATGAAGGAGGACTGTCGGGCAATGACTGTGCTGCGTGATTCATGTCTCTTTCTACAGTCATGCACTCGTCGAGTCCACCAGCTCTTATTTGAGAACTTGGTAGTTGTGAATTGGGATTTCCCACTCCGCTTCTAGCAAAATCTAATACCTTGCCATTAGCATCTATTGGCATGCTACACTTATCTAGTTTGTCATTGTTGCCAACTCCATCAGCTACAGAACGATTCAGACTACAAGGAGCCCAAACTCGTTCATGAGCACTCAATGAATAGATGGATTGCCCACTGTTTGAATTACCTCCTTGGTCATTGTCAAATGGTTCTTTAGTCATTTTCCCAGCAAAACTGATGTTAGGCAAAACAGGGTTTTGCTCCAGAATGGTTCTAACATCTGCATTGATCAAAACCAACACACAAAGCTAAAACATTATTGTCTGCATAGAGTTTAGTCACCATATTAACTTCCAAATAAGTGTATCTACACATTAAGCTTATACCGGAAGAAACAGGCTGGAACAAATTGGCACAGAAAGACGCATCCAAGCTTTTGTAGATCGCTACTATGTTTTCCATGAACGGCACAGGCCTGAGATCTACCAGCTCACAAAACCAATGCATCAGAAATAAAATTAATTGGCTTTAATTACTTGTTTCCACAATAACTGTTTTGGGAATTCATCAAATAATGTCCTCCTAGCAAGAACATCCATAAAAAACAACTATTTCAGCCTAAATAAATATAATATCTTCAACTAAAAATGAAATACCTCTGTCCGCAACCTGAGCTTTACAAACCGGGCAACTCGAACTGGGTATGCAGCAACTGCAAGCAATTCAAAAACCCAGTACAGGAAAAACCCTAAAGTAAGAATCTTGAGACAGAAATTGATCAAATATTAGGAGAAAAAATAAGAGGGAGAGGGAGGGAGAAGACGCACTTGCAGAAAATGTGATCGCATGGAAGCAACGTCGGTCGATTAAGCAAATTCAAGCTGAACCCACCAATAAAAACACAAAAAATACAAAACCCATTTCAGATAAAGTCTATTTGCTTCAAATAAATTAAAATAAAATTCGAAAATTCGAAAACTTAAAAACTTGAAACTTAAAAAAAGAAATGGAATTTAGGGGAGCGAATCGAACCAGAGGGGGCACTTGAGCTCGAGACCCAGTTTCTGGAAATGGAGAACCCACGGATTCATCATCGACCTGGTACTGCTACTGTCGCTGCGTTTATGGTTAGGGTTTGCGTCCACCATTGAAACGGAGCTTCGGAAACTCTGGAGAGTTGCAGAGAGAACTAAAAGTGAGTTCTTCGGGAGGAGCTTGGAGTATTTAGATGCCTTTGCAGATGGTGCGTTGGAGCGACGGAGGACACGTGTACAGTGGTGATTTGTCTGCGGAAGAGGAAATGGGAGGGGTGATAGATTTGAGCCGAACGGTAACGTTTCAAACTCGCGCGCTTTTCCGGATTTGGTTTTCAGAGACTCCCGCCTAAGCTGTTGGATCTTGCCGATATTTTGACTTTTCCTATTTTCGGTCAGATGTCGCCGATATATCTACATCTCGCGAGTAATTTCATATCTCAGTTTGGCTTTTATTGCCTTGCACATGCGGTGGATACTTCGCTCATGGTCGTGACCAAGGTATTAAATATCGGTAATATCGGAAATATCGGTAGTCCAGAAACACGAAAATATCGATGAAAATATCGGGATAATATCGATATCGATAAAAATTATATGGAAACCACGGAAATTGTAAGAAAAACTTGGAAATTTTTATTGAAACATTGCAGGATGTTTATTTAGTCAATTATCTATTAGTTTATAACAAAAAATTGGAAAGAAATGCATTGCATGATGGATTTAACATTATCAAGTTGATTATATAGCAAGCTGACAAACATTGTGAGTGTAGAAAATATGTAGTAATTAATGAAAGTAAACATATTTTTTGGTTCTTTTCTTACAAAATTTTTAGACTTCACGTGTTTTGGTTCTTCTCTTACAGAATATTTGGTCTTCACGTGGAAAATATTTGGTCTTCTCTTACAGAATATTTTTTTGTTCTTCTCTGACAGACATACAAAAAATCGTATACATACAAACACAAACACACACAGAGAGAAAACCGTCACATACACACAAAACCGTGTGCCAAAACTGTGGTTTCATGCTAAACCATGTGCCAAAACCGTCTCGATCATTGCACCCCGCACGTACGCACCCACCCACCTACACTCCCTCTCCTTCTTTCTTCCGGAGACCAGATCCCACCCTTCCCAAATCCCTCTTCTTTCTTTCGGATACCAGATGCCGCCCTTCCCAAATCCCTCTTCTTTCCCCCCCCCCCAAAATTATTTTTCCTTCCCCACGCCCAGATGATCATTCTCCGCCCCCCTCCAGATTCTTCTTCTTCCCTCTTCCCCCCCCCCCCGGGGATCTTCCTCACGCCCTCGTATTCCCCCCCGGCGTTCACGTTCCCCACCCAAGACACCGGGATCCCCCCCACAGTCCCCCATGTTCTCGAAGCCCCCAACCCAGAACAACAGATCCCCCCCAACCCCCACAGTCCCCTATCCCCAAAACGCCCTCCTCTGCAGATTACGTTCTCAAAGCCCCTTTCTTTCCCCCACTTCTGTGTTTCACATTCCCAACTCGCGGTCCCTCTCCTTCAAAATATCGCGATAATTTCGAAAATATCGCGATATTTTAACGAAAATTAGTTGGATAGTAATTAAAATATCGGTACCGTGAAAAACCGATAATATCGGCGATATTTCGCCGATATTATCGGCATTTTGTTCCTTGGTCGTGACTCATTTTGATTCTATTCACTATTAACGGAAAATCAGTTTTTTTTAATTTTTCGTTAGTTTTTTCTTTTTATTAATTTGATATTTGATGACGATGCGATATTATTTTATTAGTTTAATATTTAATAAAACGTCATGGTTGAAAATGATTATTTGTTTATATAAATATTTATTTAATTTAAAAACTGTTTAGTTATTTATATGAATTCAATGAATTGACAGTTCGTCACAATGATAATTGTCAATTTATTTGATACATATGGATTTCTAAAATTTGAATTTTCTACCACTTTTATGCATCCAACCATTTACAATTCTGTTAATTAACAAAAAATTCAAACATTAGGTATGAATGTGATACAGAAAAAAAATAAGTGGAGTAAAGTGTGTTTTTTGCGATACTTGAGGGTAGTAAAACAAACATTACCCTAATACTAATAAGGACAATAAACTCTTATGATTATAATGTTTGTATGGTAGAATCATTGTCGCGTCATCATTAAAAAGGAAATGACTTCTTACATGTAAAGAGTCAAGTATTATCCTATGAGAAATTTATTTTTCAAAACGCTTTTCTTAATACAATAATATTTACACTAGAGGTGGAAGAATAAAATAGTATCCAATTTTGTCATCTACGAGATTTGAGCATAAAACTTTTGACTTACAAGCTATTTTATTCTATGAAATTTGTGTCTTTAAAATGTAAAGATTGTGATAAATATTTATTGTTAATTACTTGAATATAAACACACAAATTTCATCTGATTCTAAAGCAAATTTGGTTGAACATTGTCACAATTTGTTGATACAATACATAAATAAATAAAAAAGCTTCTGCCATTTGTTTTATTTTCTTATAGCCTGTTCATCACATTGACCGTCATTCCCTTCCTCTGCCGGAACGTTCTTCTCCACGGCCTCATCGATGTCCGTCGCAGCCAACTGTGCAGATGGTTCATTAGTTTCTTTAATGATCTGTAATGTATCAACTGCATTGTCAGACGCTTTTTCAAAGACCGTAGTTTGAGGACATGGTTCTTTAATCAATGGTGTTGTTTCTGCACTAGAGGCAGCTTCAGCTTTGTCGATGGCTACCGCATCATCCTCTGAAGGACCTAAAGCATCATCCTCGAAAGACTCAGTTATGCGCTGTGATTCAACAGTGCGTGGTTCAGCAAACGATTCTGTTTCAGCATTAATGGCAACTTCCGGTTGCACAGAATCATCCAAAGAACTTGTATAATCTTCCCGAAAAGATTCAGATGCATTTTCAGACTTCTCCATGCATCCAGGATCATATGTGGCTACTTCGTCCTCCTCTGGCTCTGCATAATCTTCTAAAGAGCTTATAACATTTTCCGCAAAAGACTCAACCGGATTCTTGGATTGGTCTGCAGATGGTTCTGTATCCAATGGTTCTGATTCAGCGTTAAGGGCACCTTCCGAACCATATGTGGCTACTAAACTCTCATTTGAAGAACAAGCATCATCCTGAACAGAGTCGGTAGAAATCTGGAACTTCTCCATGCATGGTTCTTCTGCATTCAATGGTTCCGATTCTGCATTGGAGACACCTTTTGAATCATCTGTGACAACTGCATCCTCATCTGAAGAACTACGATCATCCTGGAAAGATTCAGAGGCGAACTTGCACGGTTCCTTCTCCCCTGATTCTAGTTCAGAGAGAGGCTCTTGGTCCACACGTGACTCTGAATTCTCAATCTCCAGCAGCTTTTGGATTGCTTCGGCAGCAGAGTCTATAGCCCATACATCCTTCCTGACATCTCTATGCAAAAGGAGTCATGAAACTGTTCTAAGAAATCAACCAAAATGCATTCTTTTCTAGAATGGCTGCAGATGCACGCTAAATGATGATTTTTGCAGTTAGCACATGTGAAAAAGATGGCCACTACCTTTTTGGATCTAGTCCAGCTGAAAGCAAGGCTGACTTCATGAGATTTATGAGAAACAAAGGGTTGTTGGAGAAGTATCTTCCATACGCTGAGATTTCCACCAGAAATTGCACGTCCAAAACAAACTGCTCCATGAAATATAAACAGAAGGAAATAAATTGAATGTAAAAGGATGATGATAAAAAGGACTATTACACACGGTTGATAGCAATTCTCGAAGTATAAGGGAAAGCAAAGCAAAATCGAACCAGAGACCTGCTTCGAGTTGAAGGGATGCTCTTCCATCATATTCTCGCTATCGGTATCCCAGATCTCTTTGTTGTTTGGAATCCAAGCAAATACGGCCTCTATGAGCTCCCTTAGTAGCTCCATTAACCAATCAATTTCAAAGACATTGTCTTCAGAAAGCTTTTCCAGTTTCCGAAGTTCTAAAAACAGTACCTGATAATGAGACATCAGAATCGAAGGCATATAAGCATCGTATAATCTAGTTCACAAACAAGAAGTTTTGTACCAATAGGAGTTAGTAACTCTGGGGGAAATCAAAAGAAACTTGCTGAAACAGTGAATGAATAGTGACACCACTCTTCAAGTTATTTAAATGAAAACAAAATCAGCACAATTATCTGATTCGCAAAGTCACCTGAAAGGCAAGAGAGGGCATCACTCCCTGGAACACACAAGACTCACCCTGGTCGTCAATGCAATTTTTGGGAGTAAGGTTGTCACTATTTCTTAGGGACATAATTTTACATATAAATTGCTCACAATAAAGATCTCTGAGACGACTAGAAGCCTCCTGAATCAATGAGATACAACTGTCAAGTTCCTTCGCTTGATAACCGTCTGGAAGGGTTTTCATTAACTCAGAGTTGATGTCACTGACACCCTTGAAGATACTTCTAACCATGTTGAAGAAGAGTTGCTCGAGCGATGACAGATTGGCTAGTATTGAAACCTGTTGCTGCACCGACTCGGCCAAGTATATTCTTGGATTATTTTTTTCTGTAACAGTCGCCTTGCAGTTGATGGCTATCTCAAGGATGTCTACATACTTTTTGAAGAGATTCATAAGTCCGCTAACGATTGATCCTTCGATTTGAAGAGAAACTAATGGGGTGACATCTAAAGTGATAGACTGGAAGGGAAAGAAGAAGTCGAGTGAGAAAAACATCATACAAGAAAGCTAAACTTTGCTGGGATTTTGTTGAAAATCAATTCAAAGAAAAAATGATACCTGCAGCAGCGTTACAAACTTCCTGCCGCTGTTTGTGAGCAAGCAATATTCTGGTTGTTGGCCAACAACCATGGAAGAGCACCCTTCATTCATGATTCCAGATACAAGATATCTTCCCAAAACCCAAGCATCAGTTGCTGTAAAGATATCGACAACTTTCTTAAAATGGTCTAGGTGTTTACGCAGAACCTCTTCGATACAAGGGCGAATGTACTTGATCAAGTACGGCCGCAACAGTAATCTCTGACTTTCCAACAAAGAGCAAAAAGACATTGCAAACTGCACAGCTTCTACTGCTGTGGACAATCCACCACTTATTTCTGATATGGATTTCACATACTTGTCGAAACAAGCACCAAACAATTTTGTTTCTCTACGGGCCCACTGGATAAGTTCTGATGCATAAGAAGAAGTCTCCCCATATAACATCACAAAACTTCTTGCTGCTTGAGAAATCATAGAGAACACAAACTTTGAAAGCTCCCTGATATAAACCCTATTAAAAAACGATTTCGAAGCCTGCAAATTGAGTGTCCCAGATGCAATGCGCGAACGGTAATATTTGATCAACAATTGTGTTGCGAGATGGCTGTCACCTAGTCTGCAGAGCCCCACCAGCGCTTTCTGAAGTTCCGGTGCAGCTATTCTTGGATTTTCAGCCACCATTGTCAACTGCATTGTAACCAAAGCCTTCCTCTCGGAAATTTCAGTACTAAACAACCTCAGCTCATCCACGGGGCGACCTTCCTCAAACTGCAACCTCTGGAAATTCTCGTCCTCCAATTCGAGGATGGTCAATGCTTCATCGATTCTGTTTTCAGACAAGAGAGTGTCCAAGGTTGCTAAAACATCATTTGCATGATTCCCTAAGTTGGTGATGGTAATTGGTTCTGAAAACTCCGAAAATTCGGATTCTTCAACTACCAAGTCTATAGTCTCCTTTGATAAAACCTTCAAATATATGCCATCTGCAAGTTCACTTACAAGCCTCTTTTGGGTCACTACATGGTTCTTCAGTTGCTTCAACTCATTTTCTACAAGCCCTACTTCTTCAAATATTCTACAGAAATGAAAAATAAAACACATTCCCACTTATTTTTGCTGACAAATATTCACCTCAATTCACTATTGCAATTGACTTCAAACTTAAGAAAAACTATATATAAGTAAAGATAATTGCACAATAAAAGGGAGAATTTTCAGTACAACTGTCACACCGCCACCTAGTGCTACCAATCCACAGGTTATGATATGAGTACATTGCCTTCGATCCATATTATAATTTATAACACATGAATTGATAACATTATGTGACGGTGTAACCGTCATACTCAAAACTTTCTCTAAAATACATAATTTATACTCTGCTGAATAATTAGAAAAGATGTATACCTAGACCTTTTTCAGAGTGACTGTCACACAGTCACGTGCCAAACTCAAAAATTTCTCCACAAAAGTTTATACCTGACGAAGGCCGAATAATTCGAAAATATGTGTTTGTGAAATTCTTCGCTGGATGCAGCCTTTAGCTCCAGGAGTTCTGAACACAGATGCTTAATTCCCTATAATCAGCAGCATATTATATTAAATGAACCTTTTTCCTCACATTTTCTCGGAAACCAAACAGAAAGTAATCAACTAAATCAATTAAACGAACAGAAAGAACTGACCTTTCCAGTCATGGATTGAAGGTCGGACTCGTCGTCGTCTCCGTCGCTGGAAACGGAGGACAAGTCAGAGGCGGTGTCGGACTGCGTGGAGTTCTCCATTTCCGGCAGGTCCCGGAATCGGAATCTGGAAGAAGTGGAAGAAGATTCCATTGAAACTGGCTTCCCATCACCCAAACGGCCCCGTATTCTCCAATGGAGGATATAAAGGAAGCAGCAACCATTGGAAGCTGCTCAAAAATCCAGCCTTTTCCCTTGGACTCTCTTTCGTCGTTTCCTACTTCTGTAGGCGCGCGCGCTTTGGTTTCATCGTTCATATGCTGAAACGACTTCGTTTCGTACTTCCCAGTTCCAGTTCCATTGCCGGCCTTCTGCCTGTGTGGTAAGCTTTTTTATTCGTAAGCATTTTGTTTACGGGAATTTTTAGGTGACGATTTACATACTGTCACGTTCTGTACTAATTATATACAAACATGTTAGTTTTTTTTTGTTTTTAAGGGAGACAAGTGATGGTAAACTATGGTTATCCATCTTTTCGTATTTCGAAGGAAGTATGAAGACAAACTCATCAACTTAGAGCATCGAAATTAAAACTTTTCATATTTTTGTTTGTTTGTTAGGAAGCCAAAGTCTGCGCCTTTACCACTAAACCACTTGCTATGATTGATATGTTAGTTTCTTTTTATATTGGTACGAGACGTGACTATAAGTTTGTCACAATGAACAGGCGGCCATACAAGTTGTTCGCAAAAGGCCGACGTCGTTTTGGGAAGTCAATTAGAAAGGGACTTGGGGCCAATAGCCAAAGAGTCTTTCCAACTCTCAACTCCCCAAATCCAACGGGGCCATAAAACTACAGGGAGTTGCAATTCCCTCTTTCCAAACGGTCAAACAGCAATGCGATCACCGTCGTACAACCACCACGTCACGGCGTTTCTCCTCCTCCTTCTTCCTCATCTCTCCCATGGCGTCGGAGGGGACTGGACCGGCGACTACTCCAAACTCTCCGGCATCATAATCCCTGGCTTGGCCTCCACGCAGCTCCGCGCGTGGTCGATCCTCGACTGCCCTTACTCTCCTCTCGATTTCAACCCTCTCGATTTGGTCTGGCTCGACAGCACCAGAGTCCGTCTCTCTCTCTCTGCTTTCAATTATCCGAAAAGCTCCGATTTCTTCAAATTTCTGATGATTTTGTGCGTTGCAGATGCTCTCCGCCGTGAACTGCTGGCTGAAATGTATGCTTCTTGACCCTTACAACCAAACGGATCACCCGGAATGCAAGTCCCGGCCTGATAGCGGCCTTTCGGCGATCACGGAGCTCGATCCTGGCTACATAACGGGTAACATTTGCATTTCTCTGAACTTCATGTGTTTCTGAATCATATTTTCAAGCTTTTGCCTTTCTTTTCGTAACTGAAACAGGTCCTCTTTCTTCGGTGTGGAAGGAATGGCTGAAATGGTGTGTTGAATTCGGAATCGAGGCGAATGCAATTATTGCTGTGCCGTATGACTGGAGGCTGTCACCATCTAAGCTCGAGGAGCGAGACCTTTACTTTCACAAGCTAAAGTTTGTATTTTTATCTGCTTTTCATGCTGTTGTTGCTAATTATTTTCTGTTACTCACGAATTCATTGTTTCGTTACTACCATGTTGATACAATATCCAGAAGTGTTAGTGCCAAATGATGTTCATATGCTAACATGTTAATTGTGCTTGGACTTTCCATCATGTGAAAAAAATGCAGATTGACATTTGAAACGGCGCTGAAACTTCGAGGAGGGCCCTCGTTAGTGTTTGCCCATTCGCTAGGGAATCATGTCTTTCGCTACTTTTTGGAGTGGTTGAAGCTGGAAATTGCACCAAAACATTATATCCAATGGCTGGATGAGCACATTCATGCCTATTTTGCCGTTGGTACTGTTGGATTACATCAAAATCCATTTACCTTGAAAGTTTTATTGCTTAGAATCGTGTGTGGTATTTATCTAGTTTGTTTTGTTGACTTGGTTCAAGGAGCTCCACTTCTTGGTACAGTCGAGGCAGTCAAAGGAACACTTTCTGGATTAACATTTGGCCTTCCTATTTCTGAGGTGACCTCTTTTTTGCTAGTTGATAAACCTCCTCAAGATAGTTTGTTTATTTTTCTTTTCCTTACTCCTCCAAGATGCAATCGTAGTTTTTGTTTTACGTTTTGTTTAAGTATTTGTTAATGGCTTATGAAAAAATAGAACAAACCAATCGTTTTGTCTTTTAAGTCATTACACTTCAGATACGTAAATACTGGTAGAATTCCTAAATTTATATTGTCTTGATTATGCTCTGTAAACTCAAGAAAATAAATGCGTATGACAATCAGTTAAAACTTAAAATCACTTTTCATGCCTAAATATCTTGTCTTGAAATAGTGGATATTCATGATAATCTTTTAGATGTAAATTCATGTTGTAACATGGTTCATATTATATGTCTTTCCATTATCAGGGGACATCTCGTTTGATGGTCAATTCTTTTGCTTCCACGTTATGGATGTTGCCATTTTCAAAGTATTGTAGGGCAGATAATACATGCCGGAAACATTTCTCTGCGGATGTCAGGGACAAGAGTAGTCATCATAATTATCACTGTGATGAGAGGGAATTTCACTTTAACTTCTCTGGGTGGCCAACAAATATTATTAATATTGAAATTCCTTCAATTCCTGGTAAAATTTTGATCACGATGCACTTTTTTTGGTTGCGATGTTGTTTTTCATAGGTTCTCTTTGCATCTTATATTGACAGGATTTGGAGCATATCCATCAGTTACAGAAGTAGCTGAGGGCAACTTGTCTAGCATAGAATGTGGACTTCCTACCCAATTGTCTTTCTCTGGTCGAGAAATATCAGATGGGACCTTTTTCAAGGCAATAGAGGATTATGACCCGGACATGAAGAGGGTTTTGCATCAATTAAAAAAGTGAGTATTTGATATGAATCATAATGAAGTATCATTTCGCTCGCTTGTTTTTCTGCATTGGTGCCTTTATGTGACAACTTTTCTTGTCCATGCTGCTGGGCCGAAACTTAGTCCTTTACAACTTCTAGGAGTGGCATGAACTTCAAGCTTTCTTCAATAGTAGTTATAGTTTCATCGATTAGTTACGTTAGTGTTCCATTACCTAGGGTAAGCAACACCATTAAATGCCAGTGGCAAAGGACACCTTTTCCCATACAATGTGTCGTTCTTTTTCTTTGTATATTTATTACCGGTGGACATTAGATTAAGCTATCTTGACTGTAGTTCCCAGGTTTTATATGGATAAATGATCTTAAACAGAAAGGTTCTGTGCTATGCATGTGGTCCCTTAACATTCTGCTTCTATTTTTTTTTAAATAAATAAATATGTTTTGACCTTTTTCAAGCTATATGATGTTGATGTCTGTCTCAGCTTTTCTATTGGACTGTTTATTTCAGGTTATATCATGATGATCCAGTTTTAAATCCGCTTTCACCATGGGACAGGCCACCTCTTAAAAATATATTTTGTATCTATGGAACAGACTTGAAAACTGAGGTATATTTGCAACATAGTAGCGAATGATATATTTCTTTTTATCATGACTGAAGCAACTTCACATGATTGGCGTTCTTGTTTTGTTTTTTTTGCGGGTTTTCTACCAGAGTAGTGAATTTGGAAATATAACTGTTGTCTGCTTTCTTTCATAGTATTTTCCATGCTTGAAATAATTATATTTTATTATTACCAAGTCATATTTGCTTATAAGATGCACTTGCTGCTATTCTTCAGATTCACTTGTCATCCTAAGATATGTTTTTCTTATGACTAGGGATTTTTTGGTGCCTGTCCTACATTTAGCTGGTAACAGTGTTGTGGTGAATGATAGTTTTGGTGTCTTGGCATGGAAAAACAGGTTGGTTACTATTTTGCACCAAGTGGCAAGCCCTACCCTGATAATTGGATCATTACCGATGTGATTTATGAGCTTGAAGGTTCCTTGTTCTCAAGGTAAGTTTCCTCCTTACTTTCCGTACTACACAAGCATACCTGGTGCATGTATGTCACTTGAATACATTTACTGCAAATGCATTGTCAAATGTGATATGTACTTACCTGGTAGGTCTCTTTCTCCTTCTGTATGGGTCTATGTGGTAAAACATCACTAGGTGTTGACTTTATCGTGTAAGCAAAGCAGATAGATATCAACATATTATCATTTCTGTATATATCAATTACCTAATTATTGTACAAATGATCTTTTGAAAACCGGCATATGTTCAGAGTGTTACAGTCCTTTTTGGAAACTCTACAGTTGATAATTCCATTATATTCTTGTAGGTCAGGAAATCTTGTCGATGGAAATGCAGGAGCTTCAAGCGGGGATGAGACTGTGAGTTAAAAATTATTTCATGCAAGCATGGTTCAAGTTCGATTCTCCTGCTTCAGTATTGTTTTGTTAGCCTGGTTTTGTAATAGCATACTCAACATTTTCTAAACATGTTATTTAACAGGTCCCATACCATTCTCTTTCGTATTGCAAGAATTGGGTTGGACCAAAAGTCAACATAACTATGGCGCCTCAGGTATTTGTCTCTCCTTTGAGAATCTTCATCAGTAAGTTTGATGTGCTTCTTCACCGGCAAAAGTGCCCTTGATGTGAGTTTTGATTATTCGTTTTCTCAATGTTGTAGTCGGAGCATGATGGTTCTGATGTGCAAGTGAAGTTGAACGTGGAACATCATCATGAAGAAGATATACTGCCCAACATGACAAGGTTGCCAAGGGTCAAGTACATAACTTTCTATGAAGATTCTGAAAGTATACCAGGAAAAAGGACGGCAGTCTGGGAGATAGATAAAGGTTTCCACTTTCCACTCTCTTGTAGTTATTCTATAATTATTTGTTGCACATAAATAAGAGATCTTGTTTAATTTACCATCTTTGGTAACACTATCTTAATGTAGCGAATCATAGGAACATTGTTAGATCCCCAGTTCTAATGAGAGAGTTGTGGCTTGAAATGTGGCACGATATCCATCCCGATGCGAAATCAAAATTCGTTACTAAAGGTGAATGTTTCTTCTCTTCTTCGTCTTCTATCTCCTCCTCCTTTTTGCTGACATATAAATTCTGCAAACAGCCAAGCGTGGACCTCTGAGGGATGAGGACTGTTATTGGGATTATGGAAAAGCTCGATGTGCATGGACGGAACACTGTGAATATAGGTTTGTTGTTTTAAAACTAATAAGTGTTTCCCAAAAGTTTAAGTTTTCCTGTTCACCCCTTAATTTTCAAGCTTGATGATGCAGATACATATTCGGAGATGTTCATTTAGGACAGAGCTGTAGGTTGAAGGATTCTTCAGCGGATCTTCTCTTGCATTATTTGTAGATTAGGAGGTCTATCTTTCTTCATTATCTTCTTACAAAAAAAATTAATTCCACCAGTTCTGCATAAATCAGAATATACATCAATATCATCGTTCCCCTACTACTGTTAGTTGGAATGAATTGTCTACTATGGTCCATGCTGTTCTGATGATATTTCGGTTTTGTCTCCTCAGGTACTAGCGCTGAACCATTCAGGTCCCTTGCAGATATTTTCAAGAACTGGAGGCACATACCATTAACGGTTGAGCAATTCCCTTTTGTATCAAGCAAAGTCGAGACTGCATCCCAGATCTTCGAAATGCTTGATGATTTTGTTGGTAGAAACCTTACTCGGCGCCTCAGCTTTGTCTGCAGTCGATTTTTGCAGCTGGAGGACAGCACTGCTGTATCTGATTTGCTCGCCGCTCAGCCCTCCCAAACAGTGTCACGCTGTATATTGTTATTTTGTGGTTAACTTTTAGTCTGCTGCGAGGTTCTTGCCGATAAGTGTACCTTGTTTACTTGATTAGTATAGCTCTTAAAGGAACTACTGAACGACGCAAAGATAAAGATGTATCGAACTAGGGTCTGTTGATATTCGAGATCCAACTGAAATAGGCATTAAACTTTCACATTTACAGAATACGATGTTGTTCTTGTAGATTTTGTATGTACGCATTGAAAATGTTCTTGAGGAGTGACGATTGATTGCAGATTAACGAACTTGTTACGAATATGTATCTTTAAATCCATAAAACTGTGAAATCCTTGTTGAACATTTGCCGAGTTGAGAACGACTCAGGTGAAGAAAACAGATTCTCTATTGCCGTTTTTCGTTTAACTTCGACACTATTTCCGACGATACTTTCATGATATCCAGGGAAGAACAAAGATGGGTTCAAACAGCAATGGTAAGCCAAAGGAAACAGAATGAGAATTCAATTTTACATTTGTACCATTCACCCCTACAAGGAAAAGCTTATACAACAAAGATGTGTGATTCATGGAGGAAGAAATAAATCTAAGGATCCCGGATCTTCCGAAAAAAATCAGCTATCTGCCCTTTTTGATCTCGAAGGAGTACTGAAGTTCCATATGGCATCTCCTGTCATCGTCTTCCAACTGCATGAAATTGAAACCGAGAAGAAACATCAATTCATATTTTGCATACACACAAAAAGTAAATTTGGAAGTTGCTACAGATAATATATACTCCTCGAACCCTAGCAATATTACGACGGATGTCACCACTGTAAACTTAAGAGATCTCAAAATATACGCATCTTCCCCTTTGATCGAAATGTGAATGAACAAGTCGTTGATTGTTAATCGAGATATAAAAGAAGGAACGGGGTATCATATTATGTATACACTTTTCAATCTCAAATTGAGCTCGCTGCATGAAAATACGCTTTGCAGAATAAACACCTGTACTAACTGCCACGCACCTTAAGCTTTGCTGAATAAATGCCCCTTGCAAGCAACCCAGATGGAGTGGTCTCCTCTTCCAAAGTGTGCACATATAATTCTTTGTTAGGAGCAAACGTACCCAACATTCCTTCGCTCTGATCGACTGATGCATAAGAGAAAGAAAAAGAAAATTGGTATAACAGTTAGCATACAGAACATAAACCTAATCCCGGGTGGTGAAAATGAGAGCATTCTATGCTTTACTAGTCTTACCTCCTTCTACATTAGCATGTTAACGTATTTCAGTAGTATAATTACATTACTGCCTTTAAGGTTTGGCCAAAAGTTTTCAAAAGCTTTCAACTGTCTCTATTGCGCTTAAAACATCTAGACAGGATGATAAAACACTATTAACTACCTTGGAGTCCTCCTTTCCACACTGTGTTGGAGTAAGTAAGGCCAGAAACAATGTTGTGCAGAACACTAAATGTTATCTTAAGCCGATATTGAGATCCCTCTTGCAGTGTAAACAGGACACGATCGATCTGATTTTCAGCAACAGGCAAGGCAGTAGTGATTTCCCCAAAGTCCTCAGAGATGATTCCGATGGAGTGGAATTTGACTTCAGGTTCCATTTGGCCTAATGAAATGGAAAACTCTTAGCAAAAATAAGACAACAGATTCAAAAACCACAACAAAGTAGCTGAGGAATAAAGAACCGAATATAAAAAATAAAAATAAAACACGAAAAACAAACCATTCAAATCGCCTTCCAAGCTACCAAGCAGCTTCTCTTTCCACCTCCTCAAGCTTTCATCATGCTGTCAAGCACAAGTAGCTTCAAAATTGAATTGGTAAACTCCAAACACTTTGATTTTCCATTTCACACAAACTAACTAATTGATCTAATTGGATTACAAAACTACAAGTAACTTTTCAGTTGCAAAACACATTAGCATCAAGCAACTGAACACAATTGAGATTAAAAATTCAAATGCTTGGGCAGTGGCAGGGGTCACACATTCAGAAAGATCAGAAAATGGGATCAGAAAAGAACCCTTTTCTTTTCTTTTCCTGCATTTTCTGAGAAACCAAACACACATATTTTGGGTTCCAAGATAAATCCAAAACAACCCATTGCACATATTCAATCAAATCAAAATCCCATTAATTAAGCAAGATTAAAACAAACCCAAATTCCAAATAAAAGTAAAAAAAAATCAAAAGAGAGAAAAATCAAGAGGGTACCTTGTCCTTCTCAATCTGTTCCTTGAGAGAAACCAAAGGTCCAGGAATAAAACCATCAGCAGCAACCCCATTACTCTTATCATCTTCTTCCTCGTCTTCTTGTCCAACATCATAAAAAGCACTCAGCTTTTCAGCCATTTCCTTCTGCTTTTCTTGTCTTCCTCTTCCCTGATCACTTACAGCGCCAGCTGATGAAAACCCACCAGACGATGATGCACCTGCTTCATCTCCCCTCTTCCCTCCCTCCATCTCTCTCTCTCTTTCTCTCTCTCTCTCTCTCTCTCTCTCTCTCTCTAACCAGACTGAGACACAGGGAACGAGAGTCAAACGAGAAACAGTGACAAAAAAAAAAGAGAAGGGGATTATGATTGAAATGGTGACAATAATTACGCATAATGTCAGATATACTGTAGTAAATATTGTCCTTAACTGCAAGGACTAATTGCTAATTTGCCCAATAAATTCGGATAGGACAAACAACCTTGGGGTCAATGCGGTAATGAGCCTAAATACGTAAAGTCCATTTTACCCACCTAAGTGAGGGCACTATTCGTTTTTCACCTTTTTTTCCGACTTTTTAGCCAAAGTTTTTGAGACTGACATAACTCTTCATTTTGATCCTTGATAGTTAAAATCGATAAAAATGGTCATTGAGTTTGTCCTCCGTCAATCATTTTGATCATTCTGTGAAAATCTCTATTTAATAAAGAGAAAATGACAAAAACATCTTCAATTATTGTCAAATTATTTTGGCCAATTGTTTATTAAATTGATGATATTTTTATCATTTTGGTCCTTATTTAATATAGATTTTCACACGATGACCAAAATAATTGACGGCGGACAAACTCAGGAACCACTTCTATCAATTTCAAATCTTCGAGACTAAAGTGAGGAGTTATAACAATCTCAGATACCAGTTTGGCTAAAATGCATTTTTTCCATTAGTTAGGATTTGTGCTTTCAATTACTCTATTTCACAATAATTTATGTTGTGTTTTGATAAATTTAAACTAGCAGATGCCCACACACACTGTGTGTTAACAATTTCATTTCATTTTGTTTTTTTTATTATGAAGTGAGATTAGTCTTTAAAATTCTAAAAACAAAAAATCAGTTATGAAAATTGAGATAATGATGAGTGGTTTCTTCTAACGTGAAAATAGCTTTTATTTTATTTTATTTTTAATTTTTAAATAGGGCATGTTATATTAACCTGACTGTGGGGTTGTTGTAAACAACAGCAAAATTAATGTTCATGTAATTACTAAATTGCCCATATTTTTTACTGGAGGATTTTACACGTTAGAAGGTGGGTAGATTGTGACAGCCCGTCCCTGATTTTAAGAGTTTTTAAAGTTTTAATAAAGGATTTTACAAAAATGCCCTTTGAGGCACGCGCATTGTTCGAGGTTAATCGTTGTGTCGTGCCATCTAAGATTTGTTTTCTTGACATATCCTTGTAGTTCTCGTCGCTACGGAAGCGTGGGCGCAGACGGTTCGTGATTTAGAGTTATAACGAAAAAGATTTTAAAGTTTGAAGTTTGGGCATTTTATGAATTTTATTATAAAAGTTTGGTGTGCCATTTGGACAGCCCAAATTTAATAAAGAAATAAATGGATGGCTGTGATTAAAAGGAATGAGATTGTGTGTGTGTGTGTGTGAGTGACTGGTGGAAGAAGGAAAGGAAGAAGAAGGGATTGGGCAAAACTGCCCAACCAGAAGGAAGAAGAAGAGAGCTTCGGGAGAGAAAGGAGAGAGAGCTGACGAATGGAGAGAAGAGAGAGAAAAGGGCCGGCCAATTGGAAAAGAGAATGGAGGAAAGGAGGGAGAGAGTGGCGCGGGGGATTGGCCGGATCTCTTTGGGCCGTTCTTGACCCGGTCAGCACCCATGCCTATTTTCGATGATTTTCACCCGTTTTTCCGGCGAATTGCTCCAAGAAACCTCATGGGAAACACTCTAAGACCCTTCCTTTATCCATTCCATCTCAAATTTGGAGAGATTTGGCCTTGAAAATGGGTGAAACCGCAAGGAGGGGTGCGGCGGTTTTGGCTTCGAATCACCCAATCCTGAAGCAATTTCTTCCAATTACCACCACCCATGGCATCCTCTTGAGGCCTAGAACAAAGCCCAGGCAGTGGTTGAGGCGTTGGAACAAGTTAGGAGGTCGAATCGAATCACACCAAATTCAAGGGTTTCGTACGGTTTTGGAAAAATTGGAGCTCTTATTGACCGAATTGGCCTTGGTCACAGGTATGAAAGTTGTTCTACTCTTTGAGATCTTTAATTCTGCAAATTTTGGTAATTTTTGGATAAAGTTGAATTTTCCGGCGAGCCGGGACGGCTGACCGCCACCCACGGCGGTGCGTGCGGCGGTGCGTGGCCAGTGAGCCGCCAATGCTATTTTTAGGCCATAATTCATGTTCTGAATTCAGTTTTGGTGAATGAATGACGTATGATGATCAATCGAACCTAAATTCGTTACGATGCAGGGTTAGGCCAAAATATGAATTGACGATCCGACCGTTGGATCGTCACCAAAATTTGATACGTTGTAATACGTAATATTTTAGGATTATAGGAACTTACAGATCGGGAATCCGATTTACGGATCTCCCGGAATTGGAGTTGTAAGTTCATAAAATAGAATGTTAACCGTCACTTGGTGTTGGCAATTGACGGAGATCCGACCGTTGGATGGTAATGAAATTTTAGGATGTTGTTCTAGAGATTTATTGTGGACCTTTGGAAGTTACGGATTGGAAATCTGAGTTGCAGATCTTCTGGATCGAACTTCGTAGTGAGATGTTTTATATAAGTTATATTCTATTGATATGATTTCTAAGGCGTGTCTTGATGATTGTTCTAGGCGCCGATCATCATGACGCCTTGATGTGTTGTACTAGGGAGTTGTAGGACAAACTCCAGGTGAGTGGGCAGTTTTGTTTTCCGTATATACCTACATAAATGAGTTTTTCCCAGAAAATCTATTTAAGTGAAATGTGATTTGAAAGTATGATTTGAATTGCCATGCATAGAATTTATATGAGATATGTGAATTGATATATGATGCATATATGTGAATTGGTGTTGCGGATGCACAAGTGAGTATCAGGTGAGTTATATTTGGTTCATTGAATTGTTTGATGTGATTTATGTTGATAGCTCATAACCTGCACCTCCGGTGTTAGTGCTTATGTTATTCACCCGCATCACACGCTCACCTTGGATCCAAGTAGATGTTAGTCGTACAAACCACTAGAGGTGGTTCCGACATGCTAGTCGTACAGACCACTAGAGGTGGTTCCGACTAGTAGGTGACCCTAGATTATGTGCACAGATGATTGATGAGAGAAGCACTAGAGCGTATTATTACACCATCCTAGTCGTACAGACTACTATAGGTAGTTCCGACTTATGTGCAATGTAGTGCCGTACAGGTCACAGTTGGTGACTCCGGCTGGGTTGGATATTGAGCTCTAGAATCAGCCGTACAGGATCACTGCAGGGTCTCCGGTTGATTTATTATTTCACCTGATTTATATTGATGCTTCCATATTATGTTTTTGGCACATGGCATGGCATATTTTCTGAAAAGTGATAAAGAATGATGTTTTGAGATTTTTGAAGCTATATATGTTTATATATGCTATTTTCTGGGAAAGTATACTGGTTTTACAGCGAGGGGTTAGTGCTTTGATAATGAGATGATTTTTGAGAAAAACTTTGTTTTACTGACCCACTCAACTTTGTTTTGCGCCCCTCCAGGTTCGAGGTAGCAGAGCTTTGGTGGCCACGAGGAATCCAACAGTATTCTGACAGAATTCACAATTGTATTTTTTTTAAGCTTCCAAACTGTGTAAATGGTTACGTCACTCTCACGTGACGGCCAGCACGCCCTCCTTCGGGACGGGGTGTGTCAAAAATCGGTTATTTTATACTTAAACTACAATGTATTATATTGCTACAAAGGATGTTAATATTTTTACTAGAACTGCTTGTAAACATGTTTTTTTTAAAAGCAATTTCAAACGAGCCCGTTATATTTATTAATAAGACATCTGAGTTTAAATAAGTAAAAATGCTACAAAACCGAGTTTAAAAGAAAAATGATTAGGCATATACCAAAAATAAAAAATATATATTTGAGTTTAATGGGCTTCGAAGAAAGAAATGTTAGTGTGAGTGGTCCTCAAGTTTCGTCTCTAGACTAGACACCCATTAATTTTATTTAAAAGTAAAAGGACTCTTATACTCGTGTATAAAACTACCAAAATGAGCATTAATTTTATTTCTTAAAGAAAACAATTATTTTCTTTGAACAACGTGGTCACTAAACGACCGATGAATTTTGGGACCATTCATATTCGATTCTTAAGTTCATATTCTTTGTGATGATGTTGGATACACCATAGTTTGTAAAAACTTTGTTGGATTAATACACCAAATCCAGATGGTATGGCTCTGCATTCAAATTGACATTTTTTTTAAAGGAATCAAATAAAGAAACAAAATTCAAATCGAGTCTTCTTAGAAATTTAGTAAATTATTTGGAGTGTCTAAAGAAATGTGTGAAAGTAAATTGTGTAACAACTCGTCCTTAATTTTTCGATTTTATTAATTTTAAAATAGTGAATTGACGAAAATGCCCATAAGGGTGAGGATGTTGACTTTCGTTGAGCAGCGTATTGTGAGATGTATGAAACATTCTTTTAGCGTATCCTTGTAGTACTCGTCACTATGAACACGTAGGCGCAAACGAAATCGAATTTGGAGCTACAATAGAGATTTTACAGACTTACGAACGTGAAGGGTGATTTGGTAATTTCATGTGAGATATTTTGTGGCTTCTTTTGTGAGCCACGTGGGGTCCACACCCCATACTCCTCCCTCACTCCCGTATCCTCACCATTTCTGAAATCCCTATCTCTCTAACCCTGGACACTGTCCTTCTCTCTATACCCACAACCACCATTCCCCTTTAAATAATCTAACCCCAAACTACCATTTTCTGCATCCTCATGACATGAGGGTCACGATGAAGCCCTTGCATGTGTGATCGGTGGATGGGAGATGACTGAACTGAAGAACCCAGGAGCTCCGAGTTTCTATTCGAACTCAGGTGAGGTTCCTAGCTCCATTCCTCTCATGAACTTGATTGATTTTGTGTTCTCCTCTCATGAACTTGATTGATTTTGTGTTCTATGGTGTGGTTTGGTGAAATTAGAATTCGAATGAAGGGTTTTTAGCCCGTGCCACCCTATGTGCATGCATGTTCATTTCCAGCGACGAACTCCGGCGAGAGCCGTTGAGTTGGAAGCCAACTGGAAGTCTCTCTCTCTCTCTCTCTCTCTCTCTCTCTCTCTCTCTCTCTGATCTTAATTATTATGTACTGGGGGAAGAATTAGGAGTGGTTCTTGACCCACATGGCAGGCTCTAACCTATGCATGCATCTCATTTCTATTTTCCAGAATCCGGTGAGCACATTCGAATAAAACCCAGCGAATCCGAGGGGGATTCGACCTCCATTCTACCTGAAATTGTTGAAGGTAAGCTCTTGCACGTTTTAGGAGTGGTTTTATACTAAATTTGGGTTGATTACCGAAAAACGAGCTAACTCCGAGCTTGGTGACAATCTGGGCTTTTCTCCAGTTTCCGGCGAATGACCACGGGTTGAGGCTTTTTTCCAGCCATTTTCCGGCCACAGATGTGAACCGAAATGGTACAAATCGAAGCACTGGAGAACAAGCTCGATCGGAGCTCGATCGGTGAAGTTTAATTGAGAATGGAGCTCGATCGGAGCTCTGGAGAACAAGCTCTTCTCCTTGCTGGGTCCGGAAGTCCAACCCGCAATCCAATGGATCCAACCTAATTGAAAAAAAGCCCAAAACCCGATCCATGAACCGGCCCAAAACCCATGACTCGTTAACCCTAACCGGATTCGCGAGACCGATCCTGTACAGAAAATAAAATAAAATTAGGGGCCTAAGCCCAAACCCAGCCCAAACCTTTGGGCCATTGTTCCAGCCCGGCTCATTTCCGAAATGGGCTCAGAATATTTTGGGAATATTCTGTGTTGACTTTTACAAAATTTTCTCGGAAACCCTCCTAGGGTAATTTCGATGTTCGGAGTCCATTTTTGACATCCATTTAGGAAAATTCCAATATTTTAACGTAGTTGACCAGCTCGGCATCTTAGTTGACTTTTTAAGGTTAACCGTTGACTTTTTACAAAATTTGCTCGGGACCCCTCTTAGCGTATTTCGACGCTCTAATTCCAAATCTGCACTCCGTTTTCTCAAATTTGATCGTTTAAATTGAGTTTTATTATTGGGTCCCAATATTATGCTTAGGTACGATTACTATCGGATACTCTGACTTTCTTAGCTCGAAAGGAAGTGACATCACAAGTACCTGTGAGTGGCTCTTTATGTTTTTAATATTATATGAGAGCATAAACTTGTGGCATGACATCCTTGCGTTTTATCTGCTCATTATTACATGTTTGCACGATGTCTCTTAGTTATTTGTACTGTCCTGGGACAAGGACCAACTTCACATGCACTGTTTACATTCGCTTTGGATCTAGAGTTAGGTGTCAGCCTGTCATTTTGTATGATGTGTTGGACTCGTATGTGATGCGACTAGCTCAGCTCACGTGATGTAGTACTATAATGTAAAACCTACACACAGCCTATTCCATTGTCTGAATATCTTTGCAATGGACTTGTGTGCCTACATAAATTAATGAGCATTGATTTCTTGTAATAACGGTTTGAGATTTAATGTTGAGATACCTTGTTGTTGTACCTTACATCTTTGACTCACTTCTGCTACAGGGTACCTATTACACACTATTATTATAATATTTTTGGAAAACCATATACTTGTTTTATAGCGAGGGGTTACACTTTTCGAAAAGGTTTTACAAAAATTTATTTTAAGGTCAACTCACCCTTGTTTTTTTTTCGCCCCTCCAGGATTTTAGTGGTAGAGGTTTCGTGACAATGAGGATTGTTAGTAAAAACTATTATGTAGGAGACTTCTCCTTTCCGTATAAATGTCTTTACTCTTATTTTATTGCAATTTATCTATACTCTGATGCGCACTTCAAATTAGTCACTTTTAGGTTTTAATTTATTCACATCACTACACTTTATGGCTTTATCACCTTTCAGGTGTCGGCCATCACATCGCGATTCGGATGTCCATGTGGACATTTCGAATCGGGGTGTGTCAAATTAAGTTTCTGAAGAAGAAAAAAGGTTGTCCAAAGACAAAACTTGAGTGTACCGAGAACCACTCCAGTACTATATCCAAAAACAAATGAGGACGGATCTGAGATGGGTTGCAATACCGAACAGGATGAGGCAATTGGGGCTTTGATATCTTTAGAAGGATTTAGCTACCAACCCTAACTTCTAACCTTGTTTGCTTTGGAAAATGGATTTCACACTTCTTTTGTACACAGTACACTATTGTTTTATCTTTGTATTCGATTTTTTTTAATATTATTTCATTTAAATGTCAAAGATAAACAAAGTTATGTAATGGGAGAAAAAAGTAGACATGAATTAGTTTTTTTACTTTGTGTTGTTCGTTCTCTTTTTGTATTTACATATGCATATCACAGTTGCAAAATAAAATCAAATAAGATAAAACTTATATATATATATATATATATATATATGTATATAAGTGAAAGAGGATGAAAAACTAATACCAAAAAAATTACTTGAAATCTATATATTGATCTTAATTGTAATATTACTATCGAGATTTTATTTGGAAGTGAATTGTTTATTTGTTAATACAGATCAATATGATTATGTGTTGTCAATAGTATTTGTGTGTTATGTGCGTTTTTCAGTGGCGGAGCCAGGATTTCGGATTAGGAGGGGCCTCTCACAAATATTAAAAAAAAATTAAATCGATAGTAGTTACAAAACTGTTAACCAAAACATCATAGTATATATATGAAAAGTAACCAAAATTCAAAATAACATAGCATTGATAATATTACATATTCCCAATAATTAAAATAATTGTCCTCAATGAGTTTTCATATTTTGAAACCGTTGCATAGTATATATATGCTAATTTTACAAACTAAAACAAATTAGGCAATAGTTAAGAGAAATTGCAAGACATCAATTTAATCATAATTTATAAACAAAAAATTGTAAGAGGAATTGAGAGTAAAATATATACTTAGGGTTGTTGACCAATTAACTAAACTTCAATGTCTTTTCTTTCATGGAATGATGGAATAATGGAATTCTTTAATTTGCAAAAAAAATATTATTTGTTAAATTAATTTACAATTGTAGATGACAACATATATGAATTAGCAAATTGCAAAAAAATTGAAAATGACAACTTTGGAGATTCGAAGTTCATACCTGTGAGGATCATGGAAATTGAAGATTGATCGAAAAGCAATACACAGATATCAACCCTAACCTAGACTGGCAGATTGCAATCGGCTAGAAACTTGGAGAATAATAAAATACTAATTTTTAGTATTGGAAAAAAGAATAGAAGTGTTGGAAGTTGGAATAGGTAGGCTTCAGGGTTAGACTAGATCACATAAATATCCTTAAAATATTTAAAGAGGCCGGATCTTTTGTCTAAGAAATTGGAATGATTTAAGTGAAAAAGTCATGAAAAAATGATAAAAATAATAAAAAAATAAGTAGTACTAATTTTTTTATTTTTTTTATAAACAAAAGCAGGGTGGGCCTAAGATTACTGTGGTCCTCTGGTCCCTCCCCCCCTGTTTTTCCTATACAGTAATGTTTAAGCAACGATACTTGTCAATCTGCAATGATATTTATCAATAATTGATTGTGTGTTGTCAATACACGCATAATATATTGCATGGCGTATTTTTCTTATACAATATTTATACTAAGTTGTATGGATTTTGTATGTAGTCTAATATTCTAGCAGACAGAGTATTGAGTTTCCACTCATACGTTATGGATTTGAAACTTTCAATTTCTTAAATTATTGTAATGGTTTCGAACCCTCCCCCTCCCCTTAATAATAATAAATTAAAACAAAAAACAAAAAACTAAGGTGTAGGGAGTTTGGGCTAAGCATACAACGTACAAAGTCATTTTAGTTTATTATGATTGTGTATGAGAATTAAGTTTAAGACCTACCATTTACAAGTAGAGAAAAATACTACAACAAGTAATATATTTTTGTATTTTTAATCACCATAAAAATTTAAAGACGACCTAATTCTTTAATGCTCACAAATTTTGAGTGATGAATCAAGTTTTGAACCACAAAATTAACGAAGAAGCATATATATTTGACCTTTTAGGTTACAAATTATAGAACATAGCAGTTGGAGTGTCCGTTAACAATAAGCAAACATTTGTTGGCCTAACTATTTTGAAAGATTTTATGCTCAGAAATGATTCACAATGAATGTATGGATTAAGTTAAACCATTCCTAAACCACAATTATCAACCATCGTACGTACTCTCTTTCTTATCCTACTTAAGTTGCCAAATAAATACATGATATATATCGATAAGGCAGTAGTTAAATACCTAATTTAATATCTTTAGCTACATACCATGATGTGTGGTCAAGAAGATTAAACTCAAAGATAACAATTTTAGTACGTTTTCTAAGACTATTTACTGATGATTTGTAGCCAAATACACAATACACTTGGCAGCCGTATGTGGGATGGATGACAAAATGTACAAACCAAAAACACCCTGAGTTGAAAAACCTTTTGAACTAATTTATGACATTATATTAGTGATTT
The DNA here is from genome assembly GCA_024362995.1 of Heteromeles arbutifolia. Lineage (NCBI taxonomy): Eukaryota > Viridiplantae > Streptophyta > Magnoliopsida > Rosales > Rosaceae > Heteromeles > Heteromeles arbutifolia. The sequence goes on along the minus strand of JANCRC010000002.1, from coordinate 13,025,303 downwards.
TGCAAGCCTTCCCAATAAATTAAGGTTAAAACCATTTCACGTCGGAATAAACTATTGAGGTTATGAGCAACACAAGTTATGTAGTATATTAATTTACGTGTTCTAATTAGAATAAAGGGTAAAGTACAAAAAACTACCTCAACTATTGGTGTCACGACACTTTCAGACCTCATCTTTTAAATTTGACAATGTCATACCTCATCTTTAGAATTTGTGCCAATGTTATACCTTCCGTTAGCTTGGCCATTTATTTCTCAGTTAAATGCTGACATGGCTTGATTCAGAATCCATTTTCTATTAAAAAATTATTAAAAACTAAAAAAAAATCATTTAATAATTTTTAAATATTAAAATAATAAAGAAAAGTAAAAAAAAAAAAAAAAAAAAAAAAAACCCTCACGTCCCCTTCCCCCCTCTCTCTCTCTTCTCCCCCATCTTCATCTTCTTCCCCCTTCCAGTGCCCTTCCTGCAACCCAAAAAAAAGAAGGAAAAAAAAAAAAGAAAAACCAATTTATCTTCCCCCCCTCCCCGCACTCACGATTTTCCCCAACCCCTCTTCCTTTCTTCCCCCCTCCCGTCTTCCCTAAACCCGCACCCACCCTCCCACCCACTACCTGCAACCCAAAAACAAAAAACCCAGATCCCGTTGAAGTGGAATCGGGAAACCTTCGTGATGGGGTGGGAGTGGTGGATTTGGGGTTGGCAGGGGATTGGGTTTTGGGGGGGAGGAACTGGGTTTGGTTTGGGGTTTTTTTTTTCTTCCTCCTTCTTCTTTCTAGATTGCAGGGGGTTGGGTTTGTTGTGGGGGGGGGGGGGGGGGGGGGGACGAACTGCGTTTGGTTTGGTTTTTTTTTTTCCTCCTTCTCCCCGTTCTTCTTCTTTCTGGGTTGAGTTTTTTTTATTTTATTTTATTTTATTTTATTTTTGAAGATTAAGCGGAAGATGAAGATAGGGGAGAAGAGAGGGGGGGGGAAGGGACGAAGTGAGGGCTTTTTTTTTTTCACTTTTGTTTTAATATTTAAAAAATATTAAAGAATTTTTTTTTAGTTTTTAATAATTTTTAAATAGAAAGTGGGCCCAAATCAAGCCACATCAATATTTAATTGAGAAATAAACGGCTAAGCTAACGGAAGGTATAATATTGTCACAAATTCTAAAGATGAGGTATGACATTGTCAATTTTAAAAGATGAGGTATAAAAATGTCATGATACCAATAGTTGAGGTAGTTTTTTGTACTTTACCCTATAATAAAAGACATAGTTGATATATCTTATTTTAATAAATAAAAAATTAAATTCACTTATTATAATTTGAGTCGAATAATAACATCAAATACTAGTATTATGAATAGACAGAAAAATTGCTCTCCGAATAAGAGAAAAAGTCAAAAAAAATTTGCTTAAGGTTTTCTTGGCCGCTAGAAAAGAACAAACTTTGAAGCTCAAAGTAAAATAAAGTGCCAAAATTATGTGGCAGGTGTGTTTTCTATTCCAAATTAATCAAAACCCATCCCTCGACAATGCAACAAATTAGTATAGATCTGACGACAACTCAAGGGATTTATTGACGCTATCATTACTTAAGCCGCACGCTTCTGCATGTTCAATGAGAGACGGACACATAGACACCATGAACAAAAGTGCTTCTCTCTCTTCTAGGGTTATAGTTCTTATACCCGTAAAACTTTTGGATTAAAACCTAACACAGGGCAAAAAACCCTAACAAATACAGTGAACCAAATTTTCTTCGATGTCATGGACAAACAACATACTGGTAATCTAATCCCACTGGTCCTGGTGCATGACATTAATTTGGCTATTATCTTATCCTTTACGTGACCCTTAAGCCAATCAAATCCTTTACGTGACCCTTAAGCCAATCAAAACTTTAGAAATAAAGGACAAGATATACATTACAATCATCGAAACTGTCTCAAAGAACAATGTTAATTAGATATAGTTTAGACTGACAAGTAATGTGTACATATCATGTCAATTAATGAATTTATCTCATCGTATGTTAGTTATGTAAATCATTTGCTACATCATATTGTTCGCTGATATCAGTGTTCTAAAAATCGGCCTAGGCGTTGAAGTCCCGCCCCGATTTTAGGCACATTTGTTCTAAAAATTGGTCTGGAGCTAGGCGGCCCTAGGCGGTTTTTTTATATTTTTTATTAATTGTGTGTTTTTTCCTTTTTTGGTTTCATGGTGGTATACTTATGGAAATGGTGTACCTAATTTGCAAATGATGGATTTACTACCAGTGGTGAAGCTACGTGAGGGCGAGGAGTGGAGGCCGCCCCTTCCCTCGCCGAAAATCAAGCCCAGGAGCGGTGGTTCCGCCCCTCCGGTCTTGTCGGAAGTGATGAAATTCCATCTGGTTTTCTGGCCTTTTGGGTTTCCTTGCTCTATCGCATCACAGGCTGATCGCGGGATCTATTTTTTTCCAAAAAAAGGAGGAACGAAGATTTGCATTTTGCAGCTTCTAGAGACTGGAAATGAAGTTCTGGTTTGTTTCTAACGAAGAAGAAGAGAAATGAAGAAGAGAGAGACTTTCTTTCTCTCCCATTCCACCCCACGTCACTTTTGAGAATTATAATTTGTTTTTTTTTTAAATATTGGCCAATCAAATTGCCCCACCTAACTGATTTATATTGGAATTTGTTTTATTTTTTAATTATTGTCCAATTAATTTGACCACTCTTTCAATATTTTTTAAGCCACTTGTTTGACACTGTTATTTATCTTAAAATTCACTATAAATTTATACGAGCTTCAAAAAATAATTTGTAAAATATTACGAACTCGTAATTATTTGTTTTTTTTTCTCTTACCATCAAATTCAACAAAGTAATAAAGAAAATTTGTCAATATTTTTATATATTATATGTTTTATAATCAATGTTTTTTGGATATTATAAGCTATATAATAAATAGACAATTATTTATACGGTATATAATAAATTTATTAAAATTTGCCTAGGTCCTCGCGTAAGTGTAAAGTCATGTCCATCATCTTTTAAAACTTTGCTAATTATACAGTTAAGTAATAGAACGATACAACAAGAAACGGTGCTAAATCATCCTTCAAATAATATTGTTGTTCAAACCCTCCTTCGACTATTTTGAGTAGTCAAAATCCTCTTTTGAATATTTCGGTTAGTGCAAATTATCCTATGAATATTACCGGTAGTTCAAACAATCTTCTTGCAAATCCTGGACTTAGACCTCGAATAAATGTTCATATTTTTTCGGGACCCTAAATTTTTTAAATTTCGCCCCTTCCCATGAGAATTCCTGGCTTCGCCACAATTTACTACAAGTTCATCCAATAGTGAAACGAATTGGAGCATTTTTGAGGGGATACATACAAAGAAAAGAAATAAACTAGATACAACAAGGTTAAATAATTTAGTCTATGTCCAATCCAATGCAAGGATCATGAACAAGAAAATTTAGTCTATCATCCAAATCCTCCTCATTATGATTATATCCTAACTGTTTTTTAAATATTGAACTTTTTGGATGTATATAATTTGTGTATTCTTCTATTTCTATTTTTGCATTTTATCATTCTTTTATTATCCATACAAGTATAATTTTTTTAGGTGTAAATAGGCACTTATTTACAAAATATATAATAAATTTACATAAATCCGCCTAGATGCTAGGCCCCTACCCACCGCCCGACTAGCGCCTAACAATTTTTAGAACCTTGGCTATTATAGTATAACAACGTAATTTTCCTAGTATTACTTTTTCTAAAAATCGTGGAGTGTTCAAATGAATACGCAAGGTGCAAGCATATATATATATATATATACACACGTGTGTGTGTGTGTGTAATATGTCAAAAGTGGATAACGTACGTTTGCATGGTGATATGCATAAGCCATCCTTTTTAATTGGGTGACATGCTATATATATGATCAACACATAAAACATACGATAAATATATATTTTATTAAGTTAAACTATTTGGACCAATCAGAGCATGTATATCTAAATAGCACCATTCTATATTATTGCAAGGATAAAATAAGTGTGCATATCTCAATCCGAGCATATGCCCCGTAAGTTAGAGAGTAAAAGTGGGAAAATCATGTTCCGGTCTGTATATAGGGCATTGTTCTTATTAAGAGATGTGTATTATATTGTACTTGATTCAAAACCACAATCCTAGCTATTTTTACCTCTCCAATATAAAGTTCAAATGTGATCAGTGATTGACTGATACCGATCGAGTATTAATTTACAATAGTTTTTATATTGACAATATATCAACCACTCAAATACCAACAATGCATTTCCCTTTAAAAAGTTCTGGATTATTATATCTGGTACCCAAAATTTTTTTTCCATATACAAAGTTTAAAAGGATTCAATTGAGATTTTGAAGGTGTTTAAAATTTTATGAGTATTCAGTCAGAATTTTAAACGAGTTTATAGAACTCTGTACAAATCAAAGTGCATTAATCGATTAGAATTTTAAGAGATTTTGAAAAGTCCATAAAAATCTGACTAGTATTCAATGAGGATTTTAAAAGAGTATGAAAGTTCGGGTGTATATTCAATCATGATTTAATTTTAAATTTTTTAAAAAATAATAAATTTTGGTAGATCTTCCAAGGATTTCATAGTTTATTTTCATCCTTAGCAAATCATGCTTCCATAGAGTCCATTAAGGGCTGGTTTGGTATTGTTGTGCTTTGAAAAAAAACTGTTTCTGCTGTGTTGTGAGAATAAGCTCATTTTTGTTGTTTTACGTTTTCGGCTTTTTTTCACCCAAAACTGTGAAAATAAGCTATTTTTAGGGTAAATGACAAAAAACTACCTCAACTATTGGTGTCACGACACTTTCATACCTCATCTTTTAAAATTGACAATGTCATACCTCATCTTTAGAATTTGGTCAATTTTATACCTTCCGTTAGCTTGCCGTGAATTTCTCAGTTAAATGCTGACGTGGCTTGATTCGGGACCCACTTTCTATTAAAAAATTAATAAAATAATAAAAAATAATAATTTACCCTTAAAAAAAAAAAAAAGGAAAACAAAACCCTCAATTCGTCCCTTCTCCTCCCTCTCTTCTTCCCCATCTTCATCTTCTTCTTTCTACCTGCAACCCAGAAAAAAGGCAAAAAAAAAAAAACCAATTTGTCTTCCCCCCGCACCCCCCTCAGTTTGTCTTCCCCCCTCCCACCCCCTCTTTTCCCCCACCTGAGCCCAACCTGCAACCCAAAAAAAAAAAAAAAAAAAAAAAAAAAACCCATCTTCATCTTCCTCGACCCCCCTTCCCTACAACCCACCCCTTTCTTCCCCCTCCTGTTGTCCCTAAACCCTCCACACCCACTACCTGCAACCAAGGTATTAAATATCGGTAATATCGGAAATATCGGTAGTCCAAAAACACGGAAATATCGATGGAAATATCGGGATAATATCGATATCGATAAAAATTATATGGAAACCACGGAAATTGTAAGAAAAACTTGGAAATTTTTATTGAAACTTTGCAGGATGTTTATTTAGTCAATTATCTATTAGTTTATCACAAAAAATTGGAAGGAAATGCATTGCATGATGGATTTAACATTTTCAAGTTCCTATGAGGTTCAAATTTTTCACTATCTTCATCATCTCTATGTGTAGAGTGAGTGTATTGTGAAGAGTAGTTATCAAATGATAAATCCCCAAAATAGTTTTGCATGTAATTGTTAACATGCCACCCATATGGATCCGAGATTGGTTGACGTTGTCCATAAGCAAAATCATTTGAAGATTGAGTCTCAGATTCTTTCCATGAGTCACTCGATTCCATCCCAACAGGAATGGGATATGAAGGGTAGGGAAATGGTTGGTTATGAGTATAACCATAGTTACTACTTCCCACTCCAACAAAGTCCGAAGTTCTAGATAACGAGTCATCTTCTTGACTTGACAAAATCCCCTTGCCTCTTTCTCTACGATTATAGTCCTTCCTATGGCACCAATTCCTGGTCCTGCCCGCCTACTGCCATGGTCATCATCATGTGTTGCATGCATGAAGTTTGCCTCACCAGTGAAGGGGCTCATAAATCCGAGATGTGGTCTATAATAGTTTCCATATCCACCACCACCACCTTCAGCTCCACTATATCCTTCATCATTCCCACCTCCGGTGGTAGGTGAGTCTCTTGATCTTGTACTAGAGCTATCATTAGTATCAGCACGATGTTGTGGTTGTGTAGGATTGGAAGAAGGTGGAATTCCAGTGTTTCTTGGTCTTGGGCGCAAAAGTTCTTCCAAAGAGTCAGCGCTGCTAGATCCCACCTCCTCCTCTAATACTCTTTCTACATTTATCCCTTCATTACGTGCTTCTTCAGCAACTCTGGGAGCTGGGTTGCCTTCATCATCATCTAAATGAAGAGGTCTAATCCACTGATAAAGTTGGTTACCCTCTGTATCATCATCTTCAGCAACAATATCAAACACATCTAGTGGGTCACCACGGTCGACATGATCTATTTCTGCTTCCTTATCTCGAACTTGAAGCTTCATGTTGTAGTAGCAATAAACTAATTTTTCCAACCTACTATGAGCCAACCTATTTCTTTGCTTTGTGTGTATGAGTGCAAATGTGCTCCAATTTCTTTCACAAGCAGATGAGGAAGCTGTTTGTGATAATACTTTGATTGCTAAGTTTCTCACAATTGGTGCATCGGTCCCATACATAATCCACCATTCAGCTACAATGAAAAACAATGTTGATAAGCCTAATAACTCCAACAAATTCTATTATAAACTTATAGTGAAATACGTTTACACTCACTAGGAGACATTTTTGTTCGAGCAGCAACCGATGTTGGTTCTCCAAAAGTTCTTCTTGCATCTTTAAACCATGTTAGCTGAATTCAATAAATCGTGTTAGTTTAATCCAACAATGTAATTATTATAATTTAAGTAATTGTGTACCTCATTTTCAAATAATATGCTGTTCAAAGAAACACATACGCCAATAAGAGAAATAACACTTATGCAACTAAAGAAATGAATTGCAAATTATGACATAATTTATACCTGCTGTATGCAAATCGTGGTATAATGTTTTATACCATCGGTCATCAATTATCTTTATGACCCACCTTGCACTAGGTTTTCTTTCCAATTCCTCATTCACTACACGCATCAACTCATATATTGCCCCCATAGTAGGATACACTTCTGAACTAGGGTTACCAATTCTCACTCATGCATGCTGACACGTGGCATGGGTAGCTGGAGAATCATGCATGTATATTCACATTTCACATGTGATTTGAAGGTGTAAGGCTACATGCCTGTATGGCAGTATGGGCATATGACGATTTGGTTCAGTTTCAGTGGGTTTTCTTTGGATTTATTTGCAAAATTATTGGCACACACTCACACAAACCTAACATCTCACAGTCACAGGCACATTATTTTCACATCTTTTCACCTCTGGGTGCAAAATTATTTTCACCTCTGCAACACTCTGCAACATACACACACACACACACGATGCAACGTGCACACACGCACACGCACACACGCATACCCAGAGCCTTTCTGGATCCTTCTCTCTCTCTCCCTCGGTCTCTCCGTCTCCTTCACACGCACACGCAACAAGCAGAACACAAAGCCTTTCTGGATCCTTCTCTGCCTCGGTCTCTCCGTCTCGGTCTCTCCCTCGGTCTCTCCGTCTCCTTCTCTCCCTCGGTCCGGTCTCTCCGTAATCCATCCATTATGCTGGGTCACCTCACCTCAGTCTCTCTCGAATCTCGAATCTTAATCTCGATCTGGATCCTTCCCTCAGTCTCTTCATCCTTCTTCTTCTCCCTCAGTCTCTCGAACTCGATCATTCTCCAGTTCTCCCCCCATCTCTTCTCTGCAACTCCGCCGAGCACCATCACCACCTCCCCCCCATCTCTTCTCTGCAACTCCGCCGAGTTGCTTGGGGCCTTTTTACGGTCTCTCTACACCCTGGGGGACGTGATTTTGCTGTTGTTCAGCTTGTACCCACCACCTATGGTTTCCTCCTCCCTTTCTCACCTCCTGGCGGCGGCGACGACAAATATTAGCGATAATATCGCTAATATCGCGATATTTTAAAGATATTTTAATTTTACTCAAAAAAATATCGGCCGGTCAAAAAAAACGATATTATCGGCGAAATATCGATTTTTAAGACATTGCCTGCAACCCAGAAAAAAAGAAAAAAAAAAAAACCAGATCCATACTGCCCCGGCGAAGGTCGATTCCGCGGGTGGAAAACCTGGGTGCGGAGAAAATGGGGGGAATGGGTGTGGATTTAAGGAGTGGGGTGTGTAGAGGAGGGAAGAATGTGGGTGCGAGGTTGGGTGTGGGGAGAAGACGAACTGCGAAGAAGATGAAGCTGGGGGGGAAGAGATGAGAGGATGAGGGGAAAGGGAAGGGGTCGGGGAAGTTTGGGCTTTTTTGTTTTTTATTTTCTGGGGAAGAAGATGAAGATGGAGAAGAAGAGAGAGAGAGAGACAGGGAGGGGAGGTGTAAGGGACGAATTGAGGTTGTGGCTTTTTATTTTATTTTATTTTTTTTTAACTTTTCTTTATTATTTTAATATTTAAAAACTATTAAGTAATTTTTTTAAATTTTTAAAATTTTTTTTAATAGAAAGTGGGTCCCAAAACAAGCCACGTCAGCATTTAACTGAGGAATTCACGGCCAAGCTAACGGAAGGTATAAAATTGACCAAATTCTATAAAGATGAGGTATGACATTGTCAATTTTAAAAGATGAGGTATGAAAGTGTCGTGACACCAATAGTTGAGGTAGTTTTATGTAATTTACCCCTATTTTTAAGTGTTTACCAAACACCTTTTTGAGCTCAGTTTTTTTTATACCCACTTTTTAAAAGCTGAGCTCAAAAAGGTGTTTGGTAAACACTTAAAAATAACTTATTTTCACAGTTTTGGGTGAAAAAAGTTGAAAACGTAAAGCAGCAAAAATGAGCTTATTTTCACAACACAGCTGAATCAGTTTTTTTTTTCAAAGCACAGCTATACCAAACCAGCCCTTAAACTCCATCAAACCTCCATACATTTAAACTATTTCATGCATTTAAACTAGTTTTTTAAATCCACAAAGTTGAACCGAATTAATCTATATTTTTCATATATTAATTAATGCATGCAACGACTTGGGTTGTAGCATAAGGGATGCACGGCGCAGAAAGTCATAGTCCGGCCAAGAGATCATTTCGTCTGAATCTCTCAATGTCCGAGAACCCATACCTCAAGAGCCCTTCCTTATACAAGACGACACAGTACACAACAACCGCCGCCAATGCCCTTCTCTTCCGCTGCCTATAAATACTAATGGAAAACTCTTGACATTCTCATCAAATTCAAATCATCGTCACTTGAACACATCAACATCCATACATTTCTAGCTACAAACCTAATTAAGTTTCCAACATCCCATCATATTGCATTCCTCAAAAATATTATCAGCCCTCAGTTGGAGTTTATTGTCTTTCGTGATCCTTCCATTTGTATTCCGTTCCCTTTGATAGACGATTATTAGGTGTTTTTTAGCCTTGTGTCATCTTATAATTTCTTTTGGTGGTCCCGTATCTCACCAAAAAATTATTACCGGCCCTTTGACTCATTCTGTCTCTCTTTTACACCAAAAAAGAAGGCATCAATGGCTTTACAAACACATTTGTTATGGTCATTTGTTGTTGTTTTTGTTGTTTCCTTTAGTACTACTTCATGTTACAGTAGTAGTTTCCAGGAGGTCAACTCACTTCATAGTTACATTGACCATGTTGATAAAGAGTCTGGCTACAATTCTAGGGCTTATCCTTCTTACATGGACACCACTGAAGGTTTCAAGTTCATGGAATTGATCAGACCAAGAACTCAGCTCTTCAGTTCAAGAAAGATCAACAAAATTGCCGGTGGCATAGCGACATCATCAGCTCCAGCCAAAACGATTAGCGTTGACGATTTTGGAGCTAAAGGGAATGGTGCTGATGACACACAGGTATATACATAATACATGATGGGCTCAGAGGCTTAATAATATCAGTATATTCATATGGTGATGCTAACTGTAACAACCGTCTGGTCACATTTCTGTTTTGGTACAAATTAATAGTTTCGTAGGTGTAATTTGGATCTAACCCATTAACGATTTACCGATCAGTAAATGTGATGCAACTAGCAGTATTTAACTGTTTAATTTGGTCGAACTGAAAAAATTAAAATTTACGTATGAGTTTGTATAATATTGTTTAATTTGATTCTTTGTATGCATGTGCTGGTTTAGGCATTTTTGAAGGCATGGAAGGTAGCTTGTTCTTCCAGTGGAGCAATAGTTCTTGTGGTGCCACTGAAAAGCTATCTTGTTAGGCCAATTGAATTCTCAGGCCCCTGCAAATCTCGACTTACAATGCAGGTAATTATTAATTCAGATAATTTGTGTTTATTTATATGTGAATGTGAATTTGAACTATAAATTTTGAAGATTATAATAATTAATTAATATTGCTTAAATATTTGGAAAATTCAGATTTATGGAACCATAGAAGCATCAGAAGACCGATCAATCTACAAAGACCTAGACCACTGGCTCATGTTTGACAACGTCCAAAACTTACTAGTTGTTGGTCCTGGAACCATCAATGGCAATGGAAACATATGGTGGAAAAACTCATGCAAAAGAAAGCCTCAGGTACGTATGTACTAATTAATCAAATTATTAGGAAAAACTAATGAAAATGGCTTGACAATTTTGAGTTTTAACGATAATGACAAAATAAAGGGTAAAATGAATAGTACCAGGATTGACTTTTTAGTGTAAAAATGTGGTTTTTTGTTACAGTGAATAGTACTGAGAGCTTTTCATTAAAGTTCCCCAAATTATTAGCTCTAATTAATACTAATCATGTACTAATTACAATCTCTTTCATTGATTTACAGCCCCCTTGCGGTAAACAAGCCCCCACGGTACGTGTACATACGTACTTTTAATCTAAATTTTTATGTGAATTTTGATTAATTAAGCACGATTAAGTTTGGAACTAATTAAAGTTGTACATGCAATCCGCAGGCTGTGACCTTCAACAGGTGCAATAACTTGGTGGTGAAGAATTTGAAGATCCAAGACGCTCAACAAATGCATGTTATATTCCAAAACTGCTTCAATGTTCAAGCTTCCCGTCTCACAGTAACTGCACCTGAGGATAGCCCCAATACTGATGGAATTCATGTTGCAAATACCCAGAACATCACTATCTCGAGCTCGGTTATAGGAACAGGTGTGACAAATAGCTCGTGATGCCTTCAAAGTCATCATTTTGGTCTTTCGCGTTCGAAAAATACATATGATCATCAATACATTAAGATAAAAAAAATTTAATCCATATTATCCTTAAGTTTAACAACAATTTCTTCATTTGTGTTTTGAAGGTGATGACTGTATTTCTATTGTGAGTGGGTCTCAAAGAGTTCAAGCCACAAACATAACTTGTGGGCCAGGCCATGGAATCAGGTAATTTACAACCCTAGTCTCCAACTTCTTCGAAAAGTCATTCTGCATTTCTCTCGTCAACATATAATCAATGATTATTTTCGTAGAGAGAAATGCGGGATGACTTTTTTATAGTGCCAATAACAACTAACCAGTAAATATTTCGATGTATATTAATGGTTGTTTTAATTTTGTGATCAGTATTGGTAGCTTGGGAAAAGACGGCTCAAAAGACAATGTTTCAGGAGTATTTGTGAATGGAGCTAAGCTTTCAGGAACCACCAATGGACTCAGGATCAAGACATGGCAGGGAGGCTCAGGCAGTGCAACCAACATTGTTTTCCAGAATGTGCAAATGAATAATGTCACCAACCCCATCATAATCGACCAGAACTACTGTGACCGCAAAACCAAAGACTGCAAACAACAGGTAGTTAGTTAACTAATTAGTTTCTAATCATTCGTTAACTTATCCGGCGACGAAACCCTAATAACTTTCTTGATTGTTAACTTTGTTACGACAGAAATCGGCGGTTCAAGTGAAAAATGTGTTGTACCAAAACATTAGAGGAACAAGTGTTTCCGGCGACGCGATAACGTTTAACTGTAGCCAAAGTGTTCCTTGTCAGGGGATTGTGCTGCAAAATATTCAACTGCAGAATGGAAGAGCTGAATGCAACAATGTTCAGCCTGCTTACAAAGGAGTTGTCTCTCCAAGATGTTAAAAACTAGAGCTCATAATTAAGGGCATTGTTAAATAGTTTATGCATTCTTGTACCAAATAGCACATAAATAATTGTTTGTTGGTTGGTTTGTAATTTTATGTTTAATTTGTCATGTACATAAACATATTCATAAAGAAAAAGATACAACTGTGTTTACTTTGTTGGAAGAAGTTCTGCGTTCAAATATTGTGAACAAATGTTGATAAAATTAGAAAACAAAGAAAGTTCGAGTCAACTTGGCCCGACTAGCCTAACCCGAGTAACCTCTCTCCGACGAGAGAGCCTTCCAACCAAGGTTTCTCCACAGACACCATAAGGCTCGAATCAGAGAAAATATGAAAAATTGGTATATTAAAGAATATAAGAAAGTTACAACTATAGTTTTTAGACAGCATTCGGAAAAACATTTTTTGCGTGCGGTGTATAAAATCGTTACTGTATTTTGGCTGTGACCGGGATTCCTTGTATCTCTACTTGTATCCCAGCCGTATGACAGAGCCTGAGAATGGTTAACTCAACCTAGTCTGAAATCGGATTTTCATTTTCATCATCTAAGAGGGCGTGTGTGGATGGGAAAGAAGTTCGAAGTTGACAGAAATGAAAGGTTTGCACAAATGTACGTGTGGCTGTCTGAAGGGTTCAACAGGAGCAGACTCTTCGAGAGAGAGTGCAGCCTTGAAACATTCAGCAGCCTCTAATGAAGAAGATGGCGTACCCTGAGATTTGTACAGTATACCAAGGTTATACCATGCAGAATGGTTCGTTCTATCAAGGCTTAGTGCATTCAGCAGAAGGCTTCGGACAACTATGTGAGAGTAGTGTGAGCTGCCACCAAGATGTCTGAGGACAACAGCCGTAGAGATCAAGCATGGTACATGGGAGGGGTCAACATCCAGAACTTCTGAATATGCTCTTAGAGATTCTTTATAGAGGCCCTTTCTTTCATAAAGTAAACCTGCAAAATGCACGAAGTTCCACATGATTAGAACAGCAGAAGTTTCCGCAAACACAAATATACATAAATCCATATGTTTCTTTCACAATTGTTAATGCTTTAAAACCACTATAACAAATTAATTAGTGGGCGATCTAATCCTTCCTAGACAAGGAAAATAGAACACTTTATCAAGATATTGATTATGAAAAAAAAAAGAACACAAACCCGGTGATTGTCTGATTATACCTGTGGCATGGCATCTGTCAGCAGAATAAGAACTTCTGGATTTAGATTTGGACAGACAAGCCTCAGCATCACGCCATTGTGAAAGATTTATATAGAAATATGCCAGGTCATTCCATATTTCCAAGTTCAACCTTCCAGATAAATCTCTGGTACTCTGTCATTAACAAAACAAACACGATTAATTGCAGTCGAACAATATTATATGTAAAATCATATCAACGAGAGATGTCTAAGCCAACAGAAACTGTGTTTAGAAAACAGATGCATAATTAGCCCAACGTTAATGTCAGTGTATCAAAAGAAGATAATTTTGTGACCAAACACTCGCATCCTAATCTGAGGACATGATTTATACGCCTACTTCTCTTATTCCTTTCAATGATAACAAAAGCTTCATAAAAATTTGTATGAATATGATATTTCAACTTAGCTGTTGATCCCTTTCGTTCTCTCATCACATCAAAGTTCCAGCATGCTAACTGGTTATAAAACCCTTATTACTATCATTTGGTCAGAGACTCAGAGGTTCATGAGTAGTGATGATCATTCCAAAGAATAATTTCAGTATCTAAGGTATATGAAAAAAATATCTACTCCCTAAACCGTTGTGCAGATAAAAATAAAAAACAATAAAAAAAAAGGGAAACCCTTTCCTTCAAATAGTTTGACTCAAATAAATGTGAAAATTAATCAAATGATGTACCTTTGGAAGCTTCTTCCAGTAACCAAAGCTTTTATTCTCAACTTGAACAAAAGCAAGAATGTGAGTATATGTTGCAATGGCATTTTTAAACTGACCCTGGGCAATTTGAAGTTTGGCTTTGGTTCTCAGTAGTTCTCCTTGTTCCCATTTCCCTGTCTGATCCAAAGCAGCCTCCATGACCGTTTCAGCATCCACAAACCGTTTCTGAGCTGACAGTATTCTGGTCAATAATAACCAACCTCTAACATTACAACCACATTCCAGCTTTAGCATTTTCTTTGCACAATCAAGTGCAGCATCCAACTCTCTCTGCCCAGCATATTCTAGGCTGAGATGGTAAAGAACAACGGGGTCAATCATTGTTGTCATTCTCCCAGAAGTTTCCAAGGCCTGACTTGCCTCATCCTGTCTTGTCACTCTCTCACAATCAGCAATCGCTGATTTAGAATGTACAGAAAGTGATATGCCCAACAAACAAGTGGCAGTATTTTTCAAATGATCACATTTACCATCCAAACTTTCAAGGGCTGTACGGGCAAATCCTACCCCTTCTTCTGCATGACTGGGACTGGGATTTTCCCCACATATCTTCGATGCCAATAACAAAGCTGGAAAACACATTGGATCCTCGCTCATACTCAACAGTTTCCTCAGTAAATCTAAAGCAACTGAAGCATCACCTGCTTCATAGTAGCAGAGAGCTAGCTTGTAAAACCTTTCTTTCCGATCCATAAACCCAGGTAGCAGTTCTTCAACTTGATTAGCTAAAGCCATGGTATCCCCTGACACAGACAGAGCAAACGAAAGATGATCTAAGATTGATGGATCCCATTGAATTTTTTGAAGAGAAGCTTTTCTAAGTAGTATCATTAGCAGAAGAATAGCTTCTTCTAAACTCTTTCTGGGTATGAACGAACTGTCCATTTGGAAGCGTAGGTTTGGGGGGCTTGCTTCACACTCACTATACAGAAGCAAAACAGCAAAGTCCTTCTGAATCTTTGCAGTAGTTTCTACCTCAAGGTTCCAGTGATGGAGTAGACCCCGTCAGCAAGACAAGATAGCTTCATGCGGACAATCAGACAATTTCCACAATTCTGGGAGCAACTCAACATTCTTGCTTATAATATCCTACAATTTACAGTCAGCGCCAAAGTTTTGAGGCAAGCCATCTGGAAATGAAGATTCAACAATGTCCAGAACAACTTTGCAAGACCGAGCAGCTTCTGCAAGAATAAGTAAAAATATACATAAGCCATGCAGTGATGGCCTGATTTCAAGCAAAGTACACAGATTCCTTCGTTCATTTTACCCGTCCTAGCATCCTAGGTAAAACACTCAAGATAATGGTGAAGCATAACAGAAAATTATTTTAAACTGAATTGGTTTGACGGTGACAACATTACAAAATGTCACAAAAACAGATTTATATTCTGCAAACAAGAATGAAAATGTGCAAATCCGCTTATTACCTTTAAACCTCCCAAGAGCCTCCAATGATTTTGCCTTCAGAAATATCGCTTCAAGAAGTAAAGTGACAGCATTCATAGACAACGGCGGAGTAGAAAAACTTGAGAGCGCCTTTTACAACGCTCACCTCCTCTGGCAAGGGTGATTTTTATCTTCGGAGTCAATGCACCAATATCTATTCCTCCAAATACATGTAAAGCAGCTTCTATGTTTCCTTTCTGATATTCGTATCTTCCTAATAGCGCTCTTGCTTCCTAAAAATTCAAACTTAATAGGCTTTAAAATAAACAAACAAATTCCAAGGTCACCATTAAAAAGATTACATAGCTAAAGATAGTCAGGTTCTAGAGCAAACAAACCTCATAGTTCAAACAACCACTCTCACGCAGAGATGATTCAGCTTCTTCTAAATTGCCAGTGTCCAGTTTCTTTGTAACCTCCCCAGCTCGCGACTTGATTTATGATCCTTGGTTGCAAGGGATTCATTTTCTGAAGGAACCATTTCATCTGCCGTTCTTAATTGCTCTCCTGAACGGAAACACTTCAGTACCTTTCCAAATTTCGAAGAAGGTTTACCCCTCCTCCCGGTTTCACTACTCTTCCTCTTCATAATGCTTCACTATGCTCCGAAATCTTCAACCACCAAAACCACCACCAACAATAACTCAGGAACTTTTATACGTAAAATCGAAATACAACGGTTCACTTATAACTATTAGACCATGATCAAATTAAGATAAATAATCAATCACGCAATCAAACACTAAACCTCGAACTTTTACACATAATTACGATAATCACAACTAACTAATCCTGCATATAACCACATTTCCATCACTGGAAAAATAACATATTTACAAATCAAAATTAACATACAGAAAATTCAAGAGCAACGATAAACACGTAAATTTAGCAAAATTCAATACCAAGACCCTAACTTTATCAATCACCTAATTAAAACACCAGTAAAAACAAAACCCCATTAATCCCACTTCAGAAATTCCAACAACATCATCCAATTCCCGACCCACACCCACAAAAAACCGCCAATTGGCACCATCCAAAAATCGGAAATTCACGATAAATTTCCAACACCACTGCCAAAACGACAACCCCAAACCCAAGAAACTGATAAAAATAATCTTTAATTGTACAAAACCCCGGTAAAAAAAATGCAATCAATCAACCAATCACCTTTTGCCTTTCAGAAAAGCAGAGGAGGCCAATGCATTACTCATACTATTTCAGTTTGATTCCAATTCCCCTTCTACCCTTCTGATTGCTTGCTTCGGAGTGTGATTTGGGGAAGACAAGGGCATTGAATTTTTTTGAATTGGAAGCGTGAGGCTGAAGATTTTGCTGAGGGGTTAAGAAATTGAGCGATTTGGAATTAAAGAAATAAAAAAAAATTGGGGGTTTTTGGAAGTTGGGACCCGCCGGTGTAGAATCTATTTTACTTTTACCGCGGCGGCACGTGAAAAAACGGTCGCGTTTTATGACGCGTCGTTGGCGTTAAACGTGATTAACGACACTATTCCAAAGCCGGCAGTTATTTCTCGTGCTTAATATTCTTTCCCGCTAATTTTCTTGCGTTTACGTGTATCTTCTAGATTACGTTGATGAGGGGTTAGACTTAGACATATTGTCCTAACTCAAATTGTCAATAGTATATATTGTTTAGACACACAAAATTAAAAACGTTGTTCTCTTGTGGCCAACTAATTTTAAGTTTAATGTCGTATTTTAATATCATCTTATAGTAGGCGATCCAGATGTTGAGTCTTCAAACTATATGCTCTTACGGTATCCAATATTTGTTTTTAGTATGTTATGTATAAACAACTTGATATGTGAGGAGGTGTATTGAAATTAAGAATCTCATCAGTAGGGGAACAATATATTTAACTATGGTCGAATTCGCTAATGTATGCAACATGCACTCGTTACATGTAAGTGGTAATTAATTACCACAAATTCGAATTTTCACTACCAAACTTCTTTTGTCGTCTTGCATGCCTCTGTTTCTTTTTTAAAACTATTATTTTATTAAGGGAAGGGAGACGACTCAAAACAATTACAATAATTTAGGGAAGTGGAGTTTCGAACCTGTGATGCATGAGTGAAAACCCAACACGCTATCCACTAGGATATTGGATCATCTGCTTATATATATATATATATATTTTTTCTACAACAACCTACACCAAAGACTTTGTTACAAGTGCGATCAAGGGGCAAGTGGGGATTTGAACTCCGATCTTGAGTATAGAGGCAAATATTACCTGCTATTAGAGCTAAACACTCTGGCCTTGCATGCCTCTGTTTGTTTGTCATTTGATTCAGATTTATTCAATCTTGTGATTACAAACAACAAGAATGGGGCAACCAAATAATTAAAAAAAAAATGCGGAAATCAATCCTCTTATTTTCAGCACTATAGTATATTTACATCCTAACTACGACGCAACGCTACTTTGTCTTCTCAATCAGTATAAACTTAAGATTATGGTTTTTTTCTTTGCATTTCAAACCAAACTTAATTCGCTCATTCGCTATTTATAAAATAAAATTTTATAAAATATATTGAAAAGAGGTTATAAGTTTGAATCCCTCAACTTTGTTTATTTCGAATCGAGAAATTAAAAAAAAAATCTACTTACGATTCTAATTAAGTATATATGTTCCTCATATCAAAACAAAGTTATTTCTCTTTTGAGAGTAACCTAATCCATTCGTTATTTGTGTTAGCATGTTATATTTTTATTAATTTCAATTCATTTATGTTAATATATCTCAAGTTCCATATCCTATTTGGAATATTACTTTTATGTGACAACTAATCATATTCCAAATTGGACTACCCCTTTCACAAAGTATAAACTTTGAAGAGTGCATTGCACTTAGAAAAGGTCATAACAAAGTTCATGTTTTTGCCTACAACAACCCTACACCTAAGATTTTGTTACAAGCGAGATCAAACGGGGAGAGGAGATTCGAACTCCAATCTTGAGTGTAGCAGTAAATGTTTCCAATTATTACAGCTCCATATTCTTTGTAAAAGTCAAATTTAATCGAACCTAACCAAATTATCATTGTCTTTTCATCTTATTCAATTGTAGTATCACGAATCGAAGACAATCCTTTGCCACATCGGATGGTGTGAGTGAAAACATTTTTAGACAATAATATGAAGCATGTGGCATGAAAACTTACATTAAATTGGGGTTAAACAGGGGAATTGGATCTCATCTGGATTCACTTTGTGGGGATACTAGGGATCCTCACATCTTAGTCATTCATCCTGTATCGTGTGGTCAGAAATCATTTGATTTAGAATCCCCACATCTTAGCCGTTCATCGTGTATCGTGTGGTCAGAAATCATTTGTCTAGAATCCCCACATCTTAGCCGTTCATCTTGTATCGTGTGGTCAGAAATCATTTGATTTATTTGATTTAAAATTAAACATAAATATTATCTGACGAAAACTGACCGCACAATATAATTATGAACGA
The DNA here is from genome assembly GCA_024362995.1 of Heteromeles arbutifolia. Classification (NCBI taxonomy): domain Eukaryota; kingdom Viridiplantae; phylum Streptophyta; class Magnoliopsida; order Rosales; family Rosaceae; genus Heteromeles; species Heteromeles arbutifolia. Next base: position 13,006,193 of record JANCRC010000002.1, on the reverse strand, counting down.
TTGAGATGTAGGGATCCTTACAATCCCCGTAAAATGAATCTGAAGAGAATCCCTTTCCTTAAACAGAATCTAATCCAAACTTTTTTTGACCTGCCAACACCTAGCCTCCATAGAAAACATAGGGGTATTTACGTCATTATATACAAGCGGGCATTCTCGTAGTTTCTTATACAATCATGGGCAATCCTTCAACTCCACATCTATAAATATAGAGAACCCAACTCCTCCTTCTATTCCTCTATTATATTTATCCCCTCTCTCTCTCCCCCCCCCCCAATCTCTCTCTCTCTAGCTTCTCTCTTTGATACAATATTTCTCCAGATTCCGGCCACTTTGCCGTACGTCCGGCCACTTTCCCGTACGGCCTCTCCCCTCCCACCCAAATCTTTTCTTCTTTTTTTATTTTAATTTAAAATTTTTGTTTATTTATTTGGTGGGTCCTGAATTTGTTTAAATTCCCTCTTTTGTCCCAGAGTCAGTTTCCTTTTTGTTGTGAAATCACCGTTTTACCCCTCGATCGGTGACGTTTTGTTTTTTACTCCCAAATTTTTTTATTTTTAATCGGAAATTGTTATCCTTCTTGGGTTGGATTTGTGGTCCAATTTTTGTATGAACTGCTGCTGCACACGTGGCATGCACTCGGAGAGCGATCATATGAACACCAAAACGATGCGTTTGCCACCTCGTCGGATTTCGACGACCAATGCGTCAAATAATACCAACAACAACAACAAGCGCAAGGAGAAGGAGGGTGACTTGGACGCGCTCCAGCAGACCAAGACGCTCAAGCTGGCCCCACCGCCCCAAGCCAAGCCGTCCGAGCCAGCCCCGCCGCCCGGTCAGCCCGGTCAGCTCCTGGCTGGCTATCTGGCGCACGAGTTCCTCACCAGGGGCACCCTCCTCGGGCAGCCGTGGGACCCCTCCCGAGCCGAGCCGGCTCCTTCGAGAGTCAGCAGCAGCAAGATCGAAGCCGAGCCGAAGTTCGAGAGCTTGGAGAGATACGTGGAAGTCGCTGATTTGCTGAAAACGGAAGGGGCCCACTTGGCTGGCGTTGTGAATCCAACTCAGCTCGCTGGGTTTTTGCAGTTGTGAGGCAAAGGAGAGCTTTGTGGCGGACGCGTAGAGTGCAAGGATTAAAAATCCATCTGGCATTTTTGGCTCCAAATATGGAAATTAGGATTTTTGTAGGGGCCAAAATGCAAAAGAAAAAAAATGTTTAGTAGTTGCAGGGGCTTTTAGGTAGGCAATGCTTTATGAATGTGTCTCTCTCTTGTCATCCAAATGTATTATAAAATGTCCTCTTGTCATCCAAATGTATGATAAAATGTCATTTCAATTTAACACATCGTTTTGTATTTTCTATACGCTTATCAATTTTTAACTGTAGGATTGAATGAATTAAAAAGAAGTAAAAGATAAAAATTAACAAGAGATATATGAGATAAAAGAAGGTATATGAATAACACTCTCCGAAAAACAGTTTACACATTCATTATTTATCCCCTTGCACTTCTTCTATTTCTAGCCACACGAAATCGAATGAATCGAGGGTGAATTACGGGACATAAACAAGCAAAGGCGCGTTGTGCATAAAACAAGAGTGTGAAAATTATCTTCTGTACATTATTATCTGAATAATAGACACCTATTTTTGTTACCTATTGCTATACTCTCTAGTTTCAAATTGAATAACGAAACAATCTTAACACTAATCTTTCAGTTACTTGCACTTCAAAATAAATGATCTATAATTTTGTTGTGAGTATCAAGATCGCTAACCATTGAGTATTGAAGGGTAAGAATTCAGAACACGGTGAGATACGTCAGTTTTTAATCTTAACTTTGAACAAGTGTTTCTCCATCTAACCTCTTTCTTTCCATTTGTTAACAATCTTCTTAGAAAATAATTTGTTGTCTACAGTTCGTTTTAGTTAGATTAACATCACAAATTTGTAGGCAAATTACATTTATATCTTATGAAACAAAGTTCCATTTTCAGCCTTGCAAGGCCTACATTGTCACAGTACTTAAGCCTTTGAGGTTTGGTCCTGCATAGGAGAGCTTCTTCTGTCCGGAGCCCAGACAGAGCCTTTATTAGATGGCGTGGGACCAAATTTTGGAAATCGATGGACTTGACAAATCAGACAGGTGGGGTAGAGAGCGTGTTTTGTGAGGGAAAGAAATCTTTTCCGGATTTTTCTCTCAAAAATTCAGGAATCAAGTGATATGAATCTTTAAAATTTGATCAAACGACAAAAAATTATTATAACTTCCAAATTTCTTACCCCTTTCTAATGTAAAATGCGCCTTATTGTTTAGAAGTACGTATGTATGACACTTTAAACACAAACATCTTTTGCAACGTTTATAAATATAGAAATTTACCTTAAACAGTAACAAAAACCAATATTAGAAATCCCACACCTAAAGTCAGTTGAAGTAAATTAATCGGACGCCATACATTAATCCATCGAACATTAGTTCACCAACAATATTAGCCGTCCAAGTTGCATGTACTTCTATTTATTTTTTAAATTTGAATTGAATAAATCAAAGGAGAACCAACAAGCATAAATAATTAATGTATGGTTGTGATTGCTACATGCTGTAATTGTTGTGATTATCCTATGTACAGTATTGAGGCTTCTGTAGTTGTTACGTATTTGGCGTTTGTTACCAGGAAGCTCATCTCGAGCACCGCCCAGCAAGGCGGTCGGATTCGTCGCTGCCACCTTGTTCCTCATACTTCTGGACGTTGGGAAGGAGAGTGCTTAATGTGGTTGGATAAGAAGAAAAAATTGGTTGTGCCTACATGTCGACCGGTTGATCTTCCTAAGGAAATCCAACGAAATAAACTTGCGCTGGCTTGTCGGTATATCAAGATTTTAACTTCTTTTTGTTTAGTCCAACAAGAAAAAAGATTTTTGTGCTCTTTCCCTAACTGTCTCCTTCTCCTTATGTGGAGATGCAAATTTTTGTCTTCTTCTTGGACAAAATTGCACCTATAAAACAATTAATACCTTAGGTTCAGGCTAAAAGTCTCACGCGTCCACGATGAATGGGGGCCTTTGGCCAAAGAACCTCTGATGCCAAAGTTAGAATTTAGAGAGAAAAGTGTTTAGAGAGTTTGGAGAATTTTGCAAGAGTATTCAACTTAAGTTTTTAGAGAAAATGAAGTAATATATATATAGGGCATGGCTGGTCCCCTTTGTAGAGAAGGTGGCCAGCCCTTTGTGGTGTTTTTGAGTGTATTTGGTGATTTAATTGGCAATTAATGGATTAATTAGGTAATAAATCCATTAATTAGCCAACTAACATAATTTAAAAGGAATGTTTTGGAGGTTATGAAATAATTACCTTGTGGAGAATATAGGATAAGGATGGATGAAATAATTTTGAATTTGTTACCTATTTTGGGCACTTCTCGAGGGTAATTTTGTCATTTTTACCCATAAATCCACGTGTCGTGATTATTTTTTGCTCCACATTATGTATAAGCAAACACGAAATATGAACAAAATCTTATCTTTTATATCAATTTGGGAACATCTTTGCTCCACCAAAAATTGACTTATAGAAAAGAGAGAAACGTACACTTGCTCATCTTGTCAATTTCTATCTTTGTCACCTTCTCTTTTGAGATTTTTATTGAAATTTACATCTTTCAATCAGATCATTTTACTTGGTCATCTGGATTCTGATATACTTCAAAATGGCTCTGCTTCCTCTAAAAGTCTGGCTCCCTCACTTGTTCTAAATTTTTCTTTCACGTCATCATTGAAAGAGAAAAAATTCGTGTCAATTGAGAAGTCCTTCGGAAACTTGTAGGTGCACTGTTTGTACCATAGATGATCAATCCCGACACTACTAAGTCTTTTGCTACGTGCTGAGGCAAGTCTATCAAAGCACACATGCCGAATCAACTCACCCCCTCACTCCCCTCACTCAGCACTTGAGCTCCACGTCTCTTACCAAAGCCAACCAGCCAAAACACAAGTATCAGGTGCCGGAACATCTCTGTGGAGGCCCACTTCATTTCTAAGTTGATCCAAGGCTGAATCAATTTTGCACATCAACAATATCATAACTTTAAATACGTTAAAAAAAGCCTAATCGGATAAATGATTCTCGTGGTGATAAGATAATCGGATGATAGTCCTCATGGTAAAAAAATTAAGATTTAAACTCTTGTGGTGTAATCTGTTAGCCAATTTAGTCCAAAAGTGACTTTTGGGGGTGTATTCAATTGGGAATTTGAGAGATTTCAATGGATTTATAAATTCATGGATTTTTATGGAGTTTAATTGATTTGTAGATATTTCATATAAATTTTGATTCAATTCCCTCGAAATCTCATGGGGAGATGTGAGATTTGTGGATGCTTAAAATACACTACAAAATCTCTCCAATTCCCTATAATTCCTTAACTTTTTCAAATTCTAATTGAATACACCTGAAATGTTATAAATTTCTTTAAAATTCTAAATGAATACACTCAAATTTATAAGGATTTTAATAAACTATGTTAAAATCCTGATTGAATACACATTGAATTTTAGAGAATCACTTAAAATTCTGATTGAATACCCCTAGATTCATTAAAAGAATTAAAATCTCTCAAAATCCTAATTTTTTTTCTTGTCGAAACCCTCAAAATCCTAATTGGATACACCCCTAAATGTCTATTAATGTAAGGGTAAAAATGTACTTTAACGTCTGCATCTTCTTCTTCCTTGTCTCTCTGCTTATACGACAGACGAACCCATCGCGCTCATCTGGGCGCGCTCATCTGGGAACCACTGATGGGAGAGCTGGGGATCTCGCCGCCTCCAATGGCCGCACTGCCACCACTACTAGGAAACTACATTTTTCCCGTTAAAAGCACATTCCCCGACGGCATTGTGATCAGAATCCATTTCACCAAACTCACTACTACAACTTACAAAGCATGCCTCAGTACCTTCCATATCTAATGAATCAAACCTACGGCTATATCCCAGATCCCACAAATTCAAGTAGATCCCACTAATTAAACCCCCTAATCTAGCAGGTATCAACTTAAAGACCACAACTTTTTTAAACTTTACCACATTTAGAACGCTAAACCCTGAAAATTAATTTCTCAAGAACAACGCAAAACCTCAGATGGGTTCCCCTTAAATTGTTCAAATAACGCACCGATCCAACGAAACAGCTGGGTTCAAGCCAATTGAGGTAAAAAATCCTAGCTGGGTGATGAGGTAAAAAAATCCTAGCTGGGTGATGGACTAGTCAGATTTGGGAAATGGGTTTGTGGGCATTGAAAGCAGAATCAAGAGGGTGACGTCGTCTCTGCGCATGAAATTATATTTTTATATTAAAAAGTCAATTGTGATGCTATTTATTTTACTTTTTATTTTAGCTTTATCGTTATAATTTAAAATTTTCAAGTTCGTATAAAAAATAAAAAAAAAGCAAGCAATGTTTTTTTCTTTTGGGAAAGTGGGCAAGTTACTTTATTAACACAATACAACTAATTACATAAATTGAGACCCATATACAATAACCACACAAGGAAAAGAATGGATCAAAATAGTAACCCTAAAGCTCAAAACAAAGTTTTGTGCCCAGAACAACAAAACACAGAAGCTAAACCTAGCAGCTTCCTTCCAAAGACACCGCCGAAAGCACATGAACTGCACTCCACGACGGTCACGAACCGCCACCACCAACTTTCGCCAGGAACCCACACCTCAGAGAAGGAAAAAGGATGAATTTCGCCTTCCAACAGAAAACATCTCACTGAACGCAGCCACAAATTAAGAGAAACCAAAGAAGCCCGTGGGATCGCCACGAACAACACTGCCAAAACTGGCAGACAACAAAGAGAAGGAGGTGGTGTTGCCACCCGAGCCAATGAGAACGCCGGAACTCCACGCACCTTCTCAGAAGACCGCATCACTTCGCGGTTAAAATTGATTGCAGAGCGGAACGGAGATGGAGTCGGTGGAAGCCAAAATGAGAACATGTATGTGGATGGATGGAGATCTGAGGGCAGCATGATAAACCTGTGAAAATCGGGGGTAAAAAGATAACAAAAAGGAAGGAAAGCAGGAAAACACACCAAATAAAGAAGAAAGAGGAAGCAGAGAGGAAGAAGGAAGGGCTGCCACCGACCCTAATCAGAATTAGGGCCGGCGACAAGAGGAAAAAACTTTAGCGTGGCTACTGCTCTCACTCACGGAGAGAAAAAGCTCTCACACACGGAGAGAATATGGAGGAACATGATCAATTTTTACTTCAGCATACAAGCAATGTTCTTTTGATAATATAACAACCGACAGGAGGCGGGTAATAAAAAGGAGGGAAAAAGGGGAAGAGGAAAAAACGCGGTTGAGTTCGGTGAGGCATTTCCACAAACACTTGGGCTGCTCACGGAAACCACCAATAAAATGCTGCGCCTTCAAACTTGTCTCCCGCCGATGCTACATATTTCCCCTCTGCACCGCACCCACACTCTGAACTCTCTTCCTTGCTATGCTACTTCGAGAAAATCGGATTCGGAGCCCGACCTCAAAGCTCGCTCCAATCCGAAACCGAAATATCGCAGCCGTAAAACGGAAACTTCTGAACACGAAGGTGAAGAGCCAGGCGAGACGTTTCCAGCGACGATTCCGAGAAAACCGCGGCGCGGGCGCAGGAGCGAAGCGGCGGCGGTTGAAGATTACGTGCGGGAGTCGCTTGATCGGACGTTTGCGTCGATCAGAGAGCAGAACCCAGAAATTGTTGAGAAGAAAGATGAAGTAATGAAGAGGAAAGTGGACGATGGTGAGGAGGAGGAGGAGGAGGGTTTTGGAAGGGAGAAGAGCATGGTGGTTGAGGAAGAGAGCAAGGATTGGCCGTTGGATGCCGATGTGGGGTGGGCGATTCGGGCTTCGGAGTACTTCGAGAACCACCCAATTCGAAGCGTGGTGGGCGACAATGGGGTTAAGATTGATTGGGAAGGCGAGGTTGAAGACAATTGGGTGATGGAGATCAACTGCTTGGAGTGGGAGAGCTTTGCTTTTCACCCAAGTCCTCTGTTTGTTCTTGTTTTCGAGAGGTACAACAGAGCATGCGAGAATTGGAAGGCGTTGAAAGAGCTCGAAAAGGCGGTCAAGGTCTACTGGAATGCCAAAGATCGATTGCCTCCTCGGGTATGCGTGTTATCGACCTCGTTAATTTCCAATTTTGCAATGATTTAATTGATGAATGTTGTTAAATTTAGTAACTTTAGCACCAATTTGCGTTTTTGATTGATGAACATTGTTAAATTTAGTAACTTTACCTTCAATTTGTGTATTTGCATTCGACAGTCCGTTAAGATAGACATCAACATTGAGAGAGATTTGGCTTATGCTCTTAAAGTTAGAGACTGTCCTCATATTTTGTTTGTACGAGGAAACAGGATCTTGTACAGAGAGAAAGGTTGGAAGTGGACTTGTGTGTTCCGATCAGTTTCTGTCAGTTGTTTGCGAATTACTATATTTTCTTGGTGTCAAGTATGTTTTGCTTTTGCAGAGATTCGGATTGCAGAAGAACTGGTTCCGATGATCGCGCATTTTTACTACAATGCAAAGAGGCCCTCCTGGATTGATGCCAAGGAGTCATCTTCGCCTTGCTAATGGCATTCTGGTACGTAAAATTTGCACCGATTTAGATTTGTTTTTGTTTCTTTATGCTTGAGTATCGGTCCTAATGAGTTTTGGCCTCAGGCAACGGATTATGTGCTGGTGAGATCGTTGGTTTACTTAGAAGTTTGAAGCATGGAGCGTGATCGAAAGCAGGTTGCATTTGCAGGTAAAAGCTGTTGATCCCTTGGATATTGGTCTTGAATGAGTGTTGACATCGAGAAGAAGGTTATAGAGGTTGTTAAAATGGTATGGATTGCCATGATGCGGCCACCACCATCTTCACCGTCCACAAAGAAGAATTGGAAGCTTTATTAGCCAAAAATTAGCGAATGAGGAAATCAGATGAGCATAACAAGCTCCTTGAAACCCTATATGGATTCTGAACCTTATTATTTGTTAGGAGATTTCCCGATCTTCATTTTTGTTTTCTATTTTATTCATGAATTTGTGTATTTATTTTGCTTTTTCATTTTTATGTCTTTTTTGCAGCTATTTTTATGATTATTATTTTAGTGTTCAAGTAAGTAAATAAGTGGCAACACATTGTTGCCACATGGGCATTGAACGAATAAATGATTGGACTTAAAGATATGACATTTTTAATAAGTTTGGTATTTATTTGGAACATTTAAAAATATTGAGATCAATTTAGAATAACACTATAAGTTAGGGGATTATTTATTTATTTTTTGTTTTATAATAAAATAACATATAATGGGTAAAATATATAATATTTTTTTGAACAAAAATATATAATATATAATATTAAATTATATATTATATATTATAGTATTTTATTAAACATTTTGATTTCTTTTTGGAACAATAAACATTTTGAAACTAAGAGATTGAAAGTGTGAAACTTTGAGTTGAGTTAATTTGAAAATAATTTTTCCTTTTTTTTTTTATCATGTTTATTAAAAAAATTTCAATATAGTTCTGAATTTTTTCATTCGGTAATGGTTTAAATTGCAAACGGAACCAAACTAAATCACAACACTAGTGATTCAAGTACGTCGATTTTTAACCATTGTGATTTAAAATTTAGGCAAACCGCAATCTGCAATTTGGTGTACGATTTGAATCTAAAATTGAATCAATTCGTCCAGCCTAAAAAAAGAGTGATTTGAACTGTAAACTAAATAAGTTGGAGAAAAATACTCATACAATGCACCACTTTTTCAAAACTTGACTAGTTTTTATAATTTTCATAAAAATATTGAAAAAATTAGAAGAAAAAGAAAACTCAAATCGCAAAATAATAATGAGAACTTTAACGAAAAGCTCATGGTACTGTTTACTTTAACGAAAAAATACATTTTTACATTAAAAAGTCAATCCTGATACTATTCACTTTACCATTTATTTTATCCTTATTGTTAAAACTTAAAGTTTTCAAACTATTTTGATTAGTTTTCTTGAACAAAATCATAAAAAGAAAATACCTAAAACGGGTCAAAAGCAATTTTAATTTTGTTTTAATTAAAAATAAAATAGAAGAAGAAAAAGCACTAGGGATCCCCTTAGCGTTCTCAATTCTCAGACCCAATCGCCTCCGCGTCCGGCAATCGCTCTCTCTCTCTCTCTCTCTCTATCTCTCTATCTGTAGGTGTTGTTTGGGTTTTAGGGTTTGGGAGCTTGCAACAATGGTGAGAGGATTACTGAGGCAGCTGACCTCCCGCTCTCTCTCCGTCGCCGGAAAATGGCAGCAGCAACAGCTCCGCCGCCTCAACATCCACGAATATCAGGTCTCTATCTGTGTGCATATTGCACTCGTACTTACAATCACAACCAAACTCTCATATCTATCAGTCTCCGATCTATTTCTGTTTTAATCCTCCATAAATTCTGGAAAATTGAAAAGGACACTTTTTTTTCGATTTTATGATAATATTCATTTGTTTCAATAAATATCTTTGTTTAATTTTGATTAGTTCATATAAATTTGCAAAGCTAACAGTACTGATCAGCGAAAAAGTAGAACTTTAAATTGTGTTATATTTTGGATAGTGTATATCAATCAGGTAATTGGGTTGGATTGTATTTGTGTGAGAATGTTGTTTGAAGTTTGATGATGAATGCCTTTCATTTTAGGGGGCTGAATTGATGAGCAAATACGGGGTCAATGTCCCAAAAGGTGTCGAGGCTGGTTCCGTCGATGAAGTCAAAAAGGCAATTCAGGATGCATTTCCCAAGGAAAGTGAGGTAATCATCGGAGATCATAGTCTTTTCATATTCAGATTTATGAATCCCCAGCTTGCAAATGGTAAACATGTGAAAGTTCGAAATTTGTTTCTCGTTATATCTTACTTTCTACGAAAAATACCATAGTGGCTTAAAAGGAGAGATGCTAACTTCAATTTTGGTGCAGTTGGTGGTTAAAAGCCAAGTCTTGGCTGGTGGAAGAGGCTTGGGAACGTTTAAAAATGGTCTCAAGGGTGGTGTTCACATTATCCCGACTAACCAAGTTGAAGATATCGCTGGTATTAAAAGCCTTAATTGCTAAATATGATCGGATTTTCATGGTTTTATCATTAACTAGGGACTGAAAATATCTACTTGGGCTTTCGTACAATTAACTAGCATATGTCATTTGCACTCCTGATTGGCCCTCAAGCAATGCATGCATGTTAGTTTACAATATATCTGTGATGTGTTACTGTACGGTTAGTGTTCTATATGATTCAGGCAGTTGCAGCTTAGTAAATGCGGTTCTGCTTTGTCATTTTGTGATGCTTATTTATCTCCGTTTATACTAATCGTGCAGGCAAGATGCTTGGGCAAATTCTTGTTACCAAGCAAACAGGTCCTCAGGGAAAAATTGTCAGCAAGGTTGGCATAGCAATTTGTTTCAAGTTGTCCGTTCATATTAGCTTGAAGCAGCGCATGCATTATAGTTTCTGAGCTTTCATTTTTATTAAAATTTGGAATCTTTGTGGCCGAGGATTCCAAACTTTCAATTTTATTTTATATTAAATGATGCTTGGTGCTAAGAAGTCCCAAGCCACAAACTTTCTTGAACTAGTAAATCATAACTTCATTTTTACTCAGTCTTTGTTCTCTTTCCTTTGCTTGTGCAGGTTTATTTGTGCCAAAAGTTGTCGCTTGTCAATGAGATGTACTTTTCTATCATTCTGGATCGCAAATCTGCTGGCCCAGTATATTTTCAAACTCAGTTATTTGTGTTTGCTGCAAATTTCTGATTATATATTACTGTGTCTTTGGTAACAAAAGTTTTCATCAAAGTTGAGCTCTCTAAACTAAAGATGCTTAATTTTTATCCCATTTTCCAGCTTATAATTGCTTGTGCAAAGGGTGGAACCAGCATTGAAGACCTCGCTGAGAAATTCCCCGATCAGATAATTAAGGTAGCCGTCCTCATCTTTAGTTTTGATGCTGTAGCACTGCTCTTTCCTTACTACTCTTTCCTTTTCTATATAGTTATTTAACTAGTTTCTTGTTTATCTTTATTTTTTGTTACATTGTTGATAGGTACCTATCGATGTTTTCACTGGAATTACAGATGAAGATGCTGCAAAGGTTGTTGATGGTTTGGCTCCAAAAGGGGCTGATAGGAATAGTTCAATCGAACAAGTGAAGAAATTATATAAGCTATTCAGTGAGACTGACTGTACACTGCTGGAAGTGAGTATAAACTTCTTGGTTCTAGTAACGTTACTATGTAAGCTTCCCAGTTCCAAATTATTCCGTTTCACATTTGTCTGACCTTTGATTTTGGACAGATCAATCCACTTGCAGAAACTGCTGATAACCAACTAGTAGCTGCTGATGCCAAGTTGAACTTTGACGACAATGCTGCTTATCGTCAGAAAGAGATATTTGCTCTTCGCGATCCATCGCAGGAGGATCCCCGAGAGGTATGTTGTCCTTTTCAGTGGATAGTCATCCTTGTCTTTGACCCCATTTTAAGCTGATTAGTATTATCATCTTATGCTCTCCATGCCACTAATCATCCCATCTTCTTCTGTATACAATTTTTGTCGGCATAATTCATTTTTGTTCTATATGTATAATGTATATGCAGTATGTCCGTTTCAAAACTTAGTGAGGATTTTTGCTGTTGTTAACAAAAAGTCTTGCACACATTTTACTAATTTGAAATGGAATTTACTGTTACTAATCATGACCTGGGTTGGGTAGGTTCGTACACTCCTCTTAAAACCCAGTCAGCTTTTAATAGGTATTCCTGATTCCCACCCCCATTAAGTGTGGAGGAAAGTGGGGACTCATTAACAGGGATTATAAAGTTCCCATATTGTCTACTGGATATAGTATATCGTAAATCATAAGGAAGCCCACATGCCACCGATGAGCTTGTTTGCTGGAGATGCTTTGTCTAGGATGTTGTAGGTTTTCTGATACACGTACAACAGTATACCCTCTGTTTAATTATTTTTCTCTGGTCTCTTTTACCTTTTGACAGGTGGCTGCTGCCAAAGCAGATTTGAATTATATTGGGTTAGATGGGGAGATTGGTTGCATGGTGAATGGTGCAGGATTAGCTATGGCTACAATGGATATCATTAAGTTACATGGGGGAACTCCTGCCAATTTTCTAGATGTTGGTGGAAATGCTTCTGAAAACCAGGTAAGGATGTAGTCATAGGATTTGATGAACTGCTTGTTGGACCTTTTTTTTCGCATTGTCGTCATCAAATCTTTTCCATTCTAGTTTTATTTTCTCGTTTTTTTATCTGTATCTATTGTATATCCAACTTTAGTGTGCCTTTGGATTTAAGATGGTTTACTAGATTGTGAAGTGCCACGTGCACATCTGAGTGCTAACTCATGTTCGAAATATTATTTTTTATTGTTCATTGTTCTGTTAAATAAAATTGCAATTTCTTAAAGCCCTTACGAAAACCGGATTTCTTTTGTTTCTCTAATTCTAGATTATGTAAAACAGGTTGTTGAGGCGTTTAAGATATTGACTTCTGATGAGAAGGTGAAAGCCATTTTGGTCAATATATTTGGTGGAATAATGAAATGTGATGTGATTGCAAGTGGAATTGTCAATGCTGCTAAACTGGTAAGCAATACTGTTCTGTGTTTTTTTCCCTTAAATTAATCTTTGTTTCACTAAAGTGAAATATCATTTTGAATTACGCTTAGGAGATTGAATAATTGCCGAGGGATAATACAATTTGGCGCTTCCTTCCCATGAGGGAACGGGTGGAGATTGTTCTAGTTAATTGAGCTAATAAACTATAAATTTAACAGCTTCTTGTAATTATATGGCCTCAATCTAGTTTTTCTGAGGCATTAGCATTTGTTCATCCTTGTTCAAGGTTAAACTAGAAGTGCCGGTGGTTGTTCGTCTTGAAGGTACCAATGTTGACCAAGGAAAGAGGATTCTCAAGGTACTATTAGAAACTTAATCCTTATGTATCATTAAAAAGTTAAAAACTGTCGGTATCATCCAAGATAAAATGGAAATTTTACTCTGTTAATGGCTATGCAGGAAAGTGGAATGGCGCTAATTACAGCAGAAGATTTGGATGATGCTGCTGATAAAGCGGTTAAAGCGCTGAAGAAATAGATCCCTTGATTCTCTTTCTAGTTACATATCGATATGATTCTTACTTTCGCAGTGGCACTGATGTGCTCTGTTTAGTGTTTTTTTGTTTATGAAAGTTGAAACTACGTAAAACACCATCTGCGTAGTTTGAGCAAAAAATTGAAATTGTTTGAAGAGAAGTTTTGAGGCTGTATCTGTTGTCAACAAGGAAATTTCAATAATCCAGCTTTCTGCAAATTTATTCAAGTTTTTTCTTTTTGCGGTTTATGTTTGTGCACTTTCCTATGCATCCGGGTTTGAATCCTACTTCCCGTAGTTTAGATTAATTTAAAGTAAAATTGTCGTTTTCAAAAGAACTCACTGGATCATTAGCAAATCTCTTTCAACACTAATTATTTTAAATAACACTTTTATTGCTACCTTTTTATCTTATAAGAGCAGTTCCAGCGTTGGAACTCTCCCAGGCGATTCACTATTTAATCCATCCAGTGAACAATAACTACCCTTAATGAATAGTAATTGCTTTTTGCATCTCTACCGTTGCACTTGAATAGCCTTGGCAGTAGGCAATAAAATATTAGTTTTTTTTTTTTTTAAATAATACAAAAGAATTTTATTTGTAATTTCGGATAAGATTTTTAATCGTTCTCGTTGCGCTAGGTGTTATTATCCGAAAAGACAATTATTGGTGATGGATTTTGATAAGATTTGTATCCAATGTCGTCGTGCCACATGTCGTTACCTTTTCAAAATCTTTGAAGATAGATTTCGATCAGATTTTAAATCGTTCTCGTTGCGCCACGTGTCATTATCTGAAAAGACAATTTTTTTAAAAAAAATTCATATTTTTTTTCTTCGGATTTTTAATAATTTTTTACATTTTTTTTAAATTTTTATTCACCTAATTAATTTTTGCCGTTGGATTAAAAAATTGAATTTCCAACACTCTAGATTGTGCCACGTGGCACAATGATAACATTTCAGAATTTTAAATTGTTTTTTTTTTTTAAAATTTACATAGCCTAATAACGTGGACCGTTGATCTCAGATCCAACGGCTAAAATTAAATGAGGTTTTTAAATTTTTTTTACCGTTGAAAATCCAACTATCCATAAAATATAGCCGTTGAAATCCAACGGACGGGAAGCCACGTGGCCTCCCCAACGGTAAGAAATCTGAGTGGGCCGCAGGCTCCATTTCTGAATTTATGTCACCCGACGCGCGCCCATGCGCGCTTGAAGGCCACTCGCCTGACAGAAAAAAAATAAAAAATGCAGCTGACGTCGCCCTGACGTCACACCCACTCCAAGCTCTTGGGCTGGCACGAATCGACGGGCCTCTCCCTCGGGCCTTTTCGGGCTCCCTCCCCAGCCAACGCTTGGCTTCCTCCCTTGAGCAATCAAGCCCTATTCTTGCGCTTGTCCCCTAAGCAAGAGCTCCCGCTGGAGCTGCTCTAAAGGTATTGTTGTTCACACATTGATTTTTATCTTTCACGCACCCCTCTCGATTTTTGAATATGAGAATTAAAAATGAATGTATGAATAGCACTAACCTTTTAAATTTGAGTTCAAAGGCAATGTAGGTATTTTTTTTTTTGTTTTGACGAGATTCGATAGATTTCATTCATAGAAGCAGCCAATTACATTGCTTTCAAATGCAAACCATATTCCTCAATAAGTAAATCCAAAATGAGATCCGATGGTTCCTCGAACCAGCAGCGAGATGATTCTGCCCGAAGAGCAGCACGGGCTAGGCGGTGGGCAATGCCATTAGCTTGGGGCAATGCCATTAGCTTGGCGACGGACATGGGTACAGGAAACTCCAGTGGTTGAAGCCATCAACTCTCGGGAATCCTCAACTACAATCCCGACGTCAGAAAGGAAATGAGAGGTATCCCGGAGAACTGTTACAATCTGGAGTGAATCGCACTCAAGAATAAAGTTTTGACAACCCCTTTGTCGCACCGCTAATAGCCCAGCCCTGGCTGCCATAGCTTCGACAAGAAGAGGTGAATGTAGGTCTAAGTTGGGCAGAACCGTGCTCTCCATCCGCACCTTAATTCGAATATATCTCAATCGTAGTATTTATAAATAAAAAATCGCTCGATTTTGTATTGTTTAGGTACAATATCAAGATTATTTTTCATGGTTTATAATTTATAAGCACCACAACAAGAAGAAAATTTAATTACTAACAAGATATATATTTTTGCTTGTCCAAAGATTGTGCAATCTTCTTGGAAATGCAATAGGCAGTGGATTCAATGGTGATCATTGGATTCACACCAACTGCAGTCGGAAGCAAACTTGCATCGCAAACAAACAACCCCTTTGCCTCCCAACTCTCACCATTTTCATCAACTCCTCCTTCCTCCTCAGTAGCCCCCATTCTGCAACTCCCCATCTGATGAGCAGATGTGTAAATTGTCCACAGCTCCTCCCTTGCGCTCGGCCCTGCAGAGGTGACTACCGTGTCCAAAAACTCCTCCAAGTCCTCCTCCTTAACCCCCTTGCATTTTATCCTCTGCCCATCGTTTCGATACGTCCCCACTTCAACAGCTCCCGCTGCAATCAGGATCCTCAGAGCCTGCCTTAGCCCTGCTAGAAGATTTTCTCTGTCTAATTGGTCTAATGTGTAGTGGATCCTCCCCTCTCGCTTAACCACGCCCGAACTGCGGTCTCTCACCAATGCAAACAGGTTAGCTGTTCTTGCATACTTCTCCATCTTGTCCTTCATGTCAAGCCTTGAAATCCATGGAGACAATGTAGCAAATGAGGCCGGCCCTAGCGCAGCAGTCTCTATAATCGCGCGTGCATTTGCGGTCTCAGAAACCACTTTGTGGATTGAAGTGATGATCCCTCCCTCATATTTGTTTCCTTTGAACTCCGATTTGTGTTGAGGAAAGTATCCCCAAGACAGCAAAACAGGGTGGAGGTGGAGGTTCTGGCCAATATTCCGATTCTTGAGTCCACTGGAGATCATTAGAGGAGGAGTCAAGAGAGACCCACATGCTGAAATTGTCACTTTTGCCTCGATTTCCAGCTTCCTTTTTATGTTCTTGCTCAAAGATGTTGCTTGCACCCCAAGGCATCGCTTTCTTCTACCTCCATCATTGTCCTTCTCGAGTATAAACTTCTCAGCTTTGCATCCAGTTAAAATCACCGCACCACATTCCACAGCATCGACTAGCCAAGTCGAATCAGTCCCTTTCTTGTCCCCTGTTGGACAACCATAATTGCAAAAACCACAGTAATGATCTGCTGATGAGTTCCTTGGAACTGATTCAACTTTCAATCCAAGATTTTCGCACCCTTTTCGCAGAATTCGATTTTGGAAATTTTCTTCGGTGCAACTCTCCGTGACACCGATCCTCTTACAGACAATATCCATGGCAGATTGGTAATCCTCGCTTGCATAAAGTGGAATCTTATGATCCACAGACCACTCACGAAGAACATTATTTGGCGTTCTGATAGATGCAGACCAATTTACCGCAGAGCCTCCTCCAACTGTTGAACCGGCTAAAATCATTACCATCGCATCTACGGATGACATAATTCCACCAGATTCGTACAGCTCACTCATTGAAGGGCCTTCTAGAGAAGAGTAATCTTTCGGCACGAAATAGTTCCCTTTCTCAAGAACGACCACTTTTTGGCCAGATTGAGCAAGAACTGCAGCTGCAACTCCTCCACCACAACCCGAACCAACAATGACAATATCACATTTGATCCTGTGGATGTTGTTTGCTGCATCGTCCGCCACTTGGAGGCCTTTCTTCGTGAGAGATTGGACGAGGGTAGAATCGCTTTCATACATGGTTTCTATGATTCCCTTATCAAGAGGTCTCTCCTTTGGGATTTTAATCAATTTTTCTTTCTTGTCTAATTCAAATCCAATCGCTTTCCATGCTGGGTTTCTTGAGTTTTCATCAATCTACAAACCAAGCAGCAAAAGAGGAACGAAAACTTCAATTTCTAATGGAAAAAGAGTGAAAGATGAAACAAGGATCAATATAATAATTGAAAGTGTACATCAACTAAAGAAGCAGAAGTGGAGTAACGGAGTGAGTATAAAAGTATATAAGTTAATAATATTGTCGTTTTTCTTTGCCCTATCATTATTCAAAGTCATGAGGGATGAAAGCAACAGATAACATAAATTATCTAAATTAAATTATTTATCAAAGAGAAACAATGGCATAAGATGAAGGTCAAAACTGACATGGTTACGACACTGGTATACCAAACTACTAATGCCAGTGGGGAAGCTAGAAATCGAAGCTAGAAGAGGCCTCTAAGCCGTATGAAAGAAATTGGACAAAAAATAATATAACTCATGGGAGAAAAGGTTCACTTTTTGTGGTGGAATGAAAAGTTTTAATCAAAAGAGAGTAATGGAGTCAAGAAAAAAAAGAAGATTGAGATAATTATATCATAAGCATCGAACTTTAGTTCCCACTTGAAGTTGAGCAAAAGTTAATAATCATGGCTCAAAACTGCAGCTATGAAAATCGTATTTCAAGATATTCCTCCTCTATTCTATATGTGCGGGGTTCACTGTACAACAACACTCTATCATAAAAAATGGTGAACTAAGGAAGGCTAGTTGATATAAGGCTTTGGTTTCATAACAATACTACTGTAAAAAACTTTTTTTTTTTTTCAATTAGAGAAACGTAATAAAGCTAGCTGGGAGTAAAATCACAAAATCACAAGTCAAAGAATGCAGAATATCCAACAAAAGGCACACAAATAGAAGCTACAAAGTCAAGAAACTTTAGGATAGGCCCGGGCCTCTCTTGGTCCTCAAGTGACTCCGCCACTGACTAACGCACACACATCATTGTTATTAATTCGAAATATTGTCACAGGGTCGTATTCAGTATAAGTAAATCTTTTTTACTGCGGTGCTAAATATTCAGATGGAACATTACCCTGGAGAAGAAGGTGTAGAAGCAGAACATTTTGACCACCATAAACATCAATCTGATTGTGATGACAAGCTTTCCCCTTGACCATTTGTTGAGGACTTGTTCTCTTTTGTCCAATGACATTTCAGAGAACTTGTGAATGAATGGCCATTTCCAGTCAAAGCAAATTTTCCCACAAAGCAAAAATGTTCCTAATCTCAATGATAGCATCTTCAGAAATAGCCTCATTGCATCCACCACTTCTGGTAGAGCTCTCTTCACTATCATTTCTGCTACCTGTTTTACCAAATACTGAACCAATTAATTAAGGAAAATACTTAGGCTATGTATTTCTAATTATTGAGAAAATCACGGTTTGATACGTGTGCATAAATTCTTTTTTTCTTCTGTGATTATAATGGGAAAATACTTGACTGAGTTACTTTTGCATACACGTCATACTCTAATGTAGAGATAAAAGAAAGAATGATTCCTTACAAAACAATGTTTACTGATTAACCTAAGAAAATAATAAAACATAACAAATTGAATATTTTTCAAATCAAAAAGAGATAAAAGCTTTCCAATGAACTTTAACAGAATACAGTCAAACAAGATATGGAACTGACCTCATCTGGGATGGGAGGCTGAGAGCCAGAAGCTGTGTGGTAGGAGGAGGAGGAGTGAAGGGCTTGGTGGTCATCTGGGATTTCCTCCAATGAGAGAGGAGGTATAAGAGCTTCACAGATGGCAGCCAGTGATTGCATTTGAGCTGAAGAGAAACCATGGCTGAATTTGCTTTCCCTCCTTCCTCCTCTCAACAACGGATGACAACTGCTCTCTCTCCCCTCCATATCTCTCTCTTCTTTCTCTCTCTCTCAATAATAAGATTACTCCGGTGTTTTTTCAGTGTTGTCCTCGTAGGGGTGTGTTTGCCTCTTTGGCTTCATCTTCATATATATATATATATATATATATATATATATATATATATATATATATATATATAAAGAGAGAGAGAGAGAGAGAGAGAGAGAGAGAGAGAGTATTTGCCGTGTGGAAACAAACAAATAAGAATTTGTGATACTCTAGAACAAATTGGAAACTACGTTTAAATCAAACACTCAAACCCATTCTACAAATAAAAAAACTCATCAAATAGTTAGGAATATTAATTGTAAACCAAAACGTTAGGTTACCATATTTAATGATAGGCAATATCTCTCGAATTGAAAAAAAATGATTTGAGTAACCACGACAAGTGACCGAGTAGAAAAGTGTGAACAACAACTCCTTAATGTAAAATAAAGGGAGGTCATGAGTTCGACACTTTGTAAGCTGTGAATCTGGTTGATCGTGGTTACGAGTAGGGTGAATTTCCAACTAGCCTCCTCCGAACACGGGTGTGGTGGATAACAGTGGTTCGCCACCCCTTTTTTTTGAAAAAAAATGATTTTGTTGAGCAATGAACAAATTCATTTTTTGTATTATACAGTGTGACAAGAAAATATTAATCTAAATTTGTAACTAAATAGTATATTATATTAAAAATTCAATATTTACGTAAAAAGTTTGACTTTATCCTTCACTTTTCTTAAATTCGAGAATAAGAATCATCTTGATGTTGTAATGTCATATGTAGATGGCCCACATGAATAGTTCTTTACTATTTATTTGTAAAAAAATTAAAAGAACTACTATTTATGCACTATTTATTTGAAGAAATTTTGTAAAGTAAATAATGTTGCTACATTATTCCATCGAATGAAAACCTCTATAAAATGAGGTTCATTCGTTCATTGCATATACACAATTCAATATCAAAGACAGAGAAGAGAAAAGTAAATAAGAGAGATGCGGGAGAAATTACCAGTGAGCTGGGTTAGAGAGAAGAAAAAATAGTGAGAGTTATTTTGTACTGCTATTATTTTAGATAATGAGAGAAAGTACTGCTGTTGCCTGAGCACATAGGCACACTTTCCGAACCTCGTAAATATTGTGTCTCATTTACTTTATATTCTACAGCCCACATACCACCGATTTTACAACACGTTATCAGCACGAGAAACTCTCGCTTAGGTGCAAAACACTACACAAAATCCAAACCCAAAACAATGGTTCAAGATGACATCGTTCTTAAGTATATCCATTTTTTATCTATTTTTCGTCTCTTCCACCACGCCAGAAGCGCCCCACCAAATCCTGGTGAGAATTGAAATTTACAACGATCTGTAGTCGTCATGAAATGAGAAAACTCGTATTTGACAAATGGTTTCCAGAGATTCAAAAGAATCTCATCAGACTTGGAAACCTAGATCGCATTGTTCTTGACGGATCTCGAGGATTCACGATAATTCTAGCTTTGAGCTTTATGCTACTTGACGCCTATGGCTGCCATCTTTCGATGGCGTTGCAATCCTCTGGTAGATGCCAACATCTTCGTCGTCCCCAATTTTGTGACTCCCCGCCTAATGTCCAACGCCGTAAGCGTTATCACCACCTTTTTTTTTTTGGTGAAGAGATCGACGACGACAAAGGTTTTTTTTTTTTTGTTTTTTGGTTTTGCTCCGCTGGCAAATTCCCGTATCCCAGCAGTGAGCCCTAATTTTGGGATTACCTTTGCTGACCAAAGGGCTTAAAGCCCATTACCATACCTAAATAAATAAATAGAATAAAAATGGGGAGCCTGAGAGGTGTGGTTCTGGTTGTGCACAGAAAAAGAAATAAAAAAAGTGAATGATCAATCATTCACGTGGGAAAGATAAAAAAAAGGGGGAAATGGAGCTAGATTTTTGGAATGGTTTATTGCACCGTGTGAGAAGAAGGGAAAACAAAGAAGAAAAAGATGGAGAATTAATCATTGTCTTTTTTGTTTTGGCATATTATGTGAATGGTATTGGTTTGGCATATCACTAGTTTTATTTATTTAAAGCAATTTATTTACAGTTGGTGAAATTATTACCCTTTGCTTTAAGCTTTGATATTTATGTGAATGATGCTGAATCAAAACTGTTGTCACAAGCTTTATTTACTTAAAATCAATTTATTTAACATGGCTGGAATTACTGCCTATAGCTTTAATTTACTTACTGTGCTTCATTTTGTTATGGTGAGTATAACAAGGACCTGAAGTTCCTTGATCAGATTAGAACCTGAAGTTTCTTGATTCTTATCATATAAAAAGATTGGACCCGAAGTTCCTTGATCAAAATCAAAACCTAAAGTTTTTTAATCAACTGAGAGAGCATCAGTTACTCAACTAAATTAAAGTGACAACCATAAGCGCCTCAGTCCACAAACTATTAAATGAGGGTAAGAAGTTCCTTGATTCATGTAAATGAGGACCATAAGTTCCTTAATCCATGTACAAATTAAGTATGAGCATGAATTCCAAAAATATGAACCTAAAGGTTATAATGATGTCGATATTGAGAATAAATTACGATTGCATATGAATAATGTTTTGACCTGAAGTTTAACATATGAATAATGTTAAGAACTTGAAGTTCTAACATTTTGTGTAGACATATGTTATATGTGGTATGAGTTAATTATGTGCAATTTCCGACATACCTGAATTTCTTCCTTTTGGGAATAAGAAAATGGCAAGGTTCTAAAAGACGCTAGGCGCTAGTCGGGCGGCTAGCTAGGGCTTAGCGTCTAGACGGCTAGGCGGATTTAAGTAAATCTATTATATTTCATGTAAATAAGTGTCTGTTTATACTTGAAATATATTTAATTTCATCATAAACTACAAAATAGAATGACATATTTATTATGAAATATTGGAACATAATGAAAACATGGAAAGCAAGGATATAATATGTGTTCATTTAAGTATGCAACATGTCTCTTACAATTTATTAAAAAAATAAAATGCAAAATGAAAGTTATCTATTTTCTGTCTAAGTGAGAGGCGACCTAAGCGGGTCTATGCGGACTAGACGGGTGCCTCAGTAGGTATAGGCGCCATTTCTTAATTTTCAAATGCCTAGACATTAATCAGGGCGGTGACCAATTGCCTAACGCCTAGGCAGGGATTTTTAGAACAGTGGAAAATGGTGAACTTAGCAAAACCCGATTTTGTGACCATTGACATCTTACACAAGAGATACTTTCATGAATTCATAATGCCCGAGAACTCATGTGGAAGCATATGATGTTAGAAAACATCTATACTTAAAGGCTTATTGAATCATATTAATGGAACCAGAAGTTTCCATTGTCTCTTCATTAATTCATTAATTATGGAACCAGAAGTTTCCATGGGTCCCATATATAACAAGCTAAAGTATAAGCTTTCAGACATGTATAAAATCAAATGGGAGAATTATTTTTATACATACACATGCATACACATGAGTTACAACTACAAAAACAAACAAATGGGGGAACCTTCACAAAGGTTGCTTATGTGAAGCTTCAGTACTTGGTAATACCCCAAAAGGGGGAGGCACTGGAGATTGATCATGTGACACCCCAATACTTGGCAAAACACTAGAAGGGGAAGGCACCAGTTGCCTTCAGAATCTAGCCATGAACCCCTGGTGATCACTTTGAATCTGACTTTCGGATTCCTACAGCTAGTCGAGCTTTCTTTTCATGCTCGTCGAGTAAATATTTGCAAGTTTGTGCAACCTTTTATTCTCGTGCTTGAGCCCTCTGATCTCTTGTCTAAGACTTGTCACCTCAGCCATTAATGTTTTGACTTGGTGAGTTTGAGTAAGTAGACGTTGGCCCATGTTGGATACAGAACCCGCACACTAAACATTGAAAACCATGGTGTCTTGAACAGCCAATTCATCAGACCTCTTTGAAAGTATTCTTTTATCTCTAGGAGTGAGAAGATTCCTAGCTACTACTGTAGCCGTTATATCATCCTTCATCACAGAGTCTCCAATCGTAAGAGGACCATTAGAAGATAAGAAATATAAGCGTCATATATTTATCCTGAATCGAGACGTGTGCATCTACCCCGATACTTAAATCTAAACAAAGGTTAGATAGGCAAGCCATTTTTAGAAATGATAAAAGAAAAGGGTTGGATAAAGTGAAATCTCAAAAATACAATGGAAACAATTTTCACAGTCAGGCAATTTTCAAAGCGTGCATTTTGGATATAATAAATACCCATTATAAAAGAAAGGCAACACATCCATTTGTTCCAAAATCGAAGACACATCGATTTCCGAATTTCAAAAGCCAGATTTTCTTGAATAAAGTTTGTCAACATTTTTCAGTCGTAATCTCAGCTTTCTGGATGTCAAGGAAAACTATGTCAAAATTTCTCTAGCAAAGTTAAAACGTGTAAAGTTCACTATTCCAACTACACTGCTGTTGCCGACAAGCGTGGGTGACAAAGTCATAACTGCACCACTACCTGCTATTGGGAAATCCCTATATATGTTGACCTTCGTCCTCCATGGCAAGGCACACCTCCAAAAATGTCTAACTGTTCTTCCTTGTTGAGAATGCATCTTCAACCAAGCTTCACAAAATACTCAGTCTTCCTCATCTCTGAGAATACCTCTTCAACCAAGTCCCTCAAAATGCCAAACTAATTTCCTCAGCAAGAAATCCCTTTCGATCGAAAAGGTTTACATCAGCATCAAATCCTTCTACTGTTTTCCTTCAAGAGCAAAAATATCTCATATCATCAGGATCGAGAGCAAAAGTATCTCATATCATGCTTTTTTCCTGTCTTTTCCTTTGCCTTTGCTTTTACTTGCAAGATAAGGACAAAGAAAACAATCAATTGGAACCTAAAATCAAACTTCTAGTCTAAAACTGATTCCCTGGAACCTATGCCTGGTTGCTTACCTTGCATTGCTCTTAAGTAGTCATCTTCAACTGTTGTTAGAGCCGGGTTCAAGTCACCAATGTCGCAGAACAGTTTACGCTGTTGGCTCTTTACATTGAAGTTGCCAAGCATGGATGAGTCACCAAGAACTGATTGACCATCCAAGGGCAAAGGTTGCACACCACTTCTATTGTGTAAGAGACTATAGCAGAAGGATCAACGATGAACCCATAGAAGTCCAAAGGGAGAAAATTGATGGCTGACTAAGTGAATGGAAGACCAAAGTTCAATGATGGGAATCATACTCATAGCCTTAGCATACATTACCAGTTTATATCATTCACATGATGTATGAAAAGGTAATCCAAATTTTGGAAATTACTAATTGATTACAAGTTACAGAGATGCCGTATGGATTGAAGTCTCGGTTAGACTATCTATAGACTTGGCACTACTAAACTGTTGCATGCCCAAAGCATGACAATTGCCACATGGATTCAAGTTCCAAAAAGGATGATCCATGGACATGGCAATTTTAATACATCTCATGCTTAAAGCATGATCGATGTGTAGGTTCCAATGATTCAACTCCCCAGAAGTGGAGATTAAAAATCTAAGCTCTATAACACTCTAGATGAGGTTATGATCCAAATTCTCAAGCAACTCATCTAATAAGAGATGATTGTCTTAGAAGAGACAATGTAAAGCCCCTGAAGAATGATTGTCCTAGAAGAGACAATGTAAAGCCTATGAAGAGGCAAGGATATCTAAAGTAATGAAATGCTTATAAATATGCATGCGCATGCACATGAGAATTATGGGATCACGAATTGATGATTACCTATGTTAATTTTGGTTTTACAGTAGCTACTAAATTCATCAATGAGCTATGTTGATATTGAGCCACGTTCTTTTCTTTGTCGACAAAAAGCAAAACTATTAGCCAAAATGGAGAAAGGCAATTCTATTACAATTTATTAAGAACGTGAAAAAATGGGCATATAGTACAAATCATCAAATGATGTTGAACCCAAAAGGTTACATATGAGCATTTGTAATACAATGAACTACACTCACATGATATGACACAAGGTTCCTAGTTGAAACCTAAAATTGTGATATACTCGTGTAAATATGGTTTCCTATTGTGAAACTTGTTCATTTAAATGAAAAATTATATATTACACGAAACTTTATGAGATGCCTGAAGCATTTCTCCATAAGTAAATCCCTTAAGCATACATGGAATGAAAGCAAGTTGCTCTATATAAATTTCAAAGGAGAATGTGTCATGAAGTGTAGAAAATCCCTGAAGGATTCAAATTGCTTGAAGAAAGCCTTGGAAGAGTAAAGCATAAATTATGTACTTAATACCAATAGATGATATAAATTGCCTTAGTGAGTACTATCATTATGATATTGTTGCAACATACTAAATCTCTTGCCAGAGTTGATATTAAATTGGGACTCCTGAAGAGTCTAGAAAGATTATAAAGTGTTGAAAGGAATAGTGCCTCGAGCTGTAGATCGAATAATATGCCAACACAATTCTTATCCATGATGTTTATGGTATTAAAAAACCATACGGATTGAAGATCATGAGTTGAACACTCAAGTGGTTAATTAATATTTAGACACTAAGAAATATCATTCATCATCGTGAGGGAAATGATGAATTGATATTTGGTCCAGAAGTACCATATCTTAGTGAAGTATGTGTCTTACTGTATTTAGCACAATACAATGAAATAAAGTTTATTTATTGATATCTCCAAAAAATTATAGACATGTGCTTGTTCTATTCCAAAGAACTTACTAATAGCCATGGTCTTATTGGGCAAGCAAAATTTGAATACCTCTCTAGCCTGCATACAAATCGCCCTCAGAAATGATTTGTATTTACATATGGAAATAGATTGATTCTGCAATGATCAAGGAAGCAAGGATCCTTTGTTGCATCTTCATATCTCTCAGAAATACATTTCTCCATGAAGCTAGTCATAAATGTGTTTGGCTAATACTTGTGGCCCATTAAAATTTGGAGCACATGTGAACTACATTCAGAAGCAAACATTCCAACTATAATGCATGGTATCAGATTACATCAACTTAGTAATTAGTCAGATTGACGAATTCGAAATCAGGATGAGATACTCTTCAGGGGGAGCATCCAAAACAGATCAAGGATTTAACGAAGCAATCGAAATTGACATATGACCATCCAAGGGGGAGTGTTGTAATGTCGTATGTGGATAACCCACATGAATAGTTCTTTACTATTCATCTGAAGAAAAATTAGATGAATTATTATTTATGCACTATTTATTTGAAGAAATTTTGTAAAATGAATAGTGTTGCTACATTATTTCGTTGGATGAAAACCTCTATAAAATGAGGTTCATTCGTTCATTGCATATACACAATTCAATATCAAAGAGAAAGAAGAGAAAAGGAAAAAAAAGAGATGCGTGAGAAATTACCAGTGAGCTGGGCTAGAGAGAGAAGAGAAAATAGTGAGAGTTATTTTTGTACTTCTATTATTTCAGATAATGAGAGAAAGTACTGCTACTGTCCCGAGGACGTAGGCACACTTGCCAAACCACGTAAATATTGTGTCTCATTTACTTTATATTCCACAGCCCACATACCACCAATTTTACAACACTTGACAAGTTTTTCAAACATGCTAATTGGCATTGTTGACCAATAAGGTGTTTAATTTAAGTGAGTGTGATACCTATATATAAGAATCTTGCAACATGGGTTTGATTCTATAACACTACTATTAGACTATTGTGAGTTTAATATGTTGATATAACACTTTGAATTTAACATATTGCACATGAGTTCAACATATTGGTATCAAACTCAAACTTTCCAGCCCTCTATAGGAATGATTTCTATATGAGTATTGAGTTCAATATATTTATATTTCACTCATTTTCTCCGGCCTAATATGAAAAACTTGTGATACATAATTCCAAGATAAATTTTCTTTCCATAAATAAGTTGGAGTACTATTTTTTTCCTTCCTACCCATTGGAATCGAAAAAGAGAGGGAGTTTTAACGAAATACTCCTGATACTGTTCAATTTTAATGAAAATAATATTTTTACTCTAAAAATTCACTCCTGGTACTATTCACTTACAACACATTTTTGTTCTTTTGATAAAAACTTAAAATTTTCAAATCCTTTTCATTATTTTTCCTAAATAAAAATCATCTTCCAAACTTAAATCTGTGACATTTAAAAAGTTATGGTCTCTCTCTCTCTCAACCGTCCATTCAATAGGACCATGAGGATGCATGGCGCATCATGCACCCCACAACTGCAATCTTTGGGGACCTACGATCTGTGGAGGTGGTTAGCAATTTTGACTCCAGCTCTACGTTTTCCAACAGAGTTCTTAATTTGAAAAAGCACTTATGGTTCAAAACCTCCCATCCATGAAGCATACTCCACAACTCCTACTTGATTATTTAACATCTTTTATTAATTGCATGCATAGATATTTTAGGGTTTCAGCTCTTGTTTAAGAGTATTGAGAGCTATTTACTACGAGAAAAATAGCTCTTTCATAATACATTGGATAAAAGGCGGACTTATCCTTGGCTAAAGACGTGGGTAAAATGCATATCCGTGCAAGGCTAATAATCATTTGCTAACCTCATTTTGTACAGCTAATATCGACGAATGCACCTAAAAAGCTATTATCGGTGACTATTGTCAAGTTTTCTTATAGTAATCACGAACGCCCAAAATTGGCTAAAACAATTATCTAACGAGAGCTATCCGCTACAAATAAAATTAACATTAGTCACTACATAGAGTTGAATAAGGGAGGCTTGTCAATAACTAACGAGGTGGGTAAAAAGCATATCAATTACAAATGAGCTACTATCAAAATGAATTATTATTATTTTTTTGGAAACTGGAAATATCATTAACTTGGGCCTAAGCCAAAGAGAGTACAGAAAGCCACACAGGGCTAACAACATTAGACATGAAACCAGAGAATAAAGGAAATAAACTGCGACACGCAGGAGTACACATGTCACCCTAAGATCCAGTTAACAAAAGCTAGCTTGGAGGGCATGGTAGCCCATCCTTGTTCAGAATACGGACAAACGAAGATGGGGGTCGTTGACTAAGTCGCTCATCTCCCCACCAACAATGCAACGCTACATAATCCGTCGCTTCATTGGCTGATCTTGGCACCCAAGACCAAACACACGAATTGAAAGCCTCGCCAACCCCACGAATATTACACAACACCGGAAAGACCTCCTAAGATCCATGGTCAATGCATCCATTTAGCCATGATATTTTCTCCTTGGAGTCAAATTCCACCACAATACTATGGAAGCCCCCACTGTCTCGCCATCACACATCCCTCCAAAACACCCTTCACCTCCTCAGCCAAAACACTTGATGCGCGGATCTTCTTCCTACACACCACCAAGCAGCAAGAGGTTGAATCCCGCATCACGACACCAATATGGCAGTACCCATCCACCCGTTTCCAACTAGCATCCACATTAACCTTAATTACATCTTGTCCAGGAGGAGACCAAAGGGTATTGATACGGACGCGTGGACTCAATGAAACCCGCCCACTACTAACCCCTGAGCAAGCTTCCAGGAAGGATGAAGCAGCGAGGGACATGGCAAGCACAGTTCGCGACAGAGAGGGTTGCCGTGAGTTAAAAACCGCATCACATCTTGCCTTCCAAATGGACCAACAAGTAAACGCAACGTATGACATGGTTCTCCTCCTATCCTCTACTGGTCCCGTGTGATCATTCCAATTACGTTGGAGCCATGAGTGGAGTGTAGACACCGAATCACTATCAAATTAATTGATGTCCTAATATTCATGACACATTTACAAGCACACTGCCAATTCCAGCCTTTTTCTATTTCTCTCCTATCGACATCAAATTAAATAGTAGACATGGCCGCCCCATTATGTATGATTTTACCGGCGTACACACCTCCATACTAGCATTTACCATATCTGTAGAGATCTTTATTATGGATTACTTTTTCTTTCTTTTTTTAATCAAATATTATGGATTACTTCTAATAGTAAACATTTTTGGTGATAAGTGCTTTTTTAAAAGCACTTTTATTAGAAACACATCAACAAATTCCAGTTGTTTTGATAAACACAATTTAGATCTTGAAGAAGGAAATATAGGCAGCGTCCTAAAAGTTCGCCCCTAACGCCGTCTAGGCCTCACTTAGGCGCTAGGCACACTTAAGCGCTAGGCTGCTGGCCACTGTCATGATTAATTCCTAGGCGTTTAGAAAACAAGAAAGGCACCTAGACCGGCCTAGGCTCCCGTCTATTTCGTGACTCTCGCTTAGACAGAAAATAGACAACTTTTATTTTGTACTTTATTTTTTCTATAAATTGAAAATGGCTTGTTGGATACATGGATGAACACTATGTTTTTAATATGTTCTAGTACTTTTTAATTTATATGTCGTTTTATTTTGCACTTTATGTATACCAATACAATTATGTATTTTTTTTAGGTATAAGTAGACATTTATTTATATGTTATATAATAAATTAAGTTAAAATTAAAAAAAACTAGGCCACCGCCTAGGCGCTAAGTCCTTATTCGTCGGTCCGACCAGCATCTAATTTCTTTTAGAACTTTACATGTAGATGTCAATATGCAATAGATACGATTGCAGCCAGCTCAGTTAGAGGATTGGTTGAGTTTATTGTGTTTGATCTTAATTAATAAAAGATTGTTCTAAAGTATAAATAGTTGAGCCTGTCTTACACAATGTAATTAAGATCATTTTGTTCAGCCAAATAGAGAAAAGCTTATGTTTTTTTTTATCGTATCAGAGCGTGTTGGCTTATGCAAATGGTCACACATGCTCCACATTATTCAATTTGTGTTACTTTTGCAAAGGTATAAAGGCACATGATCAATCCAATGGTTGATGTGTAGCCAAGTGTCAATAAATTAAGTTGATAAGTTTGTTATGAGTTTGCTTAATCTGTACAGAAAGTGAAGAGTAAATAAACAGATAGTTTGTAAGCACTTGAGAGTAATGAAATATACAGAGTTGTTTTCTCAGTCTCTCTCTAAAACTTCTGTAATCTCTTTCTCTCTCTAAGTGTGAAACCTCCATTGTTAAAGCTTCAAGCTTCTCCTTTTACATGGTATCCTCGCCGGGAACGGACGGCGTTTCTCGATCCTGATCAAGTGTTGCTTCCACTATCTTTGATCTTCTCTTCTCAACTATTTCACTGAATCTGTGGTATGAAATCTTCTTTCTTTGATCCTCTCTGATATGGCGAATTATAATCTGCAAGTCGGTTGTGTTTCTTGCACATAAACTGTTTGATGATATGTTTGAATGGCTTTCCCTCTCTGAATCTCCGAGTTTCTTCTTCTGCAATTTTGGATATTAGTTCTGAAAAGTGAAGTATGTATAATCGCAAACCCTAACTTCTCAATTTCTTCAAGAATCTCTCAATTTCTTCAAGATTTCTTCTGTTTCTATAAGAATTTCAAAAGTATGGTGACTGCTGCACAACTCCAGATAGTTCAGTCTCCAATTATGAACTTGATTCCTAATGTTTCGGTCTCTGTGACGGTCAAATTAAATGATACGAATTACTTAGTCTGGCATTATCAAATGCGATTACTTCTTGAAAGTCATGGCGTTCTTGGATTTGTGGATGGAACACGGTGTTGTCCACCTCGCTTTGTTGACGGTGTTGAATGTGAAGCGTACCAAATCTGGAAAATGCATGACAGAGCTCTTATGCAACTTTTTATAGCTACCATCTCTACTACTGCCTTGTCTTGTATCATTAGATGTACCAGTTCCAATGACATTTGGACCAATCTCAAGGATAGATTTTCAACAATTACCAAAGCCAGTAATTTTTAGCTGAAGATTGAGTTGCAGAATATCAAGAAAGGGTCTGAGAACATTTCTCAGTACTTGCAGAGAATTAAAGATGCTCGAGATCATCTCTCAGTTGCTGGCATTTCCTTTGACGATGATGATATTATCATTCTGGCCTTAAAAGGGTTACCTCCTGAGTATAACACCTTTCGCACAGTAATCAGGGGTAGGGAGAGTGTTATATCTCTTAAGGATTTTCGAGCACAGTTGCTTGCTAAAGAAACAACTGTTGAGCATGCTCTAGTTTCTGAATCTTTCTCTACTGTTATGATAACACAAGAACCTCTGTCCAAAGGGAAATCGTTGATGCTTGGTGAAGGGTCTTCTCATTCTACAAATTCTCAGTATCATCCTGGTAGTTCTTCTGGGGCTTCTTATAATACTGGTAACTATAACAACAATTCTGGAGGATATTACAACCACAATTTTGGAGGTTCTTACAACAACAATTCTGGAGGCTATAGAGGACAAAATTTCAGAGGAAAAGTAAGAGGAAGAAACCACTTTGGTAATAATTCTAGGTTCTTTGGTAACAGTCCTAATAACAGTCTTGGCATACTTGGTCTTGCGAGACCACATGTTTCCACTTGTCCTGAGCATAACAATGACATACCTGTGTGTCAAATCTGCAACAAAAGAGGCCATATTGCTGCTGATTGCTTTCAGAGACATTCCTTTACCACTATTTCATCATCTCCAGTGCAATGCCAAATTTGTCGGAAATTTGGTCATTCTGTAATGCAGTGTTACAACATAGCTAATTTTTCATACCAAGGAAGACCTCCCTCATCCTCCATTACTGCAATGCATGCTAATTACCAACCATCTGCCCCTCAAGAGCAATTCTGGGTAGCTAATACTGGTGCTACATCCCACATGACGTCTGACTTGTCCAATCTCACTCTTGCCACTCCAATCACTGGCACATATACTATTACCACTGTAAGTGGTGCAGGTTTGCACATATCTCACACTGGTTCTTCCATTTTGCATGCTCCAAAACATGTTTTTCAACTAAAGAAAATACTGCATGTGCCAAAATTGTCTCAACATTTATTGTCTATCTATAAACTCTGTAAAGATAACAAATGTAGGTTCATATATGATGAGTTATCTTTCTGGATTCAGGACAAAATCACAGGGAAAGTTCTTCTTCAGGGACTGTGTAGAGTTGGCTTATATCCAATTGCATTATACATACCACAATCCATTATCAATCAAGCATTAAAGACATCTCACTCACACAAACAGCAGCATTGTTACCTTGGTCATCAAGTGAACACAAATTTGTGGCACAACAGATTAGGACGTCCATCTAATCCTGTTGTTTCTCAAATGTTGCATCAATCTCATGTCCCATTTTTTGTGGATCACTCTAAACATATGTCTATATCTTGTTTGCAAGGAAAGTTTACTAAACTTCCTTTTTCATATCCTGCAAATAAAACTGTAAAACCCTTAGAAGTCATAAATAATGATGTGTGGAGACCATCACCTACTTTGTCCATTGAGGGTTTCAAATTCTATGTACTTTTCATAGATGAATGTACCAGGTTTACCTGGATATTTCCTTTAATAAATAAAAGTAAGGTGTTTCATACTTTTGTACAGTTTCATTCTTTCATACAAACTCAATTTTCCACTGCAATTAAAATTTTCCAGAGTGATGGCGGTGGCGAATACACCAGCAACCAGTTCAAACAATTTTTGTTAACAAAAGGCATTTTGCATCACAAGTCTTGTCCACACACACCTGAGCAAAATGGTCTTGTTGAGAGAAAGCATAAGCACATTGTTGAAACTGCACTTACTTTTCTTCAAACAGCTCATTTGCCTTCATAGTTTTGGTTCCATGCTTGTGCAATTTCTGCCTACTTAATCAACAGAATGCCATGTCAAGTTTTAACCATAAAGTCTCCATACACTTGTCTGTTCCAGAAACCACCAGTGTTAACACATTTAAAGGTGTTTGGATGTAGTTGTTTTCCACTCTTGAAACCCTACAACACTTCAAAATTTCAACCCAAAACTGTACAGTGCATATTTCTGGGATATGCTGGTCAATATGAGGGGTATATTTGTTTTAATCCCATTACTAGCAAGTTTCATGTGTCAAGACATGTTCTCTTTGATAAGAATACTTATCCTTATTTGGATCTTATTTCTAAGTCTCAGGTTACACAGTCACTTAGAATGCCCTCTTCAATTGTACTACCATCAGTTACACTTCATAATGGCATTGCATCACACACATCATCATCATTGCAACCATCATCTTTTTCAGTCCATTCAACCCCTAGAGCTTCAGAGTTTTCTTCTATAAACCCTAGTGCTTTAGAGTCTTTGGCATCTCCCACTACAGCTCCAGAGTCCTTGACTTCTTCTTCCACCAATCCTATACCTTTGCCTATACCTGTTATTACTCCACAAGAGTCACACTCATCATTGTCAGCCCCTCTCACAATCCTTGTGGATCCTGATTTCTAGCAAGAAAGTCTACATGTGGTTCTGCCAGTACCTTCTGTGAGTTTGCATCCCATGCAAACAAGATCCAAAAGTGGGATTTCTAAGAAAAAAACTTTCTCAGCTTCTGTTACATCATCAATTGTGCCTGTTATGGAACCTTCTTCTTTCAAGTCAGCTCGTCAAGTCCCCGAATGGCAGGCTGCCATGCAAGATGAGATAAATGCTTTGAATGCTCAGAAAACTTGGACTCTTATTCATCTTCCTGTTGGCAAAAACTTAGTTGGATGCAAATGGGTGTACAGGCTTAAGAGGAATCCAGATGGGTCTATAACAAGGTATAAAGCTCGTCTTGTAGCTAAAGGGTATAGTCAAGAGGAAGACATCGATTATACTAAAACTTTCAGTCCAGTGGTTAAGCCGACCACTGTTAGATTAATCTTAGCACTTGCAGCTCAGTTCAACTGGAGTTTAAGATAATTGGATGTTTGAAATGCGTTTTTACATGGAGATCTTCTTGAAGAGGTTTATATGAGTCAACCTCTTGGATTTGTATGTTCTTCTCATCCTTCCAATTATGTTTGTAAACTACAGAAGTCCTTGTATGGTCTGAAACAGGCTCATCGGGCATGGAATGAGAAGTTTACAAGCTTTTTACCTGGTTTAGGCTTTAAAGCCTCTTTTGCCGATCCATCTTTGTTTGTCAAGCAAACATTAAATGGTATTGTGATCCTTTTACTCTATGTGGATGATATCATCCTCACTGGCAGCAGTACGTCTCTTATGTCTGAAGTCATTTTGGCTTTGACACAAGAGTTTGATATGAAGGACTTGGGCAATTTACATTACTTCTTAGGTTTGCAGATCACTTACAAGAACACATGCTTGTTTGTTTCTCAGACCAAATATATTCAAGATCATTTAGCCAAGGTTGACATGTAAGATGCAAAATCCTGTGCCACACCCTGCCTTCCTTATCACAGGTTATCTAAGACAGATGGCACATCTGATCATAGTCCAGAAGAATATCGCAATATTGTTAGTGCATTGCAATATTTGACCTTCACTAGGCCAAATATTGCATTTGCAGTTAACCAATGTTGTCAATTTATGCACAACCCTCTGGATATTCATGTTGTTACAGTGAAACGAATTTTAAGGTATTTCAGTGGCATTCTTAACTATGGCATTCATTTTACTCCTGGAAAATTACAACTTCAAGCCTATAGCGATGCAGATTGGGCAGGGGATCCCAATGATCGTAGATACACCTCTGGCTATGTTGTTTATCTTGGTAATACACCTATTTCTTGGGCCTCTAAGAAACAACATACTGTGTCTAGGTCCTCTACTGAGGCAGAATATCGCGCACTTGCCATCACTGCAGCAGAAGTTTCTTGGATACGACAGCTTCTATGTGATCTTCATGTTCCTTTATATGATGCTCCCATGCTGTTTTGTTATAATATTTCTGCTATCGCACTATCCTCTAATCCAGTTTTTCATTCAAGGGTGAAGCATATTGAAATCGACTACCACTTTGTCAGGGAGAGAGTTATCAACATGTCTCTTCCAATGAGCAGCTTGCAGACATTTTAACTAAAGGGTTGTCTATTTCTCTATTTCAAGATCATTGTTCCAATCTCATGCTTAGTTCTAGTAAGCATGAGATTGAGGGGGGATGTAAAGGTATAAAGGCACATGATCAATCCAATGGTTGATGTGCAGCCAAGTGTCAATAGATTAAGTTGATAAGTTTGTTATGAGTTTGCTTAATCTGTAAGGAAAGTGAAGAGTATATAAACAGATAGTTTGTAAGCATTTGAGAGTAATGAAATATACATAGTTGTTTTCTCAGTCTCTCTCTAAAACTTATGTAATCTCTTTCTCTCTCTAAGTGTGAAACCTCCATTGTTAAAGCTTCAAGCTTCTCCTTTTACAACTTTTACCACATGTTAGGTTTGAAAATTCATCACACATAAGGAGACATTAAGAGTATGCATCACAAATCGAAAGCGACCTTGCATGTGCTTATAATAGTTGGACTACTTCTCATGGTGAAACCTCAACTTTTTTCAATAGATACTTTTCCAGGAGATGCTTCTGAATTTTTTTTTGTCAAACACAAATAAAAGCATTTTTGGTTGTCGAAAAACACTTATAGCCCCTCCAAAATATCGCAAACAAACCCTAAACCTCAGTGTTGGGAGGAAAAATGGGCTTGTCGTGCCACAGTTATTAGACCCACCAAGTAAATGATGATAAAACAAGCCCGGCTGATGTGCCTCAATCCAACCCAAAATCCCTTTTTTCCACTATCATTAGGGGAAAAGGGAAGAGTTTGAGATTATTACCATAATTTAGGGAAGGGGGAGTTTCAAATTCAGAACACACATAAATAGAAATCAAACTCTTCTATCAAACTCTCTATTCACTAGGGTATTGGACTACATGCATAAAATCCTAAACCCTAGCTGTTTTGCGTTAAACCATATCTCATCGGGAGTTGTTGTCATACTCTTGTTTGAATTATAATACTTGTATCTCTTCTCTTGTAGTTTAATCTTTGTCATACACGGATTCATAAAGTAGCATTATAAATATCAATGACCTGCAAACTCGCTCCATTCATAGAGTGGTTGTTTTCGGCTACATTCCCTGCAGTCTAATGACAAACAAGATGAAGTTCAGACCCTACGACATACTGGTCAAGAAAACCTCCGACAAAGATATCATTATGTTCAAATTGAAGAGTTCAGATACTATCAAGCATCTCAAGGCCATGATCCAGTGCGTGGAAGGCGTGCCGGTGGAGCGACAAACCCTAGTTTACAATGGCAAAGTGCTGGATCGTGACAGCGAAACCCTAGCAGCGTGCAATGTTGAAAGCTGGTCTACTGTTCATGCAATCTTTTGTTCTGAGAAAATCAATCCCAAAGTTGATGGTGTGAGTATCCATGTCAAGGTGCCGGGCTGGGGACCTGTTTTGGTGGACGTAAAACCATGGTTTACTGGCCGGGAGATTAAGGCGGTGACAGAGAGCGTGGTAGGGTTTGGTTTGGACGATTTCCTGGTGAGCCACGGTGAGGAGTTTGTAGAGGATTGCACGAGGATTAGTGAGTGCAATCTCAATGAGAACCTTACTTTTACGTTGTTGCCGGTAGGGAATAGATTTCCGATTATCGCCCATGGTTGCGGTTGGGAAGAATTGATTTCGGTGAGTGAATCAGATACCGTTCGTGATTTGAAGAAGATTGCTGGAAAGTTTGCTGAAGTGCAACTTGACAAACTATGGCTTTTTCATGGTGACCATATGGTTTATCTTGATGATGATGAGAAAACCCTAGGGTTTTACCATGTGAACAAGAGATCAACGATTTGGGTGTTCGGTTCTTCTTCAAAACTGTCCATCAAAATGCCGCAGGTTGGAGAAACGATCGCGCTTAGCGTCTACAAGGTCAGTTCCATAATGGACATCAAGCAGTATATTTGTGAGCAGATGGGGATCCCATGTACAAGTCAGAAACTTTTTTACAAGGGGCAGTTGCTTGATGAGGCTGAGTGCCTGAAAACCTACAACATGGAAAGGAATTGTGTTGTTTATGCAGTTTTTCGGAGTGGCGATCAAGCTGAAGAAGTTGAAGAAACCGAAGAAATAAGCTTAACATTTCGGAAGACAAAGAGCAACTCGAAAGAATACCTAGTGAAGCACTCCCATTTCCAAGAACCGGAAAGAAAACCAGACCCAAAACCAGAGTATGATGAGGATTCATTTGAAATCAAGTTAAGTTCTTCGCATACGATATTTGATGTCAAGGTAATAGTTGAGAGCATGCTAGACCTCCCAATTTGTGACCAACAACCTTACTGTCACGACGAAATGCTAAAAGATTGGGAAGTCATATCGGATTGCAAAGTTACAAATTGGTACTTTTCCAGCTCTCCATTAACAATCTACGTCCGAACACCCGATGTTACCGCACTGGGATTTCCAGCTAAGAGTTCGGACATCATTGACGATGTTTGGATTCCCCCACCAATGATTGAAGACGTTAACGGGCAGCCATGTCTTTTCCTTGATGGCACTCGCCTCATGGGCACGAAAACGCTAGCTCAGTATGGCATACAGTCAGGTGCGGATTTATTGTTAGACTGTTTGGTGCAGATCAACGTGACGGGGCCAGACGGTACAATTACTAAGGTGGATTTGAACCCTTCTTATATAATCAAGGCAGTGAAAGAGAAGATCGAAGAAATATGTGGCATCCCGTATGGGATACAAAGCCTTACTTATGGTGACGAGGAACTTGACGACAACATGACTATAGGGCAGTATGAGGCGCTGTTTGGCAGTCTATGGGCGCTAAGGTGGAAGTTTTCTCGTAGTTCTTGGTCGTTCTTTTGGCCTTCATACAACGCACTGCACTGCTGACTAGCTTATCATCCTGAGCAAGTCCGCTACGAGTAGCAGGAACCCGAGAATGCTGTGATTTTCTCTAGCTTATTTCATTCAATGTCTTGTTTTAGGTTTACAATCTCCCCTCCCTAGTATCGCATATAACCTTTCAGTTCATGCTCTGGATATTGCCAATGTAAATTTATCTATTGAATGCCAATCACTATTTTCTCTACTGAATGTTTTTCTTGGTAAATCTTACAACTGAATGTTAATTAGGATTAAATCATAGTACAATTACATGAAAAAAAAAAATTATGTTCACCAAATTGTCCGAAAAATTTCACTCCTTTTGTGTTTGATTTTGGGTGTATGTGTGTTTTATGCTTTAAGAACTTAAGCACAAGAAGAGAATACATATCTTGAAAGAGATACAGCTCCATTATCACTTATCAGTCATGAGGAAGAGGATTTGCCGTCGCAAGTAGAGAACCTGCAACGGGCATTCAAACCGAGTTATCAAATCTAAGGTCTGTGCTTCTTACTGTGTGTGTGTCGTAAAATAATTAGGTTAAAAGGACTCCAGGCTACTCCCTAAAAGAGTGCTTTTGGGTAAATTAGGTCTTGGGTGCTAAACTGATCAAACAATGGAGAAAAATCAGACTGGTAATAATTAGTTGAGGCTCCAACGAAATAGAATTTACCTCCTCTTGAAGTAAAGTTGTTAGACAATCGTTTGATATCAGGCAATTGATTTCTGCCAGTAGCTTCTCTTCTCGAAGGCCAGACCATGTTTGTTGAGGCAGAGCCAATAAAAGTACTGTTAGAACATCACCCGTAGATGGATGCATCCCTATGCAGCTACCTTGAAAATAAGAACACAAGCTGCTTGGTTCGGTTTGACATGAGGGAACCAGCATCTCAACTGCTTGTTCACCGCCATTTGTTCTTACAGTCCCCGACACCACTGTTACAGACTTTTCACCATTGCATTTCAAGAGTTTCACGTCAGTTTGCCTACAGCATGCTCGATCAAATGAACTGACACTCCCAGAAAAAACTTGTCCTCCTTGGCAACAAACATTAGCAGCAATTTCAGACAATGTATCTTTACCACCTTGTGATATGTCTTTACAGATTGATTTAGAAGCCAACCATTTGCTTACGTGTCTGAAGAGTTCCGTTTCTCTTACTTGTTTTAATACCTCTTCCTGAAATGCCAATTAGAACCTCAAAATCACAAATCCCCATCTATGTATTTCTTTTCATTTCAAGTATAAGAAGAAATGGACAGGTATAGCTTAGAATGTCATCAATCTAACACTCTCTTTTGCTTTTCTGGAAAAAAGAAGAAGAAGAAGACGGGAACAGAAGCAGAAAACCAGAATGCATGCATGAAAACATGAATAAAGAAAGGGCTATAACAAACCTTGATAGCGAGCCTTCCTTTTTCCTCTTTGTCTAAGCTCAGATTCCCATCCTCTTGTCTCCGAACTTCGGCAACCCATTTAATGAACTCTCTCAAGTCAGCGGGTGGTGATTTGAAGACAACAGAGATTACATTGTGAACATCTTTTATATCTTCCGACTTCAACAAGAGAGGAACGTCTTCTGTTAAGTACTCCGCAATACTACTCCAACCTTCATGTCTGCAACTCTGGGGACAATTCACAGTTACAATAAGATCTAATGTTTTATGGCAAGTGGAAATAGAATAATAAACCAAAAATGTGTAACCACGAAGGATAAACAAATGTCTATCGTGGAGAAAGTTAGCAATAGCAATGTATATAGAAACAAACAGTGTGGATTTTGTATTCATCCAATTTTAATCATATCTAAGTTCATCCGAAGGTCTATTTGCATTCATCCGAGTTTAGTCATATCTAAGTTTTTCCACAAAGATACCAGTGTAATTCTGAAATTTTCACATGAAATATCACAGGAACTAGGTTACATAAAACATATCGGCCTACAAGAGCAATACCACAGTGTAGAGAATAGACGGGCTTCTGTTAAGCCTTGAAATGATCATGTACCTGAAAGAGTAAAATTTTAGAATGTAAACGGTTTGCAAGTGAAGTAATCAATAGGAAAACGATAAGGTCCCCACTGTAGAATTTAATACAAAAAGCTACAGCTATGAGTCTATGACCCATATGAAAAAGTGCATAACAACTACGAATTAAAGGAAGATATTATAAAAAGACAAAAAGTGAGCAAGAAATGCTACTGCAGTTTGAACAACAAAAGTCTATGATTATAAAGACCTGAACCCTTTTAACCCCGACAATTTAATATATGGAACTTTAAAAGTGAAGGGCATACCCCCGACAATGTCCTGTTGCTTCATCAATAGTATTCATTCCCTCCCAAAGAAGCGAAAGGGGAACCCAATGAGGAGGATATTTGAATCGAGCAACATCCAAAATGAGAACCATATCTGTTCCAGCGTGATAGCCACCAATTGGTGAAAAATGACCACTTCCAGTCTGTAACCAGATAGAGCGGTGCTAATATGTCACTAATGATCACAAATACAACTCAATGATACAAGACAAAAAACTAACTCAATTTCCTAGATATGCAAAGACAAAACTCCAATGTGGAGAGAACTGTGGTAGAAAGGACGAGTCTCACAAAACCTGGCTAAATGCAGCTCTGTGGTAAGATGTGATGACATGACAATCCTCTGAAGAAGTACATGAAATGACATGGTTACGAAATTCATCCACCGAACTTTCATCGGTTCGTAATGCCTTGACTTCAGCTCCATTGCAATGCGCCAAGCATGCAACTTTCCCGAATGTGATGCCTTTGGCTTTGACCTTTGCCAAAGGCTCACAGCAATCCAGCATTGAGTCATCAAACCATCTCCATGGGCCTAAGCTCACAAAAAGTCACAGGACATCATCAGGCAAATAAGCAAAATACTAGTTGGGACTGCTTATGTAGGTAGCACTTTTGCCGTGCTTCTATCATAAACATGTCAAAAAATTTATTATAAATCCACGTGCTTCTATGAAAAGCACTTGAAAACTTGAAAGTGTTTCATGAAGCACCTGCTAGTTCAACGACCAATAATTGCATTCAAGTTTTTATGCCAAACTTAGTCAGACACGTTTTTTATTGTCAAAAAGTACTTTTAGCTATTCATAAAGCAGTCTCAAACAAGCCCAAAGTATACGCCTTTATAATCCAAAGGGCATTTGGAGCACCAGAATTGAACAAAACCCCAAACCCAAATCCTAATTTAGCTCTAAAATCAAAAAGTACATTAGGGAAATTGGGCAAATTGAGAAAAGCAATCACCTTTCCATTTTCTTCCGGGATCAATGGCGAGGGCGTTGAGGACGACGGCGAGGGTGGCCAGCCCGCAATACGCAGGCTCCGACTGCGTTTGGTAGTAAGAGATCAACTTGAAAAACCCCTCCATGGTTCCATTTTCAAGAGCTTCAGTAAATAACTTCTGTAAAATCATAAAATTAAAATTCACATTCACACAGAACCCACCAAAGAAAACCCAAATGCAATTCATTCCGTTCTAGAGAGAGAGAGAGAGAGAGAGAGGGAGAGAACCTTTCCGTCTGGGGAAGCAAATTCGATTGCAGGAGGAGAGGGAAGCTCCCGGCGGTAGAGGCCGACCACCGCCATTAACCTCGAGGTGGGAATTCGATTCAGAAACAGGATTCGAATACGAAAGCGAGAGTGAGTGGGATTTGGAGGGTGAGATTATTCTCAAGGAAAAGTGCTTTTCTTCAGCTTTTGGGCTTTCAGCAAGCAAATAATATTCCGTCCTTTTTTTTTTTATTAAATTTTGAAAACGCCGTTGTAATTCGTTGACCGTTTATTTGTGGCGGGTGACCAAACACCCTCTCTCTCTACCTCCTTTAACCTTTTTGAATTCAAAAACTCTAGACTCTGCCAAGAACGTAAAGCTAATTTTGTGCTCTTTTCGCGATGCAGAACGACGTGCCGTTTGCGTTGGTGATCGCCCCATGTTTCCAACATTGGAGCCGGTAAATTATTTGGAAACGGATGGTCTCTTAACTTTAATTATTTTGTAATATATGAGTAATCAAAAAAATTCACATTATTACAATTGTGACCATATCATTGATCAGAATAGTCATGACATATGATGATTGAAATATGATTTGATGTTTTTAAGCCACAAATTATCAGTTTTCATTTCAGTTGTAATCAAAGCCAACTCACGATTAAAGATATAATGGAAATAAGTAAACAAATCAGTTACATGACTCGTACTTACTTTTTGCATTTGAATTAATCAAATAAGAATAATTTAAAAAATAAACAGGCACGTGCACAGACAAAATACGTGCAAAAATAATTTCCCTCGCATATTGCCACTCTATATGAGCTCCTCAAGTACAAAGTATGTATAGCTTCAATTGAATTTGCAACCCAGTCCATCTTTGCACCTCAATTCTCAACAACTCTGTGCGAGCAGAGAGTCAGACCAAACTGACACAGGAAAATTGAGTGGCATTTGATTAATTTCAACCAAAAACCAGAGTGATCAAGAATTTTGATCGTAAAATACATTGGAAACATCCTAACATCGGTATTTCAGTTAGCACGCAAGTCAGCCAGCGGCTTCATCTGAGGGAAACAACCGGCTCTTCGCCATGACTCTTCTTGATCAATTCAATTCTGTAATACATATAGCTTTCTGCAGTGCCTCCATCTATCAGTAACTTGATAAGTATGCTTTTTTTGCTTGATGTCGGTTGGCGATAATAGGAATATCAGAGTAAACGTGAACGAAGTCTAAGCAAGAGGAGAGCCAAGATCTTCATCTACCCTATCCTCTTGGCATTTCTTGAGGAGGTGGAGCTGGCGTCGCAAGTGCAAAATCTGTGCCAAACCAGTAGGTAATGTTATAGGATATTTGAAATAAAAGTCGGCGCAGATTGACTGGAAAAATTAGCTGAAAACTACAAGACATTTTAACTTACCTCTTCTTGAAGCAAAGTAGGAAGATTTACAGTGGAAACAAGGTTAGATATTTCTTTTGAAAGCTTCTCGTCTTTGATCCCAGACCATGTACCTCGGGGCAAGGCCAGTAGAAGTGCTGTTAGAACGTCATTGCTAGCTGGATGCATCCCAATTGCACAAGAACATCCTGAATTTATTTTTGATGAAGGAACAAGCATGTCCATCCTCTCCTCAGTTCCACCATTTACCACTGTCCCACTCACAACCGTGACTGGCTTGTCACCATTTGCCTTGAAGCATTTCACACATGTTTCCCGACAGCAATACACCCCCGAGAAGGCAGAGTTCCCCGACAAAATTTGTGCGCCTTGGCAGCAAACGCTCGCAGCAATGTTGGGCAAGTGTTCTTCATGACCAGAATATAAGTTTCCGCAGCATGAATGTGCTGAAGATAATAATTCTGCCACGTGCTTAAAAAGGCCAGTGTCCTGGACTTGTCTCAGTACCTCCTCCTGCAAATAAAAACTTAGGTATTGAGATTAAAACTAGAAAATAGTTTGGGGTTCTTAAAGATATAAAATGGGACAATTTTATGCAGGAAAAGGGCAAACAAAGAAACTGAAAATAAGTAAATGTGAAGCTCTAGAAGACAGATCACCTTGACAGCAAGCCTTGCTTTTTCCTCTGGGCTTAAGCTTTGGCCACCATCCTCTCGTCTCCGAACTTCTGCAACCCACTTGATGAACTGCCCAAAATAGGATGGGAGCGACATGAAAACAACAGAGAGAACTTCTTGAATGTCTTTCACCTCCTCCGATTTTAGAAGAAGAGGAACATCATCCATTAAGTATTTCGCAACACCAACCCAACTCTCATGTTTGCAGCTCTGCAACAGATCCCAAAGAGAAATAGATAAAAATCTCCAACGATCATATAATAAGTAAGCAATCCAAGATTTTTGATAACTCCAGCACACAAACATAAATACTTTTGTCAAACACAAAAACACAGCATATCAGAGAGATGGCATACAATAATGACAATTTAACAAATCAAAACACATCATACAGCTAGAGGTCATATTCACCAAGACAGGAAAAAGTATATAAACAAATTAATAAGCTGCAGAGAAAGACATGCACATTCACTCATTCAGACAACCAAAATGAATTGTGTGCTAGTGTACAGGGGAGTTTGGTTTGGGTTCGGAGTCACCAAATTGCCAATCATACCAGGGTATAAAGTTGTCCTGGCTCGCTGTGAGGCCTGGATATAAGCATGAACCTGCACAAAAAATGGAATTTAATAATTAAGAATGTTGTTAACATACAATGCACCTCATATCCAGCAAAAATATATAAAAATTGCTTCTGACATGCATATCCAATATAATTGGGATAATATCCAGTATAAAGGTAATATTCACTAGCACACACGAATGCATACCCTCTGCGTTGTCCAGTAGATGAATCAACATTATTCATGGCGTCCCAAAGAATTTTGAGGGGAACCCAATGGGGAGGATACTTAAAACGT
The DNA here is from genome assembly GCA_024362995.1 of Heteromeles arbutifolia. NCBI lineage: Eukaryota > Viridiplantae > Streptophyta > Magnoliopsida > Rosales > Rosaceae > Heteromeles > Heteromeles arbutifolia. The sequence goes on along the minus strand of JANCRC010000002.1, from coordinate 12,961,989 downwards.
GCAACATCCAAAATAAGCGCCATGTCTCTTTCAGCATGATAGCCACCAATTGGTGAAAAATGACCAGTACCCGTCTGCAGTAAAAATTTGATTCATACTGGTCAATACCTGATCAGCTTTCAAAGAACTGGGGAGTGTGACACGGGGTCATATAAGCAGAATCCATAAATGAGATAATCATCAGTATAGTAGAATAGTAATTAAAATTGAATTGAGTAATGGTTCCACCAAAGAAAATGTAGAGCAGATAGTAATATAACCTGTTTGAGAACTGATCTATCATATGAGGAGATCACATGACAATCATCAGAAGTAGAACATCTCAATACATATTTACGAAACTCATCAATTGTGCTATGATTTGTGCGAAAGGCTTCAACTTTTGCTCCAGCACAGTGAGCCAAGCAGACAAGCTTCCCAAATGAGATGCCTTTTACCTTGACAGTCTCCAAAGGCTCGCAACAGTCTAACATAGATTCATCAAACCATCTCCAGGGTCCTGTGAGAAGGAACTCAGTTTTAATACATATAGATTATAGGATCTAACTCCACATCATCACTAAACAGAAACGTTTATTATAGTCAAAGGCGTTTGCAAACTAGATGGAGGCAATAATGAGGGGCAACAACTGCTATAATGTGTAATGCATTTTATACTGCGTAAAGAATAGCAAGGAAAAACATCATACAGTACTAAAGTGTCACACTTGTAAGAGCTAACCAAGAACAAATTCTTAAATCCACCAAAGCTATGTTTCATCATTCTAAACATATACTCGATAGGACAATAAAGCAATTAGTCTAATACAGTTTTATCATCAACAGCTCAGATTATAATGACCTGGTCAATTTCAAAAGTCAATCTAGTCGGAATTTATCCAGTAGAACTTAAATGGATGCGATTAACAGGATGGCGAATATAACGAAACTTGACTTTGTCGATGAAATTTAAAATGCCATTCACTAGCTGGTTCAACAAAATGATACCTTCAATCATATTAGCTGATAAAACTTAAAATTTTACCTTTCCATTTCCTTCCGGGATCAATAGCAAGGGCATTCAAAACCATGGACAGGCTTGCCAATCCGCAATAAGCGGGCTCAGACTGTGTCTGGAAATAAGAAATCAACCTATAGAAGTTCTCCATAGTTCCACTCCGAATGGCTTCAAGAAAAAGCTCCTGCAATTCGAAAACCATCAAATTTAGTAACCGAAAAAAATGGTTCAGAACAGAAACACATCACAAGCAGGAAAATCATCCACTCCCTAGAAAAAACACAGGAACAAACCATATAACTTGACTTAATGAACAACCTGCTACATTCCCAAAAACACAGGCAGCCAAACAAATGTTGGATCATACATACACAGAACTCAAAATTCTTACAGAACTTTAACCGCAAACAAAAATTGGGGAAAATGACATATTCAGATTGTATTATAAAAAGGGTATCTACAGAAAAATTAAAGTTTTAAGCTTTAATGCTAAATGTTAAGCATCGCCTAAAAATTTAAAAAAAAAAAATTGGGGGAAATTAAAATATGATAAATTTGAAGAAAAAGTTAAGTTAAGGGGTGAGGAAGCTGCATCTGTAGGTTGTACCTTTCCCTGTAAGGAAGCAAATTCGACTGCCGGAGGAGAAGGAAGGATTCGTCTGTACAGCCCCGCCATGGCCATGTTTTCAATTTTTTTTTAAACTAAAAAATTAAACAAATAAAACGAAGAAAAAAATTGTGGAAGAAAATCAGATCTGGGTAGGGCTGAGAAAATTGAAGTGTCAACGTCCATGAATTTTCAAATTCTCGATTTGTCTGGTGCGTTGCTAGGGTTTTGGGTTTTGGGTTTTGGGTTTTGGTTCGGATCGGCGTCGTTTTGGTTGGAAAATTCTCCGTTGCGTTCGATTAGGAAAGGAAACCCGAGTAATAAAGTGTTTCGAAATGCCACGGCTTTTAAGTCTTCGTCTTGCATTCAATAATCAAACGGCAAGGATAAGATTGTCATTTTCTCGTGAAGGATAAGATTGTCGTTTTTTCGGAAGGGGTGGATAACCGTTGTCCTTTTTTTTTAAAAAAATCTGTCATTTTATTTGACTTTAAAATTAATATGTTAATTAAGTGACGTCTAATAAGATAAAGACATTGTCCTGTTAGAATCTTCAATTGATGTAGCCCCAGTTTGGGATTGAGGTGATTTTAAAAAAAGCTGCTATGAAAAAAAGCTGGGAGAGTTTTTGATGTTTGGTAAACATTCAGCTTCAGCTTTTTTTCACAGTTTTGGGTGAAAAAAAGCCAAAAACAAGAAGCTGCAAAACCCAGCTTTGAAAAACCGGCTTTTTTTCACATTTGTTTTACATAAAAATTTACCAAACACTATAATACTGTTTTTTTTATTTCAAAAGCATTTTTACAAAAAAAGTTTACTAAACACTCTGCTGCTTTATTTCACAGCTGTGTACAACAATACAAAACCAGCCTGTAATCACTTCTAAAAAAAGTAGGGAAATCGAGTTAAAGATAAATGAAAGATTCAATTTTTTTGTGCAACCTCAACTGGAAAGTAGCAAAAGTTTATGTTGTAAAAGAAATATTACGGATTTGGCACTCCTCGTGTCGTATACACAATTTTTAATATTGATTGACTTATATGTTTTGGTATTAAATAATTATTTAGGCTGTATAAACTTTTTAAAAATGTAATATTTTTTTAATGGGGGTTTTGATACAAATGCCTAGGTTTTAAAATTTTAAGATTAAACATTTATACCTTTTAGAGTTTTGATTAAACATATTCCTACAATTTAGGTGCCACATGGATTAGAAGTAGCCTTTTTTATAATTTAAATTACCCAACTTGCCATTATATAAATATACCTTTTAATTCCTAGATAATACATCAAAACTCCTAAAATCTTGTAGATAAATATTGTAGAATTTAATTCTAATAAAAAGTCTTTCAAAATACACATGAATGTGACTTGCCATTATATTTAATATACCTTTTAATTTTCTTAGATAATATCTCAAAACTCCTAAAATCTTGTAGATAAATATTGTATTATTCAATTTTTAATAAAAAGTCTTTCAAATTACACATGAAACGTAGATTTCTTCTTGGTACATATTTGATATGTTACTTAATATATCTTCTTTGTCACATCCCGGCCCAGGGTGAATCACTTCCCTGGTCCGTTCCACCACCGTAGCACGATATTGTCCGCTTTGGGCTTACCATTCCCTCACGGTTTTGTTTCTAGGAACTCACGAGCAACTTCCCAGTGGGTCACCCGTCATGGGAGTGCTCTAGCCCCCTTCTCGCTTAACTTCGAAGTTCCTACGGAACCCGAAGCCAGTGAGCTTCCAAAAGGCCTCGTGCTAGGTAGGGATGAGAATATACATTTAAGGATCACTCCCCTGGGCGATGTGGGATGTCACAATCCACCCGTCTTAGGGGCCCGACGTCCTCGTCGGCACATTTCCGGCCAGGGATTGGCTCTGATACCAATTGTCACATCCCGGCCCGGGACGGACCACTTCCCAGGCCCGCTTCACCACAGTAGCACAATATTATCCGCTTTGGGCTTACCATTCCCTCACTGTTTTGTTTCTGGGAACTCACGAGCAACTTCCCAATGGGTCACCCATCTTGGGAGTGCTCTGGCCCCCTTCTCGCTTAACTTCGGAGTTCCTACGGAACCCGAAGCCAGTGAGCTCCCAAAAAGCCTCGTGATAGGTAGGGATGGGAATATATATTTAAGGATCACTCCCATGGGCGATGTGGGATGTCACAATCCACCCTCCTTAGGGCCCGACGTCCTCGTCGGCACATTTCCGGCTAGGGATTGGCTCTGATACCAATTTGTCACATCCCGGCCCGGGCGCAGCCACCTTTCGGGCCCGCTCCACCACCGTAGCACGATATTATCCGCTTTGAGCCCCGACCACGCCCTCACGATTTTGTTTCTAGGAACTCACGAGCAACTTCCCAGTGGGTCACCCATCATGGAAGTGCTCTAGTCCCATTCTCGCTTAACTTCGGAGTTTCTACGGAACTCGAAGCCAGTGAGCTCCCAAAAGGCCTCGTGCTAGGTAGGGATGAGAATATACATTTAAGGATCACTCCCTTGGGCGATGTGGGATGTCACAATCCACCCCCTTTAGGGGCCCGACGTCCTCGTCGGCACACTTGCAACCAGAGTTAGGCTCTGATACCAATTTGACACATCCCCGCCCGGGGCGGACCACTTCCTAGGCTCGCTCCACCACCGTAGCACAATATTGTCCGCTTTGGGCTTACCATTCCCTCACGGTTTTGTTTCTGGGAACTCACGAGCAACTTCCCAGTAGGTCACCCATCATAGGAGTGCTCTAGTCCTCTTCTCGCTTAACTTCGGAGTTCCTACGGAATCCGAAGCCAGTGAGCTCCCAAAAGGCCTCGTGTTAGGTAGGGATGAGAATATACATTTAAGGATCACTCCCCTGGACGATGTGGGATGTCACAATAACCTAAGGGGGTGGATTGTAACGGGTGACCTACTGGGAAGTTGCTCGTGAGTTCCCAGAAACAAAACCGCGAGGGAATGGTAAGCCCAAAGCGGACAATATCGTGCTATGATGGTAGAGAGGGCCCGGGAAGTGGTCCGCCCTAGGCCGGGATGTGACAACTGGTATCAGAGCCAATCCCTGGCCGAAAATGTGCCGACGAGGACGTCGGGCCCTTAAGGGGGGTGGATTGTGACATCCCACATCGCCCAGGGGAGTGATGCTTAAATGTATATTCTCATCCCTACCTAGCACGAGGCCTTTTGGGAGCTCACTGGCTTTGAGTTCCGTAGGAACTTCGAAGTTAAGCGAGAAGGGGGCTAGAGCACTCTCATGATGAGTGACCCACTAGGAAGTTGCTCGTGAGTTCCCAGAAACAAAATCGTGAGGGAATGGTAAGCCCAAAGCGGACAATATCGTGCTACGGTGGTGGAGCGGGCCCGGAAAGTGATCTGCCTCGGGCCGAGACGTGACAATTTGGTATCAGAGTCTAACCCTGGCTACGTGTGTGCCGATGAGGACGTCGAGCCCCTAAGGGGGGTGGATTATAAGATCCCACATCGCCCAGGGGAGTGGATCATGTGAGCCTTATATGTATATTCTCATCTTTACCTAGCGCGAGGCCTTTTGGGAGCTCACTAGCTTCGGGTTCCATCGGAACTCCGAAGTTAAGTGAGTAGCGCGCGAGAGCACTCCCATGATGGATGACCCACTGGGAAGTTCTCGTGTGAGTTCCCAGAAACAAAACCGTAAGGGCGTGGTTGGAGCCCAAAGCGGACAATATCGTGCTACGGTGGTGGAGCGGGCCCGGGAAGTGATCCGCCCCGGGCCGGGATGTGACATTCTTGGTATATATTTGGTATGTTTGTTTTCTTTTTTGTATGTATTTGGTACGCTTATATTTTTTTTTTTTTTAAAAAAAACATATTTGTTACATATATTTCCTCTTGATTAAACATATATTTCTCCTTGGAACATATTCGGTACGTTACTTTATATATCTTCTTGGTACGTATTTGGTAAGTTCATATTTCTTTTTTGTATGTATTTGGTACATTTATATATTATTTTGGTACATTTATATTTATTTAAAAAAAAAACATATTTGGTATGTTACTTTATATATCTTCTTGGTACGTATTCGGTACATTTAAATATCTTATTTGAACATACCAGCCTCAAGCCTCCGAAAATAGAGAATACATCTAATTATCTCACATGATATCAATATAAAATAGTGAAAACAACCATTAATTGAAATGGATAAGTCCATTCAAAATTCAAAAATGAGGATTACAAAATTCTAACATGGGAGAAGAAACCATATGGGTGGGAGAAGAAACTGGCTTCCTAAAAAAAAGGCCACATACATAAATATATCAACCTAAAAGGATATATATGGAATTTAATAATTAACATTTTAAATTAAAAAAACATAATAATTACATGTAAGCTAAATAAATATAAAAATGCTGACATGGCTATTGTTTAGGCGTCCTAATCAAATTTCAAGATAGAATCAATGTTAGTATTAGAAAAGTGCAGGGGATTCTAATTTTTCTTTTTTCTAAATACATTATCATAACACGAGTACGTTTACCAGTTTGAATGTTTCACTCCCAACCTATTGCAACTGATATTCGCATCAAACGTTTATACTTTATAGCGACGCACATTTGATGCAAAAAAAATTCAAAAAATCAAGTTGACAAAAATGATCTTCAAAATGTATTGATTGATAAACAAGTGAATGATTAGAATTTTCTTTCACGATTGGATTTAAAATTTGGTTTAGCAATACCTAATCATCCAAAATATGCATGAACTCAATCTTTTGCGCGTTTTGTTCGTGGTCAAAAAGACAAACACACAAGTTTTTTTTTTTTTTTTTTAACAAACGAAGAGTTTGATGTGGAGTTTAAATGGAGAGTGGATAAAACAAACTAAAATCAAACATGCTCGATGTGTAATGTTGGGATCACTTGATGTTACGGTGTGAATTATTATGCAATAAAGTTTCAAAATAATGTTAGCAAATGTATTTTATTTTGCGCAAATCCTTTTTATTTTTTTAACAAACGATATTTCTATATTTTTATTTACATTTCTAGACGAAAATAGGTATTTTACATCTCATTTCCTTGGAGAGCTCTCTAGCCTTTAAGAAATGTAAAATGAGGTTCTAACACTAATGTGTTCCAACACACAAACACTAATGTGTTGTGTTCACATCTCATACTTGCACTGAGGTTCTTAAATATGAAAGCCATTCTAATAATGAACCCAACATAATAACCCTAATGTGTTTTATAACACAGACACAAATAAACCTACTAATTAACCCTTCTTTTTTTTTTTAACAAGCAATACTTTTGGAGGAAGAAATTGAACACTAAGGGGGTGTATTCAATTGGGATTTTGAGAGATTTTAATTCTTTTAATAAATCTAGGGGTGTTCAATCAGGATTTTAAGTGATTCTTTGAAATTCAATGTGTATTCAATCATGATTTTAAGATAGTTTATTAAAATCCTTAGAAATCTAGGTGTATTCAATTACAATTTTAAAGAAATTTATAACATTCCAGGTGTATTCAATTAGAATTAAAATTTAGAAAATTTGGAAAAGTTGAGGAATTAGAGGGAATTGGAGAGATTTTGTAGTGTAGTTTAAGCATTCACAAATCTCACCTCTTCCCATAAGATTTCGAGGGAATTGAATCAAAATTTTACATAGAATTTCTATAAATCAATTAAACTCCGTAAAAATCCATGGATTTATAAATCTATTAAAATCTCTCAAATTCCCAATTGAATACACCCCCTAAATCTATGTGCAACGGTAGACACTCTTAACCATCGCAAGAGCTACATACGTCAAAGCATAACGCAAACTACAATCACGAAAACACGATTTATGCAAGAAGTAGACACTAATAAAGTGACACTAACCTTGCCCTCAAAAGAAGAGAACTCAATCGCGGGAGGAGAAGGAAGAGGTCGTTTGTAAAACCCATTACACATGGAAATCTGCTCACTTTTCTTCTGGTTCAACCCCACCATTCTGTTTATCCTGTGAAGAATATTGCTACGGTTTTCCGTGACAAAATCGTTAGAAACTGGGAGGAGAGAAAGGAAGAAAACTTGCTTCCTGCGAAAACTTTGTTGTGGAGTTTATGAAGATCAAGGCACGAAGTAGTACGTGGACTTTTCCAATCTGTGACGCTTGAACTGCACTGCGACATGTTTGAAATTGAAACATGATATATTATATTGTTGTGATTGTGATTGAGGTCAACGATAATTTGTCTGCAAATCTCTGTTTTATTAGGGTAAGGGACAAAAATGGAAAATTAGAAAGGCGTATGATTTGGTAATCTTCTGGGAATTAATAGATAAACGTTCATGGATTATTTGGTCAACGATTGACACAGAAGGAAAGGGTGGGGAAATTAAGTACGTTTAATCCTTGACTGATGCGGGTTTGATTTCTCTATTGACTTGACACAGAAGGAAAGGGTGGGGAAATTAAGATTGTTTAATCCTTGACTGATGCAGGTTTGATTTCTCTCCTACTTTCTTCCTCGTACACTTTCCCGAGTTTCTGTTCTCTACGTCTCAATATTCTCTAGTGCATGCTCCCATCAATTACTCAGCAGCCTTGGATGAGAGGGATAGATGGAGAGGGAGAGATGGAAAACCTAAAGGATTACAATTGCTAAGTAAGAATCAACATTAAATCATAACCATATGATCTTCATCCAAGGGACAAAAATAACTTAGGTGAGTTTAGGATGAAATAGTTAAAAATGAAGTCAAATCCAATTGAGACCAGCAACATATTAAAGAGGGAGAATCAAACTCAAGATGTCGAATACACGAAGGAATGAATCTTCTGAGAATTAATAGATAAACGTTCAAGGATGATTTGGTCAACGATTGACACGGAGGGAAAGGGTGGGGAAATTAAGATTGTTTAATCCTCGACTGATGCGGGTTTGATTTCTCTCCTACTTTCTTCCTCATACACTTTCCCGAGTTTCTGTTCTTGTCCGTTTGATGAAGATCCTATGGTGATGATTTAATATATAAAATATTTCCCTTGTCTCTTGTTCTCTGCGAGAAATATTTCGTAGTGTATCATTCCGTGTTACGGTCACATTGAAAAATCTCTCTTTCTCTACGTCTCAATATTCTCTAGTGCATGCTCCCATCAATTACTCTGCGGCCTTGGATGAGAGGGATAGATGGAAAACCTAAAGGATTACAATTGCTAAGTAAGAATCAACATTAAATCATAACCATATGATCTTCATCCAAGGGACAAAAATAAACGCTTGGGTGAGTTTAGGATGAAAAGGTTAAAAATGAAGTCAAATCCGATTGAGACAAGCAATATATTAAAGGAGGATAAGGGATCCTCCCCGGATTCCTTCCTCCTAATCCACAAAGTTCGGGAATCCAGGCCATTGAAATTTGATCTAACGGCTAAAGTTATTATAACTTTTAAAGTGAGCCTCTATTTGTAGCCGTTGGATCAAATTTCAATGATTCAGATCCCCTGACGTGGTGGATTAGGAGGAAGGGATCCGGAGAGGATCCCTTTACAAGAGGGAGAATCAAACTCAAGATGTAGAATATACGAACGAATGTTCTTTAACCAAATAAGCTACAAGTCTCTCGTTATAGCTGCTATGTTTTTTATGGCTGAATTGAATACTTGAATTTGGATCAGTCGTCATGTTTTTGCGCTATTGAGCCCAAGCCCGTCTAAGTTCTTTCTATATATAAATAATAGAATAATTGACACTAAATTCATTTAAATTACAAGGAGAAAATATCAAACACAGGACCTTGAGTGCAAAGATAAATGCTCTTAACCAACTGAGTAATAAGATAAACCCGTCTAAGTTTAGTGATCGTATTGTAACCTATTTGGTTGACCTAATTGATCTGAAATCAAAGCATATATGCAATGAAATCAAAGTATATACGCAATGAAATCCTAAGTATGAGTCTTTTACTTGCATCATTGACTTTTATTACCTTATTTATCATATTACCAAATTCCGCCTTGGAGTGAACCAAATTTCTCCCCTAAACCATTAACAAAAAGGGATTGACCTACATCTCTAAAACCCTATTTGTTGTCAGCTTCTTGCTCCGGTTTGGGGTCGCCGGCAGCCCAATGCCCTTCCCTCCTCGCCCTCCTCCCTCTTCCCCTTCTTTCCGCCCTCCATTTCATATCCCTATCTCCCATCTCTCCCTGATTTTCGCCTTTCTTCCTCTTCTCCACCATGTGTTTCCTTACTTTCTCCCTTTCTCTCCCTCTCTTTCCTCCCGATTTCCCAATCTCTCCCTTTTCCTCCAACTCCACCACGTTTTTTCCCTTCTCCAAGCCACCATGGATGGAGATTTAGATTATCTGTTTTTGCATTTAGCTTTCGGTTGTTTTCTTTTTGAGCATTTGTGTCTCAGGTTGCTCTGAGCTTGATCTTAGTCATCCCTAAGTTTATCTCAAATCTATTTTCTTTGCCTTGTTCCTCTCCAAACATCACTCCTCACCGTGAATCTTCTATCATCTACCTTTGCTGCTCTTTTCATTGGGTGTCTTCTCCTAGGATCTCCTCCGAAGGCGCACTTTGGTGGTTCGTAACATGTAAAGTGTATTTTACACTATTTGGTAGGATTATGGGAGCGCTCCCAGAGTGGGTAGCTTGCCTACCCCCATTTTCCGTTCATCCATTTGGTTCTTTGGCCCTTCTTCCCAGTGGTGGCAACGAATCTACGATGGCGGTGCGGCTATTTTGGTAGAGGTGGCTGTCTAGGTTTTTCAGTTTGGTTGCTGCTATGGGCTGCTCACTTTGGGCTCTTCTCATTGTAGTTTTCGCTTATGGAGTTGGGCTTTTGCTTGTCTATTTTGGACTCTCTTTTAGTATTGTCCTTACCTTGTATTAGTTCTCTTTCAACGGAAATTTACTTTGATTGTCCAAAAAAAAAAATTATATTACAAGTACGGTATAAAAATGCGATTTTGACATGCTTTTAAAGCGTGATGTCAAAATATTTGGCATTGAAAGTAATTTGATATTGGGCGTGGCCAGTGCCGAAAAGATTGGATTTGGACTTAGTTTTGGGTTCCTTTCAATGTTTCCCGCATTGACGGTGTTGATGAGCTAAACCAATGTTTACACAACAGAGAGAGTTTTGAACATGTACGAACACATTGACATTTTCAATATGGTGGCAAAAGCCTTGCATCTCACAGCCTTTAAAAGCCATGTCCCCAGAATGGGACTGCTACTACCTTCATTTGATCTGCTTTCAATCTAAGAGTAAGGTACTTTGGTTTTACGTGATTCAAGTTTATGTTATGAATATTAAGTTTTTTTAATTCAACCTCAAACGATTCTCTTGTAAACAAAACAAGTGAAGTTTCTGATGAGTTGTTTCGCTACTCATGTTAATCTTTGCAAAGTAATGATATGAAGTATGTTTCGTAACTTCATCGGATCAAAGACATGTGTGAGTTGGATCAAAGACTATCGATTTCTGCCAGTAACTTCTCTTTTCTAGTCCATACCATGTTTGTCGAGGCAGAGCCAATAGATGTACTGTTAGAACATCGACCGTAGACGGATGCATTCCTATGCAACTACCTTGAAAATAAGAACACAAGCTCTTGGATCGGTTTGACATGAGGGAACCACCATATCAACTGTTTGTTCACCGCCATTTGTTGTTACAGTCCCTGACACCACTATTACGGGGTTTTCACCGTTTTAGTTCCATAGTTTTGAATACCAAATGATGTGACAAATGAAAAACTAGTTCCAATTGTTACACTCGTCTTAGTTAACAAAAATGAGAAACATCAACCTTGTGTTATGCAAATGTTGGGGGAACTCAAGAAAACAAAAAATTAACAAACAACGTCACAAGTCACAGCTCGGACATAGATCTATAATTCGAACATCATTGCGACAATTTCTAAATCAATCCAACACCATTATTAGGAACGTTTAAACCATATAATAGTGTTGATTAGATTAAAAAACCAACATAGTAGCGTTATCGTAACAAACCATTTATTCTCCATAGCTATCTTTTTTTGGGGGGGGGGGGGGGGGGTAAACAAAACAAATCATATCATCATTCCATCACTTGACATCTACTTGGGATCTGGTTTTGATGGCTAACAACATTTATATTCTACTCAATTCCATGCAAACGGATCTCAGTTTTTACTCTGAATCCCGATGACACCATTTTTGTCTCTCCCCCTTTCTTTGATATATTGTGCAATCCAACATCGATCCAAAAGTTGTACAAGATAAGGACACACATGATTTTCATAAAACGGATTTGCCATTACTATGGATCCCAAACTACTAATATAAGAGTATTTACAAAAAAAATCTTATGTGATTTTGAATTAGTAGCTCAAAACTTTTATTATTTTAGTAAACTCGTTTCACGTAAGTTATTTTTATAAAGAGAACCACACTCTTTCTCCCTTATTGGGATTGCTTATTAATTGGTTCTAAGGTGACCGAAATACGGAATGGTACGCCACATGCTGTTATATAATTTGCCACTTAGTACTACGTCTAGTGGTATTTCTCTTCAGTTGTAAATGAGAAATCTTAGGTCGAATCATATTATTGCTAACCTATTATGAAGCTAAGCTCATTTCTTTTTCTTTTAATTAGATAATATCGGTTGTTAAAAAAAAAAAATTTTAAGTGTTCCTCTAATTATCTAATGAGATAAGACGTCCCTTTCACTCACTCAGAGACCCAGCAAAAAGGGCAAAAAAAAAAAAAACGCATTTTTCGTGCGCCTGTTTCGCGAGGTTAGGAGTCGTTTTCATGGTACAGCTGACACGAGCTAGCAAGTCGGCGGGTGCGGCGCGTCTCTGCCGTTTTGCGGCTGCCAAAGTCCGCAGATTCCTATCGGCTCCTCCGCCGGCTCACAACCCTGTTTTTTGCCAGACCTTTTCCGGTTGCTTTTGTTTGTGTCGGTTAAAGTTGGAACGCTTTAGATCGTGGCCGTTGCAGCGGTGGAGCGATTGGGTCGATGAGTTCGAGGTTTATTGGGTTCAAAGTTTTCAGTGGGTATCTCTATGTGGTGCTGGGTCTGCGCTGCCGTGCTGGGTGTACTGCGGCGGATCAGTGGTTATTTTCTGACATTCTGATACCGACATCTTGTGCTCTTTACGTAATTTGCGTAAGGTTGATGTGGTTAATGTGTAATGTCACTAAAATATTTGCTGTCTCCAGTCGTTTGTGTACCGTGGTAGGAATGTGTGTGTAATTTGAAATGGATTTGGATTCTCTCTGAGGCAGAGAGTCTGAATTCTGCTGACCAAGAAACACGGATTGTTAGATCAAAATCTAACGGCTACAAATAGAAAAATCCTATAAAAATTATAATAATTGTCAAAATTCGGTCAGCAAAATTCGGACTCTCTCCTCAGGAGAGAATCCAAATCCATTTCAAATTATCAAATCCCTAAGTTTGTATGGTATATTGTCTTCTGGGCTGAACGCTGAAGTTTCTATGATATTGGATCTTACTGTCTTTTTTGGGTTTTTAAAATAAATTAATAATTGGGTATCTTCGTCGGTTAATTCATTTATAAATGGAAACTGTTATTAACAATTCAAAAATCTCATTCCACACTGCTCACAAATGTATTTTTCTTTCCAATTATGGAAAGTTTGGAATGCAAAATGAGATTTTTAGAATGCTAATAACAATTTCCTTATAAATTTATCATAAGATGTTATTTGATGGCGACTAATGTCGTTTACCCATCAAGATATAGACTTTCTTGGCAGAAAAAGATAGCAATGAAATTGATGAGATGTGTTGGTTACAATTGAGCCATGCATTCTATGTTTTATGAATATTGCTATTTCTCAACCAAATAACATTACCATCTCGCACAGAATCCCTTCGAAATTTCCTGCTCTTCGCTGTCTTTTGGTTGTGGTTGGCAGGCAACCGCCTTGCTCTTCCTCCTTTTCCTTCTCCTCTCTAGCCCGCTACCCCCTCTCAAATCCTCATCCTCTCCCATCTTGTTTGCCTCCTCCCACTTACTTCTTCCCAGCCCACTCATTCCTTCCCATCTTATATGCCCCCTCCCACTTACTAAGACTCCCCTCTCTTCAGTTTTCCAGTTTTCTTTCTCTTCCTTGATTCCGGTAACCTCTTTAATTTTTAGTTTCCTTGAACCTGTCTCAACCTCCCTAAGCTTGTCTCAGATCTGGACTTTTATGCCCATTTCTTCCTCTGTTACTTCCCTCGTCCTTAGTCCTCCACCGCCAACTTTTGTTACTCGGCCCATCACGTCTCTACTCTACTCGACGGTGCACTTTAGTGTTGGATGATTGTTAAAGTGCTTTTAGCACCATTTGATAGGATTATGGAAGCACTTTTTACGCGATGGCTCGCTCACCCCTATTTTTCATTCGTCCAACTTGAGTCGATAATGGTTTTCAATGATAGATCTAATATCTAGTGTTACAAAAGTTGGGAAAAAAATATTGAGACTAGAAAAGTAGAGGTAGTCGGCATTTTTTGTGCTTTCTCAACAAGGTCAACTTATAATGAATATTCTCAATACAAAAATGAGGCACACGTGACCGAGCTGAATTTTTGGTACGTTTCGGGCTACACCCCCAACCCGCCATGTTTTACCAACGCCACTGTCAGCCCACTCCTCTTCTCCTCTTTCAAGTACCTTTGCAAGCTCTTCTTCTACCACTGCTTCACCAGAGCGCGCGTTTTGGGTCCGGTTTGGAGGAGCTCGTTTTATCGACAACCCATCTCCGTTGGGCTACCTTAGTGGCATAATCCGTAATTTCATCGACTTGAGGTTGGTGTTTCTGACCGAAAATGGGTTTTACGAGAACATCCAAAGGGCGTCGCCGACCTTATCATCCTAAAGGAGCTGACTCTGTCACAGAATCAACTCGGCGGCAAAATTTCCTGAGCTTCTTGAAGCTGAAGGTTCTTGATCTGGGTTACTATTATTTTGCCGAAAATGTCCCTGAATCGGTGTTAAGTACTCAAACCCAAGGGAAGAGCCCAACCCAAAAGACTAGTCTAATAGGTGGGAGGACCCCAAGGACTTAAGAACCATTACACTATTTCTGGTGTAGCCGATGTGGGATCATAACATTACACCATCCTTCGAAAGACCCGACGCCCACGGCGGCACCAGTCACCAAGTCCCTTGTGAGCCCATACTCCCAAGGCGGCACCACTCGCCAAGTCCCGCAGCGTCGGGAACCTAAGCTCTGATATCAATGTTAGGCACTCAAGCTCAAGAAAAGAGTCCAACCCAAAATATTAGTCCAATAAGTAGGAGGACCCAAGAACTTAAGAACCACTACACCATTTCTGGTGTAGCCGATGTGGGATCATAACACTCGGTGGGAAATCTCTCGGGGCGCTGGTGTAGCTGGACCTGAGCTCCAATGGGTTTAATGGCAAAATCCCTAAGAGCTTGAAAAACTTGAAAACTTTGGAGCTTCTGGACCTGAGCCGCAACAAGTTCAGCAACTCCGGGGTTCCTTTGTTTCTGGCCGAGATGCCAAAGCTGAAGCAATTGGATTTGAGTGGGAACTTGCTGAGAGGGCAGATTCCGAAAATTTGGGGGGTATTGTAGGAATCGGGTTTTCAGAAATGGATCGGGTTGGTGAAATTCCAGCTTCAATGGGGGTACATTTGAAAAATATGAGGTATTTTGGGCTTGAGAACAACAAGCTTGAAGGGACAGTGCCTGAGGAGTTAGGGCTCTTGGATTCTATGAGTGAGATTTATTTGGAGAACAATAAGCTCAGTGGCAGAGTCTCATTGGCTGCTGCTAGTAATTTTTCATCAAAATTTGGGCAAAAATGAAGCTGGTTGGAAACCCTAATCTCTGTACTGATGATAAGGCTTTGATCTTCTCCTCCAAGACCCAGTTGAAGGTCTGCAAGAAAACCCAGAAACCCAATTCTTCCCCTCTCACTCTGGATTCTTCAGTGCAGGTGGTTGTTCTTCCTAATTCTGTGGTTATGTTTGGCACATGGGTTTTGTTTTGAGTTAATCTTTGCTTAATTAGGATTAAGCTAGGGATTTAAGAGTTTTTTTTACTGCGATTAGGTCTTCTAACAGAGAAAAGAAGAGGTTATAATTACTGAAACGGAGTATGAATTTTTAGATATGTGCAGTCACTAGGATTTACAGGGGAAAGTTAATGTAATTATGGACCTTTTGTCAATGGAAAGTGCATATAAATTATTGTAACTATCTTTCATCATACTATTATTTTGTTCTTTTTACCATAATTTTTCTGTCAATTAGTGATGAACTAGTAAAAATTGCGCGAGCGATAGTGCGGGTTTTAAAACTGTACAGAGCATGTTGAAAGTTGTAAATGTATACACGATAGACAATACTAAATATATGTGAAATTGATCTCAAACATGTTTTGGAATGTTGTCTAATTCAGGGCAAAATTGATCTCAAATCATGAAAGAGAGACAAAAGCAGATCACCCTTGTACTGTATTGCACAATGATGGTTTGCATTGAAATTTTCAAACATAGGTTGTAGGAGAAATTTTTTGATAGGGTTGTCTGACTAGGTCAATTTTCATATACTATATTGGACTATCGTGGGATCGAGTTGGACTAAAGTATAAAGAACTTATGCTTTTGTGAGGTGTTCCACACATGATTTGGTTAGGTCGTATGATTTTCTAATGAAGTTGTTTTTCGACCGAGAAAAACAAAGTAAAATGTTTCAAAAATTGAAATGATGTTATTAGTCTGAAAATTACATTTCTTTGGCTTCACTTTCCTGATACATTTTATATAGCTAGCCTGATTAAAGATTCTAGCTACAACAAAATAATCAACGTTATGAAGAAGTTCATGTAAATCCCTTGTCCTCCCCCTCTTGAAAAGATCTCTGAGAAATGGTTGCAGATTGGTGTCCAAGAGATGTACATGTTTCTGAACTAGCATGGTGTTTAGATCTCCTTGACCCCGATGAACTCCCAATGGACGAGTCCTTCGACTTCTTCCGCCGTGTTTTCTTAGGGATGTCCGGTAGGTTTTGCGGCGGCTCACTGCCTTGACTTGGATCCGTGGATTGCTGGATGTCCCTAGTACTACTATCCGATGTCTCCCTATTCTTAGAAGACCTCCTTGTATGCTTAACTTTATCTGATTTTTCCTTCCTGGGGGAATCCGTTCCACCACCTCCGTGCCCGTTTGATGAATGCCGCCTTGACGACTTGGGTAAATCCGGCATGTCATGCGCCGGTGACCTAGCACCCCTTGAACCTTTCTGGCTTGAATCTACATACATTTATAACATTAACATGTTAACCGAAATGTGTTTAGACACAAAACTGCACATTTACTGACGCTCTCTAAGCAAACTCGTCAATATTGCGTGTTAAAAAAGGAAAAGAAAAAAAAGAACCTTCAGAGACCCATTTGACCCCATAATCTTCTTTCATCCCTCCGTTGCCTAAAGGTGCCGACTGTTGAAATCCTGGTGGAGCATCAAACTCATTCATCTGCATGAAAAATAAAACCCACATGATGGTTTCGTCTAGCCGCTCTCAGTCTCCACTTTGTCAAAAAATAGGTTACGAGCAGAATTCGAATCTCGTAGACGATAAATGTTGTTAAAAGAAAAGTAAAAATGGTTAATTACCCAGCTTGGAGAACTAGCAGTTGAAGGGCCATCCCATCCTATATGAGCCACATGCTTTACATCTGTAGGAAGCCCAATCTGCATTTCTTGGTCTTTGTTATCATCTGCCGAAAGGAATGCCATTTCTTTGAGAAATTTATAAAAATGACCCTAAAAATGACTCTAATCGCAACCTTCTTCCAATTTTACACATACCAAAAATTTGAGAAATGTATCTTAGGCCTTTCAAGAGGCCCTTCATCTTATTGTTATTTGCATCTTTCACCACCATCTTGCCATTATTTGCGTCCTTCGCCACCATCTTGCCATTCTTTGCATCTTTCGCCGCCATTCTAATTAAACAAATTAATTAAAACTACTCTTGGAAATTCTGTACTAGATGTAGAATCCAAAATTTGTCCTCCAATTCTGTAACATTGACAATAGAAGAAGAAGAAGTTACTAATCGAAAATCAAAATAAACAATACGAAAGGGTTAATGCAAACAGGGCCGCAATTCGTCTTTTTTTATGTGTTCAAATCTAACAAACGACAGTTTGTTGATAAAAGGAACAACAACAACAAAATCATATTCTTCTGCGTTTCGATTACGACACCTTGATGCAAGGTCGAATTTTACAGGCCCGTACGGGAGGAGGCTGCATTCAGAACTATAATTTTTTTTCCCTAAGAAGCTAAGAACATTCACTTTCTTGTATTAATTTGCAAGATGGGGAAAACTTTAGAAAGAAGGGAAAAATGTGTTCAAAAACTAACAACAGCTTTTGACAAATGTGGCATTGAGGGTGGCAGTGAAGAGAAAAGGAATGAACTGGAAAACAAATTATGCTTAATTAAAGTAAACCTATCGTTTATCTCGTTGATTCGATGGTAATGCATTCTTCTTTCTTCCCTAACCCCATGATTGTCAACCAGAAGTACATCGTATTTTTCGGCCAGAAAATTATACGAGTGAAAATTAAATCATTGACGTGCTAAATATGGGTGGGTGGGGAGTTTTGGGGGGGGGGGGGGGGTGTGGAGTTTTAACGGGTCATTTTAGAGGTTGTAATGAATGGTGGAAGCTTACGAATTTCCATTGTTTGTTAGCTATTTCTTTGGGTGGAAATTACTTGTGGAGGAAATGGCTACTATGATCTAGATATAGATAGATATATATATATATATGTATATGTATATGTATAACACTTGCATATATAGCGGATTTGTAGAAAATTAGAGCAAGATAAGTGTTATGATCAGTCGAATATGCATTTGTGAACTAATTTTAGTCGTTAGTACATGTGAGACCTATAATGCATCAAAGTGAGATGGCACGTGTGTGTTTCTGTGTTCGGCTGATGCTAACATCCTCGTGTTTACTTGGTCAAGACTCAAGTCCATTACTTGTTTTTAAAGTTTGCTCAATGGTTTGCACGTTGACCATGTTTTGGAGTCACAGTATAGTTATGAATGCAGCAGTAAAATTTTGTACTACAGAAGTTATGAGCCCTCAAAACTTTATATATGCTTTACAAATCGCACATTTCTTATGTTCATCTTTCATGAGAAGTTACCGTCATCGTATAGAGAGTGAATACCATTTACGTTGACGGTTTTTTATTTGTCACTAAGTTGATCTGTTTGAATCCGATTTTGCGCCATCGATCTGTTTAACTGTGAGGGCGTTGGATTTCAATATTTTTACTATATATTACTATTGGATTATCGTTAGGAATTATCTTGTGGAGATATTTGACGAGGTCAAAATGCATAGAATATGCTCTGTGAGAGGCTTTATCCCTTGAATTGATAAAGTCAATGTGGTAGGCCAACCTGTTAGGTTTATCCTTTGAGTTGATAACAAAGAACAGATAATTCCAAGATAATTGGATTATTGCATGTGGTCTCTAGGGAAGTATGATTCTTGTTGGAGAATGTGGTCTCCAGCGTTTCATGTGCGGTTGGAAGATAAAATCATCCAGGATGGTTTTTTTGTTTCTTTAAGGTAACCACCAACATTTCTTGTGGTCTCATTTAAGGTAACCACCAACATCTGAGATGTTAGCTGCTACATATGCACGATTGTTCACCCTATGGGTAAAACCAAACACAACAGACTCAACAGAACTAGCAAGGGATTTGTGACGTGGTGATCGAGTATATCACACTTGGGTATCAAGGGATTTGTAACTATAAATATGAGGGATTGCAACGTAAACACCCCTTGAACTCAACAAACAACTCAAAAGTTATATGCGAAAACTCTTGTTTACGCGAAATCCTTCTCACACTTCTGAGAAAAATACTAATTATCATAACCCTCTCATCAGCAGACGTTTGGATTAATAGTAGTATGTTAGCAACTGGCGACATCTTCAGTTTGGATTATCAGCACTGGAGTCGTAGAATCAATCTATCGAAGAGCATAACAACATTGCTTATGTATCGGTTGGTTACCTATCCAGATTTCGGCGTGCGAAGAGTTTCTAATTATTTTGCCTAAAGAGGTTTTTATTAGCTTCTTTTCAAAGTGAGGTGTTACTAGGTTACTTCATGTTCGGCACATTAACAGTCGAACCAGTTATTGAATTTCGCAATGATCTAGCAACCTTGTCTTTAGGTTCTAGAACCCAAGGCCGAGACGCGAACCCAAGGCCGAGACGGGTTCCTTCTTTGGATATAATTGCTTAAGTGCAGAAGTAAGCAACACATTCGACACCACCACCACCCACATCTATTCTATTTGCCCGAGCTCGGTTGCGAGTTGGCACACACACATCACAAGAAGGACGTAGTTAGCTCAATAGTTACTCGACCTACGCGCCACGAAATTTTTGTAATTTTTAGACTCAAGTTAAAACTTAGGTTGAATTCGGACGATTTCGGGTTGACCCAACTCAAGTTTCACCAAACGTTTTGACAATAGCATTAGTTAATAGTTATAATTTAATTCGCCTAGAATTCTTACTTTGGTTAGCCATAAGATTAGCTTGAAATAAACAGTTAATTTCTTTAGTTTTTAGTTTTTAAGGACTGTTCAATCATTGTCATGAACCAGAAAGAAATGAATCAAATTCACATTCGAGCTTAGTGGTAAATTAAGCAAATTAATAACATTGTATTTCTTTATACGGACGATAGTGGGGAGGGAAAATATATGGAGAGTAGCCTAATTTACTTGTAAGTCCATGTAAGATCCCTCCTTCCATAAATATGAGATTCATTCTCAACACGCCCCCTCATGTGTAGCAATTTTCAAGCCTAACACGTGGACAACACAACGGATGACTTGGAATACGTGTGGCCGTTTGGCCTACCATTAGTGGAAGGATGAATACTTTTAACCACTTGAATGACAAACTCTTTGCGGCACTGTATTTCGTAGCAAAGTGAGCAAGGGTTACAAAGAATACAAATACAAATACAATCTTGTCATACATTAAAATACACATACAACGTATAAACAACTTTCATTTAGAACAAGCATCAAGCTTTCAAATCGTCCATTCCAACAGAGTCCTGCAAAAAGATTAAAAACGCAAAACTTAAACCAAATTATGCAAATTCGAACGAAACTACGTTGCCCTAACACGAAGAACCCTACCAAGAACTTGTGATTCTCTTCGAGGAGTGGAGAGAAGTTCGTGCAGAATTTCCCCATATCAGAGTTTAATTCAGGAGTTTCACCACCTAATATGTCCATAAATTTCTTCCTCTCTGGAGCAAGCTTAATTCCAACCTGCATTTCAATCCAACAGCTCAGAACAATTACGCTACCTTTTCAAAAATGCCGATATGTTACGAATATTATTGATGTTGTTGATACTTTGAAGCCAACGTTGGCACTATGCGGTCAATACAATCGTCAATATATCGACGATAAACTTAACTACAAGAGCATGAATATCTAATTGAAAAGAGAATGAGATTTCTTACACTAAAACTTGAGCTAGCTAGCCAGTTATGCGATTTCTTCAGCGTCTTGGAGTACGCTTCGCTACAAGCCTTCGACATTGGCCAGTCTGGATTATCATGTAGATTCCGAAACAGCTCCACCAAGTAATCCATAGCCCTAAGCACATTCAATTCTCAAAAACACAAGGTTTGGCTTGCAGGCAGAAAGCATGCAACATGAACATGACATACCTTGTTAGCCAGAGTAGAGCATTAGTGCAACTAGATGAGGATTTCGCAGTTTTCGCATCAATCTCAACTCGAACTATGCTATACAAGAGGTTAAATTCTGACGGGCTCAACGAATACTTAGAATCCAACCTCTGTAATGTACAGAAGAACATCAAAAACCTTGCGAACATTAAAAAACCAAAACAGATTGCTTGTCCAAAAAGTTACATTATTTTCCTAGAAAAAAGACAGCACCTTACCGATATGTTATTACCAATATCAGATTTCACAGGGGCAAAGGCAGCTCCAAACTTGTCTGGAATCGAAACAATGAATCGAGAAAAATATGGTCTTGTCAGCATCAAAACACATTAAATTCAATCCGCTTTCGGGTCAAAAATCAAACTCTCATACCTAAAACAGGCAGCAAGTGTTTGCACACATCCAAGAAAGGCTTGGCAAGCATCTCGCCGGATTCGGATTTAACATGATTCATCCCTTCCAAAGCAGAAGAGAAAACAGTTCCTGATCCTGCCATTATTGTGTTTAGTTATCTGCACAAATATCACAAGTCAGATTTGGTAATCTGAATATTTTGGTCATCATGGCAATGTGTATTTGTGTTTGATTTCATAGTTCAATGCGTGCAAGTTAAGAACTTCGCCAGCTTTTAATACCATGATTGATGCCCGACTACATTTGCTTTTCTTTTCAATTAAATAATTAATCGCATCTAATCACCTAATAACATTAAGGATTTAGTCTCTTGTTATAAAAATTTTCCATTCAGATGCCTTCAAATTGTCGAAGATCGCCATGCATGTGGGAATTAAAAAGTGCTCTAACATTAAAGCTACAAGTTTCGCATTCTACAAAACTTTATATAATTTAGAAGAAAAAAAAAAAATCATTCGAATTTAGAGGTAAAAAAAATGAGATCAATAATAAAAAGATTGAAAAGGGATAAAAACAGAACAAGAAAAAACAAAAAGTGGTAAATGGACACAAACCTGAAAAACGCGAAGATCCCAAAATCAAATATGTCAATCCAGATAGTATTGACATAAAGATGAAGATTATGACGCCGGCCGTTATATTGTTTTCCGAATTGCCAATATTTTTTAGAATTTAGTTTTTACTAAATAGGACTAGAATTTAGTTTTTACTAAATAGGACATCATATAATGTTTGTTATGACAACACGTCCACGTAAAAATATATATTATGTAACATGAGAAAGGAAGAAACACATGATCCATCTAAAATTCAGAACTCTTAAAACATGTACGATGTTTGAATCTCTAGTTTACATGCATTGATTAGAATTTTTTTTTGAAAAAAAAATGTTGAACCATAATTGCATTCAAAATAACAAAATATGATGTCAAATTACAATTTTGAGAACTATCTGAACCCATTTATTAGAAAACCTAAAACTGCTTCCATTCTAGATAACTTCAACTTGGCAAGTCTCTGAACCCTTTTGAAACAACAAAATTTCCTTGTACAACTCCTCTTTTGTATGACATGCCGAACTACCTACGAAATTCTTTGGAGAAATCGTCATCTTATTCAAAACCTCACCGTACTTTAACAAATACTTCAGCACTTCAACCTCCTCCTGTTCTCCGTGGAATCCGTGCATGGAGATAGTCTTAAGGTGTGATAAGAGACACACTGGCACAAGCATTGATGGATCGACTGGCTTGTAATTGTGATCCCATGCTGTACGATGAAGGTTTAAGAGTAAGTGTTTCAGATTAGGAGATTTCTTGAGCAAATCTATTACAAGTTCCCAGCAAAAGCAACGAAGATCTAGCTCCAGTTGATTCAAATTCTCAAAATCAGGCAGATAGTGTGCCTCCAGATATTGAGGAACTAAAAGAGTCAAATATTTAACACTTGAAGTACCTGCAAGTAACGTAGATATATTGTCAACATAGGATGGATGTTGATACATATATTTTGGAGGCATATAATATTTGAGATGAATTTTGGCCTTGACCAAGGATTTAGAATTCTCCAAAACATAATTCGACCACAAACAATACCAATTCATATTGACATGGAGGTTTTCAAGTCTCTGGGCATCAACGAAAAACCCGCACTCGAGAGTATCAGTTGTTAACGTCTTCAGTTGGGGTGCAGAGATGTCAACTACCAAAACATCTCTTCCCATGCTTCCAATTATAGTCAAATCTTCAAGCGCAGGGCAGTTCAGAGAGACCTTTACCCTTCATAATACTGTTATGAGATGTAACATGGAGGTACTTGAGACTTGGGAAACAACCTGATGTAAAGGTAATATAATTTGTGTCCAACTTCAGACTCACCAATGATCTGCACCCGTAAAAGCTCGGAGGCATTTCAACTAACTTCTTGCCGAAATCATAATTAATACTGAACAAATAAGGATCAAGTTCAATAACATTGTTCTTGATGGCAGTGGATATCCATCTATGAATACAAGAGAAATCTTCATCTTTAAAAGCGAAATACTCACAACGAAGACGTAGTTTTCTAATGTTGCACGATGAGCCGCATAATTTCATTACGCCGTCAACAAACCTCATAAACCTCCTTTGTTGTTGAGGCGCATAAGAAAAATCTCTGCAATCAAACTGTAGGCTAATGGGAGCACTGGTACACCATAAGTTGTTCCATCTTGTAGACAAACTCGTGGTCCGTACAGCATGCAAAGTTGGAAGGAATGAAAGTAAGTGACAGAGAATCGCGTCCGGTAATTCACTGATCCTATCTCCAGGGAGTCTGGCGTTTTGCTTTCGAATCCATTGCTCCCTAAAGACGATCTTGTTTGTTTTGGACTTTTGATATACGAACTTATGAATGTATAGGTTAAAGTTTACGAAGTTACGAATTTATTATAGGTTAAAGAATGAGGGTTTTCAGTCTTCTTGTAGGATTGTGCTCACGCTCTTGTCCCGTTGAGATTAAGTCAAACACATCTAAGTGCTTACTTGTGAGATAAGAAATTAAATTAGCTAGATAAGTCCTTGTGGTATTGGTATATTTTGATCTGATATATATACACACACACGTAATATATATCCGGATTACTTTGTGACAAAGTAAAAGAACTCGGATGGTTTGCTTAATTTTTTATGCTTTTATGTCTGGATTAAATTCTTATGAACCCTAGATTCGTAAGAAGAGCCAGAGTAAAAGTATATAATGTGGTGGAAAAGGAAAGGGATCCTCTCTGGATCTCTTCCATCAAGTCCTCCTCATCAATTTATCCGGTATTTGCATTTGATCCAACAGCTAAAATTAGTATAATTTTTAAAATAAGCCCATGTTTATAGCTGTTAGATCAAATTTCAAAGGCCCGAATGACTTAATAAGGAATACTTGGTGGAAGGGATTTCTTTTCCGTGGAAAATAGTTTTCAGGTAAAAGTAAGAGCACCGAAAGCATGAGTCAATTGATTTGGTTTTTGTTTTGTGTCGGCGGAAGGGGCGAAGTGCGAGTGCGCTGGCTCCTGTTGGTATCTCACATCATCCACAAATTATGACAAGGAAATCAATCAATTTAGCCATGAATTTTCTTTACCATTTGTTAACTTTTCTTTTATTGTTACTTTTATTTGTCAAGAAAAAACATGGATAGAGGAAGTTAAATTTACGAAATACTAGAAACTATGATATGATTAACTATTTTCTATAATCAATCGAATTTTTAGGACTTGCATGATAATTATTTTAGCTTTTAGTTTTTAATAATTATTTGGTTCTTAGTTTTTGGTTTTAATTTTTTGCTTTAGGAATAGTTGGAAGATACATGAGAAAATGAGGAATATGGAATAATGGAGAGGGCATGGTGGAGGAGATGGGTCTTTGAGATTTAAAATCAATAGAACTGGTTTTTGAGTTTGTCCATCGTCAATCATTTTTATCATTTCGTACAAAATCTGTGTTTAAAGGATAAATTAACAAAAATATCCTTATTTTTTATCAAATCATTTGAGCCCGTTGTTTATTAAATTGAATCACTTTTTTTATCATTATTTATTATTTAACAGAGATTTTCTAAAAAATGACCAAAATGATTGAAGTGAACAAACTTAGACACCAAAGTGAAGAATTATAACAGTCTCGTATCATAATTTTGATTAATAAACCAAACAAAAACTATAGAGTTAATACATAGGAGAAAAGAGCCAAATACGTAGGAGAGAAAGGAATGGGATGAAGGAGAAGAAATGTACATGGAAGTGTACCCTTCATTCATCCCCAACCACTATAGAAGAATTCATGTTTTAATGATAAATTTGGCCAACTCCCTCGAGTATGCTCTTATCCTTTCTCATTAAGCTTAATGATTAGTTTTTAGGGTTGTCTTCGGTAGTCCAAACTTTCAAGTAGTCTAATTTTTGGATGATGGACTTGGAGAAGCAACATAGAAGATGCAGCAATCCAACACCAAAATGGCCTAAAATTCTGACCCAAAAAAGGGCATAAACTCCATATGTGACACCCAGAGAGACAAAATAGTAAAATACCAGATCAGACTGGCCTTCTTCCAGATCAGAACAAGACGGAAATGGAGAGAGAAAGATTGAGAATATCCCATCTTATCTAAACTAAACTAATTTTTACCCAAAAAACATATAAAAACAAACAAATAGAAAATAAGAAAAAGTGCAGGCGCGTTTTTGTAAATTAATTATATTTGTTTTAATTTTACTTTAAGAGATACTTTTGTTCAAAATTAGAAAAACTTTTAAGAGTTATCAAAAAAATAAATCATGTGATATATTATTTCAAAAACATAAATTCACATATTATATTTCGAAAACACTGTATAATTATGTTTTTTGCATCACATATTTAATTTTTATTTCCTTATATTATTCTTTGAATTTACTTTTCAAACTTTGCCTTTGACCTAAGGTGACTTGTTTCACCCCTCATATTTAATTTACTTTTTTTTTTTCGTAAATAAAATCGAGACAGAAATTGCAATTTCCAAAAACACAAAAAAATTAAAAAAATATAATATAATATAATATAATCGTCTCCAACCTCCTTTACCCTTATTCTGCCCCTCCCCCCATTTCTCTCTCTCCTTTCTCTCTCTGGAAATTATTTTCCTCCGCCAATGCCCCTATTTTCTGTTCATATGTATAAATGATTTGTTTCTATCTCTGTCGGATCCAACAAAAAACCTCCCAGTTGATCCTCATTTGATTTGCTACTTTTACATATTTCGCAGCTGATTTCAAATTTTCGATGAGTTTTTTGTGTTTTGGCTTGTGATTCGAGGGCTTCGAGGTCAATGTAGGTCAATGTTCTTGTGATTCAAGATTCGAATTCGTCGTCTGCAATCGTGGATTTGGGATTGGAGGCGTTCTGGATGTGCAGCTGGGAAAAAGGGGGTCCTTTGATTTTCGAAAAAGTTGCCATCTTTCTGTGTCGTTGTTGTCGATAAAATCGGATTTCCCAGTTGGGTTTTCTGGGATTTCGTATTTATTTTCCATTTGATGGTAATTTAATGCTCGGATTGTGATCGTGTGGTTCTTAGGCCGAGTTATTGGGGTGGAAAATCTAAGGTTTTGATCGGAGGTGTCAATTGAAAATCTTTTAATTTTAATTTTTGGTGGAGATTTGGGGGTTTATTGTTTGGCGGTTTTGGGGTTATGCAAACAATAAAGGCTGAATTTTGCACAAATTGCTGTGAAATAAAGCCAGTTTGAGCTTGTGGATCGAATCGTTTTGGACATTGTTGCATCATGGAGCATGTGATTGCTGGGAAGTTTAAGCTGGGGAGGAAGATTGGGAGTGGGTCTTTCGGAGAACTCTATTTAGGTATGGTAATCAGTGCTTGATATCCTTTTTTCCTTAGAAAATTATTCGTTGTGTTAATTTTATGTGTTTTGTAATGAAATTGCTGTTCTGGTGTTAGGTGTAAATGTACAAAGTGGGGAGGAGGTGGCTGTTAAGCTGGTATGTGATCGATCCTCAAATCGTAGATTCAGTTCTGATGTTTGGTTTATGGCTAAATGTTTGCAAGCATTGTATAGTTTTGTGCCTGAGTTATAAATGGGCGGCTTCATTAATGTACTAGGATATGTTGAGTATGAGCTTCTGGTAATTCAGTATGTTTGGTTCTTGAAACAGTATGATTTATTCGGTTTAATGAACGTGTTGAATAAAATTATGTTTTGTTCAATATTTCTTTAATCACTAGAGAAAGTCAATGAACAAAATAAATAATCTCTTTCGAATCTTTGTGAATAAGAGTAGCAATGGTACTTTAGATTTCATAGTGAACAAGTTCTATGCGAGTTACATTCGAAGCTTACTTCATGTTTTATATTCTTCATTTCTTTTCAGTTATGTTGTGGATGAAAATTCTGGATGGGAAGCGTATCTTTTTTTCTTATTTAGATTTAACATGGATGCATTTTAATATCATAAAGTTCCAGTCTAGTACAACCTTGTTATGGCCTGTATTTGTACCATGTACATATAATTCAATAATCATAATGGGTATGCATTTGACGAGCTAGTTTATTTTCCAAATTCCAGGAACCTGTGAAGACCAAGCATCCCCAGCTTCATTATGAGTCAAAATTGTATATGCTTCTTCAAGGAGGAAGTAAGTGTCCTCTCTCTCTCTCTCTCTCAGATAGGTTTTCTTACCAATAATTGATAGTAAACAACTAACATTTGTCATTTTATGATGAAGCTGGAATACCCCACCTCAAGTGGTTTGGAGTTGAGGGTGACTACAACATCATGGTTATTGACCTTCTTGGACCTAGTTTGGAAGATTTGTTCAACTACTGCAATAGGAAGTTCACATTAAAAACAGTGTTGATGCTTGCAGATCAATTGGTAAGTGCTACTAACTATCCTTCAACTTATATGTTTAAAATGGCCAGGATATTTTTTTTTACTTTTTTTGATGCCATCCTTCAGATTAACAGAGTTGAATACATGCACTCAAGAGGTTTTCTTCACCGTGATATAAAGCCAGACAACTTTTTAGTGGGCCTAGCGCGTAAAGCCAATCAGGTAATTTTTCTTGTTTAATTGCAGTTACTATGCGAATTATAGCAGTTACTGCACTAATGGAACACTTATTGCTGGTATTTTTTTTTTATAGTGGGGATCTCATATGGTATTAGGGTCGAGATTTCAAATCTTTCTTTGTTTTAACACTCCATTCACACGTTTTCTTTTAGAACTGTAATGTATCTGACATTTCTTGTCGCAGGTGTATGCTATTGATTTTGGCCTTGCAAAGAAGTATAGGGATCTTCAGACTCATAAGCACATACCATACAGGTAACTTTTATTTGTAAAGTGGCAACTTATGATAATTTTTTTCATAAAGCTTTTTTTTGGAAAGTCACTGTTAAATATGCTTCTGTGGGTTGTCTGTCGTGATTCATGTACTATCGACATATATCTGTGCCGCTTCCATTTCTGTTAGATTTGACTTTAATATTTTACTCCTGTACTTTTTATTCTTATGTGCCACCGTTGGCTTTGATGTTGTAGCTATGAAAGTTCATTACTTTTTGTTTCTTTTTCATTTGTAAGGGAGAACAAGAACCTCACAGGAACTGCTCGCTATGCAAGTGTTAACACCCACCTTGGAATTGGTGAGAGATATTTTATGTCATTATATATTGCTATGTAAATTATATCAGTAATGGATATCCAACTTACCATGCGCTATTTATTCTCATTGTGTTTTATTTCACATTCAGAGCAAAGCAGAAGAGATGATTTGGAATCTCTTGGTTATGTGCTGATGTATTTCCTAAGAGGAAGGTTAGTCCTTGGCACTTGTTTTTCATGTGTTTTTTTTTTTTTTGGCCATTTGCTACCTGATTTTGGATATTTGATGCCACATTGTATCTTATTCTATTTTTTATTCCTCCATTTTTTTTTGTCTTTTTCCTCCAATCAGCCTTCCTTGGCAAGGTTTAAAAGCTGGTACAAAGAAGCAAAAGTACGACAAAATCAGTGAAAAGAAAATGTCAACTCCTATAGAGGTAACGACTTTCTCCTTGCATTCTTATTGCTAACAACTTTATGTTCCAAGAATGGACATTCTACACGTGTTATATTATATATGTGTGTGTGTGTGTGTGTATTTACATATATTTTGGTTGAGATCGACCAAAGATTAGAAATGGGGCAGATATGAAAAAAGTCTCGACCAGGAAGACTGGCACTTCCATTTATTTTGGTTGGGTTCTTGACTGGCTCAATGTTTGCATGGGTTTGGACAATAAATGTGTTTAGAGGCTATTTGAACCAAGCCTAGTCTGATAATTCAGCGCTTTATGTTTGTTTATAACTTCATACATATGTATTCAAGCATATGTTTCCTTGTGGATGCACATTCGCACACAACATGCTGCTGTTATTGACCCTCTTCTGCTGGGAATTCTTGTTAACGTTGCAACATGGATAATATAGCCACAGATATGTTTAACAGGTGCTGTGCAGATCTCATCCTGCTGAATTTGTATCCTACTTTCATTACTGCCGGTCATTGCGGTTTGAAGACAAGCCAGATTATTCTTATTTAAAGAGGCTTTTCAGAGACTTATTTATTCGAGAAGGTAATCTTCACAAATTTAGGTATTTTGTTTTAGATTCATAAACTTTTTTTCTTGTAATTGTTAGTGTTTTCTTTTTTTGTGTTTGGGGTCAGGATATTAATATAATGATTACTTGCAGGTTATCAATTTGACTATATATTTGACTGGACTGTGTTGAAGCACCCCAAGATTGGTGGCAGCTCTAGAGGATGCGTTAGTGTTTGGAAATGTTATGTTCAAGTGTTGATCTTATATGAATGTTATTTACTTGGTTTTTTTTCTCTGTTTTTAGCATGCCAGTGGGAAAGCGGGTTTAAGCGCAGGGCCATCTATGGAAAGACCTGAAAGAGGATCAGGTGTTGCTCACTCTTCAAAGAATATATTTCATTTGGGTGCCAAATTGGATAATTGACCTTGATTTAACTAAGAAGTTATGGATTTGGTGTGTGTTTTTGACTTTGATGTCCTGTTTAGCTCTTATATCTCAAACTTATCACTAATAAGTCCTAAGCTTTGATTTCTGGAACTAGGAGATGCCAATTACTCTTGAAGATTTATTTCGTATTCGAGGACTTAGTATTCTATGATTTTTCAGTGTAGCTTCCTTTCTTCAGCTGTTATTTAACTTTCCACAACAATTTTACACTCTGCAGTCTCCTTTTTGGTTTCCCACAATTATTAAACCCTTTTATGCAATTGTCTTATCCAGTTGGGAAGGAGATTCGAGATAGATTCTCGGGTGCAGTTGAAGCGTTTTCAAGGAGAAACACCTCAGGTTCTAGTCCACGTCAGGATCATTTGAAACACAGGTCTTTTGATGATGTACCTTCACCCAGAGATGCGGTAAAGTCTTGATATCTGACAGTATTTTATTGTTAATTATTCCCTTGCTTTGTGCATGGACAGTTTGTGAGTGTGTTAAGCTACATGAGTTTAATCTTGCTGATTTGCTTTCATTCTGAAAATTGGATCTTGAGAAGTCACCAAGTAAAAGAACTTCAGTGAGGCATTTTATCAGTTTCAAAGTCCAAAATGTAAAGTTGATATCTTGATTTTCATAATTGTTACCCGTACACTTATTTTTTACTGATTTTCTATGACCTTATTGTTACATCCTTTCTTTGTTTTAAAATTTTAACAAAAGCAAAGTTGAATCCTGGCCTAGTTAGGTGAAAAGTCCCAAGTTTAGAAGAAGTGCAAACTATAAAATTTAGTACTTTGTTTATGTGAGTCATCTCTGGTATGGTCCTGGTGGTTTAAATTCGTTGGAATAATGTGTCGTCTCTTCTCACTTGCATGATATGCTTCTCACCCTTAATTTGGCATGTTATTCATCCCAAGTATTCAAGTTGAAATCGTGCAATTTTTGTAAGAAAAATTCTTATGGAGAGCTTTTGTTGCTTTTTCAGCACCATGATTCTGAAAGGGGACGCAACTCCTCTCGGTATGGTAGCACTTCAAGAAAGGCTATGGCCAGCAGTAAGCCAAGCTCCTCAGGTGATCACACTCCCAGTGACGGTCGCACAAGCAGATTAGTCTCAAGCAGTAGCCGCCCATCTACCGGGAATAGAGGTTACGAACCCAAGCGCTCTGCAGCTGCAAGAGGCAGCCGAGATGATCCTCTCCGGAGCTTTGAGCTCCTTTCAATCAGGAAGTAATGGAAAGCATCTCACTATAGATATTTGCTGAGTCATCTGATGGATAATACTCATCTGTCGACGAGTACTGAAAAAAAAAAAATTCAAAAAAACAAAGACAAAATTCGCTCGCTTCTGTACATGGGATATCACTTGAGCACCGCGGTTACAGATCCTATTGCACGTCAAATGACGGCGTTTCCAGGCTTTTCCTCCCACTTTTCCCCCTCTCCGAAGAGTTTCCGGCCATTGTAACTGTATCAGAAACGTACATTTTTTCCCTCGTAGCTGTACTAATTACTATTTCTTTATCATACGCGTGCTCTGAGACCGGTTTGTGTTGTTTGTAATGGACATAACATTTCAAAAACTTCCTCGACAGTGTTAGCCCGACCTTGAACTGTCGGAAATTTGTTGCAGTTCATTATCTTCCACAGACCAGAATGCACAGGTGTTTCCTTTAAGCCTAGGTCTACTAGCCCAACAACCTTGTTTACTAGTTTGACCTTATTTACTTGAGAGCTCATGGCAACTTGCAAGGTATTGAAAACAAAAACTCTAAGAGTACATCGATGTATCCAACGACTCAAGCTGCGTTATATGCTCATCACCAATACATCGCAGGATTTATCATGACGGGCTTTTGCTCATGGAGCTATAGCATAAAGAAGCTATCATATCTCATTTAAGTTGGGCCAGTCTCTTTTTAGGGTTCCATACTTTGGGACTTTATGTTCATAATGATGTCGTGCTTGCTTTTGGTACTCCGGAGAAGCAAAGCTTGATTGAACCTATATTTGCCGGTTAAATCTCAGCCACTTGAATGTATTGTAAGACACTCCTATATGTACGAAATATGATGCTTTAAAAATCAAAGTTCCCTTGTTCGGCAACATCGAAATAGTTATCGAAACCATCTAGTCCTGTAAACTTAAAAATATATGGAAGAGAAACTCTTCCGTTCATGATAGAAGAATTAATTCATACATTGGCATCGTCCCTCTTTCAAAGTCATTGTGTAACCTTAGCTTCTCTGTATGCAGTGGCGCGGGAGCAGATCATCGCTAATGAGAACATCCTTAACAAAATATTTACAATGTGCATCCTTGAAGGAAGCCAATATTGGACTCCAGCGAGAAAAAAAATAAGAGATTTCTGCTTTCCAATCTTCAGCTCATGGATTTCTAAGAGCTGCCAATCTTTTCTCGAGATCAATGCTGGAACTGTAAGAAGTTGAAAAACTCTTTAGTTATAAGTTATAACCAAACTAAAGACAAAAGAGATGAAACTGCAATGATGAATACGTATCACGAATGACATCAATTTGTTTGAGGTGCTCTTTCTGCTGGTGTGTATAAATCATGCAGTCAACGTTATAGATTTTACGTGCAAGTACAGCAACCATCAACAATTTTGGCAATGTATTGTGAAAGTATTCAGACAGTTAATTACAATGACAAAGGGATCGGAGACTGTACCTGCTAAC
Organism: Heteromeles arbutifolia; assembly: GCA_024362995.1. Taxonomy (NCBI): domain Eukaryota; kingdom Viridiplantae; phylum Streptophyta; class Magnoliopsida; order Rosales; family Rosaceae; genus Heteromeles; species Heteromeles arbutifolia. The sequence continues at coordinate 12,928,917 of JANCRC010000002.1, read as the reverse complement.
ACCCACAGCGTTCTTTGATGCAATTTTTCCTTTGGGAGCTGCTGATAGCTGTCAATAGATCAAATACAAAGCACATCAGATTGAATGGCAAGGAATAGAGTACATGCTAACAAAAATTCAAAAATGCAAAACCATTGATACGAACCTGCGAGGCGACATCAACGCCAATTTCATCGAGCACCTGTTTGAATAAGTTTAACAAAAGAAATTCTGTCAATCCTGGTACTGAAGACCAATAGTCAACGATATCTATGAAGAATGAGATCCTAAACAATTTCTCAGTTTTGTATGAACTCGTTCCACAGCATCTAACAAAACTTCAACTATAAGAATTAATCTAATCAAAGATGCATAGCATGTATAGATCCTTAAAATAGATTTCATTTCCTTTTCTTTGGCGTCATCTGTGAATAGATCCATCCCAGCGATAAAGTAGTATATAATGCAAGTAGGACTTACCTGGTTTGTCAGCTCGTCAGTTTCCTCTTCCGCCTCATCATTATCCACGGCATCATCTATGGCGTCGGACATCATTTCAGTCTGCATGAACAAAGCTCTAAGTTATGATCCGTGTAAGCAACAAAAAGCAGATAGGAAACTAATTCTGTGCCAATATATTGAAAGATAGAACTGATCTTACAGTCATATCCATTTGCGCAGATTGCTTCTGAAACTCGCGTATCACCTTTGCTTGCTTTGCAGGAGCCATTTGCTGCAATGTAACACAAAATCAGCTGCTAAAAAAGCCCTGGAATTTCCTAACCATGAAAATATGAAGCAATGTAACAAAGTATACTTCTATCAGAATTTACTTACATCTAACACAAGTTCCAGTGTTAACAAAATGCCTTTTAAACTAAAGCTCATCATTAAATGCAATCTTAAATCTTATTTATAATATGTAAACTACACAAAAATACTGTTTCAATGCTACAATCAAACCTTATTCATAGCTGCCATTGCATTACTAGCACCTTTCATGCCAACAGCAACCGAGGACTGAGCATGCATTGCCTGCATGATAGAATAAAGTTAACCAACAGCATAACATGCAAATCCGACATATAAAGTTCAAAGAAGAAATCTCGTATAGAGACAGAAGTTTGACAGTTCACCTGCGTATGAGTTGCAATTCCTCTCATTTGAGCTCGACTTCCTTGTAAGTTAGCTATCTGTTGCCTAAGCCTGACTAGCTGCCTGGCTAGTATTTTAGTTGCTCCCTGCAGAATACAAGGCAAAGGCCTGAGGGAATATAAATTGACTACCTCTTATAAGATTCAATTGCAACAGTCACTCGAATATTCATGGACTGACGAGAATGGTTGAATACACAAAAATATACCTCATTTCCGGTTTTAGCAGTTCTCTTTATCTCAGCGACAAGCTTCTTTTCCTGACATGGCAGCAAAATATATTAACGAAAAGTTCATGAATACATGAAAATGAAAAGGGGTTGTTGACTGGAGTCTCTTGACATACTTCTAACTGCAATGCTCCGATTTCCTTCTCTATCCCTGAAGCAAAATGTGAAAGAAAAACATAAATAAAAGGACCGCAATCAAAGATTTATAATCAAGGAAATGCTGCTTCATTACAAGGTGAGATACAAGACACACAATCGGGTGTCTAATTACAGGCCAGCTGGATCAAAATAGGATATAGATTACGAGTGAGCGATAGCCTAGTGTCTATTCAAACAGATCAAAGTCAAAACTAAACCCCAATGCCTCAATTAGTCCAAGAGGAGCATAAATCAGTTACCGAAAAATCCATCAATATAACGTACAAGACACAAACAGTACAATTTCTGTGCTGTGTATTTGACCGTAAAGCCCGGAACTTTGAATCATGATGATGATCACTATAATCACAAATGCAGAGAAATGAATATATATATATATATATATATATGAATTACCTCTAGTAGCCTGAGTCATTTCTCTCTTGCTCTCCCGAAGAGCCTCTGCAATTAAAAACGCAAACCCATATGAACAAATTAAGAAAATACGAATTAAACCCATAATTCCGATCTAATACGAAAATTAAGAGCGCTTGAATAATTGAATTTTGGCTTAATCCTAATCAAAAACAAAATTTGAGCAAGAGTTTAAGAAAGCGCGAACCTTTGGCGGTGGGTTTCTTACTGAAGATGTTCATGGTTCAAAAAGCTGTAAGAATCAGAGCACGCGGACTCGCAGAGATTTCTTAAGAATCAGAGCACGCGGACTCGCAGAGATTTCTTCTTCGAGTTGCAGAGCTTAGAGAGAGAGGTCCAAGGAGGGAGGAGGTTTCTGCGGGGTGTTTTCCTATTTGTTATATCGGTAGGGACTTGGCGGTAAATATCGAAGTAGACCCTCCATGGTTTCTGAAATTTCAATCACCTCCCTCCATTTGTCCATGTGTCCATGTGGATTGGTCCATTGGGGGACTTATTCATATTTTATTTATTTTAATTAACTTAATATTTGGGATGTTCCTTGTAATTTACATGCATTTTACAAAGGTCAATGACACAAATGGGGATTAATGACAGAATGATAATGATTGGAGAATAGATTTGAATTTTACTATTTCCACGGCAAGATTAGAAAATCTAGGTATGACCGACGTATGAGAAATGCTAAGAAGATTCTCTTAAAAGTGAGATTTTTTATGGACTCTTTGTCATCTGACAATTTATCGTTAATTTTCGTGTTAACATTATAAAAAGGTATGCCAAAACATATGTGGTAGAGAGTCTATGGAGTCTTGGAGAATTTTACTTTTGAGAGAGCCTTCTTAGCAATTCTCGTCTAAGTATATATGTGACATTTCCCAACTTTTTTTTCTCTCACTAGTAGCTTAACTTCCTTATAATTCAATATGCTACAACACCTTCAATCATGCTCTCTATTTTATAGCAAAGTTTTAGTTAAAATTATCAAAAAATTATGTTAAGTGAATTATTATTAGCCAATAAAAATTAATTATAAATATAGAGTTATAATAATTATGAGTCAATAATTAGTCAATAGGATTTAATTATTTATTTTAAATGAATTAAATCAATTAGCATTAATTATAAAGAGTCACTAGGAGTTCATTTCTCTCTTCCTATATTTATGAGCTCCTAGATGAATCTTTATTTTAGGAGGTGGATAGGGAACATGATTGGAGTTGATTTTTTTGGAAGTCTCCCTAATTTTAGTTAGAAGTTCAGTTTAGGAAAGCCTATTGGAGATGCTCTTACTCAATGATAAAAGCCACATGTAGAGGCTTGAGGTAGGGCATATGAATAATATTCTAGTCAAAATTTTGAGGTACGTGATCATTTAATATTACGGTCTCATGGTATTTTGATTCATTTATAAACGTGGTCCTAAATTCTAGAGTCTCGTAAATGACAGATTCAATATCAATTTTAATTTATTTGTTCACCCTATTGTATAAAAAAATAATAATTCAATGAACATTATGTGGAGTTTTAAGTTTGAATTTTCTTTTTTATGTTTAAAGAAAGAAACTAGACATGAGGGGTGAGACATAAGAAAGAAACACTTCTCGAATTCTTTTTTGGTGCATTTTCGTTACCCACATTCTCTATCATGTTAGTCTAAGACATAATAAGTAACGTACATAAAAAAAAAAAGAACGTGGATAGCAAAAATGCACCCTTCTCTTTTAAGGATAAGATCTCTTATTGTAAGCAAATTACGTTTTTTTTTCTTTTTTTTGTAGAACAAGGAATCACATTCCAGGGCACAAAGGCCAAAAATGAAGCAGGAAGCCTACGAGGAGGCAAACAACAAGCAATAGAAAGCAAAGAGGCAGTGAAAGGAGTTACAAACAGAGACGCTTCAACCAAGTGAAAGCATCACCCCTGACACTGCCACCCATAACTAATAAGGACAAGGAAGACCATCGTTGTTCAAAACAAAAACAAGCGAAGATGGGGGCCTATCAACCCAAACAAGCCAATTGCGTTTTTCTTTGCTATTATAATTATGCCTATCTTTCTATATTAACGTAGAGGTGCCATTTATAGACAAACCATTATATGCTTATCCACATGGGAACTGTTTTTAGTATTCTAAAAATCTTAATTTGCATTCCTAACACGTGTATTTTTGGAGTGCGAAATGAAATTTTTGGAGTGCTAATAACAATTCTCTATCTATATTTATATAGAAATATATCAATTATAATTTGGAAGATGATAACTCTACTATTAGCTTCTTCATTTATGAAATTTTCGATACTTACGGAAATAAATATCATATTTCAGCAAATTTTGTATTTTGCGCGCTATGTCGTATTAAAAGCTTTATCTCCATGAAAATTACATTACATTATACTGTCATAATTCTTGTTCTATGTTTGAAATTGCTAGCTTGACTACTTTCTCCTCTCATTTTACAATGCTCCTCCCTTGTCTTTGTGCCATACAGTTTGCTATAGTAACATTCTATTAGTAGTACACCACTACAGACACAGAGCCACTTAAGAACCAGGATGATATCGCCTCCTCTTCTCCACTCCCAAATCTCCTCTTCAATTGCCCCTACTCTTCTAAAAGTCTGGCTCTGCTGCTGAATTCAGTCCCGCTAATCTAGTACTAACGAAATACCAATAAAACTTCTTTCAATTCTAGATTCTTATGTGTTTAATATACTTCTAGCTTTCTTTGAACACTACAAACAACTCAAAAAATGAACGAAAAAAACACAATATTAACCAATTATTTTCTCCTTTTAAGTTGAGAAAATAGAAAGAGAGACCTTTGGGTTCACCCTGCGGCAACTTAAATAGTCAAAGAGACTGTGGACAAGCAAGTCTCCGGGTCCCGGCGGCAGTTTCCGTTTACATAAAATCCCACGTGGCGCCCATCCTCTCGCTCCTCGCCGCCTCCTCTATTTTTTAGCCTTCTCTCTCTCTTCCCAAAGTTTCACTTCGGACACGATTTCTTCAGAGCGCGGTTTTCCGATTCTCCGGAACCGCCCAAAACGGCGAGGTTTCGCCGCTGTGTCTGAGTTCACTGGTATTGACCAGTGAGAAATCAGAGTTGGAAGAAGGCGTCCGTTCGCTCGTTCGTTCTCACAGAGCGTCGGAGAGTAGATACTGGTACTGCTTCTTCCATCTTTCTATCTCAATTGGGATTCCGGCCTAGGGTTTCCGTTTCAATTCAGAGCAAAAGCTCAGTGGCTGTTTCGGACTGTTGGTTTCGTTTCGGTTCCGACCTAGGGTTATTCAAATTTTCGGCTTGAAATTTGATCGAAAGCGAGTGGGTTGGGATTGTGGTAGGAGGTGAAGAGTCGCTGATTCTGATGATTTTGGGAATTGAAGGGGTGAATTCTCGATGGATATAGACGCAGTAGCAGGGGATGTTGGTTCTTTGGATCCTGAGCTCTTACAGCTGCCGGAATTGTCTCCGTTTGCACTTAAAACCAGTCCCCAGATTGCTGAGGATTTGTTCGCACAGTGGCTTTCGCTTCCGCAAACCGGCCGTTTGGTAATTTGCTCACTTTTCTGTCTTCATGTACAGTTTTTGTTATCAAGGTGCATTTCTGGGACTCAAAGCTATAGCTTGTAGCTCTTGTTTGGATATTTATATGGTTTCCATTGTTAGCTTTAGTACTTTATTTATGGTAGAGCTGTCGCTATCGGTTATGGCCTCATGTCTGTTATTACTCTTCCCTTACTCATAATAGTTCTTGTAATTGAAGTAAAGGGTTTGTTTTTGTGTAGTATTTATGTGTGATTCGGGTAGACATAATTACTAGAAGAACTGTATATTGGGTAATTTCAGGTATTGGAAAAGTTGATGTTTATCTGATGGTTTTTTGCGGTTTTATTTGACAGGTGAAGTCTCTAGTAGATGATGCAATAGCAGGAATTCCTATCAATGCCCCTGGGAACTCTTCAAGTGCAAATACTGCTGGGAGCAATGCGTTACCTTCCATGTTTCCAGCTGGAAGTGCACCTCCACTTTCACCAAGAAGTTCCTCTGGTTCTCCGCGCATTTCAAAGCTGAAGACTAGTCCTTCTTCTCTTCGCTTTCCGCTAAAATTGGTTAGTGAACCAGTGCGAGAATCTATTCCTCAGGTCAAACTCCATTCTCATTGCCCTACTACTACTACTGCTACTACTAGTACCAATGTACCGTTGTTATTTTTGTAAATATTTTGAAGTAGAAATTTAGTTGTGAACTTGAATACTGGGTTCTTTTTATGCTGTCAAGATTGAAGAATTAATTCTCATAGTTTTGTATGTTTTAATATGATTTGCAGTTCTATTTTCAAAACGGTCCACCACCACCAAAGGAACTTAAGGAGCAATGTCTTTCTAGAATTGATGACCTCTTCAGTGGTCAGATGGATGGATTGCAACTGCACGGTGAGATGTGTATCTGATCTGTAATTCACCTTTAGAAAAGCAAAAAACACGAATTCCCTCTCGTTATCACCTCTTGCCCATCCACTAGCAGAGACTAGTGAAACTGAATATTTTCAAAGCAAGGAGTTTATTTTATTTTTATGGTTATGCAGAGTTTAAGTTGGTTACAAAGGAGTTATGCAAGCTGCCAACATTTTTCTCTTCTGCCCTCTTTAGAAAGATTGATAGTAGCTGCAGCGGGATAGTGACAAGGTATGCAGAAAATGTAATTAAGCTTACTAAACGCAATTAGATCTCGTTTTAATGGGACCCCAATATATGAGTTGTGAATTAAAAGTATGAAATGCTTCTTGTCATGTCTTTTTTGTTTGGAAGTTAGGTCCCTCAGCTGGTTGTATCACCATACCCAGTGTAAATTTTATTTGTGATCCTTCTACCTTTTATTATATTTCTTTTATTCATTAGTTGACAAGCTTCTGTTACTTATAGAACAATGATTCAACAAGCCACATACATTTATCTATCTTTTACTTCTTGTTGTTCTATATATTTTTATTATATGCTGATCTACAAAATTGGTTTGTAGGGATGCATTCATCAAATATTGGGTCGATGGAAATATGCTAACAATGGATACAACAACTCAAATATTTAAAATTCTAAAGCAATCTGATCGTAATTACCTTACTCAGGTTCGATTGAACGCTATTTTCTCTATATGGTCTATGAAAATTGCATTTCGATTGAAGCCCTTTCTTCTTACTTAAGTGCCTATTTCTCTCAGTTATGTACCATTGTTTTCACACATATTGGCTCTGCATTCTATATTCTCAATTGTCTGTCCTCATTCTCAATGCAGCTAGACTTCAAACCCATTCTTCTAGAGCTTGTGGCAACCCATCCAGGGTTGGAATTTTTACATGGAACTCATGAATTTCAAGAAAGATATGGTATGTGTTTTATACTGCTAAGTTAGTGCAATATTGTTTGATGTCCAGTTAAGATCTTGAGGATAGAAATCTAAAAAGTGACAATAGGGGTTTAACTGAATTTGTTGCAAAATATATGGTTGACTCAAGTAGTTAATTATATTGTGGCATTAGGCACACTTTTTTTTTTCTTTTTTTTTTTTTTGTATTTTGAGATGACCTTTCAGTTTTCTAAGTGAATATTTTTACTTCTCACACAATTTTTTTTTTCATACTACTATTTGCTTACATAAGCTTCATTTTCAATGCCTCAGCTGAAACTGTAATGTACAGAATATTTTACTACATAAACAGATCAGGAAATGGGCGCCTTACTCTCAGGGAGCTAAAACGAGGAAATTTAATTGCTGCCATGCAACATGCAGATGAGGAAGAGGACATTAACAAAGTTCTAAGGTTTGATTGTCATTGGAACATCAATATTCAAGTACCGATTAGCGTTTCTTTACTTCACGTGTGCCCCTACTTATACAGTTCTATATAATGATGTGGGGTTTGTAGGGGAGTAAATAGTACTCTTGGAAGCTTTGATTTTGAATTTAGCTGTGTTTTAATGGTTTGACTGTTTAACTTGACCTGAAAGATGTTATAGTGGATGAAAGATTTAGAAGGAACATAAGAACAGCCTACCAGCATTTTTTCTTAGATTGCCCAAAGGGAACCCAGATTTCATTTTCTTTACTAAATTGTGTTAAACTACTAAACTATGTTGTTGATGTTTTCTTTCCTGCCAAATTTCAGGTATTTCTCTTATGAACATTTTTATGTCATATATTGCAAATTTTGGGAGCTGGACACAGACCACGATTTCTTGATCGAAAAAGAGAATCTTGTTAGATATGGTAATCATGCTCTTACCTACAGGATTGTTGATAGAATATTTTCACAGGTTGGTGTATCTTATAGCTTCCTCTTCAAACTTCTGGAACAAATTATTTACCTGAATGAGGTTTCCACGTTGATTGTGTATTTGCTGTATTCCATTCCAGATTCCGAGAAAGTTTACTAGCAAGGTTGAAGGGAAGATGGGTTATGAAGATTTTGTTTACTTCATGTTGTCAGAGGAGGATAAGTCGTGTGAGCCTAGCATTGAGTATTGGTATACGTTTCTTGTTTCTTTGTTTTTTTTCCATTCTGACATGCAGTAATTTTTATGTCATGGAATTCTTATTTTTTACAAGTGCAGTCAATGCTCTGTTTTTAAGTGGATGTAGTCATTGTTAGATGCATCTAAACATGAAAAGCGTGAAATCTATAGTTTAATAATCCAAATCTTGGAAGTTGGTTTAATATTCTAACTCTCTGAAATGTCCACTTCAGCAGTATATTTAAAAATAAACTTCTCAGTTGTGAAAGATTACAATTGTAAATTGAAAAAGAAACTTGCCCCCTTTTTTTGCGAATTTCTCATGTGCTTGAATTGTAACCTCCCATTCTCTGTGGAAATTATCAGATGCATTGGAGCTCAAAGATTATGAATCACTTTTTCATTTTGGAGCTGTTATTAGCACTTCAAAACAGTCATCCTGCACTCCAAATTTACAAAAACACCAAGGAAAATCTTGTATAGGAGAGCAGGATGACATTTTTTGAAACGAAAACTCAATATATGAGATGTTTAGCATGAGTCGAGAGATAAGTCATGCATATACTATAGTGAACTGTAACCATAAACATTGCTGTGAGGACAAGCCTTGATTCACCAACCTGGTTTTCTTTCATCTTTTACTTTGTCTGCTTTTTTCCCCTTTTATTTATTCAAATCTCATTTTGTAGGTTCAGATGTATAGATTTGGATGGAAATGGAGTCCTTACGCCCAATGAGTTGCAGTTCTTTTATGAGGAGCAGCTGCATCGTATGGAATGCATGGCCCAAGAGCCTGTTCTATTCGGGGATATTTTGTGCCAAATAGTTGACATGATTGCACCAGAGGTCAAATATCATCCTCCTTGTCATCATTGTTATTTTTAGTATATTACTAAATTGTATCTTACTATCAGTCACACATTGGACATGACTAATTTTGACATCTTTCTTGCAGAGGGAAGATTATCTCACTCTAGCTGACTTGAAAGGTTGCAAACTTTCAGGAAATGTCTTCAATATCCTTTTCAACCTTAATAAATTCATAGCTTTTGAAAGTCGCGATCCTTTTCTTATTCGTCAGGTATTTTTGCAAGGGTTATGTGTGAGAAATTGAGAAATACTGGGTGATTTTCGGGTACAATAACGGTGTTCTGGCATTTTGATGCATGCAGGAACGTGAGGATCCAACTTTGACTGAGTGGGACCGCTTTGCACACAGAGAATATATACGGTTGTCAATGGAAGAAGATGGTGAGAATGCCTCTAACGGAAGTGTAGAAGTTTGGGATGAATCACTCGAGGCTCCTTTTTAAGTTCCAGGTGAGAGGTTTACATGGAGTTCCAGTGGAAAAGACTGTAAATATCTGGAAGTGCTATGCTCATCATGAAATAAAATGCACCGTCGTACTTTTGTAATTATAGGACGAAAAATATTTTGCTCCCGACTCAAAACATGGTTCTAATGTGAATCCGCCCGTTACTAGCTGTGTAGAATCTATGCATCCCTAGTATTTCTTAGAGATGATGAATAATAGTTGAAATTTGAAAAGGCAGGTTTTGCTTGACTATGTTGTGCACAGCAGCAAAATCATGCTTGTTAACTTATTTATGACTCTTTTTTGTTTATCCAGCTGCATACGAGATAGCTTCCGATCCTTGGTCAAAGTCGCTCGTCCAGTGAAAAGAATCATTTATGTCAAGATGCTCCGTGGCACTCATCAGTTGATCTAGTCCTGTTCAACGTTAAATTTCATGCTTGGTCGTGCAACAGCCATCAATGGTAAATTTCAAGCAGGATTGGCACTCATTTGCACTTTTGATGGAACTCAAGGAGGATCAGTATGGAGTACTACAAACCAATCGTCGTCTAGGTATCGGTAGTCCATGCTGTTCTGCAAGCAGCTCGAACGAGCCGGTTGCTTTTCTTATGGTGTTAGTAAACTTCCAAGTGCCTTGTAACATTTGCTCAGATGCTCTGTTTTGGTCCAACATCCCCCTCCCCATTTTATTTTTATTGCTTTCTCTTGCTTTATACCTTTGTCTATAGAAATCTTTGGTTGCATTTTTTTTAAATTAAAATAATTGAGAAAGGAAAGAAGGTGGTGTAGGCTGTGTAATGTTACCATAAACCCTAAGTTTGAGGCTTTTTGCAAGGTTTAGCCAAACATGCTTATAAACTATAATATGGGTTTTTCGGTTTTGACATGATTAGTCATGTCGTTAGGGGAAATAATTTGAAGGAAAATACTTAGTAATTAGTCACTATTCATTGCAGAAATCACAATTTACAAACGTAGCTGTTTGCATTAAGATGTGATTTGCATGCAAGGAGGAACAGTACTTTAACATAAGGAGCCAAACAGTGTTCTAACTTTAATCGGGGTTTCTCCGCCGACAAAGAAGAATCCACTGATTTGGAAATTTCACATTCAGATCAGGGCAATTTCACAGATAGGTCTTTATAAGGAAACAACGCAGGGGAAACATGCCACCAATTCTGCACCACCAAAGGCTTATCAGAGGAGTCGGATCCTCCATCTAAAAACGAGATCAAACAAATCTTAGAAAATGAAAACTATGATTTAACATAACAGAGGAGTAATTTGTGATCGAAAATTCGTCGGATGTGTTTCATTTCAAAGAAATCCATACAAGGTTTAATGAATCGCGGCTAATTTCCACTCGTAACTACGAATCAAACAAAAACTCGCCGAGATATGTTAACAGGACCGCGTTCAGACTGCACTCTCCTTTTTGAGCTTCGTTAGCTCCTGCCTGATGATTCCAGCCCTCTGTACAAACATGAAAACAAAACAACATTAAGAAAAACAAATTAACCAGTGAACGAACATCTGAGGGTTCAGTTGAATTCCGACCCTCTGTACAAACCCGATCAGGCAGTCATCTGATCGGGTTTTCTAAAACTTCAATTATTTACTTTGCATCAAAAGATTCATCCTTTTACTTTACGAGGGGTTTGAGCAACAACTACCATGCAATTGAAACTGAAGAAATAATTTAGCTCCCGGTAGAAATTGCACAGGCCAATCCCGGCAGACTTTCCAGATTTAAAAGCTAGCGATACCTAATTGGCAGTGTCTTAACATTAGGTGTGAAAAAGGGAAGGTGACAGCCGAAAGCCCTACCCTCTAACGGTTTTGTCAACTTCTCACACATTGAATGAAAAGCTTATGAACATACAAAACTAGAAATTACACAAATAAGAGGAACGAGGAAACTCAGTTTTTAGAAAAGAAAAATGTGAGATTAATAACACACCTTGATCTTTGCCAACATAAGCTTGAACCTATCAAAATCGTCAAGTGCAGCTCTTCTCTTCTGCACTATCAGCTTCCTGCCCCACGAGCTCTTCTCCCATTTGTTCTTTACGTCTGCCAACCACATTACGAGAAAACTCAATTCAGTTGGTAACAAGAAAATAAAATTAGATACATCTTAAATTCTCATCTTTCCATATTCATTCAAAAGTCAAAACTCACCAGCAGCCTCCATTGCAGCAATCAGAGTCTTCTTGTTCGGAACCCTTTTGATGTCGATTTTGATATCGGTGAGCGATAGCCTTTTGAAGTTCAATTGGGTCCTCAACATGTCAGGTGCATCAACCAGAGCCTGCAAAACAAACAGCAAGTCTGTCAATTCCTTGCCAAAATAATTAATACAGAATAATCTACTTATAAACTCAAAATCTGCTTATTTTCTTGTAAAATTTCATCAAAATTCTGCTTAATTTCATATAATATTTCACAAAATCTGATTTATTTCTTACAATATATTCATGAAACATCTTCTTAAACAAACAGATACCCAATATTTTACTCGGCGTTCTAATCGTAAAGCAGAAAGCTTTGAAGCAAAATGCATTGAGCAAAAATGGCATTTTGCGCAGATAAAAGCAAGAACATACCCTGTTTTGGTCGATGACATCGACGATAACGACGAGCTTGCTATAGTCTTTGCCGTAGTTGACGAGAGCAACTCGTCCAATCTCTTGAACGGCATTTTCTCAGACGATCGGACAAATCGGGGCAGAGGAGTCGGAGAAGATGAGTGAGAGGCAAGAGGGGATAGCTAGGGTTTGAGATGTGAAGAAATAGGGTTTTGTTGAAGCTGAGCGGGGATCCGCTGCGGTCGAGATTTTGGTGGGAATTTCTACATTCGTGAATTCTATTGGCTATAATATTAGTAGAATAGTTCTTTTTCATTTGTGCCCTTACATATTCCTCTCTTTACAATCAAGTCCTCTTTATCCTTTATTTTTTTATACAACTATATTAGAAATACTTTGGCTAAGACCATCTTCAAATGAAATGTCAAATTTTAAACACAAAATTTAAATTTTGACAGTTTATGTGGCATTTGACATCTTTTAAAGTTTTGTTCTCAAACCGATATGTTAAATTAAATTATTATTTTATAAAATAAATTATTAAACTAATTAAATTTTAATAAAGGACATTTAAAGTTTAAATTAGTAATCTGTTCACTTTCTTTGATTGAAAAGAAGAAAAAAATATGATAATTGCATCGGTCAACTCAACATTAATTATAATAAATGATTAAATTAATTAAAAATTAATTAAATATATTTAATAATTAATTAAAAAAACATTTGAAGCTGTTGTCAAATTTGACAGTAACCTCTTTTGCTGCCAATCTATATCATCGCCACATAGGATTTGGCACTTCAGTTGAAGAATATTAGGGTGGTCTTTTTTTACTGTTATAGCTTATGTGTACATTTTGGCATCTCCTTTGAAGATGCTCTAATTGTCACATCCCGGCCTGGGCCCCCACCACATCCCGGACACGACTCTGCCGTAGCACAATATTGTTCGCTTTGGGCCCCAACCACGCCTTCACGGTTTTGTTTCTGGGAACCCAGACGAGAACTTCCCAGTGGGTCACCTGTCATGAAAGTGCTCTCGCGCGCTACTCGCTGCTCACATGATCCACTCTCTTAAATGATGTGGGATCTCACACTAATCGCACAATAAACTAATCATATTTAGATATCAAACTGATTAAATAAGTCAAATATAGACCTCTCACCATAGAAGAATAAAGAGATATCAATATATTGTAGTACTGGTGGCAACGCTTCTTTATACTTAACCTTTAGTAACTAGTTAAAGAGAAAAATGATTGAAAACGGTTTTAGAGTTCTAAAAGTACTTAAAGTGCTTCCTGTATGCACTAATTGAATATAGACCATTTTATTTGTACTCTCGATTTTTTTTTCCGTTCCCTAATGTTTTAAAATGTACCAATTTTCTTTGGTTTGTCAAATTTATTAACATTTTTTATATACTTTAATACGTACTAGTTTGGCTTTGATTTCGAATTTTTTTTTAGATTGCTTAAATTTTTTATAAAACAATTAATCTGGGGTGTTAGGTGTTTGGTAAAATAAAATAAAATAAGTCAAAAAGCGGAAGCAGCTCAAATCATGTCACAACCCGTCCCATAAAGGGTTGTGAAACGACCATATTACTCTTGGTGTCGGTGGTAATGTATGTGTACGTTAGGTCCAAATTATTCATTTTCTAAATAGTTGGACCTATTTTGGACTCAAGACTTTGTTAAGTGGGTTATGTGGTAAGTTGGACCACACAAAACACACATACACACCCACACCGTATACCTTTCTCTCCTCCCTGCGAATTTTCTGCACTTTTCTGTACAAGTGTACGGAAGAAGCTTGAATCAACCTTTCCAGTCACAGATCGAGGATTCAAAGGTGAGTTTTGGAATCCTTGCAAGCTTGTGAGTTTATATATACAATTTTCAGGACCTGAGACCTTTGTTTTTACGAGAAACCGTAACCCCATATTTGGTGCACTGTTCATGCACACTTAAATGTGGGCTTTTCAGGGGATTTTAAGGACATATGAAGCTTTAGGACGTCCTTGCAAGGCTTGGAGAAGAAAAATGGAGTGAATTGGTTGTCGGAGGACTGAGATCGAAGCATTTCAAGTTTTGGCCGGATTATCGAGCTTTCTCCGGCAAGTTTCCGTGAATTTCAAGCCTTGAAATTGGTAAGGTTTTGTTCCTCTTGTTGTAAGCTTCAATTTAAGACCAGTTATATAAAATTTGGGTTAAAAACGAAGAAGATATGAGGAAATGAAAAATTACCCAGTTTCTGGCGATGGCGGCGGTCGTCGGAATCCGAAGGTAGGAGATGACGGAATATTCCGTCAACTTTGACGAAATATTCCTAACGGTGACTAACGGCGTCAGGTTAGTTTTAACAGAATATTCTCTTTTTGGACGAAATATTCTTGACGGCATTAGCTGACGCCGTCAGTGTGCTTGGCACGTGCCCCGCGCGTGGGCGGCACGTCTGGCCGTGCCTTGGCCGGCGCGTGGGTGGTCGGAAATTTTTTCTAAAAATATGGGGATGTTCCTGAAATTGTGTAGATCACTGTGGTATATTCATATACCCAAATTGAGCAATGTATGAGAAGTTATTACCTATTGTTGGTTATGTGCGTTAAATAACGTCTATTCGGTTATTTCGTATATAGGTGAGGCCTATTTAGAGGACGAGCGCCATCAGTCGAGGCTCGAGAGTTGTGATCCTTCGATATATCTATGAGTGGGCTTTTGTTTTCTGTATATACCTATATAAATGAGATTTTTCCCAGGAAATCAATTTAAGTGAAATGTGATATGAAATATGATATGATATGCCATGCAAAGTATATATCTATTTTATTCATACATTAGTAGCGGTATATAATGGTAATTGGTGTTGTGGACGCACAAGTAAGTATCAGGTGAGTTATAGAATGATTAATATGAAATGATGTTATGTGAGATGTGTTGAAAGCTCATAAACCTGCACCCCAGTGTTAGTGCTCCCGCCCAGGGCCAGGGCTCAGTCCTTCACGTGATGTTCACCTCTCGCACCACACGCTCACCTTGGATCCAAGTTAGGTGCTCAGTCCTGTCGAATAGACCACTATAGGTGGGTTCGACTTGTAGGTGACCCGCGATTAGCGCTCAGTCTTTACATGATCGTAGCACTATAGCGTAATTATTTACACCCAGTCTTGTCGGTGAGACCACGTGAGGTGGTTCCGACTCGTGTGCAGGATATATATAGTTATGTGATGATGAGATTGATTATGAGCTATAGTTCAACCGAGCTGATTACTCGGTGAACATGTTATTATCTATGATGAGATTTCACCTGATATAGTTATGTGATTTGATGAGATATATTTGGCATGGCATATACCTTGCATATCACTACTTCTGAGCATGGTTTTGAGATAAGTATATACGTATTATATATTTCTGGGAAATTATACAGGTTTTACGGCAAGGGGTTAGAACCTTTGAAAAGAGAAAAGGTTTTGAAAAGATTTGTTTTTGCCCACTCACGCGTTTTGTTTTTCGCCCCTCAAGGTTCTAGGTAGCAGTGCTTTGGTGGCCACGAGGGATCCAACAGAGTTCTGACAAAATTCACAAAAGTAGGATTCACCCTCGGATGTTTTATCTTAGTAATTGTCCTTGACTGCAACTAGAAGTTTTTATTGCTCTAAATGTGTATTTATACACTTAGACTCGTACTAGCATCTTTTCTTAGCTAGTATTGCTAGTGATTCGATTTTTAGTTCTTCGTATTTCTATTTATTTTCTTAGCTCCCGCACTGTGCTTATGATTACGTCACTCTCACGTGATGGCCAGCACGCCCTCTTTGGGACGGAGTGTGTCAAATCAACTTTCAAAAACTAACTTCTTTTTTTTTTCAAACACTAGTGAATAATACCATTTAATAAAAAAATTAAATACCAAATAATACCCTTGCACTCTAGGGGAAAAAAGACAGCCACCTTCAATTTCCTGAAGAATCAATGGGTTACAAAAAGGAAATAACATCACATCCAACACCATTTAGTTTTAGTCATTTATTTTATTCAAACACAATAATTTTACATGAAAATTTATCAAATACTTGGAAACTTACTTTTTTTTCGGCGCTACAAGCACTTTTAAACTAGAAAATTTATTAAATACTTAACTGCTTTATTTTATAGTTATATATTTTCGCAACACAACAAAAACTTTTTTATTTTTTAAAACACCACCAAACTAGTCCTAACTAGTTTAAGAGAAAGATTTAAGGCTTTGTAAATTTTATAACCATTTCATATGTACCTTTGATTTTCAATTTAGTTTTGATCCTCTACGTTTGACAAACTCGAATTGTAACACTATGTTTGGATGAAAGAAATAAACTTGAAATTTGGATAAAAATCAGAATTTATAAATTGACATGCACAAATCCTCTTGTTTGGATTTATAACATAGAAATTTAGAATTTCCGCGTGGAAAAAAAAAACTTGAAATTTGGGGCCTCTAATTTCCAAGTTTAAATTCCATGTAAATATGTATCATTTCCCAATTTCTATGATTAAGAGTTTAAAATTAACAAATTCTGTTTTCAATTCCATTGTTCTTTTAGGTTAGTCAAACAACAAAATTCATAAATCTAGAAAATAAAATCCCGTCATTTTAAAATTCCTTAGTAACCTTAAATTTCTTCATCCAAACATAATGTTAAATTTGTCACATTTTCTGATAGTTTTCCCCACCTAAATAAACAAAACAACGTTAAATTTGACCCAAAAATTGACATAAAGCAAAAGTGGTACGCTTCAAAAGAATAGAAGGTTCCCTTTACCGTTGAAAAAAAAAATGGATGCAAAACTTTCCTTTCCTATAATATTCCTGCGCCTTCTTCGCGCTCCCATCTCTCGTTCTCTCCAATCTGTGTGAATTTTTTTTACCATCTTGAAGAAAAGCTCAAACGGGTGGCAGCGTTTACAATTCTAATTTGAATTTCTAAGACTCCAGTTAGTGAAGGTATTAGAAATCTACATTTTTTTTGGATGTTTTGAATGCATTTGATGTGTAGAATGAATATGAAGATGATTTGTGGATCTGGGTTTCTCTTGTTTCTGGGATTTTGTCATAAAGTTTTAATCTTGAGATGCTTAAATGTTTAAAGTATTGTTTTTTATTCATCACGAACGAATTATGAATCATTGAAGGGCAAGGGGGATTTTGGGTTTATCATAGATTGGTTTGAGATATTGAAATGTGAAAACTTCCCATTGGAGATAAGATTATGTAAAATGATATAATGTTGGGGAAGTTTGGGTATGTGACAATGATGTTTTGTGAGATGATCCCATATGTTTGTTTCGTTTCGTTTTCAAGTATATGTGAGCTTCTTAGTGTTTATGTTGAAGTGATACTGACGCTGTACTTGAATTTAGGTGCCCGGACAAAGAAAAGGCGAAAGCTATTGAATTGGTTGTATCTTGGATGCTTGGTTGCGAGGGAAAATGGCGTTGTTTTTTATGAAGAAAGCTTCAACAGCTGAGTTGGATGCTTTCTATCCTATTAAACCAGAATGCCAAGTTGACATCCCGAAGACGCGCTTTAGGCTCAGGGTATGCCCTTTTCACTTCCTTCTGTTGCTAATATATCTTTTAGCTCTGTCTAACAGAAATGAGTTCAACCACCTTATGGAACAGTTTAATTATTGCTGCTAAGATAATTTCTAGTGTTTTTCCATTGAAAAGATATGGTTATGCACCACCAATGCTCAATCGCAAGATTCACAACATGATTACTTTCTTGTACTTGTGATAAACACGTGTGATTTATGCTTATAAGTATCACCTTTTGCAGGCGGGGAAAACTCTTAGTGAAAGAAGATGGCATGCTGCCTTCTCTGAAGATGGTCATTTGGATATAGCTAAAGTGCTTAGACGAATCCAACGAGGGGTAACCATCCGTTCATTTGTAACTTCTTTTTGAGTTAGGATCTATTGTTGGAGGTGGGGGATTGTTTTATGTTTCTATGTGTGTTTCGTCACTTGTGATATTGAGTTGTGTCCCCAACAAAAGAAAAAAAAGTAGACATTAAATTCTGCATGTAGGATATAGCAAACACATCATATATAATTTTTAGCCTTTGCTGGTGTTAGATACACCTTATAATGTTGCTCCTTTGGTGCACTCAAATTCAAATTGTATGTGTAAGATATATAGTATGTGTCTTCTTACTTCATTTGTTATGCTAGGGTGTCCATCCTGCAATCAAAGGTGTAGTTTGGGAGTTCTTGTTAGGTTGCTTTGATCCAAATAGCACCTTCAATGAACGAAATCAGCTCAGGCAGCGCCGGAGGTAATACATTTTTGTTTTTTGCAATCTAATATGTAGAAGATGGCTCTCAATTTGAACATAACCTCATGATGCTGGATCCATGGAAAGATCCTGGTTCTTTAAGTTTTGAATTGCTCTAGAGTAATATATTTTGGGAGCATGGATGGTTACGAGATGTGGTTTTACGGTTTTTTTTCTTTGCTTGGTTTTGGGTGTTAGACCTAAGTCTGTACTGTAGTTTTTTGGTAGATAAAGAGGGGTGCAGGTGCAATGTGAGGTTAGTGAGGCTTGGAAGGGGTAAAGATTTTATTTCTAGTCTGGCATCACTAGGTGGTTTTTCATATTCTAGTTTCCCCTTACATTATTTCCCTTATCAAAAAAGTCCCATTGGCATGCTGTCCAACGACTCCATCGTACATTATTTTAATTTAATATGGTGACTTCATGTATAACATACAATTTTAGGGAGCAGTATAACAGATTGAAAGCTGAATGCCAGAAGATGGTTCCAGTTATTGGCAGTGGAAAATTTATTACAACACCAATCATCACGGACAATGGCCAACCAACAGAAGAATCAGAAAATGGCAATATGACAGGGGCTGCAAACCATGCTTCTTCAGAAAAGAAAGTGATTCAGTGGAAGCTTTTCTTGCATCAAATTGGTACATATCTGCTGCATGTGTTGCAAACTACATAATTTGGATAAGTTGTGAACCATACACATTTGAGTATCTTATGCTTATTTTACCAAGTGTTTACTTTTAGATTTTTTCTTTTTCAATACTTTAAGTTCTGAACCTTTATCTATTTTGGTATCTCATGGTTATTTTAACTTATGTTAACCATTAGAAGTGGTTACTCAACTGGGGGGTTTGGCTTGTAGGTTTGGATGTTGTTCGCACGGATCGATCACTTGTCTTTTATGAAAGTCAAGCTAATCAGGCAAAACTTTGGGACATTCTTTCAATTTATGCTTGGGTGGACAATGATATTGGTTATGTTCAAGGTGAATGTCTCCGAGTCTCAAGTGATATTGTATCGAAGTTGAACAGTATTAAGTGACATTTTATAATGGGCACTTTTGAGCAGGAATGAATGATATATGCTCGCCAATGGTAATTCTTATTGAAAATGAAGCAGATGCATATTGGTGTTTCGAACGTGCTATGCGAAGGCTGGTATGTTTTACTTCTTACCTTGATGGTACTATTATTGGTTGCTTGTTTTGATAGAGCAGTGTTAACTGCCACTTTTTGCTGTCCATTATCCATGAACTTGTTATGAGTGATTCCAAACAGGTAGGATAGTGTGACCAGTTTAAACTGGGATCTAGTATTTGACTAGAGCAATTTCAGTTGTCTTATTCTTTCTGTAGTCTGAGTCCTGACTACTCAAATTGATCATGTAGACTAGAATGGACAGTTGAGAAAGGTGTACCGAGAATGGATGTGAGGGTGTTAAGAATTAAGATGGATGATTGGCAGACCTAGAAGGTCTATAAAACATTGTAAATGGATTCCTAAAATATAATTAGCGGAAGTTCTCTAGCCAGCAGATACATGAATGTTGGCTGTGCTGAATCTGTCGGGCGCTGCACTAGTAAATAAAGGCAAGGCATCAAAAGTCAGATACAAGTTACAAGTAGGCAAGTTTCAATGGTTTAATCAACTCTTAAACTTATAGTCAAGTTAAATGTGGCATACTTAACCATAAATTATACTGGAAAAGGAGTTCTAACTTTGTTCTGCTGAACTGGATCGGATTCCAACATCTACTAAAGATTCATCTGGTTTCATCGACGGTTCCCTTCTGATAGAGATCATGCATGACAAGAAACTAAGAAGTGTTAAGTTGTCTTTTGGGGGCCTTGAGGCTGATTATTTGTCTTGTTCATTTTTATTATTTACCGATGAAAAATTTTCTTTAAATGATTTGTGCTTGTGATATGCTTCTGTTAGGGTATAATTCAGATTCCTGCTTTTGTTTTGAAAACAGCGAGAAAATTTTAGGTGCAGTGCGAGTTCGATAGGGGTGCAATCTCAGCTGGGTACACTCTCCCAAGTAATCAAAACTATTGATCCTAAACTTCATCAGCACCTTGGTAATACTTCCTCTGTGCATGTCGACTAACACAGGTCCTTCATACTTAGCTAAAACTCCATTTCCATCTAATTGACAGAGGATCTAGATGGCGGGCAGTATTTATTTGCTTTTCGCATGCTAATGGTCCTGTTCCGAAGAGAGTTTTCCTTTGTGGATGCACTGTATCTTTGGGAGGTGAGTATGAAAACTGTACTTTTGCCATACTGGATTTTTTTTTATTAATAAATAGATACTTCCAGGATGATGGATGAGATATAGTTTGAGTTCATGTTGTCAATTTCTGATGTGAATTCGAACTTTAGGTCCTGTGGATCTCAATGTAATTAATCTATTGGGGGTATTTTTTTTTTCCTTGCTTTCCTTCATAAGCTTGTTTTAAGACAGTAATATAGATTGGTTTCAGCTGATGTGGGCCATGGAATACAACCCAAACATTTTCTCATCATATGAAGGTCCGAGTGGGGGTGCTACACCACCAAATGTAAATGACAAAGAACTAAAGCAATATGGCAAGTTCGAGAGAAACATTGTAAAGACGGGATACACAGAACAACATGGTGCACTGTCCGTCTTTCTTGTTGCAAGTGTTCTTGAGACCAAAAATAAGCAACTTTTAAAGGAGGCTAAGGGTCTAGATGATGTTGTCTCGGTCTCTCTCTCTCTCTCTCTCTCTCTCATGTTCCAATGCACATTCATGTTACTTTTTTTGTTCACTGTTAACTAATCTCGTACTGGTCTCCAGGTCTTAGGTGGCATAACCGGAAATCTGGATGCTAGAAAGGCATGTAATGAGGCATTGAGAATTCATAAAAAGTACCTGAAGGTATGTGTTCATCTAAAGCAAAGCATAACCAGGGCACTTTGTTTTATTTGGGGATTGTGAGATTTTCGAAAGCTTGATTATAACTCCTCTTCTCCAGATAAAGAAAACACAAAAATAAATTCCAGATAAATGCTTCTTCGAAAAGATTTCTAGAGAAGAGTGAGCATGGTAGAGGAGGCTCTTTCCTTGATTTAAAACGGAAGGATTTCTTCGCCTTTTGCTCTTGCAGACTGTGAAGTCATAGATGTTTTCCTGGGGTATCAACTTTGTTTATCTAAATTTTGCACCCAAGCGATGGCGAGTTGGTGACACGGGCAAACAGCTACAATTTTTTGGTCACTTTTTTCGTTATGTTTTCTTTGTAGCTAGCCCTCTCTTTCTCTCTCTCTCTCTAAAAACTGAGCATGGTGTCATATTTTGTAAAGTCATAGTTACTAGGGTTCATAGACTATAAGATTTTGAATGAAACGTTTCTGTGAGCTGCCATTGTCTGGTTACTTTGGTATGAGCCTTCATTTTTGAGATTCATCTCAGATGTGGTATTGTGTTGCATTGCATTGTATTCTTCGCAATTATCGACCAACACGAAATTTGTCTTGGCCGTGATTTTATTTCGAAAACGATTGCGAAGCGAATTTTCAAGCACCGATGTCGATGGGAGGCATACCTGCCGGTGGTGTCTCACCATCTTCACAGCATCTTGCACACTGGCCTTGTCTGAACTACATTTTTTTTTGTCAGATGATAGATTTTGTTAGATTAGAAGTTAGCTTGACCACCGACGGAGTTTGAGCCCACGTCGCCATGCAAGGGTTCAACTCTTTTCACCACTGTGATAAATGGCCACTTGTCCGAACTACATTTCATGAGCAACATTTTTGGCCGGCATCGGGGCACCCTGCATCCAAATAAATAATATTTAACCGATTTAATTAGAATAAAAAAATGTTGAACAATTGCGAGATGTTATTAGATTCTAGCGGTGCATAATGACCTTTTTATGGACTGCTAAGCACAGATTTTTACCATTTTTTAAATACAAAACGAATTAAAATAAGCAAGTGATTTACGTTCAATTAACCATTGAACATGTCTGTTGAAAATATGGCAACATAATATGTCAGACTGTCAGGTAAAACAACTTATTAATCAATGACCAACCATTTCACAAGAAGGAAAAAAAACCCATTTAAATCCTACGTCCGATATTCCTTCAGATCCTCTCCAATATCGCTTGTATAAAAAATTAGGTAGTTATATCTTAGTAGCATGAGAGCATGTCCATGCAGAAGCAACATACAAACTAGTATCCTTCCACCCAAGCCTAATAGTGCCATCTCCTTGCACAAGGCTATACCCGTGTGTAGGAGGAAACATATTTAATATCAACTGTGCTTGTGCCATTGAATTCCCACTCATCCCTACTTGCATGAACTCACTTCTGGCCCCAAGCTCACTCCTCCACTGCCGGAACTTGTCTTCACCGCTTCTCGCCGGTCCTCCAATCGCCAATATGTTGTTGATTTCGCTATAAAACAGGCAGTGCTCCACCTTGTGCCGGTTAGGGTTGTCACTAGGCAAGTATGATTCTAGTGAATCGAACATCGTCGAGTAGTAATGTAACGACCCAACAAAACGGTCCAAAAATGAGCCACTATGTGACATGTCTTGCTCTACTAGCGTGATAATCCTTGGTGCTAATTCTTCAATGAATCTCATCGCTTTCCAATCGGGGCCAGTTGCATCGTACAGCGAGTGTTGCAGCCAGTGCACGGCGAGGGTCTCCCCTTGCCGTACTTGGACCATGGAAGCATCTACATCACCAACTTTCCTGACAATTGGATGAAATTCGAATGACAGTCCGAGTCTCCTTGCAAAACTTGAGAGTTGCTTTCCGGTCTCCAGCAGGATTTCAGATGATGTGCCCATGCCGGTCATTCTCACATGTGGAGGACCCTCCATGCGTGTGGCGAGAATGTGAAACAAGGCTGGCCATTGCAAACCCTGCACACAATATACATCGAAGTTAGTTAAAACCATATAACATGAGAGAAATAACTCATTCATACAAAATCACAATTTGACGTATATGCAAAAATAACTCATTAAATATATAAAAATAAAATATTATAAGCACAATAAACTGTGATTGGTAGGACTGTAGGAATGTCTAATTCTAATGGAATGAGGCAAGTATTATCCGTAAGGTACTATCGAAATTTCGAACCATATATACCTGCAGGATGTCGAGGTCAAGAATGTGAACCCTATCGTGGTGGTGAAAGGCCTCGAGGATGGCTTGGTTGGAAGTGAAGTGGGCAAATTTGATGAAAGGGGAGATGGTGTTGAAGACTTGAAAAGCACCATGAACGCTTTTGTAGTTGACCAATGGAGAGGAAATGCCTAACCATGAGTTGATAACCCTACTAGCCATGGCCTTGGCGAAATAGGCCACCACGCGCTCAGCGCATGATGGCCCGTACGGAGAGGCCATTTGGGTTAGCTCGAGGAGCATCTGATGGGCCTCGGGGAGGTTGTCAACGGAGATGGCAACTGCGCATTCGAAGAGAAGGGTGATTAGGGTTAAGCCATGCTCATCGAGCTTGCTCATATCATTCCCTCCTCTTGCTCTTACGTTATTATTATCTGCAAGGAGTTGAAGCTCATTGCCCCGCTGGAGCTCATGAAGCTCATGCTCACCATAGCTTCTCCGTGGGACTTTCCTCGGACTATTTAAGTCGGTGGAAAGTGATGACGGGACAAAATAGTCCTCAGACGTCTGTAACGTGTCATTGGCGGCGGTGTTGGCGGCTGTGGCGGGTTCAGGCAAGTCGTCGATGAGCTGTTTCGTGATGTGCTCCACCCACAGAGATAGTTCACTCCTCTCCAAGTTTATAAACCGGTTCTCGACGGGCTTGGGATCGGAGTTGGGATTATTTTGGAAGCCATTGACATTAGGGTTGGGGTCATTAATCCAAGGTTGGTGGGATTGGATTATATTCACAGTCCCATCAGCCATTTGAAATTCTGGTTTCATTAAGATTGGTAGGGAAAGAAAACGATGAAGGGGAGTGTTAATGAAGAGATGGAGTTCGTTTTTAAAGGGGGTGGCCGCATGACAGAGCAGAATTTTGGCAGTTGTTTGGTATGGAAGGGATGGCCGGCATATCCAAGACATACAGAAAAGGTTAACATGGAACAAGCCAAGAACCCCCCACGTCATTTAGGTAGTGATTTTCTTCTATATTATTTGCCAGAATATTAGTTTTCTAAGTCTTACACCAGACACGCACCTGAAGCACTACCGAAGTGTTACACCGTAGTGTAATTTACCAGCATCATGAATCAAACTCAGAACGTGCCATGCAGAATACTACAAAAACTACTTTAAGAATATATAAAAACTAATGAAAACTATTTAATAGAGATTTGGTTGTTTGATTTCTAAACTTTCTCTTTATTTGAGTAATATTCTAATTTATTTAAATTACGAGAATGAAAATTTAAACTTGAGTGCAGGGAAGGAGAGCAATGTTCTAGGGCGCCCTGCAAATACATTTGATGGCATATGATTTCTTGGTAGTACTATTAATGATTTTTATTTTTTTACTAATTAGTGGTGTAGGAGAAATTAAAACTTCAAGACCACTTCTAACAATAAAAAGAGAGTTAATACCAGACCAAGAACAGCTAGTTAGTACTTAGCTTTAGTATAAACTACTAGAATATCACTCTTACAATACTATATTAAAGCCTAATTATTTTGAAAACCATCCATCAATGTTTTTCCTTTGTTTACAAGTTAAATGATTTGGAAAATATTTAATATGTAATTATATTAAGGATATTTTAGTTTAATAATCCGAATCCGATCCAAAATTCTGAAACTTGCGTAACTCATGTATTTCTTGACTTTAGATATGTAATACAATGTACTCAAATGGATAGCTATTTTTTCAATTACAACTCGCTTAAATATATTACAGACAAAAAATGAGAATTTGAGAATTAGAGAGCCATGGAGATGACATAATTCTTTATCTTGGTATAGATGAAGTCATACAACTCTCATAATTTTAAAATTTTGAACTATTCCAATAGGATACCGAATTCGGCATGAGTTTATGAAATTCCAATTTCAAAATTGGAAATGACATGCATTTATGAAAATCATACCTAAACCATCCCCCAAAAAAATAAAATAATAATAATCATACCTAAACCTAACACACTCCTTGTTCATTACCTCTCGAAAGTTATATATATGTTGTGAATTATATGAAGAAAAAAAACATTGCTTAAGTATTTGGAATACATTTAAGATGTGATTATATGGAGATGAAATTACAATCAAGAAGATGAGAAAAGAAACAACTTCAACAGCCAATTTCCGTCAGAAGAGAATGTTCTATAAAAATAATTATTTATTTCTATTTTCAGGGTACTTCATCTCAATTTTTTTCAAGGGACGTACTAAACACATCAGGCAGTTGTTAATGATCGATGGCTGCTCTGAATAAACTAAGATTCTTAATTTCTTTTTTTAATTTTAATTGTTTTAAAATAATCTATCAAATAATTGAATTGTCTCAACTGCAGGTCCTGAGGTTTTAGATGTATGTTTCAAAATTTGTTTCTTATATACAGAGCATTGGCCCACATGATAACATTTTTGGCGACAGACCTAAATTAAATTATTCCCAAAATTTAGTTTGAATGGGTCAATATACGGATCGAGTTTATTTTCTTTTCTGGATTGGATTAAGGGCTAATTTGGAATTGTTGTGTTTTTTTTCTTTAAAATGGTTTCTATTGTGTTACGAGGACAAACAACTACTAAAAAAAACTTTGAATGGAAAGTCCAGACACACCCCTGACCCTGATGTCTAGTAAACACTGAAACCAAAGTGTGCTAACCATCATCCAGATATGGATGACGAAGTGATAATATGCCTGAAAACGAAACTAGAATTATCAACTAACAAAATCTACTGAAAATTCGGCAAAACTTCCTCAAGAATCAGAAGCCATCAAACTTGTCAAGATCCAGGGTCCAAGTCCTAGTCAACCACTTTGGATCTATCCTAGCTAGATCTATTTTCTTTGTTTTTGCAGAATCAAACTAAGGAGTTAGTTGAGCAATTGTAATATTGATGAAAGATAAATGTTTAAGTTTCCCTTATGTGGTAAACTTAAGTCTTTTACATATTCAAAATTGGACTCCTGTCACCATTTTTTATGTTACAACTTACAACCAACATAAAATATTAAAAAAAAAAGTTATACCAGAGCTAGTTTTCTATTTTTTTTGAAAGTTTTATGTATGCTATAGGGCAATTAGGTCATCACAGAAATTTGAGTTTATCGTGCTATTTAGAAAGGAGTAGGATTCTCTCCCCTCTTATTCTCATCCCTTTCCCTCCCCTCCTTTCACATATTGTTTTTTGTATTCTTCTGGCTATTAAAAAATTAACACAAAACGTTGACGTAGCTTAACTATAACCGTTCAAATAGGAGGGGAGGGAGATTAGGAGGGGAAAAAATCCTACTCCCTTTAGAAAAAGGATATGATATCCACACACCATTTTTTATTTTTCACACACCATCTTAATTTTCGATCATTGGATCAAACGAATTGCAAATAAATCAAATGACAAAAATCAATAAAAAAATATGTAAAAAGTAAAAAAAAAAATGTGTAAATGTCACATCCCTTTGAAAAATTGTAGTTGGTTGCACTCCATTCCACTTGAGCAGGAAAATCAAAAGGTATTTGTGTGCCATTTTCTGTCTAGTCAATGATTTAATGTAAAATGGTTTTTAAATGTTTAATTGATTTAATTAATTAATACAGAAATGGTTGCTAAGTGATGGTGACTGTATAGTCTATATTGTCGCCATATGGCAATCTTAGCGCAAACGCGGACCCACCAAGAGGAATAATAATAATAATATACCTAATTGGAGATTATTTTTCAAATGGATGTGCTATCCACACATTTCATTTTACTTATCACACACCCCTTGATAATTTATGTCTGTTGATCTTCTTCATTTCATTCTATCCGACTGCCGAAAATTAAAAAGATGTATGAGAAGTAAAATAAGGTGTGGATATCACGCCTCATTTTCAAATTATGCCCTAATTTCATTTGTCCTTAAATGAGATTCCCATTTTACGTGCATTGCATTCTATGAATCAGGATCCTCTCCTGAGCATATGGTCAAGATCCTCCCGATCAGGTCCATCGGACCGATCAATTTTTATCCAACGATTACAAACAGGGGGCCCCTCTAAAAGTTATAATAATTATAACCGTTGAATAAAAGTTGAACGGTCCGATGGGCCTGATCAGGAGGATCCTAACCATATGCTTAGGAGAGGATCCTGATTCGCATTCTACCAAATCTTCATGTGCTTACAAAACTCAAACTCAAGATTATCTCCTTCAGTGAGAGCCCTTCTTTCCTTTTGTGAGAGTTTCCTCCCTTCCTTTTGGTGAGGGTCTTCATCTTGCCCACCTTCTCAGGCGCCGACTCTGGCTTTGGTTGGAGTCAGTTGCCACTATTCTCTTCCTCCTCCCGTTTTCTCCTCTTCTCCCTTTATCTGCCTTGTCCTCTTTCTTCTGTTCTTCTTCTTCTTCTTTTCTTTTTGCTTCTCCCGATACTTCTTCCTTTTTTCCCCTAATCTCATTTCTGATCTAGCCATTTCTTCCTACCCCCAGCGGCGTTCCTTCTTGCTCCTCACTCCAATTTGCAGCCGCTTCCAAACCGCAACTTGTTGCAGTACTTCGAGATGGTGTGTAGAGTTCCAGTGTTCCCACCTGCTCGGGTGTCCACCACCTTCTCACTATCTCTGCCTTTTCCGGCAGTATTGTTTGTGGGTTGCCACGAACTTCATCCTGATAGTTGACTTCTTCCGATCACTTGCTGGCTATCCTTTCTTTGTGGCTGTGCTTGGGATGTTAATCTATGTGCGATGCTGCAATTGATCTGGCGATGCTTGGCTGTGGACGAGGACTTGGTCGGATCGAGAACGGCGGGTGAAAGTAGTAGAATTGTCTGGTGTCTGTAACCTCTTTTGTGTGTTTTGGGCTTCAATTACCGGTTGGCCCTTTGTAGTTTGTCTTTTTCGGCCCATGTTTTGCTTGTTTATGTGTGATGTTTGGGCCTTAGGTTTCCTTTTGTGTATTTTTTAGTTGTAATAAATGTGAAGCCTTTTTCCAAAAAAAAAAAAAAAAAAAAATCTTCCTGCGCTTTACGTTTTCAACTCAAAGATAAACAAAAAAAAATATTTAAAAGAAATGAAATTTATATATATGGTTCACTCACTTTCGATTCTGACTGAGAAAGAGAATATGTTTGATCGATTTCATAAGTAACTGTTATTCATCTGGCTTGGCTCGGGTTGATGCAACCCTACTTTATGTTGATTGAATTATTCTTGCTTGTTCTTCATTTTCGACTTTTTGGTATCCTTTTTTCCTACGCATAAATAAATGCAGGCATAAGATTCCTCAGGGTAGTTGAAGGGTAGCGCAATTCCTTAAGCAATGGACTATATATATAGTACACAACGAAGTCACACGTCTTTTATATTTTGTTCACTCGAGCATGATGTGAAATTGTGTAAGCATGAGGGAAGTTGGCGTCATTCTTCGCAATGAATTTGTTGGGAAAGATACGCACATAGAAAACCGGCTACAATCTTACCGGGTGAGTAAATCCCAGTTCATTGCTTCTACTTATGGTTAAAAGTTCGTAACTATTTCTCTTGGTGTATTTTCCCATTTAATCAATTGATTTATAAAACCAAAAAATAGGAACAAAATACAAAGGAAAAGACAGAGATCAAACTTAATAACCGTATGGTATGACAGTACCCATTTCACCATGCCAAACGAGATTATAAAATTTTATGAATGATAGTTGTTGATAATAAAAACCACGCGTATACAGTGAACAAATCATATTGCTATCGTTAATTAATAAAGTGAATAGCACGTGTATACATCGAACAAATTCGTACGTTTTTTTTGTAAGAAGAAAGAAGAAAATTACACTTTAGTGGTAAAATGAGTTTGGGTAATATTTACGCTTCAGTTGTACTTTCATCTTTCAAGACAGAGAAACTTAGAGTACGCTTTGTCAAAGAAAGAGGCTAAATTAGAATTAGTGGCTTCAAAGTTCACTACCTTTCTTCAGGCCTCAAGAGCCCCTTGAGTTTTCGTTCGAAACCCTGAAGCTCCAGCCGGTATAGCCATGAAAAAAAATACAGGCGCAGAAGGCAGCGTCGAGAATTGTATCCTTTGTCACTTGAAAGCCGAAATGCAAATGGGAACAAGCTCCTAGTCCGTCTGATGGATTGGCGAGGTCAGGAAGAGTCCTCCCGGTTTTGAGATGCTTCTAATTGGGGAGGCAAGAGGTTCAAAAAGCTCCCTTGCACATGTTGACTACCACTATCGGATGTCTCTGATGTCTCCGACGTCTCTGACTCTTCATCTGCATCAAGTGGACACAAAAAGGTAAGAAATGTAAAGACATTTGCAAAGACATTTGCCCGATCCTAGTTTAAATGCTGCGCAGCAATATATGTTAGAAGACAGATACGATATGAATGATGTACGTACCAAAAAGTGTTTTTACAGATGGTCTTTTCGATTTGGTGCTTTTCTTCTTCAACGAGGCTACATAGAAAGAAGGCACCCAAGTTTACAAAAAACAGAAAATTGCCATACTAAAGAGCACTCAAAATAATTGGAAACCAGCCAGTCAGTAGATGCTTCGTTTGTTTACCAGTTTGACCACTTAACATTTTGCGGGTTTACCCGTACATTGCATGAACCATCAAAATCCATGCACACATGTATGTATAAAAACTTTTAAATGATACCAATATATAACAAATGATAAGTTCTCCTGCAAGTTCATGGAAGATAGAGATATACCCATCCCAGGCACTTGATAATCGTTAACAATTTCGAAGTTCTTATACGTATAGCCAACAAAATTAATGTCCTTGGAGGAGAGCATCTGCAAAATGGAGAGAGAAAAATATAAGGGGAAAATTTGGAATGAATTAGGGGTGGGGTGGGGGTAGCTTGTAGGGCAAGTTAAATAACAAACAATGGTGACAAATTCTATATACAAATTAGTGACAATAGCTAAGTATGAACAAAACTCGTAAGCTTACCTTTCTCCAGGGACCAGTTTTGGTTGAACTCTGAGTTTGATTGTCAGCCTGCATACCAAAAATCAGTATTCAACAAATTATGAGCATCATGATATGCTCACCCAAAATAGCCTCACAAAATCCACAAAAAACTGAGGACCATCTATACCTCATCGAACTTTTCAAAATTTTGAGTATCCAAATCATCATTGACCTCAGGAATAAATGCAGCATCCATTTGGTAAAGCTTTTCCCATTCAGTCCCATCGAACCAAGGATGAACCTGAAATAGGAATCAGCAGCAAGGTAATTCCCATTATATGCAACGAGTTCATGAGCAAATAAAAAATACTTAGAACAGGACACACCATACAACACCTTTATTTCATCTGCGCCATTTGTTCCCAACCTCTGGTCGACATTACACAAGAGTTTACTAATAAGATCTTTCGCTTCTGGAGACAGCCTTGCTTCTTCTGGAAATTTCAAATGCGTTTTCCAGTTTACAATCTACAAGAGAGGAGCAAGACAGCAAACATTATCAGGCAAACAGGTGAGAATAAATGGTGACATGAGACGTAACAAGCTATACACATAAAAGCCCAAGGGAATTATGCTTGAGGCTTTTTAAAAGAGAACTTAAAATAAAACTTTCAATATTTCTAAACTTTACCTTCCTGCATGTTGACATTGGATCATCAGAATAGAAGGGTGGGTAACCCACAAGCATTTCATACATAATAGCACCAAGTGACCACCTGTGTATCAACAAAAATCACAACTCGGTCAATCCAGGCATCAAAAAAACAAAGTGGCTCTTCAGTTTAAGGTCCATAAAGGTGATATGGTACAGCAATTTCAAAATGATCCCATTACAATATGAAAGGCAGTAAAAATAGTTATTGTTATGCCACATGATTCTCCAATTGCTTGTTGATTAACGGAAATTGAGTCTACAGTTATGAGATCACAATTAATATTTAAAACATGAATTCATTCATCAGTGTTAAAAGTTCAAACACCCTTTTGCTGAAAAGCATAATACTCACCAATCACATTCCATCCCATAACCTTTTTTCAACAGAACTTCTGGAGCAATATAGTCAGGTGTACCAACAGTGGAATAAGCCTGCAATGGGCATATATCAACAGTTAAATGAACAATAACGTTGCAACATCCTACCAAAACATCATGAATGACAATGTTGTACGTCCAAAAATAAACAGTTCCTCTTTTATCTACAACATAACTTACAAGCATTCTTCTATTCTTCTGCCAATGTTGCAGTTGCTCTTGTTGTGTTCGTTTTGGAGCTGCAGGACGTTCATCATTCTGTGCAGCACCATTAGCATTGGGTGCTACTGAAAAGTCTTCTCTGATTGTACTGCAGTCTAAAGGTTTACACAACCCAAAATCTGACAGTCTCAAGTGTCCATATCTATCGAGTAGCAAATTGTCAGGCTTAATATCCCTGTAATATGCAAAACAGACTAGGTTAACCTCTAATTCGCAGTCCAATAAAATTATATTACTTAAATCTATTTCAAAAAATCAGGGTAAATCGTGAATTTGTACCACAAACCTATGAATGTAATTGTGTTTATGGATAGACTCAATAGCCAAAACAGTTTCGGCGACATAAAATCTAGCTTCCTCTTCGGTCAGAATATCCTTTCTCATGAGCAATGTCATCATATCTCCTCCAGGTAAGTATTCCATTATAAGATAAAGATAGTCATCATCTTGAAACGAACAGTACAGCTTGACAATGCAATTGCTGTCCACCTCAGCAAGTAAGTTCCTTTCAGCTTTGACATGCTCTACCTAAAAATAATATAAAGCAACTGGCATTAAATACAGTTGAATTACCTCAGTAATTCAACTGGCAGGACACTAAACTGATTACCTGGCCTCTACGAAGCATCTCTGACTTCTTAAGCTTTTTCATGGCATATACAGAACCAGACGTCTTTTCCCTGCATACACGAACCTGCACCATGAAGCAACATTGGTCAAAAACTTATATCAATCCCATGAGACAAGATCTCTGCACTGTGCCAGCTGGGAGGCTGAAACTGAACTTTTTGTTTCGTTAAAAAACTCTCCTTTATGTAACATTTTTCTTTGAGTAGCCCAATCATGTCATTTAGTCACCAACCTCCGCGTTCTCCATATAGATACTAAAGAAGACAATATAAGTACAAGATCTTTTCAGAGAATTTATACCTCACCAAATGCGCCCTTGCCGATCATAGTCAACAGCTCGAAATCATCAACACCCATTTTATGCCTCTGAAGTCGCATGTATTCGGTTTCTTTCTTCTCAAGAAACTTGAGAAGGTTGTTTTGATCTTCCTCAGAGACGTCGGCATCAGCCAACTTTTTCTCTAACATGTTTCGTCTGCCATAAAGAAGCATAATTACTAATTCAAAATCGAAAAAACCCACAAAAACTGGGTTAAACTTCTCTGCCTATATCAGTCAATCCAACAAGAAATCATCACAAAGCTGCATTATTTAGCATTACAATTGCTAATTCAATCATTTTCCTAATTTCCGAAAACAAAAATGCAAATTCATCAATTCAAATTATATATCTACCGTTCCTTCCGCTCCTGGAGATTCTTCATTTGCTCCTTGTAATGGTTCTCAATATACTGCTTCGCCGCCGCAGCCTTCTGCTTCGTGACATTGGAAAGCGCCTCCTCATCCATATTCGACTCTTCTTCGCCTCCATCGCCGCCGGCGCACGGCTCCTTCCTCCTCGTCGAGCTCCTCAGCTTTTCACGCGGCTGAAGCTTCGACAGCCAACTCCGTGCCGAATCCATTTCCTCCTGCTCGCAATGCAGCCCACCACCATGCCAAACTCGCAACGTGAATTTCTCAATCCCCAGCCATCTGCATTGTAATTTCGATCACGAAACGCATCAAAATGCAATCGATTGCATGCAAATCCGAATAAAAAAATTTGAAAAAAAAAAGAAAAAGAAAATTTGGGGAAAAATATTCTTGGGAACAAAAACAAGAGGCTGAGAATTCGGATTACCGCGTAAAACTAGCGGCGGGTGCGATCCGCGAAAACCCTAAATAAACTCTCTCCCCTCTCTCCCTCTCTCCCTCTCTCTCTCTCTCTCACCTTCTCTCTCTTCTGTGTGTTGTAGGCAGCAGAGGGAGACACATCTTCTTCTGTTCTTCCCTCCATTTTTATATTGGTATATATAGCTTCTCCATCTTCCTTCGAATTTCCTTTTTAATTTTCAAATTTAATTAATTATTTAACAAATTTTTAGTTTTTTATTTTATCTTTTGGTGCGTTGGATCTCGCGAGAAATTGATCCGCTAAGATTCGCGTGGCTGGCCGGGTTCTGTCTAATGTCTATGTTCAAAGTTTTTCCCGCGGGCTGCGGTTCTTTTCTCTCTCCGGATTCCCTTCATTAAATTACCTTCATCAATTAATCCCGATCTTTGAAATTTGGTCTAATCGCTAAAATTATTATAACTTTTAAAGCAGGCCCGTCTTTTTAGCTGGTGGATCAAATTTCAAAAACTCAGATTAGTTGATCGGGGATGATTTGGTGGAAGGGATCCGGAGATGATCCATTCCAAATGGTAAGAAACTTGTAACTCGGTTGGTCAAAAATATTTACTTTTTATAATTGATGTCTCATGTTTATTTATTCCCCCAAATCACCACTATTTGCCACCTCCAAATGACATTTCAGTTAAAATTTTGTTGCAATTAGTCACTTTTAGCCTGATTTTGTCTATTTTTCATTTCAAAAAAATTGTGAATAATTCGAATATAACTTTTTCAATAGCATATTTTAGCGTTGGAAATATCATACGCAATTGTTTCGAAGAATCTTCTGTTGTGCGTATATAACCTTTTAGACTTCAAAATTGAATATTCGTCCCAAGTTGCAACAAAATCTTGGTAAATTTTTCTTTCTTTTGTTTTTTTATTCTAGAAACATATGTTAGGCTCACGCAAGCGAATAACCGTGAGTAGTTAATACATTGTGAAACTAGTATGTACTAATGGCTCTTAGTTGCACAAACGACCGATCACGCGTCTGGATGACTAATCTTTAACACTCATTATTTTCATTTTTGTTGTCAATGTCAAGTAAGAACGCAATGTATTTTCAAGGTTTCAAATGGAAATCACAAAAGGTAGGCATATATTTCCGTCCGTACGAAAAGGGCAAGTTGCAACAAGGTTTCTTGCATTAAGGGCCACCAGTGCATCAAAGAAGAGCAGAGTGCAAGTTACTTCCAAACTTACTACCATTTTCCAGGTGGTTGTGGATGCGGATGAAAGTTGGGGAAGCATCGCCATCGGAAAGTGATTGTAACTAAAACACTTTTGGGTCAAGCAAAACGCTTTCTTGAGTTTTTTCTAAAGTATCATACTTCGTATTCTTGCAGTGAAAATTTAGTGTGATTTAATTCTACCATGTTTGGTGCTACCTTTAAACATGGTACAATACTCAAGGGAAAGAAACCCTTTTTATCTCTATACCCGCCGACCCCTTCCTTTGGTGGGTCGGTGGTAGGCCCCTCTCTTCAACTTTTTTTGTTTTCTTTCTCTTTCTTGATTTCAGTAACCTCTTTTATCTTGTGATGCTGTGCTCTGAACTTTTATGTTTAGTTTATTTTGAGCTTATAAGTAAAAATTTGCTCTCAGCTTTGTAGGCATCATTCCTCTCCATTTGTTGTTCCTCACGAATCCTCAATCATCAACCTTGGCCACTCGAATCATCAGATGCTTCATCCAAGAATCTCCTTCGACGGAGTGTTCTATTGTTGTTTGGTGGCTCTTAAAGTACAATTTACACTATCTGGTAGGATTATAGCAATGTTCGGGTGACTTGCCCAACCCATTTTCCATTCATCCATTTAGTTCATTGGTCTTTTTCTTGATGGTGTTGGTTTTGTGATGGTGTTGGCCTTATGAGTATGTTACAATAGTTGGGTGGAGGCGACATTTTTCTTATTTCAGCTCTAGGGTTTTTAGTTTAAAATTTGTTGTGATCTCTCCTGTTTGGGCATGTTCATTGTATTTTCTGTTAAGTTTGGTTGTGCTTTTACTTGTTTGTTTTGGGTTGCCTTTCTTCTCTTTTGAGTTTTCCTTAACTTATAAGAGCACTTTCACCCTTCTCAAATATCCTAGGAGATAGTGGATTAAAACTCTTCCCTCCCCCAAAATTCCTCCACCCCATTCCCATCCATTGGGCCCTCGGGAAGCCTAGTTGATTACTTAGTCTAAAACCGACTAACCTATCTCCTAGGCCATGTGACGCAAGGCTGATGTTAGTTACAATTAAAAAATTAATTAAAAAAATACAAATAAAAATCATAAAAATGAATTAAAAATACAAAATATTAAATTAATTTTTTTTTTTTTTTTATAAATACCTAATCATGTTCTTCCACCTTACACATTTCAATATTTTCAAATATTATAAAATACGTTAAACCAATCTTTTATTATTATCCGAAATTAAAAATAAAATAATATTTTATTATTTTATAAGAAAATTTTAATAATATTTTAAAGCAGATTGCCTAGGCTATTAAGTTTAAGAGTGGAGACACACTTGAACATTTACTATTCACTAAAAGCAGTTTCTATTCACTTAGGGTAGGGGATTAAATAGCGTATTGCCCAAGGACTTGTTAGGCGTGGAAATGCTCTACTAGCCATCTTTATGGATGAATTTTATTCCGTTTGACCCCAAAAAAAAAAAAAAAAAAACAAAAAAAAAAAAAGGTACAGTACTCTCACACAGACCCAGGTGCCTGGGGTGTACTCTAGCCCACCCCAATTTCGTTAGCTGGGTTCGTGCCTGTTCAAACCCAAGAAAGCTACTAGTTGGTCGCTTATGATGCCTGTAAGCTCAAGTACTAGAGAGATGGGTGAGGTGGTTCGGTTCCTCCTCTTATGAACCTAATAGCTTCTTAGAAAAGCTCAACTGTTTGGAAATTTAAGCAACGCGATCACATAACTTAGTTATTATTCCCAAAGAAAACCGCGAAAAATTCGCATTGCAAGGCCGAAGGTGGAAAGAATAATCTTCAGTAAAGAGTAAAACTGAGACTAATAACTAGAAATTGAAGCTGTATCACATTCAGATTTCTCTATATCGTAAACTATGCCGTTGTACATCACATGTGTTTTACTTGTGACACAAGTCACCCCTTTAGTGAATGTTTTCAAATACACAAGAAGAATGTCTAAGACAATGTCCTCTATCAAATCCTATAAACCATGTGCCATTCACATATTGATGCTCCTATCACACGTCCCCTCTCGTCGAACGAAACTGTTTCTGCTTTTTCTTTACCATCGGAAGGCAAAGCCAGATCAGGAAAGGGACTGCAGGCTGATCTTGTAGAAACAAACCCGAAAGCTAGAACTGGGGATTTCATCTTACTGCCAACCTTATTTCTACAATCTAAAAGGGGAAATAATTGCTGATGAATGAAATTGCTTTTCTTACTTGTATATCTGACTTCGAATTTGATATTATCTCACAGCTTCTTTGAGATCAACGGTAATACGCCATGTGCCTTGATGACGTAAATGGAGAACTAGCGAAAGGAGAGGTCTTTTTAATTTGGGCAGGGGGATTTGAGGATTTCTTTTTGTCAGATTTGGTCTCGGCGCGGAGCCAGGATTCAACAACAGAGAGCAGATTGACCGAACTCTTCAACTCATTAACCTCCGACAACTTCTCAGCCCTCTTTAGCTCACCGTCTTGGATGTAAGCCAAATGCGTTGCCCATGTCTCCAACCCATCAAAGATATGGGTTGCATATACAATTGTAGCTCCTCTCTATAATTTACACATAAGAATGAATAATACGTCACAACGGAGAGTAATCAGGTCGAATGAATCAGTAAACGATGTTTAAACTACTTAACCCGACAATCAAAATTTGCACGATCATAATGGTGATCCTGGATAATACTCCAAGCAAGAAGCATGATATAACTTGTCGATAATAAATAATGTCTACCTGCTCACATTCTTCCTTGAAGAAATCTAGTAAGTCCATCCTAGCAACGACATCCAAGTCGACTGTTACCTCATCAAGCAAGAGAACCTGCAGATTTGTCAACTTCCTCTAGTCAGAAACAATGTCAATACAGTCTACTGAGGTTTTAATCACAGACGGACTCGGACACAAGACGTAACTATGAATAAAACATGAAGCACACAAGCAGCGGTCATCTCACTTTACAAACCGATATTCGAGATCTCATTATACCTTAAAGGGATGAAGAAGTCCCATGCAGATTTGGACTCGACGCCGTTGCCCGTCAGATACTTTATGCATTCTCCACCGCAGGTCTATATCAAGCAGCTCAATCAACTTATCTCTCCTAACAGGATCAGTCCCTTCGACTGCCAAAAATCATGAGCAAACACAACAATTCAATCGAAAGTTTCAACAATATTGACAATGAAGAACTATACACACACACTCATAAATTGAAAGAAAACAAGAACATAATAACTAATAAGTAAAATTTAAGTGCTTATCATTTCAGCCACAATTTAAGTGCTTTTAATTTCAGCAAAATTATAATTTCCCCACCTCCAAAAATCATATGCTCAGCTGAGAAATCTCCCTGCAAGGGAAGTTCTCCCTGAAAATTTTGCAAAGACGAAATCTTTTCAGTTTCAGTATGCTCATAAAATGAAGTGCTTTTCAGCCACAAAAGCAAAATTTACGTGCTTTTCATTTCAGTCAAAAGCAAAATCCTTTAAATTGTAGAAGAATTAGTTCAACAACTTACAGCAGAGCCAACAGTTTTGGTCCAAGAGCCACCCAAGTAAGCCAAATCGCCACTGCAAACCAAATGCGTGTCATGAAAAGCTGAACAATTCAACACTCGCACCACATCTCTCCCTCCCACCATCTGCTTCCCAGCCAGAATCTTCAGCAACGTGGTCTTACCTGCAAAACAAGACGACGCCGTATCCAAACCCAATCAGCTCCGAAGTGCAATTCGCACTGCTTCGCTGAAAAATTGAATTTCCAAAAGTACTTTCTAACACTAAAAGCACTTCTGGTCGTATTGTTGCTTTCCGGAGAAGCACTTCCGACGCTTTTCCAGGAAGCACTACTTAGGTTTTGAATTTTAATAAAATTTCGACACGTTAGTGACAAAAACACTTCTAACAAAAGCACTTATGAGCCGGAAGCAGCCTTAACGAGCCCAAAAGCACGGTTTTTTCAATTACCAGATCCATTGGCGCCGATGAGAAGGCATCGGGATCCAGGGGTTATCTCGAGGCTGAAATCGCAGAAGAGCGGGGGCTGCACGTCGTACGCAAATTGCATACCCTGGACTCTGATGCCGCTCGATGCTTCGTCCGCCATTTTTTGATCTGCAAAATCGGGTAGCACGAAGGTTATGGTTTTTTCTGTGGTCGTTTTATGGATGCGAGTTGGCCGATAAATAGGCGCCGACGGTGGAGTTGGTTCTGGCGTTGGTCCCACTTCCTGATCACACGTGGCGGGTAAAGAAGTGACCACGTAATGTCAGTCTCGTGAGAGGGGAGAAATCTGGTGTGTAAACGGCCACGAGTTCTGAACTTATTGGCCAACCAGATTTGGGCTAGAACTGGTTGGAAGGGTCCCACTTGACATAGTTTACTATGTGGACTTTTGACCCTTCGTGTTAGGTGTTGAATAAAAAGTGTGATAAAAATTAAAAATCAAATAAAATAGTTTTTCGCCACTTAATATTACGATCTGCAGTATCCTCTTCACCTGTAGATAAAGAAGTTGCAGGTTCGATTATCGCTAAAGATGAAATTAAACTACATTATTATGGCAAATCTATTGTAAGACTTAGTCTACTCTCCTAACCCGTAATGTAGATATTATTAAAAAAAAATAAAAATAGTTTTCCTTGTCCTATTTGGTTTGTACATATTCTTTATTCTTGTGTTTTATCAATAGAGAAAAGGGTAAATTAGTCCTTGAATTATTATTCAAGTAAAAAAATTAGGTTTTTAAACTAATTTTTTGAAAAAATCAATCCTTAAACTAATTAAAATTTATCTATCAATTACATCCCTATGTTAGATTCGAAATTATTTTAATTCAATTTTTCGTCAATTTAAGGCACTTGAATTACATGTGATACACTTTGAAGCAGATTGATAGTTTTTTCTTCTGACTTTAAGGACTTATATTAAAAGAAAAGTACCAATTTAACCTTGATGTGTAAATTAGAAATTAGTATTCCACCAATATAGAACTTTAAAGACTTTTAGGCAAGAAAATTACAGTAGTTCAAAATGTATCATGTATAAATCACGTGACTTGTTGATGAAAAATTAAATAAAATATCTTTGAATATAATAGTAGATTGAGAATAGCAGTTTATATAAATTTAAGGACTTATTTTATTGAAAAAAAAAAATAGTTTAAGAACATGATTTTTACTAAGTGATGATTTAAGGACTAAAACACCGGTGAACGACATGTCGTGTATTTGCAATGCATAAAAAATCCCCCGCCGGACCGGTAGTTACTAGTCACGCACTTGCCGCGAAAGTGAGAAAGTCGAGGAAGTTAACTTCTCGGAGACGACGGAGAGGGTGCGCAGGTTTATAATCGTGTGCCCCTTGCGCGCCATAGAAACCGCAACCGAGCAGTAGCTGCAAGACCCTCTCACAATAGAAGAGAGAAAGAGAGAGAGGATTTCGCTTCTGCGAATCTGTAATATCTGAATTCGGTACGTAATTTATCGAATTCGAATTCCGTTTGATGTTTTGTGGTTGATTTTTCTGCCTAATTCGATTCGAATGCATGCTTAATCGCTTCTGCTAATTGAAATTATCAGATAAAATTGCCCTAAATTTCACATTTGCAATAGCATGGAGGAAGACGAAGATGCAATTTTGCTCAACAGTTTGAAAGGGGCGACGGCGGCGAATCCCGAGGATATCGAGAGGGACATTTTATCAGGGGTATGTGGAATTGATTGAGTTTCGTCGTTTTAATCTTGATTACCCATTGCATTGCACGTAGATGATGGAAAGTTTCGAAATTGTGTTTTTTTAGCTCCAAAAAGATGGGGAGAGTGATGGAATGGTCAATTGGATGTTAGGATTTGACAGTAGGTTGTTTTGAACTGCAGGTACATAACAATGGCAATGGTAGTAATGTTGGTGAAGTTGGAGGGAGTAATGAGGAGGAGGAACGCCTTGAGAAATCCAAAAGTATTGATCCATCGGTTGCCAGTGGGGTCAAATTGTATAACAAATTGAGGGCAGTCGAGTTTGAAATTGATGCCGTTGAGTCCACTGTTGAACCAGAACAAGCGGGGAGTGAAGAGGGTGATCGTGATGGTGGTGATGGCGCAGAGGCGGGAAATAAGGAAGATAACCTCCAGCATGCCCTGGCTACTGACCGGTTAAGAAGTCTAAAGAAAACAAAGGCGCAACTTGAGAAGGAGCTTTCGGATTTAGGCAAGGGAAGACCGTCCAAGGGTATTGCGCGTGACAAAGTCTTATTGGATATTGTCAAGGACAAGCCTGCACCCAAGAGGAAGTCGAAACAAGTTCAGATATCCGGAAAAAAGCTAGAGAAAAGGATCAAAACTGTCTCATTTGATGAGGATGATGACTTTGATGCTGTGTTGGATGCAGCATCTGCAGGCTTTGTTGAAACAGTGAGTTGACACCCTTGAACTGAACATGGTTCTTTAATATTTCTCAGCTTGTGTTGCTTTGTAAGATTTTTAATGTGTGGTGATTAACTACTACGAGGATAACTAAGTTGATGCTTTTGATATGCCAGGAAAGGGATGAATTAGTTCGGAAAGGAATTTTAACTCCTTTCCATAAGCTAAAGGGCTTTGAGCGCGGCATTCAAGAACAAGGGCCATCTCGGGGGCGTAATGTTCCTGCAGAAGGAGGCAGGAGTGATGATTTTGTTTCAGCCAGTGTTGCTAGAGCAGTGCAGTCACTTTCAGATGCTGCTCAAGCTCGCCCAGCTACCAAGTTGCTTGATCCAGAAGCTCTACCAAAGCTTGATCCACCCACTCATCCTTTTAAGAGGCTAAGGAAACCACTTAAAATTCCTCAATCCCTAGAAAATGGTACACAGAGGAATAAAAGTTCAGGAAAGAAAAGGAAGCGTCCTTTGCCTGACAAAAGATGGAGAAAGCGCATTTCTCTTGAGGAAAATAATTTGCATGAAAGTGGTATGTTCAATGTTGTCATTGCTTATGGTGGTGTTAGGTAGATGCATGGCACAGTTAAATGTTTTCTCCTTGCTTAACTATAGAAATCTGCAAAGTAATGAGACATATTATATTTCTTGCAGAAAACACTCCCAGCTGTGAAGAAGAAAACCAAGATGATGTTGGAGATGTAGATGATGATGAGCATCCACATGTGACCCTAGAAGGGGGGCTGAAAATTCCGGTGTACATTTTCAAACAACTCTTTGACTATCAAAAGGTAGGGGTCCAGTGGCTATGGGAACTGCATTGCCAAAGGGCAGGCGGAATTATTGGAGATGAGATGGGTCTTGGTAAAACCATCCAGGTTCTGTCTTTCCTTGGTGCATTGCATTTCAGTCGTATGTATAAACCAAGCATTATTGTCTGCCCAGTTACTCTTTTGCTCCAATGGAAAAGGGAGGCTAAAAAATGGTACCCGAGCTTTCATGTGGAGCTACTTCATGATTCAGCTCGGGAGCCTGCTATTAAAAAAAAAGGATCAAAGTCTGATGAAAGTGATTCTGATAGTGAAGGTTCATCAGACAGTGATTATGAGAGACCAGAATCATCTAAAAGCACCAAAAAATGGGATTCCTTGATCAACCGTGTTTTGAGGTCGGAATCTGGGTTGCTAATTACAACTTATGAGCAACTCCGTATTGTAGGGGAAAGTTTGCTCGACGTTGATTGGGGTTATGCAGTTCTGGACGAAGGACACCGAATCAGGAACCCAAATGCAGAAGTTACTCTAGTTTGTAAGCAGTTACAAACAGTACATCGTATTATAATGACGGGTGCACCAATTCAGAACAAGCTGACTGAACTGTGGTCCTTGTTTGATTTTGTTTTCCCTGGAAAGTTGGGGGTGTTGCCCATATTTGAGGCTGAGTTTGCAGTTCCCATATCTGTTGGTGGCTATGCGAATGCTTCACCGTTACAAGTATCCACTGCATACAGGTTTGCATTGATATCTTGTAAATACAAAAGAACCGAGCTTATATTTAAATTTGCAGGTCTGGATGAATGCTTATACTTGTATGTCAACGCTTGTACAGAGTACTTATGTATTAATTTGTATACCTTTGAATATTAGAAATTCCATAACTATCTCAGTTTAAGTTGTTTAGTGGTTGATTAGGTTCACCTTTGCGGAAAAGTAAAATAAAATATTCATGAAAATTCTCGTATTTCCAATCTAAGTTTTTTCATTGAGCAGGTGTGCTGTGGTTTTGCGAGACTTGATCATGCCGTATCTCCTCCGGCGCATGAAGGCTGATGTGGATGCTCAGCTTCCTAAGAAGACTGAACATGTCATCTTTTGCAGCCTCACTGATGAGCAAAGATCTGCATATAGAGCATTTCTTGCTAGTTCTGAGGTGGAACAGATTATGGATGGTAATAGGAATTCACTTTATGGAATTGATGTCATGCGCAAGATCTGCAACCACCCTGATCTGCTTGAGAGGGAACACTGCGGCCAGAATCCAGATTATGGGAATCTAGAACGCAGTGGGAAATTAAAAGTTGTTTCACAAGTGCTTAAAGTTTGGAAGGATCAAGGGCATCGTGTTCTTCTTTTTACACAAACTCAGCAAATGCTTGACATTATTGAAAGTTTTCTGGTTGCTGATGGTTATAGTTACCGGAGGATGGATGGTCTTACTCCCATCAAACAGAGGATGGCCTTAATAGATGAATTTAACAACTCAAGTGATGTGTTTGTTTTCATTTTAACAACTAAAGTGGGTGGTTTAGGAACAAATCTGACAGGTGCAAACAGGGTGATCATCTTTGATCCCGACTGGAACCCTTCAACTGACATGCAGGTATATTGTGGACTTACTATTCTTTTACGTTTCAATTTGATGCAGATGTTTGAACTTGGATACTAATCTTCTCTCCTTGAAAAGTTTACCATAGAATCATAGATATGTCCCCTTTGCGAAATCATGACCATTTAGGAGGATGGATCCTTCTAGGATATTTCTGATTGAAATAGTGCCTACAGGATTTAACAGTTGATATTTTTTTT
The DNA here is from genome assembly GCA_024362995.1 of Heteromeles arbutifolia. NCBI lineage: Eukaryota > Viridiplantae > Streptophyta > Magnoliopsida > Rosales > Rosaceae > Heteromeles > Heteromeles arbutifolia. The sequence continues at coordinate 12,884,876 of JANCRC010000002.1, read as the reverse complement.
AAACCTTGTAAAGTGGGTGCTTTCAACAGGCAAGAGAGCGGGCTTGGCGTATTGGTCAAAAGCGGGATGTAACCATATATAGATTGATCACCCGCGGAACCATAGAAGAGAAGGTATATCATAGACAAATTTACAAGCATTTCCTGACCAATAAGATATTGAAGAACCCACAACAGAGAAGGTTCTTTAAAGCTAGAGACATGAAGGATCTTTTCACTCTGAGTGATGACAGAGAGAATGGGTCTACTGAAACAGCTAACCTGTTCGGTCAATTATCTGAAGATGCCAACGTCGTTGGTGTGCAGAATGATAAACCCGATAAGCAAGATTCTCAGAGAGGTTCTGTACGGTCTACCATTGGTGTTGTGGCTGACAAGGCAAATAACTCAGAGGCTGGACCATCCAGGAGGAAAGGGAAAGAAAAGGCTGACCAGAGTGACGGTGAAGTAGATGAAGAGACAAATATTTTGAGGTGCCTTTTTGACGCCCAAGGGATACATGTTAGTTTCTTCACTTTGTTTACTGCTTACACATTTTTTTTTAATTGATATTACAGCTGTGGAACTTAAGTTGAAATAAACTTGTTATTACTTTTGTCTGAAATAATCAAGAAATTGTTCGGTTTCTTCTGTAATTTATGTTCCCGTTGTTACTTTTAAAATGCTGTTCCAATTTTGACTTCAGAGTGCTATGAACCATGATGTAATCATGAATGCCCATGATGAAGAGAAGATGAAGCTTGATGAGCAAGCTTCCCGAGTTGCACAAAGAGCAGCAGAAGCATTGCGCCAGTCACGGATGCTTCGAAGCCGTGATGGCGTGTCTGTCCCCACATGGACTGGGAAATCAGGAATGGCAGGTGCACCATCAGCTGTCCGTGGGAAATTCGGGTCTGCTGTGAACTCCCAGTTGGTCAAGAATACCAAACGGTCAGATGAAGGCCCCAGCAACGGCACAAATGGTTTCGTGGCTGGGGCTCCTGCTGGGAAGGCATTATCTTCTGCTGAATTACTGGCAAAAATTAGAGGAAACCAAGAAAGAGCTGTGGAAGCCGGAATTGAGCATCAGTTTAACCGAGCAAAATCCTTTGATGTCGGACCTTCTAGGACGGGTCACAACTTAGGCGGAGTGCAACCTGAAGTAGTTATTCGTCAGATCTGTACATTCATCCAACAAAGAGGCGGAAGTACGGATTCTTCAAGCATAGTGCAGCATTTTAAGGACAGAATACCATCAAAGGATCTTCCCTTGTTTAAGAATCTTTTGAAGGAAATAGCCAAACTGGAGAAAAACCAAAACGGAGCAGTTTGGGTTCTAAAGCCAGAGTTTGATCGTCAGTAATCGCAACCATCGGGTCATCGCTCGAGTGTGCCGATTAATTTCATCCGTTACCATTGTTAATATCTTCTGTAGGGCAAAGATGACCAGAATTTCATAGTCTCTTTTTCCTGGTACGTTCTGGCACCATTTTGAACAAAACCACACTGATAAGATGCATTTTCTCTAGATAATTTGCTCGTTCCATTTAATAGCGTTGCCCAGAAGCATCTATAAGTTAGGGTCAACTGGTCAGGACTTGAGTTCGAATCCTTCTTTCCGTAAATCAGAATAATTTAGAAGGTTATTTTTTTTAGCCAAAATTTTCTCTGAAATTGACATAATTCTTCACTTTGAGCCCTGAGGATTTAATATTGATAAAAATGGTCTTGTGCACTGTCAATCATTTTGGTCATTCTTTGAAAAAATTCTATTAAATTGAGGGTATTTTTGTCAACCATTCTACTTGAACCGGTGGTTTCTTCAATTGAATTGATATTTTTCACAAAAAGACCAAAATGGTCGACGTAGGACAATCTCAATGACTACTTCTATCGATCTTAAATCTCAAGGACCAAAGTGAGTCAGTTATGACAATCTTAGAGATCATATTTGCTAAAAAGCTAGTTTAGAATATTGTGTTGTGAAAAAGATAGTGTTGGCCTGAAAGAGACATGAAGAATCTATGGACTTTAATTCTAGAAGTAACCTGCAAGGCACTCAGATAATTTTTCTTGCTTTGATATCCCGCAACACTAGCGGAAAGGAGGCCACAATGAAAATCACTTAGTAAAGTATAGAATAGGACAATTACTTGGGCTTTTGGCAAGATATATTTCAACGAAAACAACAGGGGAGTGATTTTCACACTTCCGTTCTCTCCTTCCGCACTCCTCCCCTTCGTTAATGGGCAAGACAGCGCTGTTATTGCAAAATTAAGGAATGGAAAACGACGAACCAGCTTATTTTAGTACAACGGAATGTCAAATTGCAATGCTGCAAGTATCAACATCCAACCAAGAACAAAGGAAGGAGAAAATAGCAAATGAAATAGACAAGGCACACGTTTCTGTTTTCTATGGAGGCAAAAACATGAAACTGTAAGTTGACAAAGTGCCGGCGCAAAGAAGAAAAGAAGCTCGAAAATATATTGCCCGGAAACATTATTTTCAACGTATGGATGTATTTGGTACCTCGTGCTTTCTTTCTTTTCTCACATATTCCTTCCTCTCACTTTTTTTCCCTTAAAAATAGAAACAAAAATAATCGAAGACATCGATCATAATTAACGGATGCTCACACAATCAGAAGGCTGCCCATCCTGCTGCACTTGTCTTTGCCGACCCTGATCCGGTCGCTGGAGGAAGATTCCTCTGGAAATGAATCATGAGAAAATGCATCAGTAATCGGAATTATGGAAAACGGGTTCTCCGAGAGGCAATGATAAGTAAAATGTCCATGAACCACTCATATTTGCACTGAAAGAGTTTGCGATTTTTTCCTTTATATGGGTGAAAATTGTATCGATCGACATTAAAACAAAGACGCATATTGTTGCAGCAGAAAGCAGCTTAAACAAAAAGAAAAACAATACCAATTGTGCAACAAGTGAGCTGATTGCGAAACACACATGACAATAACGTGCGGGCAGAAAATAATGTCGGCTAGCTACTTATTCTCAGCTAGCCGTTCTAAGAGGACTCGGAACCAACTTTCCAGGTAAACCAGGAGTAAGGAATGACAAAGGCCAGTATCAAATAAGTTAGGGACATTGATGACAAACATGCGTCATAAGTCACTCAAGATATACTTCGATATTACCATTCGAACAACATGGATACGATCAAAAGTCAGTAATATGCATAGACAGCAGAGACCTGCTGCCTATCTACAAACAATCAATGCTGAAGGTCTCCATACAATCAACACGGATACAATCAAACATGCCCTCCTATGCACTCAAGTTCAAATCCCGCTTCCCGTAATTTAGATCAGATTAGGATATTGCACGAATCATAAACACAAACGCTGGAAGTCTCCACGGAATTCCTAGCATTTTAGTGTTTTGATGGCAAATGCTATAGCTAATATTTACCAAAACTCAGAGACATTCCAAATTCTACAAGATGAACAACAATCTCAGCTAAAAAAGAATGCAATTCCACTCCATAGAAACAATGAGTAACAATTGCATACCTCAATCTGGGAAAGATCCGATAACGGGTCGGATCCACGTCTTGTGTTATCCGGCGACTTAACACCACCAGAGCTGATTCTAGCAGCAACAGGGTCATTGGGAGGTGGTGGCAGAGCCGGCCTAACTTTCCCGGACCCCGGCGGCGGAGCCAACCCCAAACTAATCGGTTTCACCTTGGCCGTCCCGGATAGCCCGGCTGAGGACAACATCCCGGCCCCACTCGTCGGCTTCGGCTTCGGCTTCACATTTATCCTTATCGTCTCACCTTCCTTCAGATCCCAGAAATTTACATAAATAAACGAAAATGTTCACTAAAAGTATGAAATTAAAGTAAAAATTTCAAAATTTTCTTACTTTCAATCTGTGATTGACGGCGGGATGAATATCGATGTGGCAGTCGTCGCTGGTTTCGCCGCCGTTGCTCTCCTTCTCGTGCTCCCTCTTCACGTACTTCTCGTGGTCCGAAAGTGCCACGTTGAAATCGAACGCCTCGTTCCGCTCCGCGAATCCTAGTCCGATGAAGGCGTGCTTCCCGGTGCCGTCCTCGATCTTGAGCACGAAGTAGCGCGACGAGTCGAGCACGGTCTCGACGGAGGTCTCGCGCTGGCCCGGGTGGACGAAGCAGGCGGCGAATAGCTCGCTGGAGTTCGCATCCTCCAGCCGGATCTCGCACCGGTCCTTGCACGACACGACCCGGAGCCGACCCGACCAGATCTTATCGGACTGGAGCCACTCGCCGCACTTGTACCCGCCGGAAGTGCTCCGCGGCGGAATTTTGAAGACCGCGACCTCGCGGACCACGAGAAGCGTGTGCTCGAATGCCTCCTCCTCCTCCTCCTCGAACGACATCGTTTCCGGATTGAATTGGGGGCAGAAAGCTTCGAGCTTTTCCGGATTCTGATCGCGCAATGCGGCTGATAATTCGAGAAAATTACGAAATTTTGATTTTTTTTTTTCGGATCAAATTTTTGGTGAGGGAGTTGGGGACTTGAATTTGGGGAGAATTTGACGTGAATTCGAAGAAATGGGAAAATGGTGGGGGGAAGGTTTCAAATGAGGGAGTTTGTGAGACGTGGGTTCGGAGGTGAGAGGGTGCTTGAAAGGTCAACTGGAATTTGTCCAATGGAGGTGACGTGAAATTACCATCTCGCCCCTTTATCCCACTCTCAATTTTGTAATTTTTGTTGTTGTTGCGTGGATTCGAACTCAGGACCTGCTAACGTTTAACTGAGCAACATAACCAAGTTATACGAGATCATGAGATGCTGATCGACTTTGGTGGCAATCGAATCAAATACCTGATGATCCTAAATTGTTACACAAAACCAACAAGTTACGAGAAATCTACCTATCGGTAATTTCATTTTTCATCTATTAGCACGGCTCATTGTTTTGCTAAAATTAATGGCAAGGTCTTGTTTTGTTTACATGAGCCAGATTTAACTATGAGCATATCCGAATTCAAAAGTATGCCCGTGCCATTCTCTGTGACTACTTAGAGCAACTCCACTCGGTGTTTTGCCAAAGTTGCCCCCTTAGGCCAAATCCACGCCAACCAGTCAAAACTGTTATACGACTGGTGGGCATCAACGAAATTCGTCAATATATTATGCATACTGGTTAAATATTGGAGAAAGTCTTGTATTTCGTTTGACGTGACTTAACATTTTATTCAAATTTTCACATTTTCATCAAATGCAACCAATATCGATATATCTATTTTATTTTCACAATTTGCATATCGATATTTAAACTGATAATAATATTTTAAACATTGTATTTGACTTATACGAATAAATGACGAGTTTAATGCCTAAGTATGATTGTACAACCTCTAAAAAAACGATAACTTTTTTTAGAGTATAAAAAACAATTCCATAAAATATGGCTCTTAGCCTCTTACTATTAAATTGGGCCTATTGGGCTTCAGATTTTAAGAATTTTCAATAAAAGCAAACTGGATTAAGTTCGGGCTTTATGTTCTGGGTCAAGAGTTTGGGCTTCGTTTAGGCATAAAGCAACAGTTAAGGGGCAATTTCGGAAACTAATCCAGCTTATATCTCCGCAAAATCTCAAGTCTTCACTGACCTTAAACCCTAGCGCGAACACCAAGCACTTTCTCCTCCGCCTACATTTTGGAGCTCTCAGGTACGAATTTCAGAACAATTTCTGATCTTTTTTGCTTAAATTTCATATTTTCTACCTCCAAGTTCAAGATTGCTAAACAATTTTTTGATAAAATTTGAAAAAATTTAGCAGCAAAATAAAAAATTGAGAATTTCACAAGGGTTTTTACTTTTTACTGATTGGAGTTAAGGGATTGATTTCAATTGGGGTTTTTTTTTTTTGGGCAAGAATTTCTGCTAGGGTTTTATGGAGAATTGCTTTTAATTTTCAGCAGGTTGAAGAAAAAAGCAGGCACCATGTATCTTCAGTACTACATAAACGAGAATGGCAACAAAGTGTACACTACCAAGGTATGTGATGATGATCAGTGTTTTAGGTCGTTGTTAGAACACGTAGCGACTTGCCGGTTTTTCGGTTTTTGATGTACTCATTGAACTTTTCATTTGCTTTTGTGAATGCAGAAGGAATCACCACTTGGGGAAGCTACACAATCTGCCCATCCAGGTAAAGATGTTTCCGTCGTTTTCTTTTTTCGACCTGGTTTTGTTCTTTAATGCTTTGGTAGTTGGTCTGAGTAGGTTTTTGCATTGATTGTTATGTTGTGACTTGTGAGGATATCGTACCCTGTTGTTTTCGCTTTCTTGCATAATGATTTTAGGCTTAACTTGTCTATATAGGACATATTTGGGATCTTCATTGTTTGTTGTTGGTGTGATGGTACGAGACGGAATCAAAAGTAGTCCTGAGTTCCTGTCTGGTCATTTTCGTCGAATCTTTGGATGTTTCTAGATGCATGAGGCTGTAATCTTCCTTGGGGTTTTTTTTTTTTTTTCCTACATGTGCTATTGTAAATGCAAAACTATAAGATAGATTGCTGCAACTTACATGTTTGTTTTGAAATTATCAATGTCATGCTCTGAATGGTTGTGTTTAGTGTGTTGTGTGTCCGCTCCCGAAATGGAAACTAATTCTGAAATGGATTGTGTTGCTGATGATTTGGTTTACAATTGGTCATCAAACTTTTGAGATTGGGGGGACGAGGTTGTGCCACAATATGGTGTTTTCTGATTTTCGTTGGATGAATTGTAATCCTTGAGTCGTTTTCCAGTAGTGAGTTCTGTGATGATCTGTTGTTTGTTACTCTACTTAATGTTCCGTAGAAAAAGGTTCCCAGTTCTTTTCGTTACTAATATGTTTCTTTCCGGTGTTTAACTGCAGCCCGCTTCTCCCCAGATGACAAATATTCGAGGCAAAGATATCTTCTGAAGAAGCGCTTTGGATTGTTGCCAACCCAGCAGTCACCTCTAAAGCATTGAGTACTTGACATGGTTCAGCTGCTCTCACGTCGTCGTTTAAAGTGTCTTGGGAGTTTGTAGTTTTTACTAGGTGTGTTACGTAGTTGGACCTTTTGATTGAGGACTGTAACTGAATCTGTTTAAGTTTTTGCAAGTGTAGTAGATTTCTATTAATAATTTACTTTCAGCCTTCATCTACTCATATATTTGGTTGTCACAACTAAACCCTAAATTGGAGCCTATTTAAAAACAAATCTAAGTGCGGGGAGGGAGAATCGAACTTGGGTGCATAAATCTAATGTAGCCAATGTCTAACACCCTCGTTTACAAAAGATTAAGATTGAAATACAACGATAATTAGATTAAGCTACACAATAGGTCGAACTACTGAGTTTGTTATTCATGAGTCGAATGAGACCTCTTGAATTGAACTTGGGCGTTTGTAGTTACATTGGTTCTAGCCAACGTCTATAGACTCATTTGGAAGTGCATTTAAAATATCTGAAAGCTTTTTTTCATGAAAATGTTTTTAGAACCAATCTGTACTAAAAATACAAGTGAATCTTGTAAAAGCACTTGAAGTGCTTTTGGAACCCAAAATCATTTTCCCTGAAAGCGCTTAGTTATTTGAAAGGTATTTTCGAACGAGCCCCAAGTATAACACACCCTCGTCTACACAAGATTGGTTAAAAAAATATTGAGATTTTTTATGCAACAATGATTCGGTTAAGTTACACAATGAGTTAACTGTCGTATTTATCATTCACGTGAGTCGAATTTGAGTTCTCATACTTACTAGTGTAGATAAATACCGATTAACTATAGTATTAGCAACACAAATTGCATTGTTTTATTTACATTCATCACAATTTGACACGTGAACACAAATTTTTATTTTTCTATGGTTACTCAAAATACAATGACAACCCTTGACCAATCAGAAAACCGGATTGTTTATGTATACACAAGCAAGTACTGAAAAAAAAAATCAAATAATTATATGCGCAGGCCTCCCAATTCCACCAAGTCTACCAATCCAGCCCTTGAAATTTGATCCAACAGCTAAAAACAGGGACCCCTTTAAAAGTTATAATAACTTTAGCCGTTGAATCAAATTTCAAGAGTCCGGATCGTGGACTTAGGGGGCGTTTGTTTGCCCTCACTAAGTGGGACTGGACTAGACTGGATTATGTGTTAGTGTAGTCCCATGTTTGTTAGAGGAAGGGACTCGCTTTAGTGGGACTAAAGTTCACTCGCCTCGACTACGGGGCTCGCTAAAGGGTCTTAGCGAGACCCCCCAGAAACCAGCGGATTGCTAAGCCCGTTCTCTCGTCCTGCTCGACTCCTCGTCCGTCTTGACCAACTCGAAGTCACCCACCACTCCCTGCAGCGTCTTCATCATGCTCCACGACTTCGCCAAACCATCCCTCCGACCACTGCTGCGTCTTCATAAGGCTGCCGCGGCTTCCTCTTTTCCATTTTCTCTTCACTTTCTTCGATTTTGTTGTGAAGATTCGTGAAATTACACTGGGTCTTGATCGATTTCTAGGTTTTGATTGATTTTTGGTTGCTGGAGCTTTTATTGATTTCTGGGTTTAATTGATTGCCTGGGTTTCGATCGATTTTGTCGCTGGAGCTTTTGACCGATTTCTGAATTTTTGGTCTGTTTTAACACCTGCTGTATCCTCATGGATTAAAAATTTAATCCATCGACGGGGTGAGGATATTTGTAAAGCTGCAGTTAGAGAGGTCAAAGAAGAGACAGGAGCAAATATCGTCTGAGTGAGGGGTGTAACAGATGAAGAGTGAAATAGTAAAATAAAAGAAAATTAAAATTAATTTTTTTGAGTTAAAAAATATTTTAGTCTAGGCCATAGTCTGACACTGCACTAAACACTTCATTATTCTTATCCTGCTTAGTCCAAGCCAAGCCAGTCCAGCTTAGTCCCTTAGGCCTCGTTTGGTACACCGTATAACACACCGGATAAGATTAATTATACGGTATCCGGTGTTTGGTGTCCCCATGTATTAAATAGTCAGCCGACTAAATACTCCGGCCCAACCTATTCTATACGGTTGACACCCGCTTTAACTATCCTTCCCAGAACCACGGTATTATTTAGTCGGGTTGAAAACATGGCTCTGTCGCTCTCTCCAACTCCCAGGTTCTCCTTCAAATCCCAGGTTCTCCTCATTCTTCTGCTCTCATCTGAACCCTAGGTTCTCCTTCTTCGTCTTCTCCTCCTTCTTCTTCTCTCAACGGAATCCCAGGTTCTCCTTCGAATCCCAAGTTATCCTTCTTCGTCTTTTTTCTCCTTCTTCTCTCTCATTTGAATCCCAGGTCCTCCTTCTTCTTCTCTCTGTTCCTCCCTTCTCCTATTTTTCTTCTTCTTCTTTTCTCTCTGTTTTGCCATCCTCCTCTTATTTTTCTTCTTCCAGATTCGAAAAAAGTAAATAAATAAATAAATTTGATCTGTATGTTGAAAATTGCAAAGATCCTAAATTTGGTATGTTGAAAATTCGAACCCAGTTGAAGAAATGGGTTGAGCGATTTTTATATACCCCTAGCATCTGGAATAAAGCTTGATGAATTCATAATATCAATGCTTGTGATGGTTTGGCTGCAGCAAGATCTGGATTTGATGTAATTTCAGTATTGTTCAAAATTCATCATTCATCAATATAATAATATTTTTAAGTCTGTCTTATCCGATAGAGTATCCAACCAAACACAGTATAAATAATACGGTTATTAGTCCGATATTACACCAAACGTCCGACTAATTTAATCAGTACTATCCGATGACTATTTATCCTATCCGACTGAAATAGTCAGTACAGTCCGAGCTGCCAAACGAGGCCTTAAATTAGTCTAGTCCGAGACAGTCCGGCACAACAAACGCACTTGGTATTCCCTTCCAAAAAAACCCCAAACAAACGTACTAAAACGACCTCGTTCTTAGATGCCCCCAGTCTTCACTGTCCACGGTACTCACTCGAGCAGTAGTCGTTGCGCCCTGAGACTTCACCACCACTGACCATCTCTCTCTCTCCAACGCTCTCGCCTCTCGGTACGTTCCTCCTCTCGATCTGAACCGTAGCGTCTTCCGGATCGCGTCCGTGCACGAATGTGCTAGTGAATTTGCGTATCTGAAGCTGTTGATTTGTTACTGTTGCAGGAATGGCTACCATAAGCCTCGGGTTATTTCTGGTGCTGGTTTTTGCGATTGCGATCTGCCATGCTGCTGCTTCTGTCTTCCACCCGATCTCCGACTCTCACCGATCCGCGGCTTCGGAGCTCTTCGCGCCCGCCGATGGATCGTACGGGAGGTGAATTAAACCCCTAATTAAACCCTTGAAATGATCTGTCTGTTTGATTTTCTATCGTAAGTTCTGTTTGGTTCTCGAGGAAGAGAAATGGTGTGGATGCATTTGGATGATCCAATTGAATAATTAAAATGGATTTGTTTCATTTTTATATGATGCCGCCTTCTCAGAGATTTGAAGTTAAAGTTTCTATTTTTTTCCCTGTATTTTACTTGTAATGCGCGGTTAGCTGTCAATTCTGGTGGAATTTGATTTCATTTGCACGATTAGAGTAATTTATTTGGATATTGGTTGCAAATTTGATTCTAATTATTCGATTTGGTAAATTGTTGACAGTTTAGAAGAGGCATATGAAGCCCTAAGATCGTTCGAGGTTCTTGGGATCAATAAGAAGTCCGATATACGTGCAGCTACTTGTCAGTCCGTTGTGGACAAACTTGGGTCATCGTCTTCTGCCCCAAAGGATTTGTTCTTTGCCTTAAAGGTTAACAGCATTTTGGATTGCGAGGTTAAAAATGAAGTCTTAGAGGTATTTGTTAAGTTTTAGAACCCTTGCTTCTCAACATGAAATTAACTGCTTATGAGTTATGTGGAAGAATAATGAAGTCGGTGATTAATTCTTATTTCCTTGTCTAGGGCATTGCTTCAAGACTTAAAACTATTGTCAATAGTGCAAGTTCATTGCATGACTTCTACTACTCAATCCGAAGCTTGGTACTTATTAAGGTATATTGTTGAAGAACTACCTTTTGGCTGCACTGTCCAACTCAGGTTTAGATCTTCTTTTTTGTTTGAGGTCTTAGTTTTGCTGCAGATTCAACATGTATCAATGGTGATTTATGAAATAATATCAACTCTGCAGGAAGCAAACAAATATTCTGAATACTGTTACTATTTTAATTGATTTAACTATTGGGCAAGGGCCTCTATTTTGTGTTTTTTTGAGCCCCTACATCTATAGATTATGAATTATTTCCCTAAATTTTTTGCCTTTTTTCTTTCTTGCTACAGGATCAAAGTTCTGAGGTCGATGTACTTCTTGCTGATGCTGGTGGAGTTTTCCATTCTATCAAGGTAGTTCCCACAACAATTAGTGGTTTTGTAGATGAAATAGTTTCACTTTTTGCTATCTACAGGTGCTGGCAGAACTTGCTATGTCATATCATTCTTAGCATCTGTTCACAACTTCTTTTTCTTGTAATGTCGATGGGGTGTTCTGATTCTGACCTCTCAATCAGTCCCCCCCCCCCCCGGGTGGGCGGCTGTTTGCAGTCACTATTTCTTTTCACACCTAAAAGAAGAAAATATTGCTTTTTTGAATGTTTGAATGTTTGAATGATTTTGAAATCTTATTGCAGTCTCTCAGCCAGAGTGATGGAAGGTGGCGCTTCAGTTCTGATAATCCCGAGGCTAGTACCTATGCTGCTGGTAATGACTTTTCAGGAATTATTTATATGTTATGCCATCTATTTTCTGATGGATAACTTTTTGTAATCAGTTGGTGATGTGAGTTGGAACTTTCCCTCAACACCCTAAATCTGCTCCCATGAGTTAAATCCTTGATCTTTATTCAACTAGAGGGGGATTAATAAGTGGCTTATACTCACTACTTGTTTTTCTCATCCCTCTCTCAGGTTTAGCGCTTGAAGCACTTTCTGGAGTTATCTCATTAGCATCTTCTGAAATTGATCAGTCTAAGGTAAAATAGCTTCCATGTGTGTGTTAATTTAAACTTGGATAAGCATCCATAATAAGCTTTAAATGTGTCTAAATTTAAACTTCAACCACTGTGGGCCATTTAAATATGGAGAAGAAAATTCCATGCTAATTTAACTTCTGTGGTTTTGGTCTGAATTGGGAATCTTCACTCACTGACCAAATCATTACCAATATCCGTGGACGTATTTTTTCTTTTCTTTTTAGCTTTTTAGTCAGATTCTATAGATCTTATTAGTATTATATGATTCTGCTCTGTTATTGTTATTTTTTACCTTTTTTTAACATGCTTCTACTCTGTAATTCATTATCTGTTTTATTTGTTTGCTAATGTTCGATAATGTTGTCTATGGGCAGATTGATACATTGAAAGGTGATGTTTTGAAGCTTTTTGACAGCATTGAGAAATATGGTATGTGTAGCTCTTTCTTTTTTTATCAACAGATGTCTCCTTATAAGCTTATTATTTTTTTCTCCTTCACTTTCTTATGCTAGAACTTTTGGTTTTGTAGGTTTTAGGTTGTATGTAGTTTCTGTATTTTCATAATATATAGTAATCACATTTTACTAGGAGTTTGGTGCAAAAACTTTTGTGATGTTTGGTGGTAATTTGGGTCATTGTGCCTTTAATTGTATCTTTTGTCCAGGTGGTATCATGGTACTTTATATCTGTTATTTTAGTGGTACCCAAGCAAGTTTGGCATGATAGAGATGGTCTTGTTATCCTGCCTGCATTTTGATGTGTATGCGCAGGCTGTTTGTTTCATTTTCATGAAACACCGTTTGACATTGAAATTTGATTGCACAACACAATCTTTCCTATGATTATAACACGTTTTCTTCCGATCCTACTTTCGGTTTGGTTTTGTCATTTCATTTTCTGGTATATCTGTTATTTATGTGAAATCATATACCTATGTTTTGTAGATGATGGGACCATTTACTTTGATGAAAAAGTTGTTGATCTGCGTGAGCATCAGAGTCCTCTTTCAACTACTGCATCAGTTGTTCGAGGATTGACAGCATTTGCAACTGTGACATCTGGAAACATAAAGGTGATTGGAAGCATACTCAATGGCGCTTTCTTTCCTGCTCTCCCATTGCAATGCAGTTTCTTTTTGGAGAACAATGGGGTTGGTATTATTTGCATACTAATGCTTTAGCTTAGAGTTTGCAGGTTCCAGGGGACAGGATATTGGGTCTGGCAAAATTCTTCCTTGGAGTTGGCATTCCTGGCAATGCTAAAGACTTCTTCAACCAAATAGATTCATTAGCTTCTTTGGAAAGCAATAAGCAAGTGCTAAACCTTTTTCTTTTATTGAATTGAATCTCCAATTATTTTGCATTTGTAACCGTGCAATGCAACGTTTATTGTTGAATTTTCTTTTTTGTGCCCTAATTTGTGTTTTATTTCACTCTTTTCTGGTGCAGGGTTTCTATCCCACTGATATTATCACTTCCAGCTACAGTGCTTTCATTGACCAAGAAAGATCAGCTCCAGGTTTGTCAATTTATCAACACAACATTTCTTCTTTGAAACTGATTGCTGTGGGGTATTTTATATATATCTATAGATGCACAACTGTGTTCTGCTTCTATCTCCTAGGTTACTACCAAAAGAGATACCTTTTCTTTGATATACATATAAATGTCTATATATCTATGTATATATGTATTGTCTTGTGAAATCTTCACTGCTTACCTTTCCCCTCAAGCTGACTTTTTTGTTCTCTTTTTCAAACATAAAGTCCTGTACTAAGTTATGCTCATATTCGTTTATTGCTTTTAATTGACCTGCACAGAATCAATGTTAAATCAGCCTGCTGTGGATTGATTTTTTACTGAGGAAAAGATATAGTTACAAGTAATGTTGTTTATGTCAAATAATATACTTTGGTTTATTCGTGTGTTCTTTGCACCGCAAATTTTAATCAGGTGAAAGTGAATACCGTGCTTGGTTCAAGTGCACCACCTCTGACAGTTAAGTTGGTGAAAGCATTCAGTTCTGGTTCAAAAGCTGCTTCCAAAATTGCAAGCCAGGTAAGTAATAACTTTTATTTTATCTGTTGTTTTCTTGGTGTATCTAGTTTATGCGCAATTCTTTAGTTTTAGACATCCTTCCTATCACAAGATTAGTTTTGGATATCCTCTTCTCACAAATTTATTGCATGAATGGCCTTTGGTTCACTGCTTTATCATGTGTGTGACTTAGGAACTCAAGTTTGACAAGGAAAGTGGGTCCCATTTCTTGGATGTTTTGCCAGAAAGTGTCGATGTTGGAACGTACACATTTGTCTTTGAGGTACCTTTCTCTTTTTGGTTAGTTCTTTTGGAAAAACTTCCATTTGGTCTCAATTTGTTCTGAGTTTACCAAATTTTTTAGGTGGTTCTGCATGATTCTGAAGATAGTGATTCTGAAGATGAAAAAGTTTATGCAACTGGAGGTTCTACTCAAGTACAGATATTTATCACAGGAGTTATCAAAATTGAAAATGCAGAGATTGCAGTACTTGATAGTGATATTGGGAGCATAGAAACCCAGAAAAAGTACGTACTCAAATTCTATTTGGTTTATGTTTCCTGCTTATATCAGTTGTTCTTCTGAATTTTCATTTGCAAGTTGGATGCTTGTAATCACATAGCCAATGTGGCTTTTTGTTATTGTTTATAATTTTTTCTTATAATTGTACATGGCCAAGGCCGTGCTTATTATTTTCTGAAATTTTCAAAAACATCTGAGTTGTTGCCAATTTACCAGACTAGATTTTGCTGGAGAAAATACTGTCTCGCTATCAGCAAACCACCTCCAAAAGCTGCGTTTATCCTTTCAATTGACCACTCCTTCTGGGCATGCTTTTAAGCCTCATCAGGTTTGTAATTTTCTGTGTCTATTCTTGAGTAAATGCTCTCTATTCAGTTCTCTTAGGTGTTTGATGGGCCGCAGGTATTTCTTAAATTGACGCATGAGACCAAGGTTGAACATATCTTTGTGGTGGGAAGCTCTGGCCAAAAGTTTGAGAAAATACTGGTAAAGTTTCTTTGATTTCATCCTCAAACTTACTTATGGCTTCTTTTTTTTTTTTTTTTTTTTTTTCTGCATAGATGCACTATGCATGTATGTTCTGATTTTTGCAAACACTATGTGGAGCCATTCAACGCTCTTTTGGAAAACTAGATCTTTAGAGTTTTCTTTTTTAATTCATGTATTTAGGTGATACTGTGATAAACCCATGATTACTGTCTGAACACATGAATAATATAAAGGTGCAGTTTTCACCATCCTAGGTCATGGATTTTACCCCATGGAGAGGTCTTTAATTTTTTGTTTTGATTGGTTTTGGTATCTTGTTACAGGATTTTCTCGGATTGGTTGAGAAGTTTTACTATCTGTCTGGTAGTTATGACATTCAATTAACCGTTGGCGATGCTGTAATGGTAAGCATGAGCTTTCCTCAAGTTTTTAAAATTGTTTCTGGTTTTTATTCTCTCCGATTGACTAAGCAAACTTTTTTCCTTTACAGGAAAACTCTTTCCTACGGGCTATTGGCCAGATTGATTTGGATCTACCAGAAGCACCTGAGAAAGCCTCCCGCCCTCCTTCTCCGGCTGTTGATCCTTACTCAAAGTTTGGTCCCAAAGCTGAGATAGCCCATATCTTTAGGGTTCCAGAAAAGCGTCCTTCTCAGGAGCTATCTCTCGTTTTCTTGGGCCTTGTGCTTTTGCCATTGATTGGATTTTTGGTTGGGGTGAGTCTTTGTTAAGCGAATCCTTAATCTGTTGTCATTTGGCTCAGAAAATTAGTTACAGTTTATGCTCGTATCCCTCCCTTGGAAAGTCCAAGTCGGTTTGAGGTGACGTGTTTATAAACCGACATTCTCTAGAGTGCAAAAAGGCCAAAAGAGATGGTGGCTGTTAACATTCTTAAGTTCTTACCCATTTTGTATTTTTAATTAACCGTGCTTTGTCTGAAACAGCTATTACGCTTGGGGGTGAATCTGAAGAACTTCCCTACTTCAGCAGTACCCGCCACCTTCGGTATCCTATTCCATGTTGGCATTGCTGCAGTTCTTTTGCTCTATGTGCTTTTCTGGTTGAAGGTATGCCATTCATTTGTGTTTACTTGCAGTTTCAGTCAGGAAGGTTCCCATCTGCTTCATATCCCCAATGATCCGGACAACCTCATTTTTAAGCATTATAGGGTGACCTGTTATAGAACCAAAAAAATAACACTTAACATATATAGTAGTGACGAGTTTTCACGGTTCGATTTCAAAGATTCCATATTTTGTTCGTAACATAGTGCACGCTAATTGAACACGATTTTGGCTTTTCAATGCAGTTTCTCAGGTAGCCATACAAAGTTCTTGGTTAAGTTTAGGCATACTAGTAAACGTCATTTTTGTTTCCTTGCACATGGATTAAGCTTTTCAAAGGATTCTCTGCTTACTTGTTTGTTCCATGTACAGTTGGATCTATTTACGACTCTCAAAACGCTTGGATTGTTGGGAGTTTTCTTGCTGTTTGTTGGACACCGGATTCTGTCCCACCTGGCCTCTACGTCATCCAAGTTGAAATCTGCTTGAAATGGAAATCAAGCAATCTCCCATTTAGAAAGATCAAAAGAATTTTCGGCCGTAAAAGAGATATCGAAAGGACGTGGAAACCCTTCGTTTAGAGAACAGAGGGTGGGACTATTCAGAACAAATTTTGTAGGACTCTTTGTTATGTTATACCTTGCCTCTAACTTTCGAATTTTATTTACCCGTAAATCATATTATTGAAAAAGAAAGTTGTACCTACGCGACGGGCTTGATCTTTCACATCATTATTGTAACTTTGACATATCAGGGGTACATAACTTTGCAAGGAACTGCATCAGTTTACATCTTTACTCTTTCGTGACTCGTAGTCGAATTTAAACCACTTGAGGGGCGTTCTAGCGTTTCCTCAAGGGTTCTTGAGCAAGGCATGAATGAGCTATATTTGTAAATCTTGGAAGGGACCTAAAAATCTTGTGTGTTTGAAAAAACCAAGGTGCCTTTCCTTCTCACTGTGGCTCCACGCCTCTGAATTTTTTTTCGGCAGGATCGGTTCTGCTGGATCGATGATGATTCGGTTCTCTAGCTCCGATCATTTTATACAAACGATATTCTATTTTAAACTATTTTGAACTGCACGACGGAATTTTGAACTTGAGTGCATAGAGAATAACAAACGTATACTTTTCCGTTTTAGTCTTCATATATACTGCTGAAGATTACAGATTCAATCCTCTCATGGGCAGATGGAATGTGCCTGCACCCTTCTCCAATCAATAGCAGAAAGTGACTATCTTACAATTTCCCAATGAATTATAAATAGAATGTAGGATCTGTTCTGATCAATTAGAGGAACAAAGAAAATTGGAAAAGCCGAGAAGCAAAATGTAACATGACCAAATGCAACAAAATTATAAATAAACCCAGCACCACCTTAAGCCTTGTGAAATGCCGGGATCATATCGCGCTATTCTACATTTCTAAAGCTCTCGCTCGTACGCCAAATCTTTTTCTGGATAATAAACACCACATCATCATCTTGCTCGGAGCCTCCCTCCCCATCAGCGGTTGCCACTGCTTCCCAGTGCAACGCCTTCATGTATTTGTTTATGAACTCCACCACCTTCCGCTTATCACGCACAATGATGAAACCTTTGGGCCTTAGGATGCGATCCATCTCAATCAACAAATCAACGCCACTGCATTCTTTCCTTTCAATATCGGAGAAGACAGTCCAAGCGTGAAGTAGATCGTAAGTTCGTGGGTAGGTTGAGTAGGCTTCACACCTGTCACAAGTTGCACCAAACAAATATATCAGTATTTGATGCAATGTTACAATAGCAAAGAAAGTTGATATCATGTTTATACATCATGAACTTATGCCTAATGCAATACAACGAAAGGTTTGCTCGTTCCCAATATTGAAAGTAAGCCTGAGATCTTGCCTAGTAATATTTTAAGAGTAATAGAAAATCTATATTTGGCAGCATAACTATATAGGTGGGAATTTCTCATTCTAAACACCAACGACCATCAACCGTTGAAGGTTCTACAAGTTTCTAATTGAACTCTTTCGTTGGTTAGTTTGCCTAACCAGCAGTGAGTCCCATCCTCAGCGTCATCTTTCCGTATGTCCCAATCATATGGGGATTGATTCTCAAAAAGAAAAAACAAAAAAGCAAATTAACTCGTAAAGATTGTTCAACGTACCAGTTGTGTACTGAGCCTATCAGTCCTCTGTCGTATATTATTTTAAGTGTGTTAGGTCCATCTTCTGGAACCACATTCATAACCCAAACATCTTTGTTCTTCAAAGCCCCTGCAAATGAACCCAGGTTTGCCTTCATGTCCATCACATTCCTTATTGTGTCGGAACTAATCTTTGGGCTCAAAAGATTCCAGTAATTTTCAACTCTTTGTTGCCAAACTTCCTGCACCACATCAATACTGTCATACACCAAGTATTTGTATGTTTGTAATCTTAAATAGCGAATATTACCCCGGCAGAGAAGGGAAAAAAACATGCAGTCTTTTTTAAGAATTACCATGTCCATCTCAAATATATCACTGGAGTAGCCGAAATCACCAAGACGAGGAGGAGGTGTAGTCAATCGAGCAGGCCAAGGAGCTAAACCACTTCCTCTTGCTCTATGGTTTTCTGAAAATAACGGACCAACAAATATAAGTGCTTTTTTCAACTCTCAATGCTATTTAGATACTGCAAAAGTATTAGCAATCTACATTTCCAGGTGCGTCCATTTTCTACATTAATAATTCTCAAAATTAAATTAACTCAAGTCAACAATGTGATCAACTTAAAAAAGGGTTCTGACATGTTACTTTGAGATTGCTCAAGGCAACTACCAAAGCACAGAAATATAAAAATTATTTAGAAAATGAAGGAAATAGTACTCACGCTCAGAGTATGGTGTGATACAAGCCTCCATTTTCACATTATAGACAGCATCTGGATCATCATCAGACCTGCAGAGGGGTGGTTGAGTACCAGGGGGTCTTTCCATGTAACAATCATTAGTCAGCGGCTTGACCCAAATAACAGTTTGGTTCCTTTTAGAAGCTATTTTCCAGCACATCCGTTCCACAAGGGCACTCATCGCTTTCCAAATTCTAAGATCCTCTTCATCCTGTGCGTAGGCTTCAGGAGATGAGTAGGCAAAATAACCTCCTGGTCTAAGTACCCTATCTAACTCAAGGAGAAGTATCCCATCCCTTTGAAGCCAATCGATCCTACAGCGAGAACAATGTGCCAGTTCAAAAGATCTACTTGGGTAAGGGAGTCTCTTGGTCCCCAAAACACCAAGATACGCGGGAATTCCTCTCTCCAATGCAAACTGGATCTGATTTTGATGAACATCATTAGGTGCCAAGGACATTGTGATAATATCAGAAGAAAGCAGGTATCCTCCAAAACTAGCAACACCACAACCAACATCAAGGACCGTTCGGAGCCTTCCTCCATTATTTAAAATGTTGTTAGGAAAGTTGAGCATCTGCCAATCCAAACCAAGAAAAGTCAGTGCTTTAATCATGAAAAAAAACGAAAACATATTTACTAGCTTTCTATTAACTAATTATTTTTGCCTCCACTGTGAAGGGCCAGTGACTTACATTAGCCATTGACGCGATGTACTTGTCAGCTCCATAATGGAAGTGAGTACCTCCTCCAGGAAATCCAATCTTTTCACCTTTGACAACCATCCACTTTTGGTCAGACTTCTCAGTCGCAAGGTGCGTATGAGGTATATTTGCTTTCCATACCTCGTCTCGGCTTTTAGGCCACTTGATTGGGATCTATTGCATAAAAACAGCAGAAAACTTCATAATATAATTCAAGAGAAAGTTCTAGTACAAAGCTTCCTCGCTCAATTCCATTTGATGTAAAGACTTAAGCAGGATCTCACCTTATATCCAGGAGGAGGTGGAATCAAACAATTATATCGCCTTTCAGGCACTGGGCAGTGTCTCTCGTAATGCTCCATCACAGACAGATCCAACTTCAACCTTGTTTCATAAATAAGGTTTCTGTCTAAGCAAGGAATCAGTTCTGAATGTCTATCATCACAAACCTTCATCATTGAAAAATACTTATATTAGCCTTAAAAATAGATAACCCAGATGAATTACTCATAAGTATACTATGAAGTGAAACGACATAGTAAATGTTAGCCAAGGCAACTCACCGGTATGCTCTTCAATATAACACCATCCTCTTCATCTTCACCAAGTTTGGGAGGTGACTCGTCAACATCTTCATCCGCACCCAAGTAAGTAGAACCGAATTTTCTTATCTTACTGCCATACTCGAGACCGGAGGAACCATTTTTCTTAGAATAAAAGTACAGGAGACCACAAATGATCACCAAAACAAGAACTGAGGTGACCAAACGTTTCTTTGGGATCCCGTCAGCCCTTCCCCGTGACATTTTCACAAACCAACACAGCAATCACCCTTCTACTCCGACTTCAACATGCAGAGTTCAAAATAAAGTTCCAGTTTCACTCCAGAAGGACGATCGGTGGATGTCTCACTTCAGAAACAGCTTCAATCACCAAAACACGATTAAACTAGTTAGTTCCATAGAATACAGATACAATGGCATTAAGTAAAGAAAGTGATCCGCAATACTACGAATTCAAACATCGAAAATTAACATATAAAATTAAGACCATTCAACTCATCACTTCAAGTACTTTATTTCCCTTCTAAGAAGGAAGCAACCTTATAACTCGATTTAGTATAATCGCAAGATACACGACAAAGAAATCCTAATCCAGTCAATATTATACGAAAAAGGAAAAGTTATTAACCTGTGATTTAAGATATACTTTAATGCCATTAATTGAAATAGAAAAGGAAAACCAGAAACTAACAGCTAAAAGCTAGTGTAAGAAACTCATACACCAAACCAAAGCAAGTGAAACAAGTACAAAAACAACAAAAATTCAATCCCAGCAATAAAAAACGAATTCAAATCTGACCCAGTTCCTTCAAAGAGGAACAAATCTGCAAAAAAAGTACCACTATTTGATTTCTCTATACGGATTAAATGTCTGAAATAAATGGCATATAAAATCGAACAGCACCAATACAAAGCGTGAGAGTGAAGAGGAAGGAGGGTAAAATCGGAAACAAGAAACCAAAAAAAAAAAAAAAGATGCAAGCATTAACAGACGCAAAAGCACCGACAGTCGACATGTATATAATAAATGGGAGACCTTCAACTTCAACAAACAAGAATTGACAGAGATTGATACGACCCAGCTCGTGAAATCTAAAAAATCGTCGGCAGTGTTAATTCCCAGAGCTGGAAAGTGCCGATTTGAAATTGCCCAGATGAAAATTCAAAGAAGAACAGCGAAAAAAATCAGATCTTTTTGGATGAAGAGTCAAAAATTGCATATGGGCAGTGAGAAACAGAGTGAGTGAGTGCGATTGGAGAGTGGGGACGGATCGGAACCGTTAGATATGGGCTCGTTTTTCGATGAGGATTGAGCAGAGGACGTACCTGGTTGCAATGGATTTTTCCCAAAGGAGCAAGAGAGAGTTTGAGAGAGAGAGAGAGATGTGGTCCTTATAAATGATGAGTGGGAACCATAAATGGGGAAACAAAAGAATATTGAACAACGGTATGGGGTTTGAGAATCTGACCCTGTGATCTATTGGAGTAATAAACAAAGAGGTAGATCCGCAGACCACACAAGAGGTAGAGGGAGAGAGAGAGAGGAGAGAGACGGTGAGGGTGAAAACACACGACAGATCGACGTTGTCGTTTGTAGGGACGGGACCGCGTGAATACGCGGCATCAACACGTTACATTACGATCTAGTCCGTGGTACTGTACTTCGTTTATAACCGACGTGTTTTAAGTTCGATTCTTGTCAAAGTCGAATTTAAACAGAAATAGATCATCTTCGGATCCTTTTCTCCTAAATCACAAAGTCCGGGGATCCGGACCATTGAAATTTGATTCAACGGTTAAAGTTATTATAACTTTTAAAGTAGGCCTCTGTTTGTAGCTGTTGGATCAAATTTTAATGGCCCGGATTCCTAGACTTCGGATCCCAATTTAAACCACATTATTATTATTGTTAGCTCATTATAAGGTTAAACCCATCATTTTTCATTTGTATAGACGATATCGTTCGTTTGACAAAAAAAAATAAAAAAAATAAAAATAAAAACACGTCACATGGAATGTGAGATTTTGGCGCATGAAAGCGAAAGCCCTTTGCTTTTATGATTTATCTTTGACAAATCATTGGTGGCTGGCAAGAGGGATTGGAAAACGGTATGTGTGTCAAGTCTCAAGTGGCAATACTCTTAAAATGAGAAGTTGATTGATGGCGTAAATCCAGACTTTCACCCTATTCATGTTTTTTTATCAGAAAATGTCACCGACATGATATTTTTAAATTATATTTTGTAAATTATGTATTATAAATTTAGTTTATAAAGAGAGTCTCTTAAGTAATTTGTATTGAAATTGCGAATAGCGTTTTATCACAGTGGCGAAAAACAGTTATGCATATGTAAACTTATGCATATTCTATCTCTACCGATTCTTTTTCTCTAAATAACTAACTATCTAATTCACTAATTTTATCACTCGATTAAACAAATATATATACTATAAGCACTCCACTCAAATTCGTAATCGAACAATATATCATTTATCATGAAAACGTTTCTCGTATTGTGTATAGATTTCATTAAAATGAAGTGGGTTTGGTAATTTACCAAGAAACTAAAGTTGGTAGGTAATTTACCATCAAGCTTAAGTGGTAGGATTATCAATTGACATTTTCATGTATGACATGATTATGAAATTAGAATTCACCGCAACTTTATCTTAATACCCTTAACTATTAGGCAGCATTTGGTACGTAAACATGACGGAATGGAATGGAAAGTTATCTTTCATTAGAAATTCAATGTTTCAACTTTCTCTCTCTAAATCGATGTGCTTAAACATAATTGCTATGATAAGTTATGGGATAAATTATACTTTCATACCTCAGGTTTGTGGTCTATTTCTATTTCTTACAATATCTTCAAAACATTTTACTTTCATACCTTAAGTACTATTTTATTTCAAAATAATACATCCGTTACATTTTTCATCCATTGAAACCCATAATCCCTTCCCCTCCAGCGACCCGAAGAAGAAGAAGCCTTCCCCCCTTCCCTCGGCCGGCGACGCTCCTCCCTTCCCCCCCCACCTCAATTTTTTTTTTCCTTTCTTCCTCCCTGCAAATGTTCTTCTTCTTCTTCCTTTCTTCCTTCTGCAGCTTCTTCTTCTTCTCAATTTTTTTTCCCTTTCTTCCTCCTTGCAGATGTTCCCCCCAGCGACCCGAAGAAGAAGGAGAAGAAGCCTTCCCCACCCCGCCGGGCGGCGACCCTCCTTCCGTCCCCTCCCTCAATTGTTTTTTTCCTTTCTTCCTCCCTGCAGATGTTCTTGCAAATGTGGGTCGCTGGGGGGAAGGGATTGTGGTTTTTTTTGTGTGGAGAAAATTCATGTTTTTAAAAAAAAAATTAATTTTTTTTGCCACGTGGCAAACATTTGGCAGCCACGTGGCATATATGTGGCAGTCACGTCAGTATTTAACGGATCAATGAATGGAAAATGTAACGGATGTATTATTTTGAAATAAAATAGTACTTAAGGTATGAAAGTGAAATGTTTTAAAGATGTTGTAATGAATTGAAACAGATTCCAAACATGAGGTATGAAAGTGTAATTTACCCTAAGTTATGTCTATTCATCATAGTTGGGTTCAATCTTTTCCAATCCTCCTCCTCTTAATAGTTAACTATTTAACCTAGTTACGCTATCGTTTATAAAAATAAAATAAAAAGCGACATTTCAATTATGGTCAATTTAATAGTTAGTTGTAACTAAAAGTGCTTACTTTGTTGCTCGATCTTGTAGTGAAGTTCGTGGGAAGAACCGATTGGTTCTTCAATGAATGCGAATATTAAATTTCTTTGGAAGGCTATTTGGCAAGCTAAGGTCCCAGGTAAGGTTAAAATTTGTATTTGGCGAGGTTGTTGGAATGCATTGCCCTCTAGGGTGAATTGCATTTAAGTTCGATGGCATCACAACGCCGTTATTGGGCGAGGTGACTGCTGCTCGTGAAGTAGCTTTGTTTCTGCAACAATGACCCGTTGCAAATGTGGAGATGGAAGGGGATGCCCTTATGGTTGTTTCGGCAATCCAACTCAAGGTCACGGCCAATAACGGTCCCTTTGGACACCTACCGGAGAATACACGGAGGATTCTACAAAATGTTGGACAATGGAAGACTATTTTCGTCCGAAGGGATGCCAATAAAGTGGCTCATCGCCTTGCTAGATTAGGCCTAACTTTAGCTCATCCGTGTCTTGGTTCGAGAACCCTCCTGATGTAATTTTAGATCTTTTATTGAAGAATAATATTAGCCGTTAAGTTGTTAAGTGCATGGCACTCTTTTTTAATTTGACCAGGTTAAAATCTCCTACAAGATTTTTATCGAGACATATTAATGCATTTGTTTGTACGTTTTCTTCCATATCTTAAAAAAAAAAAAAAAACAATTAGTCATATGGTGCGCGCGGTTAAAACGGTCAAAAAAGAAAAAACCAGACTTTACGAACCTTCTTCCAACGGACATAACATAAGCAAGCACGCCAAAAAGCTTCAGACTTTACGCAAACCCCCAAATCAGACAAATTCGATTTAGGGTTTTTTTTCTAATTTTCCCCAAATCCCCAAATCGAATCTCAAATCCTACCCATAAGCAAAAAGATGGCGGATATTTCAGATTCTTTGAAAGGTAAAAAACGCCCGCGAGAGACAGACACTGAAGCCCCAACCGGCGATTTCGATCAGATTCTATCACTAGGTATATTCTCACTGATTTCACTAGAAGGAATGAAAATTTATATAATTTACACTTTTAATTGATGATTTTTCGGTATTTGAATATCTGGGAAATGTTTTATTGCAATTGGGTAGTTAATATTAATCAGAAATTTTAATTTTTGGGGAAATGCAGAGGAAAATCTTACATTCAGCGACACGTTGGTGGCGCTTCGGATAATGCGAGCTCAGTTTCCGAACAACGAAAAGGTTAGGATTGTAAATTTTTGATTTTGATATGATTATTTTTTCAAGTTTCAGAGTTCACAAGCTGCTGAGTTGATTGAATAGTTGTGAATGTGTTGTTGTTTTTCTTGTTTCCCTAGTGTTTGATTGTTTGATTCTGTTCATAGTAGTCAGGGACGAAGCTAGAAATTTCTTTTAGTGGGGGCAACCCGAAAATCAATTAAGAAAACCTTATTATAGTATGGCTTATAACCAGTATGAAAATAGGGATGATTTCAAATGATAATGTATCACAATTCCAATGTTACAAAAATTTCAATGTAGTAGTGAAAGTGGCAAAGTGATAAGGAAACTATTAATACATAATTACGCAAGAGTGAGGTTTTTCGGTTTGAATGATAGAACAAGAGCACTTTTGCTCATATAATATTTGATATGGAGTATACGCAATATGAAAGTATGTTGGATACTAGGCACATATATTTTCTTCAAAAATAACGCGTGTGTATTATATAATTGTAGTCTGCGACTTAACAAACAAATCACTTGAGTGGGGGCATATGCCCCCAGTCAGCCTTCATTGGCTCCATCCTTGATAGTAGTGGTTAGTCAGTTATATTCGTTGGGGGGAAGTTTTATTTTTGTTTGATTTATTTGAGTGATATTATAATCCAAAATACGGTTTAAGATAATTTTATTTATGTTTTCTGAATACGGTTAGTTTGATTCATGCCTTTTGTTCAGGTAACGGTTCAGCCTTTCATTTTGCGGTCACAGCTGTATAGCAGTGTGGAGGATCGAACACAAGTGGACCGGGATCTAGAGGTCTGTGAGAACTTGAAAGAAGATAACTGGAAATGTGTTTGAATACATATGTAATCTGTTTTTTTCTGACAAGAGTTAATTATGTTGCTGTGAACCCCTTTTGCTCATCAATTGAATCAGTGGTCTTAGTTATTGATCAGAACATATGGAAGTTATTTTAAAATTTGTCATATATTTGTATTTTTCAGGGAGAACATGTGATTCCCAAGTTTAAAGTGGACACCTTTTTTTTTTAATCTTCAGCAACAGTAGTATTTGATTCTAGGTGCTTGGAACAATGTCGCTTTAAGATAGTTGGCACCTCCGGCGTTCAGGAGTTTCTTATGACTAATCTTGGTTACTTCTATTTTCTTGTGCAGACTCTAAAAAGAGAGAAAGTGCTACGGGTTTTTAAATTAAATACTGGACAAGACGATCATGCAATAATGTTTTTGGATGACTATTTTCGCCAGGTTTGTTTACATGAGTTTTTAGATGATTATTCAGAAGCATGATTGCATTTTATCATATATTTTCTAAGTAAGATGGAAAAGGTTGATGAACTTCTTCTGTCTGTATATATATGTAGATGGAAAAAGTTATGAAAAGATTCGAAGAAAAGGATGAAGATATTGTTGAAGTTTCTAAGTGGTTTAAATCACACGTTATTGATTGCAAGCTCGAACCCAGTATTGGACATCAAGATCTTGTGAGTGATTGGAATATCAAACTACCTGGAACTTGTTTTTGTTTTCATCTCTGTTTATTGCTTTTTTTTTACCCTTAAAATAGTGCTGTATCTATGTACTTCTCAGAGTTGAAGGGTTCTTTTAAGGCACTTTAATGTGCTAAAACAAGATAATGATTGAACAAGTCACTCTTTAGATACAATACAATAAATTACAATCCAACTGAAAAATTGTTTGCCACAGTGTACATTATTATCTCGTGGAGGAAAGGTGAAGGATGAACACATCTCCCTTTTGATCAATTCTGGCCTTCTTGTAAGTGAACTTTTACTTATTCATTAGTATATTATGTTGCAGCTGTTTTAATTCCCTCATTGATTATGGTACATTCTGTGGTAATGTTGTCTGCTTAGTCTGGAACTAGTGAAATAGTTTACACTAAATATGATTTGATTATATCTTTCCTCTTAATGTTTATTATGCAGCTCCTTTTATAGGGAATGCTTCCCCTTAGTTCTGTTTATTGGGTTCCTTTTGAATATCTTTTATGATGTCCAGCTTTCTAACTATGGAATCTACTTCTAGACTCGGCAACTTATTGATCCAAATGTTTACTGGTTCGCAATTCCAAATATTGGTTCAGTACTAAAAGGCCTCTCTCAGGTATATAATCAATTTCTCACTGTATATTTGTAGATTAAATTCACTGAAGACATATATGTATCTTTTGCAATTTGTACCTCATGTAAAAGTCAAGGTTTTTATCCGACTGCAAGTTTTCACCCTTGATATAAGGTTAACTTTGTAAACTCTTATGCTGCTAGATTAGAGACATAGCATTTGGTACATGAGTATTGGATGTTAGCTTAGAGATTTTGAAATACCATGGCCATTCAACACTTAGGGAGATTGAGTTTTATCTGTCATTTTCCTGCAAATTTTTAAGTTTGAACAGGAAAATTGTCCAAATTTTGAATCACGTGTTCTCTTTGTTCAGGGAAGAAAGGAAGTTCTCTCTCTTCTAAACCGGAGGAGATACAAAGAAATGATGATGGCCCCTTTAGAGAAGAAGGCTCTTCGATTTTCTCCGCTTGATATGAGATTTCACCTCCGTGATCTGATAGGCTCAGGTCATCTCAAAACTTCCAAGGCACCGACAGGCTTAGTTGTTCGAGTCTCAAAAGATTGAAGAAAAAGGAATAGTAGGAGCAGCCCCGTTGATTCATAAGATTGTTGTGCTTCTCTTGGCTGTCTATCTTGCTATAGGTACAGTAATGCAGGCTTTGAAGTGATTGCCTTACAGTGCCGAATATATGTTCTACTAGTTACATGACCAGAATTTTTGCAGGTCGTCCGATGTGGACGAACAAAGACATCGTATCAGCAAACCGACCCAACCCAAAAGCCTAAGCATAAAGGATAGAAGATCTGCTAGGTTGTGCTTTATTCCTTTTAATCTGTTATTTCTTCAGTTCTACAGCATCCATGTGAATTCATGCTTAATTCATTTCCTCTGATTTGATTATCGATATTCTGTAATAAGTTACTGCAATACAGTAGAATACACCAGGAGCTCCTTTTGTTACACATCTCGCTGCTATTACCGAACTACTACCTACGATGCTTTATCCCAGCAGTTCTATTCCTTAAGGCTCCGGAGAGCTATATTTTCAGCAAACCTCAATCGAACATTGGCATCACATTCTCCATGGAATTCCACCATAAACCACTGCAATGCCACCACCATCCCAACCCTTGCATATCTCTGGTGAGGCTTGAGGCCAAATAGTAGACCTGTAAACGGGTCGGGTTTATTGGGTTTGGGTCGGGTTGAATCCGACCTGTTAAACTAACGGGTCACCCATTTCACCTGTTAACAATTATTATTATTATTATTTTTTGCATAAAGTTTATTTTTTGTTATTAAGACTTTACTAAAATTACTAAAATATCCTCAACTAACGGGTGCTACGGGTGTTAACGGATGCTAACGGGTTGATCCAAAGTGACCCGTTGTTTAACGGGTTGTTAACGGGTTCACCCGTTAGCGACCCGACCCGTTAAGCACCTACCCAAATACTAATATTAACGGGTCGGGTCCAAAAAGCCAGGTCTACCAAATAGAACTACCAGGTGTGTAAGTCAATTTGTTCCGGAAGAAAAGCCCTCGCCGTGCCTCTCTGAATCTTAACATGCTGATTAGTTTTCACCAAAACCTCATCTTTCTTCATAGTATGTGGGATGTCAAGGCAGCGGAGCTGTCGCAGATGATCTGAAAGCACCTGGTCCGACTTCGAGATACAACAGTTGGCGACATTATAATATTTCAAGTAGTTTAACAAGCTAGACTTTTAGCAGGCTAGGGCAGGTGAACTGGTAACCTTCTATATCCTGCTTTTGTGTAATTGAAATCTGGGCTTTTTCCCAAGAATCTCATTTGTCAGTTTATCCAATTCGATGTGAATCACAACAAATGGAGAAGGACTAATATTAGTTGTAGGACCAATAAAAATACCGACAATATGTATCAGATACTATAGATTGACATTAGGTATTAAAAATATTCACCGTTTTGTGGTTCTTTAATTCGTCTTCTACTTTCAAATTAGGCAAAAAAAAAAATTAATGTCTTCCTTCAACGTGACTTCCAATCTGATCCTAGACACTCAAGGAGCCTTTAGAGTTCTTGGCAAACAAGCTTTGTCAAATGATTGTACAAATACTTACTAATACATGTTTGGTGATCAAACATGAACGTTTCATGGAAACAGAAAAACCAAGTTAGCGTTTTAGTTGGTTCTTGCAAACTTGCAGTATTCTGGTGCTGCTTTTGGCTGGTTAAATCAATATTTGTGTCCTGATAATGACATAACATGAACAGATCAGATTTAAACTAATCTTTTTCTCATGTTAACATCGGTTGCTACTTCAACTTCAAGAATGGATATATTCTCGACGTAATCTGAGAGGGTCAATTATATGATCTTGATCGTTAATCGTGTTTGAGGATCGAAATACACAAGGTTCTATTATTGTGTCCATGCTAGTTTAAGAAAAACGTTATAAGATACGCGGCGTGATGCATTTGATATTCATACGATTTAGGGTCCGCTATGTGTGGATGGATTCCACAAGCTTGTATATGAGTGCATAAATGTAGGCCAATAGCGTATGTATTAGGATTTGGTGCGCCCTCTCTTTCTTTCTCCGCAAGTGACGTAACAGGAAATTTTTTCTCCTCGTGTACTATATCATAAACAACTTGTACAAAAATAACTTCTAATGTAGGATGACCAAAACACAAAAAAGTAGGATCGATTTTCATGAAGCACACAAGAACTAGAATGGAAAGCATACATCTATTTTTCCATGCAAAATTGGGTGGAGAGGGTTAATTTGGTTGGGCCAAGTTTTGGTTCACCTCCAAATCCTGAAAAGGAGTTAATTGGTGCTCATGTCTTTTGCATTTGGCATTGACAAAACAAATTGGGTAAGAATTGTCCAATTGAGATTATTTATGTTGGGATGCAATGTTTAATTAATTAAATATCTTTAATTAAGTAACTAGCAGAATCTTTGGTTTACTAGTGCCAAGGCAATTATTTGGTTAATCTTTACTTTAACAATTTATGTTTGTATTATAGCCGCTGGATTTGGACCTAATCCGCCAGAATTGATGACATGGGAAATTCTTTTGAAGAGATTTAGTGCAAACTTGGACATCAACCGATCATTGTCTTCTTGTCATCCTATTTGTTCCCTTCTGGTTAGAAGATTAACCCTCAAGTTGAATTGTTTGGACTACAGATCTGCATCTAATTACTTCTTGTTGTTCTTGATTTGGAGATTATTATGGTTATTTATTTCCCTAACCACGATTTGGAGATCTTAGGGACTTGGAAATAAATCACTTAGTGACCAAATAGTTTGACAAAGAACTTCTGACTAGTTAGATTTTTTATATATTAAAAAAAAATTGTTATTAAGCTGATTCAGTGTATTGATCCGTGTATCCAATGTTCTGTCTTTGAATTATCTTCCCTCAATATCACTTGTATTTATTAAAAAAAAATCTCTTATAAAGTTTAATATTTGAAGTTAGAATGACATGTGTACAAATAAATTTAAGAGTAAATTGGTCAAATATAGCTAGGGGGATTATGCCAATTGAAAGAATCGAATCACAAAGCTAAAAGCCCTTGACATCACTAATTAAATAATTGAGAATCTTCCAATTAGCAATCCCAGGGTTATATTAATAAGAAGTTAGGAAATGATTCTGATCAGTGGGTCGTATTCAATCACAATTTGGGGGTACATTCGTTGTAGGAGTATTTTTGCAAGCTTCCTCTTGGCAGCGTTTCAATAGTTTTCTGCACACTCAAGTGATTAATTGATCCGTTAATTAATCTCGATATTCTAGCTTAATTATTCAACTGCAAAATTAGTCATACAAGTAAACTAACCACGTACGGTTCCATTATTAATCAGAATATATAATTGGACACTTTACCTTAAGATAGATCATTGACATGTATGTGACACTTTTTAGATATATCATTAGTTTCTTATAGATTAAGACTTCTGAGTACATAATTGCTATTAACAAACCCTAGAGCTAGATAGCTCAAAGAAGATAACATGACCACTATGCATGGCAAAATGCAATACCTAAAGAGAGAATCGCAATTCATACTAAAAACATAAGAAAAACAAAACATGCATGAAGTAAAGCTACATGACGACTCATTAAAAAGAAGAAAAAAAAACCTTGCATGCAACCCTCTTGTTATCTCGCCTCTCTTTAGGCTTGTGTCTAACTCGTTTCATATAAGTTATCACGCCTACAGTGGAATCTAAATATGAACAATGATTTACATGAAACAAGGATGTTATGTTAGTCGTATCTTGATTTGACTCAATAACATAACGATAAGTTGTTCATCTGATGTGATTTATCTCCTCTCCAACCTCTCATTTATGGACATGTGTTGTTGTGATGTGGACTTGGATACAACAGACATGGCTCCCATGCTAATTGCTAAGTAGCTAGCTTCCTCCCAAACATGACCTGAACTGAATGACACATTTTTAGGGTGTAGATTGCTGATTATTTTGGATGTTCCATGCAGGTATGTGTATCAGGTAGCTGGGTTGGAAATCCATGTTTGATCGAGCTATCTTTGGTAGAAATAAGTCCGAAAGTGATTATATACTCTGGTCCAAACAAGTTTTATGGTTGTGTAGGTCAACACGAATGTGACCAGTGATGAGAATTTTTACGTACAGAGTCGTTGATTGCATTAATTGTTCATGCAGACACTTTTGGACTCAGACTCAGTCTCAGGCTTGGACTTGGACTTTTTTTTTTTTATTTTTTATTTTTAAGAGACGATATTATATACATCAACACATCAACAGAGAATAAATGAGCTTAGTTTTACAATAAACTAACAATAATGTCATTCAAATTTATCTTTAGCAAGGATTAAACTTAAGATTTTTTACTTACAAATGAAGATAAATACTACTACAACATAATACTAAGTGACTACTTCGACTTGGACTTGGACTTGAACTTGATATTTAAATTACAACAAAGTTAGTATTACTGTTAACATTTACTTTGTTTTTTTTTTGCAAACTGGGGAATTCATTACCCGGGCAAAGATGCCATCAAATACAGAGAAAGCCTACACCGAGGCAAGCAAATAGGAAAGCAAAAGAGAAACAACGGACAGTAGAGGAAGTTACAAGTAAGACGTTATAGCCAAGCTAACACGTCGCCCCCTTCATATTTAAAACACTTTGTTTAGTGTTTTATAACCTTGTTATAGGATGATGTGAGTTCAGCCACGTATACATGACCGTAAAGTTGAGGACAAGGATCTTCTTCGGATCCTCTTTGTGGGGATTCAGAGATCAATCAATCGTGTTTGTTCATTGTACATTGTGCGGTCAGTTTTCGTTAGATACTATTTATATTTAATTTTAAATTAAATAATTTATAACTACACGATGTACTATGACAAACACAATTGATCGATCATCCGGATCTCCACAAAGAGGATCCAAGGAGGATCTTATTCCTAAAGTTGAGATTAGGGTTGAGTTGTTTATTTGTTAATTTATACTATGATATATTTACACTGAGAGAGATCAAGATTTGAGTTAAGTCACAAAATAATAATTTTACTAATTCATTTACGAGAATCCTAGCCTAAAAGTTTTCAATATAAATAAATCGTGGTACAAAATGACAGTGTGTTAAGTTTAATTATTTGGCCGTCCGCCCTGCCTAAATTAAGGAGTGTTTGGAACTGGTTCCTTTTTATAATTGTCTTAGTTTTGATTTGTTCATTATTGCCCTCGTTTGTTGCCGTTTTCGTAGTGATGGAAAGCCAAACACGTTTTCAACATTGTCTTCATTTCTGAATCAATTAAATTGGTCAATTATATCCGCTTAACATGACTAGATTTCACCGACTTGAATCTAGATCCTCTCTTCTTCTTCTTTTCCTGGTTTGCTTGTATCGATGAAGCTTAATTCCTTCACCCATATTTAAAAAGAAAAACATTATTTCAGTTAAACTGAATAGTCCTAGCTAATTAGGGTTTAAAAAATAGAGGATGACATTCGCAAGTGGCTCTTTACCACAGTGATGGAAATGTTGTATTACGGCGTAAGTTCGAACCCCATCAACCTCTAATCTAACATCTAATCTAATCAAATCTATCATTTGACAAAACAAAAATAAAAGATGCCATGGCAAGAGTTTATTAATGCAATTAGTGGTGAAGTTCTACTAATTAATTAATTAGTGGCCAAGAAAGTTAGTGTGGAGAAGCTAGCAGTAGGCATGCACATTCTAGTCCTCTAGATGGGAGTGATTTGAAGGAAGTTGCCTAAAGTAGGGAACAATAAAACAAACATACAGTTTACAAACGGACTATAAAGGGTGGTATATCAAGCAAAGTAGTGCAATATATATGTATATACAAAATAGCTGCTCTCTTACTACAATTTTACTATATTAAACATTTGAATATATTGTTGGTTTACACGTTTAGATTTGAGGTGTTTTCAAAATGAGTCATATGTTTTATATTTTCACTAGATTTTAAAATTGTATTAATATATACCTTTTTATCTGCTTAAACGTCTAATACTCTATTAAATTAATGACATGCTATAAATGAGAGGTGTTTCTATGATGATCGTATAAACCATACTTGCATGCACAGTTTGGATCAAATTGTACCATTGGTTGTTGTTTTGTGACACAAAAGTATTGACTTAGAAGAAGCTGAAGCTTCACAATGAATGTTTTATATCAAGTTAGATCATAATGGGTTTCATACTAGCCATGTCATTAATTCAACGAAGGACTATATGATCATAATTGTTATAGTTTAAAAAAATAATAACCTCAAACTCGAAACATGTGGAATGTAATTAATGCTATATTATTTTTGGTCCTCTTAGGGCGATTTGGGCATAATCAACCAACTTGGAGTGATTGTTGTTTTCTTGCCTGACAGATGCATGTGGATCTGTACAAGCATGTATGTTATATTAGCTAACTTAGAGAATATATGTTTGTGTGTTTGAGACCAAGATGGTTACCTGAAAAAAAAAAAAAAAAAAAAAAAAAGAAAAAAGAAAAAAAGAGAACACTTGATGTAGCTCCACCTCATGATTTCTTAACGTGGAAAGCGTCTTTGGTGGCAATAATTGAATAGCTAGCAAAGACAGCCAGGATGTTAACTAATACGTACTTTTTAGTAGTATTCGATCTTCTTTTCAGTGTTTTCTTAGTTTGCCTTTTATTTCATTACAAAAATATGGACCACGATATTGACGATTATTGTTTTCCTAGTTTCATTACTCCTTGGTATTTGCGTGTTGATTAGAGCAATTGCTATGGCAGATTAGGAATATGTGTGTTTTTGTTTTCCATACATTTCGCGAGGGCCATTGTGTGGCCAATACCTTAGCTAACTTTAGTGCATATCACAATGCATATTATTGATGGTCTAAAATTCCTTCATGTGCGGCTTCTGCTTATATTCATAATCTTTCTACTTTTACCAAATATCATTTCAGATGATTTTTATCATATTTTTTCTTTGTAAGTGTGGTCAAATTTTTATTCCCCTGCTGTATTACTTGTGCTATGTTTTTTTTCCATCTATGAGGTTTGGCTTTATGTTACCCTCATTTGTATTTCTGTTTTTATCTTAATAAGATTGTGAGGATGATTGGTGAACACTATCACCCCCATCTTTAAAAAAAAAGAAGATTAGTGTATAATTTAGCTAGCTAGCAAGATTGATGCATGCATGGGAGGTTGTCCTCGAACTGTTTAATTTGTTGTTGGGTCTGAATTATATGTTACGTGACATAAGACCAAGTAGATTACCTATACATAGATATATAGAAAACTTTTCATTTACAAAGGAATGATCCTAAACTATCAACAGCAAATCGAACATATATTACCATTTCAATGAACTCGTGACTAGCCAACCCTCGAAATGAAGGTGGTATGTATGAGGCTTTCGAATTTCCAAAGCCCCTAATTTTATCATTATGTCACGTGATAACACAACAATAATGAGTATAGTTAATTAATCATCATCACTTGTCACGACTTCGAATATACCGTACAATATCCAACATATACATGTGTGTGTGTGTATATACACACATATCACTAAGTGGAATCCAATGCGCATGGACCAGATGTAATAAAGTTCATGTTTACTGTTACGTACGTAATAGTTTGGACTCGATTGCGATGCAAGTGTTCGATTTAGCACTAGTTTAGCTATATCCCGTACCCACGACACAAACATGGTTCGCAAACATTCTGGTGGCATGGAAACAAATTGGTGTGTCGGTCGTGTACTCATGATTTGTTAATAATTTAATTACGTGTTATAATGTGAGTAAACGACAATATTCGTACGGATATTTTATAAATTTAATGTATAATATTAATATATAATAGCATGTATGTTATAATATGAGTGAAATAATAACAACATAAAGCCTACTAAAAATTTCTGAAAAAAAGTGAGGCATATAGACGATATACGTTGCTTCCGAACCAGCCAACGTGACAACCCCAAACCCAATCAAAACTGTGTGCCAGGTTAAGTACACGCGTCTTTTTGTCTCACAAAAGTTAACATGGAATATATTGTTACTCTTTTTTTTTTCAAAAAAAAAAAAAAAAAGAAAGGAAAAGAATTGTTTATCTTCACATTGTTTGTCTATCTTACTTATAATATACGCAGACTTGAGCAGATTATGTTATTCCTCTGTATTCAAATTTGAATTCATTTTATATTAGTTTAAATGAATTTAGTATAGAATAACACGGTAGCATAAAAGTTTATCATTTGCTCCAAAACAGTACTGGAGCCGACATGGGTTTTATATAGAAAACTTTAACGAAAAGCTTCCGGTACTGTTCATTTTAACGAAAAACCATATTTTTACACTAAAAAATCAATCATGGTACTATTCACTTTACTCTTTATTTCGTCCTTATCTTTAAAACTCAAATTTTTCAAGTTCTTTTCTTTAGTTTTTCTTTTTATTATATGTGGGATCTCTCTAGACGTTGAATGCCTGCTTTTAGCTTAAAGATCACGGACTCTAGCTAGGGATCGGTATCACGGTGACAGCAACTGGTTTGCTTTCTCTATTATTTGAAGGTGAGTGAAAACGGGAAAATGAGAAACAAACAATGAGTAATCAGTAAGGCCAAGTTCAAGATTACTTTGTCAGGTTTTCAAAGATCAATTTCTAAACCCAAGGAAAAGAACGATCTGCACTACTGAAAAGAGAGTTTGGTTGAACTAGAGCTTTCAAATATAGGGTAGAATTATCTCTCCTCCTATTTCCATTTCCTTCTCTTCCCTCCTCTTACACATTATTTTTTGTCTTATTATCTTTATAAAAAAAATCAATATAAGATATTGACGTGGTTTAATCGTGACCGTTCAAATAAAAATGAAGGAAAGGAGAGAAAGATTAGGAGGGGAGAGAATCTTCCTCCTTCAAATATTTCTACTCTCAAGAATGCACACATCGTAGCTCCTAGATCATAGGCTAGGGTGTGAAGAGAGGGGCCGACTTCGTCTCCGAAAATCTGGATTTCCAAGCAATAAATAATGCATGTAGGAATCAGCATCCACGTATTTAGATGACAAGTTGTGTGGCTTGCGTTTGATATTTCATTTACATATCATTGACAAGATAATAAGCATCTTAAATAGTTGATGTTTACAGTAGTATCTGGTATATTGTTAATATATATGGTGTAAGACCTTATTGATATACTATCGATATATGTGAGATCTTTAATATAGATACTTTCTTGATCACATATCGGGAATGTATGAAATGCCGTAAAATTGGTATTCGGTATATGATTGCCCTAAAATAATTCTGTTCACAACTATATCCTCATGTGATACTTATGCATGGCTCCTTCTTCTCTTCCAATGAAACTCTCTGTCTATGTATACGTGGGCTCACTTGTACTTGGCGGCGCCAATCAATAACAGTAATACAATTGGATTATGATATATGAAATGTGATACATTCCACCTCAAATTTCAACCTACTCGCACACGCTTTCTGCTCTCTCTTTCTCTATACAAGTCACAAATATCAGCTGCCACCTGTTGCTTGAAGATGCGTTCTGAGTCACATCCAAAGAAGCACAATTATTTTTGTGTCTCCACAGTTTTTCCCACAATAAATAATTACATTACTAATAATAATTAACAAATTTATACTGGTGGTGTTGTTGTCATCTTTGTTGCCGACTTAATTAGTTGGCACACTACTGCAGAACTCGTGATGCTGAAGCTGTGATCGAAGAGAAGCCATGAAAACCAACTCATCAAAACCTGGATCAGATGGTTGGTTAGTTTGCGTTCTAAACTACGAATCAGATGGGTCAGTTAGTTTACAAAATAGAAGACAAACTGGTTTTAAGACTTCAAATTATATTCCATATATACACCAAAGAAAATAATTACAAAATTATCAAGAAGATTTTATCACGACATGACTATTATATATCTTACGAAGACTCAATTTTTCTAATAAGTTACATGGTGTACTTATAAAGATCGAATCAAGAAACAAACTGGAGAGCAATCTAAAACCCTAATAACAATTAGGAAAGCAATGTAATCATTATCCCTGCTAGAAAACACTAATACATACAATACCAAAAATAACTTGACATAAAAAAAAAATAAAAAAAAAAAAGCCAAATTGCTAAGTTTTCCAACATAAGAAACATGCATTGAAGTATTTATTTTTTATCAACTAGCTAGAAAATTCAAACTTAAAATCTCATCCATAAAAGGCCATTTATATAAGTCATGTTTAGTCATAACCAAGTATTCCATATCAGCATATCATCACAAGTAATTCATGAGCTTCAATATATTATTTCTGCATCTTTATAGTTTTAGATTAACCGTGTTCGATCACAGAATTACATTTAATGAAGTTGGCTAAAATAATGTGTTTCATCCCTGGATCTAACTCCCTCCCTGCACTTTTACATTAATCTAGTGTAATTATCCTATCAAGTATCAAAACAAGATTGAATATTGTGTCTGATCAATCCGAATGTAATTTCTTTAAATATGATTAATTCCCAATCACATCGAGCTATGCGTGAAACGATGCTTATACTTGTAGAAAACAATTTCCCGCGTTTTCAAGCTATCATCAGAATCTTTTCGATATGGTTCCATTTTCACAAATTTTTTTTAATTTTTATGATAAAGACATAAAGTGTTAAAAGGGTGTATCTGACACTCTAATCACATAAACCTTTGAGACTGCCATTTTATTCCAGATAATGCTCATATATTGGACTACATTAATATATGGCTACCTAGCTAACTTTTTTGACAAAGAGCAAAATTAGAATTTATCTTGTTGTTGAAGCTTGTGTTAAATCATGTATGTAATGATTACTAAATTAAGAACACGCTTGGTAGTACTTTTAAAATTACTGAAATTGTTTTTAGAAAAGACGTTTTTGAATTTCAGTAGAACTTGAAGTGCTTTTACAGAATTCAAATATTTTCACTCTCAATTAATTTCAAAACATTTTCACAAAAAATGTTTTCCACTATTGTCCTAGCAACTCCATACGAAAACTCTTGAGAAAGCACTTTTTACAATAAAGGGGTAAAGCCCTAGCTTTTGGGTTTAGAAATAAGATAGTTTTAATGAAACACTTTCGGTACTGTTCACTTTAACGAAAAAAAAGACATTTTTGCTCTAAAAAGTCATTCTTGATACTATTCACTTAAAATATTTTTTTGTCATTTTGATTAAAACTCAAAGTTTTCAAATCATTTTCATTAGTTTTTCTTAGAAAATAACCGAAAGTTTTCCAAACTAAATACTTTTGATTAATTTATTATCAATTTGTGCCAAGTGTAACATTTTCAATTCGAATAATGTGCGTGAGGACGATATGGCCCTTTCAATATTAATTACAGGAATTAGCCTTCAAAGATTCTAAAGTAAGCACAAAATTTTATGTAAATAAACATGCTCCACACGTATATTCCAGTTTTGGGCGGACATTCGGCTGTAAGCTTCACATTGACAGCAGACCTGACAAATGGCTCGTGTTTGTTGTGTTCATATCGTTTTCTTGTAATCACTACCAAAAATTTGAACTTGCCTTTCAAATTTTTAAGCGATGGAACAAATCTTGTCAGCTAAATCTAACTTACACGTCGGACTTTGCCGGTGGTAGGACAAAATAAGTCAACAACCTGGGTTGACTGAAAGTTCTTACATGACGAACATAGTTCGTAGGCAATGAAAAGATTCTTCGGGTAAATTTTTGGCGCCAAAGAGGAAAATTTTTAATTGACAAAACTTATTTATCCGACCGAGTGATTCGTCGGGAAATTTTTTCCAAGATGGTCAAAAGTTCATTGCCACGTGTCAAAAATGTTCACCAACCAAAGATTAGCCGACGCGTGTTTGTAGTTACCCGACAAAGTTGTTCGTCGGGTAAATCCTCAGTTGCAGTTTATAAGTCCGTATGGAAAAATATGAAGAGAATACTACCGTAATGGGCTGAGTTCGATGTCAACGACTCACCCCACCTCAATTTCATCTCAGAAGCACTTTCTATAATATTTCCAGTGATGATTTTCTATGTTAACATCTGATGATGTTGATGATGAGGACGAGGGGCTTTCTTATTTTGTATATACAAGATTGGTATAAATTAGTAGGTTCTTCAAATATTGGGCACTTTTCAATGTTTAGAGCTGACCCAACTTTAGTTAACTCCATTCCCATAGTTGAAATTAATAGCTACGGTGCAGACATCGAACCTATTTTCCTTTCTCTTCAAAACACGCAGGAAAAATAAGAGTATAAAAAAATGAAACACAACCAAGAAATGATATATATCAAGGAAAATTATATTCTTAGGGTTTGAAGATTTTCCAACCATGGGTAATGTCCATTGAGCTACAAAGAAAGGAGAGAGAAGGACGTGCAAACTGACGACAAAGAGGAATCCGGATTCTCTCCGGATCCTTTTGTGAGGATCTCATAAATTCTTAAATCGTGTCCATTCATCGTACATTGTACAGTCAGAAATCATTTTAAATATTTTTATTTAAAATTAAACACAAACAATACCTAACAAAAAACCACTATTTTAAAAATCCCCACCTAACGCCGCCTAGGCCCCGCTTAGGCGCTAGGCGGCTGGCCACCACCCCGATTAATGCTAAGGCCGCCTAGACCTGCTGAGGCACCGCCTAGACCGCCTAGACCTGCCTAAACACTCGCCTAGGTTGCAACTCACTTAGACAGAAAATAGATAACTTTCATTTTGCATTTTGTTTTTTTCCAATAAATTGTAAGAGACTTGTTGCATACTTAAATGAACACACATTATATCCTTATTTCACTCGTTTTTTTTCCAATAGCCCAATAGCTAGAGCTTGAGGCTGGCGGCATCCCATCTCTGCTCCCTTTTAGCTCTTATTTCCTTCCTGTCTTCCCGCAATCTTCTATCATCTTTGCTATTTTGTTTTCTCCACGATTCTGTTTCTCCTCCCTACTCTTCTTTCCCTTTTCCTTTCACAAGTTCTCCCCCTGTCATTTTGTGGGCAGCCATGGGCATGGCTTTGGTGCCTCCCACCCAGATGCGTTCCCTTGCCTTCTCCTGAGGTCTTTTCCTTGAATGGAGGCTTGATTCGTGATTTTGGGTTGAATTCGTGGTTGTTGGTGGGTCAAATCCACCTTCATTCGCTTGATTTCATGGTGGTGACCTTCTCGTGTGGCTGCGCTGCCTTATGCGACCAGATTTATGGCGGCTCTGCTTGCTTGTCTCGTGGAAGCTACGAATTGCACTAATGTGGTGATGTTGTAGGTGGTCTTCCCTTGTGTGTCCTTGTCCTCCACTGAGATTAGGGGACTGGTGGATTCTATTCTTGGATTAGTGTAGATTCTATTTGTGCCGCGTTTGGCGGGATATGTGGTTTCGCCTATGAGCGTCGGCTTGATGTGGTTTCGCCTCAGAACAATAATTTTGTGGTCTCATCTTTCAACGGTGACTTTAGGTGGTCTCGCTCTCTTGCAGTGACTTTGTATGGTCTCGCTCATCAGCGAAGATCGGTGTGTGGACTAGTATTGGTTTGTTGTGTCTATCGTTCTTGTGACAAATTTGTATTAGTGCACCTTACTTGTGGTAGCCGTGTAGGGATTTTTAATTAATCGCGTATTTGTGCAAATTCACTCCAGATCAATGTACTGGTCATTGGAGCAATGTACGCAATTGGCACCCTTGTATTTGTTTGATGACCAATGAATACCGCTATCGTTTCTTATAAAAAAAAAATTTAGCAAACAAACTTAATTATAGGTGATGTGTCATATCCTAAATTGTTGGATTATTATATATAATGACGAATATTAAGTGAAATGTGAGTAAATGCGAAAAGACTAAATGTAGAGACTCGTGATTCATAAAGTCTTAATGGGAAATGTTGGAAAAGCTAGCAGTAGGTTTATCTTAATGTTAGGTTTAGTTTTTTAAATGTTTAATTATTTATTTAACTCTTGGTATCAATAATCATTAATCAAGTAAAGATGTAAAACAACATAATACAAATTGTTAAGACGACTAGACTGGAACACAACAATACTGTATCCTCAAACAAACTGACGAAATAACTGGAACCGTTAATTGGTTTCTAAATGACTGTTTTCAACCGACGGGAGTTCTCTTTCTTGAGTTGTAAATCAATGTTTACATATATTTATTTATCCAAGGGAAAGCAGAAGTTATACGTGAGAAACTATAAGTTATAGCCCCATCAGGTCTCATCGCAGATTACAATTTTTCTAAGGGAACTTTAACGAAAAGCTCCTGGTACTGTTCATTTTAATGAAAAACCACATTTTTATACTAAAAAGTCAATTCTGGTACTATTTATTTATCCTTTATTTTGTCTTTATCGTTAAAACTCAAAGTTTTCAAACCATTTTCATTAGTTTTCATTTTTTCTAAAGTGTAAAAAGTGAAGGGGTATACCGGATACTTATCTTTCTAAAAGGTGGTTCTGGAATCTAATAACAAAAGTTTTCAAAAATTTATTAAAGGTGAAGTTGTCGAAGAATCAATTTAATAACATTGAGCATCACTTTCCATCAAGAAACAAAATGCCGATATTATCGGTTTTTCACGGCATCGATATTTAAATTACTATCCAAATGGTTTTCGTCAAAATATCGCAATATTATCGATAATATCGCGATATTTCCAAAACTATCGCGATATTTTTGAAATTTGCTAATCGGAGAAGAACGCCGGAGCTTCTACAGCTCCGGCCAACTGTAAAAGGGCACCCTAGACTCCGATCTAAGTATAAAACTGAAATACAAGACGAGAGGAATGTGATGATGATTTCCGTTCGCCGTGAAACGGTCGGAGGTGGTCGGAAAGCACCTCTACACTGACGGCTCTCGCCGGATCTAGGTGTGCCTTCCCCCGGGTCGATCTCCTTTTAAAACCTTGTTAAAAAACCAGATAATAAAACTTAGTAAATCTTGAGAATCTCAACCACATCAGACAACGAAGATGAATTGAGGGCTTACTTAACCGGAGAACTCGCCGGAGAGTTCCTGGGTTCCACGAAGGGCGTAGAGGGCGCCGATAGGGGTAGAGGTCACGGAGGGCGTCGATGGAGGTAGAGGTCACGGGAGATTGAGACGGCGCCGACGAGTCAAAAGACGCGGACGAGGAGGAAGGCGAGGGAAGAGCAGAAGGCCATGTGGGAGAAGGATCGAGTCGAGAGACCTCTGTGTGTGTCTGTGGGAGAAGGGAGAGGAAGAAGAGAGAATGATCATGTGGAAGAAGCGAGAAGGATCCTGTGGGAGAAGGGATCGGAAGAAGAGAGAAGGATCCTATGGGAGAGAGAATGATCCAGAGACCTCAGTCTCTATGTTCATGTGTGATCTGTGTATGCGTGTGTTATGCGTGTGTGATCTGTGTGCTTGTGTTGTGCGTGTGTAATCTGTGTGCGCGTCTGTGGTGGCATGTGAGTAGCTATGCGTGTGTGTGTGTGTGGTGGCGGCATGTGAGTGGTTGTGCGTGTGTGTGTGTGTGTGTGTGTGCGGTGGCGGCAGGTGAGTGGCTGTGCGTGAGAAAAAGTTTTTCATCCAAATAATTCAACTTTTATAGCCTTTACAGCCTAACAGCTTGTACAACCTTTATAGCCTTTACAGACTTTACACTATAATGGTTTGTACAACCTTTATAGCCTAACAGCTTGTGAGTGGTTGTGCTTGTACAATTTTTGACAAGAAAAAAAATAATGATCTGTATCTGGCAAGTTTTATAACTTGTACAGTTTTTGACAAGACAAAAATAATGGTGGTTTCATGCATCAAGATTCAAAACCGTGTGCCACGCGTGATATTCTTTCACATTCTCAGGGGTTCAACTTTTACAGCCTTTACATTACAGCTTGTACAATTTTTGACAAGACAAAAATAATAGTCTGTATCTGGCAAGTTTTATAACTTGTACAGTTTTTGACAAGACAAAAATAATAGAGTGCTTTCATAATAGAGTGCTTTCATAATAGTCTGTATCTGGCTATGATATTCTTTCACATTCAAAACAGTGTGCCACTGTTTGTTATATTCTTTCACATTCTCAGAGGTGGAGTATCAAAGTCATTCAGAGCATTTTCGTTTCTTCTTCTTCCCTTACCCCTTTCAAAGCCATTCCAGATCCATTCCAGAGCTTAAACACAAAAGGTTCCATATTTAAGGTAAGTTTAAAAACTTATATTTATATTGTTGTAATTTATACAACAACAAAAAAAAATTTGTATGTTGATTTTTGTTAATACTTGCATGTTAATTTTTGTAATTAATTAAGTAATGTTAATTTTTGTATGTTAATTTTTGTAACTAATTAAGTAATGTTAATTTTTGTATGTTAATTTATACAACAACAAATATATTATTGCAAGTATTAAGTAATTAATACTTGCATGTTAATTTTTGTAACTAATTAAGTAATGTTAACAATTACATGTTAATTTTTGTAAGTAATTAAGTAATGTTGTATAATTATTCCCCAGGATAATTTTAATATGTTTAATGTTATTTATTATTTTATTAATATTAGGTTTTATTATCAAATTAGATTATTATTCATTAATATTAGGTTTTTTTTTTATTATCAAATTGGATTATTATTCATTAAATTGGATTATTATCAAATTGGATTATTCATTAAATTGGATTATTATTAAATTGGATTATTATCAAATTGGATTATTATTCATCACTATGTTTTATATTAGGATTATTTTTTTTATCAAATTGGATTATTATTCATTAATATTAGGTTTTATTATTC
Source organism: Heteromeles arbutifolia (assembly GCA_024362995.1). Classification (NCBI taxonomy): domain Eukaryota; kingdom Viridiplantae; phylum Streptophyta; class Magnoliopsida; order Rosales; family Rosaceae; genus Heteromeles; species Heteromeles arbutifolia. Next base: position 12,840,297 of record JANCRC010000002.1, on the reverse strand, counting down.
CATATTATTTTTATAATTACTTAAATTTTTACAATCATTCTCTTTACTTCGTATTTAATTCTTCTGTAGAATAACTTTATTATTTAGGTTCTCTTATATAACCGTCATCACTACTATATTTTTTGGCCAAATAAAAATTGTCTAATTTTCATGAAAAATAAATATAGGTACGTTTAAGATGTCCATTGCAGTTACTAAACGTGATCCAGCTTGGGAACATGGAGACCCAATAGACGGAAACAAACATGGCACAATTTGCAAATATTGTCATTGGGTAATGAAGAGTGGCGGAGTGACACGACTTAAGTGCCATCTTAGTGGATTAGATCCAGCAAAAAATGTCCAACGATGCGATAATGTCCCCCTAGAAGTGAAGGCATTCATCAGCACATTATTAAAAAAATAAAAAACAGCAGAAGGAAAAGATAACACATGGAATGGAAAATATTCGAGCTGGGCTACGAGGAGAAGTCATTGGCGAAGCGGTTGACAGTGATGATGATGACGATGAGGACGAATGTGATGATGACATGGGACCTGAAGAACGACGCAGTTTGAAACAAGCATTACGTGCCTCCAAACACTTAGCATGAGAAAGAGAACACCTTCATAAAATTCCTAATAGAGCACAAGGTTCCGGGACAAGTGGTGGTGCACAAATGAGACGGGGATGCAGTCTTAGAGAATCACAACCAATACCACCAATAGCCCCAAGTTTATATAAGTCATCCAAAGCACGTCAAAAGAGTGTTTGGAGTTATTTCACTGGAGGTAATGTGAATGAGGGAATGGGGCGTCTAATTAGCAAGTTCTTTATCTATGAAAATGTCCCTGCTGAGAAAGCATCATCACATCATTTCAAAAATATGGTAGTGGGATGTCAACAGGCCGGTGTTGGAGTACAACCTCCCACTCCCTATGAGATAAGAAACAAATATTTGGATATGGAGTATAAAGACATTGGCGAGTATGTTAACAAGTTGAGGTCAAAGTGGGAAACTAATGGTTGCACAATCATATGTGACGGATGGACTGGCCCGACCAGATTGTCTATCATAAACTTCATGGTATACTCCAAGGGAAAGACAATTTTTTTGAAGTCTGTTGATGCTTCAGACCATATAAAGAACTACAAGTATATTTACAAATTATTGAGGGATCTAATCATGGAGGTTGGAGAGCATAATGTTGTCCAAGTCGTGACCGACAACGGTTCTGCATTTGTCAAAGCTGGAAAAAAGTTAATGAAGCATCATAATGTGTTTTAGACATCATGTGCAGCACATTGTATTGATCTCATGTTTGAGGCAATGGGGAAGAGAGAGAATGTTGCTACTGTGGTAAAAAGAGCTAGAACGATCACAAATTATATTTACAATCACGGTTGGTTGTTGGCAAAGATGCGTGAATTTTGCAAAGGAGAAATTATTCGTCCAGCTACCACTCGATTCGCCACCAACTATATTGCATTAGACAGCCTACTTAAGAAGAAAGCAGGGTTGAAGCATCTATTCACTAGTGACGATTGGGCCAACCACAATTTGAGCCGCTCAAATGCAGGTCGTATGGTGGAAAGTATAGTGCTTGATCATGCTTTTTGGACTCAATCAGAACATGTGTGCCTAGTGTTTGAACCTCTTTACAAAGTTTTACGGATCGTTGACACAGAAGTGTATCCTACTATAGGGGCAATATATGAGTTGATGCGTGTAGTGAAGGATGAATTGGAAAGAAAACATGGTGCAAAGTGGGTCATAAAGATAATTGAAGATCGATGGTATAAAACATTATACCACGATTTGAATGCAGCAGGTATAAATTATGTCATAATTTGCAATTCATTTCTTTAGTTGCATAAGTATTATTTCTCTTATTAGAGTATGTGTTTCTTTGAACAACATATTATTTGAATCCTCGATACCAATACAGACCCGATGTTGGAGATGATGGTACCCTTATACGTGCTGTACATAATGTATACTCTAAATTAGACCTTGGATCACCAACAATTGGCCAATTTGGAAATAAGGTACACAATTACTTAAATTATAATAATTACTTTGTTGGATTAAACTAACACGATTTATTGAATTCAGCTAACATGGTTTAAAGATGCAAGAAGAACTTTTGGAGAACCAACATCAGTTGCTGCTCGAACAAAAATGTCTCCTAGTGAGTGTAAACATATTTCACTATAAGTTTATAATAGAATTTGTTAGAGTTATTAGGCTTATCAACATTGTTTTTCATTGTAGCTGAATGGTGGATCATGTATGGGACCGATGCACCAACTGTGAGAAAGTTAGCAATCAAAGTATTTTCACAAACAGCTTCCTCATCTGCTTGTGAAAGAAATTGGAGCACATTTGCACTCATACACACAAAGCAAAGAAATAGGTTGGCTCATAGTAGGTTGGAAAAATTAGTTTATTGCTACTACAACATGAAGCTTCAAGTTCGAGATAAGGAAGCAGAAATATATCATGTCAACCGTGGTGACCCACTAGATGTGTTTGATATTGTTGCTGAAGATGATGATACAGAGGGTAACCAACTTTATCAGTGGATTAGACCTCTTCATTTAGATGATGATGAAGGCAACCCAGCTCCCAGAGTTGTTGAAGAAGCACGTAATGAAGGGATAAATGTAGAAAGAGTATTAGAGGAGGAGGTGGGATCTAGCAGCGCTGACTCTTTGGAAGAACTTTTGTGCCCAAGACCAAGAAACACTGGAATTCCACCTTCTTCCAATCCTACACAACCACAACATCGTGCTGATACTAATGATAGCTCTAGTACAAGATCAGGAGACTCACCTACCACCTGAGGTGGGAATGATGAAGGATATAGTGGAGCTGGAGGTAGTGGTGGTGGATATGGAAACTATTATGGACCACCTCCCGGATTTATGAGCCCCTTCACTGGTGAGGCAAACTTCACGCATGCAACACAGGATGATGACCATGGCAGTAGGCGGGCAGGACCAGGAATTGGTGCCATAGGGAAGGACTATACTCGTAGAGAAAGAGGCAAGGGGATTTTGTCAAGTCAAGAAGATGACTCGTTATCTAGAACTTCGGACTCTGTTGGAGTGTGAGGTAGTAACTATGGTTATACTCATAACCAACCATTTCCCTACCCTTTATATCCCATTCCTGTTGGGATGGAATCGAGCGACTCATGGAAAGAATCCGAGACTCAATCTTCAAATGATTTTGCTTATGGACAACGTCAACCAATCTCGGATCCATATGGGTGGCAAGTTAACAATTACATGCAAAACTATTTTGGGGATTTATCATTTGATAACTACTCTTCACAATACACTCACTCTACACATAGAGATGATGAAGATAGTGAAAAATTTGAACCTCATAGGAACTCTATGTGGTACTAAGTCACTATGTATCTTACCATGCAATGTATAAAGTGTAAAATATTGTACTAATTCATTATATATAAATGATTATGGTGTGTTTAAACTTCTTTCATTAATTACTACATATTTTCTACACTCACAATGTTTGTCAGCTCGCTATATAATCAACTTGATAATGTTAAATCCATCATGCAATGCATTTCCTTCCAATTTTTTGTGATAAACTAATAGATAATTGACTAAATAAACATCCTGCAAAGTTTCAATAAAAATTTCCAAGTTTTTCTTACAATTTCCGTAGTTTCCATATAATTTTTATCGATATCGATATTATCCCGATATTTCCATCGATATTTCCGTGTTTTCGGACTACCGATATTTCCGATATTTAATACCTTGCTTTCCATTGACCATCTTGCCATATAGATAGCGACTTTTCTTCTACAACTACGGAAGACTCCCTACAGGCTATAGCATTCTCTTGTATATATTTCCCTATTTAGCACTACAAATATATATATATATATATATATATATATATATATATATATATATATATATATATATTGTTGTGGCCTATTTTGAAGAGAGGGAGGGTGCAGCAGTGGGAGATGGACAAGGGTTTGAAGAATTATATGTGTTATTACTCATGTTTAGTGTGCCTTTATTTTTAGTAATAAGAGGAATAGAATAACTTGCTCTTCAAGAAATACAAAGTCTAATAGGAAAGATTTGTTCAGATTCTAAATGATTCCTAACTTATTTGTATTTAAGATTTACACAATTACACAATGTTAAATATTAATTACAACACTCTCTTTGAGTGTGTAAATACTTAGTAGACACATCAGATTTCAGGCAAATATGTAAGTTGTACGAAACTTCAAGTTTGTACCTAGTTACTATTGCAAAACAGGATTGGTGGTAATAAGCCTCAGGCGGACCAACATGCATGCATTATTACATAGCCCTATGCAAAAAAAACCAGAAGCTTGGTGCACTGACTACCAAGGTCCGTATGATCATTTAAAGGCGTTTAATGAACGTTTTCAACGAGACCATTTGGGTGTGAACGTAGGAATCAAAATTTTCAACTTATGTACCCAAGGGAAAATGCAATAGTTATCGAATTCGTCAATATAAACTCTTCAGCATTATCTAGTTTTTTGGACTCCATGGATAATTGGGGTGGTGAGCCCGCAACCTAATAATTGGTGTCAAGAGTCTAGCAAGCAGCGTTGGGTGTGGACAAACATGTGACCAATGTGCTGATACCTCAACCAAAACCATAAATTAATTAAATGGTCAATATTTTAGTTGGATTAGCCAACAAATATTCCTTTGAATTCGATGTTGAAAGGATGGATGATCTGTAAGGATCGTTGTAGTACATAGGCTAGTAATTAGCTTACCTAGTAAGAATCTTAGTAGTTGGGATAACAATGAGCTTGCCCAAAAATGATCGATGATCATGCTTGGCAAGGTACGTTTTCAGATATGAGGTCCTTACTGCTGGTAAAAGGATGCCCTGTACCGTGCATCGTTGATCAACCTAGATGTCTCAAGCATTCGTGTCACAGCAAATATTCCTTTAGAATCCCATACTTATGGATGATCACATAGTGGACCTCTACGATGCTAATGGTTGTGATGTACAATGTATATGGGAGCCGTTCCATCTTCTCTAAAATACACTTCTGACTATATTCGTAGGAAGTTATGCAAAACAATTATACTCCATTTTCTACAGTAGTTCCAGTCATGATCATTATTTTCTTGAATATCTTTAAAACTCAACAATGTTTTTTTTAACGGTGAGAATATAAGGCATGCTTATGGTAATTGAGTACCAGCCATACAATGCCAAAACCCTTAATCAGGTTGCATAGACCTGAATACATCGTTAGAGGGGTGATTTAGGTACGGAGTTAGTGAGCTTAGTAGCACATTCATATAGACAACTAACTTCCCTACATTTATACCTAATCACATATTTAGATGAATTTGGTCATATGTATACAAGAAACTTGATTCAATTAACTTACATTCGAAGACAATATCCATAACGTTATCCAAAACTAAAACAAACACCAAACTTGAATTCGGGAACATAGGAATTGTTCACAAAGTAAACCAACATTCCATGTCAAAATTCTCCTCCTCCATATGTTATTATTTCTTTACCGCGCCCGACCCAGCTACTCGCACCCGCGACCCGCTAGCAGCGGAGGCCTACGTTCCCGACCTGCACGGCCTAGCATGCACAACAAGCAGCACCGGTCCAATTGAGCTTGGCCTTCTGTTCCAGCCTAGTTGTATTGGAAGCATTAGGGCACCCAGCAGCACTCCGTGTGATGTCCAGGCTGTAAGAAATCTAGAGGCAGCCTGTCGCAGCCCTGTAATGCGTGAAGAAATCAAGAATGAAGGAAGAAGAAGAGAAAATTTTCATACTTGAGATTTTTCTCTATGAATTCTCTATGCATATCCTGAAGTTCTTAAGTAAGGAATTAATTTGTGAGGATTCAACCAAGGTTATCTCCTATTTTCTCTATGACTTGAAAGCCTACCTTGTCTTGGAAGAAAAGTTATATTCATTTAGGAAGTCCTATTCAAATATGAAAGTACATCTCCTTTGGTTTCCTTCTTAAACACAAACGGATGTGGGGGCAATTGTGGTGACATAAATTAACCATATATGAAGAACACGTGACTATATGACCAATATGATAGTTTTACTCTTGACGTCATAAGTTGACCACAAATTTACCTATAGACTTTTATGCCATTATCTCACTATGGGCTATTCGAGCCGTACATTATACGGGTCATGAGCTATTTGGGATATCCACAATACGTCCTGCCATTAAGCAATACTTGAATCAATGGTGGCAACGTGTTGAATCTCTGAAGCTCCTCTTGAGTGTCTTACGCATCTGTGCTTTTACCAACATGGATCTTCAGAATCTCTAGCTGGCAAGAGTGGAAAACTGCCTTGCATCATAAAAAACTGCCTAGTATACTCAGCAACCTCCCTCTTAACTGCCTGCTACAGTTTTTCATATAGATACCTAGGTCAAACAACAGAAACGGTAATCGCCACTTACTACTCATAACTCTCTCAAGTTCTACTTTTCTTTTTACTACTTTTATGACTTAGGCATTGGAGACACTTTGAGAGACACCCTCCCCTCATTTTCAGGGTGTTCATTAATTAGGTTGATGGTGTTTGTTCTCTTGCAAGTGAAATTTCGTCAAATGAGCCATGTACAAAATTTTCATCCACAAATAATCCTAAAATGTTCATGTTGAGAATAAGTTTCACATTGATTGGAGGAGAGACCTTGTATAGGCTTATAAGTAAGTTGGGCTACTCTTTATATTGTCAATTGGTTTTATGGTGGAACCCCAAGTTTCAGTATTAGAGCAGGTTGTCTCACGTGTGAAGCCCAATAGCTACATGTGTTCCATGCCATCCCGTTTGTATTGTCTATGTATTAGACTTGAAAATTCACCACACGTGAGGGCATCATGTTGAAAATGAATTTTACATTGATAGAAAGAGAGACTTGCATAAGTTTATAAATAAGATGAGCTACTCTTTATATTATCAATTAATTTTACAATGAAATTTGAAATTCTTCGGTCACATATGAAATGAAATGATATTGATTACTGACTAATAATATGTGTCTAATTATTCATCACCTGTGCATCAATGCACACATGAAAGTTGCAACTGATTCCGAAAGGATGTGATTGGAAAGTAGAGACTGGATGTGACCCTTACAAACTAGGGTTAGGCCCACTTCTCTATATGCAAACAAAGGATATTCAAAGGGAATTCTGGCATTTGTAAATTTTATATCTCTATTATACTTTTTCATCACACTACTAATCAATTAGTTGATCATCCAGCTAATTAAGAGAAGGTGCGTTGTCAATCACACAGTAATGATTTGAAGTGAATCGCTTTTCAAACGTATATTAGAATAAATATTCACCATCACGAAGGCTAATCCTCTCTTGCCATTGTAACTTCTGCTTTAAAATGAGAGAATATGTGACCAAACCTTCACACTAAACCACCCAAAAACCTGCCCACAACTCCAACACCACCAATTTTCTCAACCTGATTCCGAGCTCCATCAACATTCATCTTTAGGCTTCCCCTTGGCAGCCCGTCCTACTTACTCGGAATAACGCCATGGGTTCTATCCTGTGAAGGAGGAGAAACAACTTGTAGAGATTCATGTAGCCATCTCAGTTGTAAAAAATACCTCTCATGTCCCTATTTTACCAATCTTACCATTGTTTAAAAAATAGAAAAACAAATGTACTGTCATAACAAAACTACAGCTGATCCTCTTTTAAAGAAAAAAAAACAAGTTAATTATATTTTTTTTCAAAAATAAAAAACTTAAACATGCAATCTTCTCTCCACTCTCTTCCTCTTCAATAATCATCATTCTCTTCTCCCTGGGAATTTTTTGCATGCTAGCATGAGTGCGAGTTTCTGATATTATATGATTGCTCTACACTTGTCACATCAATTACTGTGATGTAATTTATCGAAAAATTATGCTTTAAAAATTTAAAATCCCACTCTTTTCCTAATTCAATTTCTCAACTCTTTCGCAAGAGGTAGAACTTAGTATTGTTCAATTCATGTAGAGTCGACTCTAGGCGAAGTTAAACATTAAAGTTGATGTCTATAGCATTATTTATGTTGTATAATTGTACTGGTAAATCAATGTCATGTAATATGCGACATTTTCTTCCTTCCTAAGAAAAAAAGTCGCCTACTTAACATTATTAACTAGTATGGTACATAAAAGTGATTACTTCAAAATTCTTCTCTTTTTCATTCCTTGTCCATTTTGCCCAATATTTTTCTTATGACAGAAATTCGGATTAGGAATATATAATTGACATCAAAGAAAAAAAGTTTTACAGTTGGAGTAAACATTCTTAATTTGATGCACTGTAGTTAGTATAATATTGGTGAATCAAGTGAAGAGTACAAAAAAAGAGATTCGAATCCTCAGTAAACAAAAGTCTCCACAGCAATTCCAATGCTACGGTTTGATCCCCTCGACCACCTAATATCTAGTACTAAGTGGCTGAAAAATAGTTTCATAATGTATTTCAATGATCTAAACCGTATATCTTTTAGATCTCAAAGATCATGTCTACCAAAAACTACCAAAATCTGAAACCACATATGATCATTAAATTAAGGGTTTAGGGTTACCTTGTAAAACCTTTTTCGTCTATTTTCTTCACTACAAATGAATGTCTTAATGGTTTTTGAATTTGTCTAGTTTTTTGCAGAGATGATCTATGAATGATGTTTTAGAAGACAGACGGTTTGATCATTAAAATACATTATAGAATGGTGCCTCCAAAAAACGTATGTTAAAAATTGTGCAAAAAAATAGTGTGCCGGATGCCTTATAGATATTGTCATAAAGGAGCCAATAACTTATGGAAGTAAATCCGAGTCAAAAGAAACTATGAAAGGAGGGAGCCAAGAAAGTTTTGGGGGCCAAAGGGAGGAATATCAAGCCGTCACTCATTCTCCAACATCATCCTCACCAAACAAAATTCCCTCATTGGAAATAAACCCTAACTCTAGAATTCACAATCATTTGTATTATCTTTCTTTGGTTTTATGGATGGATATTCATATAGTTCGTTTAAATAATCTTACACGTCGCCCTCCTCATGACGTGTCCCTGTGGTATGTGATTTCACATGTCTCCCGGATTCTCCCGTTAATTTAGGTTTAAGGTCATGATTAAAAGTTAATTGGCCTAAACATGACCCTAACCTATGATTTTGCACTCAATGTTTAGGATTTAACTTCATTCCATGCAGTCTACGTTTTGAGCAAGAAATGTCAGGGACCCAGCTTGACCCATCATTACCCTTTGCTTGTTTTTTTTTTCAAGAAATATTGATCCCCCTTGTATATAATTAATTTTCCATAATTAACCCCTTCTTTGATCAAATCATTATAATAAAACAAATTAAAACTCAAAATTAGTTTCTTCGATTATTTTCTATGATTCTATGAATGAGTTTGCATACAAATTATATAATCATGTTTATTAGATAGTATTTCAACAAATGTGTAAATTTTATGTATCTGAAAAAATTTAATGTAATTAATCACTATTTTCCCTGACAGATCACAAATTAAACCACCATTTTGGTGACTGTCAGTATCGTTTGTGCTTCCATGCCACATATATACAGGTAGAATATGACATATCATCCGAAGAGGTCCCATTTTCACAAGCAATATTTTGCTGATGTGGATTTCAAGGGTATAATTGTCCTTTTAATTAAAATAAATGTTTGATCCCTAAAGTTTTTTCTTTAAATTTTACTATTATTAAGAGAAAGAGAAGTTTAAAACTATCACAATAATTTTAGTAAGGCGAGAACTTCGAATTCGAGAAACATGAGTAGAAACTCAGCATCATATCAATTAGAATATTAGACCACTTTTTTTTAGTCACACTCACTAACATTACAAAAATTTTAGCTCCATTATTTTTTATTTCGATGTCTTCCTGCTGGCAAAAGCCATATATATGCTGATTGGTGACCCCAGTCCAGTCATCATCTTCAATATTATTAGCAGAACAATTATCATTAGGATAATACATGTTGTGACAAATACCCTTTTGTCCACACTTAAATTATTATTGGCTTTTTATACACTATGTAGACATCGAAATTTCCTCACCCAAGAAACAAAAATAACAAATCAAATTAATTAATTTAGATAAGCATAACAGTGTGTCTAATGGGCCTATTTTCGCCATAGATCATTTGTGGGTCCCACAACAGGAACAATCTCGTGACAATAAATCACACCCGTCCAAAAATATTATTCTGTGATCGAAAATTGAACAGATGGAACTCTTCTGCGTTCATGATTCATGTAGTACAGTATCATTAATTTTATTTTCTTTTTCTTTTTCGGTGGCTATTAATCGTATTTTTCTCTTGATATGTCTATTTTCGATCCCTAATGAATGAAATTGTTCACGTGCCTTTGGTAATTATATTGGGGTTTAGCTGATTTAATAAAAAATTATATGTCACGCTGTTTTCGTATCAAAATTAGGTATAAGAAAAATGTTAAGGGACTATCTCAAAGTGAGATTTTATGTCTTCTCACCGTTTAACGTCAATTCTCATATCAATATTATAAAATATTGTATAAAAAACATAGAGTGGCGGAAAGTCTATGGAGAGTTCTCTTTTGAGAAAATCTCCTTAACATTTCTCATAAATTCTAGTTGCAAGTTGCATGGCCGGACCAATTAATTAATATTAGTTACCATTATTATCAAGAGAAAGGAGATTCTCAAAAGTTAAGGGAACTTTCTCAAAGTAAGACTCTTTGTCTTTTCACCGTTTAACGTCAATTCTCGTGTTAATATTATAAAATATTGTACCAAAAACATAGAGTGGTGGAGAGTTCACTTTTGAAAGAGGCTCCTTAGCATTTCTCATAAATTCTAGTTGCAAGTTGCAAGTTGCATGGCTGGACCAATTAATTAATATTAATTACCATTATTATCAAGAGAAAGGAGATTCTTAAAAGTGAGACTCTCTATAGACTCTTCGCCATTTCATGTTTTTGGTATAATTTTCGTGCTAACATTATAAAATATCGTGCAAAAAACATGAAGTGACGGAGAGTCTAAAAAATTCCACTTTGAGAGAGTTTCCTTAGTATTTCTCTTATCGTGCAAAAAACATGAAGTGACAGAGACTCTAAAAAATTCCTTAGTATTTCTCTTATTTTCCACAAACGTCATTAGCGTAAGACAATGCAGAAAAACTTTATTATATGATTGTTACTAAGGAGGCATGCAGCCACTAATTAAATGCTCTTGAACTTCAAATTTTTTTTTTTTTTTTTTTTTTTAACTTCAAAACTTAGAAGACCTTGAATTTCGTACTAATTGGATTACTCAATTATCCCAAATTTAAAATTTTCAAATGGAGACAATCATATACTCATTACATATTATAGACCACATTTCTAGCGAAGATTATAAGGCTTGCGGTAAAACTTGTGTTTTATTTAGTAACTAGAAAGGTAGATTACAATGATTTTTTAGATAAATATTTAGACAATCGAACCCCATTTTAACTAGCAATTGTATACATGTTATGCATGTGCTTATTAAATTATTGAAAATAAAATTTATAAAGAGAGAAAAATAAAATGGTCACTAAATCTTTTAGGTGACGACTTTCAAACTATTTTTCGTCGCTGAAGAAGTTGTTCATATCTTTAGCGATTGTTTCTGGATAATTGTTTTGTCACTAAAAATTTATTTTTATTTGAGAGAAAAGCGTGGAAGAGAAAATGGGGACAACTGATATTATTACCTGAATGTGAGGCTTTGAAAAGAAAATTATTTTGTATTTAATTTATTATGTTGCTCATAACTTTTATTTTTGTTATTTTTCTTTTGTTTTGTTGACAGGATTATGTCTTTTCACTTTCTTTTGGTAGTGTAAAGAGGGTTTTTGTTAATAAGTAGTTTAGATAAAAGGAGGATTTTGTAGGGTTTCAAATGAAATTGTTTGGCTCTTTGTCCATACATGTGGCATCATTGCTATGGTACCCTTGACCCCCATAACAAGATTTCTTGTAACTTTGGTTTTGCTTGAAACTTGCTACTATAACTAACTAGTTACAAAAGCATGACATTTGCTATATAGAATGATATTGTAATAAGAAATTCTAACCGGCTAAAATGACATTATTATCCTAATTAACCATATAAATCTTAGCCAACCTTTGGCCCTCTATAAATTAAATATTTCCAACAAAGGAATCAAAAGCCTCTTTTGAATTCAGCTACATTCCAGCTCCCCACCACACATAACCCAAATTTTTCTTCCAAAGATCCAAGTATACTTCAATATTTCAGAGAAGAACTAGTACTTCTTTTCTGTTGCTAGCTACCAACCCAAATCATCTTTTATCTCTATTGATTTGAGCTCTCTCCTTATTAGTTAACAAAAATAATTTTAATTAATATGGGGCTGAGAGACATTGGAGCCACACTGCCTCCTGGGTTTCGGTTTTACCCCAGCGATGAGGAGCTGGTCTGCCATTATTTGTACAAAAAGATCACAAATGAAGAAGCTTTGAAGGGTACTTTGGTTGAAATTGACTTGCATATCTGCGAGCCATGGCAGCTTCCTGGTACGTACTTATTACGTTAATTAATTACTATCCTCTATATGTAATCACTTTACTAATCTTCTCCGTTGTTTCTTCTTCGTTTCTTGAATCTTTTCACTTCTCCTTCTTTATCTTTTGCACGATCATGGATTCAAGTTGATGGATAGGGTCATGGTTTTTTTAGTACTTTTCAGAAAAATAACATTGACCATTTAAAAGATCAATGAAATTATCTTTTATTTTCCAAAGACAAAGATTTGTTTTCTTTTCCCGTCGGAAAGTACAAAGATTTGTTTATGTTGTGGTGTTTTGAGTCATGGTGGATGCCCAGATAAACAGAAAGTTGACTGAGTTTCGAAAAAGATCAGAGAGAGAGAAGATGGTATTTTCTTTCTATATTTTTATTTCCTTCAATTTTTTTATTTTATATAATAATATACTAGAATTGAAAAAAAAATAGGAGACTTGAATCCATAATATTTTCAGCTCCAAGATTAAGCATATACCATGTGGTTTTACTCGAGTAAAGTTTTTTCAGATGCCCCGTTTCTTTTCACATGCCCACTTTTATGTGAGTCATTATATTTTTCGAGTAATGAAATCCTACTTTGACCTAAAAAGAAATTAACCTCCAACCATATACATTCTCATCAATATTGAGAGAGTTCTCAATCAAGGCATGTACATATGTATAGTTATATATATATATATATATATATATATATATATATATATATATATATCTGTGTGTGTGCCAGGCCATGGCTGGGTAGATGCAAACTTTTGAGAAAGAATGACTTCTAAAATATGTATGGAATCTCTAGCCAGAGCAGAATATACGAACTAGGGATACCAATTTTTTCAACCAAGAGAATGATATCATTGATTAACTAAAACGTTTATTTACATCTCTTCGATTTGCCACAAACAGTATGCTTGTTTCATTATCTTTGGTGTACTATAATACAAGTTTTATTACAAAAATAGCAGCTAGTATCCATATACGTAAGTATTCCGTATATCCTCTCTCTCTCTCTCTCTCTCTCTCTCTCTCTCTCTCGCATACACACAACTGTGTTCATGCAAATCATGTGGGCTATATTCGATCATTTGATGCCTCCTGTCATGTGCAAAAAAAGTCTCTAGTTGCCAAACATATCGAAACCGTCCATTTGAAGTGGGAACTTTTTGCTTTCTTTATAAACGGCCCAGATGTGTTCATGAGTAGCAAGCTAGATGAATTCGATCTTCTGTGTTTAGTGTATCATTTGTAGCTACTACTTTTAATCATCCTTATCCTTGTTATGTCGAATAGGAATCATCTACCTGCCATCCGTACGTCCCAATTATCATACAGTTTCCTTAGCCTGATCTGACAGGGTCTTCTAAATTATGTATTAATTGTGATATGCTCGAGATACCTTGAATAGTAAATAGTTTTCTTTACCTTCTTGGGCAAGTATCAGATAAGAAGGAATAATAGGAACTTTACGTTATTTTTAGGAGAGGAATTCTACTTTCTAATCCTTTGTATATCTTCTCAAATTCATCAGGTAATGTAAGAGATAGACACAAATAAATATACAGCTAAAAATAGACAGAACAGAAACTTCTCTGTTTTCAAGCCAAAAAGTAAGAGAAAAGCTAGGTTACTTTTAAACTGAATGGTTACTCATGATTTTCCCTATAGTGAAAATATGACACGTGGCATGCATTATAGTACTTCCCACAGACAACTATTCATTCAGAATTAACATGATTAAAGTTTCCATGTTCAGATAATCAGAGTGGTTTTTGCCTTTGAACCCTAATGGTTATGGTCCTTAATTAGATCACGATGTTTCCTTAAATAATTGTATGTGACACCTACCACTCATCTCTCTTAGTCTTAGCTTAGTTTCCTTAGACATAACTCATAGCTATGAAGATGATCTTGACTTGCCAACACATTTGCTAACTCAAAACAAGAAAAAACGAAAGCAATATTACATAACAAATGTCACTTTTCTTACTTTTGACCAATTTCAAGGCCCTAATCATACTATTCTTTGTTATATAGGACTTTTCTTAGTACTTTTTGTTTTGGCCATAATTACTTATTTTTAATGACAAGAATATTGATAATGATATATACCTAATGAGTTAATTAGCATTGCATGCATAAATATATAATACCAAATGGTATAAGATTAAGGATAGTTGTGATTAATTAATGAAATTTTTGTAATTCTATTTTGGTTATTGTAGAGGTGGCCAAGCTGAATGCCAATGAGTGGTACTTCTTCAGCTTCCGTGACCGTAAGTATGCGACGGGGTTCCGGACCAATCGTGCGACGTCAACTGGATACTGGAAAGCAACAGGGAAAGATCGGCTGGTGATGGAGCCAGGAACTGGGGAGATCGTAGGAATGAGGAAGACTTTGGTGTTCTATCGGAACAGAGCTCCTAATGGAATCAAAACTGGTTGGATTATGCATGAGTTCCGGCTGGAGACCCCACATATGCCTCCTAAGGTAATTTCATTGATATTTCTAGCTAATACACTATTCATATAATCCAATTTTCTTAATTATTATAATACTAATGGTATATTTGTATGAAATCCTTCATCCACACGCCACAAATATTCTTCACATTAAGATATAAAGTTTAGTCATGTGAAAATTCAAATCTGCACGTGACAATACCCCATCATTTTATTATTACACCAATGCAACAGCCAGCCACCCCAGTGAACTGTCTTTGAGTGAGAGATCATCAATCTCAGGAAACCTGAAGGACAGTATGGGCTTCAAGCATCATGCATGGAAAATTTTGGAACAGTCCAAAATTTAGAGGGAAAGTGTGAGTTGGTGTGTCATGTATCTAGCTAGAACTAACATGGTATACGATAAACTATTTCGAGCATGTATCTGACACACTATGTTGCATGTTGATACGATGCTTCAATTCACTCAAATTATATTACTTGTACATATACTATATAACAAAATTAAATTATAATCATTCACATCACAACTATTGTTAGCAATTGCATATAATATTTCACTAAACATATATATTTTGTAAATAGTGCTTTTACATGCAATTAACTGCAATTTTTTTTCCTAATTAAGCTTACTATATTGTTCTTTTGTTTCACAGGAAGACTGGGTTCTGTGCAGAGTTTTCTACAAAGGCAAGGGAGCAGAGAACAGCACCAAACTCAACCCCCATGACTTTAAGTTCGAGACCACACCATGCACTGTTCCTTTAAATTTAGTTCCACCTCCTCCAACTTATGACCAAACAATGCCTTGTGTGTACAACCAAAGCAACGCTTTCCTGAATCTCCTACAGCTTTCTCATCAGGAAAAATGCACCAATTCCTCCGTCTCCGAATTAAACACGAAAAACGACGACGAATATGGGTTTCTATGGGACATGAATTTAGAAGAAAGCAGCTTCGACAACGGGGTGGCTCCAAATTTGGATGAGATGGGATTTCAGGTGGATGAGAACAGCATGGTTTTGCTCTAAATGAAGAAACATATTCCATACATACTCCACATTAGACAGATATCCAATTTGTTGATTTGTGACATATATTTATATTTGTGGTCTATATATTATATATATTTGGCTTGATTGGAGAAAAGGTTAAAGGTTTGTGCATGCTTAGTCTATATATGTGTTTAGGGTTTTTTTTCTCCTCTTGTATACAGTCCTGCTGGCATTTGTATAAATATCATCAATAATATAATTCTTTATTAGTGTCAAACATATATATTGTTCTTCAATTCTTTCAAGAAAGTTAAGGTTTCAAACCATAAAACTAATTCATAATATGAGAAACAACTCTATTATTTATGAAATGCAAGTTAGGTTCCTTAATTTTCCAACATAATATTTACACTCTCAACAACACGTAATATTGAAGCCATATATATCTCTTCATCAGTCGACAGTTTAGGTTTGCTGTATGCGGCAGTATATTATTCTTAATTTCTGGCACCATGGACCATGGACCATGGCTGTATTGTCTGTTTATAATTATTGTTTGAAAACTTAAAACAATTTCCTTCTTTGTTCTGTATTGATTTTGACAGGACTATCATGAGCGTAGCCCTACACAATGAAAGGTTCATACGAAAAATATACAAACAGATAAGTGGTAGGACAATGAACTAATAAATTTTATTCAAATATATACTTGAAATCATACATGTGCGTGTGTGTATATATTATATATAAAACTTAACAAATCTGGTAAATTTGTACGTAATATATTATTTCTTCTAGTAAACCCTCAAGATAGTTCAGATTAACATACATATATTCAACATATACACACCAACAAATAATTATACATGACAGAACATCTGGTTTATCCCTCAGGAATCATCCTATATAGTTGAATATACGTATTATTAGCTAGTATTGGATGCTCCTCTTTCACTATCTTTTTGCTTTCATCTTCTGTTGGAGCGAAAAATTTCGGTTCCTCCAATCCTCCAACAAGTAAACCTTGTAACCATGTTGAGAAGCCCACAACACCATCTTCGCTCGCCATCAATGAGGGAGGAGGGGACCTGCAAGAAAACACTCTGACGCTCAAGTTAGTCTTTGTTCAAAATAATTGCAAGACATTGTAAAGCTATCTCATACTTCTCTGCCCCCTAGGCTGGTGGGATTCTTGGCCTTTTATAGGCATTCAAGTCTTGGGCTCCGAGTCCCACTTTCCTTCTATTTCTTCATGTTCCATGGAGTGGGTATTATGTTACTTGATTGTAGCTCCACTCCTCATGTTTGGTGTGCTAGTGGCTTATTTAGTGGAGGAGTCATTTTTGGCTCCCACATTGCCCCCTTTTTTCTCTGCAAACACATATCGTTTAGAGTTTGTAGAGGAAAAATGTTTCTTTGCAAAAATTCATTCAACTTGAGATTTCATCATTAGTTTAGCCTTCGGCTAAGATCATATGGTCTTCGACCATGAGTTTGGCCTTCAGCCACGGTCATATTGGTCTTGAACCTTCGGTCTTGATCCTTCGGCTCTTATTCGGTCTAGGTCTTCAACCCACGGTCTCGTGATCTTCGATCACCAATTTATATAGTAACAGCATGCCTCCAGAGTAATTAAAATTGGAATAACATCGACAATACTAATGAGCATGTGTAAGATAGAAACTCTTATCTGTTGGGCAACTTCGTTGTTGTCGAATTAAATGGATTTCCTTTGCTAACAACCCTTGGGTGCTTGCCGAATAACTGTTAGGCAATTTCATTACATCTGTTGCAGCCAAAGTGAACTTTGATTGTGTTTCCTTGCTTTGAAACCTTGAACATGTTCTGTTTGATGACTTGGTAGGAACTCATTGTCTCTTTGTGCAATTGTTTTCCTAAGCTTGAATTGAATGCTTCAGGTATCGTCCTTCTCATCTTTTGAGTACTTGTTGCCCTAATGGAATGGTTTCTTCATGCAATTCTTCAAATGGTTTCTTCGTGCAATTCCTTAAAGACAAGTTGCTTATCGAGCATAATCCTAGACTGTCTGATCTTTTGGGCTTCTATTTTCTCTTCATGCCTGTGTTTTTCACAGATTCGTTGACCGCAATCCTCACGCTTACGTTCATCGAATCCCTCGCCAGAGGCGTCCCCGAACAATCTTCCTCCGTAGCTTGTGAGAGCGGGGGGACATGTGCTCAACTAGCTTTCTTCGCCCTGTCATATCTTCGTATAATTTACGAGTGAGGGCTGACATCTTATGATTTACCAACACATAATTTACAAACGAGGATTCACGAACGAGGACTTGTGAACGAGGTGATTTACAAACGAGGACTGACATATGATTTACGAACGAAGACTGACATATGATTTACGAACAAGGATTTACGAACGATGACTGACATATGATTTACGAAAAAAGATTTACGAACCTGTGATCTACGAACGAGGATTTACGAACGAGGACTGACATATGATTTACGAACAAGGATTTACAAACCCGTGATTTACGAATGAGGATTTACGAACGAGGACTGACATATGATTAACGAATGAGGATTGACATATGATTTACGAACAAGGATTTACGAACGAGGACTGACATGTTACGAAAGTGGACTGACATGATTTACGAACGTTAATTGACAAAATTTGACTGAGAAGGTTGTTTGACAGGCTATACATATATGTATCTATTATATAAACCTCTATCCCATCTTGTCAAACTGATGAAAGCAGCAGCTGCAGCACAGAAGTCTAAAAGCGCGTCTCCCTTGCCGAACACGTCTAGTGTGTTCACCCATTATTTAGGGTTTTAGCATGTGCCCCCATTGTGGCTTAGGTGGAAACCATGACTTCTCGATACGGCTTTTGTACGAATTCCCACAGACGGCGTCAACTGTTGGAGCGAAAAATTTCGGTTCCTCCAATCCTCCAACAAGTAAACCTTGTAACCATGTTGAAAAGCCCACAACACCATCTTCGCTCGCCATCAATGAGGGAGGAGGGGACCTGCAAGAAAACACTCTGACGCTCAAGTTGGTCTTTGTTCAAAATAATTGCAAGACATTGTAAAGCTATCTCATACTTCCCTCCCCCTAGGCTGTGGGATTCTTGGCCTTTTATAGGCATTCAAGTCTTAGGCTCCAAGTCCCACTTTCCTTCTATTTCTCCATGTTCCATGGAGTAGGTATTATGTTACTTGATTGTAGCTCCACTCCTCATGTTTGGTGTGCTAGTGGCTTATTTAGTGGATGAGTCATTTTTGGCTCCCACATCTTCCTTCATATAGTGTCAAGAAGGTTGATACGATTAGTCGCTCACTTATGCATATGGACGCATGATGTAGAAGCATCTGTTGCAATAATCCCCGCCTAGGCGCTAGGCGATTGGCCACCGCCCTGAGTAGTCCTTAGGCGTTTGAAAATTAAGAAAATGCACCTAGACCCGCTTAGGCATCCGTCTTACCAGCTTAGGCGCTCACCTAGCTTGCCTAAACCCGCCTAGGCACCCGACTAGGTCGCAACTCTCACTTGAACAAAAAATCAACAACTTTCATTTTACATGTTATTTTGTCAATAAAATGAAGAGACTTGTTAAATACTTGGATGAACACTCATTATATGCTTGTTTCTAGTGTCTTCAATATGTCTTAATACTTCATAATATATATGTCATTTTATTTTGCAATTGATATATCACAATACAATTACATGTGTTTTAAATATAAATAGGTATTTTTTTATACAATATTATAATAAATTTACTTAAATCTGCCTAGTCTGCCTAGACTCCTACCTAAGTCCCGCTTAGTTGCCCAACTAGCGTTCGTCTAGCATCTTTTAGAACCCCTCATCTCACGTAATAAGAACCACTTGCATCAAGGACTAAGAATGAGTCATATGCTCATATGCAACTATCCCAAGTAAATGTCAAAGAATACTTTATCAAAGCTTAAAAAATTTATGTGTTAGCGCAGTTGGTCTAGAGAATAAGTTGAGCTTTAGTAGACATAGGCCCATTCAATTTCCTTATGTACAAACTATTAGAAAAATCAAAGGTACAAGACTATCATACAGCCTTAGACGTAGGTCCGTCCCCACCCTCCCCTCCTCTCACAATTTTTTTTTTTCCTCTTTCTCTTTCTACTTTTTTCTTTTTTCTCTCTCTACAAAGATGATATCTTGAGCGTTTAAACATGAGGAAAGGGAAAAGAAGGGAAGTGAGGGAAAAAAAGTAGGAGAGGAGAATCCTTGTCCCCCTTCAGAATACCATTTTGTTAGGAAAATAAAAAAATAAAAAGATAATTAAAAAAATAAACAAACTGCACAGAAGCCCATCCAATATTAGCAAAACAATCGAGAACCCCCGTCAGTCTATTACTGGGCCTCCAAAGAGTCAAACCTGGTGTACTAAAATAATGAAAAGCCCATTGAAGCCCAATTCAATCTCTTTACGCTCTCCTTCCTTAGCCGCGTCTATTTCTCCTTCAGCGACCTCTGGAGCTCGCCTTCCTCCTCCCGCCTGCTCTCTTAATTTGCAAATTCTCAGTGTGAGAGGACGCGGGAGACGTCAGGGAGAGAGGAAGCCAAACTTGGGTCTGATTTAACCTTCCAACTGGGTCAAAAAACCCGGTTGGAGCATCAAATTAAACTTTTGATCCAACCGTTGAGATTAATCTAACGGTTCAAATAAAATGTGTATATAACATGTGTGTATTTAGGCATGTGCACACTTAGGGATGGATTTTTTGGCTAAATTGCCATGCCAACTGAATTGCTAATAGTACCATACCGATTTTGTGTCAATCGGTAATGGTACGATATTGTACTGTACCAAAATTTTATGGTGCAATATTAGTAATGGATATCATTACTACGGTATTACTACACCGTATTGAAAATATAATGTAATATATAATTTATAAATAGGAAAACTAACAAAAAGTCCTAAAAAACTTTAGTTTTTAATTAAAAGAACAAAATAAAGGTGTAAGTCAATAGTATCAGGAGTGACATTTCAAGATAAAAATGTCCTTAACGTTAAAAGTGAACAGTACCGGAAATGTTTCATTAAAATTCCTTTTATAAATTATATAATTTATAATTATATAAAGTATATTTATAATATTCCAATAATTTGAAAATAAAACCCTACTTATATTAGTATTGTAGTTGGTGACTTTGATCTCTTGAGTTGGTGGAAATCAAACACAAAAGAGCTTCCAATTCTTTCACAAATAGCCAATGATATCTTTGCAACCCCCACTTCTACCGTTGCTAGTGAAAATGCATTTAGTCTAGGGAGGAGGGTTGGGGACCCTTTTAGGGTGTCATTGACTCCTAAAATGGTAGAGGCACTAGTGCGTACTAGTGATTGACTTAGACGGATGAAGTAAACTTCTATAAGGAACCAACGGAAGATATGTTTCAATTTTACAATGAAATGGAAGAAATGGAAACAAGTAAGATATTAAACACATTTTTTTGTAAATTTGTGTTTTTTTTTTGTAAAGCATTTTTTTAGTAAATTTGTTATTAAACGGTTTTCAATTTTAATTCTTCTTGCTACTAATATATTTTCTTTGTTTATAATGTAGGCTTGACACAAGCTCAATCTTCTTCTTGCTACTAATATGTTTCCTTTTTTTAAATGTATGCTTGACACAAACTCAATCTTCTACAAGTTCAATGCCTCTTCCAAAAGCTTCGACATCTCAAACTTGAAGAATTGATCAATGAATTTTACTTTTTGAAGTTTAGTTCCAAATTTCATTTGGTTTGAAACTTTAACTTTTATTTGGATTGTTAATTTCTATTTGTTTTGGTTCGTAACTTCTATTTGGATTGTAAGCTTAATTTTCATCATAAATCTTGATGCATCATTTGAATTATTGTGTGTGAATTGTAAATGATGAATAATTGATAAATTTAGGCTACAATGTATGAGATAAAAGTACCAAAAAAAAAGTTTTGCCCTTGAATTGGGTAAAAAAAAAAAACAAATTTTGTCCCAAAACAAAATGACAATTACTATTGTCATACCATGCGAACCGAACTATTTGGCAATACTAAACTTGGATATACCAAAATTTTGATATGATAATGATAATAGATTTTGTCAAATTGAAAATTTGATATGATAATTAGTACAAGAGTTTTGGAAGGCTGATCATGCCGAACCCACCCCTAGGTGCACCAGAGAAGGTCCATTTTCTTCTAATCACACAATCACAGAGTCCTGGACATTTTTTTTCTCTTCTCCTTTTCCATGGTCGTACTCCTTTCGTGTTCATTTGCCCAGCAAAAAACCTGAATCTCCTTGAAAAACCCTGAATTTCAACCGCAGGACGAACAATTCCCACCATTTTCCGCTTCTGGGTAAGCGTTAATTTCACTCCCCTGCAAAAAGTAGGAGTCTTGTGTTTTCTTGTTTTATTTTTGGTGTATTTTGTGATTGTTAGTGATGAAGAACTGCTGTGTGGGGCTAAGTGATTGTTTAAACTTCTGGGTTTTTAGTTTTAGTCAAATTGGAGTAAACCCAATTTATTTTTATGCTGAGTGATTAATTGGGTAGGGAAGATTTGTTTGCATGGTTGAATGGGATTGATGATTCTCAATTGTTTGATTTTTCAGTTTAATTACATTTTTTTGTTATATTATTTGTTCAGTTTTTATTCACGTTTTTCTCTATGTGTTTAAATTTATTTTTTCCCGCCACAATTGTGTAAATTACTGAACCGGACAATAGTCAATTTAGATGTGATCACAGGTTGTAATTGTAAACCCCAATCTCCTTATTGGTATGTTTGGAACCAACGTGGGGTTTCGGTTTCATCCCTGTGTTTCTTTTAATCTTGTTGGCTTTCTTGAGCTAATATGTTCTTGTTAGTCATCCTTTAGAATTGTGCAACTTGTGTGAACTGTTGGACAATGGTTACCGCTTCGATGTTTTCTCTGTAAGCTATTTTAGATTGTGAATAAATGTATTCACCAATCACTTTGATGGGTATCTGATTTTCTTTTTAAGTGATTTTTCAAATTTCACTTCTTTTTTGCAGTACTGTTGGTTGTAGAACACAGTAACAACTTACCTACATTGTGAGAATATGGCACATAATTCAGTTCCTCCTGGTTTTGTGTCTCGTACATCCTTCATGCTGAAGAGGGAAAAAACTGCTGAAGAAACTAATAGGTCCAATTCCTTTGTTGATGCTTCTAATGAAGAGCCAGTCCAGATGGATACCACGTCTAACCTGACTGACATGGATAAGTTGAAAAGACAAAGGCCATGGATACTTTTCGACCAAAGTGATCTCAACACAGAGGAATCTGACTCTGAACACTTTAATACGGTCTATTCCTCTCTTCGTCCTTTGTGCGTGTGCGTGTGTGAATATTTATTTGCTGCTGTTAAACACATTAGTACATCACACTTGAGTCTCAACCTGGTTATGTATGCTGCAAATACACTGCTGATTAGGAGCTTGTGTATGTGTCTAGAGAGGTTGTGTGGTTCATAACCATCTTAACTAAAGAAAAGAGTATTAATTATGCTTTGTATGACAATACCGAGGTTTTTTTTTCTGGGAATAAAAAAGGATGCCGATATATAGTGCTCAGAGAAAACGGAATATTATCAAAAGTGGAGAAGTTGTATGTATCTTCGAAGTATTTGCTCTTATACTGTTGACATGGCTGACACTTTTTTAAATGGGTAATCAATATTCTCAAATATGTACTTGAAAATACCTAGGTCTTTGAACCTCATAACCTCCTTCCCGTTTAGGAAGAATGGTGAAGGGTGAGACTCAGTGCTCAATCCCCGCTGGTGCATGTATTGTGTTCTTGTCATTTGTCAAAAGGAAAGGTGTTGAGAGCTACCGTATGAAAATCTCACCACAGTAATATTTTCCTGAAGTTATATACATTTTGCTTTTCAGGACCCCCCTACTAAATCTTGCCTTCCCAAAGGTGTTACTCATGGATGTCCAGATTGCAGAGGTTGCCTGAAGGTTGATTTTCATTCACTAAGTTGATTCTCTTCCCTTTGAATTGTATAGTTCTTAGGTACTAATTTCAACTTTCAACCTTTGCATTTGTCTTTGATTTTCAAAAATTATTACTGTGTCCAGTTCGCTCTTTTACATAATCTTTGTGAATTCCTGATATAGGTGACAGGAAGGTGGCATCCTGAAGAGGCAAGAACAGATGTCCTTCAAGAAGCACCTCTTTTCTACCCAACAGAAGAGGTGATCCTTTTTCTGACTTTTACGACATTTTCATTTGTCCAGGACAGACATCTTCGCCGAATCCTTTGTTTTAATGCTCAATTTTTGCTTATAAAATTTCAGTCCTTCAGTTTCTAAAGGAGTTTGGCTTTGTCCTGCAGGAATTTAAAGACACTCTTAAGTATGTTGCAAATATACGTGCAAGAGCAGAGCAATGTGGTATATGTTGGATTATTCCTCCGCCCTCCTGGAAACCTCCATGTCTTATTAAAGGAAACAAAATATGAAAGAGTTCTACATTTTCTACCCATATTCAGCGAATTGATGGGGCTACAAAAACAGTATTCACCGAGTAAAATGGTTGGCTTAAATGAAAGCCCAAAAAAGAAGAGAAGAAGAATCTTGAGAGTGGGATTGGACTGTGGATCTACCTCAAGCCCAGGTGAAGCTGAACATTCTTATTTATGTCAAAGGTTTTGAAGCAGAACCTGGACGAGAATTCACTCTTGAGAATTTTAAGAGTTATGCAGCTGATTTCAAGCATCAATATTTCCGCAAAAGTGAAATCGCTGGTGGCCTAGATAAGTGGGTGCCATCACTAGAGAATATTAATGCTGAATATAAACGTATAGCTGAAAATCCAACTGAGGAAATTGAGGTGCGTTCATAAATTGGGACGATCATTTAGTTACCTTTTGCTTTCCTATTGTGAAAGCTTGCTATTAATTGTCATCATGGTGTACTTTGAAGGTGCTTTGTGGTGATAATTTTGGAGACTAAAGCTCTTGGCAGCGGATTTCCAACAGCATCCAGTGATTCCAATCCTTCGGAAAAGTCAGATTACCCTAAATATGTAGCATCAGGTTGGAACCTAAATAATGTACCCAGATTTCCTGGCTCTCTTCTTTCTTTTGAAAGCCATGACACTTGTCATATTTTGGCGACTCAGACTCGTGTAGGAATGTTCTTTTCATCTTTTCCTTTGGTAAGATTTAATAATTTCTATTGCCTCATGTTGCATCCGTCGCTGAAAATGTTATACGTGTTTTAGAAAGTTGGATAGTGTATTTCTTTTGAAACTTCATATATGGTAATTAATATACACTTCTCCATAGATAATGTATGTGGTTGCCTTGTGTTGTTTTTAGTTTGTGGATCCTGTTTTGATATATTATCAATGAATCTATTTAAATAGAAAGTTGAAGAGCACTGCTTATACTCGTTGTCCTACTTGCATCTGGGTGCTCCTAAAATTTGGTATGGTGTCCCTGGTAAATACTATATTAATTTCGAGGCAGCCATGAGGAGCTCCTTTCCAGATTCATCCAAGGGAGAACACCCTGAATTGCGTCGTAGGCTGGTGAGCTACTGAGCTTCTGATTCCCCCTCCCATTTTTGTCAATGTTCAACATTTGAAGTATCTAGTATTTTACAAGATATGTTAACTTCTCTATTGTCTTCTTTCATGTCATATAATTTTTGGTACAGGTTAAACAAATATCCCCGTCCACATTGAAATCACAGGGTGTACCAGCCTTCCGCTGGATTCAGTCTCCAGGGGAGTTTGTTCTTGTCCTTCCAGGGGCTTATCATTCAGGATTTTATTCTGGCTTTAATTTTTCCGAGACAGCTTGTGTTGCTCCCCTGGACTGGTTGCCTCATGGACAGCATGCCGTGGAACTTTACTGTGAACAGGGGAGGAAAACATCGATATCTCATGATTAGCTACTGCTCGGAGCAGCTAGAGAGGCTGTGAGGGCACAATGGGATTCACTGTTTAGGACGAACGCTGCGGATAATATATTCTGGAAAGATGTCTATGGAAAGGATGGGATCTTAACGCATGCATTCAAGGTAATTTCTCAGATTTTATCGATCATTTATAGTCAACTGCGATCCTGTTCGTATCCTACATATCCACATGATTTTGAGCATTCTCGTACTGACATTATACAATCATACATCAGTTTTGTTTTTCGATTAATGGGATTTTATTTTTAGGCCTTCTATTTTTCCTTTTCTTTCTTTGGTTTATATTTTGCACTTAGTGAGACACGTTATGCACCCCGAACTTGATTTGGTGACCTGATTTTGTCCTTCTTTCCAACTCTTTTCCGCCTTTGTTTTGTCTGTAGTCGCGCCTCAAGTCTGAAGGCATTAGAAGGAAATATCTCTGCAACTCGTCAAAATCAGAGAGGATGAAATCAAATTTTAATGTTACAAGCAAAAGGGAATGCAGCATTTGTCTCTCTGATCTGCATTTTTCTGCAGTAGTTTGTTCTTGTTGTGAAGACAGATATTCGTGTCTGCTACACGCAAAGCAGCTTTGTTCTTGTGCTTGGAGTGACAAGATTTTCTATTACCGTCATGAGATCAGTGATTTACAGCTACTTCTTGAAGCTTTGGAAGGAAAGTTCGACGCAGTCTACAAATGGGGCAAATCTCGGATTGACTCTGCACGTGCATACTCACAAGAACAGTCAAAATTCACCGGGGCATGTAGAGGGTGTCTCTGACGCGGATAAACAGAAAGAGTCCATCTCTCGAATTAGGCAAGAAGTGAAGGCACGGATTCTGCAATCTTCAACCTCAAACAAATCAAATTCAAATGATCATCCAACGAGATCCCTTGACTCTGCCACAGCCACAGGGAACAGTAGGAGTTCGGTTTCTAGCATCATGGAAAAGGTGAAGGCGCATGCACTCGGATCAACAACCTTCAATGAACTGAAAGCAAAGGAGAATATAGCAGGACCTAAGCGATTTGTAGCGCTGCTCTAGTATAAATTCTCATATAGCACATTTCCTCCGTAATAGGCTAAACCTTCAAGCCAGATAGGTTTCATAGATAAGGGGGGCGTAGGCTCAAGCAGGGTTGTCTATCTGAATCTAAGAGAGGGGCATATCACTAATAGCTTTCGGTTTCAACGGTTTTAAAGTCAAGCTCTTTCACGCCAGTTGTTTTTACACCTCGGTCGGAGCGCTCTCTTGGGTGAAATAGTGAAAGCAAAAAGTTTAGCGTACGTTCTAGCCGGGAGAGCCTGTGTCGGTCTATCATCGAAACCCAGACGCCAAAGGGATATTTAACTACGGAATAATACATTTCACAAAACGGCATTATCATTGCTTAAATACCATCATCACAAACACAACAGGAAGCAATTTTACTCTTCCGCCAAAAGTGGCAGTAGAGGGAACGACGAATAACGCTTCTCTTCTACCGAAAGAGGCGATAGATTTGATGGAGGGGACATCCGATGTTTCATCTGCAAGTACAAGTGAAACAAGCTCCTCAGACATCGACGATATGATACCAGATCTTAACATTCTTCTGCGCGGAAGACAAAAACTTCCCTCCCCTCCGGTGAAAAGCAATGTTCCCCGGAAGCTTCCAAATGGTCGTCCGGCCGGCAATAATAAGGCATCGACTCCGAGCCATTTGGCTTCTAAGAATCAAATCCCAAGAGAACCATGCTCTCAGGGTCCAATTCTTATTAGTGATGACAGTGATGGTTAATTTTTAAGGAAAACTAATGAAAAGATTTGAAAGGCTTTGATTTTTAACGATAAGGACAAAACAAAGGGTAAAGTGAATAATACTAGAATTGACTTTTTAATGTAAAAATATGATTTTTCGTTAAAGTTAACAGTAACGGAAGCTTTTCGTTAAAGTTTTCTAATTTTTATGTAATGCTGCTGGAATTGATAACATATTGGTGCCTTTTTCTGGGTTAATATGTTAACGACAATGATGCACTTTAT
Source organism: Heteromeles arbutifolia (assembly GCA_024362995.1). NCBI lineage: Eukaryota > Viridiplantae > Streptophyta > Magnoliopsida > Rosales > Rosaceae > Heteromeles > Heteromeles arbutifolia. The sequence continues at coordinate 12,812,217 of JANCRC010000002.1, read as the reverse complement.
CGATATCATATTAACGGTCTGTTTTGCAACGAACAACTCATGTCCAGAGAAGAACTGATAATGGTCGTATTAAATTGTAGTACAAAGGTAGTACATAAAGAAATATCAAATCATACATAAATATTGAATTACAATGCTACCCACCAGAAATACAAATATAAAAAATGAAAATAAAAATCACATCTTTCAGAGGCCAGCTGAAACCAATCCATGTAAAGTGACGATCCCAATCACTTGATTCTGATCATTGATGACCGGCAAGAACTGAACCGGCGACGGCGGTGCTTCCATCTTCTGCATGGCGTCAACCGCCATGGCATCGGGACCAATTGTTCTGGGGTGTCTGTTGCACACTTCCCCAACCGTGAGCTTGAAGATAGCTTCCCCACTGGCCTTGAGACTCCGCCGCAGATCCCCGTCGGTGAACGTGCCCATCAGGCGGTGTTCGGCGTCGATCACAAGCAGGCAACCGCATCCCTTGCTCGTCAGCTCCACCAGCTGCTCCATTATCAGGTCCCCTTCTTTGCACACCGGAAGCTCGTCTTCCTTCTTCATTACATCTTTGACCTGCAAAATTTCAGAAATTAGAAAAAAAGAAAAACCCTAGAATTGGATTGAAGATGATTGAAATTGGGGAAAAAGCAAGATCGGACCTTGAAGATAAGGGATTTGCCGATCCTGCCGGCGGGGTGATTGGCGGCGTATTGTTCTTTGGTGAGACTTTTGGCGCCCATGAGCGCGATCGCGACGGTGTCGCCGAAGACCATTTGGATGGCGGTGGAGGTGACCGGAGCCAAATCGAAGGGGCAGAGCTCTCGCTCCACTGGCAAATGCACGTTCATGTCGCAGACGGAGGCAAGGGCATTGCCGTCAACGGAGGTGACGGAGATGAGGAAGGCGCCTTTGGCCTTGGCGCAGGGGACGAGACGGAGGAGCTCCTCGGTGGTGCCGGACTTGCTGAAGAGGACCAAAACGTCGGTTTTGGAGAGAGCGCCGATGTCGCCGTGGAGGGCGTCGAGAGGGGAGAGAAAGCCGGAGCGGATGCCGAGGGAGACGAGGGTCTGGGAGATCTTGTGGGCGACGAAGCCGGACTTGCCGACGCCGGAGAAAAATATAGTGGCGCCGGCGGAGGATTGGAGGAGGAGGGTGCGGGTGAAGGCCAGTGTCTGGGGCAGGTCCAGGTGCTGGAAGAAGAAGTTGAGGTGGCTCTGTTGGGATTTGAAAAGGTTTAGGAGGGTAGTTTCGTCAATGCAGGTGGAGGCGGAGGAGAATTGGGTGGTTGTTGTTGTGGTGGTGGTGGTGGTGGTTTTGGTATTGGGAGGAGAATGCGGATTGATGACGTCTGAGGAAAAAGGTGGCAGAGAACCCATGATTGATGATTTCTGTACTCCTCTGCTTCTATATAGAGAGAGAGAGAGAGAGAGAGAGAGAGAGAGAGGAAGGAGATCTACGCCTGGTGTCGGTGGCGCTGAAATCAGAATAAATTAATAATTTGGAGAGAAATATCTACTTTCGGCGGGTGTGAAATTATGGGCCTCAAGTTTGGTTTTGGTTGGGCTCCAAATTGAACTTTTCAACAAAGCCTTACATTCAAATTTTGAGGTCCAATATTGGATGGGTTTTTTACAACATTAGGCCCAATTTCATCTGATCCAATACACAAAGTATAACTGTGCAAGACAATCCTATATTCTTCTTCTTCTTTCATTGGTAATGAGAGTGCATTTTATTGAAGGAACGAACAGTCCAAAAAATATAAAAATACAAAAATGTCCATTCCAGCGATGAGGGATTTTGATGAGAATTTTGATGGAGATGAGGATTTTGATGGAGGCAGAAGAAAAGGAGAGATGAAGACACCACTCGGGGCGGAGGTTACCACTTAAGCTGAAGAGGCCGCCAAAGGCCGGCCCGAAGGGCATCTGGGAGGATTATTGGCGAATCAAAACAGGGATGGGGAAGGGAGAAAGTCTAGAGAGAAGGTGGAGCCTCTCTCTAAGACAATCCTTTCTTTAGAAATTTTTGTACTTAAGGACCGTTACATGCATGAATTTGCTACATCCATCACATTACATGAATAAGAACAATACATGATTGTTAGAAAACTCATACCTGATTGTTCAAGTATAAAATAGAGATATTAATGTCTGACAATCGTGTTTATTTCTTGTATTAGTAAACATAGGATATGTCAGCAATGAAAATGATACTTGTTAATCTTGGGCATTTTTAGGCCCACATAATGGTGCATGTCGAGAAAAAAGCCACGAAAACTCAAGGGAGATCGAGAAGTCCAAAGCCCGAAGGGCTTCGAAGATGATACCCTCAAGCGCTAAAGCCGATCGCTTATGAGTTCAGTCCATCTAGGATATGCAAAGAGCTTTCTGATCGACAGGGGCACATGGGCAGCTGACAACTTTATGGTCCAAGTCTTTAGCAACAAGTCTATCCAGATGTCAATCAGGCCACATGGCAGCCCACCATCAGTGGCAAAGACCTAGGATGAGACGTAAAGGTTGTCCAAATGGCGCTCGAAGAGGCGGGGTTGGACAACCGCTCCACCCGCATCACTGTAACAGAATGTGCGATTTTGACTGAACACATATCACTTCATCGTCGAATGTCTGGTTGATAGGTGTAATGGTGTCAATATGATAGTCTACACAGAGATGGTGCATTGAATGCCAAGTTGGGAAGACCCAAGGCTGATGGGTTCATTGAGAGCTATATAAAGGGTTGGGGAACCTCCTGTATTGGGGCCAAATAATGACTGAAAAGAGAGAGAGAGTTCATATATTACCGAGCACTATTTTTAGTTTTGAAATCAATATAATCCGAGTAACACTGTAAGTGTAGTCAAATTTTAAGGGATGAACCACTTAAATCTTCAAGTCCATTTTATTTATTGGGATGTTTCAAAATCAATATAGTTGTTTATATCTTAGCAGAGGTGGTAAACATCGATATTCCTGCTAAATGAAATTATTTATTGTTTGTCAACAAAAAAATCATCTTGTTTAACATGTTTTGTTGCATTGGACGAACTCGAATCCTAGATTTATACTAATCTAATTCATTAGCTCAGCCTCCCTCACCCCTTAAACTAATTCCAAAATCTTGTTTTTAACTTTTCGGTAGATCTAGATAGAAATTTCAAGAAAAATAATTTAATTTTAAAAAGAGAAGACAAAAGTATATGGAACCATGTATCGAGGTGATCATAAGTTCTTTGGTGCAACTAAAATTAGGACTATGATTATCTCCTCTTTTTTTGTCATCCTCTTCTATCCCTTTCTCTCACACTCTCTATTTTATCTTTTTCTTTCTATAAAAAATTAATATAAGATGTTGACATAACTCAACCGTGACCGTTCAAATAAGAGGGAAGGGAAGGAGAGAGAAAAAAAAGAGGGAAAAAAATCATACTCTCTAAAATTAATCCGCAAACAATCAAATAGAAGATCACGATTGACTGAATAAATTCCGATTGATGAGCTACATACAGAAGTGAGATAGGCAGCCCTAGCTAGCACTAGCAGTCTAGTCCAAAAAGCTTCTATGCCTTGACAGAGGAGATTGAACTCATACCACTTGTTGGATTCAACAAGTTTATCACTGCGGCCTTAATAAGTTAAGTTCTTCTAACAAACTGATGCCTTTCAAGAAAAAGATTTTGAAAAGGATAGGACCAGGACCAGGGCGGATCCATATAGGGACCAAGGTGGTCCTAGGACCATCCGGATGCCAAAAAAACGCCTATGAAGATCCTTTGGGAACCCTCCAAATATTTCAATACAGAGGACAGATTCACGCCTAGGACTATATGGGCTATGCCTGGGAAATTTATTTTGTTGAATGACATAGTTATGGATGGACCGTGGTACAATCAAAATTCTGGTGCAGTGCATCCATGGAGGAGTTAGAGGAGTTGCAGCTTTCCCGCGAGGAAGAAAGCTGAAACTCCTTTTTTTTTTTCTGCTACATGGGCTTACCATTGCTACTAAAATATTGCTTTTAAAAAGCACTTTCTCATCTACTATTCTATTTCTGATTATTTTATTTTTAATTTTTATAATCTCTATTTGGGTTTTTTTTTTTTTTTTATCGTTAAATCTTTATTGGGTGAAATGGTCAAAGGCGCATTTTTTTATTGTGAATCCTATTTTATGTGCAAGAATCCCGTATTTTATAAATCACATCAAAAGCAACAAAATTTCATAGAAATAAGATTCACTTAAATTGTATACTCTATCTCAACTAATACAATAATACTACATGATCTTAATAGGAACCATTACCTTTATTTCTATTTAACAAAAGAAAAACTGTTTTTTTTCCTTTTTCTGTAAAATTGTGAAAAGTTATCAAAGTATTTATAATTTTTTTTTAACAATCGATATTATCTATACTAAAGGAGAGGGGATGGGCTAAGTGGCAAGTATTTGAAAATTGGCGAGAATCAAACCTAAAACCTCTCACTTACAAGTGAAGAGGAATATCACAAAACCGTAGTACTAAGTGACAAGTATTTACAAATTAGAAGAAGAAATTTTATTCATGATAACCTAGCTTTGTTTTTACCATGATTTATGAATGAAAAATATTATTATTTAGTTTTTGTAAGTTCATCGTTTATTTCTTTTTTTGGACGTTTTACATTGGGTGGTTAGGACCATCCAATGTGAGAATCCTGGATCCGCCACTGACCAGGACCACAGGTTAATTAATCTATGAAACGATCTTAAAGGGCTAAGCTAATTGAACAGCTATAAGCCTATAGTTAACCATGCTAAATCTCTCAATTTAAAACCTAGGCCACGTACATCCACATATGCATGCATGCATGCAGTGAGAATTCTCGACAGACAAACACCATTCCCTGCTTATATAACATAAAAAAATATGACGCTTTACAGTAATGACAAAAAAATTCACGCTTATACACTCTGTGGCTTTGATATCGATTTCCATCAACTATCTAACCCATTAAACGTTATCAATGTACTAAAAAAATAATGTAAACGGTCTCGTACTACTACTACTGTATAGCGGAGGGTTTGAGATCTCTTAATTCCAACGCTATCTAAACAATTTCTTTCTGATGCGTCTAGCTATGTTAGCTACCTACGGACAATACCCCTATATGCGACAGAGAGAAAACCTAGAAATATATTAACCATGCATGCATGCATGGTGTCCTTTCGTCAAACTAGATCCCTGCATGCATGTTAATGACCTGAAAAGTGAAAACCAAATTAATAGTTAGGTAGGGATTGATCATGGAATGGATGCATGGTCGTCCAGTATGAACCTGTCTGCAAAACTAAACGTGTCTTAGTTTCTTAATTGTACTACTTAACAAAGGATGAGAAGCTGAGATCATTTTAATGGGACATAACTACTCTCTTATTATACTCTTGTCTAGCCTTCGAGTCTTGAATAACTCAAAAAAGAATTAATAGACAAAATTATTAACTACATTGCAAAAGATGAAGTTGGTATAGAGGAAGAGGAAGACGATAGAGAGAAACAAGAGACATTGTATTGATTAATTACAGAAAATGTATACAACTGAACTTAAGAAAATGATAGCTATATAATCCCTTATATAGTCATATATCCCAATTACAATGATACCCTTCTAACTATATTAACAAACTCAACCACTAGAATAATGCCACATGGCATTTCTGTTATATCAGTTATTAAAAATAAAAGGAGAAGTACAAAAAAGAAAAAGACGAGAGTGTGAAAATCACTACCTCTTTTCCAAAACCCTAAACCTTAGCTAGTCAGTTAAGTTTAAATAAGGGAATTGTTACATATTGTGAGGATGTGAAGAATTGTTCTAACATCAAGAGTTTATGATCAAACCTTACACATTCTTATAAGAAGTTTGAGTTCTTCCCATATTGCTTATTTTATAGTGGGACCTTTACTTCTCGGTGATTACCTATAAAACAATAATCATACGTTTAAACTTCTTCTTTTTTCCTCTAGAAAAAAGTACACGATGATCTAGCAATAATAGATAGCTTCAAGAAATAATGATGAATATGGTCTTGGAACTTTGTTTTTCACTTAATTTCATGTGGCAAAGTGAATTGACTAATATAACTTAATTTATTAGCTCAAGTAAAGTCCACGGCCAGGAACTAATAGGGCAATACATACGTACGTGAAAGTCTTTTTACAGCTAATTCTTGATACAAAAAATTCACTTCCTCCCATCAAACCAAGACACACAAACTTATAAGGAGAAATCATCTGTTCCCGAAAAATTAAATTTAAACGCAATGAAATTCTTTTTATTCAGAACGTGTATTTGTATCTTTAAATTCAAGCTTTTGTTGATACTAGTACGATGGCAACTATCACATCCTAGCTCAGTTCCGTCGTAGCACGATATTGTTCGTTATGGGCTTACCATTCCCTCACGGTTTTGTTTTTGGGAACTCACACGAGAACTTCCCAGTGTGTCACCCATCCTAGGAATGTTCTCGCCCGAACTCGCTTAACTTCAGGCACATCATATCCTCTCCATTGGTTGATGTGGGATCTCATGATCCACCCCACTTAAGGGGTACCCGGCGTCCTTATCAGCACATCTGCAACGAACGGCAGAGTGGCTCTGATACCAAATTGTCACATCCCAGCTCGGCTCCGCGGTAACACTATATTGTCCGCTCTAGGCTTACCATTCCCTCACGGTTTTGTTTCTAGGAACTCACACGAGAACTTCCCAATGGGTCACCCATCCTAGAAATGCTCTCGCCCGAACTCGCTTAACTTCGGAGTTCAGATGGAATCTGAAGCCGGTGAGTTCCCAAAAAGCCTAGTGTTATAGGGAGGGGAGCATGTACATACAAGACACGTCACCCCCTCTTCGTTGGTTGATGTGGGATCTCACAGCAACAGATAAGCTGAAGCACCAGAGCTAGCTATATATATGTGTGACAGTTCATCCACAAAGATTTTTTCAACAAAAAGGAAACTATATGAAGCACATAGAGGAAGGGCTCCCTTGCCTCAATACATCTTCCTGCAACTTCTTCATTTATTAATGCAGCAAATTATTTGATCAGATGCACTTAATATATTGTTAACCAAGTCAGTGTCAAATTTTTTAAAATATCAAGTGTAACAGCCCGTCCCAGAATTATTTTATCGATGATGTGAAATGACGGGATTGCCCTTAAATTTACTAAGGGTTGTTGACCACACACCTAAACTACCCCTCTCTCTCTCTCTCTCTCTCCCCCGTAAGCGCTCTCTCTCTCTCTCTCTCTCTCTCTCTCTCTCGGAACACACTCCCCGTGCACTGTGCACGTACGGACGGAGTTGGAACTCGTCCATTTCTTCACAGATCGAAGCCCAAAAGGTAAGATTCTTGATCCTTGTTAACCCCTGAGTAGTTTGGTACCAAATTTGGAGCTTGTAACCCTCGGATTAGACGTGAAATCCTAACCCCGAAGTGCACTGTTCATGCACACGTAAAATCTTGCATTTCAGGGAATTTCAAGCCCACAGTGAGCTTAAGGAGGTCCTCACGAGTCTCGGGGTACTTCGTTGGTAGAGTTTGGACGTCGGAGGACCGAGATCGAAGGTTTTTAAAGTGTGCCGAGCTATCGAGCTTTCTCAGGTAAAATCCCATGATTTTCAAGCCTTGAAACTTGTTTAGATGTGTTCTTCATGCTTAGAGCTTCATTTTGGTACCAATTTCATGAAAAATGGATGAAAAATGAGTGAGAAACCATAATTGGAAAAATACCCAGAATCCGGCGAACCCACCGGCGGCCGGCGAGTCGCCGGAGAAGACGACGGAATATTCCGTCAGTTGGACGGAATATTCCTGACGCCGTCAGTCAAAATTAACGGAAACCGTTAGGAGTTAACGGAATATTCCTGACGGCGTTAACCGAAGCCGTCAGTGTGCCTGGCACGTGCCCGCGCGTGGCCGGCGCGTCTGGCCGTGCCTTCGCCGGCGCGTGGCGGCGCGTGGGTGGTCGGAAAATTTTTCTAAAAATATGGGGATGTTCCTGAGATTGTGTAGGTCACGGTGGTATATTCATATACCCAATTTGAGCAATATATTAGAAGTTATTAGCGAAAGTTGGTTATGTGCTTAATTAACGTTATTTCGGTTACTTCTCATATAGGCGAGGCTTATGCGGAAGACGAGCACAGTCGAGAAAGGCTAAGGGGTTATGACCCTTCGATATAACTGTGAGTGGGCAGTTTATTTCAGTATATATATATATATATACTTAACATTTTCCCATAAATCGATTTTTGAATGAAAGTATATTTTGAAATGTCATGCTTAGATTTATATGAATCATGTGATTTGAAATGCCATGCATAGAAATTATATGAGATATGTGAATTGATATTATATGATGCATATATGTGAATTGGTGCTGCGGACGCACATGTGAGTATCAGGTGAGTTACATTTGGTGCATTGAATTGTTTGATGAGATTTATGTTGATAGCTCATAACCTGCACCCCTGGTGTTAGTGCTTATGTTATTCACCCGCATCACACGCTCACCTTGGATCCAAGTAGATGCTAGTCGTACAGACCACTGGAGGTGGTTCCGACATGCTAGTCGTACAGACCATTAGAGATGGTTCCGACTAGTAGGTGACCATAGATTATGTGCACAGATGATTGGTGAGAGAAGCACTAGAGCGTATTATTACACCATTCGAGTCGTACAGACTACTACAGGTAGTTCCGACTCATGTGCAGCGTAGTGCCGTACAGGTCGCAGTTGGCGACTCCAGCAGTGCCGTACAGGTCACAGTTGGTGACTCCGGCTGGATTGGATATTGAGCTCTAGAATCAGCCGTACAGGACCACTGCAGGGTCTCCGGTTGATTTATTATTTCACCTGATTTATGTTGATGCATCCATATTATGTTTTTGGCACATGGCATGGCATATTTCTCTGAAAAATGATGAAGAATGGTGTTTTGAGATTTCTGAGGCTATATATATTTATATATGCTATTTTCTGAGAAAGTATACAGGTTTTACAGTGAGGGGATATATATGTTGATAAAGGAAAGATTTTGAAAGACTTATTTTACTGACCCACTCACTTTGTTTTGCGCCCCTCCAGGTTCGAGTTAGAGCAGAGCTTTGGTGGCCACGAGGAATCAAACGGTATTCTGACAGAATTCACAATGGTATTTTTAAAGCTTCCGAACTGTGCAAATGGTTACGTCACTCTCACGTGACGGCCAGCACGTCCTCCTTCGGGACGGGGTGTGTCATCAAGCCAGTTCACAAATTATTTTATCAAATTTCCCGTAATTAGTGTTTATTGTATATTGTTTGTTAATATTTGTAACCAGTGTAAAATTTTAATTTTGATAGGGATTGAAGAAACCTTCAGTATTTTTGCTATTATTTATTTGTCAATATAAGTCATAGTTCTACAGTTATGAACAAATCTATATATCGGACACTTTTGTACATATTACAAACTGAAGCTTTGTATAGTGACTCCGGCCACCGAGTTCTCTCTCGCATAGTAACTGGGGAGAAAAGACATAAACGAAAGTATATATTGGCAAAGTTTGCTGTTTTATAATACGTAAAAAGTAAAAATATAGAAAGAATTTTACAATAAACTAATCATAATAATTTAACAGAATAAATCCTAAAATTCTTATTTACAAGTAAAAATAAATATCACCTAACTATAATATCGTAATACCAAGTAAGGTTTTCATGTTTCTTGACAAACTTAATTTAGATAATTAGAAAGAAAATAATTTCCCTCTTGGATCATGACTCCCGAATGTCCGTACAGTGGAAAAGTCCAATACCACCGCTAGAATGAAAAGAAGAGGGAGTACGTGGGACCCAAGTCTGAATTTTGACTACTAAGGGCCCACCCGAGTGCCAATAACTGTGCTGTGGACGCGACAACAATCTCGTACGGTTCACGGTCATCGAGGAAATTGCAAAAGGAAGGGACGAGATCGTGCCACGTTATGTGTTCGGGGGTGTGATTTGCGGTGGAGATCCAGGGTTTAGAACGAGGCGAAAAGCAAAGGAGCATAAGCCGACATAAGAGACAGGTGCGCACGTGAGAGTGCACGGTTGGGCTCTCCTAATTGGGTCCCCGTCTTTTCGTCGAGTTTGATCGTCTATTCACAATTGACCGTATAACTCGATGAGGCACTTGCGTATACGTATTTGATCGCCATTTTTTTGGACGAAATTTCATTTCCTAAAAGCCCAAAACGAGCACAACAAATACAAGTGTTTTAGATTATTTCATATTTGATCATTGTACTTGCTGCATGTTTTTGACAAGTTGATCCATTTTACGCATGATTGATTGGCCTAACGACAATAATTTTTGTTTTCGTTAGAGTAAGTTTTAAATTTTACTCACATAAATACAAGTGTTAAGATGATCACGATCATGTCCAGTGTGTCCCTTGATTATTGGATTAATAGTGTTTTTAGAAAGAGGGGTTAGAGAATCTGTTATGAGTGGTTGTATTATGTAATAGATCGATTTGATTAATCTCTCTATTACATTGTATAATGCAATCCAGTTCATTTATTTAACCACAAAAACGACATATTTGTATTAAGTTTGATGCTACATTGTAGTTTATTGTAGCTTGATGTGGATCGATTAACAACTCTTTGTAGAAATATTTTTGTAAATGCCCTATCTTTTGTATATAAAAAGGAAGCCAATAATTGATTTTATAGAGATATATCATATATTCAGTTATATAAGATGTGAAACATGAGGAACCAAAAATTTGATCATTCAAATGAATAATTACTTCTTGATAAATTGCATGCGTATCAATTGAATATCTATGTGGCAATCGACAACAATTCATAATTTTGATTTTAAAAATTGAAAGAAGTCTTAAGTTTGAATTATTGCTCAATCATTAATACAAAAAAAAAGACACTAATAATCGTCCAAACTCGTATGTGGTTTAATATTTTAGTCTATAGAGTGTTTGATTTCTACACATGAGTTCCAGGTTTGAAATCCCACCCTCTCTTAAATTATTGTAATAGTTTCAAACTCTTCTTCTCTCCCTGATAATAGTAAAATTACAAAAATACAAAAGAATCGTCCAAACTCGAAAAATGTAAGGAAGGGCAGGTGTCCATGCACATAAAAGAATTTGAAAGGGAGAGATCCGGAGTTTAATTTCTGCTATAATTTTGTTAAGTAGTATACTATATACTGTAGATAGGATAACATGTGTAGAGATGGTAATTCAAACTGTTACACCCGATAACTGTATGAATGGAGCGGATTTGGGTATGAAAATTTGGGTATACTATGGATATGGGGAAAAACCGTGAACTTTAATCGGTTATGGTTTTTGATATGGTTATAAGGGTCCCAATCCGTATCCGTTTCCGAATCCAAACCGAATAATATATAATATAATAATTTATGTAATATATTGTATTTGAGTGGAGTATATAATCATTACTATATTCATTATTCACAGCATAATATATTTAATATATAATATAATAGTATTTCCCTCAAAAAAATATAAAGAAAATTAATGAAAAAGACTTGAAAACTTTGAGTTTTAACGATAAAGACAAAATAAAGGGTAAAATAAATAGTATTAGGTTTGACATTTTAGTGTAAAAATATAGTTTTTCGTTAAAATAAACAGTACTGCGGACTTTTCATTAAAACTCCCAAAAATATAATAGTATTTAACGAACCCTATATTATATTCCTTATGCATCAAACATAATGTTTATAGGAGATATCAACAGATCACATGTTTTATTCAATATTCTTATTTTTATACGCTACAAAATTCATTTATTATTAGACGTGGCTATTTATGACGAAATTAGTATTCACTAAATTATTGTGCACTAATTAGATGAATATAATTTTTTATTTTTTTATAAAGATGGATATAACTGTTAAGTAATAGGAAATCCGTTATCCGGTGGGTATGGTTATGGATAATCCCCAATCGTTATTTTGCAGTTATGTATATGGTTAGTTTTCATGATTATAGGGATAAATATAGCATTTTCGTTCTCAAATCGAATAGTTGCCATCCCTACATGTGTAGGGGTGCATGCTGTTAGTAGTTTGAGTGGTTTGCAGGCTTAAATCATGCAATGGGAGGCTGAGGGGTGTTTGAACATGCTGTGGACTAGCTAGTTGTACTGCCTATTCCTTAATTAATTTGTCCATTGAACTTTTTTACTTTTCTTGACTGAGATTGCAATGGTTATGTCGATCACAGTTCACAGTCTTAAATCATGCAAAGCACATCAAGTTATGGGGAAGGTAAATTTTTTGGCAGCCTTAGCCTTCTGCCAGTCTTTTGGCCTCTATTGCCCGATTTGTTCTGCTGGCATGCATCTGCCCAATGGCACACTTCTCTACTACTTCACAGTAACATTACTTCAACTCAAAACACAGATTACACAAAGTTTGCCGTTCATTAGGTCACTGGTTAAACGATTGTACAAGTCCTCAGTACAGTGAACAGGTTTGTTGATGTTTGGTTAGCGTTGTTAGACTCTCTGTTAAAAAAGAGCTGCGTAATTATTTTTTTAATTAATATGATATCAGGACCACTAGGCTCACGTCAGAGATTCTGGTGTTAACAAATCTGATTACATTGCTTACTATGTCGTCTAGAGGTAATTGTATCTGTCCACTTGGTTGAATCAAGTGTCAAGTCACATAAATTTACAGATGACATATTATTATCATAAGTTTAATACATAATTATGGCTAATCATATTATACGTTTGTTGTGGGTGCATTGACCTTTGGTGAAATCTCATGTATATTAAGAATAAAAATCTGCAGTACTACGTCTTTTTCAATAAATTTACTTTATTTGATATATATTTTTATAGTTAAAAAATAAATTTTCACACTTTTTTTTCATGCACATTTGTTTATTTCTGATCTTTAAGTCGAAGATAATCAAGATATAAAAATAAAAATGTGCATAAAGAGAAAAGGATATAAATAATTTCCCTTTTAGATAGCCATTAGTACAACCACATTTCATTGCAAATGATATAGGCTAATTTGTTTTGTTCAACTCAATATTAGTAAATGATACAACATTCTTAGTTTCTCTTCAACAGTATGTAATACCGTCATAAACTTCAAGCACCACACCACTATAATCTATATAGAGATACTCTCTCCTAACATAAATTATTGGTGGACACACGACCGCTTCACTAATTTTAGGCAATTATTTCATCCATGAACGAGTGACATATTTGGTCTTCATTGACTATAACATCAACAATCTCCATTCGTTGAGAAAGATCCCTTAGGATACTGTCTTCACAACCTTCGAAAATCTCTGTCCATCTAGAAGTTCTTGTCGGATGACTTTCCATAAATGACATGCATGATGTTGATGATAATGGTAATGGTAATGGTGTTGAGAGTGAAACTCACATTAAAAATTAACTCGATTGTGTTTATACAAGTTTTGTGATTGAATTATATGGAAGGCTTGAAAGCAGTTCTAAAAAAGAAAAAGAATTCGAATGAGAAAACAGATATATAATTAAGCGTTACAGGACACATTGTCTAATATAATTAAGTAGGGAATATAATAATTTTGTTATACGGTCTAAAATTTTTATTGTCACAATCACATAAGATCACCTGTTCATAAAAGTAACTTACTTAACTGTTGAATTCAGTCCAGTAAGAGAACATTTGTCATATAAACGTATACATACTAACCTAGCTAATAGCTCAAGTTCTCGAGTTGAATGTCGAATCACTTGTAATCATGTATGACCTCAAAAGAAAGGTTGTAGTACGAATTTAAACTTTTCAGTAGTATCCATGCATGGCAAGCTGATAATCCAACTATTATCCCGATTAATAGGAGGTCGATCTTATTAAGTGGCGTTTCACTACCTGATGTGTTTTGATTTAGAAGCAGGCATCATCTGATGCATTGAGTTGTTGGAATTGTTAGAGTTGGTTTAGCAGTTTATTAATGGTTAAGCAGTCTATATATAGCGTCTGTGCCATCCGTTGTATTTTGGTTAACATCAATACAGAAATGCTCCATCTTCTTCCATGTCGCTTGTTTCTGCTGCTACTGTTATGAGAACTAAACGCCTTAAAGTCCTAATGCGGCCGAAAGAAGGCAAAAAGGATAACTGGATAAGTACGTATTACTGAAAAAGGCCAGCCTATACAGGAAAGGACTCCTAGCAATACTAATAGACAAGTTTCATCCACCAGATATTTCAAAAAGCTAAATAATATATATGAATTATTGAAGTTAAAAGACAAATAAACTTCTGCACTTAATTTATGATTTGATGGGACTAAGAATGACGGAGAGAGTCCCTTTTTAGTTAAACAAAAATAGTTAATTATTTGTAAGTGGTTGATTTCACTGATGGTTAGAACCTTTTTATTCGACTTACTGAGTACTGTTTAAATTTTTCTCTCTCCTCTTTAATATAATCTAGTGTAAAAGATAACTTTTATTAAAAAATAGATAATTATTTATGCACGTAACCTTTGCGTTTATTGGTAACATGTTTAAGTTTAGAAAACCATCAATTCTCTAACTTAAATGAACAAATACATCGAGCACAAACTATAATCTCTTTCGATAATGAAGATTGGATTGGAATTAATATCTCATAATATTTACAGTATGCTGATTTTTCATTTTGTGAGGATTAGACATGAAAAAAATTTATCTTACTCCTAGCTACCATTTTGAAATGATCGAAATGGATAAGTTTCTTAAATGAGTTATCCATCTTTACCTACAAGTTGGACATTTTTTTTCATGTTCTTTCAACATAACTTGAATATCATCATCATCATACCATCCAATCCAGTCCTAGATAACAAACGAGCCATATATAGATTAACAAGCTAGTTCAAATATGATGAAGTACGAACAGAAATGAAAAACATGAAGATGCATATATAAAATTAAGCGATCATATCTATATGAATTAAGAAGGAGCTCCTCTTTTCACTGAATTGTTTGGCAAAATACGGATGACCTTCTACAATATTTATATGTTCATCAGGAATACTTTCGTATCAAAGTAGCTACTATGACTTTTGTAACGAAAATAATAACTCATTTGACGCTGAAGAAGAATTCTATGCTTAATTATTTCACATAAACTAGAAATTCAGAAGGAAAATGAAAACAATATAGGAATGCATGTTAAATAAAATACTAAAATTCTTAGCAAACTACATACTTTTTTGAATTCCGCTTTGATCTTTCAGTAGGTAGTAAGAACACACGACACTAAAATACATCCTATATATTCACATAAACTTATACAAGAATTTTCCATTTTTTTGCTCGACTTTTAATACTGTGTGTAAGAAATTCAAGAGTGTGTGAGCAATCGAGGAAAATGAATCGCAACATAAAAAGGGATTTGTAATAGAGGCTGGATTTTTGCAACCAAAACCAAGGTGATCAAATGAAAACAAGCTGATAATTCAGATTCAATTTTAATCAAAAAGTTAAGTTGTCAAGTAACAGGTCAAGACAGAATTAGACTAAGAGCTTTGATTCTTTGTCAAATAACCACTGGACTCTAAAAACTCTAAAAACTTAAGACGTTATGCAATGAGTTAACAATAAACACACATATATACATATATTTGGCTTTTTAGCCAAAATTGTCGTCCTTGAGATTGGCATAACTCTCACTTTAGTCCTCAACGTTAAAGATCGATAGAAATGATCCATGGGATTGTCAACCGTCAATCATTTTGGTTATTCCGTAAAAAAATGTCCGTTAAATGGAAAAACAAGTGTAGGGGTCGATTGGACAAAAATACCCTCAATTTAACTGAGATTTTTCTCGAAAGAACTAAAATGATTTACAATGGACAAACTCATGGATCACTTTTATTTATTTTCAATCTCAATGATAAAAGTAAAGAATTATACTAATTTCAAGAAATATTTTAGCTGAAAAGCCTATATATTTTAAGGTTAGATCAGCAACATGAATAAAACCGACGTAATGAATGATTGTAAATTAGAAAATAATTTCCAGGTGCATCCATAAAGTAGTTGATCTTATCAAAATTAATAATATCTATATATATGATGACCCCATAAAGTTCATGCTTTTAAGTTTTAATCAGTTTTCCCTTATTTTACTAATGATGGAGTCTCTGCATGGAATCTAAAACACACCATAGATGACCGAATCATTAGCAGAATGAATAGATCCTCTAAAAGGAAAAAAGACGGTTTTTTCTAGCACCTATATTACGTATCATTTGTTAACTAATTCTACAGCTTATTTCTTCTCCTAAATAATGATCAACAACATCTTAATTATCGCAAAATGCAGACATTTGTTTAGTTAAGTTGACTAATGTAGGGTATTTCTTTCTCTTCTACACTCAACTCCGAATCATCTTTTACATAGTTTTCAACTTTTCATTCACATCTGATAAATGTTTCTACCGTTTGATAGAAAATAAATTCTTAATTAATCTAAATAATTATTAATAATAGAATCCTAAAGGAATATTGACACAACATCATCCAATCACTGACAAGGTGTCGGCCAGATTGAAAAATTAAACAAGATTTCCCTCAATTTCTTATAGCTTATTTGCACTTTTAACTATAAAATACTTTTGCAGACATGTTTCCCTAACTAACTATAGTATCAAAATATGGAAAAGTATTGGATGCGAAGATTTGCCATATCAAAAATAAATTAAATGCTTTTTTAGCTAATTAACCATGTTTCACCAAATTATAAATCTCACTAGATTCCACAATATTCACATCTTTTTTTGCTGCAGACTCTTTTGCAGTATTCACTATATTTCCTGTTTGGTTCAGCAACATCTGACTATCTGAGACTGATTTGACAAATAAGGAAAGTCAGCATATGAAATTTTACAAGCAATAATATATATTATTTTATATTCCTCACGAAAGGGGCCGTTACTTAATTAGTACTACAGTTTAGTGATATTCTTCTTTATTGATAAGTGAGATATTTTAGGTTTGATTTTCGCCAAAAGCGAATTTGAACCACATTATTAGTAGTCCATTGTGAGGCTTAGCCCACTCTCTCACTCTTATATTGTAGATAATATCGCTTGTTCAAGGAAAAAAAAAAAAAAAGTGCTTGAAACCGATAGTGAAGGCAGTGCCCTAAATGACACGCATGACACCAAAGTAAATAGCTCTCACATTTATCTTACAAGTAAATAGCTACAGTGCTCTAAGTTGAAGAGTGGTTAATTTAGGCATAGTTCAAATTTGAAAGGGGATTGTTATTGGCAGAAGTTCTGGAGAAAATTTCACTCGGAGGAATGATTACGTACCTTGTTTAATTGCAAATTTTCTTGAAAAACATCACTATGCTTAATAGAAACTCAAACTATATATATTTGTAAATTAACATATGTTGTGAGCTAGTGATGTCGAAACAGTTTTGTTTTCTCTTAAATTTTTCCACAAGAAGAAGGCGCACACATATATATATCTCAATATTCCTAAACAGTAAAGTAGGAAAAGGTGGGAGCATAGAGAAGGGGAAGCAAGGGAAGTCAGAGATAAAGAGAGACTTGTCTGACCAGATGCACCAATCTACAATACACGCATTAAAGAAAGTATATATGTATATATCTGACGTTTTTATATGATCCTCGTGTGAAGTCCTTTCAATAAGCTATGTGTCTTAACCCAAAAAAAGAGAGAAAGATCTTTGCAAGAAACGAATTAAACTGGCTGCAAAATTTAAAAAAAACAAAAAAAAACGAATTAAACTGAGTTAACTTGGAGTTTCCAGCCACATCTTTCGAGAAATTTCTACTTGTGGCTAGGCATTACCTCAGAGAAGGAGCAAGTGAAAAAGAAAAAATATACATGGAAAAAAAGGGAAAAAAGCACAGCAGTTGTTTTTGCATAAAAACTGACTCAATCAGAACAATTTCCCATAGACGATAGATCTAATTAGTCAAATCAAAGCGATAAATAGATAAGAAGGCCATAATTAATTCATGAAAACACAGGTCGTTTTAGTCAGCATAGCAGTGGCTACCAACAACCACATGATAATTAACTAAAACCCTAATTTGACAACATCCAAAATTAAATACCGCATAAATTTTAAAAGCATCAAGAAAATAAATAAGATAATACCGGCCCTCATAACTTCCGTTGATGATGATAATAACAGCTAGCTTTGCCTTATTGTTGACTGGGATGATGGAGATGATGACCTGGCGGCGGCAGAGGAGGTGGAGGCAACTGTTGAGGCAGCGGCGGTCTCTTCCGCTTCTTCTTCTCATAGCTGATGCCTCTTGCTTTGGACTGCAAATCACGAACCTCACGAAGGTAGAGCCTCACGGCTCGAGCACCGAAAGGGTTGGCTTCAGGCTTGCCTCCGTTTTCTTCGAAGGCGGCACGGAGGCGGCCGATGAGGGCGTCGAGGCTGCCCCATGCCTGGCGAAGCGGGCAGGGGCAGGGAGCTGGCGGGTTTGGATGGCCGTAAAAGGGGCAGATTGGGGTGTGGACTTTGGTCTTGCCGAACTGGTCAAGGTACCGGAGGAATTCGAGAACGTGGGCCCCGCTGCACCGAGAGAGAGAGAGCGGAGGGCGATGGTTCTTGAGGTATTGTCCGAAGGTGTTCCAGTCACGCCGCTTTTGGTTCTCATAGCGGCTGCTGGAACCAGGAGATGATGAGGAAGGAGAAGATGAGCTTCCAGAAACCGCTGCGAGAGAAGTAGTAGGAGTACTAGCAGCAGTGCTGTTCATCAGTGTGGATGTGTTGATAATTAGGTTATGGCTTGATGCTATGGTGATCTCATGATGGTGAGAGCCAGAACTTCCATCCATATCTTGAATCGAATCCATGGAATTAGGGTTTCTTCTGCTTTTGTTTTAAGTAGTCTTGATTTCTAGGGTTTCTTCTAGAGGGAGAGGAAGAGGGAGAGTTTAAGTTTTATATTGTTTTCTAACTATGAAACCTGAGTGAGAAACCACACACTGATGAAGAAGGGGAAATAAAAGAAGACAAAAGGTATGGTAATTGATTGATATTACAGAATTCCCATTTTCTGAAAAGAGATGAAGGGAGGGAGGAAGAGAGAGATAGAGAGGGGGAGGGAGCTGGAATTGGTGAAGCAAAAGAAGATTTTTGATGTGAAGAGGGAAGTGATGAGATTGATGGGAGAGTACAAGCAAGCAACTGAGATGACTACTGTTCCTCTTGACTACTCTCTCTATCTCTCCCCTCTTGTGGTGTTTATGTTTGGTTTGATAGAGCAATATTATTACTATAGAGAAAAGATTGGAAGGTGATGGATGGACAATTGGTGCAGCTTTCAGCTTTGGTTTTCATAAAATGTTAAGGGACTGGCTTTTTCCTAAAAATGGTGGAGCAAACTCAACTCTTAATAGTGGATGATTACAATTATTCTTCTCTCATTCTTCTTATGTGAGAGAGAGAGGAGTTGTGTTTTTAGGGGTTTTTTTTTTTTTTTTTTTTTTTTGTGAAAATGGAAGGGGATTGGACAGAAGATTGAACTGGAGACAGGAAAAAGTTTGTAGGGGGTAAAATTAAAGGAATAACATGATTTTGGTTCTTGACCCCTCTTGTATGTTGAATTGAATGGCAGTTCATATGATGAAATGACCATAATGACCTTTGTCAAATTAATTTTAATCCCTTTTTTTTTTTCTTCTCCGAAATTCAAAACTATAATTTCTGACACGTGAATTTGGCCCCATCTCGCCTTTTAAACACTTGAAACAGTGGCCTATGTATGGAATCCGGCCCCATGGGTTATGATTTTTTCCACAACCCTCACTCTGAATTTTCAAAAATGTATATGAAAAGTGATCTCTGCATTCCACTCTTTACCCTGAAAATGTGAATGTAAAAATAACTATAGCCTTACGTATTCTTTCCCTTCTTCCTATTAACAGTCTTGAACCAAATATAAAATGTGCATTTGAAGGTATTAAATTGCTCTTACTTCTTTAAGATGCCTATTGTATCCAGTGTAACACTTCCTTTATTAAGAAGTCGTCCGAAATGAAAGTCCTTACAACATTTTAATGACGCCACATATGCATCTTAGCTATTTTCTTGTACAATTTCCTACATCAATAAATATAGTACGTAAGAAAAAAATAGTTCTTAGCATCAGTTCACTTTAGATAAACATAATAAGAATATATATGTTTGATTGATCTCTCATATATTTGTGCAAAACAGTATATATGTAGACGTATTTTCAAGTATATATCTTTCTATATCCAAAAATAGTGCATTACAAACAACCAGTAGGGTTTTCCTAGAAATTGACCTAAAATATATAAGTGAAGAAAATGTGGGTCTACGTATGTATGTAATTACGTAAAACATCTATATATATATGCACATTAATTTTTTCATTCCTCTTTGTTTCCCATTGTTAATCCTAAATTCAGAAATTTATTGAAATGTTCTTCTATATCTTTCACGTCCATGTGATAATAAACTAGGGTCGAATAATAAATTGAAAATGTCACGCCCTACAGTTCAGAACATGCATTGCAACTGCTACTATAGTACTGTTGGATTTTGTTTCTTAATTTTGTTAGCACTACAGTAGCAGTTGCAATGCATGTTCTGAACTGTAGGAGAGATGCTTAGCTCCATAAAATTTTGGAGGAATTTCTAGTTTCTACAGAAAAGCAGTTTGTTCTTATTCATTCACAAAACTTTCTATTTAGTCATCAATCTGAATAAAAACACACGGTCGGAATTGGTAGAAGTATTAGAAACCGTCTATCTATTTGTTGCAGTTGATTGACTAAACAACCTTAGTTTTAATTTAATTTTTACAAACTGTTTTATAACATGAACAATTTTAATCACAAGCGGAAAGTCTCGTGAATCACCCATGATGTTTTTGTGCAGAAATTCCTCCATAATCTTCTGGAGACTAGTATCGCTCTATTTCAGGCTTTCAGCATTGTTTTTTTGTTCAATGGAAGTATATAATAAAATAACATTGCAAAATAATAGCTTGCTTAGTAAAGATGTGGATCAAATTTATAGGTTTGGGAACCTACACATTACCAAAATAATAGCATGTTTTGTAAGCTGAGGCCGGATGAGGGATGAAGAAGAGTGAATGAAAAATAGCATGAGAGATGTGAAATAATGTAACACTATATTTGAATGAGGAAAATACTTGGATTCATAAATATAGAAATTTAGAATTTTCTTGTGGAAAAAAAAAACTTGGAATTTGGAACCTCCAATTCCCAAGTTTAAATTCCATGCAGATAGATGTCATTTTCAATTTTCTATTAGTGAGAGTTTAAAAATAACAAATTTCATATTCAAATTTCATTGTTCTTTTCGGTTAACTAAACAAGAAATTTCACAAATTCTAAAAAATAAAATTCCGTCATTTCAATTTCCTTCATTCTAAAATTCCTTTACAATCTTAACTTTCCTCCAAACAAAGTGTAAGGGGGTAACATACAAAATGAAAACTGAAAATTGAAAATAAAAAACTATTTAAAGTAATTTTCATTTTTAAAATTTTGTTTTCATGCATTCATTTTTCTTATTTCTCCCCCTCTTCCCATTGCCCTTCTTTACCTCTAATTTCTCTCGACTACTTTTCTCACATCTCAAGCACAAGAAATAAAAACAAAATAATTATCAAACGATCTTAAGTCATAAGCTAGCATTAATTTGTTACCCTTAGGGTTTTGTAGGCATCCTTTTTTGAGATATAAATCGAATTTCAATTATAGTTTTGCATGCATGATTTTCTATATATGATATATAATACAACAATTCATTTTATATGACTTGGTAATGCTTATATGGAAAAGTTTTTAATCCTTCCGGTTAACATTTTGTGATTCATTTCTAAGTAGCTTAACTTCAACCCGTAGGGCTTTGAATATATTATCCCACATAAACACAGCAAGGAACTGGAAATATTAAATACTAATTAATTTGTAGAGCTCACTTGCACCCTCTAAAAAGTTACGCTAAGCATTGCGTTCTGCTTTTCGATATATTGAAAATCAACTTCATTCACTGTATAACCATAGGCTTTGTCTCCCCCCTGCATCTGGATATATGATTTATGAAGAAGACACATGAAGAAAGAAGACTAGGTTTTATTTTTTAAATAAACTGGTCCATTATTGTTATAATGACTTTCTTAATCGAGGTTCTGATCAAATTTTATATAATTGTATAGGAATCTGATCATACCTCCTTTCTAGAGAGAACTTTTAGTGTCGGGAAACGATCGGGTACACTAAATGTCATAATACAAGTAGTTAAATTTTTTTTAAGTATCAAACCACTTATATGACATGTTCCCAGTACATTGAAAAATTTCTCATTTTTAGAAGAGAGGTAACACCATTCCACCAATAGCAACAAGGGCACGCAATACTGATTTTGATTTACAATAATTTGTTAAATTCTTTAGATATATAGTATGAAATTTATCGTGAAACTAACATTAATCAACGGGTAAAAAATATGGAGTAAGCACCATTAGGTGTCGTTAAAATAACATTATTATAAAATTATTTGAGAGATCGCTAACTATAATAAAACTAATATATTTATGTAATACTATTAACATGTTTTCATATGTATAATATATGTTTTATACACAAACCAAGTTAATTTTGATTAGTTGCAGCATAAGTGGGCCAAATCGTCATTTTAAGCTGCCCATCAGGGAGTTAATCCTTGTTCATGAATCAATGACGTGCATAATCATAGTCCGGGCAGGGCGGGCAGAAGTCGCAAACCTGCCCGCATTTTTCTTTTATCTTTTTCCGTGAGAAAAAGCAAAGCATTATGCATAATTTAGATATGTTTGTCTCAAACTTTTCGACTCACAGATTTCCTAAACCAAACACTTCGTACATATTCATTCTCTTAATCAGACACAAACCGCAAACCGTAATCATAGTTTGTTCTTTGATTAAGCCAAAAATAATATACTTTTTCATAATGCAAACGAGATTTGACGTTTAGGGAATCGAACACAAAACTTCGGATATAAGATTAACAGTTGTTAATCACTTTAACTTCAAGTCATTTGCTGTTAATAATTGGTGATGAAGCTAAGCGTGTATTTAGATTTTTGCTTTCTAAATTCAGCAATTTTACCCTCTCAAGGGTGTCGGCACTCAAGCGAAACACGTGGACATCCCATCAATGTGACGTACACAGGGTCGGCCTTGATCTAGGGCAAGCTGGATGATAGTCCGGGCACAAAAATTATTAGGATGATATATTCATATATGTTTCCATAAGCGTAATTTATACAATTTGGTTAAATCATCAAGAAGTTTAACGGGAAGTATTGCTTTCTGTTGTTTACTATTAATAAGGAGGTTTTGGGTTCAAGATGGCATGTGTGTTTTTTTTTTATCTTTTCAATTTTTTTTACGAATTTTTGTTTGGTTAATTTCTTTTAACTTCGTGTTTAATTATGATTGTTAGCTATGTGAGTTGTAGTTTTTAGACATTCATTCTAATTCAAGTCTAAACTTCAATGAATTAATGTATGTATGTCTTTACCAATAACAAGTTTAATTTTCTGCTCATTTATTGCTTATACATATCAATTAAAAACTCGAAAATATGATTATTTTTTTTAGTCTCATATTGACAAGGTTAGTAAATAAGAAAAAAATACCTCACGATTTATATAAAAATAATTTAAAAGTTCAGATAGAGGGGAAACAAACCTCATCATCTATACTTGTAAGCCGCGACTTTTTGGTTCCCTTCGCTCAGTACAAAATAAATTGGTTTTTATAGTCTTTCTAAATTATTGAGTTTGAAGTACTTTTTTAAGTGCAATTTATTGAAATCTTAATTATGAAAAAAATTATTTTTCTTATATAAAGTTAGGCATATTTTAACGTCCCTCTAAGCCTCAAAAATCTCAGAACCAGCCATGAACGTACATCACGTTCGGCCATTGGTATTCATGCAACGGCGAACCGGGCTTTTGATACTACGAAGGACGTTCAAGTTTCATCCCAAAACCATCCGCAATGGGACAGAAGCTAACTCCTTTCCAGGTTCCTCAATTTTCGGTCACCAGACAACTATCCACATCCTCGCACATTACCCATGGGCTGGAAACGACCTAAGTTTGAGAAAAGACCATTATCCATTACGTGACCGTATTCCAGCACTACACAATAACTTTTGCCAAATAGTAAAAAGCTTAAAATGGAGCTGTCAATTTATGCCAACAAATCAGCTGCTTCCTTGCTTCGGTGCATAACATGAGAAAAATATTAAGAAGCAAGACCTAATGTGCATCAAAATTGCACAAATAGAAACACTCTGATCATATTAATGCAAATTGCAGAAGTCTATAGCGTTATGTACAAGTTTATATACAACAGTGATTGAGAACCAACAGAATCAATCAGAAGACAAAAAACTTTGAGTCACACTACATGCTTCAAACACTCAAGCAAAAGCTAAGTTCCCAGGCAAACTAAGAGCAAAGAAACCTACCTACCTATCACATAAATTCCGCCTTCCCAAGCTCTACGGGAGGGAGGAGAAAAAAAGGGAAAAGTTTAGACATTCTACGCTGCTGATTCGGTTCCTGCGTGTACTTCGCAATATTTCCATGACCACTAATCAGAAAAAGGGAAGAAAAATGCTTGGACTTCTCTGAAGCTAAAATAAATTAAAGAATATATATTAAAAAAAAATACCCCTAAAGAGATATCTTGAGGGAGAAAATGTTATGGAGGGTAAATTTAGAAAAAATCAGCAACAGGTAAATGTCTTTATTTTCCCTTTCCCATTGCCCCTTCTCGCTGATTCCTGAAGTGACTGAGAAGCTGCTGTGCCTGCATAATATACGTAAAGCAAAATTTTATCTTCTTTGTTCCACAGATCTATATTCTAACAAAATCATGCAATGTTCGGCATAACTTCGGTTTTATGCTGACTCAACAGGGATAAACATTGAGTGAACACCCTGGCATAGTTCTAGGTTGGCCTAAAGAAACCACGCATGGCATTTTATGTGCACATCAGATGTTTTCTCACAAACTTTCAACAATATAGATTGATCTTGGCCAGTAATGGTAAATTATTGGGTTATAGCTACACCAGGGCAATAAGTAATAACAGCTGCCAAATGATGGGAGGAAGAGAACTGTTTTCACTAAAACATAAGGAAATCATCATTATTGAACAATCAATTTTTCCCCATCTTTTCAAGTTTTAAAATTTTCTGTTCCCTTGCCTTCTCCATTATTTGGCACACTAACCAGTAAGCAGATCAACAGAGAGCTAAATAATGGACGAAAAATGTTTAAGCTGCATACCTTTTCCTTTGCTCTTGGTGTGCCAGACTGAGATAAGGCAACCAGGGGAGGGACAGCTCCTTCCTGAAGAACAAGAGTACAAAATTTTGGACTATGAAGGCACAATTGCAACAGTATGGAGGCGGCATTTTCCTTTCCTCTCTGGGAACCTGATTCAACAATCTCAACTAGTAATGGAATACCCCCTTCCCGTGCAATCGCTACGCGCCCCTCCGCAATGGTGGACAAATTTGCTAGGAGAGCAACGGCCTTGTCAACCATCCCAGTATCAGGGTCCATCAAATCAATAAGATGCTTCACAGCCCCAGCTTGAACTAGGCGAGCTTTATTTTCATGAAAAATTGACAGATTGAACAATGCAGTAGCAGCATCTTTCTTCCCTCTAAGAGTCCCTGAGGCTAGAAGATCAACCAAGGCCTTAACTGCACCAGACCGACCAATTTTTGCCTTGTATTCGTCCAATACAGAGAGGCTGAACAAAGCTGCAGCAGAATTTTCTTTGGCTCCGTCACTTCCCGTTTTTAGGACATGGATTAGGGGATCAATTGCCCCTGCTTCTGCAATCATCGCTTTGTTGTCTTCATTAATTGATAAATTCAAAAGAGCTGTCACAGCATGCTCTTGTGTTATCATCACTCCTGTATATAGAAGTGAAAGTAATGGCGAGATAGCACCACACTGGCCTATAATAGTTCGATTCTCCGTATTGCGCTTCCCAAGAAGCCGCAACTCTTCTGCCGCCATAGTTTGCACTTCATTTGACTGGCTCTGGAGGTCTTCAATTAATTTCCTGACATGGGATGCTGTCGTCAACTCGTCAGATCCTGAACTAGAAAATGGAAGCAGCTGTCTGTTAGGATAACCGGGGCTGTCAGTCCATGCCCCTTCTGCTTTTGCCTTGGAAATGTGAGATAATTTTCCTGATGACCCGGGGGGAATTGTTGATTCTTTATCTGGAGTAGAAGCAACTGCATGCGCAGATGAGATTTCTCCAGACAACCTACGAACATTTTCATGCTTATTAGATATCCCCGACACCTTAATGGATGCTGGCAGTGCATAATCAATACTGGAAGCAGCACTAGTGGCTGATTCACTCCTGCAATGACTATATGACTGTTTTGGTGATGAGTGGCCTTTCTTGTTGCTATCGCATTCACTGGACTTTTCTCCACCTACCCTAGGAGAGACATCTTTCTTTTGTTTCTCAAATACGTTTCCAACTTCAAGAGAGGACCTCGATGTCGAATTGCTACTGTGTGTAGAGCAATACAAACTATCTGTGTGAATTGAATCTGCAGGAGATACTTGATCTGATGGAGATGGGACCAAGATAGCATTAGAGCCGTCAGAGTTTGCCGTAAGTTTTATATCATTTTCCTGACACCAGCTTTCTATCATAGCTTTGACAGTATAATTGGGAAGGAGATTTGTATGGGAAAGCCTCTGTCGGGTCTTTGGGCAAATAGTTAGCCCATGATCAATCCATTTTTGGATCGAAGATCTCTCATAGGTTTGACCTGAAGCTACGATCACAGGGTCCAGCATGAGTTCTGAAGACAAAGGGCAGCGGAAGTACGAAGGGATTGGGATGCCAGATGCAGTTTCAAGGTGCTCAATTTTGACCATGAATTCACGAATATGGGAGACGAGAACCACAATTTGGTTAATTTGATCTAATTCCCCTCTAACATCACTGACTTCGACATTCATTCTCTCCTTTTCTACAGCAATGCTTTCTTTCAGCAGTTCTTGGTTTGAAGTCAGATTAAGCAATTCGATAATTTTCATAAGAAGTTTGGTGGAAGGCATGATGTCTTTTCTTGGACTTTTCAGAGCCTCTTCTAAGTATTCTGTTACTCTTTCCAGCTTCAAAGATTGAATTTCCTGCATACAGTGCTGAAACAATTTACCACAGATTAGAGTTGCATTTGTCCTGACTTCTGACGAATTGAACAACATAGTTATAAATAACTAGTGGGATGAGGAATAGAAAGTTTCGAAGAAATAGGTTAATATTAAAATTAAATAAGAATGAGTAGTAGAAATTTTGTTATATAACCCTGTTTTCTTTTTCCTTTTTCCCTTATAAGAAAATGATACATGCAGAAAGGCAGTTTGAACTTAGCAATTACCTGAAGACCTGTTAAGCTTGAGCCAGATGAAGATGACTGCAGCAGTCTAGGTAATATGCCGCAAATCTTGAGTGACGAGCTTTGGATTGTTATGAACAATGGCTCACTCCGCCAAGCCTGAGGATACATTGTAATTCGAATCAAAACATATGAAGAAACCCCCACCCCTCAACACAGGCACAGACACAGACATACACCAGATAGTTTGTCAAAGTTGAGGTATTTTATGCACACTGCTTTGTTCAATTTCCATGTATTCGAAATACAGAAGCCTCATAGTTGTGATTGCAATTATTGTTGTAGGGTTCCTATTTCTTACACTACGGTTTTCCTTGATTTTGTGTGCCTTTCCAAATGAAAAAAAACCAACAGAGACTCCGTGATGAAAATCCTCAAGCATGGACTAGAAACACACATAAAGACGTGAATTTAGCAGAAGAATAGGTTTGCACTTACACTAAAAATTTTGCTCGACTTTGGAGACCATTTTTCCATGAATTCTCTAGCTCCATTGACAGCCATATCCAATTCATCACACTCTTTATATAGAATGTCATCTGACGATATTTTAAAGTCAACTACTCCATCAAGCAATGGCTTCAAAAGCTTTAGTACATCAACTATGGTTCTGTAATCCTTCTGAATAGGAATATGTTTCGATGTTTGCCTTGAAACTAGGTGAACAAATCTAGATATGCTGTTGATCAGACATTTTATAGATGCTTTGTCCATCTCACCTGTTGGAGAAGAGAAACGACAAATAAATACTACAGACGGCAGAGAAATATTATGAATTGAAAACTTTACTAAAATGCTCCGCGAAACTAGTTTAGTTTTCTGGTTCTGAAACTCCAACAGAACGTAATGAATTAAAAGGTGTATACCAATTGGTCCAATTTGTCTACGTAACAAACGTCCTCGAATTATGAAGCAACCATCAATTACGTGCTTTGCACTGCTTCTCTTAACAATGCATCAAGATTCTAAAACATTGTAATAGCTAGCAAAGATCAGAATCTTTACACCTCCATTGTCAGCCTGTTGGTGTTTCAAAAACCGAACTTTCCTGCTAAAAGTGTTTCGATTCAAGATACCAAATCAA
Source organism: Heteromeles arbutifolia (assembly GCA_024362995.1). Classification (NCBI taxonomy): domain Eukaryota; kingdom Viridiplantae; phylum Streptophyta; class Magnoliopsida; order Rosales; family Rosaceae; genus Heteromeles; species Heteromeles arbutifolia. The sequence continues at coordinate 12,783,570 of JANCRC010000002.1, read as the reverse complement.
TTTTATTAAACACTCAGCAAACAAGAGAACATGCAAAGGGGGAAAACACTATTGAAATCTTAACTCTTATCATTTTTTCCCAATTTTGAGACCAGAGCACAGAAGAAACTCGGCTCAACTTTGTCGAACGGTAATTTTCGATTGATTTTTGTTTCGAAAAACCAACACGAATTGTGATTCAAATGCTAGTTTTCCTCCCCTCAACTCAACCTCCTCAGTCATTTTAGCAACAACAACTTGAGGCAGAATCAACCAAAACCTCATTCCCTTGAACCTCGAACCTCAACATAACAATACCTTAAAACAAACCTTATTTTCTCCTAAAAACAATCTGATCAAACATGTTACAGATTATCAAACTCCCAATTTGCACAAACCCAGAAAAATTCACACAAAACCGAGAAGAACAAACAAACACAGCTAAATCCAAACTACATAATCAACATCAACCATTTCCTCCCCCACCCACTAACATAAGACAAACATCACCAAACATTTTATTGGGAAATAAAAAACAAAAACAACAACATTGGATAAAACGAAAATTGTTACCTCTGAATCAAACGGTTAGAACTGGTGAGTTGAGGCATAAAAAACAGATCTTGATGAACCCAAAGCCAAAGGTGGAAACTTTAACATGAAACTTCAATTGGGTTTTTGATAACAAACATCAATCTAACCCTCATGCACTGCTTTCATTACAAAGCTGCATGAGAGAGAACAAGGAGAGAGAGAGAGTGTGTGTTTGCTGGGATTGAATCAAATTTAGAGGAAATTAAAAGAAAAAAGGAACTAAATTGGTGGGGCCTATGTGGTTGCAGATTTGTTGGGTGAGGAGGTTAATAAAGATGGTACAATGTAAAAGGAGGAGACTTTGTCACTTTGGGGATCTAACCATTATTAGAGAGAAATTTGTAAGACAAGTCAAGCCTTTTTTTTTTTTTTTTTTTAAATTTTTTTTTAAATTTTTTTTACAAAAAAGATTATGTGAAAACCTTTTCCTAATTGTAAAGGATTAGATGATGCTTTGGAACAATGATATCCAGCAAAAGATTCCACAGAGGAAGTACCATGATTGTTTGTTTAATTTCCTTTCTTTTAAGTTACTAATCTACCCTTCACATCTACACAAATTAACCCTGCATGCATAGCTTTTCTATTAAACAATGCTTGGCTACTCAGTGATAAATACGAACTTTTACTTAAAACTATTCGTGTTCGAATCACGGAGTTTTGTGCTTATGATTAGAACAATTCATATTATGAATCACTTTGTAAAGATAATCTCTACAAAAAATGATTAAAACTAAGGTCTTTTAGTCAATCTAATGTTGTAAACACATAGACGGTTCATAATGCTTCTACCAATTCTGTTAATCTGTTTTTATATAATTCGATAATTAAACAACCTTAGTTTTAACTGATTTTTTCCAGAGGCGATCCTTATAGAATAATTTATAATGAATAGGTTCGACTATAAACATGAAGTTCTATGAGTCGGCCACCGAACAGTTTTGAGTAGGAACGTCTACTCATATTTTGAGTAGCCAAGTATTATTCTTTTCTATTTCCCAATATCATTTTTTTAGATATTCTTATTATAACATGTTACCTATTTAGAATCAAAGAAGTCGTGAATAAGAGAGAAAAATAATAATAATATCAAAAATACTAATCAATTTAACTTATGTTTTTTTTATAATATTTCATAATGTTGGCGTAGAAATTAACGTTAAATTGTGAAATGATACAGAGTCCATGTAAAGTCCCCTCAGCATTTCTCATCAAACAATTATCATCACTCTTGACAAAATTCCATCATGTTTAGCTGCTTCTGGTTAAGATTAAGAAATGATAACTTAATGTATATATGCCACCTACTCCAATTAATCTGATGAAATGATTAATTAATTATGATCTATTAACTATAATTAAGGATTATAATTATAGAATATAATTTAGAATTTCAGCTTTTATGTTATGCCTACTTCACTTGCCTCCTAGCTAGAAAGCAGAGAATAAGTCAGACTCATACCTGTCCAGCCAAAATATATCTAATTATTTTGTTTTAAATTCAAGTTTAAGTTATTTAGTACTACGGTCTAGTAGTATTCTTTTTCATTTGTAAGTGAGAAGTCTTAGGTTCGATTCTCATCAATGGCAAATTTGAACCACATTATTGCTAGCCCATTGTGAAGCTAAGCATACACCCTCCCACTTAGTGTTGATAATATTGCTTGTTAAAAAAATAAAAAATAAAAACCCCAAGTTTAACCATAAGATAATTAGATTTAAGACAAAATTAGCAACTTTTTTAATGGACTTAAATAATCACAACCTATATGCTATTTGGAAGAAAAAAATATTGGATAATATCCCTAGGAAAAGTTGGGAGTCATTTGTCACAACCCTTCATTGGTTTCAGCTTTTGCTAATTAAAGCATGGGATTTTCTGTAAGGTGCATGTCAAACAATACCAAACAAGATCGTTTCAAAAAAACAATACCAAATAAGAAGTTGCGATGGGGCATCTCCTTCTTGTTTCTGACAAGGTAAATATCACCTTGGAAAATCACTTGCGAAACCTAATGAAATGTTATTATTCGTAGGGCTAAAACTTACTTCTAACGGGGTGTATATGTTTATATGTCTATCTCTTGATCATAGACAGAGAATTACATCGACGGATGTAACTCGTTGCAGGTAAGTTTTCTCCCTTTTGAAGGTTTTAAACTTTGCAAGTGGCCCTCTACCATAGTGGTGGAGAAAAGTGTTGTCCTTGAACTACGGGATGGGTTCGAACCTCTTCGGTTCTCTAATCTAATATATAATCTAACAAATCTATCATTTGACAACAAAAAGGTTTCAAACTTTCAATCAAGAAAAAGAATACACAATAGTATAATTTCCTTTGCACCATTACTAATTGTAAGTACATTTACATCAATTTTTACTTCTCACACACCCCTTTCAATTTTCGGCTATCAAATGAAAATAAATTAAAGAAGATCAATGAACAAAAATTACACTACCTTTAAAATAAAGGGAATATTAGGTGAATGTCAGATTGAAGCACCTTTAAAAGTTTTAGCTACCAAGTTAGCTGTGAATCTCCCAACTCTTTAAAAGTTTTAGCTACCAAATTAGGGTTCATCGAAAAAAATTTCAATGAAACGGTCTTATTGTAACTTTATTTATTTCTAATGAAACGATTAGCGTTGATTTGTATAAAACTAAGATACAAAAGATTTCAAAATTTTGTAAAAAGTGCCTTAGGAATAACGCAAGCTAGCTAACTAAATCTAAAACCCCAAAATTAATTGGATCCCAATTATTATTGGCCTTTTAAATAATATCTTCACCCTCTTACAAATTTCATATGAGAATCTAACTATGATCATTTGGTGTGATTTTCTTTTATTTTCCTGTCGTTTTCGATTTCCAAGGGTGTGTGATCATTTTTTGCACAATCATATATAGGAAACACAACCATCTTCTTAATAAAAACAAATCATTTGCATCCACATTTCTAAATAGTTGGCATCTTCACACCCTAGTTTGGACCCCTCCCTACTCTCCAATACCATCCTATATATACTTGCACATTTGATACAGATTGATGGTAATGTATATAGATAAAGACATACATATATATATATGTGTGTGTGTGTTTGTATTGGACAATAGAGTCTCACGTCGAAAATTTCACAGAATAAATTATAATTTATATTTTCGTTCAAAAAAATTATAATTTATATTGAATGATTTCATTTTTAATTGTACCGAAGCCTTTTGTAATACAAACTCTGCAGATGATTAAATTATAACAATATTAATGTGATTAGTTGTGGACCACAGATGTAACTCTGAAAGCTTACAACACACACAGAGTAGGCTTCTACAAATTGGAAAAGCAAACAAAACCATTATTTTTGTCATTAATTTATGCAGCAATCACCATTTGTGAGCTTAAATCCAATAAGCCTACCATTCCGTATCAGACTATACATCTTTACAGTTGGTTTACCTTCACTTCCATTCTCATTCAAGCACAAACCAGAAAGATAAATAATGCAGCTCATTCTTTAAATTCCCCCTCCATTATTTTTTACTGCTAGCTTTATTATTTTACTGCTAAAGCAAATCACTTTATAAGAACATTTCTAGTGGAGTCTCTATATAAGGATAATCACTGTATAAAATGAGTATAAAATAAATATAGGGACAAAATGAATCTCTAATGGATCGGAAAGTGAGTCCGTAAAGTATAGGTGACACACCCCGATCTAAATCAAGGCGTGCTGGCCATCACGTGAACGTGACGTAACCATAAGCACATTGCGGAAGCAAGATTAATAAGGGAAATACGAATACATTAAAACCAAGCAACTAGCAATTCTAACTAAGATAGCGTGCTAGTGCGAGAATAAGTGTAAAATACACAACCAGAGCTTAACTAGCCTAAGAGCAATCAAGCAAAAGTACTAATTAAACAACACCCAAAGGTGGTCCTACATGAATGATGATCTGTCAGAACCTCCGCTGTATCCTCGTAAGCCACCAACCAAACTTGCACCTAATACCTGGAGGGGCGCAAAACGAAAAGTTGAGTGGGTCAAAAACAAGGTTTTCTAAAATCATTTCATAGCTCAAAAGCTCTAACCCCTCGCTGGAAAACTTGTATAATTTCCCAGAAAATAGTATACATATGTATATATCTCAAAACCATGCTCAATAAATATATCCAAAACCACATGTGTATGCCATACATATGACATGCCCAATATCACAATACAACGAATGTAAGCTAGGTAAAGTAATCTCATAAAATAACATATTAACCGGAGCCCCTGCAGTGGCCTATACGGTTAATTTATATAGCTCATCGCTCCATCTAGCCGGAGTCACCTAAAGTGACCTGTACGGCAATATATCTGCACACGAGTCGGAATCACCTGTACTGGTCTGTACGACAAGACTGGGTGTAAATAAATACGCTCTAGTGCTATGATTACGTGAAAATTGTGCGATAAATCGCAGGTCACCTACGAGTCGGAACCACCTATAATGATCTGTACGACAGGACTATGCACCTAACTTGGATCCAAGGTGAGCGTGTGGTGCGAGAGGTGAACATCACGTGAAGGACTATGCCTTGGCCTTGGGCGGGAGCACTAACACCGGGGTGCAGGTTGATGAGCTCAATATACATCTCAATATCATCATTCATATCACAACCATTTACAGCATAATATACTTACATGCAGCTTACCTGGGCCTCTGCAGCACCATGCAACAATATACATATCATGATAATGCATATACTAACATATGATGCATGTATGACACGACATTTAAATCACATTTCCTTTAAAGTACATTTTCTGGGAAAAAACGTCAAGTATGTGTGTGTGTGTGTGTGTGTGTATATATATATATCGAAAACAAAAGCCCACTCACTGGTATGTAGACGGGTTGTAACCCCTGTGCCTAGCCTGGCTATGCTCGTCCTCCGGATAGACCTCGCCTATATGAGAAATAACTGCAATAATGTTAATTACGCACAAAAACAACACAAGCTAATAACTTCTCGTATATTGCTCCAATTGGGTTTATGAATATACCACTGAGACCTACTCATCCTCATAAACATCCCCATATTTTTAAAATAATTTTCCGATCACCCACGTGCCGGCAAGTGCACGGCCACACGCGAGGCCACGCGCAGGGAACCCTGACGGAACAGTAAACGGCGTTAGGAATATTCCTCGGAATATTCCGTTAAAACTAACGGTGTTACCTGACGCCGTTAGGAATATTCCGTCAACTCTGACGGAATATTCTCCCTTCTTCTACAATGGGCTTCGCCGGTCGCTGCCGTCTGAACTTTGAATTTCTGCCGGATTCTGGGAAAATTTTCAAATCTTCATATCTTCTTCATTTCTCATCCAAAATTCATGAAATTTATATCAAAATGAATCCCACAACAAGGAGAACACATTCATACCTCTTTGAAGCTCCAAAAATCACGAGATCTCGCCGGAAAAATTCCAAGAAAACCGGCCAACTTCGAAACTCACGATCTCGACGTCCAATTCCTTCCAACGAAGCACTCTGAGCTTCCTTAGGACCTCCTCAAGCTCCCTATGAGCTTAGATTTTCCTAAAAATCAACATTTTACGTGAGCATGAATAGTACCTCAAATCGGGGGTTACGGTTCTCGGGGTTTTCGAAGGTTTCCTTACCTGAAAATGGTATGGTTCGACTCCTCAGTTCGCAAAGAATCCAAAGACACTGACCATAAGCTCGATCTGTGAGTGGATGATGGTGAGTGAAGGTTGTCCGTACAAGAGAGAGAAGATAGAGAGTTAATCTGAGAGAGAGAACGCACGAAAATGAGAGAAGAGAGAGAAGGACTGTGAATGTGTGTGAGTGTGTGTGTGGCCCAAACACCACCAATCAATCTCCCAAAGTAGATACACACACATACCTTAATTTATGCCTAGGGGCATTTTCGTCATTTCACGTCCATCGTACGAAAACTCCGGGACAGGCTGTTACAATAGGAACTCGCTGGGTCCCAATCACATGGCCTTGTCTTTTTTTCTTTTCTTTTCAACCGTTTAAAATGGAGGGTCCAGATTGATTCTTGTTTTTCAAATTTTTTTACCATTGAAAGATCAACGGTTCCAATTAAATAACCGTTTCAATTTAGAATACTCGCTCATGTTGGTTTTCAAATTCTTTTGTTTTATCTTTTCATAATGCCTCCGTTGAAATATTAATATTTTCAATTTGGGTTACTCTTTCATTTTGTTCTCTCATCATTCTTATAAATACTAAATTATCACCAAAACTTACCACAACTTCATCTCCTATGCTCAGTTCACTCGTACTCAATTCACTCATTCTAGTTACGTTTTTGTGAAGAAAAAAAATTAGTGTCACAATTTGAATTTTTTTTGGTTAAAACGTTCACAAAAATATTTTACGAGAACGTAATGTTAACATAAACAAAAAATGTGCACCTAATCAAATTATCACATAAAATTGTAAAAACCTCAAATTTAGGGATTCTACTATAAGGACTCTCCCATTGGAGGCAATATTCCTTTAGGGAAACAAAGATTCTCTTTCAGTCCTTAAATGAGTATTCAAAGGTGATGGTAGGAGTCCCTAAATAGGGACTTCCATCGGAGATGCTCTAAGGAGAAAGACTTGCCTGTCACTAAATGTATATTCTCGTATGAATATAACGCTCATTAAGTAACACTGCAAAAATAAACGCACCTTGACATGCAAAAATATAACGCTCATTAAGATGCGTGCTAGCAATTAGAACCGGACTAATGATTTTATTAGTGTAGAATAGCCCTTATACTAAGACTATTTTTTTATAACAAAAAAAAGACCAACTAGTGGCTTTTCGATAGCGCTAAAAATCGAACTCATGGCATGCCTTGTGAAACACGGGATCGGAATTCGTCTCCAACCATTGGACCACCCCGTGGTGGTTCTCTTCTACTAAGACTTAAAGTGCAATTGTTAGCAAGAATTAAGACAACGCTTAATATTTAACAGTTCGAAAACAGTTAACTTTGTAGAAAATCTTATATACATTCGAAAATCATGACAACGTATTATTAGTTTGTTATACTATTACGGTGAAATTCCAAGCGCAGGTAAGTCGTTGTCCAACATGTGAGGCGGCATCCTATTAAGAAAAGAGTACTATCTATAACCGAATTGATATTTAAATTGCATAACTGCATTTGCCGTGCACGCTATGTTGGCATGGTTCTACTTTCAAAGGACACAATAATTAAAGACTTGGTTCCCCATATATCATATGGCCATATGGTCATAGAAAATGTATAGGATGAAAACTTTAGGGTAAAGTTAATGTGACTTTAGCACGACTTGAGTGTTAGGTTGTGGCTTTTTCTTGTGGCACTTCTCTTCTCCCTACATATAAAATATTATATTGTGCGTGAATCTTTTAGAGATATGTTTGTAATCAATATAAGTCTAATCAAACACTCACGTAATTATTGATCCGAAAAATGTTAGAATCAGTCGTGCACGTGAAGATGAGTTGATCCGATAATTCATGCTTACAGAATTTACAAAACGTCAATGTCATAATCAATTAGTGTGTACGAACACAAATTAATTTAATCATTCATACTTATGAGACTTAAAAACGTTCAGAAACAAGCGACGAGACTATCCTAGCCCTCTTATTATGGACATATGTTCAAGTGAGAGTTCTCGGGCGGTAGAAAGAAGTTGAAGGAGATCTGTATTTGAGTAGCCATGTGCATCTGCTTTCACATAAATGGAAGGTAGGGTCCTATGATGTTGGAAGTGCTACTTCTCATGTGATGTTAACGTACACCAGTAAACAACATTTGACCTTTTGTTTTTTGAAACATAAACAATGAACAAACATTTGACCTTCCCATAACTTCATTGCCCTAAAACTAGGGTCAGGGTGCTCAACCACGTCATATATACGACACCTTTTATAAAAGCACAAGTCTGCTCGTATTTTGATTTCATCTAACCCAATATAATTCATTGTGAAAATGGTTCTAGTCAAGTAGCCCTACCGAAGTTTTTCTCATATATTTGATATCTATCGCCATTTTCAAATTGACGATTCCAGTTTGTGACTACGAGGACCTGTAAATCAAACTTCTTTCTGTTGGACAAACTTGCAAATGATTGTTAAAAATTCTACAAATTGCTAAAATGCAATGTTGCTATTTCCTCGAAAAACAGTCGTTGCCTTTCCTACTTTAGACATCTAAAAACCGCATCACTTACTGTTTGAGTTTGCGAACATATGCTGGAGGAGGAAGAATCACCTCCGTCTACCAGACCGAAACCAATGATTGCCCCTTTGATCAAAATCTCCTCACAAATAGGTGCAGAAGGAACTGGTGAAACAGATGCGATATTGCTACTGTTTGTGAGGACAATTGGGATCTCGTTACTTGGGCATGTCCAGCAGGTTGTCTACTGGCCCTGAATCACAGGATCCATCTTCTGTAGTCCCCCTTTCCCTGGTTCATTTAACCACCATTTGTAGCTTCCGAAGATCTGTTTCTACAAACTATTCCCCCGCCAATTATAGTAACTGCCATTCTCAGCAGAGCTCCGACCATTCTGTTAATTGTTTCAGGGATCCGGGAAGTATCAGGAAGTTGGTATGTCCACTGCATACCACATGCAAGCAATGAATGTCATTACAAATTTCGCATATTCTGAAGCAGCTTCTGCAGAAGTTTGGGTGAGGCACCGGGAAAGGCATAACCTGAAAGCAGAGAAGAAAAGGCAAACACTTTCTTTCAGCAATTACCCAGACCAGTAAATCTCTAACATCTAAACGTGAATCATATGTGACATGATACTTGAAGCAAAATGTGTCCAAATAAAAATATAACTAAAAACTGTATGCAATCTTTAACAAGGTACCCGAATTCCTCTGCGTGAAATTGCATAAGCACTGAACTTGCTTATATTGGGGTTCTGATAAAATACATACAGAAACAGCTCAAGTTTTGGCAACACCAGTCAGTTTGGGGATCATGCGTTTCGTGGGTTCTTCTCTTTTCAGTGAAGCCACTGTGTCAAAAGTACAACCCAGGTCACAACTTTCTCCCCAAAAAACAAACTCTATGTCGCAATCACACAGTTACAACCTAATTATCAACCAATAACAATAGAATCCACCCCACACTGCACTTAATGAGAAAGTAAACTTAATTTTGGAATTGAAAGATTCAAATGATTAAACAATGGCATGAGTCTACTAAGCTAGTACGAGTTGGGATACGAGGTTAAAGTTCTGGGTTTTGTACGTAACTAACAAAACATAGCCTCCATCAAATTATAAAAGTACAAGCTACTATGTTCAGGATTATAAGAAAAGATATACAAAGAATAACTTCAAGGAGGCTTAGAAGGAGTTGTGTTAGCATTACCAGTTTATTACCTCGAGGCTAGCAACTTCACCGCAAAGACCTCTTTAATGGCTTCCACATTTGCTGGAGTTGACAATCTCATAGAGTAACTCAGGTTTGGGACCTTGTTAGCTTAATGAATCAAGATTTTGGATCATCAAATTATGATTTTCAAGAGACCTAACAAAATTCAAGCCACAAGGAAAAAAGCACAGGAGCCAAGAAAATAGAAAATATTTGATGCTCAGATGGGGTTCTCCACAGTGGCAAGATTGGATTCACATTACTAATATCCGAGACCAAACATTTTGGAATTAATCCTTGCTCACTCATTGTATTATCATTGATCATCATCATACAACACAAATAAAAGATGAAAATCTTCACCCGTGATGGTCCAAAAACATAGATATCTAAATCCATGCTGCAAATACAAAGACGGTAACAGAATCCTCGCTTTAAAGCCACTCCACTCCAGTCGTCCCACAAATGATTCTCCATAGCATCAAATCATTTTATCACTCCATCCGCTCCTCACCATCAGGCCTCAACATTAATTTGTTCAAGACGCAAGACAAAAGAATAGGGGAGATATTCGCTCCTATATCGCCTCCCCAACAATATCCTTCTAACCAACTAAATGGAGTTCTAATGTTCTTGTTAAAGCCCTATCCACTAAATGGATGTTAAAATACACTAAGCTACAGATTATGTCGGTGCGATAAACTTTGCCATTCCATCTACATTACTTAAACACTGCAAATGAATACAAGGAAAATCAAACGTAAACTTCATGCTCAAATATCAGCTCCGAACATTGTAGTTGTATCTAAGTTAGACAAGTGCAAGAATTGTTCTTTAAGCATTGACCATTCCTGATACAAGTAAATAGCACACATTGTGCACAGATAGCCATTCAATTTAAATTCAAGATCATAGCTTGCTAAAACTTCAATTTTACATAAATCTACAGCTTGAAATATAAACCGCAATCAAGCTACAACAACACAAAAACACCAAAAATCGACAGTTGGGTCTTTCAAGATACACTTACACAGCCTCAAAAACCTCTCCTTTTACCACACCACTATTGCCCGCCGCCGCCTTCTTCCTCCAATTTCTGCACATAAGCCTTCAAAAGCATGACCAACTCCCTCGCCGGCGCCTGAATCGTCCCCACCAAGCTCGACGCCGGACTATTCAACGTCCCAAGCAACTTAGCGTAAATCTCTGCCCTCGTTGGCATTGTCTCTAGCTGCTTAAAGTCCCCAGGCCCGTAAAATTTCCCTTCGAAAACCGCCCCCGTGAAGTCGTTGCTGTCGAGCCTTTTCTCCTTCTGGAAATCCCTGTCGGGCTTGATCGCCGGCGGGATTTCCTCGCTGTGGACGAAGAGCCAGGCGTTCATTCCCGTCATGCACGGCTTCAGCGCCTCCCACGGGGTCCCCTCGATTGCCTTGTAGACCAGCGTGTTCTTCGCCACAATGAGCTTGGTGGTCTCCGGCAGGACTTTCCGGAGGTCTTGGAATTGCTTTACGGTGAGGCCCTTGTAGCGGATACCGGCCATGAGGTGGCAGTTCTCGAGATTTTCCTTGATGGTTTCGACGGTCTGTTCCTTTTTGGTGCGGGAGATGGCGGAGCGGATAGTGGGAAGGCGACGGTGGTGGTGGTGGCGGGTGGGGCGGGAGGTGAGGGAGAGAAATGGGTTGGTGGAGGGTCGGGTCAGGAGGGATTTGGGTTGGGTTTGGGTTAGGGAGGGTGATGGGGGTTTGGAGGAAGGGAAGCTGAAGAGAGTGGCTTCCATGGTCGCAGAATATGAATTGAGAAGCGAGAGAGTGTTTTTGGGGCTTTTCCTTATCTTATCGGTCCAATTTTTGAGAAGGGGTAGGGTGGGAAAATTATGTGAGCAACAATGTGGACATTTGAGAAAGTTCCTCAAGTTTTAGGCAATTCACTTGAAACCCAATTCCCAATTTTTATGAAAATCTATTTCCAACTAGGGGTGGGCATAAAAACCGTTGTACCAAAAAACCGAATTGAACCATGAGAAAGAAAACCAAAAAAAATTGCGTTAACCAAAAAACTCAAAATCGAGTAAAAGATGGTTGGTTTCAATTCCGATTTTGGAAGGAATTACTTGTTCCTAGTTAGTATAAAAAACTATTTCCAAATTCAAACAACTCTAGAGACGGAAAATACTCGGTTCCTTCTAGCAGAAAAATCACAATTTGATGTATATGTAGAATTTTTTTTGCTGATTAATGAGTTATTTTAGCATAGACGGTTGCATGTAATGAGGAATATATCCTTACACGATAGTGTTCTTTAGAGAAACTCTTATTGTCCTAAAAAGCTCAAGTCTTTTTCGCTTATTTTCATCTTTGGTGATTGATTTGTATAATTAGGCCTTCAACGGGTCAGAAATTTTGAGTATGATGTTTAAATTAGAATCAAACTCACACAGTAGTCCGGAAAAATTGAACCCAATGTAAGTGTTTCCAATTGTTGAGTATAATACACGCATCTCGTGAGTTTACTCTTATAAAATAGTGGCCCTCAATTTTTAGACTCACACCATTACAACTTTATGAGGACTTAAGATTGTTTGGGCCAATAAGGCATGGATTCCAACAGTCTGTAAATACACAAGTAAAAATATGACAAAATGTAGTTTGTGAAGGAAACTACGACGAATTAGACACTTGAACTAGTTCACCAATTTTACAGAGAGCAACCTTTAAGCTACAATAAACCAGAATCTGACATATTTTCCCTACGATGAAAATTCTCTACGAAAACAAATACAAAAAAAGGGCCAATCCCATCGCGGCGAGACCATCCTGTGCTCGAAAAAGATCCTCCAAAACTGGAAAAAGCTAACCACACTCTCAAATCTCAACAAGGATTCAGAGGCCCGAATACATAAAAGTGAAAAGTTATTTGAAACTATATTAATATGTCAGCGGTATACTGTGCATCACAAATCAAACTGCGCTCCCGCTTAGCAACTCCAAAAGCTCAGCCTTCTTCATCTTCGAAAACCCTTTTACACCTCGAGATTTTGCTAGTACCCTCAATTCTGGCAGCTTCAATGTACTCAAGTCCCTACTTTCAACACGTTCTCCTTTGTTCTCATCGTCTTCAATAAGAGTTTCTTCAGGAACTGAAATCTCATCTTCTGAGGTCTCGTCCTCTAACAGCTGAGAAATCCCTTGCTCAGGCTCAGGTTCAGGCTCAAATTCAAACTTAGCATCATGCTTGGGCTCATGGTCAAGTTCTGCCTCCAACTCAAGCTTTGGCTTGGGCTCTGGTTTAGGAACTCTGTCAACATGATTCTTCGTTCTTTTCCCAGTTGAATTCACATGTGGCACTGAGTTGCCTATGTGATCATCCTCAGAATAAATGGCCTGGTATGTTAACCGAGGAATGGGAGACTTGTGTTGAAAATTTGATGCAGGCCTGCTGAAAGAGGCAGTAGGTTCTTCAACCTCGTCCTTCAAAAGGTTATTTGAATCAAAAGAAGCTTTGTTATTTGAATCAAAAGAAGCTGTGTTTTTTCTTTCACTATATCGGGAATTCTTTTCTGGTTGGTCCAACGTGAAGTCCTTGTTGCTGCTGCCACTGTTGCTGTTTCTCCTTGATTGCTCAACCGAGTGTTTTCTTAACAGGTTAAGGAGGGAATCCACAGTCGCATTCTCTTTACCATGCCCTTGTGAAGCTTCAACCTTCCTTTCTTCTTTAACTGCACTTCTCTCCCAAAGTTGAGCCTGGACCTTCCGGAACAGCTCAACAATCTCTTTTTCTCTAGGTCCAGGGGATGCAGTGGCCCCGAACTTTGTGTTACTTGAAAGAGAGACCAATGACCCGTTTTTAGAAGAAAGCACATCAGATTTGTCAAGGTTTTCAAAGCCATCTCTTTCTACACTTTTCCTATTCCTGCTCCGGGAGTACCCATGGCTGTTTTGCCTTGGAAAGTCTGGATTTCTATTACGACCACTAGAACTTGCTCTGCACGTGAAAGATACCCCCTTGCAAGCACCTTTCGGTGATCCAATCCTGATCTGTGACTTGGACTTATGGTTGAAACGAGAAGAGCAGGGATATAAAGGGGCTACTCTTCCGGAAATTCCAGAACACGGAAGACATTTGGCATCTGATGGTCCATAACCTGGAAGAAAACCACCATCATCCAAAAATCACAATGCAATAAACCTAACATAGAAATGAAAGCTACAAGCAATATCCACAACCCCAATTCACCTGCTCGTGAAAATATTTTCATAAGAGACCACTCTTATTCTATCCCACATGTGAAAACATTCCCCACACACTGAAAAAAGTACATATTTGCGTCCCTTGTAACAAGACAGCGTAATAGAAAACCGAAATCCCACAAGTGAAATCTTCCTTACCATTCAAATGCAGCTAGTAGTTATCAATAAAAATAATCCCAAGGCAATACAAGATCGAACTTAAAAGTCGAGACGCGAAATGATACCTAAATCCTTCTATAGCCATTTGTTATATGCAAGTGCTGTTCATACAAAATCTTTTCAACAAACACCTGGTGGGAACTCTAACCAAAACGTCCAATTTTGAAAAACAACAACACAGACATGAACACTTCAAAATACGAACGAAACCAATCACAAATCGGATAACCCACATCTTAAAAATAAAAAAGCGAAATGGAAAGAGCCTACAATTTCCAGCCTATGTAGAAAGTTGGAAACCCAGCAAAGTTTTGTTTCGGTTTATGAGAAGCTCACCGATGATATGAACGCCCTGTAACATTTTTGGGGAGGTAAAAGGCAGACAAGGAGAGCTTTCAGTTCAGTCGTCAATGGCGGATTTGCATTTTCTGGCGTGCTAGCTGATGGTAGAGCTCTTTCGAAGTGTTCGTCTCTTTGCTTTGCTAAACCCTATAGCGCCATTGTTAAGGGACTCGTTTGTGGGTCAGACTCGGGTCGTTTGACCCGGTTATTTTTTTAGGCCCCGTTTTCTTTTGTTATTTTTTTTTTTAAGAAAAAAAAAGGGACTAGCCTAGGCTTCATCACGGCAGTCCAGCTTTTCGGAAGCCGGAAAGATTTATAGAGGCATTTCAGCTTTCTCTGGCCACCATCGTGCGATTCACTAGCGCTAAAAATTTAACCCAGGACGTGCCATGTGGAATACGAACCTGAAATTTATCTCTAACTACTAGGTCACCCGTGGTGGTTGTTTAATGTTGTTAGTTCGATTTGGCCCTTTTTTTCTTTTTGTTCTTATTTTTTTAGCGAGGTACATCAAATTTGTCTACAAAATAATGTGTTACCAATGAAATTTTTTTATTCAAGTTAGAATTTAATTAATAATTGTCATAAAATAAATATACGATGTAAAATGTACCAACTATTTGGTGCACATAGTGTATTAATGATCAGTCGGGTTAAGACCAATTTACCAAATCATTGTGGCTCACTCTTTTACTCAAGTTCAAACCTAATATTTCTATTTCCTACACAAAATATCGTCTCGTAAGAACGATACCAACCACGTCCTGCACCGCTGCGCCCATATAACAGTTCAGTTAATTTCTTTTAAAGTTACAAAATCTTACCTCCGTTAGTTTAACCGTCAAATTTTAATTTTTTTTTCCTTACACGCTGCCAAATTCCATGTCATGTACATTTAAGACATATACTGGGCCTATGTGAGGAAAAATATTGGCTCACTGAGTGCCCAGCGAAAATAATAGCAGTCTACTTGATAGTTTGACAAGGCGAAGCTCAATTTATGAGATGTTTAACCTCAACACCTCATATAACTACTACTACTACACGAGATTTTGGATTTGATGCATGCAAGTAGCACAGAGGAAACAAAGCATAAATGGATCTTGTTGAAAGTTGAAACACACGAAAGTATATTCCGCCGGAAGGATCAACACACAGACATGCCAAGGATTTCAATATAGGTATAAAAAACTTGACAACGTCTAGATTTTCTTCTCTCTGTTAGTTTTTCGGAGTACAGCGCTGTTCCAAACTCCGTCAAAAGACAAATACCGCTCTAAACTCAAATTCGTTACAGGCCGCTTCTGTATTCTTCAGCAAAAACAAAACGTGCCATTACTGAAGTAGGAGCACCTGAACAAGCACCATAAACTTACAACCATCTCACGAGTCAAGAACAACTTGAAATTCCATCTTTATTTTTCTTCTTGTACTCGAAACAAGGGGAAGAACAGAGAAAGAAGAAAAATGATCCGATAAGCGATTGGGAGGAAAGTAGGTACAAACCAAATTAGCAGTCATTGCTTTATGAGGACATAATTCAGGCTTTGTGGTTTTTTGCCATCTCATCGACATCCAATTCAACTTGTAGAACTGGTGCATCCTTTCGCATGCTAGAATGGCTGGACAAAGAATATAACAAACACAAATATTAATCACTGCAGAACTTCTCGTCGTATAAAACAAAGATTAGTTGAGCAGATTTAGTTTGAGTAACTCGCCTGTTCTGCACGGGGCCATGATCCACAGCTGTTCGTAAACAATATATGACTCTGCCAACTATGCCTGTCATGGAAACTGGCCCAAACTTTCGACTGTCATTGGCTTCCTGCCAGAAATAAGAACAAATACTTATCCATCTATTCCCAAATATTCAAGTAATGCCATACAGAGAATGTCATAGTTCACCCTAATTGTGTACATGTGTCAAAGCTAGAATATGTCAAAATGGTGAGTTGTAAATTTAGTCAAAATTCTAAACACGAGGAAGGAGGAGAGAGAGAGAGAGAGAGAGAGAGAGAGAGAGAGAATCCTGAATATCATATATTTTAGGTGAGTTTCAATTTTTACATGATCATAGAATCAAGAGATTATGGAACTATAGATGAGCATTTGACGTATGTGTTGCATATTTATGAATCTTGATTCATGTGAAACGTCTATCTTTAATTATTCAATTTGTCATCTATTTCCAATAGTTTCCCAAATTTTCTATTTATGCCACCAGTTCCATGACTTTCTTAAAGATTCTTCAAATGTCTGTACCCATTTCTTGAAACAACCTCCTCAACTAACAAGCTGTTGCTCAAGTATAGTTCATAAAAGATTTACGCTTGATAGATGTTACAACCAAACCAATAGATGGCAATCAAAATTCCACACATATGTAATGATGACAATATACTCAGCTGCTGTGCTACAGCTATTTCCAAATAATAAAACATAAAAAGAATTGTGGACGGACTCATAAAGGAATTGTGCAAACTGTGCAGTAACCGAGCAATTATATTTGATACATTTGTCTGAACACAACTATAAAAATTCTGAATATGGCATTGTACCTTGGGCTTCAAACTTTCATTATCAGCCAGCACCCAGCATTCATCCTTGTCAAGGACAAAAGGCTCATCCTTTTCATCCTTAGACAACATTTCATACCCTTCAATTGCAGCCAATCTTCTGACAAGATAATTATCTGGTTTCTCGGGGTCCTTCAAGACCACTACATCCCCAACAAAGACACGCCTGTCAGATAAATATGAGGATGTCAAACGAGCTGTTAGGAACCATAAATTAACATAAATCAATATGAAAAAGAAAATGAAAATGTTTCACACAGAGGTATCAATCTCTGTAAAAAACAGGTAAAGATCAAACCAGAAGGACTCAGCTCGGGACCATCTTTAGAAGAATGACAAGCAGAACACAACATGATTAAGCACCAGAAAGCTTATCACCAATCCATGTGAGAATTCAGAGCACAAGTTGAATAAAAGCTCACAATACATGGTAAGGGCCTGCTTTAACAATATAGAGACTCAATAAGATCGACTAAGCCAAGAGCATACACCAACTTCAACTTTTTATGTATCCATGGACAAATGGCACAGGCAACCAAAGTGGTCCACAAATCTATGTATGACCTTTCCTAAACTGCACCTAAATTGACAAAGTATAAATGTTGAAGAAAAACACCCTAATTGCTCATCATCACAGAAGTAAACTAGAATTGATTTACTATCCTCAAGTTTCTGAAGGCATTTACGATATCTCAGTTCCTTCATGAAACCCCTACCATTTGCAGTCCCGCATAAGAAGCTGATCAACGACCAACAACTTAACAAGGGTTTTATTGTTCTTAGATCATTACATAAAATACTTAAACTGGTCCTGAAGTATCTTTGGAAGAATGATATTTATATTCAAGCACAAAAATAACAAAGAAAGGAAATCAAACTCGCAAAAAGAAGAGAGGACATATTTAAAATGGTAATTACTTTGGATCTGCAGCTGGTATCTTCCGAACAAGAAGAGTTCCCCCTTGTGCCCCTATACTGGGGGCCATCTCCTCTCCTTTATTCCAATGCAAGTATGTCAGCCTTCCCTGAAATAGATTTTTAAAAAGAGCATCACCCATTTCTTTGTCCGTGATTTGACCTCTGTGATAGTTCTGCATTACATGAACACTTTTGACATAAAAACGTAAAAGTACAATAAAAACAAAAGTCATTTATAAAGTTTTCACTGACTTAAAGGTAACCCCTGTGAATGGAAAGTAAGAAACTATCTTTAAGATTGCAGAAGAACCAGAAGTAAATTAAGTGTTACTTGACCATCTACACCATCTGCCAAGCTAACCCCTTGTGCTTCTACATACTAATAAAAACTTGTGAAAGGATAACCCACATTACAGCTCACCCCAAGTTACACATGAAAAACTGAGGGAGACAACTGGTTCCTCAATTTCACAATTGAGTTTGAACATTCAAAAGACGCGCATCAACGCAAGGTAAGCACACAAATCATGTTTTAAATGTTCCTAGATTCTTAAGAATAGCTATAAAGCTTGTTTCTTTTGACAATGCAATATTCTAATAAACTACTCTAATCTGCGGGAAAGGGTCGGGTACACTGCCTTGACCAACTAACCTAACCCAAAATATCTATAAAGCTAACTTTACCGAAAGTAGTGAACATTACTGAATAATTCTCCATGGTCTCGCAATCTTTTTGAATGCCTTCGGGGAGGTCAAAAGTAACAGTTTTGAAGCTGAACTAAAAGCAGATACCAAACAAGATTTCAGTTTTCAGTTTTCAAAAAAGTAAAAACTTGAAACCAAAACAAAAAACTGTAAACGAAATGATTAACAAACAGGCCCTAAGCATTTCAAAAATGCACCTTCAACATACACACAATATTTCTCTGACCCATGTAGCAGTATAAAACCTGAAATCATACACAATATCTATTCCTACAAAAACATCATTGAAATTGAGAACGCAAAACATTGGGAAAACCCACGAAAACCCTTATTCAGATCACCATTTTAACACAAAACCACAAAACCACCAAAACAATATCGTTCTCAAAAAACCCAATACAACCCATCCATCATTACCCAAAATCTAAAAACCCCAACATCAAAGCTCACTGCTTTAACTTTCCATGGCAGCAATATTACAATGGGCAATCTCAAAACCGGTCTAAAAACAAAACCCAGACGGCGAAACATCGAAAATTGGATGAGAGAGAGGAGAGAGAAGGACCTTCAAGCTAAGAGTGGCAGAGTACTCGAGCTTGTGGGCTATGTACCGGCACCAGGTGGAGAGGGAAACCATCGCAGCGAGAGACGACCGACCGCCAGCAGCTTCGAGTTGTTGCTGTACGGGATATATGCGTCGTCAAGCCTCCCCTTCCCCTTCTCTTTTTCCTTAAACCCTCAAACAAAATTTGATCTTGGAAATTTTGGGATCGTGGGCTCTCGCAAATCGCAATTTTTGTGTGTGTTCAATGCTAATCAAATGAACGCCTCCAGTATGATGTGTTGGAAATCAGTGTATGCAACGACATGCCGTTTCACCGGGAAATTTTGAAAAGATGAAATTGTAGCAATGGTCCCTCAACTTTAATCAAATTAGAGCAATGGTCCATCAACTAAAAATCCATTACCATTGGTCCCTCAACTTATGAAAATGTGTAGCTATAGTTCTTTTCATCAATTTCGTCAAAATTTTGTCAAAATAAGTTATGTTAGAATAACCATTTGTATAATTAGAGTCCTTCAACTCATCAAAGTGTGTAGTTATGGTCCTTTTCGTCAACTACGTCAAAAATTTTGTCAAAATGAATTATATTGGAAGGACCATTGCTACAATTAGGTTAAAGTTAAGGGACCATTTCTCCAGTTAAATTAAAGTTGAGGGACCAATGGTAATGGATTTTTAGTTGAGAGACTATAGCTACACGTTTTGATGAGTTGAGGGACCAATGATAATGGATTTTTAGTTGAGGGACCATTGCTTTAATTGAGTTAAAGTTAAGGGACCATAGCTACAATTTACTCTTTTGGAAAATAACCAATTTTAGAGGCACAAATTGAATTATAGTTAAACTTTCTAACTTCTTAGACCTCGTTTGGTACGGTGTATAAAGCACCGGATAAAACTAATAATACGTAACCGAGTGTTTGGGGTTCATATGTATTAAATATTCACCGAATTAAATAGTATGGTCCCACCTATTTTATATGGTGTACACTAGACCTATAAACGGGTTGGGTTTATTAGGTTTGGGTCGAGTTCAATTCGACCCGTTACGTTAACGGGTCACCCGAACCTGACCCGTTAAGCTAACGGGTCACCCGTTTCACCCGTTAACAATATATATTTTTTTTTTTGCATAGAGTTTATTTTTTGTTGTTAAGACTTTACTGAAATTACTAAAACATCATCAACTAACGGATGCTAACGGGTCGACCCAAAGTGACCCGTTATTTAACGGGTTCACCCGTTAGCGACCCGACTCGTTAAGCATACACTCAAATACTAATATTAACGGGTCGGGTCCAAAATGCCAAGTAGTACACCAGCCTGCTTAGGTTTTTTTTTTTTTTTTTTTTTTTTTTTTGAACAGAGACGATAGTGTATTTCATTCAACTTCCCAAACAGTTACAAAGGTGGCCAATTGGGTACATAAACTTCAGTGACCAATAAATTGATTTGAAGTGAATTTGCGCAGTAAAACAAATAATTGTAAACCCCCTAAATGGCTACCACCATCACTGTCCTAACCCCATAAACTGTCATCAATACAAATCTGTTACAAACACATGCAACATACTTATATCGACAACCACATAGGTCATCGCATAAATGCGAGGCCACCAAAATCATCGCCGAGCGAGACCACAAAAAGGTCATTGTTAAAAACGAGACCACTAACTCAACGCAAAGAGCGAAGACAACATCAACCATCGCAAGCACACGACCACCACATACATAGAGTGAATAAACTAAACTAAAATACATTAAAATAAATCTGATATGTCCAGTGGAGAAACAGGTGCAGATTTGGCAGGAGACAGTGGAGCAGATTCACGTGCAGAGATGACAAATGCGTGGGACACCTATTGAAGTTGAGGCGTATCCAATGTGCCAATGACCGTCAACCGCCGCCCAGTGTGGGTTGTAATGAAAGGAGGATTACGATGACCGACAAGGATGGCAAAGGGCACAATCCACCCCGACGCACCACCAAAACGAACCCAAATAGACTGAAACGATATTTCCAAGGGCAAAGCCCTCGGGGAGCCCAAAACACCGGGAGCAACAGTTCTGCACATCAAACTGAGAGCAACCAGGAAGCCACCACCGGAACACCTAGGACAAGAGCACGACAGACCTGAAAGCTCACCATGCCAAAGCGAGGAAGGGACCTAACGAAACCCGTTATCGGAACATCGCTACACCAACCCCGACAACCACCAAAATCAACCAAAATCACAAAATGGCAGAGCCATCCAAGGGAACACTGGAGGAACCCCTGAGACAAAGCCCACATGTGGGACTTTGGGGAACCGTGTAGAGAAAGGGAAGGGAGAGGAGCCCCGGATGAGGGCAAGTGAGAAGAGACACGAGGGGAGGAGTAGGGAGGGAGAAAACACATGAAAAAGAGAAAAAAAACAACACATGAAAAAGAGACACGAGGGGAATAGGGAGAAAGATGGAAAAGCTAAGAGAAAAACAAAGAAGAAGAGACAGGGATGAGGAATAGGTGGTGGAAAGTTGGGAAAGGCAGGGACGGGGAAGGGGGTACGGCGAGGTAATGGAGAGAATGGTGGAAAGGTGGGGGTGGATAGGAAAGAGGGGACGGGGAGAATGGAGGAAAGCTAGGAGAATGAGGATGAGAGACGGCCACCGACCCCCAGCCTTAGCCAGAGGTCGGGGACCATAGAGGGAGGGGAATTTGGATGCTCTGGAGGAAGAGAGTAAAGAGAAAAAGTTGGGTTTAGTTATACACTCTGAAACCACTGTATTATTTAGTCGGGTAGAAAACACTTTTGCTCGCTTGCTCTCTCCGTCCCCTCTCATCCTTCTTGCATCGCTTGCTCGAGAATCACAGGTTCTTCTTGCCTATCTGTTATCCCCTCCTATTTTTCTTGCAATTTTCCGCTGCAGTTACTAGTGGGACTGTTGCAGGTAATTGGCGATGGGGCAGAATGGGAATTGTTGGATGTCGCACTGGGCTTTTTCCTTGAGAGCCATATAGAGGAGCTCGTCCTCTTCCAAGTCGTCGTCATCACTCGACATTGCTGAATATCATGTCCCTCTCTCTTTCAACTCAATTTTGCAATTTCAGATTCCGAATTTCTAAAACATCCAGAAAAAATTGTGAATGTGGAAGGATCTGAACTTTTTTTCCACAAAAAAATTGAGATCCAATTATATCACACGGCTATGTATTTACATCAGTTATGGTTGGCATTCTGTTCAAATTATTTACCACAAGAAAATTGAGAGATTTCATATAGGTTTTTGTATTACATAGTAATTGATTTTTTGTTATAAGGTAATTAAACTCAAAATTGTGAAAGATTTCATCTGGGCATTTGAAGGAAATTGAAGGTGGTGATGAATTGATGAGAGATTTAAAATTAGGTTTTTCTGGGAAATATTTCAAATTGGGAAAGATGATAGGTTTTGCTAGGAATTGATAATGGGATTTGATGAGAATCGATGATAGGATTTCAAATTATGAAAGGTTTCATCTAGGAAAGATGATGGACAGAATAAGACGATGACTTGGGTTTTTTTCTTTCTTTCTCTTATCAGTAGAGTAGCAAACACAATATAAATAATACGGTAATAAGTCTAATGTTACACCAAACGCCCAATTAATTTAGTCAGTACTATCCGATGACTATTTATCATATCCGACTGAAATAGTGAGTACAGTACGAGCTGTCAAACGAGGCCTTATAATACTTCCATTGGTAATACAATCCTCTTTCTTCCCCTTTTGGTTCTCACAAGCTTAAGCCGCTACAATTGTTGCGATAGTCGGGCAGCAAGCGCCCCGGCAGCAAATGCCCCGGCAGCAGCCCTTTAATTATCTTTTCTGGTACCATTCCGCCGAAGCCTGGTAGGCAAAGTGAAAAGTTATGTTTCATGCAGGAGTTGTAATAATTTGTATGCACACAAGGGGAAAACTGAAAAGAAAGTACATGTCCTTGGCTTGTGGTGTATCAACTGAAAACATACAAAATAGTTTCTAAGTAAGGGTTTTTATCACAAATGGTCCTTGACATTGATCAAACACATCATTTTGGTCCCTGACATTGAAAATCAATAGAAATGGTCCCTGAGATTGATCAAACACATCACAAATGGTCATTCCGTTAAAAACTCTTTGGGCAATTTTCAAAGCTTCGTAACTCAATCGTTTCTTAACCAAATTCGACCCATAATATATCAAAATGAAGATAGGAAAGTGTAGAACAAGATTATACCTATTTTGAAGCCCAATGGTTTCCAGAGATGGCAAAAAAATAGCCACAAATGTGACTGGTCCGTAGAAAAACTGGGAAACTCGCCGGAAACTGGGTAAACTTTAAATGTTCATAACTTCTTCAATAATGAACGAAATTGAGTGATTCAAGAACTAAAATCATACTTCTCAACAAGATAAAGAGAATGGTATCTTTTTTGATGTCTAACTCGCCGTATTTTGGCCAGAAATTGGCTCGAAATTGGCTACCTCGAAAATGGTTATCCAATTTTGAGCCATTTTCAGGCCAAACCACGGTGAATTAGCAGTGAATAAAGGTTCCATTCTCTTTGTCTCATCGAGAAGTATGATTTTCATTTTTGAATCACTCAATTTTGTTGAGTATTGAAGAAGTTATGAACGTTTAAAGTTTACCCTGTTTCCAGCGAGTTTTCTAGTTTTTCCGCGGACCAGTCACATTTGGGGCTATTTTCTGGCCATCTCCAGCAACCATTGGCCTTCCAAATGGTATAATCTTGTTCTACACTTTCCTATCTTCATTTTGATATATTATAGGTCGAATTTGGTTAAGAAACGATTGAGTTACGAAGCTTTGAAAATTGCCCAAAGAATTTTTAACGGAAGGACCATTTGTGATGTGTTTGATCAATCTCAGGGATCATTTCTATTCATTTTCAATGTTAGGGACCAAAATGATGTGTTTGATCAATGATAGGGACCATTTGTGATAAAAACCCTCTAAGTAATCAATCAAAGTAAAATTGTAGGTATCGTTATTGAGTGATAGTACTGATTTGTTCCTCATCGTTGAGGATAAATTATCCCAGTTTGAAAAAAATGAAAAGAATAACAATTTTGGGAGATCCTGACTTGTAAGCGTCCATGTAATTTTGTATGTCAAAATTGGTTTGAGATCAAACATGTTGGCATCCATAAAATCATGCACCAAAACCTAATTCGTAATCGAAACAAGTTAAGCAAGGGAAAGGCATCTAAATTTAAGCAAGTTTAGGTACAGTTGCAGGCAACAAAGAATTTAAGTAGTTAAATGAGGGAGGACCCAATTTCTCTCCGGTTGTGGGAGACTTTCTCTCTGGGGGTGAGAGCAGTACAAAACCTTGTTTTCTCCTCTTGCCGCCGGCCCTAATTCTTTTAGGGTCGGCGGATGCCCTCATTTTCTTTTCTTCTGTTAGTTTTTCTTTGATTTTTCTTTCTGTTTTGTTTTGCCTTCTTGCCATCGACTATCTTTGTTCTCCTTCCCTCAAATCCACACATCCAACTTTCAAACCACTCATCTACACACCTATCTACATGAACTTCACATGCCTTCCACCGATTTCACCTTGGATTCGACCTTTAACCAATTTTGACTGCGATCTGTTGCGGTCATCATTTGAGAAGGTGAGTAGAGGTCTAGTGTTTACACCGGCTTAGGTGATTTCACCACCTCATTCTCTTTGTCTGCCGAATCTGGGCACTGTTGTTTGTGGTATGCCTATAAGCTTCGTCTATTTGGTGGTCGTGTTCGATGTGTTGTTAGACGAGATCCTTGTTCTTTCTACCTCTGAGGTGCTGGTACGGGTATGGTTGGTGGTGATGTTTCAAGATCGTCGGAGGAGCTGCGGCTATCGACGAAGGTGCTGAAAGAAGACCTTTAGGGTTAGGCGTCTGTTTCTTTGTTATGGGCTCAAACTTTGGTTGGACTTTTGGATTACTTTTGAGGTCCATTATTTTGTTTATGTGGATATTGTATTTGGACCTCTAATGTGTATATGCTTGTTTTGTTAATGAAGTTTCCTTTGACCAAAAAAGGAGGGAGCACCCTCTCTGCAATCAAGAATTTAAGACTTTTTACATGGATTTTTGGTTTGACAAATTTGAGCCTATAAAATTGGCTGTTTTTCAGAATTTCCTAATATTTCATATGCTGACCTTAGGATATTGCCATAAGCAGCTTGTGAAAAAATAATATAATAAAAACTACCTATTAATAAAACTCTAGTTATCAACCAAAACTTCATTTTAACTTCCTCGCCAAAACTGAACTCAAATAAAAAATATGAACAATTTAGTAATTACATGAACATAAATTTTGCTGTTTTTTACAACAACCTCACAATTAGGTTAGTATAGCATGCCCTACTTAAAAATTAAAAATAAAAAGTATTCCCACGTTAGAAGAAACCGCTCATCATTATCCCATTCATAAAAGATTTTTTATTTTTTATTTTTTAGAATTTAAAAACTAATCCCACTTCATAATAAAAAACAAAATGAAATGAAATTGTTCAGAAAGTGTGTGTGGGCAACTGCTAGTCTCCATATATAAAGTAAAAAAATAGATGTAAAGAATAAATTGCTACAAGTGTGAGCGTGTATCAAGGGCTAGTAAGACATTAAATTAGCAAGGGCATATATATGCCTACATTCGTCCGCTCGTCATACACACTTTTCTCACAAACTGGCATCATTTTCTCTTCATTCCACTCAAATTCGCTGTGAGCTAGCATCTTAGTTAAGGCAAAATATTTTACCTTCAATGTCTTGATTCGTGATTCAATATGTGGATAGTGGATACGCCTTTAATCCACACCCTGGAAGTTTAGCTTCCATCATAGCATCTATCTTCCCCAATAACCATTTTTGAACTAGCGTCAACTTGTCAAGTCAGGTCAGTATCCAATTCTAGCAATGACCCATCCTTACTAGTTGTCCAATAATTTTTTTGTTCTCACCTTCCTCGTTTCGTTTATGAAACAAACGCCATTTTAAACCTAAGGAAGCATAAAAAGACACCATACATTACAATATTAGAAATCATAGGCATTTCATTCCAAATGTTATTACACAAAACAGTGGTGACTTTCTTAACTTGAAACAAAAGAAACAATCCAAATGTTATTACAAAAATTATGGAAAATGGTCATCTCCGGATCCCTTCCACCAAATCCACCAATCCGAGCCCTTAAAATTTGATCGAATGACTACAAACAGGAGGACTCCTTTAAAAGTTATAATAACTTTAACCGTTATATCAAATTTCAAGGCTCGAATTGGTAAATTTGATGGAAGGGATCCGAAGAGATTCCTTTCCAAAAATTACAATTGAAAAGGACAACTTAAAACAAAAGGACACATCTCAATCACTGACTTAATGAGCAAGGTTATCCCTCCATGCAATGCACTGATCTGAGTAATGTAGTCATACATACACATGAACTCCCATCTGCAAATTGCTCGTCCGCATTAGCTTCCGTAGGATTTTTTTTTTCCACATTAATTTCATGTATGCGGAGCTCTTTTTTTCCTCCATCAAAGTTTTGATTTTCTTCGGACAAGTTTTTTTACCGAGGTTCACATCAATTTTGTTTACGGTCTAGTCTGATGTCGTCTTTCTTGGAAAATCCTAAACTGTACAATTTATAGCATAGATTTTGGTAAGTCTGTTTTTTGGTTTTAGGCCCGTGGTGGTCATCAGGCAACGTATTTTAGAATGCGAGGATAAAGTCTCACATGACGAACAATTAAACTACGTAAAGGTTTATAGAATTTGACGGAAAAGGATTTCGCAATCGTGATTGTTCATCGTACATCGTGCGATTAATTTTCGTTAGATACTATTTATATTTAATTTTAAATTTTAAAATGATTTCTGATCGCACGATGTACGATGAACGATCACGATCGTGAGATCTCTAAAATCTCCTGAAAAAGGATCCGTCATTAACATTACCATCTGCCTTTACCCCAAACATTTCCATCTGCCTTTAACCCCAAACATCAAAAGCGACGTGGCAGCAGAATCCACCAAAAGCCCACGAGGCAAAATCCTTGTGTCCATTATTTTATTTCCGCCACGCATTATCTTTGTCTGTTTCCAGTCTTGACCGTCCCCATCTATCTCCTCCCTCCCCTCGCTTTCTCTCTCTAAAGGTCAGAGCTTTGGGGCCAATTCCAACTCAAAAGCCTCCGATTCTCTCTCCTAAAGCTCGAGGATACCACGCAGAGCCTGCAAATTCCTCAGTTGTAATCTCGGCAGCCCCGAAAGTCACAGCAGGTTTGTTGGATTTTTCAGCTGTTCATAAATTTCAATTGATCTGTTTTAGTTTCAGATGGAGAAGTAAAAAAACTAAATTTTTATGTTTGGCTTCGTGTTTTTCTGGATTAATTAGAGAATCTGAGCAAAACCCAATTTTTAATTTGATTTATATTTAATTTTTAGCTGCTATTTATTGAAAATTTACTGTTAAATTGTTTAAATTTGAGACTAAGAACAGTGAAATGTTTCCAGGAATCAACCAGAGATTCAGAGCCAAACCCAATAAATCACATATTTTTTAGACTTTGATTTTGATTTAAATTTGTATATTCTATGTAGCTACAATTTATTCCATTTTTACTGTAAAATAGCTTAAATTTGAGTTCTGTGGCTATGAACACTGTAATTTATTTATTTTTATTGGAATCAGGGTTGTGAATTTGTGATTTATCCAAAAGTGAAGAGACTGGTAAAATAATGGACAAGTTGAATCTGTCTCAGTTGGGGGAGAGGTTAAAGATAGGTGGAGCTCAAATGGGTCGAATGGTAAGTGGGAAAATGAAGGAAATGAAGGAGATTCTGCAAGCACCGACCCCGGAATCAAAGATGATCGACGAGGCCACTCTGGAGACCATGGAGGAGCCGAATTGGGGTATGAATTTGAGGATATGTGCAATGATCAATAGTGAAGAGTTTAGTGGGTCCGAAGTAGTTAAAGCCATAAAGAAGAAGATTTCGGGTAAGAGTGTGGTGAGCCAGAGGCTGAGTCTTGACTTGTTGGAGGCTTGTACTATGAATTGTGAAAAGGTGTTTTCGGAGGTTGCATCGGAGAAGGTGTTGGAAGAGATGCTTAGGATGATTGATAATCCGCAAGCGGATCCTGAAAATAGACGAAGGGCTATGCAATTGATTAGGGCTTGGGGAGAGTCTGAGGATCTTGCATATCTGCCTGTATTTCATCAAACTTACGTGGTGAGCCCTCTTTATTTTGGATATCAAGCATTTTATCATGTATTTTTAACCTTTCAATTACAATTTTGAATTTTAAGTTGTTTACCCGGCGTCAATTAAGTACACTTCTATCAGAGTAGTTTTGTTTCTTTTTACTTCTTTGTATTCGTCAAGTTTTTAATCTTTCTAACTGTTTCATACTGAAAAAAATAGTCTTTAATATATGACAGTTCCTCACATGAAACCCCTACCATTTGCAGTCCCCCATAAGAAGCTGATCTACAGCCGACAACTTAACAACGGTTTTATTATTTTAGATGCACAATCTTAGATCATTACATAAATTGCTTAAACTGGCCCTGGGAGTATCTTTGGAAGAATGATATTTATACTCTAGCACAGAAATTATAGAAAAAGGAAATCAAACTCGCAAAAAGAAGAGAGGACATATTTAAAATGGTAATTACTTTTGATCTGCAGCTGGTAACTTCCGAATAAGAAGAGTTCCCCCTTGAGCAGCTATACTAGGAGCCATCTCCTCTCCTTTATTCCAATGCAAGTATGTAAGCCTTCCCTGAAACAGATTTTTAAAAAGAGCATCACCCATTTCTTTGTCCGTGATTTGGCCTCTGTGATAGTTTTGCATTACATGAAAACTTTCGACATAAAAACGTACAAGAACAGTATAAAACAAATAGTCTTTATTAGGCTTTAGTTGACTCTTGAGTATTACCTACAGTTACAGTTTTTAAGCCAGCAAATGTCCCGTAGTCAAGTTACAATTTTATCAGTGATGTCAACTACCCTGCCATTCAGTTTGTAATTTTGGTCTGTCGGGACATGTTCACTGGGTTATATTTTTTTTCTGTAACAGTCTTACTTTTGCAGTTATTAAGAGGCTGATGTCCAGCTTTTTTTCTGGGTGTTATGCAGAGCTTGAGAGAGAGAAGCACCGATCCTTTAGCACAAGAAGGGGCTTCGCCCTCGTTGCAGTCTACCTTGGAGTCATATGTTCATGACCCGCTGTCTCCCCCTGAAAGATACCCTGTACCTGACACAGGATTGCATGGAGGAGCAAATCATAGTGATTTCCCCTTTAACTATCAAAACATAGCAGTTGAAGACAAAAAAGAACTTCTTGTTGTAGCTCGTAATAGCCTTGAACTTCTGTCAAGTATTTTGAATACTGAAACAGATCCGAAACCTTTGAAGGTATTTCTGACTTCTTAGTGGAAAGCAATACTATTCCTTCGTATCATAATTTTTTCAAAACTCTTCATGTTGATCATATTCCTTTTGTCATAATTGTTTATTCTGACATCAAGTTCTGCCCCAAGTTACAAGTACAATATGGATGAACTACTAAATTCTCGTTAATATAAAAGGTAGAAATGTTGATCTTGTACGTTGGAACCCATGGTATGGACCCGAATCTGTGCCATGCATTATGACAGGGTGTGAGCATGCAAGTATGGGTGCACGAGAATGTTTGCAATTGCAAATGGCCGTTCATGTATCTCCTTTCCGTATCATTTATATAGATGAACATTAATATTTCTTTAGATACATGAAAATGATTCGTCTAGGACATATTTGCCTTTTGCTGTAATTGATTTTGTTTCACTCTTTATGTTATTCGAAGATCAGCTTGTGGATAGAAAGACATGAAAGCTGATGGAATACTTGATTGCAGGAAGAACTAACCTTAAACATGCTGGACAAGTGCAAGGAGTCTCAGCCAGTTATTAAAACGATCATAGAAACCACTACCGATGATGAAGGGATGCTCTTTGAGGCCCTATTCCTTCACGAAGAACTCCAACAGATCATTTCCAAGTACGAAGAATTGGAAGCTTCTCAAAAGTCTGGAATCCAACAGCTTGAAAATCCTGCAATCACCTGGGACGAGGGGATGGAAGCTGGTCTAAACCCTGGAGAACTGCCTGGAAACTCCAACACCACTGACCGCGAGGATTTGGAAGACACCCAAAAACATGATGGAAAACTGCCCAAAAATTCCATTGCTAATGAAGGCAGCTCGTCTGCTCAGGTAGGAAACCATAGCGAAACCAAAATAGTTGATTCTCCGCAGCAAGGCACCAAATCCAGCAGTGCTTCTGAAGGCAGCTCATCCGCTGAGGTGGGAGGAAAACATAGCGGAACCAAAATAGTTGATTCTCCGCACAAAGGCCCCAAGTCCAGCAGCGAAAAATTAGGCGAATGAAGGAATCAAGCTCGATATATTTAGCTGTATCCATGCTTTGTTGTTGTTGATCCCTGTGCTGTGATGGCTGCGCCGCGGCGCCGCATCCACGCAGATGACGTTTTATTCGCTAGACCAATCCTCGGTTATAAGGTTTTTGCATTTTCTTTCCTTTCATAGAAAGTAATCGTTTCTGTAAACGTTGTAATATTTATTGCTCCTGTGACCAGTTCGTTATATTCATCCATGCAAAGCTTTTTTTCCCTGTCGTTCCTTAATTGATGAATAGCTCGTTTGCCTTTTGTTTTCCAAAGGGAGGAAACCAACGAAAAACATTTTACCCAGTATTTGTTCTTTATTTTTATTAGATTAAAAAGAAGTACGAAATTAAATCTCAATTGATGAATAATCGAATTCAAGTATCAACTATGTTTTATATACCAATCAAATATTGATGACATATTATAATATCAACAGTATATTGAAAACGGATCATTTCAAGTGTGTTATCGGCACTCTAAACTTTTAATAAGTGTAGTTTCTTTCAAAATATAGTAAATTTGAAATGTACAATGAAATTTATTGAGTGCCAATAATAACATTTTTTAGAAATTGAGAATTGTAAATTTATCTTTCCAACGGAGTTTTTTTTTAAAAAAAAAAAATTTGATTCAAAGAACAATCTAAACGATTGGTTTCATTGTTTTATGGTCAATATACAATCAATCAACCTATATTCTATTATTCTTACAACTTTAAACTCAAATATGCCTCGTTTCATATCAATGACGTTATATCACAAGAGATGCTGATTCGAGTTAAACCACCTGATAAAGAAAAATGTCACTAGATTGTAGTGATACGAAAAGTTGAAGATTTAGTAAAATTATGGAAGAAAGCCAGAAAGCTAGAAAGGTACCAAAATCCAAATAATCTTGTATTCGCATTACAAAATACCAAGAACCAACCAAAAATGGACCTACTGAAAATCCCATACGGCAGGCTCGATATACGGCGAAGTGAAACATGTCAATGCGCAGCTCCACTTGTGCAAAATTCCCCTTCTCCCGCCAATTCCCTTCCTCTCCGTACTTTCAATTCCCCTCCGTTTTCCCAAGAAAATCGCACTTCCTTTTCCGGAAAAATCTCAAGCTTCTGTAAATCTACTCGCTCTGCTACTATTCCCTGAATCCGTAGCTTCAATTTTCAGAATCCAGCCCTAACTCTCCACTTTTTCCCAAACCCTAGTTTTGCTACCACCGGCCATGCCGTCCCTGGTCTCTCAGGGCAAAATCCTCCGCCTGGAGCTCGAGAACTTCAAGTCCTACAAGGGCTTCCAGACCATTGGCCCCTTCTACGACTTCACTGCGATTATTGGGCCCAATGGCGCCGGAAAGTCCAACCTCATGGACGCCATAAGCTTCGTTCTCGGCGTGCGGACGGGCCACCTCCGCGGGGCCCAGCTCAAGGACCTGATCTATGCCTTCGACGACAAGGAGAAGGACCAGAAGGGCCGCAGGGCCTTTGTCCGCTTGGTTTACCAGCTGGCCAACGGGTCGGAGCTCCAGTTCACCCGAGCCATTACCGGCGGAGCAGGCAGCGAGTACCGTATCGATGGGGCGTCTGTGACGTGGGAAGAGTACAATGGGAAGCTCAGGTCTCTTGGGATTCTTGTCAAGGCCCGGAATTTCCTCGTCTTTCAGGTTAATTTAAAAGATCAAATGCTTTCGAATTTCGCAGTATCGATATGTAATGTGAGCTTAGGGTACTTCATTTCTCTGTTCGATTTAATTTTTTATTTAATTTTATCAATTGTCGTGTTGGAGGTGTTGCTGATGTTTGGAAGCTGATAATTTGGAGTTGATTATGGGAGAGATTTTTTCAAGTACCGGGTATTCAAGCGGTATTCCACGTGTCATAATACAAGTGGAGGAAATGAGATATTTTTACGTATCTCTCCACTTATTTTGTGACACGTTGAGTGCCCGCTTGAATACATGAACTTGGAAAAATTTCTCTGAATAAGGAGGGAAAGGAAATCATTTGCATTTGTTTGCCACGCTGTGTGGTAGTGGAGAAATGTATATATATCTATTTATTTTCAAATGTATATGATTTCTCAGAAACTATTCAAATGTATGAGACTCAATGTAGACTTCATTTTTGAAATTGTAATTTGGATTTCATTTCCCTGTCTATAGTTTCCAACTTTCCATCACTGTAGCATCTATCACTTAGTCGTATGTAGTTGCATCTTATTTGCATCGGAGAGTATATTCATTCTAGGTCAAAGGGGGAAAATGAGTAGTCATAATCATAAAAGGGGAAAAATGAGTGGTCATAGAGTGTCGGGTCATTGCCTAACGGCTATTTAAGTGTTAAAGGAAGTTTATAAACATGCTAAACTGTGCCTTGTTCACTAGTTTTCAAATACTGTAAGACATATTGGAGCTCTTACGGTGGTTCTGATATGTCCATAGGAAGTTAGGGTGACTTCTAAGTTCTAACTACCTTTTATCTTTTTTATTTCAGGGCGATGTGGAGTCTATTGCCTCCAAAAATCCCAAGGAACTTACTGCACTTCTTGAGCAGATATCTGGGTCTGATGAACTCAAGAGAGACTATGAAAAATATGAAGAAGAAAAATCCGAAGCTGAACAAAAAGCAAGTCTTGTTTATCAGAGAAAGAGAACAACAGTATTGGAGAGGAGGCAAAAGAAAGAACAAAAAGAAGAAGCTGAGAAACACCTCCGCCTGCAAGATCAACTGGTGCGCATCTCAAGGTTTCTTTGCTGGTTTCATACATGTGCGCATATGAGCTGCAGCTGCTTTTGCATTTACATGCATACATACATGGGTTACATGTCTGCATTCATGCATGCATATGCATGTTTTGTCTTAAGACCATATCTGCTTTAGCTGCAGAATTGCAGTTAGTTGTCCTTTGAAAATGTTTAAGTTTCATAATTACTTGGATTCTCACAAACTGAATGCTTAAATTTCTAGCTTGCCATCCCTTAACCAAACACACGCATACACAAAGGGAAGAATAGTACAAAGACAAACTGAATGCTTAATGTTTCTAGCTTGCCATCCCTTAACCAAACACACACACACACAAAGGGAAGAATAGTACAAAGACAATCTGAATGTGAAGGTAGGCTGAAATCTCAAACTCGTAGGGAATTATGTAATTCAGGAAAGAGCATACTAAATGGGCTTTGCAAAGACTTGGTTCTCTCTCTTCTCTCTTCTCTTTCTCTCTCTCTTTCTCTCTCTCTCTCACACACACACACACACACACACACGCATGCACATACACAATCACTCACTTACACACTCACTCACACACAGAGACTATCTGTCTTGTGTCCATGTGTTAGTGTACCTTGTGTGTGCATACACAAGATTTGTAGAAAAAATCCAGTGCAGGCTAAGCGGGGAATTCCTTAATATGTCAAACTTTTCTCCATGCCAAATTTTGGTTTGAAGTTTGTTATTTATACAAGTTTAATAGCTTTAAGTGTTTGCCATTGAATGTTCTGCCTCATAATTTCTAACAGTTGTAATATGCTAATTGTGTGATTATCTATTTGTCCTGCAGAAATCTTTGAAGAAAGAACATTCTTTATGGCAATTGTTCAACATAGAAAAGGATATTGCAAAAATGACTGAGGAGCTTGAAGCCGAAAAGAAAAGCCGCGAACAAGTTATGCAAGAAATTGATGAGTTTCAGCTAGAAGCAAACAATAAGAAGAAAGAACAAGCAAAATATCTGAAAGAGATTGCACAACGTGAAAAGAAGATTTCGGATAGAAATAGTAAACTTGACAAAAGTGTGAGTTTGTTTGGCTTCAGTGGGACATAGAAAATTCACTCGAGATTTATTAAAATGAGTTTAATTTGAGCTGAATTGGGCTCTGGTCGACCCTTGAACAAATGAGGTTAAGATTGGTGATGACTAAATAGTTCATAGTAGTCAAACTGGGGAACTATAAGATGCTGTTGAAATGTAGGGTGGTCCTTGTATATTTGTCATATATTGCTGGTTCTGTTGCCATTTTAATATGATGACTTTTACTTTTCTGTTACTGCATAAAGTATTTTTCCGTGCTGAAGAGGAAAATATTATTGGTCATCTAATATTGTTTTCTGTTTGCAGCAACCAGACCTTCTGAAACTGAAAGAGGAAATGTCTCGTATAAATGCAAAAATCAAGAAAAGTGAGAAGGAGCTTGCTAAGAAAGAACAAGAAAGGAAAAGACATAAAGAGGATATAAAACAGCTGCAGAAGGGAATACAGGATCTGACTGCAAAATTAGAGGATTTACATGAAAAAGGCCGAGATAGTGGCGACAAACTGAAGTTAGATGATACTGAATTAAGGGAATACTTTCGAATGTAAGTGTTCGGTGATTCCTGCTTTATATGGCCAGTATATCTTATTGTGATGGTAGTCTGGCTCTTTACTTTTATTCAACCAAAATATATTTTCCTTGGGCTAAATACCATTTTTTTTTTTTTTCAAGTTTAAGCTAAGGAATGAACTTGTTGCCCTGCTTAGCCTTTTCTTTAGTACATTCATTTAACCATTGTGCTTTCTCTAGCGTTTCTCTTTGTGATATGGTTTTCTAAATTGTCATTGAGATGCTGATGTTACAGCAAGGAAGATGCTGGGATGAAAACTGGAAGGCTAAGAGATGAGAAAGAGGTCCTGGATAGGCAACAACATGCTGATCTTGAAGCTCAAAAAAATTTGGAAGAAAATCTTCAACAGTTGAGAAGTCGGGAGGCTGAATTAGAGGAACAAGAGGAACAAATGCAAACAAGGCAGAAAAAAATTAAAGAAAATTCTGCGAAACATAGGGATGAAGCTAAAAATCTGGATAATGAACTGCATGCCATGCAATCTAAAAATTCACACGCCAGGTTACTCAGCTCGCCTGTATGCTTCTCTATTTTATGTATATATGTGTGTGTGTAGGCTCTGGCAGATGTATCTTGCTGCCACCCCATTCTCTTATGTGTTGATTTGGTTGTGTTTTATATTTTGTTGTTTTACCAGAAATTAAGACAAAAAAGCATTGAATTCATGTTTACTATTGTCTTTTTTGGTGCATACAGAACAAAATATGAAAATCTGAAGTCAAAAATTGATGAAATAGATAAGCAACTACGGGAATTGAAGGCTGACAGATATGAGAATGAGAGGGATTCCAGGTTGTCTCAGGCAGTCGAGACTCTCAAACGCCTGTTTCACGGTGTCCACGGTCGTATGACTGAACTCTGTAGGCCAACACAGAAAAAGTATAACCTCGCTGTTACTGTTGCCATGGGTAAATTTATGGATGCAGTTGTAGTTGAGGACGAACAAACGGGAAAGGAATGCATCAAGGTTCTTTATGATCTTATAAGTTTATCTCCTTTCGTAGTGTGTATCTAAATTATACTGTTGACATCAAGCATCAATACTTTGTTTTTGTATTTTATAGGTAGTTTTTACATTTTTGTGCTTCAAACTCACTGAACATTGCTAAAACATATAATGTGATTGACCCCTAAGCATGGATGAGGCATCCTGTAGCTGTTAACTATCCTACTGTTTGCATACTGAATACTTGAGGGCATTTCATCTTCTGGCTTTGAATGCAGTCCTCTCCTTCTAGGAAAAGCAGATGCTTTTTTTCCTTTTCAATTTCTATGTACATATTTGCTGGTTGTGTGTTTGAATATAAATATCGCATGAAGCTGGGTTGTTTATTGGTTTATTGACTGGCCATCACTGGATTCGTGGGGTTGACAAAACTTTTGAAGTATGTGAATGCAATTCTGGTACTGAACCTTTTGCATCCCTGCAGTATTTGAAAGAACAAAGGCTTCCTCCTCAGACATTCATACCTCTTCAGTCTGTCCGTGTGAAGCCTGTAATGGAGAGATTGCGCAACTTAGGTGGTACTGCAAAGCTGATCTTTGATGTAGTCCAATATCCTTTAGCAATGCAATACTTCTATAATCTGTCTTCTGGTAATGGTCTTACAGTACAGTAGCCTGGGTATGTTTGCTGCCCGTGTCCATGTGTTTTTCAGGATGCTCCATTCTGGTCAGCTGACAATTCTGCCTACGCGTGATTTCATGTGCATGTTTTTCTTCTTTCATCTTCAGTGATGTTTCCTTCATGTGACTCCCTTACAATTGTCGCCCTCCCAAAAGGAATTTGAGTTACTTAACTGATGATTAAAACTTTTGGCACCATTGCATGTATTCTGGTGACTATTATCAACTTGTTGCTGTTGGTTATGTCATGATTATGCCATGCTATAATTTATGTGTGTTGGCCTCTCTTCTTTTTGTTTTGGTTTGGTTGTGAGATTAAACTGTGATTTTATGCATGAAAGTCTGAAAAAGCTTCTATGGTTTGTGGACTTAACAAATCACACATTCGATCCTGCCTTGGAGAAGGCAATTCTTTTTGCGGTTGGCAATACTCTTGTCTGTGATGAACTTGATGAGGCTAAGTGTCTCAGCTGGACTGGTGAGAGGTTCAAAGGTAATTAGTTTCTGTATGTGTAAATAGTTTCACATTGTGTATTAACAAATCATATTCTTATTGAATTAGGTCTTTACCTTTTTATGTTTCCGATATAAATTAGTTGTAACTGTTGATGGAATTCTGCTCGCCAAATCCGGCACAATGACTGGCGGTACAAGTGGTGGAATGGAAGCAAGGTCAAAACAGTGGGATGATAAAAAAGTTGAAGGTGGTTTTTGACTTCTCTTATTGTTTTGAATTTGAATTTTTTGGGATTATTTTGGATGTGGCTTTAACTGTTTTTGTTCTGTAGGACTAAAGAAGAAGAAAGAACAATTTGAGTCAGAGTTGGAAGAGCTGGGGTCAATTAGAGAGATGCAGATAAAAGAGTCTGAGACAACTGGTAGAATTAGTGGACTCCAAAAAAAAATCCAGTATGCAGAGATTGAGAAGGTAAATCCACCGATTCTCTTCCATTCTACAGGTGAAGGCTTGTCGGAATGGTTTTAATTGTTAGTTTATCATGCTTTGAAGCTTTAAGTAGTGTGGCAATAGGTATATACTTTTTTATCCATACTCACTTTTCATCTTGTTTTGGTCCCTCAGCTAGATTATAGCTGCTCAGGTCCTTGGAACTTTTGTTTAGTAGTTAGCATAGAATTGTTTCATATAACATTCTGAAAATGGCTTGAGATTCTGCCATAACTTGAGTGGGATAGAAATTCTTTTGAAATCCTTGCATTTGATTTTGTTTGTGTCAATTACATTTGATTTTGTTTGTGTCAAGTAATGTGACCCATACTCTATATCCAGAAGGGAAGATGGAGGTTGAAAATTAGAGCTGTTGCTATGTGTTATTGTATGTGATGTGAAAAATAATATGATTTCTAGATATGGAATTGTGGAAAGGTGTGGCCAGTTTCAAATACTTGAAGTAAGTAAGGTTTTATTTTGTAGGAAATCCGGTTTTGGTCAATAGATCATTTTATATTTCAGCATAGGTCAATGGTCATTCCACTTTCTAGCATAGATCAATTGAATCAATTATCCTCTTCAATTAAGGTCAATAAAAACAATTCTTCTCTCCATCTAAGGTCC
Organism: Heteromeles arbutifolia; assembly: GCA_024362995.1. NCBI lineage: Eukaryota > Viridiplantae > Streptophyta > Magnoliopsida > Rosales > Rosaceae > Heteromeles > Heteromeles arbutifolia. The sequence continues at coordinate 12,745,003 of JANCRC010000002.1, read as the reverse complement.
ATACCCGTCCTTAATCTATCTCTTTATTAACCTCACTCAATCCTAATTTTTCTCTCCATCTAAGGTCAATTACCCCTTTATTTTATTTTTTTGGGTGGGTGGATTGGGGTGGGGGTGGACTGCATGCACTGCAAAATGACATTGTTATTTCTTGATTTTGTCTTATGCAATTATTATTTTTCTCGGATCGACAAATAAGATAATTTTTGTTGCAGAAAAGCATTAAGGACAAACTCGCAACCTTGGCACGGGAAAAGCAGAATATAAAAGAAGAGATTGATCGCAGCAGTCCTGAACTTCTTAAGGTTTTTTGTTTTGATTTTTATGACGACAAGGCTCTTTGTCTAGTTTCTTGCAATATTTGAATTCAAGCCTGTAGTTTCAGCTGTTTTCAAATTTTCTTGCAGCTAAAGCAAGCTGTAGATAAGCGGAGCAAGGAAATCAATAAGCTTGAGAAGAGGATAAATGAAATTGTTGACAGAATCTACAAAGATTTTAGTAAATCTGTTGGGGTGGCAAACATCCGTGAGTATGAGGAAAATCAACTCAAGGCTTCCCAATATATGGCTGAAGAGAGGCTTAGTTTGAGTAGCCAGCTGTCAAAGTTGAAATACCAGTACGTCCTTGCCTCCTCCTCCATTTCTCTCTCAAGTCAATAAATGCAAATATCAACTTAGACGTCAGTTTAAACCTGTTAAGAGTTTCATTTTCTTCATTTCCTATATCTTTTCGGAATCAAAACAGTTTCCTCATTTCTGATTACTGGTTGTATGGCAGCTGTGGCACTCACTCATTATATGATGCAATGCTTTTATGTTCTTTTACTTTCAGGTTAGAATATGAGCAAAACCGGGACATGGAATCACGAATTAACGAACTCCAAGATTCTATTAGTAAATTTAAAAAAGCTTTAGAACGGGTTCAGAAGGAAGAGGCTGCAGCCAAGTCAGCAGCAGAAAAAGCTTCTGGTGAGATCGATCAGTGGAAGGAAGAAATACAAGGTATGAAATGGGATTGTTTTCCAAGAAATGAAATTTTGAAGCTTCTATTCAATCAGCTCGAGATTTAGTTCTTAAGTTATTCAAACTAGTCAGCAAGCCAATTTATTCTTCATTCTTCATTTATTTTTTATTTTTTATTTTAATACGTCTCTTCCCATTCGTTAGAATGGAAATCCAAGTCAGAAGGGTGTGAGAAGGAAATCCAAGAATGGAACAAGCGGGGTTCTACAGCTACAACAAGTTTGTCCAAACTTAATCGACAGATACACACTAAGGTTGGAGTCAGTTCTCTTTTCACCAGTTGTGTACCTTTTCTAGGTAAATTTAAGAGGCTTACGTATGTTTTTCTCACCTTACAGGAGTCACAGATTGAGCAGCTGATGTCACAGAAGCAGGAAATAGTAGAGAAATGTGAATTAGAACATATAAACCTTCCCATCATCTCAGACCCAATGGAGATTGATTCCTCTCCAATGGGCCCAGTTTTCGATTTTAGTCAGTTAAACAAGTCTCACATGCGGGACAGAAGGCCCTCTGAACGGGAGAAGCTTGAGGTGGAATTTAAGCAAAAAATGGATGCCGTAATTTCAGAAATTGAAAAAACAGCTCCAAATTTGAAGGCCCTGGACCAATATGAGGCAATAAAAGAAAAGGAAAGAGCTGTAACTGAAGAGTTTGAAGTGGCTAGAATAGAAGAGAAGGAAAAAGCTGATATGTTTAACTCAGTTAAGCAGAAGAGGTATTAATTGCTTCTACACTATTAAAGATGCTTGGCATGCAATTCTGCTGTGTTAAATAGACGTTTTCTATAGGATAAGAACTAGAAAGAGAAAATTTTAATTTTCCACCTTTGAAAAGCAAAGTATTGTATTGTTTTACGGTGATCTCCTGCAAACTATATGTTCTCTGGTTTTTTATTGTAATGCAGCTAGCTTTTTTGTTTTCTTGTTTTGGCCAATGCAGGTACGAGTTGTTTATGGATGCCTTCCAACATATTTCCAGTAACATTGATAAGATATACAAACAACTGACGAAGAGCAACACACATCCACTGGGTGGGACGGCATATTTAAATTTGGAAAATGAAGATGATCCATTTTTACATGGCATTAAATACACTGCTATGCCCCCAACAAAGCGCTTTCGTGATATGGAACAACTATCTGGCGGCGAGAAAACTGTTGCAGCATTGGCATTACTCTTTTCCATACACAGGTGTGTCTCTTAACTCGTTACCAATGGAACAGTTTTTACCTTTTAAGTTTTACAGGCTATCACACATGAAAGTTTCAGGATGGAACTTTGTGTATATGGAGATTGCCACAATAGTGATGTATATTAATAGTTCTATTTCCTCTTATACATGGGTTCAGTTTTAGGCCTTCACCGTTTTTCATACTGGATGAAGTCGATGCTGCACTAGATAACTTGAATGTTGCTAAGGTTGCTGGATTCATCCGTTCAAAGGCACGTGAAGTAGCCAGGGCTAACCAAGATGATGAGGAAGGCAGTGGTTTTCAGAGCATTGTAATATCTCTAAAAGATAGCTTCTACGACAAGGCTGATGCTTTAGTTGGGGTTTACAGGGACTGCGAAAGGAGGTGAGCTTCACACGAAACTAGGAACATCAATAAGTTTTCACAATTCACTTTGTACGGTTTAGTAATGCAATAACTTTGTTTGCTTTATTCCAGCTGTTCGGAAACTCTGACATTTGACCTGACCAAGTATCGGGAGTCGTGATACAGCTACTACAGGCTTCAGCTAGATAACCATGCTTATGATGTAGATACGGATTGTTTCGCGCGCATTTCATGTAATTGCTGTACATAAATGTTGTAAGATTTGTGTGGCCGTTGGATTGTTCTTTTATAATTAGGCATGAAATTCAGCAAATAGATCTTCTGTGTTAGGCATGTAAAATTCACCCCTTCTGGTTATGTTTGATTCGGAGACTGATAATGTTTTACTTTTTCACAAAGCAATAAGCTTTACGTTATTTACTGTTCTTTTACTTTTAGGGAGTGGTTTTTTACATTTTTCTTTTTACCTCTTGCACTCCTCTTAATTTTGTCCCTTGATTGTTTGTTTTTATGTTTCTGCTAAATGGCCGGAAAGAAAGAGGGGAGTGCATAAGACCAATGAATCTCCGACGTGTGGTCGTCCTGAGATTGACCGTATTAGGGTCTGCTTAGGAATATTTACGTAGAAAGCAAGTCTGCTCATAAGCGCTTTTGTTGAAAATTATCGTAATCACAAATTCACACCAATATGTTTATTGAAAACCATTTGAAAGTGTCTTTGAGGGTTTGGAGAAAACATAGGAGCGTATATGTAAAGCACTAGAAAGTGCGTGGGAATATAAGATAACTTGGGAGACTTGGAATAGTGACTTGACTTGGAGAATGAGTCAAGTAACACGTTGTGGTTACTGAAAAGTAGTCATTGCCAATCTGCCAAGTACCATGTTAGTTGCCCAAATGTTGGCCAATTTAGGCATACACCAACAAATTATTAAACCAGTCCCCAACAGAGTCGCAGAATTATGTGCAGGGGGTTGAGAGATTAACTAATCATGTTTTTTTACACAATTTTTTATAATGTTGGCACGAAAATTGACATTAAACTATGAGATGTCGGAGAGTTCATGAAGAGTTCCATTTTGAGAGAGTTCTTTTAGCATTTCTCTTAGGAAAATTTAAAACTACTACTATGTTTCGGTGTATTGCATTGATAATGAAAGGTCAAAGATCTTTTTTTTATTTGATCGAAAAGTCACAAAAATCTAACCGTCTAAATTCCGGTATAGACTATACTACGATGCGTAATAAAAAAACGTAAATTTCTCAATTTTTTTTCTATTCTTTCTTGTTTTGCTTCTTAATAAAACAGAGCCAACTTATTAACTTAAATCCCTTAAAGAAAACTGAAAACTAAGTTTGAGTAAAAAAAAAAGAAAAAAGAAAAAGAAAGACCTTTTGTATTTCCCCCACCTAAATCTTCCATTCTTTAAGAGCCACTAATTTCTATGCCAGACTGCCACATGTTAAAACAATCCAAAACAATTTTGGACCAATCTAATCTTAGATTGCTTCGCACAATTGGTCTAGCGGTATGCAGTTTTTATTATCAAATTTTCTTTTTTCAAATTTCATTATTGAATTTAAGTTGATACAAAATTATAAATACATTGTGATTTATCATCAACGAATTAGCAACTGGTTATAAAAATATCTTTCTAAATATCTTATCGCATGCCAAAGTTAGATTGTGTGATGATTATATATTTTTTTCATTTAAAAAATAATAATTATCACACAATCTAAATTTGGCGCCAAGGGTAACTCACGGCTGTTTTCATCTTCATAGGCACACAAGATTCCATGAGAGGTTTGGAGTTTGAGGTGATAGAAAAAAGGAAAGGGAAAAAAAGAAGAAAGCTTTGCAAATTTTTGTGTCTCCATGTCGATCTCAATTCTCTACCATTGAATCCTCTCACCACCAAAAATTAGTCCTCTGGAAATAGCTGCCACAGAGCTGTGTGCACCGAAACTCTGGCAGCACTGGGAACCCGAAAGCACGATGACGGAGAAGAAAGAGGAGGAGGAGACACCATTAGAGAATGTCGAGGATGATCGTGTCGAAGAAACCGAGGATGAAAGTGAAAGCACCCAAGAAGAAGGAAGCAAAAATAACCCAAGTGAAGATCAAGAAAGTGATGTAGAACAGGAGGGTGGAAATGTAACTTCACCGTCTGTCGAATTCAAGAACAAGAAGAAGAAAAAGCAGAGAGCCTTGATGGAATTGAGGTGCAGGGTTGAGGATGCAATTGTTGGGAATTATCTGTTGGGAAAACCCAACAAGAAGCTTGGACCGGACGAGAGTTTCCGGCGGGAGAAGGAGCCGAGGGAGATCACACTTTGGGGGGTGCCTTTACTCCCAAGCAAAGGCCACCAAGGCACCGACATTGTGCTGCTCAAGTTCTTGAGAGCAAAAGACTACAAGGTCCTGGAAGCGTTCGAGATGCTGCGAAGGATGCTGAAATGGCGAAAAGAATACAAAACGGATGAGATTCTGGAGGAGGAGTTGGGGTGTGATCTTAAGAATGTGGTGTTTTTGAATAGTGTGGACAAGGAAGGGCACCCTCTGTGTTATACATTTTATGGGCCTTTTAGAGATAGGGAATTGTACAACAGGACTTTTGGTTCTGAGGAGAAAAGGCAAGAGTTTTTGAGGTGGAGGGTTCAGTTTATGGAAAGGGGAATTCAAAAACTTAGCTTCAAGGACGGAGGAGTGGATTCTATGGTTCACGTTACCGATTTGAAGCACTCGCCGGGGCCGGACATGAAGGAGCTTCGTTCTCTTAGCAACAAAACCCTAGTTTTGCTCCAAGAAAACTATCCAGAGCTCATTCAAAAGAATGTAAGTAGTACTTTCAAATTTGAGGTTGTATAGATTAAATATGTTACGATCACGCTGAAATATTTGTGCAAATGTTAAAATAAGATTGGTTGATTAATTTGCAGATTGTGATAAATGCTCCACTTTGGTATTATGTGGTTCATGTGCTCAGATCAAGGCTCCTAAGTCAAAGAGCCAAAAAGAAGTTCGTGTTTGCCAGGCCTTCAAATGTTACGAAAACCCTTCTCAAGTGAGATTAATATATAATATTTTCATTAATTAATGTTTGAATGCTTAATTTGTGTTCCTTTATCTCACAAATTTGCTTGGAAATTTACCGAAAAGGTTTGTAGAACCAGAAGAACTCCCAGCTCAGTATGGTGGCCTCAAAAGAGAGGAAGATGGTGATTTCACACCAGAGGACAAAGCATCAAGGCTCAAAGTCAAACCAAGCACAAATGCCTGCATTGAAATCCCAGTTGCTGAGGTATTATTTCAAACAACAACTATATTAAGCTTCTCTTAAATTTACTTTTCTACTTTTAAATTGGACAAATTTTTTAGTGTGACAGTGAAAACTTTCACTTGATGTTACTAATTCACGTGTTATAATGTAATTGAACAACATTAATGATGTCTCAAACCTAGGGTATAATATTGATAATAGATAGCATGAGCAAACTTGTAACGTCATGTGACATTTGTGGTGGTCATAGTGACAAAAATACTCTTTAGTTGGATGCATGATGAGGCAAGGGTTCATTAGTTTTACGTCCGGGCATGCCCTCAACCTTACTTATTCAAAGCAAATACGAAAGTATTTCACATCAGTTGGTATCCAAACGTTTGTATCTCTATCTTTATGCTTGAATAATCTTGATTAACTGATAGAATTTGGGTGTGCTTAATTGATTGATTAGGGTGGATTGACAATGGTGTGGGATCTAACAGTGGTGGGATGGGATGTGTACTACAAGGAGGAGTTTGTACCTGATGATGAAGGCTCATACAAGATTCTACTCCAAGAAAGGAAGAGATTGGGACAAAGTGTTAGAAACTCCTTCTATATTAGTGAACCTGGCAAGATGGTGATAACAATTGAGAACTGGACATTCAAGAACAAGAGGGTTCTCTATAGGTCCAAAGCCAAACCCACTCTCCCCATGTACATCTACTTTAACAAATAGCTTTCTATTTAGATAGTTCTGCTTACCATGTGTTTGGATGATGGGAAAATATTTAGAATTCAAGGAAAAGTCGGGAGTTGGACCGTCGAAAAGGCTGACTCCCTCGTTTGCCAAGATGAGCGAAGAAATTGAGAAATTTCATGCGAGAAATATTTTGGAAAATTCTGTGGTTTAATTTCCCTTGGTTTTCTTTCTCTTTGTTTGGCCTTCAATTACATCGGTCTTCTCTCTTTGCTGTCGTTGCCTCTTTATCTGTTGTTTTCTTTTCATGTCATTTCTTTTTAATGATGCTGTTCATCCCCCAAATTCTACATGGACGTTGCATGTAGGCCCAGAATTTACATGAACATGAATTTAGAAATTACAAGCATGCCAGTACTAGTTTCTACTAGTAGATGGTGTGTGAGAGATGAAAGTAGCTGACTTAGAGCAGCTCTAGACTGCCCAATCAGGTGATCCTTGCCCGACCTTGTGCCCATGTGTAGTCTAACGTAAAAAAGCTGAAGTCGGCCACGTTAAATTTTTTTTTTTTTTTTCCGGGGGGATCATTACCCGAGAGAGGGAGTTACCGGAGGGGGAGATGTCGGAGACGGGAGGAGAGGAGGAGGTGATGGGCTCGGGCGAGGCGATGGGTTCGGGTGAGGCGAAGAACCCGACTTGTCGCACCTTGGGGTCACTGACTATGGGGGGAGGTCGGCGGGGGTCTATTTGGAAATTTTTGGCAGTGTGGAATGAGGGTTTTGAGGGGTGTGGAGTGAGGGTTTGAGAGGCACGGAGATAAAAGTTTGGGCGGTTTGGATCATCGGGGAGGGGAGGGGGAAGGGAGGGAGAAGACGGGAAGAAGTAAAGGAGAAGGTGAAGGGGGCGGATGAGAGGGAGAAGGAGAGATTAATAATAAAATAATAATTTAATTTTTTAAACCAATTGTTTGAGCAATTTATTTTACAGGGTGGAGATACACTCAGACAAATACTATTTGCTAAGTCAACAATTGTCTACCACTTAATACTAAGTCTAGTGATATTCCTCTTCACTTGTAAGTGAGAGATCTTAAGTTTGATTCTTGCTAATGGCGAATTTGAACCACATTATGGTGAACCCCGTGTGAGGCTTAGCCCACTCCCCTACCCCTTAATGTAGATACTATCGTTTGTTAAAAAAAAAGTCAATAATTGCCTATTGCCCAATTGTATAGGCAATTATTACCCACGAGTTGAAACTACGCTTAAGATGGAGAAATTTTTCAGTGTGGCCGAAACAGGAGCAATACACCACATGTCATTATATAAATGGAACAAAATTTTATTTTTAAGTGTCCTTTCACTTATATTATATAAGAAAATCTCTAGGCAATGTATAAAATTTTATATAAGAAAATTGTAAATGACTGAACCGATCATTTATAAAATTTTATTTTTAAGTGTCCCTCCACTTGTTTTTGCTCTAGCTGACATACGACGTACACAATATATTCGATCATTTCATCTACATCCGACTTTTGCAACGTTTTAGCACATAGTTGCTAGAAGAACGAGACAAATATACAATCGTCTCAACAACCTCGGGGTTCCAGTAGGCCGAATACCAATCGGAAAGAGCCACTACAATAAGACATGATAATCATGACTCTTTAAACCCAACAATGTCTTAGTGTCCATTTTAACATGTTTTGATATATTGCTAGCGTACCCGTCTAGAAATTTCACACTTTGCTGTCACTTGAAGAACCCCTTCTCGCCATCCGGCTTGAAAGTATAATTGGCGTTCTTTTTCTTGTATTTACCATGGATTAACATAGGCCAGAGGTTGAATCTTATCCCTATTGCTTGCATGCCAATACGAGTCTTCATGGTGTCCTTCGATTTTCCCTCAATAGGTAGAGTCGTTCCCACCACATTATTGCAAACATTTTTCTTAATATGCATGAGGTCATTTGTGTCGGATTTTCAATTTTATCCAAATCAGAGAGTATACTATTTTTTATCTAGTTTAGATGTTCCATTGGTTTTGAACCTTCCCCAAATTAGAGCGTATTCAACTTGGACAATATTTCATCTCTAAACAATTATCTTGGTCTAGGTCGATACTTTGTTTTCCAATAAAATGTTTCAAGCTTGTTACGCCACTCGTGACCCCAGGGGAGCCATTGTTGGTGATCCAAATATCATATCTTTCCAGCATGCCAAAATGATGATTTGTCTTTACTGCATGTTGGGCATGCCATATAACCTTTGGTACTTCATCCCGACAACATACAATAAGCTGGGAAATTATTAATTGTCCACATAACCGCGACTAGCAAAGTGAACATGTCCCCATTGGACCTATCATACATTCGTATACCTTTTGTCTATAAATTTATCAACTCATCAATCAACGGCCGCAAATAAACATCAACGGTATCACCGAGTGATATGTGCCAAATTATTTATTCATGCACCTCTAGGAGCAAGTTATAAAGAAGCATGACCATCGGCCAAGTGTTGTGCTCATTCGAAAAATTTCCAAATGGATTGAAGTAGTTAGAATCAAGTCATAACTTGACATTTGTTGACTCTGCAGCAAAATAGGAATGGATTTTATCAAATCATTTTCACAATTTTCCATCAGTCGGATGTTGTAGAATTGTTGAACTTAGAAAAATTATCTAACTTTTCGAATTAACTGTAAAACAATACACAATTGTTTGTGCATGCATGGATCTTGTCATATCCCAACCTGAGATCTTCAAGATCTTATTCGAGCCAAAATGATTTACAGGCAATGCATTTGGTTTCGGAAGCATACTTTTAACAATCCCCATCATCATACTGTAGTTATGATTGGTCATATTACACTTTACTTTTATGTGCATAAACTCTAGAACGGTTGTTATTACGGAAAAGCTTCACAACCAAAGTACATTCTCGTTGAGTTTCCTTGAGCAATTTATTGTAATTCTCATGATATGTAGACAACTCTTTGTCTATATTGAGCGAAGCATTAGGAAAAACATCATTCAATATGTCAATCACTTGGTCACCATCAACACGGCCATATGAAGAAGGTTCATGCCTAACTGTCTCACTGTCGGAAGATGTTGACGCTGTAACGAGTGATTCTCCGTGATAAGTCCAGTTGGAGTAGTTGTATACTATCCTATTCATATACAAGTGATATAGAACTTCGTCCAGTGTCATCCAAACATAGTTGTTACATTTCACACAATGACACCTCATACGACTCTGAGCACTGATATGTTTGCTTGCAAATTGAATAACGTTGTCGATCACATCCAAATATTGGTCACGACCAAGGTATAAAATATCGATGATATCAGAAATATCGGTAGTCTAAAAACACGGAAATTTCTATGGAAATATCAGGATATTATCGATATCGATAAAAATTGAATAAAAACCACGGAAATTGGAAGAAAAACTTGGAACGTTTTATTGAAACTTTGCAAGATGTTTATTTAGTCAATTATCTATTAGTTTATCACAAAAAATTGGAAGGAAATGCATTGCATGATGGATTTAACTGATTTAAGTTGATTATATAGCGAGCTGGCAAACATTGTGAGTGTAGAAAATATGTAGTAATTAATGAAAGAAGTTTAAACACACCATAATCATTTATATATAATGAATTAGTACAATATTTTACACTTTATACATTGTATGTGCAAAAGAAATTGTCAAAGATTCATTGTCATGTGCAAATTTGTTTCTTGCAAAAAGAATTCAAAACAAAACCATATATATAAATATTTTAGCATATTTTCACAAAAACATAAGTGATATGGTGGTTAAGGTGTTGAAGGAGTAAAGCGGGAGGGGTTCGAATCCCCTTGGTGTTATTTTAGCATATTTTCATTGTCATTTGCAAATTTGGGTTTCATCTCGCGATATTATCGATAATATCGCGATATATTGCCCAAATAATGCATTAAAATCATTGAAAATATCGTATCCGATAATATCGATATATTAACGAATGAGTATAAAATATCGCGAGATGAAAAAAACGATAATATCGGCGAAATATCGCCGATATTATTGAAATTTTCGTCCTTGGTCACAACTTTTATCTTGCAACTTGATCCACTCTTTGTCCATTGTGTCTGTTTTCAAAGAATTTAGTCATCATAATAATTTGATACGCTTCATCACCACTTTATGCCTCCTGTAGTAATCATATCCCATTTCAAAGTGCACTTTTTGTGTTGCAGTTTGCGATTCACACGACTATTTCTTATAGTAAAAAATTCAGCAGCCTCTCCCTAGGTTTCCAAGTGCACAACGTAAGTACTACAAACAAATATCTAGTATGCACTCGAAGAACATTATGGTGATACAACTGAATTTTTCACGACGAAACTTAGCCACGTTCACCGCAAACCCTAAACACATACTAGTGCACGCCCTAACTGTCCGAACTTGACAATTTAAGAATCAGTTAAATCGTGGAGCTGTATACTGCGTCTACACGCGATCCAACTGAATCTCAATCAGGTCTAAGTTTTTTTCGAATTTATTATAAGAAGTTAATCAACATAATTAAATTCGTACAAACGGTTATGAAATTTTAACAAATTTTACACCACGATTTCTAGACTAAAGCTGCACTAATTAAATTTGCGTAACTACATATGTTTCAGTAACACACAAACTCAAAGTTTCACATAGCACACAATTTCAACATACATATATATCACAATTAAACAAATTCATACTTACTAATTTATAATTAAGAGAGAATTACATACCTTTCTTTTAATTTACTTCTAATTCAATCACAAACCTACAAGAATCAAAATTAATTAATCACATCCAAATAAAATATTATTCAACAAATAAACATAAACTAACCTTAAATTAATTACGAGAGGGAGAGATGAAGGAGAAGGTGTGAGTGTGAGAGAGAGATGGGCATGGGGTTTGCAAAAGCAGCGGCGGCGGCTGGGGCAGGAAGACAAGAAAAAAATGAGGAGAAAGAAGAAGGCACGGACCTATTTGAGAATAAGGATTTGCTTGACAAACCATCCCGTCGGGCAAGTACTAGGACAACGTCGAGCAAAGGCTTTGTCGGTGGATTTTTAACACGTCATCGTGGACCTTTGACCAACAATGAAGTGGCCCATCAGATAAAGGACACCTAACCGATGAGCACAAGTTTCGTCGCGCAGACCTTAAGGTATTAAGCATCATTTTTTTTTCTCTTGGTGCCAAAAACTTGCTTGCGCGACAACTCTATTCCGCCTCGTACAAGTTTTGAATAAATCCTAAATATTGTTTAGCTTTGTCCTATCAACTCAAAAAATCGTCGTGTAAAAGATCTTTATCCAACAAAATGTTGTTGGTCGGGCCATAGATTTTAAGAGCAACCCCAATTTTCTGGTAATTTTTTTCCGCAGCAAGTCTGCCCAAATTTGATACTTAAATCTTGAAATCAAAGGATTAATAACTAATTGGAGACTTTAACTTATAAGTCAAGTTCTAAATGATGGTTTCCCAGACAATTAACTATGTCAATAAATGTGATCAAAATTAAGAAATTTGAGTAAAAATAAAATTTTCTTGTCAAATTTTAAGAAAGACATGGCTTCAAACAAAAATCCAAATTGCATATCGCAGAGTAACCAAAAGAATAATGCTAGGGAGATCAAATTTTAAACTAAATTTGCAAATCAAATGATGTGTCACCAATAGAAAATAAGCACCTACACTTCAATAATCCAATCATCTACATCCACATCATTAGTCTACAAAATTTGGTTTAGAAAATTTAGTATGCCTCGCATTACTCTTATCCCCAAGGTTCTAAAAGACGCTAGCCGCTAGTCAGGCGGTGGGTTAGGGCCTAGCACCTAGGCGGACTAGGCGGATTTAAGTAAATATGTTATATTTCGTGTAAATAAGTATCTGTTTATACTTAAAATATATATAATTACATCATAAATTACAAAATAGAATGACATATATATATTATGAAGTATTGAAACATAATGAAAACATGGGGAACAAACATATAATTTGTTTTCATTTTAGTATTCAACAAGTTTCATACAATTTATTAAAAAAAAGGATGAAGTGCCGATTTAGTCCCTGAACTATCACCTCAGTGAAAATTAGGTCCCTGAATTATTTTTTCAGTAAATTAAGTCCCTAAATTCATTAGAAATTGCTAATTTCATCCCTACTATTATATTCAAAGCTATTTTATCCAATTTTTCGTCAACTCAAGTCACTTGACACACTTTAGAGTGTAATACCATCATTTTCTCGTCTATAAGTGCTTAACATTTCATATAGGTTGCGAATTTAATGTCTAATTTACCCTCAAAAGTTAACTTACACTATTTCTTTATGAAAAACTACCAATTTCTTCTCCAAAGTTAACTCTATACACTATTTCTTTATGAAAAACTACCAATCTACCCTCCAATGTGTATCACATGCAAGTAACGTGACTTAAATTGACGGAAAATTGAATATAGTAGCTTCGAATATAACATTAGGGATGTAATTGGCAGATTTTTATAATTCAGGGACTAATTTTTCTGAAAAAATAGTTTAGGGACCTAATTTTCACTAAGGTGATAATTCAGAGACTAAATTGACAGTTTATCCTAAAAAAATAATGCAAAATGAAAGTTATCTATTTTCTGTCTAAGTGAGTCGTAACCTTGGCGTGTTTGGGTGGGTTAGGCAGGTGCATAGGCGCTCCAGGCATGCGCCTCAGCAGGTTTAGACGCCATTTCTAAATTTTCAAACGTCCAGACATTAATCGGGGCGTTGACCAACCACCTAGCACCTAGACAGAACCTAAGCGGCGCTAGACGGAGATTTTTAGAACAGTGCTTATCCCTAATCAAATTTAACAAAATTCACCATGCATACTGCATATTCAGACTGGGTCCAGCCTTAATGAGAGAGTTTGTATTTTCCTTTAGGCAATTTTATTAGATCTGAATATATCCGTTCATTTTAATAATCTTCCCCTATATCGGACCAGATTCAAGCCAATAAATTTCATTTCTGATAAAGACAATAAAGCACAACCACCTTCTGCCACATATGGATGAACTTCACATGTTACCCTAGCTAGCACATACACCATCAGATATGAACAAATGCAAGAAAGACAAAACAAAAAACGCATCCAAGGGTTCCCATTCCCTAACTTGAAAAGATATATCTGATAAAAAAAATTTGAAAAAACCCAAAACTAGCTGTTGAGAGTTGTCCACGTGTAAGCTTGAAAATCCGCCACAAGTGCGGGGGCGTGTTGAGAGTTGTCCCACATTGATGAGGGACAAGGTTTGCTATGTGCTTATATAATCTTGAGTTACTTTCCATATTACCAATTGGTTTTACGGTGGAACTCCAATTTCATCACTAGCTAGAAAGATATCAAGAACTTGATATCAGGGGGACACGCGAACCATGCATGCAAACACAGCTCTGAGCTCTTCATTTTTTGTAATCTTCTCTGAAGCAAAGAGCCACCTGCCCTGCAACAAAAAATGAGGTGTAGGCAATTCAAAGCAACATAGCCATGCAAAGAGAAAAATGTCCAATGATGCCTTACACACATATGCATACGTGTCCCTCCTCCTCCTCCTCCTCCCCCTATAAATACCAACGCCTTCTACTCGCCACTTCCACCATCTCAAACTCAAAGCAACATATCAACTTAGTAGCTTTCACTGATCACTCCTTTTGCTTTCTTTACCATGACGAAGTCCTTGGTTTTTTCTCTTTGCTTGATTCTTGTTTTCAATGGCTGCTTAGCAGCACGACAGCAGTCCCAGCGGCAGGGCAAACAGAATGAGTGTCAACTCAACCAGCTCCAAGCTCGGGAGCCCAGCAACAGCATTAGGGCGGAAGCCGGGCAGATCGAGACATGGAACCACAACGAGGATGACTTCCAGTGCGCTGGTGTCGCCGCTGAGAGAATCACCATCGAGCGCAACGGCCTTCACTTGCCTGCCTACTCCAACGCCCCTCAACTCATCTACGTCGTCCAAGGCAATGTCTAATTATATAATCAACATGTTAATTAATTACTAAACTCTGTAATTACCTGAAATACTTACTTTGTCCAATGTAAATATACCGTTGTATTAAAGAACATTGAATGTATGATTGTTCATGCAGGTAGTGGTGTTCTAGGAGTCGCGTTCCCTGGGTGCCCTGAGACATTCGAAGAGTCTATGGACCAATCTCAGCAGCAATTCCAGAGAGGCGGCCAAGGGCAGCGCGAACAACAGGAACAACAAGAAGAGCAGCAGAGACATCGGCAAGAGCAACAGGGACAACAAGGACAGCGAGGCCAGCAGGAACAGGAGCAATGGCGCCACCAACAAGGCCAACAAGGGCGAGGCCAACAGCAAGGTCAGCAGGAACAGGAGCAACGGCGCCACCAACAAGGGCGGCAACAAGGCCAGCAAGGTCAGCAAGAGCAGCAAGACCGCCACCAGAAGGTCCGCCGCATCAGGGCTGGTGATGTCATCGTCATCCCCGCCGGGGTCGCCTTCTGGACCTACAATGACGGCGACCAGGAGCTTGTTAAAGTCAGCCTCCTCGATGTCAGCAACGACCACAACCAGCTAGACCAAAACCCTAGGGTACTATTAACGTGCTTAATTATATTTTTTTGAAACTGTTATTAGCACTTCAAAAATCTCATTTGGCAATCATCACAAGTGTATTTTTCTTTTTAAATATAGAAACTTTGGAATGCCAAATGAGATTTTTGAAGTGTAAAAAACAATTCTTATTTTTTTTTTGTCAAACTATATATTTCTTAGATTAGATCTTAAATTAGAAAGTCAACCGGTTTGAACTTACGCCATGATGCAAAGGTAACACTTCTCTCCGCTTCTCTCCACCTCTATAGTAGAGGGCTACAGAGGGCCACTAGCCAATGAACTAATTATTATTTAACAAATTCCAGCTTAAACAAAACCCTTGGTTATTATTTATGTCCTAACTTAATTAAATAAACATAAAAATGGAGGTTGTGTCTCGCATACAATTCATTCGTGTCTAATTGCTGTTATGAAGTGCAAATGCATGATCGACCTTAATTATTGTTAATTTAATTAGTTAACTAACTTGTTTTTATTTCAAAAATTGTAGAAATTCTATCTCGCTGGTAACCCAGAGAACGAGTTTGAGCAACAAGGCCAGAGCCAACACCGCCAACCACGCCAATTCGGGCAGGGCGGCCAGAGAGAGCAGCAACAATTTGGGCAGCATGGACAACAAGGACGACAACAACAACAACAAGAAGGACGCCAACAACAACAGGGCCGCGGCCAGCAGCAACAAGGAAGCGGCAACAACGTCTTCTCCGGTATGAATACTCAACTCCTCGCCCAGGCACTCAACATCGACGAAGAGACCGCCAGGAGCCTCCAGGGATCACAGAACGACAACAGGAACCAGATCATCCAAGTCAGAGGCCAGCTCGACTTCCTCCAGCCACCTAGAGGCCGACAGCAGCGCGAGCACGAGGAGAGGGAGCGGCGCCAGGTGGAGCAGGAGAGGAGGCAACAAGGCGGACAGCAGGGTTTGGTGGCGGCCAACGGCCTCGAGGAGACTTTCTGCTCCATGAGGTTGATTGAGCACATTGGCAACCCTCAGCGCGCCGATGTCTACTCTCCTCAGGCAGGCCGTATCAGCACCCTCAACAGCCTCAACCTCCCCATCCTCAGTGCTGTCCAACTCAGTGCCGAGAGAGGCTTCTTCTACAGCGTAAGTAAAATAATTTACATGCATAACTACCTTTTTATGAAGTATTAATTATTTTTTTTGAACAAAAAGTAATTTTTTTATTAATTTAAAGGAATATTGATATTTGAACAATTTTTTTTTAGGGTGAAGTGCCGATTTAGTTCTTGAACTATCACCTCAGTGAAAATTAGGTCCTGAATTATTTTTTCGGTAAAATAAGTCCCTAAATTCATTAGAAATTGTTAATTTCATCCCTACTCTTATATTCAAAGCTATTTTATCCAATTTTTCTTCAACTTAAGTCACTTGACACACTTTAGAGTGTAATACCTTCATTTTCTCGTCTATAAGTGCTTAACATTTCATATAGGTTGCAAATTTAATGTCTAATTTACCCTCAAAAGTTAACTTACATTATTTCTTTATGAAAAACTACCAATTTCTCCTCCAAAGTTAACTCCATACACTATTTATTTATGAAAAACTACCAATCTACCCTCCAATGTGTATCACATGCAAGTAACGTGACTTAAATTGATGGAAAAATGAATATAATAGCTTCAAATATAACATTAGGGATGTAATTGGCAGATTTTTATAATTCAGGGACTAATTTTTCTGAAAAAATAGTTTAGGGACCTAATTTTCACTAAGGTGATAATTCAGGGACTAAATTGGCAGTTTACCCTTTTTTTTAATATAAAGTGGAAGAGTAAGTCTAGGAAGACTCAATTTGGAGACTAAATTTTGAAAATTAAAGGACATGGGAGTTGATGATTGATTTCTTACTTAATCGTTGATAGACGTGCTCATTTTTATTGGTGACACATCATTTAGTTTCCAAATTAGTTTTCAAATTGAGTCTCCCTAGCATTACTCGAAAATCCATTGTGGTTTCTATTATCCCTAAAGTCTAGGCAGACTAAATTTGTACACTAATCCTTGTAAACTAAATGATACAGAAGTTGATAATTGCATTATTACTTCAGTGTTGATTAACGTGCTTATTTCTATTGGTGACACATCATTTAGTTTGCATATTTAGTTTACAAATTTAGTCTACTTAATATAGACTACTTAATATATATTACCCTTACCCAAAATATAAATAATCAATCAGAGACAGTACAAATAATTTTATTCCAATTTCAGAAATTAATATTAAGGCCTGCAGAACTCATTTTTCTTTAAAGAAATGATGCAAAACAATGTGATCACCTTGCAACACAAGCAATTTTGTTCTAATTCAGTAATTAATTAATTATATATAGACGTG
This sequence comes from Heteromeles arbutifolia, assembly GCA_024362995.1. Taxonomy (NCBI): domain Eukaryota; kingdom Viridiplantae; phylum Streptophyta; class Magnoliopsida; order Rosales; family Rosaceae; genus Heteromeles; species Heteromeles arbutifolia. The sequence goes on along the minus strand of JANCRC010000002.1, from coordinate 12,727,413 downwards.
ACAATGATTTATGGGGATGATTTTTGTCATGCAGAACGGTATCTACACCCCACACTGGAACATAAACGCCCACTCAGTGGTCTACGTGATCAGAGGAAGCGCTAGGGTTCAGATCGTGAACGAGAACGGCAACCCCATCTTGGACGACCAAGTGCAGGAGGGACAATTGTTCATCGTTCCCCAGAACCACGGAGTGATCTCGCAAGCCGGCAACGAGGGATTCGAGTACATCGCCTTCAAGACCAACGACAACGCCATGATCAGCACTCTTGCCGGCCGGACTTCCTTACTCCGCGCACTGCCGCTGGAGGTGCTCACCAACGCCTACCAGATTGAGCGCCAGCAGGCCCAGCAGATAAAGTACAACAGGCCGGAGAGCATTGCCTTGAGCTCCAGCCAGTCTTTCCAGAGGAGGGCAGTTGCGTAAATGTATGTTGGATGAATGGGAAGAATGTAGTGAGTGCGGCACGTAGTGTTTTTTTGGAGCTATGAAGTGAAGAGAGTGAAAATAAATAAATAAATAAATAAATAAAAGGCCTTATAGGGCTTTAAACTACTAATGTAAGAGGAAAGAGTGTGTTACTACTAAGTAAATAAGTACTACGTGTAACCTTATGCATGTAATAATCCCATCAAATGAAATTTTCCTTTTCGCTAAACATGGTTTTGGCTCGATTGTTGCAAATTAACAACCTTCAATTCATAGTGTGTGAACTGAGAATATCCGTAATTCTCTTGACCAATAACTCTAATTAAGAAACAATAATAATTTTCTCCACGCAATTGACGTGTTCTTTAGGATGGGCATAAGCTTTTTCAAAAAATGTACTGTTTGTCAAAGTATTTCTTGGATATATCCCTGAAAGTGAAAATGTCCACTGATTGTACTGAGCTCTCCGACCTCAGATGACCACTGATTGTCTATGGCTTCCTCTTTGGTGGCCGCATATATAGTCATATATGGGCTATCTATGGCTACTGAGCAAGAGAGTTGCAGTTATTAGAATTGTGGGCAAGAAACCTATGGCCTTATCCCTTTTTTTCTACTAGTGGATATACATATAGGCACCTAAGTCTCCTAAGTCTAATCTCAATTGTCACTAAAACCAAGAAATGAAAAAACAAATGAGTCATTGTTACAACCGGTCTGGTGTGAGAAACACGCATGTCCTTCGATGCCTAAATTAGACTTAATTTGTAGATGTACCATAATTCAAGAGTTAAGTTTTTCTTGGTTAGGAACAGTTAGCTCTCGTGGTTGAGGGTGAAATCTCTTTTGTAGTAATGAACTTGAGCATATCGCAACTCGGAAGAGAGACACATGGCATTTGTTTATCGAGTAATGTTATTCATACCATGTTTTTGTACTACATTTTCATACCACCTTAGGTGACATTTGATGTGGACAGCCACATCATTTGAATTAATCAGATTTTTAAATTTAGTTCATTATTTAATAAACTAATAATTAAGAAAAACTAGTTAATTAAATGATGATTGTGGCATACGAGGAGTCTTTCTCCTTCCTTTCCTTGGGTTTTGCAAATTTTTCAAATGATGTGGATGTCCACATCAGATGCCACCTAAAGTGGTATAGAAATGTGGTATAAAAACATGGTATGAATAGCATTACTCTTGTTTATCGGCCATGATCTGACCTTTATCCCGTACACCAAATTAACTAGCCGCTTGAATGGAGAGACGTGAAAGACGATGCAATTTAGAGTAAATGATTTGTGATCACTAATTGTGTCAATCGTTAAACTTGTGACCAGCCCCAAATTTATGGTTGATTCCTCCATCAGTTGAAACTTAACTTATAATAGGCCATGTTATTTTAGTAAGTTTCTCGGTCATGCTTGGCCTTAGAGCAGCTCCAGCGGGAGCTCCTGCTCGAGGGACAGGCTCCTGAACAGGGCTTGATTGCCCGAGGGAGGAAGTCCAGCGTTGGCTGGCGAAGGAGCCCGAGCAGCCCTGAGCGCCAGGTCCGTCGATTCTCGCCCGCCCGAGAGCATGAGGTGGGTTTGACGTCAGCTGATGTCAGACGCCTGTTTTAATGTTTTTTTTCTGTCAGGCCTTGAACTCCTCCAACATTGCGCCGATCTCGTCCACTATCCCCATCCTCTCCACCTCCAGCGGTGGTCACGGTGGAGGAGGAGAAGGAGCTAACGGAGGATTCGGAGTATGTGATTCCAGCGTCTGCGATGCGAGAGACGGAGACTGCGCAACAGAGGACGTGGCGGTGAAGGAGAAGAAGGGGAGGGAAGGATAGGTAGCATAGTAGTTTCAGAAATGAGGGGGGTTGCGTCGGTAGAGAGAGAGAGAGAGAGAGAGAGAGAGAGAGAGAGAGAGGGAAATGAGAGACAGAGGGCTAGGAAACATGAAGAGTGTTCTGGAAAAAAATGAGAGAAGGGTTGTTGGTTGAGTTTGGAAAAATGAAATGGAAAAGGAATAGGAAAAAAGAAAAAGGAAAACAATTAAAAATTATTTTGTATTATTTTATTGTATTATTTTATAAATAAAAAAAATACTAATATTTTATTGCCTATTGCCAGGGGGGAGGGCTCCCACGCTGGAGATGCAAAAGGCAGTTACTGTTCATTAAGGGCAATTAATGTTTACTGGATGGATTGAATAGTGAATTACCTGGGGAGAGGGCTCCCACGCTGGAGTTGCTCTTAGTATGTCTGATCCGCGGGTCCAGTCGACTTCCTTCCTTGGTCCATAATCCGAAACTCACCAGTTCACCTGCATCAGTTGTAGGCCAGATCACACATCTTTTCGGTGGGAATTTGAGGGACAAATCGTTAATGAGGTTCTCCCAGGCTACGTGTATATATCTCATTGCATGGTGAAAATAAATTTCCAAATTAATCAACCCGTGTGTTGCTAACTTTTTTTCTTTTCAAAAGAGAAACAACATATTTTATTCCATGAAGGGAAAAATAAAAGATTCTAATACCAATGAAGATGATGACCCCTAACATGTTAGAAACCAATTCATCTGGTGCAGAAGAGTATTTGCAAACAAGATTTGAAATACAACATAATAATCTCAGATGTAACAAAAAATTAAGAGAGTCAGAAGAATTCATAGAAACCAATGCATCTAGTATTGCAAAATCATGTTGTCAATATGACTACGGAGAAGGGTTAGCATTCTCTTTGGATTTAGTGTGATTCTACTTTGGCAGTGCATTGTCTTTCCAATAAATATGTCCGTTGGCGTTTATTGGCTGATTGGTCTAACTATTGCACTATTCTCCCTTCCATGCGCATTCGAGTTTCTCATATTTATCTTGAAGGTAATTAGGTGGCTGATTGTTTAGCGAACTTTGGTGTAGATAATGTTGGGATTCATTGGCGGGATTCTTTTCCTCCGTGCGCAGCTGCAACTTTTGTTCATGATCATTGGCGGCTTCCGAACTTGTCCACTTCTCTTAAGAATTATTTTAATGGCTTTCTCATGATCTAGATTTGAGTTTCATAATTTCATTGTTGGTTTGAGCCTGGATCATTCTTTATTGCTCTACCATTTTCATTTTTGTTGTTTATAATGGATTATTAACACTGTTCTAAGATTAGGTTTCTTGTTTCCCAAACTTCTTGTACCTTTAGTTTTTATATTATCAATAAATTCACAATGTTTTTCCACGATAGCAATACATGCTGGAGTGAATTTGACATTGTTGTTTAATTTTTTTTAATTTTTTTTTAAAAGTGCTGCAAGATCATGTGAGAGATGAAGGTTCTCAAACCACTCGTGGGATAGGAAAACACCATACTTTTATATGGTATTTGCTGAACAGGACTTTGCGGCTCCAAATCACCTTATGATCCCAAATGACAATTTTAGAGTAGGTCCAGCAAAATCAACCAGTTTACCTCCGGTACTCTAGTGAACGACCAAATTAACCACAAAACAACCAAACTAGCCTATAGCGAGACTATCAACTCACCTGAAGCGAGATGACCAAACTCGTCATGAGAGACAATACTTATACTGAGTTTCTGGAGTTATTACAAACCAAGACTTGAAAAAAAAAGGCAAAAACTAACAGGCAACATTACTCAACAAGATCCTCCCACTGGTGATTTGTATCTATGCAGACTAGATCATCGTTGTCGTCCAAACCAGATCCAAACTTGATCCTTCAATGCACCAATCGAGCCAAGAAATCTAGTACATGACTCGATTTGGATAGAAACTACTCACGACTCGAAAGCCTCAAACGCTTGTAGAAATTAGAGAGTGGAACAACCATTGATCCGTCCAAAAGACAGAATCAAGACAAACCAACACCAAAGATAAGAGCTCACCGAGACGAAAGAGATGGTGAGGGTTCGACCATGAAAGACGGCCGGACGAAGGAGATGCGGTCCCCCGCCACAAATGCGACAAAATTATCTTAATTAATTGTTGGACCACTGAAAGTGGGCTTTACAATAGTGGTGGAAAGGTGTTGTATCATTGCATGACGGCATGAGTTTGAATCCCGTCAGATGCTATATAACATCTAACCAACCAACTTACTAATAACGCTATTGCTCGACTCAAAAAAAAAAAAAATTGTTGGACCACCTAGTATTCGTTTATTTCTATGTTGTGATATTTTTGGTGTTTAACGTCTAAAAGGTTTTATGGTAGGATAAGGATTCGGATCCTAATTTTAAGTTTCGAGATTGTATTCCTTTGTTTCAAAAATGAAGTCTTTATATACATTTTAAATAATCAGGAAGGAAAATATATGTTATGCAAAATGCAGTCCCTTTATTATGTAGTTGTCGTAGTATCAGGTGGTGCTCCTCTGTTTTTAGTCAATCAAATAAGAATCAGAATTACAATTATTTTTCTTCTTTTCTCTTTAAATTTTGGACACTGATCAGAATTTACAACTCTCTGTCAGTGGTGGAACCCTGAAAAATCTCTCCCCGTGTTGAGCAAGAAGAGAATTGTTCCTGAATTCCACAAGGAAGCAAACAATTTCGAATTCCTAATAAAATATTATACTTTCTAGGCCCCCTCCCAACTCCACTCACTGTTCCGTTTCATACATTTACTCTTAATATTAGTCATTTAAAGTAGGTTTTGTTAGTCAAATTAAAGTTTTCTCTAACCCTAGTACCCGACGCACCAAAACCCAGAGGGACACAAACCAAATTAAGTACCAAAGGGTTTGGTTCTTTTCCATATATTAATAAAGTTGAAATTGGATCTCTTTTCTTCTCTTTCCTTCGTTTATCTACCGCCCCCATGTACATACATAAAATTCTGGCCCCGCTCTTGAGTTATGTATATCAATCTTTTACTTGTCCAGAATTCCTACCTGATGAAAATGATGAATTCACTACTTTATAAATCCAAAGTTCTCAGACTTTGCATATATGGTCAAGATCAGTCGTCGATCATGAAAGCTTTTGATTTTAGATAGTGTTATATTCACGCCTATTTTTACACCTTTATTAATTTCTTACCCTTAATTTTTTTGATGGTCACAAATTAAGAGAGGTGTGTAAAATGGTCACAAATTAAGAGAGGTGTGTAAAATGTAAAAATGGTGTGTGGATTGATTTTATGATCAAAGGATGCGTTCGTCGACTTTGTATTGTTGGAGGTTGGAACATATATATATATATATATATATATATATATATATATATATGTCTTGGTAATTTACTCAACTAGTAAGTCTAGTACTGCTGTATAGTTCATTAGTAATATATTTTTCTTCTTAGTTATAATATATTTAAAGTACCGTTTATAAATGTCCACAAGTGAGATATTTAGTTGGCTATTGCTTTTGATTTTATGATCAAAGGAGAGAAAGAAGAAACGAACTGGAAACCATGCACATAAAGGAAAATTTATTTAGATAAGCTAGATTATTACATGCATAAGCCTCCACGTAGCATTTATTTACTTATTACAAGCTAAGCTCCCGCTCCTCTTAGCCCTAAGACATACAGCCATTTATAAGGCCTGTTATTTCTCCTAGTCTCTCTACCTACCTTTATTTGTTACTAGAAAACCCCAAAAAAACAAAACACTACGTGCCGCATTAGGTAAATTTTAGGTTATCTCATCACATTCATGGCATGATCGACCATGGTCGGCGTGAGGAAGAAGAGCTGGCGCTCAACACTCGGGTCTCCTGCCTGTTGTTCTTGAGATCCCTGACCTGTTGGCGGTCAATCTGGAAGGCATTGCGAAGCACATCCTCCGGTATCGCCCTCAACACGGCGGTCCTCCCTGCCATGGTGTTAATGAGGGCCCAGTCATTCGTCCTGAAGGAAATGTACTCGAATCCCTGGTTGCCTGCCTGGGTGATGACGGCGTGGTTCTGGGGAATCAAGAACACCTGTCCCTCGTTGACCTGGTCGTCCAAGATGGCGTCTCCGTTCTCGTTCACCACCTGAACCCTAGCATTGCCTCTGATCACGTATACAAGTTCGTTCGCGTTGAGGTTCCAGTATGGACTGTAGATGGCATTCTGCACATAATTTATCCACATTAGTACATATTATCCTTATATAATCTTTTTTTTCTTTCTATAAACTGTTATTAGCATTTTTTTTTTTTTTTTAACTTCATACATATAATTTTTTGTTTTTTTTCATAACCTCTTTCAAGAATATGTAGTAAATTATTTATTAAAAATCTAGTGTACCATCTTCTAACATTAACATTACTTACGTTATAAAGGACGCCATGCTCGGCGCTGAGGCGGAGAGCGCTGAGGATGGGGAGGGTGCCGCTGTTGACGACGGAAACGCGGCCAGCCTGAGGGTTGTAGAAGTCGGCGCGAGAAGGGTCGCGGATGTTCTCCTTGAGCCTCATGCTGCAGAATGTCTCCTCCAAACCGTTGGCGCGGCCTCCTCCTCCCATCTGGCGTCTCCCTTCCTGCTCGCCCTGGCTGAAAGGGCTGACGAAGTCGAGCTGGCCCTGCACCTTTACAATCTCGTTCCTGTCGTCGTTCCATCCCTGGAGCCTGTTGACGATCTCTTCGTCGACGTTCAGAGCCTGAGCGAGCATCTGAGTGTCGAAGCCGGCAAAGAGGTTTTTGCTGTTGCCCCCCTGTTGCTGCTGTCCACGCCGGCCTTGTTGCCCCCGTTCTTGCTGTCCACCCTGGCCTTGCTGCTGCTGTTGGCGGCCCTGCTGTTGCTGTTGGCGGCCCTGCTGATACCGTTGGCCTTGTTGCTGGCTGAACTCGTCTTGTGGGTTGCCAGCTAGATAAAATCTCTTTATATACAGAGAACAACAAATTACATAGAGCCACGTCATTAACCAGTCAATAAATAAATGATGAAATTCGAACTCTGTGCACGTGAAACACACAAAACACATCTCCTAGTCAATGTGGGCAACGTTTGCATGCAAGATTAAAAAAAAAAAATCGTAATTTTTATTAATTGTACTGCTTAATATAAATTACCCTAGGCTGTTGGTCGAGCTGGTTCTGCTCGTTGCTGAAGTCAAGGAGGGAGATAGCAACGAGATCCTGGTTGCCGTTGTTGTAGCTCCAGTAAGCGACACCGGCGGGCAAGGCGATGATGTCACCCTCTCTGATGTGTCGGACCTTCTGGTGGCGGTCTTGGTTCTCCTCGCTTTGCTGTTGTTGTTGTTGTCCCTGTCCTCCGTGTCGTCGGGAGGGCTGGAACGGCTGGAATTGTTGTTGGTGCTGGAATTGCCGGTCCTGAGAATCCTCGAACGTCTCAGGACAGCCGGGGAACGCCACACCCAACACACCCCTACCTGTAAGAGCACAAATTAAAGTATTGTGCGTAAATGTGAATCAAACAGCAGCGCTCTAACATGAATGGATCATGCATATATGGATTGACTAATTAATTAAAAAATAATAACAAGGTGTTAAATAATAAATTACCTTGAACAATGTAGATGAGTTGCGGAGAGTTGAGGAAGGAAGGCAAGTGAAGTCCGTTGGGTTGGATGGTGCGTCGAACCATGGCAACGCCGGCGCATTGGAACTGCTGGTCGTTGGGGTTCCAGGATTCGGTCAGACCAGCCTCGGATTGAATCTGGTTGTCGGGCTCCCGGGACTGGAGCTGGTTGAACTGGCACTCATTCTGCTGCTGAAACTGCTGGTGGGACCCTAGGGAGCTGTTGATTATAAGAAGCAAGCAAAGAGAGAAAACAAAAAGCTTAGCCATGGGGAATAGATATATTACAGAAGGAGAGAGGCTGGTTTGAGTTCGGATGTGGTGAAGCGGCGAGCAGGATGCGTTAGTATTTATAGGGGGAGGAGGAGGAGAGGGAGGGACACGTATGCATTTGTGTGTAAGGCATCTTTCGCCATTTTTCTCTGTGCATGGCTATGGTGGTTTGAATCGTTTACACCTCATTTTTTGTTGCAGGGTAGGTGGCTTTTGGCTTCTGAGAAGAAACAAAGTTTGTTGAAATATGTGGCAACTAGTTGGTACTATCTCTCATTGTTGTCTTGTTTTCAAGTAAATTTTTACTGACTTGAACCTGTTCTAATACAAGAGAAGGTATGAAAATTCTGACATGCACCAACATATAGATAATTAAATACTCGGTTAAGACCACGGATCAACAATAAAATATTTAACGATAAAAAATATCAGTCCATAACTCTATATTATACATCAGTGCATATATACAGTGAAAGAATAATATTTGTCTTTCTTTCTTTGGAATTAGCTCATTCCAACACTTATAAATAATGTATCTGTACAAATTTTATAATCGAATTTTTTTTTTTGAACTTTCATTTGAATAATTCATTTTTTTTTTAAAATGAGATCAATAAGTCATTCAAATGCATCAAATAAATCAATGATATATGTACCAAATAACATATTATCAATGAACCGTCTGTTTATTTGATACATTTTGATGACTATACAATTTCTGCTTTCAATGATTTTTTGTAGAGATAATCATTAAACGAAGATTAAAAAATTGAATAGTTTCCATTATAAAATCATTACGATAATATACATTATTTGCAAATAAAAAAATAAGTTGATCCACTAGAAAAATGCAAAGTATTATTCATACTAAAATATTCCGAGAAATAAAACCTAGTTTGCAATATGTGGCAACCAAGTGGGTACTCTATCTCTCTCGCCATTGCTGTCATGTTTAATATGAAGCGAATTTTAACAGCCGGAACCTGGTTCAGTTTTACTGGAGAAATAATTATAGCCATTTTGCATGCATGGACCATGGTAATTAAAGTAAATTCTCAGTATAGTTACTAACATCCATGGCGCCTTGGGATGGATGCGTCTCAGGTGAAGCCATGCAGGCGTGCTGGTGAAAAACGTGAACTCCACCTGATGGTTTCTGATCAGCTTTGGTTCTATCCCAACTCGTCTTGCATGTTCCAGATTGTTCCATATCCTCCTCAGTCTCGATCCATCATCATCTATATATGATAATTTCTGCACTCTGTTTCTTTCGCTTCACTACACCCACCTACTTAATATTGACTTTTAATATATATATATATATATATATATATATATATATATATATATGGCAAATTAAGTGACAAATATACATGTGTACAAATATTTTATTTATTTATTTTAAAAAGTGTGACAAATATACATTTGTGCATATTCTATAATGTAATATGTTTTTAAGCAACTCTCATATCCTTCAACAATTCTCATATGCTTTACACAAGAAAAGGAAGGGGATGGGAGGAAAGATAAATTGGAGGGGAGAGAATCTCCATTGAATATATCTGTTCACCCTTTTGTTGTGTTATCAATGGAAAGCACAATCAAGTTCCAACACTCTCAAGTCCAAAGCTTTTTAGCACGTGCACCAAAAGACAATGAGAAAGGCTAAAAAATATTTCTCAAAAAGGGATTCTTCATGAACTCTCTGTCTCTTCATGTTTTTAGCATAATATTTTATAATGTTGGCACATACATTGACGTTAAATTGTAAGGTGGGAAAGAGTTTATGGAGAGTTCCACTATGAGAGTCTCTTTAGCATTTCTCAAAGACAATCACTCTCCATGTTTAACCAAACTTCCAAAAAACACTGAACCATGAGTACAAGTTAAAACAACATGTATTTATACGTCTCAGTTGAATCACATACATTTAGTGAAATCACATTGTTGGTTTGACATAAACATCCATACCCTAATAATGTGATTAAGAGTATTGAGTTAGAGAAAGATCGAATTGCATTGCAACTGAATAGTTTAAACTATTCTATATTCGCTTGGGTAGTATGACACATGACTAGATATCACTATGACTCGTGAGCCCTCTCGAGGACTAACCACATAGCTGTAGATTGAAAGAATTAAAAGAATGTTTTAATTTGACAAGTGATTGCAGTAGTACTAATCACCTTACTGCCTTGTAAGTTAAAACCTAAAGGGTCGTACACCGATACGCTAGTGTATTGAGATAAGTAAGGAATGAAGGAAACAATTAATTAAATTAATTAGTGTCTTAATTCATCATACTAACCATAAGAAGTCAATTTTGGGCCTTGAAATATTTTCGGGTTTGTGGAGCCCATTGGACCATCCCTCTATGTATGGCACAGTCTACAAGTGTTGGGTGAGTACTTGCATGTCCCAAAAAAAAAAACTCCAAAAGGAGGAGCGAAAAAGACAGACCAAGTTTGAAACCGAGTCAAGCTCCAGAAACTCAGATCCCAAACATAAGACAGACAGAAACCCCACCACCAAAAATGAAGCAAATCTTAGTTCAACTGAGTCAACTCGCTCTTCTTCTTCTTCTGCTACTTGTTGCCTGCTCTGTTCCCACAACGACGGCCAGAAACCAACGGCCAGGATTTCTCTTCACAAGAACAACAGGAAGATGCACTCCTCAGTGAGCAAACCTCTCTCTAAACTCCTCTCTCTTTTTTCTCTTTCTTCAGTTGGGATCGATGTGTTGGGGATTAAATTGCAATTGGTGTCCGTAGTTTAACTACATTTTCACTGCTTTTTTTATATTTATTTATTCGTCCTTGTAGTTTCATTTTGTTTTCGTTTTAGTCCAATCCTTCTTTGAAAAATAGAAAATTGAAGTATTGGTTATGAAATAACATTAAATAGATTTGTTCTCTAAATTAAAAATTAATTAAAACTATTACCGGAATTTAACAAAAAATGGAGCATTACTCAATACTCATTTAGGGCAATGATAATTTCCGTCAAAATAAGCACGTGCTTGAATCAGACATCTGCTTGGTTTAGATTTAACAGAAAATTCTATTTTAATCCTTGTCTAAGATTATTTTTTAAATAAAACCTTGTCTAAGATTAAAAACTAATTCTAATCCTTAGCATTTAATTGTAATTTTTGAATATTAAATAGGTTGTGATAATTATTGAGTTTTTTGTTTGTAGGTTATACATTGATTTCCCATAAATAATAAAAATGTTATTTATCATATATTTTTCATTGTGCGTAAATTTCTTCATATTTATGTATATGCATATTACGTACATATGTATGTTTAGATACTATAGTTATGTATCGATATATTTGTATCAACACATTCGTACCGAAAATTATGTACTAATACATTTGTATCGAAACTTATGTACCGATACTTCTACACCTATGAGTAAAATAAGGTACCTAAACTTATGTACTGATACATTCGTACCGAAACTTATGTACCTATGAATAAAATAAGGTACCGAAAGTTATGTATAAATTGTTTTTATTTTGTTATTGAATTTTTTTTAATAATAAGAATTTGAATTTTTATTAAATTTGTATGTATTAATATGATTGGAGCACAAAAAAATACATTTATTATGGATGGGTAAAGAATTTCGAATGGTAACATAAATAATAGATGTGCTATAATTACTTATATGGTAAGTTTTAAAAATAAAGACTTATATTAGATTTTGAAAATCATTCAGGTTAAAATCTAAAAACAATCTTATTGAAGCCCTAAAATCAAAAAGTCCCTATATTTAAATTAATAAACAAAAAGATTCACGTGCTTAGTTTTGAAGGAAATTCTGACGGAGTTGGCGTAAAGCTGGTAACCAGTTGGAACTAAAAGGATGAAAATGTAAGTAAAGAAACTATGAGAACAAAAGTGAAAATTCAAAAAAATTACAAGTGAAAATTCAAAAAAATTACTGGCCTATTACTATTAGTTCAATTCAGCCTCTCTGTTGTTTGCACAGGTATTGGGGAAGCAGGAGGGAGGCGTGGCCGAAGATGGTCCCACAAACATCGACGGTGTCAAAGGTGTTTGGATCAAGAGCATACGAACGTTACAGATCCGATCTGACATTGCTTGAAGCGACGGTCAGAAATGACGAGGAGAATGCTTACCCTAGGCTGGTGAAGCAGGCGAGTGCAGCACTGCTGAACTCTTATGCAAGAAAAGGGTATCCTTACACAGCTTGGGAGGTCAAGACTTTGTTGATCCAAGCTTTGGTGTCCGAGAAAGCAGCTGCCCTTCAAGCCCAACACTTTTCTACTGCCAATGAGGCTTGCCATTAGCATTAGCAAGCAACCCTTGTCACCCTCTTTATGTTTCGAGCGATGTTCTATTTTAATCTGAATTACGGTGATGAAAATTCAAACGTAAGTGTAGAACTGGAGCATGCTGCTCTAACTAACTTGGCAACACTATGGTTTTGTTTGTATGGACGTTAATACTAGTAGAATACTTCATTCTTAAGAGCGATATTCTCTTTCATTTTACGTTGCATAACGAGACCACAACTCTCTTTTCACTCTTCCTCACTACACCTCAAAACTTTCCCAAACATCTGCTCTCCACCATTACGATGTGTTTGCAACGTCCCAAATCTTCGGGTATTCGTCAATCTTCCATGAGAGGCACGAGATTTACAACGTGTTTTCCGATTTGGCGACGATCGGTCTCCTGGTTGCAAACGACTATTTCATAAACACCTCAGATACCTTCCACACCTATCGCATGACTATTTCATAAATGACTATTTGAAGTGTACAATTAGATTTTCGGAACGCCAATTTAGCAACAAAAAAAAGAAAGTTGTGGGCCGCCCCAACAGTATTGGGCCTATATTTTCGTATTGGGCTCATTCATCTCCCAAATCTGCCGGGAAACAGAAACCCTAGGCCGTGTTTGGTTTGGAGAAGTGTAACATCCACGTTCTTTTCCTTCTTTGTTCGTCCCTTCCTTCCTTCCCACGCAGGGACACTGTCTACTAATTCAGACACCCCACCCTGCAAAAAACTCAATAAACAAAAATCGATACGGCATTGGGTTTTTGTTTGTTTTTCTCTGCTCGAAATTTGTTAACTCGCCTCCAATTTAATGGCGGGCAGAAAGCTAGTGCGAGATTTGCACCTCTACAGAGAACCCCTCTTTCTTCATCTGACCTCCCAACAGCAGGTTCGTTCTAAATTCTACAGTAAGAAGTTATGAATCAAAGACTGAAACTTTCGGTGTTTTTTGGGTTAATTTTGATATTTTTTTTGTGGGTTGGGTGTTGGGGATTTGATGAGATAGGTTTCGGGCACGAGAGGTCGATTGATTTCGGCCAATGGATTTTTGGGGAATCGTCGATTTAGTGTCTTCAATGAGTTTTCGAAGCAAGTTAAAGGCGAAGCTACTAAGTACCTCTCTCTCTCTCTCTCTCTCTCTCTCTCTCTCTAATTTGCCTGTAATATCTGCTATTTTAATTGGTTTTTCTTGTATAAGTGTTGGCTCAAAATTGTTTTACTTGCAACAAATTGTTAAGCCTGTGTTTATAATCAACAAAAATTTGAACTTTATATTTGAAGTTTGTTTCTTGAACTAAAAAACCAGTAACAGCTAGATAGTTGAATGTGGAAGGTAATGCAGTCCATCGGCTTAGTTTTTGGCTTTGTTTTCCGCTCTTTTGCTCAGTGAAGTTGTTATTCAAACCGCAATCGTTAACATTTACTTTTATTGAGTTCTCATAAGGAATTTTTGGGACATCTGGCTCACCATCATTGCTCTGCTTGCAGGAATCCCGAATTTCAACAGTCAGTGAAGGAGCTGAAAGAGAAAGCGGAAGAGCTCAAAGGGGTTAAAGACGATTTCAAAGTGAGGTAATTGTTTGATATAGTCACTGTATGCCATAATTAGTCTTCGTAGTTCATAGGCTGAGACATACCCTTGTATGTCAAGGGCACTTCTAAGTGGAGGCTCTGAGATGGTGAAATGGCGAATGCAGAACGAAGCAGACAACTGAGCAGCTATACAAGCAGGTGGATGGTGCTTGGACAGAGGCAGAAGCAACGGCAAAGAAGGTATCATTTCAAATACATTAAAATTTTCCGTGCTTCAATATGTCGAGTACTCAATGGCGCTGAATTTGCACAAGATATCCACCCCATCCCGTTAAGTTGTTTGTGGTGTAATCAAGTTTTTGTTGTTTATTACCATAAGAAACTTGCATTTGTTTCTACGAATATGTTGTCAACTTCTTGTTGAATTTATGTTTGCAGGTTTCCACCAATGTAAAAGAGAAGATCTCGGCTGCCACAGAGGAGGTCTGCTTGCTGCTTTATTCTTCATCTCTTGCATCTGTACTTGTAAATGCTTTGATCTGCTGAACTTTATTGTTTTTCTACTTCTCTGTTGTTCTATGTAGGTCAAAGGAACTTTTGGAATTGGGAAAGAAGAGGCTTCAGGGCCTTCTGGTGCAAAATCTGAGCATGTTGCTGATGATGGAATGAAGGGCTCTTCTGGGGAACATAATCACCAGCAATCTGGGGAATATAAACACCAGCAGTCAGGGTCTAGTAGTACTGAACAAACATTTTTTGGAAAATTTAGGTCAAGTGTTTCTTCCTCGTATTTTTCCTCTGCCTTCTCTAGAGTTAAGGAAGCAAAGGTTACGGACTTGGCTAAAAAAGGATATGACATTGTAAAGGGTGAGTTAACTGGTACTACAACTAAGAGAAAGCACCTGGAGTTTGATCCTTCTTCGACCCCGAAAGTTGAAACTAGTTCAAGAACGGACCTTGTTGCTGTACCCCAATCTCGCTGGAGTAAAAAGTGGGAGGCTTTCAGAATGAAGGTTAACTTTTTATCCGCTCCTTAAATATTGCAAAATTAATATCTAGTTGCCTTTCCCCTATGAATTATTTAATTTTTTTTCCTCTCTTACCTAGATGCAAGGTTATCCTATATTCAAGCGTCTTGATGAAATACGTAAACCAGTTACAAACAAAACCCAGGAGGTATGTTATTCAATTGTTGTGTCTGTTCTGTGAAAAATCTAGTTTATACTTAATGTTTATGGACGGATAACATTTATGCTGTATTTTGTATTGCTTTTTTTTTTAAATGTTATAGTGTTGTCAAGGATGTTGTCATTTGTATAAAAATCTACCGAGTAAATTTCTGTTGGCCTTGTGTTTGACAACCTTTTTATATGTACTAAATCTCTTGAGGTTGCTGTATGTCCTTGATGAAATTGGCAGATTGCTGAGGACATACGGGATCGTTGGGATACAAGCGATAGCCCAATCATTCACAAAATTCAGGAGTATGCTGCTAAACTTTCTTTACTTCTTGTTTGTTCTTTATCTGTGAGTTATCGTTTTTATTTCTTTTTCAAAACGGCCTTTACTTTGCTGTTTGTCCCCACAGAATGAGAGTTTTTCCCTAAAACAGTAGCTTGTAAATATATGAGTGGTGGAGCCAGTTGTAAAATATTTGAGTCCTGAATTGACCCTACTTCCTTTGGCAGTTTAAACGAAACTATTTTTCAAGAAACAGACACTGCTGCATCAATCAAGGAGATACGTCGCCGAGATCCGTATGATCATATTTTCTTTTGCTGGTGCTTCTTGTCATACTTACTTTGTATTTGGATGACTATTAATTTCTTTTTCTAATTGTAATCCTTGGATGATAGATCCTTCTCTTTACCAGACTTTTTGTCAGAAGTTCAGGATGCTGTTAAACCTGTGCTTAATGCTTACATCAAGGTTAGTGCTGGAACTGTGTTACCTTTTCATCCCTCTTTCTCCCTCCTCGCCTCTCATCTTTGTTTTTCTTGTTCGTGTTTTGCTGTCAACGTATCATGATTCCAATTATGCCCCTGTGAGTACCATTTGAGTTTCTCATCTTTATGGAATAACACGTGCATTTTATATGCAGGGGGATCTTGAGACATTGAAGAAGTATTGTAGTAAGGAGGTGATTGAGCGGTGTAAAGCTGAGCATGATGGTTTTAAAAGCCATGGTATCTTTTTCGATCACAAGGTAGAAAGCGTGCCTCGTCCTAAAATGAGTGTTGCCATGCTAATTACCGTTGCATTCTATACTGGTTTTGTCTACTATTATTGATCATACAATATCGATCTCATACTCAATGATGGTACATTCTAATTTATGATTTTTTTGGTGGTGTGCAGATTCTACATATTTCTGAGGCGGAAATAAAAGAGACCAAAATGATGGGACATTCTCCCATTATTATTGTAATGGTAGGCATTTTCGATTTTGTCTTTCCAAGTTCCATTTGTTTAGCAGAATTTGACAGTGACAGCCATTTTCGATGAATTAACAGTTCCGAACACAGCAAGTGTATTGTGTACGAGATAGAAATGGTGATGTAACTGATGGTGGCAAGGTAAATAACACACCCCCTACACATTATATCAAATGTATTATATTCCCCTTTCAAACCGCAGTTATGTAAGGAAATATGTACTATGATGTCATTATATTGCTTATTTGAGGTTTTATACATACAAACTCATGTTTTGTGAAATCGTATTGTTTCATCAGGACACTATCCACACGGTGTATTATGCCTGGGCAATGCAACAGGTAGATCCAGAAGAACTCGGTGAAGGTGCTATTTATCCAATTTGGAAAGTAAGAGAGATGCAGCAATTCGGAGTTCAAGCCCTCATTTAGTTCTTCGTATAAGTTGCGACCGTCTTGATGGATGTTGTAGCGTTTTTACTGTTCAGAATATCTTCGTTTTTTCGTTTTTCCAGCGTCAGAATTTCCCTGGGTTTTGTTATTCACTTCTGGGGAGTTTTGTCCATTCTTTATGAAGTGAGTGGAATAATCTCTGTTTGTTGGTGCCATCTTTTTATTCCACGCGACCTTGGAATATTTTCGAAAGTTGCAGAAAAAAAGAAAAGAAAAGTAGATGCCCTTTGTACTACTGCAGTACTGCACTTGCTTCATGTGATTGCAATTACAAGTTGAGAGGAGACAACAAAAAGGAGAACATGAAGGTATCCATATCAATCATATTTCATATGAGGACATAATTAGAAAACTAAGATGGGGCTTAGGCTGGTTATTAGCTTTGATCTTTATGTTAATAGCAAAAGATGGAACATAAATTCTTCAAAGTTCACAACTCGCTAGCACTACAGAATATTCGGATAATGAGTTTGATACTTAATTCCGGAATAATGAATTGATTATCCCCAATACAATGAATCGGATACTTACTTCTGGAATAATGAATGGATTATCCCCAATACAATGAATGGGGAAGAAGTCTATTGGATCATCGGTTTATGAATTTTTTTATTCCGCGCATGCTAGCGCGTCCTGTGAATGAAGGACCTAAATATATCTTTCAGAAAATATAGAATGAATGCAAAAAATTATAGTAAAAAATGGTAGTAAACGCATTAAACTTTGAGTAATTATAGTTCTCGTTCCAGATAAGTAAACATGTCATAAATTGAAATTGATTGATAATCTTATTCGATTCCAACTCATAAAGTTCACTTATAAGTTTAGGTTAAGCTCATTCCAATCCTAGTAGACTGATCTTGGGATATGGGTAAGCTTTTCAATACATCCAGCATACATGGATAAATTGAAGCGTGGATCAAAACTGCTTTTTGCCTGCCCCCAGACTCCCTACGTCTTTGGATTTTTCTTTCATGTCAAACGCGTAGAGTAAGAAGTAAGCTACCTTTAATTAGTCCAAAAACGAATCCACAATCCAAAAAAGCTGAAAGAATCTCTCTAGTAGCTTATAAAAAAAGCCATTCTCCACACACTCTTCGCAAACCCTAAGTTATCCATGTCTTGCTTGAGATTGAGGCTTCCACCAGCCAGAAGGGCCTGGAAGAGCTTCACCTCCAAACTACAGAGGAAACTCCACAAGCCTAAAGGCATCGCAAAACCCCGAAAAAACCGTGTGAAAGCCATTACTGCTGCTTCTTCAACTTCTGCTTCTCCTGCTTTTGCTGTTTCTTCTGTTGGACTGAAACCCTACAAGTTTCTCCAGCTGCGTTTTAAACGCAAAGGGCGTCTCGCCCTACATTTTCGCTACACCCGGCGCCAGCTTCTTCAGAACGGTGGGAGCGCTGCGCATGTCTACGTTGACAAGCTTTTTAAAGAGCCTGCTGTGACCGATGAGCTGGTGGGGAGTTCTGAGCCTCCGGTAGCGAAGTGCCAGCAAGCTACCACTGCTGCTGCCGGTGCTGAAAGTGGGGCTGAGAGAGGATGTCCTGCGACGGTGGATGATATGTGGGAGTCATTGGGATTTGCTTCCCCAATGATGCACGGGATTGACGAAAGAGCTGAGGAGTTCATAGCCAAATTTAGAAAGGAAATGGAGGTTCAGGAGAAGTTGGCACGTGATCATTTGTAGCTCAAGCTTTGCTTCTTTAATTAGATTATCTATACATGATGTAAATTAAGTGTGATTATTCTGAAAAATAATTTGTTTCGCATGAATTTCTGTTATATTTATTGGCTTCAACGAGGAAAAAAAACACGAGTGGGTAGAAGAGGAAGAATAAGATGAAGCTTTTACAGCTTTTACATAACCATGACTTGGAAGGGGGAGATTATTGCCCGTCCCCGGTGATACATTCCGTTTTTTCTGTACTCTTTATCACCTGATCACGAGATGAGACACAAAGGAATATATTCCGTTCTTTGTTATGGAAGAGCAGAGTTCAGAGTTTATATCCGATTGTATGCAAGAATTTAATCATATAATGAGAAGTACAGAAAGCCTATATTTGTATGCAAAAATCTTAGTGTTTTAATTTTAATATATGTAATTTTCGAATGGAAGATATGGGATGGTTACCGTAAATTCTGATACCCAACAGTCTATTCTAAATAAATCTATATTAATAAGTGAAGATTCGAGTTTGGGTGCAAATAGAGAAACCTAAAAATCTAATAACCAACTTGACTAAACTATCATCTTTTTTAAATGGAAAACATGTAATTTCCCCAAGTTTATACATAAATGTGGTACTTTTCGACCAAAAAAATACATAAATGTGATACTAACAAAAGCTATTTTGGAAGTGCTTTTAAAATAACAAAAAATATTTTTGGTGCAAATATTTTTAAAACTAATCCTTGATAAAAATCCAAGTAGATACTGGAAAAACATTTTACGTGCTTTCTGCACAAAGCGCACATCAACTATTTTAAAAACACTTTCAATTATTTTAAAAACACTTTCAATCGAGCTCTAAACAAGTGCAGTTTTGCTTTCTAACAATTTTCAAATGATGAGCATCAGAACAAGAACATAATAGGTAAATTCAACGTAATGCCATACACAACTCATTAACATGACACTCGAGTACAAGGTAAACAGCAATTTAAATGAGTAGCCGATTATCGGCATTCCCCCTTCAATCTCATGGCTCAACCACAGGGCAGCTCATGTAATAGCTCTACAGTAATCACACTCGAGAAAGCACAAATTAAAAGACGGAGTCAGCTGTGTTCTGCCACAACCGGAGAAATTCAAGAAATCGGCTAGCAGAACTGCAGAAGCCATGCCAGTGCATCGAGTTGACAGCCTCGAAAGTGTTTTAAGAATAGGGCTCCATCAGAATTATGCCACATCTCAACTTAGTTCAGAAAGTCCTTCATTGGATCATCATGGTGGACTTTCTTCATCCTATAAGCTTCCATATCCTCAGCAGTAACATCATCGTTCCATTTAACATTGTATTTGCGCTTTCTCTCGTCTCTCTCTTCTCTCTTTCTTTGATCCTCCTGTAGAAATCAAAATTGTATAATATTTAGATAACTAGTTCAACAACAAATACATACACAGGTCATCTTTTCAGCTCAATAATTCAACTTGAATTAAGTTCAAAAACTCTCACCTTCTTAAGAGCTTCAGCAAGTAATTTCTCATCTAAAACCAAATCATCTGGGATATCAGTTCCCCAAGTAGCGGGCCTTTTCTCCTCCACTGGTGCAGGCACATCTGTTTCGAGGTTGGGAACACAAATTGTTAATAAAACAACCAAATCAAAGGCAGTACTGGAGAATGGTTTACACATGACATATCAACATAAAAGATATTATCTATTTAAAAATAAAATCGAACGAGGAAGTGGGGAAAGCCAGTAGACTAACCGCCATTGGCCTCTTTACGCGCAATGTTAGCCTTCATAAGATCAGTTGCAGCCTCAGCAGCCTCAATTCCAGCAGCGCCCGTGCAATAGCTATTGCGAGTAACCTGCTTACAACACCTGTAGCCCCATTGATGATCCTTCCACCATGAACCCCATACAGTGGTGTGGTTATTGACATAGACATCTTCTTCATACTTGCTTCTGGGAAGTGCTATATCCTGTATTATTGCAAAGTATATTCATCAGCTGTCTACATAATTGAGTTTTTGACACGCTGATTAAGGCCTTATGTTCCATAATGAGGCAGATACAAAGTTTTAAGTTCTGAAATAAAAAGGATGAAGAGAAATGGTAGATGCAAATAGTTTACCTGGCCCTTGATGATTCTCCCAGCACGATCATATTCAACTTCCCTTTCACTTTGTCCCAGTAGAAGCTCCCTAGGAAATTCTTCTTCATTAGCTGCATTGCCGTACTTCTCCAGAACAGTGTCCTTTGTTTTTGACTTCAAATTCTCCTTGATCACCTGATAATTCTTATAAAGCAACTCGGCTTGGGAAGGCGCTGCTTGCATGTGGATATCTTGTCCCTTCTCAAATGCTTCCCAAGCATGGACGTTGAGCTCCTTGAACTCCATGGCTTGACCACTATTTCTATATCGATTATCACCCCCGTAAAACTTCTCATTCGGATCAGCATCTGGAAGAGGGTCTTCACGCATAGATCGGGTTTTGGGGTCATAATGTGCAGAGTTGACATCGAGGTTCAAAAGATATTTCGCTGTATCCTCACGAATACGCAAATTCCTGCAAACAAAAATATATATAGAGACCAACACACAAGTGAAAAAGCAATTAAAAATAATAATAAATCGTTATTGAGATAATAATGCCCCCTCAACACAAGATAGAAATTAAAAAAACCGGTTTAAAACTCTTACCTGACAGTTCCTGTGCTTCCACCACCAGTTGTGCGTACACGCTTCTCAACCTTTGCAAAGTCCATTTGTTTACTCTCATCAACCTTGGCTTCATCTACCCTCAAATCATCCTCATCCTCGTCTTCATCTTCATCCACATCACTAACCTTGTCCTCGCCATTTGGATTATTATTTTTCTCCTCTAACTTCTTGAGTTGCTGTTCCTTTAAGAATTTCTTTCGAGCTTCATCTCTTGATTCATATCTCTCTACTACAAGAGCATAGCTCGTTGCATCATATCCATTCCAGCGGTCCCGCTTTCCATCATAGTCAAGCTCAAAAGTCTCTATCTTCTCATCAGGAGCAATGTGTGTGTTTGTCCACTTTGCTCCCACTTTCCTGGGCCTATCCATGCATGACTTTAAGTCGTGTGTACTGGCACCACAGCTGTAAGAATGGACGTTCAAACATTAATCTCGAATCTTTGAGATATACTGAAGGGGAAAGAAAAGCCTTACATTTGACAGGTAAGTGAAGGACCCAATGCCACTTACCACAAAGTGCAGTTAATTAAGTACAAATATTGAAATTTAAAATCAAAAGACGTTTATGAACTTCGGTTAGGGTCTTAATTCCATGAAATTGTTTACAATTTGGTTTGCAAGAAACACACGGAAAGAGAGGAGAGAGAGGCTTACTTCTCACATGCACCCTTTCTATATTTATCAGCCTGGAATATCTTTGCACCTCTGTCATACCATGATGTTGTGTAATTTGGATCTGATTTCCATTTCCTTTGATGTTTCAGACTCTGATTTAGTAAAAGAAAAAGTATCAATATTCAGACTTATACGACAAGGATGTGATTATCAAAACTAAAAACTTATTAGAAAGAAAACAAACAACTTACAGGCCTCTCGTGTTTGAGATACCAAGGAGCAGATGACATATATTGGGGAATATGAGGATTAATCTCTTTTCCATCCTCGTCCAGTTCAGCTGGTGCAAGCCCAGCTTTACGCGCTTCTTCCAATTCTATTTGCTTACGATGGTCTTCCCTAGATTTGAATGACCCTACAAGACCAACCACACGAGATGCATCATTATACGAGTAGCAGAGGAGAAACCGAAAAACACCAAAATCTACCAGTTTTGCCAACAGACTGCATCATCACAGTAAGGAAAAATCAACTTTTCACAACAAAGTACAAAACTTAGTAGCATAGCGTTTATCTACGCTGCAATCCCTACTTTCGAATACATATATTTGTTTCACCAATTCATATATTCAACAGAATCGAATGTGATGAGTGGTAAAACCCATTAAATTTCAAATTTTTACCACGTAATTCCAACCCAACCCTGAGTCTCCACATACGAATCTAAATTTGGTTTTGGACCAACCGAGCTCAAAACCCCAAATCGCCGATCGAAATTAGGTAATGATACGATTCGTAAATCTTACACCGATCAATCACCAAAGAATGTTACTTTCAAACGATTGATCAAATTTGAAGTAAAAAAAAAGTGTACAATTCACGATAGATTGGGGATAAACGAAGGAGAAGGAGAAGAAGAACGAACCTGAAGCGGTCGCCATGTTCGCTGGCCTCGAAGCTCAAACTTCAAAAAATCTGGTTCGAATTTGTACAGTCGAAGATGAAGAATCAAAACCCTAGCCCCAACCGGAAAAATTGAATTGAGAGAGCAGATTTTGGAGGAGGCGTTTGCGGATGTTAATTATACGCACACTTCTTTTTCTTCCGCTGCGGATGGGAGTACTGAGGCGGTGATGTTCCTTCCCGCCTAAACGACAACGTTTCACCTTCTCCGCAAACCATAAGGCAACAGGGCTTTGGTTTTCTTGCTGATCTCGGCCCAAATGAATCCAAATAAGGTTTACGGATTAGGCCCTTGTTTTGGGCCCATAGTTTAGGCACGAGGTTTCCATACTCTCGTTTTTGTTACAAGTGACGGCAGAATAGAATGAATGGAAGATACAAAGTCGATTTTGTAGATTTTTTATCAACGATAGGATAATTCACATTAAACTTATCTAATTATGGGGAGAGGAATTTGAACACGGGACCTTTGATGCAAAGGCAAATGCTCTAACCAACTGAGCTAAAAGCCATTTGCAAAAGACATTCAAATGATCTCATATGGGGATATGTAGGGGAGTTAGTCAGAATGGTGTGCAAATGTCCTTACACCCATGTTTATGCTATATAAACCACTAAACTTCCTGTGATATGTGATCATCTGGATAAGTTTGAATAGAAACTTTTTGGGGGACTCTCAGCGGAAAAAAAAAAAAAAAAAAAAAAAAAAAATTATGCCAATGAAGCCTTGTTTGAAGACCAAGTGTGTTGGAGGTGTGGTATTGAAGAAAACGGTAGAGATGAATCAAGCTTTGTTGGTTAAAATTGGATGAATAATTCAGGCTAAGGATAGATGTCTTTGGGCAAAAATCTATGAGCCGAAATACTTGCAAGGGAGCTCTATTTTGGATACTAAACTACATGAGAGATCTAACTGCTCCTACACTTGGAAAGGAATTCTGTATGGAATTGATTTGTTGCGCAAAGGTATGAAATTGAGAATTTGGATAGGTGTTGGTGTCAAGTTTTAGAAAAACTCTAGTGTGTTTAATGCTCATTTGATTAATTATATTGATGCAATGACTTTCATGAGGAGGATTTCTCAAATCTCTACTTACTTTCGTGATGGTTGGTGGGATGTGAGTTCTTCCAAAAAAAATTGAGGCCTAAGATTGTGGTTCGATCCATAGTTGAGATGGTTTTGTGTAATTTATCAAATTTCAATTGATTTGTTCGATCAAAACCTCCTACAAATTGGGCGTAGAGATGCATATTGGTTGCCGTTGTGTGTTCTCCTTTAATACGGTCCCCTCAACAAAGCTTGAGCATTTCAAACTCAAGTTTGTTAGACTGCTAGTACAAGTGTTTGTAGTAGTTCATGAGGGTGGCAAAGTTGATTAATTAGCTTTAGATTTGCATTGCTAAATGTATAGTTTAGTTGAGTGGATGTTAGCACAGGGACATGCAAATCATTTGGGGATTATTTAGGATTAATATTCTGTCCAAAAAAAAGGGGAGAGAAAAAAACTGGATTAAATATTGCTTTAAGCTCGTGCTAGACTTAGCTATTACATGCACAGATCTAAGCGCAGGTGTTCGCCGCAAATTTGTTTTTTGTTCTTAGTTCATGCACGCCTGCAAAGGAAGGATTATAAAATAGGTTAGATTGCTGATAACTCCAAATTTCATGTGAAAATCTATGGTTTGGTAATCCATGCTCTTAAGTGGAGTCCATAGCGAGAGAGAGAGAGAGAGAGAGAGGCATATGATTATTATAACATGAAAAAGATAATTTGGCCTAATTAATTGGTGGGGAATACTTTTGTTCACCCACTAGAAGTCTAGAATGATAGATTTTTTTTAAGTAACGAGTATTCAAGCGGTATTTTACATGTCATAATATAAGTGAGGATGAACTGATTGTCGTTAGATCAGTTTAAATTTTAAAATTCGTATTCTAGATCAATAAAGCAAAATGATCTAACATTAACTAATGAAAACGAACAAAAATGCAATCGATGGATGGAATTATTTGGTATGGGTTGGAGGTTTGATCGATTTTTTGTGTTTTTGGTATGAGTTGGAAATATAACATCATTTTTCGAAAAAGTAATATCGCTTGATAAAGGAACATTACCGCATATATCGACATGGTATTTTATTTGATGTTTAAAATATCAGGAAAATCATTTTCACAGTTTGTTCAGTTAACAGGTTAGATGTTTGATAAGAAAAGATTAGGGAATTGTTATTGGCACTCCAAAAATCTCATTTTGCACTCCAAACTTTCTATAATTAGAAAGAAAAATACACTTGTGAAAAATGTAGATTGAGATTTTATAACACTTCCCAAATATTATTATTATTGTTATTTTGAAAACTGAAATTATTTCATTACCAGGCCGGAATCCACGAGAAAACCAGGAAAGCCAGTCATTGCAATCAACATCTACAACATAAAAGAGGAAATAAGGGAGATAGGGAAGGACGTGGGAGAACACCAAGATAGTCCCTTGTAAGTAACCTCCAGAAAAAAAAAAAGAAAAAAGAAAGAAAAAGAAAGGCTAACTAGAGGGCATGCGAGCCCGTCCTTGTTCAATATTCTCATAAACGAAGATGAGGGATCTTTCAACCCAGACCAAGTCACACATCTCTATGCCAAGTGAGACTACGTAATCTGCTGCTTCATATGCCGATCTTGAAACCCAATACCAATCGCACGCGTGAAAGGAGTTTCCCAGCCGCCTAACTTAACCATGCATGTACGACATTAGCTTGGCAAATTTCCACCAAAATTTCCTTATTTCATAATTTTAATTGCCATATTCTGTGATCTATTTTTGCAGAAAACTAGATACATTTAGTTAAGTAGTTTCTTTTTATAGTTCTTAGTAATAACTGTCGACTAATGCTTTTGAGATATAGCATATCTCATATATCAAAATCCAAATGATAATACAGAGTAATTCAACTTCTTGTAAGAATATATTAGGTCTCTTAGTTATTCGATATGAGTTTTATACTATCAAGACGTTTTTTCACGTATGGGATCATTTAAGTTTAACACGTAAACAACACGTATTAAAATATAGGAGCATGTGTGTCGTTGGGATTAGTACATGGATGAACCACACATATTAGGCGAGTGAACTTGATACATGGATGAACCACACATATTAGGCGAGTGAACTTGACTTTAATATAAGAAGGAATCGGAGTTTCATTGTAGAGTATAAAACGGATTAACGAAATGAAGAATAACACAAATCCTAAGCCTTTTAATTATCCTGGCTGGAATTAATAAATGATTGCGTTACCAATCGAATACTGATATGAATACAATTTTGTCCACAAGTAAATTCACTCCGGCAAGTTTGACAAATCATTCGGCAAAATTGAACAAGAATTATATTAATCTTTGCCGCGTTGAATACGATGAATTCCCATCTCAAAAGGTCAAAGAAATTGACAGCAACAAAAGAAAATTCTTTTTGCCAACTCACAACTTCATGAACAAAATCATAAAACAGCCTTCCTTATTGACATATCAGATTCTAACAATTCTGGAATTTCCTCAGCTCCCTGGAAATTATTAAACCAAAAATCCATCATGTTGTCATTGTACATATCTAAACTAAAACCACCATCAGTAGGTCCTACATTCACTTGCGGATCACCACCAAATGCCTGAAACTCATTCACTATCTCATCAGATTTCCCAGCTGACAAGACTTCCGACCAAAAACTATCATCCGCTTCCGGAAAATTTGTTTGGTAATCATCAAATTTCATGCATGCATAGTTATTGTTGTTGTTGTTGTCGCCGGTCGTGACAAATGACGTGTCACTTGAAGTACATTGAGACGGTGAAACGGGCCCACAATCCAAGCTCTCAAATTTTGCACAATATGAAGAATCAGCAACGGGGTCTAGCTCTTGCTTCATTTTGATAGAGTAGAAATATGGCTTAGAATCTGGTTCGGTTTGGTTCGATTTCAGCCTTTTTTTCAAATGGGTGTGCCATACATTTTTTATTTCATTGTCTGTGCGACCAGGTAATCTCGCTGCGATTTGTGACCATCTGAAGAAAAAACAACAGATAAGTCAGATTAAGGGATATCAAATCTGTTCTGTTGTGTCACATGAATCATTGTGCGCACCATACAAAAGTGCAAAAAAATGTTGCTTAGTATTTTAAATGCTTGAAAAATGTGTCTTTCATTTTTATTTTATGGTTTTTAGGTAGTGCATGTGAAAGTTATGTAAGGAATCTTTTCTCAGTCCCACATGTTTCACTAGTCGACTAGATTGTCGTCGAAGAGAGATTTTTCAGTGTGACCGTCACACGAGGTGGTACACCATGTGTCCTTATAGAAATTGTGGGTTATGTGTGTTAAAAGATTAATAACTTAAAAATTAAAATTTTTCACCACTTGCATAAAAACACGTGGTGTACCATCTGTATTCCCGTTACAACTAAAAATTTGTCGTCACGTAGCCCCCACATGCATCAATGTTCTTAATTGGTATGATATGATTCCCTTTAGAATTTAAGGAAAAAAAAGAGTTTGTAGAGAGTATGAATTTGTATTCAATACAAACACGTTTCAATGATTTATATTCGGATGAAAAAGATGAAGTCATCGATCTAATAGTTATAATTGCGTAAACATGCCGTTATTGAAAACGAATACGTCCAATAACTTAATGTGGTCTATATACTGTGGCAGAGAACGGTGAAATTATCGATTTAACTGTTTGCGTTAACATGCAATGCAAATCCGCAGAAAAATGGAACTACTACATACCTATTTCCCAATATTTGATGTAAGTTGATGATGGTGTCTTCTTCTTCCTCGCTAAAATTTCCTCTTTTGATATCTGGCCTCAAGTAGTTTGTCCATCTGAGTCTACAACTTTTTCCACACCTTAACAAACCTAGAAAAAGCGAAACACCAAGGTCAATCAAAAGCTCAAAACTTTCTAGTATATACAATTCTTCTCCCAAATGTTCAATGAACTTTGGAAGAACCCAACAAACAATTTCTTGTTTAAATTAGTGGATTAGCAGTTAATTAAGCAAAGTCTAATCAGTAATTACCAGCTAGTTTTGGGAGAGCTCTCCAGTTTCCATGGCCATGCTGCTGAATGTAGGTGACAAGTATGTGATCTTCTTCTGGAGTCCAAATCCCTTTCTTCAACCCCATCTTCGCACAGCAAGGAGCTCTAACCATTTTTCTCTTTCGAAGTTGATCAGGAAATGATTAAAACTCTCTGTTCGGGCCTAAATCAGTGGCACGCTCACGCAGTCAATCACTTGGCCTTTTCCGAGGCTGAGGCGATATCGTAGGAGTAAACACTTTTAGCTGCTGCTGCTTCTTCTTCTGCTTAGGCTGCTGCTATAAGCTTATAAACAATGGCAAGGCCTAAGATTGTGAAGACTCCCAAGTCCATTTATAGTGCATGCTGGCTAGCTTTGGCTTTGTACGAAATAGTCAAAAGAACAGACACAAACGATTTGAAATATTTTAAAGGACAAATTTCGCCTCCACTGTACATTTCTACGAAATCTCTTTTTCTCTCATTTATTTGTGGGGTGCAGTGTATATATGACTATTTGCTTTTTATCAGTCAAACTAAACGTCGGGATTTATATTTTCCCGAATTGGTTGTGTGAACTTTTCTTTTTCAAATTTTATTTTTATGCAATTTTGAACGGACTTGGATTGTCTCCACTCCCACTTACCATCTCCTTCCATTCCCTCCTATTTGAGCGGTCACGGTTAAGTCACATCAATATTTTATGTTCCTATTACTTTTTTGTCTTATTATCTCTATAAAAAAATCAATATAAAATGTTGATGTGATTTAACCGTGACCGCACAAATAGAAGAGGATGGGAAGAGGATGAGAAATGGGAGGACAGACAATCCAAGTCCATTTTGAACTTCGACTAGTCAAGATATATAGTAGAGCATGCTCCTCTCACATTTGCTTTTGAATATTCAACACCATTTACCCTTTTTTTTCTCTTTCTTTTTAAGAAAAAATAGTATTCAGTCGCTAGTTTTTAATGTTCATTGACTGAGACCTTATCATTTTTTAAATTTTGATCAAAGTTTCTAGCATTAATGTATTAATAAATTACATGTGAGTTGCATAATTTTTTAAAATAAAAATTAATAATTGATTTAGGGTTTTAATACTGACACCCTTATTAAACTCCTAATTAATTTTCAAAATATAAAAAATAAAATTAGAATAAGTTTGTACCCATAAATTTTTATATTAAAAAAAAATCAATTTTTTAATCTTATATGTACCCATTCATATAATTCTTCAATTTTTTTCTAATCTTAAATGTACCCATTCTTAAATGCCAATTTGTTATATGTAAAATGTACCTTTTTTTAATATAAAATGTACCATTTTTTATATAAAATTCATTCAATCTTTTCTCTAATCCATTTTTAAACTTATATGGGTACATTCGATTTCGTTGATTTTGAGAATGTATTCATGTCAAGTTTAATAGAAGAAATTTAATAATGTTATTAAGCGTAATATCTTTCTTTTTTTTGTGTTTTTGAAAAATGTACCCATGTTTTGGTACAACAATTTTTTGGTTAGTTTTGATAAACGTACCCATACACACACACACACATACACACACAATATATTTGGAGAGTACAATTTATCTTTAATAGTTTTTGACCACATAAATTATGGTTTTATTTAAAATCTCATTAATATAAATAACTACAAATTTTATTTTTAATTTAAAAATATAATAACCTACATAGAAATATATTATTATATTAATGTCAGAGATTTCGATCAAAACTGAAAATCACAAAGATTTCACGCAAAGAACATTCGTAGTTAGGGACCACATTCAAAGACTTCATTCTTTTTAACATTTGCATTGTAATGAAGCATATAAAGCATCTCAATATTGATATTTATTCAAATTCTGCAATAAAAACACAAGTAGTCTGGCGAATCTAATCCATGATCCAAGATATTTATCGAGACAAATTCCTATTATCTAATTTCAATATATTTTTAGGGAAATACACATGTCAACAGATGCTTTTGCAGGCATAAGTAAAATCACTCTTTGATTTTGTAATTTTTCTTAAGGAAGTCATAGTTAAGATCAGTTTTGATTTATACGATCTAAAGATCCGTCGAGAATCTTTTTTCAAATTTTTTGTGTTTTAGAAATATCGTAGTAAACATATAAAATACCATTTTGAAGGGAAAAAAAAACCTTGAACTCAATTGTTATATTGCACCTTAGTTGTCTTTCCTGACGTCAACAGTTAATAGGTTATGAGTATCTTTCTATAATTTAATTCCGAAGTGATTTTCGTCAACATTAGCATGCAGCCCGGGAGATAACACTACAATGCATTCACTTCCTAAGTAGGACAGAATATTTAAAGGAGAACTTTAACGAAAAATTCTCAGTACTGTTCATTTTAACAAAAAATCATATTTTTACACTAAAAAGTCAATCCTGGTACTATTACCCTTTATTTTGTCCTTATCGTTAAAACTCAAAATTTTTAAACCATTTTCATTAGTTTTCCTTATTTAAAGACCTTGGTGTGGTTTACTTTTGCTTCTGCCTCTTTTGTATAACAGTATAAGACAAAGGCATATGTATGAATAGGGAGAAAAACAGGCGAGGCCAACCTTCTTCTGGCATTGTTTCAAGTTCAACATCAATGCTTTTGGGGGTTAAGAAAGAGGGCCAGTTTTCTTGAACTTGTACAGACAAAAATCAACACTATTCTTCTAAAGTTGCCTAATTTAAACGAGGTCCATTTTTAAACCCCTTAGATAAAAGTTCTTTGAGAAAATAAATTGTTATGTTTAGAGCATGATAATATTTTTTTAATTAATTCTTTAAGGTGATGCTTATTGTGCATATTATATCATCACATGAATTAATAACACAACATAATATCACAAACAAAAAATGATAGGCATCCATCCTGACAATATAAATATAACCTCATAAAATCTATACGAGTCTTGACTGTAAAACGGACTCAATACGTATACACATTAGATTGTTGGAAGCATGCACCCAATTCAACCCAGACAAACCACAGATGTGTGGTTTTAGACTGAGTAAATACCAAATTGTGTTCAGATTCAAGTTCTCAGTTTATGAGAAAATTAAGAAAATCACATCAAATCCATTTAAACATACAATACTCTCAAACCAATTACAAGGGAAACATAAATTGACTAGTAGGTCATGGAACCGTGCCACCACTTGCTTCATCAATTATAAATCACCCTATTTTTCTATGTTGATCATTATCTGTGTGTATAGTGTTCAAACACAAAGCATTAAAATATTTTTGTCGACTTTGAACAGGGGACCTGGCCATAATTACCTTCTTCTTTTTTTTTTTGAAAAAGAAACACCCGAAATTCGAATGATGATATGACTAAATTGAACTGAAGAAAAGTAGGAGAATTAGTGGCAAATCCAGTCATCATGTGGATTAATTAAGAAGTGCTGATTAAGTCTAATGAAACACAATTAAAAAAAGAGTAATGCTAGGATAACTTAAATTTTTTAAGGATAATGCTAGAAAAACTAAATTTATAGAGAAAGTTTTGGAAACTAAGAGACATGAAAGTTGATGATTGGTTTATGACTTAAACGTTAATAAACATGTTTATTCGTATTTGTGACATATCATTTAGTTTGCAAATTTAGGCTCCCTAGCATTACCCATTTTTTAAACTAAATTACAAACTAAATAATGTGTCACCAATAAGAAACAAGCACGTTAACGGACACTTAATTAATAATCCAATCATCTACAACCATATCATTTAGTTTACAAATTTAATTTAAAAAATTTAATCTACCTACATTATTCTTAAAAAGAAAATACATGCTACTGCACGCCTATCACTTTCTCGATTACACACTAATGATGTCACTAATGCAGTCAAGTCACACTAACGATTTCTTCTTTTTTTTTCCTACACGGGACTGACTAAAACTTTAAAAATCTGTTAATGCATATTTAATTCGAAATATGAAGAAAAATTAGTTGCCAGATTTGTTTCTCCGTATCGTGTTACTGACCATAGAGTGTGTAGGACTCTTCCTCTTACATTTTGAGGGTGAACATTTTGCGTTCTGATATGGAAAAGGATCTTAAGAATCCTAAAGATTTTGTAATCGTGACCGTTTATCATATATCGTGCGGTTAGAAATCATTCCAAAGTTTAAAATTTAAAATTAAATATAAATAGTACCGGAAGAAAACTGACCGCACGATGTACGATGAACGATCATAATCACAGAATTCCTAAGATTCCTAGAAAAATGATCCTTTTCCTTCTAATATTAGCTAATCTTCTATTTTATTGATTAAAAAAAAATCCTCACAATTGATATTTTTTAGGTCCAACATGGTTTATTGTCAACTTCACCGATATTAACCCAAATTTAATCACTTATGATTAAATGTAGTGTTTTATCATAAAAAGTTTCAGTGATATCAATAATAAATCTCTCACATATATAAAATGTATATTTTTTTATTATGTTTTTTCGATGTGGGTCTCAATTTTCCATTACCAACATAACTGCTGGACACTGAAATTGAACATGTATGTCTAGAAATCATGCCAATTAGCTAAGTGGCATAAAATTTGGATGTGCAAAAGATGAATATTTAATAATTGTTTTTTGATCAATGAATATTTAATAATTTTATTTAGTTATCTTTTATGATAAGGCAGGTCGACCGGAATATGATTGAAGTACAATCAACTCGTGCACACGTATATGATCGGTCCTATACCACACAAAACTTCAACTTGACTTCCCAAGTTAAAAAAGCAGCCAGGCAGCCAGCTTCAATCTCTCTCATCTTCTTGCTTTATTCATCACATTATGGAAACTTTAACGAAAAGCTCCCGATACTGTTCATTTTAACGAAAATCATATTTTTACACTAAAAAGTCAATCATGGTACTATTCACTTTACCATTTATTTTATCCTTATCGTTAAAACTTAAAATTTTCAAGTCATTTTCATTAATTTTCCTTATTATATATGTGTTAAACTTTGGCAGCTGCTTCATGGTTAATTGTATTGAGACATAAGATTATGTATGAGTTACCGAAGACTAAAGCTAACATATTATAAAAGAAATAAAATCTTCAATCTTGACTCTAATGTTCTTCATACATATAATACATATCTAGCTTTTGAATTAGGGAGGATGCCCTACAATAATATCCTAAAGTAGTTCAATGTACTGGCTCGAAAAACTAAAGTTAGTCAATCACTTCACCGAACCACAATTGGATATGGTAATTCTATATACAAGAACAAGTAGCTGATCATACTTCAATATATATATGATATTTATTTATTTTATTTGAGATCCCAAACGCTAATCAATTAGTAATTAATTTATTACCACACGCTAACTACACATTTGAGTTCACAATATTTTTATCGGAACATTTTATTTCCTAGCAGAAGAGCCGTTTTCATTTTCAAAATAGTGTTTGACTGGTAAGACCGTCAGTCCAAATTCAATTCGGTGAGATATTTTATTCACATTTTTTCCATCAAGAACGTTTTAT
This sequence comes from Heteromeles arbutifolia, assembly GCA_024362995.1. NCBI lineage: Eukaryota > Viridiplantae > Streptophyta > Magnoliopsida > Rosales > Rosaceae > Heteromeles > Heteromeles arbutifolia. The sequence continues at coordinate 12,693,907 of JANCRC010000002.1, read as the reverse complement.
AAAACTCTTGAACTCCCAAATTTGAAGTATCCAAAAGATTTAAACCGTTTATTTTTAAAAATCTCATTCAAAGATCATCCTTTACAACTATTCGTCCAAATCAGAGAAATTTTCAATATCTAATTGTGAAAGAAAAAAATTGACAAATACAGTGTTGCAATAGATTTTTAATTTATAATAAATTATAAATGTTCATGTATTCATAGTCCAACCATGCAAGGAAGATGGAGCTAGATATGCTCGATTCTTGATTAAAATATATAGAAAACAAATTCTACCCCTCAAACATTTAGACAGGATCTAGGGCTGGTTTGGTATTGTTGTGCTTTGAAAAAAAGCTGCTTCTGCTGTGCTGTGAGAATAAGCAGATGTGAAATAAAGCAACAGAGTGTTTGGTAAACTTTTTTGTAAAAGTGCTTTTGAAAGAAAAAAAGCAGTATTATAGTGTTTGGTAAACTTTTATGTAAAACAGATGTGAAAAAAAGCCGGTTTTTCAAAGTTGGGTTTTGCAGCTTCTTGTTTTTGGCTTTTTTTCACCCAAAACTATGAAAAAAAGCTGAAGCTGAATGTTTACCAATCACAAAAAACTGTCCTAGCTTTTTTCATAGGAGTTTTTTTTAAAATCACCTCAACCCCAAACTGGGGCCTACTAGTGTGGATATATATTGCGACTATATATATTCCTCTGTGAGAGATTCCCAGAATTTCAAACCTACTCTCTTTGACAGAAACTTGGATATGAAATTCAAATTTATATTTATTTATATATAATTCAAGGAACTTGTATATGTGATATGACGATGGCTGCAACTTCAAACAAGTACAAATATGAGATGACAAAGCAGGCAGATTCTCTGCTCTCCCACTTCCCATACACGCATATCTCCTCCTGTTTTGTGTGATTACAGATAAGCCACGTTAACATTTTATATTAATTTTTTTATAGAAATAATAAGATAAAAAGTAATAGTAATATAAAATATTGACGTGATTTAATCGTGACTACATAAACAAGAAAGAGTAAGAGTATATGAGAAGTGGGAAGACAGAGAATCTGCCTTTGATGACAAATTTTTTTAGATTGAGATAATAATTGATGCATTATTTTGACAAAGTTGCACTCCAACTTTTATTCTCATAAAGTGAATAAAGAACCTCAACTTTTGACCTCTGTCATATAGCTAGCTTAATTATATAGACCTGGATTGTCTGCCCTTCCCATTCCATATCATTTCCATCCCTTTCTATTTCCGTGGTCACGGTTAAGTCACGTCAATATTTTATATTCTCATTGTTTTTTATTTTATTATTTCTATAAAAAAAATCAATATAAAATATTGACATAGCTTAACCGTGACCACAGAAATAGGAGGGGATGAGATGAGGGAGGGCAGACAATCCAGGTCCTAATTATATATCTCCAAGTTATAAAAATATAAGAGAGGAGTGTGTGATCACACTTGTTTAGAACGTCCATAAACAGTGTTCATCATTTATCATATCAGATCACTACCGTTAACTTAAAAACTAATTAGGAATATAAAAAGTATGCATGGGACCTGCAGATGCAAGGAAGGAGTGCATGTATTATATCAGTTGGCATGCATGATTGTATTTGTATCCACCATCCACCGACTGAAGAATTTGAAGATGTTCAACTTCCTTGTAGGCTGGCTGACCCTCAAATATATCCAATGGAATTACAGATGCCGTGTGTTTGTGTGTGTCCGACCAGAAATCGGCAGCCATTACAAAGCTGGAAAGGCTGCCCGATTTCAATTAATATATATACGTCGGCGTTGTCTAGAGATGTCCGTAAAAACCAAAAACGCCAAAGAAAAAGGAAGATGCTTTTTAATTTAATTGTTGAATAGAGTGAGAAGAAAATTTCAATGGCGTGCTATCATCGTCACAGCCTTCTCTTTTCTACACTTGGACTGAATAAATCGGCTACAATATTATATAGAATTTGTCAATTTGAGCACCACAAATCACCATTACAAAAAATTCAAATTAACCAAACCTTCAAGGCATCGAGGAGTGTATTGAGATAATAATGGTGTGTTTACGTACCCATAATTGAAATTAAAATGTGGAATTAAATTCCAATTACAGAGTACTCCAACGTTTCCTAAATCTTGAGGAATTGAAAAAGTGGTGGGATCCACAAAAATTTTGGAATTCAATTCCTTATTTTGGAGGAATTGGACTCCTGAGATATATGAGATATTTCAATTCCGCCTGCTGTGGGGAATTCGGAATACAAATTTTCTAGCACTTATATCCTTACTTTATTTTTAAAATTCCAACACTACCCTTTGCATTAACAGAGCCACTCCCTCCCCCAACACCGCAACCACCCATGCCCAGCGACGCAACCCAAACCCACTATTCCTACTCTCCGCCATATCTCTACGTTTCCCCAGGAAAATTTTGAAATCAAATGCACTAGGTTAGAGAGAGAGAAAAAAAAAAGAAGAAGAGAAAGAGGGAATGGGGGAGTTACAGTGGAGTTTATTTGCCATCAGATGCCCAAGACTTGAAATCATAATGGAATGGATTGAGATATCGAGAGGTGGCGGTGAGGAGTGGGTTCTTTGGGAAGAAAAAGAAAAGATGGGTTTGGGGTTGAGTTATTTTTTATTTAAATAAATATATATTCAATTTTTTATTTATTTATGAATTATTAGATAAAATTTTATTTTATAGATTTTGAATAAGGGCATTTTTGTAATCATATTGAATTATATTCCGATTCTAGTGAATTAGCAAACACTTACATGGAATCAGTACTTTTTTTTACTCCGATTTCAGAAAATTTATGTAAACAGCTTCAACAGGAATCCAATTCAAACTTCATCCCATTTTAACTCCTCATCAATTCAATTCCTTTCATTCTGATTACGGATTAGTAAACGAGCCATAAGAATGTAATAGTTTACTAAATCCATCAAAAAGATTTTATTGTCACTAATTTCTTCCTTGAACTTATTATATATGGTTGGTTTTCCTTTCAACTGTCTTTCCTCATATTTAGAATATGTGGGATAACTATTTTGTCTTTTTTTCTTCACTTTTTGTATTTGAGATATGAGAAAAATGTATAGGAGATGATGGATGTTGAAGGGCGATGAGAGGAGAGAATGAAAACAAAATCTTAAAAGTGAAAACAACTTGGAATAAATTTTGGTTTTCATTATGTATACCATTTTTTATACATTTTTACATCTATCATACCATCATTCTTCCAACTCCACTTTGCTTCATCCATCTTTCCCTTATATAATTTTCTTTACATCTCAAGCACGTAAGATAAAAACTAAATGGTTATCAATCGAGTCATAAAACATGTAGTGACCATCAAACATTTATTTATTTATTTATTTATTTATTTTTTTTTGAGGAATGTGTTTAAACATAAGAAAAGTGGCCTGAATAAAAGTTTAGGAAGCAAATTGACTGTCAGGTACATAGGCAAATAGGCAAAAAACTAATACGATGATCCTCAATACAACTGAAGTTCGCTACTTCTATAAACATTTTGTATCACAAAGTCCCTGCCTTTTCCGATCCTATCCGTACCAAAGAATTTCAATATCGTGAAGAATTATTATCTGTGGCTACATTCGACCCCCACGCAAAACGCCTTCCTGTTCCATCGAGAAATCGATCGGTATGCCACCCCTTGGCCTGCAGTTCCGATACAAATGGACCAAATACGTCATTCATCTTCTCGTAAGCCTCTTCCAGTGCGCTCGAACTTGGCACATGAAAAGACTTCTCTATATCTGCAGCGTATCCAGCAACAAGCCACCCTCTCAATGCATCTTCACCGGTAGCATTTTGCTCCAATATCATGTCAACCCCTTTGTTTCCACGATTTAAAAGAAACTTTTCTTCAGGGAATATTTCTTTCAATTCACCAAGTTTTGAAGGCTTAATGACCTTGTGGAAAGACCTTCCCACTCTTACATTTCCGGCATCCTTTATCAGTCGCCCCGGGAATAGGAGGTCTTCCCGATACCTTAGGTCAGCCGGGCTTGATACTTTTCCTGTCTTAAGAAAATCAGCCACAATCATTGCAGTCCTCTGTGGATTCAATGTGTTGATAGGAGCTGCCCGCATTTCTTCAATAACACAGTATACATGCACCATTGAAAGAAGAGGCCCAACAACCATCTGCAACAAGTTAAAGATCATTAGAATCTATTTCCTTCAAAAGGAAATTAGAAATTCACAACTACCGTACAAAACAAATTCAGAATAACACACATAACGCAATATTCACTGCTGTCATAACACATGAGTGATGCAAACCTGTTTTTAACTCTTAGTTTGAAAATGGGTTTTTGGCGCAATTACGAACACAATAGAATTAAATGATGAGGCTGAGTGGTAAAAATTGAGAGTTAGACAGTGAATTATATCCACTACCTTTCCTTGCATAGACGAGCAGACAGTAGATGCTAATTGGATCCCTGCTCCTATTCCGATGACATTGAACACAGTTGAGATTGCCTCCCCTTTGGCAAACAGATCACTAAGATTGCCCTCTTTTGCAAAGGCCGAATAAATTGGTAATCTTGTTGCTCTCGCTGCAACAACTGCCATCCCCTGTTAACTTCAAAGATAAAAATCTTAAAGAACAATCTATAAATTATATTTTAGGATTGGAGAAGGGACTCAAAACTTTACACGGACATAGTACTAAATACAAAGACAGTAAAATAAATTTCAACGACAAGTTTACCTATTACTTCAAATAAAACATGAAATCAGAAAAAGGAAAGAAAAAAAAAAAACTAATGTTTACCAGCAGTAAACAAATTATAATAAAAAATGAAAAAGAGAGGAGGATTTGAAAAAAGAAAGTAATATACACATGTATGCATCCTATGAAAACTATACCTTTGCAAAATTGCCTAAACCTGCGACTTGAAGAAAAAGCTGCGGACACAAAGGAGAAAGAACTTCCATGCCAGTGCCAAAGTCATAGAGCACATCAGCTGCAAGGCAGAAAGCTTAATCTAATTAAAAATCTTCTAAAAGCATTAAAATCACTTCTCACCAAAAACATATAGTTAGATAAGAATTAAAGCTCCCAAACAGACCCAAAATTCTCCAACGTTTAGGCTCGGAATCCATTCTTGCGCCCAGATTGCTACATATAAGCTTTCCCATGTGTTGCATCCCATCCTTTAGAACCTGCATGTCAATAATAAGGAATTTGATAATATCTGAAAATAAGTGATCTTATAATCTTTAAAATTTGAGAACTTACCCAGCTTACAACAGTTGCTTGTGCAGGGGTTGGTCGCAAGCCTGCAGCAAACAGGAGTGACTGTATAGGAGTAAGAGGGCAGCCCATGGCCCAAATCACAGTTGTCATTAAGATTTCTTATTTTAGGGTGGGGTGTGGGGAAGAGAGAGAATAAGAACATCTGTAGCTGTATATGATAAATCGTCACCCAAGAATTGTAGCAAATACATAAATAGTATATGCTATATATAGGCATACGTATAAATGTAAGCGCTATAAAAGGTCCAAGGCGCAATATCGACCAGAAATCATAGGGGATTTCCATGCAAGAAATATAAATAATGATTTTAAATACATTGAAGGTATCAGAAAAAAAGACCTGAGTTGAAAGCACTGAAAGGGCTGCACTGGTTAAGTGCTGCAGTGCCCGGAATTGTGTGTATCTGAGATATCCTTCATTTACACTTCACAAGTAAAAGGTACATGAGTAATTGAACCAATTTATGGGCTCTCAAAAGGAATAAACCAATACTTACCTATATGGATATCCCGAGGGGAAAAATTTATTGACGAACGAGTCAGCGACCTTACGGAATACTGGCCTCGAGTCATCAAGAATCTTCACCTGCAGAAAACTCAATGCAGTTAAAGTAGTTCAACGAAAGCAAGAACAAAATCAACCCAACACGCAAAAAACACACAGGACCACAGCTACTTCAATTAATCCTCTTTCCATTCCCCAAAACCCGAATTCCCACCCGGTCCCCAATTCCCATTTTTACAATGGCTATGCATCGTATTTTGGCCAAAATTCTAAGACATTGTTGAACCAAAAGCATCCTCATTTCCCGGGGAAAAAACTACAACTTAGTGTACAATTAACCATTTCAAATCCCCTTCTTTGATTTCCACACTATGTTTATTTCAAAACAGCACTCTCTCTCTCTCTCCCCATTTACACTAAAATCAAACCCAGCAACCCAACACTCAGTGACCGACTTGCATTGCCATTTGACCACAAAGTCCCCAACTTTTCACCAAATTAACAAGAACACATAGCTCAAATCAGACCCAAATTGGAATTTCAGTCAAGGGTGCATCGGCAGCTAAAACTACCGCTTACCCAGCAGAACCCAGAAGTGAATACGCAATTTAAACATGGGGACGAAGATGAAGAACTTACAGAAAGTTGACCCGTGGGGTCAAACTCGCAACGGTAGGAGACCGACTCGGAAGTTTCAATCCAGTACGCCGGCACCTCAGGAGGGGCTGGAGCTTTATCTGGCTCCTTCTTCTGCATCTTCATCTTCTCCTATTGAATCACGAATGAAAACAATGTATGATAAAAATATATATGTACATGTGTATGTGTAGGTGTAGGGACATACCAGCAAGTTCATGGGAGGGATGAGGAGGAGTGAAATGGGTAACGGTGCACAAGGGGGGATAAGATTTCGGCGGCAGAATCGGAAGGGCCAAACCTCCTGGAAATAGTATTCAAGGATCATGCGGCGCCAGCTAAACGGTGTCGTATTTGTTGGATTCTGCGTCCAAGAGGTGGAACCACGTCGTGCAATGTAATGGACAATTTGAGTGCCACAAGCAAAAAGGACGTCCAGGTGGATGCATTCCAATACTCAAGTTTATCTTGTGTCACCAGTGTTTTAACTTGAGGAACCGGATCCAATAGAACTGAGCCTGCTGAGTAGGCGATTTAGGCCGTTGAAATTTGATCAAACGGCTACAAACATGGACCATCTAAAAGTTATTATAATTGTAGCCGTTAGATCAAATTTCAACGGTCCGGATCGCCTGCTCTGCATGCTCAGTATATATGGATCTGGAGGGGATGTGGTTCCTTAACTTGATAATACCGCTATTATTGTGTGATTGATTTATGTTACCGATGCCACCTTGATGTCCAATTGAATGTACGTTTGTTTGCTCTTCAATTAACTAATTTATCAAATTATTTCATTCGGTTGTTAGTTTGTGATTTGCAAGTAACAAGAAAACGCATTAATGGTAAGAAGCCAAACATATTCCCTGATTGATTTTATGTGGAAACGAGCATTTACAAATGCACTTAGCCGAATCTTTGCTTAATAAATCACAGTTCTCTCGTATCTTAACCATTTGAGTTGCAAGCCAATTGTTGTCGCGTTCTCATGTCCAATATTTATTACAACGAATTAGACAGCAACCCAATTTCTCAAGTAAATACTTGATGGCACGATGCAACCTTGTGAGATGGAAAACAAATCAAAACAATGTTGCAAGATTGAAAACTATATTTCACATGAAATTTGCTTCCTATTTGAAGTTTCACATTTGTTCAAGTAACAAGATCTATGCAGAAATAACCAAAATCTTAATTACTATCAGGACTCGGGTGTAATACTTACAGCCTGAGATAAGATTAATTACACAAGTGAAAAAGGGGGTTTTGCTTGCCTGAGAGGCATGGCTTTCGACAATCAAAAGATTTCTCAAACGAAAGCTCTCGGTCCCAGCTCTTGCTCGCGTAGAGCTCATATGGAAAGGTAAACCATAAGTTCCCCATTCACTATGACATCTCAGCATCATCTTCATAGTCGTAATCTTGTTCGCTTGAAGGTCTGATTCTCTTCGCGTCCCTCGGTGCAGGTCTTCCCTTCTTTGGCTTTCCTCTGTGACATAAATTATATATTTCAGACAGTGATGCCAGGAGATAGAGCCTCAAAGATAAATGGTGACAATTGATAAAATCTGTTTTCCAGCTTTGGTAAAGCTTGAGTAGAACTTTTAACATGCTACTTAACACATAGAGAAATAGTGGAGTACTTACTGCCCATTCCCATATATACCGCCTTTGGACCGACCTGGACCAAAGTCTGATCTCCCATCTACAATAAACACAAAGGGACAAAACAATGAGTAAAAATTGCGGAGGCTGTTGTTGCGTATTTTGCCAATATAAGCTTTACCATCTCGTGCAGCCGCAAGTTCTTCAGCCTGAGAAGATAGAAGAGAAACTATGAACATCAGAGTACATGTTTCAAACAATTATTTATCAACGTCAATCCATACACACAGTCAATTGTGGTTTGAAATTTTAGGTCCACATTCACTTGCATGAATGTACTGATAATGCGGAGATGACATTAAATTACAACAACAAAAGATGAAGAGGACAGTTACAGCCACCATAACGGGACTTTAAATGTTTAGAATACTTACTGCTGGTGAGGTAACAGAAGATAATGAAAACATCCTATCTTCAGGCTGAAATTTCCTAGACCGCTTTAAGCTGCAGTCAAAAGGTTTGAAGAATTCCATTCCATTAATATGTATCCTAAATCCAAACATGAAAACTTTGTGCATATAACGCAGAAAACATCAGTGCTGCATGCTTGATTTAATATAACTTGCATGTGCCATGTGGAATCTTATGTATTGAAAAATCTAACTGGATATATAGATTATTTAGGGGAAATGTGCTGTATGAACATTCAATTCAGATGAATCAGATCAATGAGTAACGGCCAATCATCTCCCAGCTAAATCATGTCTCTGACATAAAGTAGGCTTGCCCGAGTTATAATTCAAGAATATAATCTATCCAAAAGCGCCTAATATCATATGCAGAGATAATCATTCAATGAATATAAACTCAATATGCGAAACCAAAGGTCATTTTGTGAGCTTTTGTCTATAGATAATGGGGATCACTAGTAACGGTTAAGGCTGCAAGAGTGGTCAGTGAAAGAACCCTGCTAGCAAGAAAAAGATTGCTTGGAGGAATAACTCAACAGGTTAGATCAGAAAGGAAGAGAACCAGAGAGAAATTGAGTAATCAGAGTATTCGATCATGAATAAGTAGCCACAGTACAAAAGAACCAGTTCTTCATGGGAAATACAGTAGATTGTTTTAGACTATCACGCAAACACAGAAGCCCCAAAGGCAAGAGTTAATTAAGGACGATAACCCTACATAAGAGTAAAAAGAAAAAAAAAAGTGAAGCCAAAGGAAATGATATATTAGCTAGTTCTTACAGGTTAGTGTTCTTGGATGATGATAGAAACCCTTCAAAACCTTTTAATACATTTCCACATTGAGTTGGATCCTGCAGATAACTAGTCTCCAAATCATAGACCTGCATTGTAAGAAAACATTAGTTCCAGTAAAGAGATACATCAAATACGCAGCTCAGCTGCAACTACAACAAGACATAAAAGAACTTTTCCATCCATAGCTTGTGCTGCATTTCGATTCTAAATTGTGGACCAAACCAAAAGGAGAAAGAAAACAATTACAATCAAAACTCCCGTGGCAACATAACCAAGAAAATCTTACCTATCACGGGCGTATACACTCTCTCTCTATCTCTCTCATCACGTGCTTATACACTCATTTCATGTAAGTTCTTCTCCATTAAGACACGACACAGAAAAGGGCTTTATTCTTTAAACATTCTATACAAAACCAATTAATTTTTTCTTCACTAATTTGCATATATTTCCATCCATAGCTTCTGCTGCATTTTGGTTCTAAACTGTGGACCGAACCAAAAAGAGAAGGAACGAAATTACAGCCAAATTTCCATAGAAGTATCATTAAGACGAGAAATGCTTACCTGCCACAGGCTAACCTACAGTTACATGTCACGTGATAAGGGAGATGGACACAAAAAGGGGTTACACACCCGTTTCATGTAAGTTTTTTCTTCATTACGATTTATAACACGATAAAGAAAAAGCTTAGTTCTTAAACCATACTGACACACATTTCTGATTTTCTATACAAGACCAATTAAAATCATTTGTGTAACAAAAAAAAAAAAAAAGAAAAAAGCAAAAAAGAAAAAGGTCTTCCATTTCAGCTATATCCCCAAAAATGACCTCTAACTAATTAACCCAAAAGCCAAAAAACTCATTCACCAACCCTGAATAAAAGAATAACAAAAATTAAATTATTTAAGAAATAAATAAGTAAAAATTTGAACCTGTTTTTCAATCCCTCGGAGTTCATCTTGAAGCTTGGCTCTCCTGCTCAGAAGAGAAGCGAGCATTACCGACGGATTATTGCTCGACGCTTTTTGCGCTGCTAAAAATTTAACACAAAAATAAAAAGAAATCAATTTTTCATTGATAATAAATCAAAGATCAAATTTTTTCAATTATTTTTTGGAAGAACAAAATCCCGACGCCTACCTTCCGAATCCATTTTCATCAGGGAATCGTTTCGCAGCTGCCCAGGAACCAAATTTCGCAAATCCCAAAAAACCCCAAATTTTTAGGGCACAAAATTTTCGATCCAGGAAAGGAGTCGATGTTTCGGGTTTGGGTTGCGGATGCTCCGGCTCTTTGTTGGTGGAGAGCTCGTGACAATCACGTGACCTTTTCACACTTAAATACGATTTGGGAACCACACATGTACACAAATTTTATATTTTCCTTTTCTGAAAGGTGCTATTGCATATAAAAGGACAATTATTGATACCTCAAAGATTTAATTATATATTTTTTATTAAAATATTTTTTTTCCTTAAATAGAAAATTTAGAGCATTAATAACAATTTTAATATAGAAATACAGTGCAATAAGAACATAGTCAAAATAAAGGCATTATGGACATGTTTTTTTATGATACTAGGCGGCTTTTGCAGGACTTCAAGCAATGGAAAATCACCTTTGGACGACGAGGGACGAATAGAGTGGCCCACCGCCTTGCACGGCTTAGCCTCACTGTTGATCACTCGGTTTATTGGTTCGAAGAATATCCTGATGTAATTTGTAATTTGTAATTTATTATTAGAGGATTGAAAACCCTAATAATGTTTTTATCGAGGCCCATTGTAAGCACCATATCCTCAGTTTGTATGTATTTCAATCTTCAATGAATATTGTACTCCTTTCAAAAAAAGAAAAGAAAAAATACAGTGCGATAAGAACATAGTCAAAATAAAGTTACCTTTTTTATTTCTTTAATCATTTTTTAGCATCAAAGAGCTGGATCCTATGTGGACATGAATAAAAATACTAGCAGGCTAAAAACATAAAAAGAACAAAGTTTCGTCAGTCATGACATTTCTAGATGATCCTCTTATCAATTATAAAAAGCTTATGGTATGGCAAGAATGCCATAAAAATAGGTTTTATAATCATATTACTGTAGAACTTCACGAAGCAAAATCGTGAGTAAGCACTCATAAGTTTTCCTAGCAAATGCAATCCGAAGTTTATTTTTGTGCCAAAAAATCACGCCCTTCAAGCAACATCAGGGTCGGTCCTATGTTTTTAGGTGCCCAGTGTGAAAGCTTAAAGTGTGCCCTTTTTTAATACAAAAACATATGTTTAAAAAAAATATTTAACGAGGGCTGAAACCCAGTCAAAGCTCAAAGTGTGCACTTTTTGAGGCAATTGTTTTAAACAATTTACAACAAAAACAAAAAACTTTATCCAACTCTTTTGAGTACACGATCCATTTCCCATCATAAATTTCACCCGTTTGTAATTTTCGATCATAGTAGTGTGAGGAAAATTTTCTAGAGAGTTTGTCCTTAGGATAAGTGATATTAGTTTCTTGAATTGGTCCCTTTTCTACAAATAAGGCTCTCATTTCTGCATTAAGATTATCCCAAACTCTTGGATCATAAATGTTTAAATGGAAAATAGGTTCAGGAGATTCAATATTTTCCTCTATACCAATATGATCATTATCAACATTTAAATCCACATCACCACCATTTGCATGGTTTTGAGACTCATCACCAACATTTTCCTCCAAATCACCACCATTTTCATGGTCATGAGACTCGTCATTAACATCTTTCTTCACATAACCACCAATTTCATGATCATGAGACTCCCCAACAACATTTTGTGACTCTTCACCAACATCAGTTTCTCTCAAATTTTCAACCGACTCATTCTGTGTAGAAATTTTTTTATTAAGAGATCCTCTTAAACTTTCCGTAATTTCGTTATCCTTTGCCTTTTTTTTTCCATTTCATATTACCAAAGAATTGTTTTCTAAAAGACATGGCTTCGAAAATTTGTTTGCAAAAATTATCTACACATGATATAACAAAAATTTCCTATCAAAATTATCATTCCAACACATATTATATATTATAAAAATATAAATGCACTAACACATAGTCTAACATATTAGAAAAATTGATAAAATTGAACCTAAAAATTGGGTTTGAAATGAAATGAACTAATTCAATTAATCAAGAATTCAATTCATCAACAACAAGTTAACAACAATTCTATACATCAATTATCATATAATTCTATGTCACTTGCAAAATTTTATATTAAATTATGAATTAATAATTCAAATTTTAAAAATTAGTTTACCTCAAAACTTAAAGGGGTTGGTGAATGCACTGAATGAGAAGGACATGTCGGCTTGCTGGCTTGGAAGCTGCAGCGCACAGCTTCTAGTGAGTGAGTTTTGAGAGAAATTGCTGCACTTGCAGCCAATGGCTGGGAGAAAAGGACAGAGACGGTAGGCAGGGGAGTGGGGAAAGTGGGAACAAAGGGGGATGGGGAATCGGGAAAAAGGAGGATATGTTAGGAACTTAGGGTTAATGAGAGACAAGTGGTCCCTCTTATGTTTTTTTTTTTAATGACCCAAAACCTGGGCCGTTCAACTTAAGAAAAGGGTTATGTGCATAAAAATTGGGCCGTTCAATTTGGGTTCTAGATAATTTTTTATTTTTTTTATTCTTTTACACCTAGTTATGTGGATTTTTAACTTTTGGTGCCCCTCTCAATCTTGGGCCCGGACAGTTGCCCTGGTAGCACTAGGCCTGAGCCGGGCCTGAGCAACACTTTGTAGTTTTTCATACATATTCTTAGTTGCAGTCTATTTTTTGGATCAAATGATTGTTTAAATTTCTCTAATTTATGGTTTTTGGATAAGGTAGTTATCTAAATTACTCTATTATGTATATATGAGAAAGGAGAGATCAAATTCGAATACGAGGAGAAGAATGCAACATAAACGCCACAATAGCGCTAGTTGAAGCTGATTGCAAACAGTCAATATGAAATTAATTTCCGGTATAAGTGTAAGTTATTGTTTCTTATCAATAAAAGGAAAACATGCTATAACCAACTGAATTAACTTACATTTTCCGTACTGCAATTCAAACGAAAGATCGATCATAAGTTGCATAATAATAGATTTGTCTTGGCAGTAACAAAAGGTAGAGTCTGTCTCCTGTACGTGGCGAGTGGATAACGAAGTATATGCAGCGTGGACGGTGGTGGAGGGCGGTCCCTCCCTGAATCTCTGGTCCCCAAATTCAACGTCGGCAATTTGCTTGCAAGCAAAGCGTTAGTCCCACGCAGCACCATCGCCATGCGTACGTATCTTTCAACACCAGAGAACCTCACAGCAAAAGGGTACGTATCTTTCTACCTTTCTATTTTTCTTCCCATTTCCTTATTCTTTTTCTAGACCGCAGAAAAAAGGAAGAGAATATTATGTAGTTTATTAAGTTGATTTTCTTTTTCGTTGTTTTGACTGGTACAGTTCGATTCGTTTCAGATTTCCCATTTGCTTATCTTTTATTCTGCATGCCTCATTTGTTCAAATATCTCTTTAGCTGCTAGCCTTCTCTGGATAATCTGCTCGTTCTTGTTCTTGATCAAACCTTCTCTTTGAACTTGAGATTTTCATGGCTGCAATGTCTTTCAGAGGGCTCAGTCGGGTACTCTCTCTCTCTCTCTCTCTCTCTCTCTCTCTCTCTCTCTCTCTCTCTCTCTCTCTCTCTCTATGTTGGTTTTTGAAGCTTCGTTGGTTTGGTTTAATTGTCGGTTTTTGTTTAGTGTCTTAATTTTATTCAAGAGCTCAAGTTTTTGTGTCAAATCCCATGTTTCTGTAAAGATAATTCAGATTGATGTAGCTTTGGATGAACCCAATTCATTGTATATAATATCTATCTAGTTGGTTCTCAAGGAACTTTCTGCAGATGTGAGTTAAACTAGTTAATCAGCGCAGTGTTCCTGCACCATATTCGGTATCCCTCCTTATAAATTAGAGTAGTTTGGAATATCGCTGTGTGATCCTTATAGTTCTCAACTTCTCAGTGACCAAACAGAGGATAGATGTCTAGGCAAAATAGTTACTAAGCTTTCCTTAGTATTGGGTTAAATTATATAACACAATCGGCCTTCTTTTTTTTTCCAGCCAAATGCTTCATGTGCCATGGGGGTTTCTGATGAGAGCAAGAACACTTTCATGGAGCTCCAGAGGAAGAAAGTTCACCGCTATGTGATATTCAAGGTTGATGAGAAGAAGAGGGAGGTTGTAGTTGAAAAAATTGGAGGTCCGGAGGAGAGCTATGATGATTTTGTGGCAGCTTTGCCTGATAATGATTGTCGATATGCCGTATATGACTTCGATTTTGTAACTTCTGAGAACTGTCAAAAGAGCAAGATCTTCTTCATCGCATGGTTAGTTGTTGCCTTTAATCTCTTCACATATGATTTATGTATAGACTATGGAGTCACTATTAGTCCTGTTAAACGATTATTCTCAAATCCAGACGCAGATTATGCTAGTTGGCCAGATCATTGTGTTTCAAGTTCGGAATCCCGCTCCCCATAGATTAGAGTAGTCTAGTATAATGGACGAACAATATCACAAATTCTGATCCCAATTCCGAAGTTGCAATACTTCAAATACCTGCAGTTATTTGCAAACCCATATTTTTTTAAACAAGTCATCCAAAAATTTGCATTTGCACCCTTGATTTCGTATCCAGTGATGATCCCTTCATATAAAATCAGTGGTGCAGAATTCTATTGATGCAAGTTTTATTCCTAAAAAATCGGAACTTGTGTGAGCTTGGAAATCCAAAGACTTGTTCTATCTTGTGCTAATTCATGATTATTTACATACTAATGCTCAGGTCCCCTTCAACCTCTCGAATCCGTGCGAAGATGCTCTATGCCACATCTAAAGACAGGTTTAGGAGGGAGCTGGACGGTATCCACTACGAGATTCAGGCTACTGACCCAACAGAGATGGATCTTGAGGTGCTCAAAGAGCGCGCCCATTGAACCGTCTCTGCTGTACTAAAACACATGTTCCTCAGTCAATCAAAGTCTCTAGGGTTCTGCAAGTTTGTTCTGCTGGCTTCACTATGTATAGAACCCGTTACCAGCACAAAACTGCATTACTGATCCTCGAATAAACAGGCAGGTCAGTTGGCTGGTACGAAAAGTATGGTTTGATGTTATCTTCTTGCTTCAAACTTTAATTACCTTTAGGTGATTTAAACCCGAAAATTGTTGCTCTATACATTTGGTTTCTTATGGATTTATGTTTGCGGAGCAAGAAATGCACAACCAGTCATTGATCTTTTGGTCTTGAACAAATTCATAACCCCAAATATATGCTTAATAGTCAATGTAGACGGAAAGATAAGCGAAGATCAACCACGAACTTTAATACAAGGGACAAACAACAACAAAAATATAGAGAAAACTATGTGGTTTCTACTTTAATGTAATACATAATGATATAAAGACCGAAACAGAGAAAAATGAAAACTTATCCTAAAAAATTGCTCCATTTGTAGATGAAGTGATGAACAATAGAAACTCCCTTCTCGTCTATGTGATCTAGGGCTGCTTTCGATCTCTTACTTCCTTAGTTGTGTTCATTGCTTTCGCCAGACAGTTCCTCCAAAGATTTTCCTTTCGATTCAGGTACAAAGAATGTAAATAATAAACCCAAAAAGTTGATCACACCCAACATAATAAGTGAGTTCTTGACCCCTATACCAGCAGGAAACCCTGCTTCTGCCTTAGCCTTGTCCTGCGGTTGCGCCAAGAACAAGAATCCGAATGCACCCACCATTGCCCCTAACTTTCCGGCTGCTGCAGATATGCCATGGCAAGTAGACCGCAGTCTAGCGGGGAAAATTTCAGCCGGCACCACAAATGTGGTAGCATTAGGTCCGAAATTTGCAAAGAAGAAAGTCAGTGAGTAGAATACCACAAACCCTATCAAGTGATGTGTCCAATAATCGTAGAGAAATGCCAATACAAACATGAACACTGTCATGAAGAAGAATCCCATCATTTGGATTGTGAATCTTCCGATTTTATCAATGAAGGCTACAGTGAACCAGTATCCGGGTACGGTACTGCATAGGGCGATAAGCGTTTGAGCCCTTGCAATTCTATAAACCTCTGAAACGGCATTCAAAGTTTTCGCATTAGGAATCCATCCAATGGCGCTGAAAATGTCTTTCTGAAACAGATTTTGGCTATAAAATGCAATGTCAAGCAAGAACCATGTGCTTGTGGTTCCAAGCAAGTGGAGTCCATGGCGGTGCATAAACTCCTTAGAGAATAAACCGAAAGATTTCACAGTTTCCTTAGGCAGCCTGACGGGTTCAGGTTCGATGTCAACCTGCAAAACTTTTCCCATATCAGCATTAGCCTGGTTGACATCTTTCGCAACAAGCGCTGTGTAACGAGCAGTTTCTGGCATCTTTGAGCGCGAGTAGTAGGTTAGAGCTGCCGGAAGTGCTCCAACCATTAGAATGATTCTCCAAAGGTAGTCTGCTTGTGGGACAGTTGAACCAACTGGATCAACTTCATAAGATGGAGCCTTGAACTTGGCCTCAAAAATTGCAGAGATGAGCATTGCAAACAACCCTCCTGCTAGAATTCCAAACCCCTGCATGGCAAACACCGCTGCAACAAAGGCACCACGAGTCTTTTTATTTGCGTATTCAGACATTATGGTGGCGGAAAGAGGGTAGTCACCACCAATGCCGAACCCTAGCCAGAACCGGAAGAAACAAAGCGTGGTCATTACAGACTTTGCGGTGTGCCCAAAGGAGAGCGCGGAACCAATGGAGCATATGATCATGAGCATAAGTGTCATGCCATACACTTTTTTTCTCCCCATTTTGTCACCAAGCCAGCCGAAGACCACTTGCCCTGCCAATGTGCCAACAAGCGCCACGCCATTGACTGCTGCTGACACATTTGGAGGCAATGTGCCTGGTTTTGGTGATCCATGAACGTGGTAATATATGCGGCCAAGCAATTTGGTGACGAGGGATATGCAGAAGAGATCGTACGCGTCGGTGAAGAATCCCATTCCGGCGATTACAATTGCGGTGAAATGGTACCATTGTGTTTTTGCAGTGTCAAGTGCACTGAGCACATGCAGTTGTTCCTTGGCCATGGATTTAGCTTTGCTTGGTTTGATCTCTCTCTTGCAAACTCTATTTCTCTGGTTCATCAATATGCAAGAACACAAACGGTAAGATTACATTTACATAACAATGTATGAATAAAGAATGATTTAAATGTGAATTTGATTGATATAAACACAGAAGATTAAAACACAAGGGTTTCACATTTCTTGAAGAGACTTAAAATAAGTCGGAAAAATTCACATAAAGAGGATAGAACTAATTGTTCCCGGAAACTATACGTGCAAGACGTTCATTCTTTAGTAAACAACGGATGTGCATCGATACTGCTGAAAATCCGTCAACAACATGTTTGTACGTTTTGTTACAGACAAAGATATTGACACATTATCGATGACATATCAACACTCTGTTGATTAATAAAGAACGGGCATCAGTTCCATAGCCAAACAAATAATTCTTCATATATAATTGAAAGATTGCATTGTAATACATAGGATGGGACCAAAATAATTCCTAGAATTAATTTATAAAAATTCGACAATGGTAAATAAAATATGACAAACATGCAGCTTCATCAAGAAGAAACAAGAACATGCATGCATAGAGCTGCAGTTTTTTTCCTAACCTGGATCTACTCTCTCAACCTAGAGAGAGAGAGACAGAAACTCCGACTCCAACTCCGACTCCGAGAGATCTTGAGAGAGGGGTAGGTAATAGGTTATGCTCTAGGGGAAGCAGGGAATGAGAATTTATAAGGGAAGGGCGCGTCGCCGAGCAACCGGAATATTACAGTGGTATATTCTTCCCTTCCATTTTAGCTAGCTGTTGTTTCTCTGCAGACCCTTCTGTTCAACAAACTCAAGACATCTTTCAGCGGTATATTCCGAATGTCTGAGAATTTCTAGTAGTAACCAGCAGTAGCCAAAGCCGAAAACAGTTTCCATATACATTACCAGAACGCGTATTTCCACAGTTTACATTACCAGAACGCGTATTTCCACAGTTGTCCAATTTCTATATTTAGTTTTCAAATTTGAGGTTGAAAATTTTGACGTAAATGGTATGTAATATATGCTTTGGTGAAGGAATTAAATTCATATGTCCTAATTGCTATGCTAGCTAGCTGGAGGATCGTAAAAGATTTCATCACAAGATTCATTTCTGATTTGGGGGGAGATTTTCAGGTAAAAGGAATCAATAATTCGAAACGATTTGGAGACCAAAAGCATAGAAATTATAGAATGATGGTAGAAATAAATGGATTAGTGGAACAGTGTGCCGTGTGTACGAATGTAGGAACACCCTCTACTTTAATTTGGAAAGTAACAAAGTTCCAAGTTCGAATCCTCAACGAAACATGAGTGGCAGAAGTTCTTGAGTGTGAATGATTGTGCATACTATATGTTGATCTCTATTATTACGTGACTATGACTACGATCTGATATAAGACATACTCTGAACAGTGAGAGTGGACTAGGCACTCTGCCCAAGAGAAAATGTGCAAAACTACCTAAACCCCCTAAACAAATTCAACTTTCACATTGAGAAACAGAAAACGGTTGATGATTCTCTTCTACTTTATATACTCGATACTATTTAGTCACAGCTGCGGAGAGAAACATGCGTACCCTAGTTTTGATAATACACGCGACACCGCAGATGACAGTTTCAAACACAAGACCTCAGGTTCAAAGATAAACGCTGACGCTTTACGTACACACATGTTATGTATGGAAAATGCACACTTTATCAGGCATCCTTCGTAAAAGCCAGGACATAGACTCATGTGAATACCACAAAGGATGAAATACCCCTCCCCAAAATGAACTACAGGCTTACTTTACAGCATTATTTTCTGCACTGCTTATAGATCCATCCTACACAACTGGAACTGTCCTGTTGTTATAGCTTGATTGCTCCAACTCCACTGCCCCGGTTCCGCTTTCTTCTTCGTTCTCGCCCGACATCTCCTCCAACGACCTCCCATTCGATTCAGGCACCAAGAAAGTGAACAATATCCCCAAGAAGTTGACCACACCCAACACAAGGAGCGAGTTTTTAACCCCGATGCCTGGAGGGTACCCTGCATCTGTCTTGTTCTTATCTTTGTTCTGAGCCAAGTACAAGAACCCGAATGCACCAACTATGGCGCCAAGCTTCCCGGACGCAGCTGAGATTCCATGACACGTAGACCGGAACCTAGCCGGGAAAATCTCAGCCGGCACAACAAATGTGGTTGCATTAGGACCGAAGTTTGCGAAAAAGAAGGTCAATGAGTAGATCACTACGAACCCAATTCGGTTGTCCTTGTGAGTCCAGTGATCGTAGGGAATAGCCAGTGCAAACATGAACACTGTCATGAAGAAGAATCCCATCAACTGAATTGCAAATCTTCCAATCCTGTCAATGAAAGCTACCGTAAACCAGTAGCCCGGGACAGTACTGCACAATGCAATAAGAGTTTGCGCCCTTGCGATTCTGTAAACTTCTTCAATAGCATTCATCGTCTGTGCAGGAGGAATCCATCCGATTGCACTGAAAATATCCTTTTGGAACAGATTTTGGCTGTAGAATGCAATGTCAAGCAAGAACCAAGTGCTTGTTGTTCCAAGCAAGTGAAGTCCATGACGGTGCATGAACTCCTTGGAGAACAAAGCAAATGCCTTAGCAGTCGGCTCAGCCTTCTGGGTTTCTGCTTCAATTTCTACCTGCAGAACCCTTGACATGTCGGATGCAGCCTGTTTCGCATTCTTTGCAACAAGGGCGGTGTAACGGGCAGTTTCAGGCATCTTCATGCGCCAGTAGTAAGTCATTGCAGCTGGGATTGCTCCTACCATCACAATAATCCTCCACAGATAGTCCGCTTGTGGAACGGTTGAGGCAAGTGCATTGACCTTATATGATGGAGCATCAAAATTGGCATTAAACGCGGCCGAACAGATAATAGCAAATATCCCACCTGCTAAAATTCCAAACCCCTGCATGGCAAAGACCGCGGCAATGAAAGCGCCCCGAGTCTTCTTGTTAGCATACTCAGACATGATTGTGGCAGAAAGAGGGTAGTCACCGCCAATACCAAACCCTAGCCAGAACCGGAAGAAACAAAGTGTTGACATAACGGTTTTTGGGGTATGCCCAAATGAGAGACCTGAAGCAATAGAACATATGACCATAAGCATAAGAGTCATTCCATAAACTCTCTTCCTTCCCATCTTGTCACCAAGCCAGCCAAAGAAAAGCTGGCCTGCTAAGGTTCCACAAAACGCCACACCATTTACGGCAGCTGACACATTCGGAGGCAATGTCCCGGGCTTCTCTGCGCCTTCAACGTGGTAGTATATGCGGCCGAGCAACTTGGTCACCAAAGATACGCAGAAGAGATCATAGGCATCTGTGAAGAATCCCATTCCAGCAATGATAATTGCAGTGAAATGGTACCATTGTGTTTTTGCTACATCAAGTGCATTGAGAACCTGTAATTGCTCTTTAGCCATGGCTAAGCTAGCTTTTACAAATTCTCTCTCTCTTCTCTTTCTTTCTCACCAGCTTTTTTTTTTTATCTGCACAATTTGAAGAGTGAGAAAATGAAAAAAATATTTATTGTGCGGAAGCGGCAAATACAACGTAAAATATTCAAACAATAATATAGCAACAAACATAAATAACGAGAGAATAATACAACAATTTATACCGGTTCGCCTTTACTACACCTAGTTTGAAGACGGCGAAAAATTTAAAATTAGTATTTACTACTACGGTCTAGTAGTATTCCTCTTCACTTGTAAATAAAATGTCTTATATTTAATTCTCGTCAAAGGTAAATTTGAATCACATTATTATTAGTCAATTGTAAAGACCAAGCACATCTCCTTCTCCATTAACGTAGAATATCGTTTGTTAAAAAAAAAAAAATCACAACTCAAATCCTAAATACATCTAAATCATCGGAAACACAAGTTTCCAATGAGCGTGATAATTAATCAGTCAATCTTCAACCAGTCAATCTTCAACAATGGGCAAAAACAAGGAAAAGTCAAACAATTGTTTAATCATCCACAAGGCAGTTTGAAAATTGGACTCCCCACTCTGACAGGTCATAAATAATTTTTGACTACAGGGCCCTCGATTTTCCTCTGGTTGGTCATACGTTGAAAATTCAATTTTGCCTCACCTAGAATTCCAGGTTCAACCAATTCACTTTATAATTTCTGACTTTTCAAAATTTTTTGTCACTAATTTAACACATCACAACATTAACTAGAGAAAAAGAATTCTTACAAAGGATACTATAATGAAATGCGAAGGAGACTTTTTCAAAAGTAAAATTCTCCATGTACTATCTCCCTCTTTATGTTTTTGGCTTAAAGTTTTATATTTTGTTACAAAAATTGACGTTAAATGGAAAAGTGACAAAAAGTTCATAAAGAATCAACACTTTAAGAGAGTATTTTTAGTATTTCTCTAACTAATTACACATTCCAAAGAAATTTTATTTGCCACCCCCCCCAAAAAAAGGGACCATTTATTTGAGCATGAAAAAGTGAAATGATCTTCTGAAACTAGCAAAAAACTTCCATGACTACTGGAAAAGTGGAAGAAAAGACAAACAATGAACTCTGCCTCATTCTATCACTGAAGAGATTTTTGTTTTTTTGGCCAGATTTCTTAAGTGAGTAAGGGCTGGTTTGGTATTGCTGTGCTTTGAAAAAAAGCTGCTTCTGTTGTGCTGTGAGAATAAGCAGCTGTGAAATAAAGCAGCAGAATGTTTGGTAAACTTTTTTGTAAAAGTGCTTTTGAAAAAAAAAAAGTAGTATTATAGTGTTTGGTGAACTTTTATGTAAAACAGATGTGAAAAAAGCCGGTTTTTCAAAGCTGGGTTTTGCAGCTTCTTGTTTTTGGCTTTTTTTCACCCAAAACTGTGAAAAAAAGCTGAAGCTGAATGTTTACCAAACACCAAAAACTGTCACAGCTTTTTTTCATAGCAGCTTTTTTTAAAATCACCTCAACCCCAAACTGGGGCTAAAGCTCTTGTGGGCATTTGGACCACGTCGCCTGTCATACTTTACTCCCTTCAATTTTATATTAATTTCATTCAGCGTAAGAATTGTCCTATACAAATTTTTGAGGCTTGAACTAGGAAAATCACATTCAAACTGCCCCACACAAGCAGACAAACAGATACCTACTGAGGATTTAATATAAGTCTCAAAGTCTCTACCAAACCATTTAAAATATGCACCAAGCAATCTTTATCTCTAATACAATTTAAAATTATTTTAAAATCTTCAACCTTTGTCTCTCCAACAATATCAAAACCACGTGGAATTAAATTAAATTTTCAATCTTTGCACTCTAAGATTCTAAGGACTCCGTCATTAGATTGTAAAGTTAAACCCTTTAAATTAGCCTTCATACAGAGTGGCCTAGGCCTATTTTTCCAGGGTTGTTTAACCAGATTTCTTGGGATTAAAAATATCAAAACAGTAATTTAATTGGCTTAAACTAATATTTACAGCTATTTACAGATGAAGATTATGAATGCGATTAATTGTTTCAACGGCTACAGATCTTTAATACTCTAAATTCAGAAGATAATCTCAGATCCAAAACTCAGAATTAATACTACTTTTAACTTATTTTTCCAACTTACTTGCATCTGATGCACAATGGGTTTCTAAAAATTCTATCTTTTCTACTTCATCTCTGCTGAGACCCCAAAAAATACAATGAAAGGAGGAGTTTTCAGAGTGAAAACCAGAAAATTAATTTCTGATATGGTAGCTGACACGTCTGTGCTGTAATTTCGAGAGGGGGATTTTGAACTCGGGTACAAGGGGCAGGCAAACTGTCTCGAGTCTCCTGACTGACTAACTAGCCCAACTCACATTTTAGAGGTTCATAAATCAGAAGCGGGGCAAATTAAGAAAGAGATACCCATGAGAAAATTGCAGAAGGGAAGAGATCCCCATGAACGACATGCGTCGAAAAAGCTATAAATTGTATCTATTCCCAATGACAAAGAAAACCCCACTCACTTTACACTTTACACTTTGCACTTTGAGCTTGTAATTTGCATGCATGATAGAGAATTATGCATGGAGAGATCAGTGGGCTTAATTACAAGATCAACAACAATGGAAGCAAAAATTAAGCATAAACAAAGATGTTTAATATCTAATTAGATAAATTAATTTATTTAATTTGCAGACTAACCTGTTGGGAGCGAGCGAGAGAGAGATGAAGAAGTTTGATGGTAAGACAAAGGAAAAGGAAGGGATGCGAATATTTATAGGCAACGGCAGCAGCAAATGCGCACACACGAAGGAATTTCCACCGGCATATTCCATTTTTCCCCGCTTCCGTTTTTATTTTTTAAGTCAACCGCCGCACCGCGTCTGAAGTCTCACCTTCCCCACCTTCCCCGTCTTGCTCGACGATTTCGACACGTGGTCCCACTCTCTTTATTTATTTACTTTTTTAAGAACATTTTTGTTTACAATCATAAACTACGGTGTATGCTCATCATAAACTTAATCATTTGCCATATATCATTTCATTTAATTTTATTAATTTTTTTTTTCAAAAATTTGAAAGTAATATTTAATATAAAAAAAATAGGAAAATTTGAAATAAGTCCAATTTTATAGCCCACATTTTGAAATATATCTAATTTTTAGTGACTTTTGAAGTAGGTCCAATTTTTAGTGATTTTGGATCCATATCAAAATATCCCTATAAAAATTAGGGAAAACTTGATATAAGTCCAATTTTTTTAGCCAATAGTAGGAATAGTTTAATTTATTAAAATAAGTCCAATTCCTTAAATTTAATTATTTAATTATCAATAATTATCTATTCAATGATAAGATTTATTATAAAAATCAAATTTCTTCATAATTATCTCTTTGATTATTTCTGTTTATTTTTTATTTTTTGTTATTTTTTGTTCTTCCTCATGCTTGAAACCCCATTTATAGATTTTATTTTTAATTTTTATAATCAACCTATATCACAGGTTAATTATTTTTATGTATCTATATGACAGATTCTTTTTTTATAATTAACGTGTCACAGATTAATGTGTCTTGCTTGTAGGTATATTATGTTTTTTTCCTACCTTTTAATTAGGTTTCAAATCTCGCTTACAGGTATAATATACATTTATATATTTGTTACTTGTGTTAAGGTAGAATGTTTTGTAGATAATTTATGTTAGTATATTAGTTTTTTTTTTTTTTTTTTTTTTGTTATAAGATATTAATTAGATTTTTTGGAGTTGAAAAATACATAATATTAGAAGATTTTAATTGATATTTAATATTTTTAAAAAATATAAAATGATTATAAAAAAAATAAAAAAATGTATTTAGATAACTGGACTCACTTCTAAAAACCATCTATATTTTTGGACCTAAATCTAAAAGCCCCTAAAAATTAACTAGAGTAGATAAAAAAAGACACGTGACAGGTTATGGCGGGGAACAAAAGTGTTTTTTTTACTTTCCCAAAAGGCCCGCTCTCTTTGTTAGTATTGGTTTGGCAATTGACATTGGAGCCAGATTGTCTGCCCTCCTAGTTGTGGTGCCATTTCATACCTTTCTATTTTGTGCGATCACGGTTAAGCCATGTCAACATTTTATATTAATTTTTTAATAGAGATAATAAGACAAAACACAATAAAAATATAAAATATTGACGTAGCTTAACCGTGACCGTACAAATAGGAGGGCATGGAAGGACACCACAACTAGGAGGGCAGACAATCTGCCTCCATTGACATTTGGTCTCACATGGACTCATTGTTTTGTTTATTCGTTTTTTGGTACTACTACTTGCGAATTGGAAAATGCTAGGAAGACCCGCCAAACATTTAATGAAATCTAGCCGTTGATGTAAGTAGGTATCGCTTATGAGTTTTAACCGTTGATGCATTTTGTTTTACAAAAACGATGATTTGTGTTCGGGTTTTTTTTATTTAAGGGCGTGATATCCATACATCCATTTTTACTTCTCACACACCTTTTTAATTTTCAACATTCGAATCGGATGAATTGAAGAATATCAAATGACAGAAATTAACAAGGGGTATGTGAGAAGTAAAAATCGGTGTGTGGATAACACACCCCTTTATTTATATTAGTTGTACTCAATTCGATTGTTTCAATTTAAATTATGAAAAATTTTAACTCTAAAAACAGAAAACTTTCCTTCTAGAGGATTTGCGAATCCATCCTGCTTATGTTAAAACTTTCCAAGGCCCGCCTTATGGTATGTAGCATATGGACTTAAGCCTGGGGAATGCTTTGGTTGTAATGTATCTTTATCGATGCTGTAAACGAGTTGAGTTAGAATATATATCACTCAACTCAAGTTTGGATTGTTTAACTATTTTTCAGTTTGAGCTAAGTAGCTTGCTTCTCTTACAAATGGAGCTTGAGCCAACTTGGAAATTTCAAGCTCGATACCGAACTCAAATTGTTTCGAGCTAAGTTTCATTAGGAAAAAAATGATGAAGAGGGTGAGACATAATATCACTGTAAACATATTTCTTTTTCCAAAACAATCTCAAATCTGATGTTTAATTGCAAGCAGATTAACTTCTTAATATAATCTAGTTCGATTGTCTCGTGAAAAACATGAGTTGCTCAAAAGTTTTACGAGCCGAACAAATCAATGTATAAACTTGACTTATTTTTTATCGAGTCAAACATTAATTAACTTGTTTCTTTCACGAGCTGAACACATTGAGATATTGTCTACAAGTTCAAGTTGTTTTTAAATCGATTTACAGTCTTAGTTGCATGCAAATTGCCCCTCCTAAAATTGTTATCCAACAAGAAGTCACACTCGGTGACTAAAATAGAATAGTCTACGACTCAAAGCGTATGGAATGAATCGGTTGTTAAGACTTTTGAACGTTCCATTGTCATTTTCATGAGCCCCCCTAAGAAGAAATAAATTGGAAGACTCTCTTTTTAATACTATTTTTCACACTCTTAATATTTTTTATCGTATCCATTTTATTTGTGTTCATTTAATCTAGCAGAGTGTTTTTGTTGTTGAAAATAACATAAATACATATTATGAAAATAGCAACGTCTGAGAAACTTTACTACTGGTAGATTGTCATGATGGTTAAGTACATTATTTTTAAATGTGTCATAGTTAATATCTTTTGCCTTTTTCAATTTACTTTTTAGTAGTATTCATTTTCACTTGTAAGTGAGAGGTTTTTTATTCGAATATTGTGAATAACAAGTTCGATACCAATTTATTTTTTTGCTACTTAATGAAAATATATCATTCTGTAAGATAATAAAGTAGTAAAATTATTTGTAATACATGAATATAAAAATAAAAGGGTCAAAAAAAGATTTTTACCAAGTGATACGGTTGTGGGGAAGTTTCTGCTCACATACTAGGAATCAAATATTGGTCCCAATTAGGGGAAGTTTCTGCTCACATACTAGGAATCAAATATTGGTCCCAATTAGTGTGAAACCTTTGAATTCTTTACTAATACAGTCCAAATTACAACATCTCCCTTGTTTGAGAGAAAACGGCAAACACCTTGAAGGCTTTAACGTTTTGAAAGGTTCACTTTTTTGGGGTGTGCCAGTTGTCAATCATAGTCCTCATCCTAGATGTTAAGATTTTGAACCAAAAAAAAAAAAAAAAAAAAAAAAAATCCTAGATGTTAAGATTAAGATGTTTGTGGTCATGGACACCAGCAAGTATAGTTTTTTTTTTTTTTTTTTTTTTTTCCTTTTCGTTTTGGTAGCAAAAATCTGATGAAGTGATTTTTTTTCAAAAAGTAATCCGTGTATATTTTTGCTCCTATATAATTTTCATCTTCAGTCTTGACGAATTTGTATTTACAAAACAATTAAACACATTTGATCAAAGATCAAGATCATGCACCAATGGAGTGGTGGGGAGGGGTTTGGCTAATAGATTTACAATGGCTAAGTGAATTTCTTTGAAAAGATAGAGTTTAGGGCTTAGTTGCATATGAAAATCTTACCATAAATTGGTTTAGGACGGGGTATTTATAGAAGCTAGAGTCGGTCCCATGTGTAGGGTTTTCCATGCCATGTGTCGATATTTAGTTGGCCAAGGTGTGTCATTCGTTGGATGGAGAAGAAAATTATCCTGAAGATATTATTTAATTAATAATATCATCTCGTAGAATCCTTGATTTGATTCGATTGTGATTCCTTACTTGATTAAGTTGGTCTTCAATAAGGAAAGTTTAAAGGTATGAATTAGTTATTAATCTTATCTTTAATTCCTTTAACTTTTCTCCTTGCCATGAGCATGAAAGCTTGAAGAAGTCATAGTCAGCAACTCAAGTTTTCTTAATGGTTGAACTACGCATGGAATGGATGTGGGCCTCACCAATTTAATGAGGGTTTTGTCGTCACTTGTGGGTAAAAAGCTCACGTGTCAACTCTAAGATTTTTTGAATTATTTTTGGCTCCACAAATGCCTCACACCTGTTGTGCTGCTTGTAAGAGGTGCATGAGGTGTAGAAATCCAAGTCGATAGGCTTGCCAGAAATGATTCCATGACTACCTAGGATTCTGAGATCTAACTTGTAATGAACATTTTATGGGATATGGGGTCTAACTACCTATAAAATCTATTTAACTCTACTTAAGTGGATGATTAAATAAATCTAGAGAACAATTATTTTCCAAACAAGAAAGAAAAAAAACTAGAGGAAATTATGCCTAATCCCCTAGTTTTCTTCTTTACTTGCCCCCGCAAAGGGTTGATTGTCTTCGTCGTTGTTGCGCCTCAAGGTAAAAAAAACAAAATATTTATTCTTCTTATTACTGCCATAGTACAGCTTGGGACGAGTGGGATGGGGCCCACGTGGGTGACATGGTAGCAATGGCTGCTTGAAGATCGGTGTAGCTCGATCGGAGCCGAGGAATGAAGTCGCAAGGGGAGGAAGAAGCGAGCCGTTGGGCCTATGATGCTTAACTTGGTGTGGCATGGAAGGTTGGACCCCGTTGAGCTGCGCGAGCAGGGTTGTTGGACTTAGCAGGAGTTGGTGGATAATGTGGATGCAAATTTCTTCCTCCTTGCTATTGGAAAAAATTGCACCTACAAAACAAATAACATCTTAAGTCAAGGCCAAGAGCCTCGCGCGCCCATGATGAATGGGGGGTTTTGGCCGAAGAACCTCCGATGCCAAAGTTAGAATTTTGAGGGAAAAGTGTTTGGAGAATTTAGAAAATTTAGCAAGAGAATTGGAATTGAGTTTTGGAGAGAATAAGGTAGTATTTATAGGGGTGTGGCCGGCCCCTTTAGGAGGAGGAGGACCGGCCACTTGGTTAGTATTTTGGGTAAGGTTTATGATTTGTAGCTAATTAGGAATAATTGAATAATAAATCAATTAATTAGCTAATTAATATAATTAAAAAAGAATGATTTGGGGGTTACCTTGTGGAGAGGATTTGATGAGGATGAATGAAATAGGTTTAAACACAAATACCTATTTGGGCATTTTTGACTTGATTAAGGGATGATTGTCACTGCTCAAACGTAAGAATTCCGGTGTGCCTCGAGGATAATTTTGGGGGTTACCTTGAAGGCTTGAACATTTTGAAAGGTTTTACTTTTTGGGGTGTGCCAGTTGTCAATCATAGTCCTTATCCTAGATGTTAAGATTTTGAACCAAAAAAAAAAAAATTCCTAGATGTTAAGATTAAGATGTTTGTGGTCATGGACACCCGCAAGTATAGATTTTCTTTTTTCTCCTTTTTTTTTTTTTTTTTTTTTTTTTTAGTGTGGTAGCAAAAATCTGAAGAAGTGATTTTTTTTTCAAAAAGTAAACCGCGTATATTTTTGCTCTTATATAATTTTCATCTTTAGTCTTGACGAATTTGTATCTACAAAATAATTAAACACATTTGATCAAAGATCAAAATCATGCACCAATGGAGTGGAGGGGAGGGGTTTGGCTAATAGATTTACAATGCCTAAGTGAATTTCTTTGAAAAGAGAGAGTTTATGGCTTAGTTGCATAGCAAAATCTTACCATAAATTGGTTTAGGACGGGGTATTTATAGGAGCTAGAGTCGGTCCTATGTGTAGGGTTTTCCTGCCATGTGCCGATATTTAGTTGGCCAAGGTGTGTCATTTGTTGGACGAAGAAGAAAATTATCCTGAAGATATTATTTAATTAATAATATCATCTCGTATAATCCTTGATTGGATTCGATTGTGATTCCTTACTTGATTAAGTTGGTCTTCAATAAGGAAAGTTTAAAGGTATGAATTAATTATTAATCTTATATTTAATTCCTTTAACTTTTCTCCTTGCCATGAGCATGAGAGCTTGAAGAAGTCGCAGTCAGCAACTCAAGTCTTCTTAATGGTTGAACTACGCATGGAATGGATGTGAGCCTTGCCAATTTAATGAGGGTTTTGTTGTCACTTGTGGGTAAAAAGTTCACGTGTCAGCTCCAAGATTTTCTTTAATATTTTTGGCCCAAAAAATGCCTCACACCTGTTGTGTTGCGTGTAAGAGGTGCATGAGGTGTAGAAATCCAAGTCGATAGGCTTGCCAGAAACGAGTCCTTGACTACATAGGATTATGAGATTTAACTTGTAATGAACGTTTTATGGGATATGGGGTCTAACTACCTATAAAATCTATTTAACTCTACTTAAGTGGATGATTAAATAAATCTAGAAAACAATTATTTTCCAAACAAGAAAGAAAAAAAACTAGAGGAAATTATGCCTCATCCCCCAGTTTTCTTCTTTGCTTGCCCCGCAAAGGGTTGATTATCTTCATTGTCGTTGTTGCGCCTCAAGGTAAAAAAAACAAAATATTTCTTTTTCTTACTACTACCATAGGATATCTTGGGACGAGTGGGATGGGCCCCACGTGGGTGACATGGTAGCAATGGCTGCTTGAAGATCGGTGTAGCTCGACCAGAGTTGAGGAATGGAGTCGCAAGGGCAGCTGCAGCTGTTAGCCAACGGCTAGCGTGGGCTAAGTTGCAAAGGGGAGGAAAAAGCGGGCCGTTAGGCCCGTGATGCTTAACCTCATGTGGCATGGAAGGTTGGACCCCGTTGAGCTACGCGAGCAGGGTCGTTGAACTTAGCAGGAGTTGGTGGATAGGGTTTGGTGCTGAGGCATTAGGCTCATGTGGCTTGAGAGATAGAATGGAGGCGCTAGGCTAGGCATGGTGCATTAAGCTTGGCCTGGTACTATGTGAGGATGGGCCACGAAGCTTATTTGGAGGAGAGGTTGGCGCAAGCGCAGGATGGGCCTGCCATTTAGGCTGTTACCTCAACTGCTAAGGCTTAAGTGCTAATAGGCTGCGTGTCGTGGAGTCGACGTAGTAGTTGGAAGGCGTCGGCGTGGCTGGTAGCTGTGGTGCAAGAGTTATTGTGGCTAGAAGCCACATAGCTGAATCAGTGTGGCTGGGAGAAACAAAACAATAGTAGACACGGTGAGTCGCAAAGTAGAAGTAAGTGTAATTAGGGCCACAAGCGAGGTGCAGAGCTTTACTGGTAGGTTAACCTGCTTACTCGATCTTTAGTTGAGAAGAAACCAAGGATTTCCTCTGCTACTCGTGAAAGTTCTATTGCTTTAGGAAAACTTGTTATCAAGCAATCTCATTTAATAGATGAAAGAAAGTCGATGAGCTTGTGAAATTGTTGACCCTAAAAACTACCAAGCCTACGTGGCGCGCAGGCCGAGTAACTAATAAGCTAACTACGTCATTCGGTTGTGTGCGGGGCGTGCCAACTCGTCGGCCGAGCTCGGCCGAGGAGTAAAATTTGTTGATGTTGCGTTGGTCGCGCTGCTGACTTCTGCGTCTTGCGATTGCGGCCGAGGAAGGAACAATTCTCGGCCTTCGGGTTCTAGAGCCTGAAGACAAGGCTGCTAATTTGCGAAGTTCAATGTCAAATTCGGCTGTCAATGCCGAATGTAGTAACCTGGTAACACCTCACTTCGCCGAGAAGGCTAATGAGATGACCTCTGCCAATAAGGATTCGAAAATCCTTCTCGACCGAGACTTGGATAGATAACCAGTCGGCCTCTTTGCAGTGCTGTTTATCCAAACTGAAGGTGCTCCGCGGTCGGCTGATTCTACGGCGATAGTGCTGTTTATCCAAACTGAAGATACCACCGGTTGCCTTCATAGTGCTATTTATCCAAACTGAAGATGTGTTGGCGAAAAGGAAAATAAAAAATCTCAAGGTTGTTGAGAGGTTTCGCGTAGAGCGAGGGTTTGCGCAGGGCAGATTTGTGTGTTGAGTTGGAGAGCATTCCGTTGTTTGTAGCCTTGCATTTATAGCGACAAATCCTCTTTTGATCAAATTAAAACATCACTCGGATTAGGACTCCTCATCCTGATCCAACCCTATCTCGACCAGTCCTATTTTCGTCAGGACTCTGAACCTGGCCTTTTGTCAAGCCACATCTGTCTCCATGCCGAGACTCCTTGTTTTATCAGGATTCGACCTCTTTGCCTTTATCCAAATCACTTGTCCTCCCAATAGGACTCGGCCAACCTGACTTGGCGGCCTATGGCGACTGAACGGCCCATAATTTTTCTGGAAGAATACTGAGCCGAGAACAAACTCAAACTCGGCCCAATAATATAAATTTGGGTCCAAACATTGCCCCCCAGTTTCCTTGAGCTTCGGCCCGTAAGCCGAATGGTTAAGGAAATTAACGCAGTCGAAGAAATATATCGTCGAGGAACCCACTCCACAGCCTGACACGTCTTGAAAGAGACATCGACAAGTCGGCCGAGAAAAACCAAATGGGATCGAAGTCTTGAAGACCCCCGCCTACTGCTTCTTATGATACTCAGGATATCACGACCTAATAACACCATGGTTCTCTTGGCCCTATGGTTCGACGACAGGAGCCTCGGCAGCAATATATGACAACCCATAGTACACGAACGCCTTCATGATATATATATATATATATATATATATATATATATATATATATATATATATATATATATAGACGGCAGGCCGAATGACCCCATGGACGATAGCACTAGCACTCGGCATGTGTGTTATATATTAATAAAAGTGACTGAACCTTCTCAAGAGGGGCCTGTCTTGAATATCAACAAATGCAGGCCGAGGTTTAGAAATATTCTATTCGGCCACCACCGTATCACCTTCTTGATTCAATTGATGCCTCAAAAACCATGATCACCGAGAAGCAATCCATGATTCCTCCTTTTTCTCTCTTCTGCACCAAGTATCAGATTCCACCAAGCAGCTCATTTATATATGTGTCCTCGGCGAGATTAAAATAATTTTAACCACCGAAACTGTCGAAATGTACAACCTGTGCCCCATTTATTTTCTTATGCATCGGCTTAATTAGCCAAATGATTAAGAAAATAATTTATTCTTTTCGTTTTTTTTTTTTTTTTTTTTTTTAACGAAAGAAAACGAAAGTAGTTGAACTATAAAGAGGAGGAGGCCAACGATGCTTTATTCCAAACCGAGATCTTAGGCCGAATAAAGAGTTTTCTTCAAATATTTTTGGCTTGACGAAATATTTTTCATTTTCGGTCGCCGAATGTGTGGAACAATTATTATGCCCCCCGGGCATAATTATTCCACCAATTTCGGCTTTTAACTCGAGCAACTTAGCCGAATGAGATTCCTCCATATCGGCTTTATCGCCAATAATCATATCGATTGGCGTGTTTTTTCCAGCTAGGCCTATGTCTCGGTCTTGTTCGTCATTAAAGCACTCTTCTGACGAATCATTTCCTGAGTTGATTTGTGGCTCAGAAACTTGAACATTTTCTTCTAGGCCTACCAAACGTTCAGTCTCGACCGACAAAACAGGCGGCCTAGGGTCTTCTTCGGCCGTCTCGACAATTTTCTGAGGCCGAATGTTGTTTGTAGCCGAAGCGAAAAATTGCCCCCCGGCCTGTGGACTTAACCATTTTTCAAATGGAATTGATCTGTAATCAGAAACGTAAGGAAAACGATCGTCATCTAGCCAGGCATGAAACCGAGCCCTGTCTTCGTTTACCCATTGCTCTTGTAGGGTAACAGGAGCTTTTATTCTCAACATGTAAGCGAATGACTTTTGCATCTCTTTATGGCCACGAAGAACTTTTTCCACTTCCAAAGATCTTTTACTTTCCTCATTGTGTTTTTTCAACTCCTCTAGGAGCTCGTGCAATCGGCTAAATGGAGCCGGATCGACATCTTGATCTATCATATGAACTTCGTAGTTTTAGCACTGTGTCCCACTGGGCGTGCCAAAATGTTGACCCTAAAAACTACCAAGCCTACGTGGCGCGCAGGCCGAGTAACTAATAAGCTAACTACGTCATTCAGTTGTGTGCGGGGCGTGCCAACTCGTCGGCCGAGCTCGGCCGAGGAGTAAAATTTGTTGATGTTGCGTTGGTCGCGCTGCTGACGTCTGCGTCTTGCGATTGCGGCCGAGGAAGGAACAATTCTCGGCCTTCGGGTTCTAGAGCCTGAAGACAAGGCTGCTAATTTGCGAAGTTCAATATCAAATTCGACTATCAATGCCGAATGTAGTAACCTGGTAACACCTCACTTCGCCGAGAAGGCTAATGAGATGCTAATAAGGATTCGAAAATCCTTCTCGACCGAGACTTGGATAGATAACCAGTCGGCCTCTTTGCAGTGCTGTTTATCTAAACTGAAGGTGCTCCGCGGTCGGCTGATTCTACGGCGATAGTGCTGTTTATCCAAACTGAAGATACCACCGGTTGCCTTCACAGTGCTGTTTATCCAAACTGAAGATGTGTTGGCGAAAAGGAAAATAAAAAATCTCAAGGTTGTTGAGAGGTTTCGCGTAGAGCGAGGGTTTGCGCAGGGCAGATTTGTGTGTTGAGTTGGAGAGCATTCCGTTGTTTGTAGCCTTGTATTTATAGCGACAAATCCTCTTTTGATCAAATTAAAACCTCACTCGGATTAGGACTCCTCATCCTGATCCAACCCTATCTCGACCAGTCCTACTTTCGTCAGGACTCTGAACCTGGCCTTTTGTCAAGCCACATCTGTCTCCACACCGAGACTCTTTGTTTTATCAGGATTCGACCTCTTTGCCTTTATCCAAATCACTCGTCCTCCCAATAGGACTCGGCCAACCTGACTTGGCGGCCTATGGCGACTGGACGGCCCATAATATTTCTGGAAGAATACTGAGTCGAAAACAAACTCAGACTCGGCCCAATAATATAAATTTGGGTCCAAATAGAAATATATCACTTCAAAAGAGGTTAAATTCTTGTCCTAGAAGACCACTCAACGCAAGAGTTCTTTGCTGCTGCCAACGTCAGGGTCCAAAGATAGAGTGAAGCGTCCATCTGTGGCTAAGTCTGGATCGGCTTCCAAAAGGCTCCCCACTATTCGAAGTGAGGTGGAAAGTTTGTCACTTGGGAAAATGGATCAATTGCTAAATACGCGTCAAAGCCTGCTCCTTCTGTTTTTGCCGCGTGATGCCTGCCAAGAAGGGGGAAATTACTTGACCTTGATTTCTCAACTGTTGTACATGAAGCAGTTAAGGATGAAGTTGTCGAAGTCAAAGCTACTGAAGATGAGGTGGCAATGGGGCGAGCTGCTGAAGGTGAGGTGGCTGCTTAGGAGCTAGAAATCATCCAAGCTGCTAATAATAAAATATACAAAAGAATATTATAACACAATTTAAAAACATAATACTTTAAGATGGTTATGATAATTAAATATTTTCCATGCCTAAGTTTTGTTAGAAAGAAAAAGATAAAGACAGTGAGACATAATATCAATCTTGTTTATTTAAATTGGAAATAATCAATTTAAACATATTTCTTTAAAAAAAAATCTCAATGATGTTTCATTGCAAGCAAATTAACTTATTAAACATAATCCAGTTCGAATTGTCTCATGAAAAAAAAAATTGAGTTACTAAAAAGCTTACAAGCTGAACAGATCAATGTATAAACTTGACTTGTTTTTTATCGAGTCAAACATAAATTTGACTTGCTTTTTTCACGAGTCGAACACATATCTCAACTTGTGTACAAGTACAAGTTGTTTATATATTGCTTTACAGTCTTGCATGTTCGTATCATACAATATCTCAATTGCATGGGAATTGCTCTCCGAATTGTTTCTTATTGTATCCAACAGTAGACGACTAAATGTGTATGGAAGGAATAAATTAGAAGCAGAGCCGGTCCTGATATTTTTAAGGCCCATGATGTCGTCAAAAATGTGCCCTACCTCTGTATAACCAAAATTATTTGTTTTCACACGTAAGACTTCGATAAAATTATATTTAAAAAATCACTTCAAACTTAATAATTAG
Organism: Heteromeles arbutifolia; assembly: GCA_024362995.1. Classification (NCBI taxonomy): domain Eukaryota; kingdom Viridiplantae; phylum Streptophyta; class Magnoliopsida; order Rosales; family Rosaceae; genus Heteromeles; species Heteromeles arbutifolia. Next base: position 12,658,125 of record JANCRC010000002.1, on the reverse strand, counting down.
AAACACGAAAAAACTAATTTATTTTGTATTGTGAGTATATGACTAAAAGAATTAATAATATTTTGGAGTCTTTAATTGATATGTATAAGCAATGAATGAACACTTATGACTAAAAGAATTAATAATCTTTTGAAGTCTTTAATTGATATGTATAAGCAATGAATGAACACTTAGGGACCCATCATTTGATTTGCAAATTTGGTTCAAAATTTTATTTTACGCATTACTCTTTGTTGAAGGTTAGACTTGAATGGAAATGAATGTCTAAAAATAGCAACTCACATAGCTACTATCTAGTAATTAAAAAGAAATTAACAACCAAATAGAAATTCGTAAAAAATAAGAAAGAATAAACATGCACATAGCATTTCGAACTCAAGACCTCTCATTCATTTTAAACAACAAAAAATCAATGTTTTTGATTAAATTTCTTAATCATTTAACCAAATTTATAAATTTGTACTCTTGTGAAATCAAATTTGTAAAAACTGAAAAGTAAAAAAAAAAAAACACATAACACTTCGAAGACAATATTTAATTAATAATATCTTGGGATTATCTCGTAGAATCCTTGATTGGATTTGATTTTAACTCCTTGCTTGATTGAGTTGGTCTTCAATAAGAAAAGTTTAAATATAGGCATTAGTTATTAATCCTATCTTTAATTCCTTATACTTTTCTCCTTGCCATAAGCAAGAGAGCTTGAAGAAGTCGCAGTCAACAGCTCAGGTCTTCTTGAGGATTGAAATGCACCTGGAACGCATGTGGGTCTCGCCAATTTAATAGAGGCAATCTCCTCTCTTGTGGGTGAAAAACCACGTATCAGCGCTAGGATTTTCTGGATTATTTTTTGCTCCACAAGTACCTTCACACCTGCTGTGCAGTACGTAGAAGGTGCATGAATCCAAGTTGAGTACACTTGCCAAAAACGGGTTTCTTGACTACATTGGATTATAAGCTCTTACTTGTAGTGAAAGTTTTCTGGGATATGGGGTTCAATTAACTATATAATTTATTTAACTCTACCTTAAGTAGAGGATTAAATAAATCCAGAGAATAATTAATTTTTCAAACAAGAAAGAGAGATAACCAGAGCAAATTGTGTCCCCTTCCCCTATTTTTCTTCTTTATTTGCCAGGCGAAGAATTGATTTGTCGTCGACGTCATTGTTGTTGTTGTTATTGCGTCTAAGGTGAGAAAAAAATTTCTTTCTTCTTCTTACCGCTGCCACCAGGCAGCTTGGAATGAGTGGGTTGGGGCCCATGTAGGTGACACGACAATAAGGATTACTTGGAGATCGGCGCAGTTGAAGTTGCTAGCCAAAAGCTGGCGAGGGCCAGCTTACATGAGGAAGAAAAAGTGGGCCGCTGCGCCTGATGTGGCATGGAAGGTTGGATCACTCCGGGCTACGCGAGCAGGGCCGTTGGGCCTGGTAAACGATGATGGATGGGGTATGCCGCTGAAGCGTTGGGCTCATAAGGCTCGAAAGATAGAATGAAGTCACTCTGTTGGGCGTAGTGCGCTAGGTTGGGAGTGGTGTCGTGTGAGGATGGGTTACATGACCTGTTTGGATGAGAGGTTGGCACTAATGTGGGTTGGGCTTGCCATTTGGGCTACTTCCACAGCTTATAAGGCTTGAGCGCCGATGGGTTGTGTGTGGTAGAGTCGACGATGCATGTGGAGCCGTTAGAGAGCGTCGGTATGGTTTGGAGCTGTGGTGCAAGAGTAACCACATAGATGAATCAGTGCGACTGGGAGTTACATAGCAATATTCCACACGGCCGGGAGTCGCAGAGCAATAATCGATTCAACGGGGAGCTGCAGAGCAAAAGTCTGTGCAGTTGGGGTCGCGAGAGAAGCACGGGGCCTCACTGGTAAGTTGGCCTGCTTGCTCGACCTTCAGTTCATAAGTAATCAATGACTTTCTCTGCTGCTCGTTGAAGTTCTGTTTCTTCCGAAAAACTTGTTATCGAGTTGTTTCCTTCAAAGAATGAAAATGAAGCTGTTGAGCATGTGAAATTTTTCCCTTCAAAATAGCTGAGAAGATCGCTCAATGCAGAAGTTTTGTGCTACCCCCAACGTTTGGGGCCTGAAGATAGAATAAAGCGACCATATATGGCTAAGACAAGATCGGCTTCTGAAAGGCTCACCACTATGAGAAGTATGGAGGAAAGTTCGCCATTTACAAACATGAATCGGCCACTAAATAGGCGTTAAAGCTTGCTCCTTTTGTTGTTGCCATGTATGTGCTGCCTGCAAAAAAAAAGGAAATTGCTCGAGCTTGATTTCTCAACTGTTGTAGATGAAGCAGTTGAAGATAAAGTTGCCAAAATCGAAGCTATTGAAAATGAGATGGCGGTGGTGCAAGCTGCTAAAAGCAAGGTGGCTGTTAATGAGCCAAAGATCATCCAAGTTGCTAATAATAATATATACAAGATAACATAATGACACCAAATTTAAAAACATAATAATGTAAGATTGTTCACGATAATTAAATCTTGTTCATGCCTAAATTACATTAGAAAGAAAAAGATGAAGACGGTGAGACATAATGTGAAATCCCGTCCTCGGATTTCACTATTTAAAATTACGTATCTCGTATTTCGTATTCGTAGGTTTGACGCTTTTTTATTTACGGCGTATAGTTTTTTTTTATAAGTAAAAGGACGAAAACGCCTTTAATGAACTAAACGAAATTCTACGAGGTCGTATTTGATCCCTATATATTTTTATTTTTTTACTTATCTTTACATATTTGGATAGTACTTGTCGATACGAACGCATGAATGCAAATGGAATGTAATTTGAAATTATAATGAAGAAGTTATAGACGAGCAAAGACATGGGTGAAATGGTTATTTAACCATTATCTAGACGACTTTAGATTTGCTGAAGCAGCAATCTGGAAGCCACGTGTGTTGCTGTGATGGAAAGAAGAGAAGAGAATGAGGGCAAGGAGGGAGAGACGGGCCAATTAGAACAAAGCAAGAAGGGGAAAAGAGAGAAATGAGAAAGGAGGGGAACCAACCAACCTTATTAATCCCTTTGACCCATTTTTGATCCGCGTGACCCGACCCCTGACCTTGTTTCTGTAGTCAACTTTCGACGCCATCTTCAAATTTTCTCCAGTGAATCATAGCACTAGGCCACCTAGAAACAACTTAGCATTAACATCTCTTCCATATTTACCCAAAAAATCGAAGAGATTGACCTCAATTTCATGAAGAACCGCACCGGTTGGTGCGATGGTACCTTGCTGGCGATCTACCATTTCTGAAATGTGCTCCTTCAATCACCACCCCCAAAATACTCCTTTTGAGCCCAGGAACAAATCCCAAACAAGTTTGGGGGTGGCGAAGCACCGGAAAGTACGAATTGAAGTGCACCCATTTCTAGGGTTTCTGGTTGATCGAGGTGGTTTTCAGGTGTTTCTCGACCGAATTGGACTTCAGCCTAGGTATGAAAGTTCTTCCCTTTGTTGTGCTCTACATTCCTACAAAATTTGGTAATTTTTGGATTTGGTGAATTTTCCGGCGAGTTGGGATGGTCGGCCGCTGCATGATGCGGCGCGTGGCCCGAGGAGTAAGGATGGCAACGGTTCGGTTTGGGGACGGAAATGTTATATTCATCCCCATAACCACGAAAAATAACCATATCCATAACCGCAAATTAACCATCGGGTATTATCCATAACCATACCCACCGGGTAACGGATTTCCCATTGGTTAACGGGTATATCCATCTTCGTCAATACAAAAAATATATTCGTTCAATTGAGAAATTATAAGTTAGTAGATATCAATTTCGTCATTAAACATTTGATGTATAAAATGATCCAAAGAATGGATCTTGTTGAGTATAAAAATTAAAACATTGATGATGTTGGCTTGTCTTTGTTATGTCCTATAAGCACCATTGAGTTCGCATTAATTTTGATTCAAAACTTTACTTTCTTACAGAATGCAACTTTTGTATTCTCAAGGTAATGGGTTGTGAATAATAGATATACAAACATATATATATATATATATATATATATATATTATACTATTATATTATATATAAATTATATTATTTACTAATCGGATCGGATTCGGTTATGGATACGGTTTGGGGACCTCTATAACCATATCCAAAACCATAACCGAATAATATAAACGGTTTTTCCCCATATCCAAACCATACCCGAATTTTCATATCCAAATCCAATCCATTCGGGCGGTTATCCACGGTTATCGAGTTTAACGGTTAGAATTGCCATCCCTACCGAGGAGCCACTTGACCCTTTTAGGCTAAATTTGATACCCTGATTCCATATGTGACATCCGATGGACGAGATCCTATCGTTTGAACATAGTTTCGTTTGGGTCCGCCTCTTGATCATTATAACCATTAATGATTTGACCGTTGGATCGTCACCAAACTTTAATGCGTTATAGCACGTAATATTTGAGGACATTAGAAACTGACAGATCAGGAATCCAACGTACGGATATTGATGAATTGAATTATTAAGTTTGTAAAACTAATTGTTGACCGCCACCTAATTCTAGCAATTGGCGAAGATCCGACCATTGGATCGTTTCGAAATTTTAGGATATTGTTCTAGAAGACTAATGAGACTCTTGGAAAATTATGGATCGGTAATCCGTGGGTGGATATTCTGGATCGAATTACGCAGAGTTGTGGACCCCCACCGTTGACTGAGAGATGACTTTTAGTCAACATGTCTCGAATCGTTTTAAATACTAAAATTAGTACTACTAGAGACTAAATGAAGTCTAGTGGGCCTACATTGGTTAGTGAGTGACTTTAATAAATGTGATATGGTTATTATCCTAGTTTTGTATTTATATCCTTTATGGATATGACTTGGTTTTATAAATGTGATTTCTAGTGAAATGTATTTTTACATTTGGCCATTGATCTATTGTTATGAAATGTGATTTGACTTGTGCATTGGGAATATTTGTGAAATGTGATTTGAAATGCATGTTGGATTGTTTGGTAAATGTGAGGGCTAGCAGCGGACAATTAACCCTTTGTCATGGGGATTTGTTGCTTCGATATTGTTTCATTTCTTGCTTCATTGATCCGTTCTAAATTAGTACTTGTGCTTGTTTCATTTCGTTGACCTTTGTGAATTGAGTAACTTGATTCATGCCTTGTTTCTTCGAGCCGCAGTTATGTTTCTTGGACTTCCGCTCAGGTCTGTTGAGTGGTTCGAAACTGGGTTCTGCTGGGGTTCCATTGAGTAGTCCGGTTCTCTACTTCGTCTGGATTCCGTTGAGTGGTCCAGAATCCCTGGTACTCCGCAATTCCGTTGAGTGGTCTGGAATCGTATCCTGCTTTGGATTTCGTTGAGTGGTACGATATCCATTGTATTCTGCGATTCCATTGAGTGGTCCGAAATCGTATCCACTCGAATTCCGTTGAGAGGTACGGAATCCCTTCTACTCCGCGATTCCATTGAGTGGTCCGGAATCGTATCTTGGTTTGGATTCCGTTGAGTGGTCCGGAATCCCGCTTGGTATTTTGGTTCCGTTGAGTGGTCTGAAATCACATTATTCAGATATGTAGGCTTCAATCGAACTGTGTCGCTCTAGCCTTGCATTTTGGTATATTGTATGTGTTATTGATTGATGTGATTGTTGAATGGTGTTGGAAAACATATGTGTGTGTGTGAATGACATGATGACAACTCTTGTTTGGCTTATGGTTGATGTATGGTATGGTACTCTATGTTTTCTGCTAGAAAGTGTTTTACGAAAAGTTCAGAGTTTAACGAATGGTGAACTACGAATGGCTTGATAACTATTTAGGATACATAGGCAGTCTAACGAGGAGGTTAGATGCAGCCATAAAGTATACGAAAAATTACTACGCAATCCGAATCTTGAGTTGTGCTTTGTCCATATCCCGGAGGCAGGCTATGTTAGATATACAGGTACTTGATGACATCACGTGTCGGTCCGGGGACATATGTCAGGATCAGGGCGTGACACATAATATCAATTTTGTTCATTTAAATTGAAGATAGTCAATGTAAACATATTTCTTCTTCAAAAAACAAAAATCTTAAACGTGAAGTTTCATTGCAAGCAAATTAACTTCTTGAACATAAGGCCATCTCCAACCGATTCGGCCAGAAGGTAATAGGGCTAAAAATTGCTCGAAATAACATGAAAATCATCTTCAACCGAGGGCTAGGCCAAAGGGCTTGTGAGCCCTACCGGGCCAAAACCAATCAATTAGGCCAACTGGCTGGCCATCTTCAGCCAGCCTAATGAGCCCATCCCTTCTTTTTTCTTTTGGACGAATTTTTTAGCCCAACCCACTTTTTTTTTTGGACGAATTTTTTTTTTTTTTAATTTCTAATTTTTTTCCTACACCATTTCTTACATACTTTTCACCATTTCATACTATCTTACATCATTTTATTTCAATTCTTCACATTCTATTCTCTTCCAATAATCTTTCCTTTAATTTTTTCAATAATTTTCAAATGGCCACCTCTTTCAATAATCTTCCAATGTGTCCGAAAATCTTATTTTAATATGATAGTTTAATTTAATTAACTATATTAATTCAGTTAAAATAATAAATTATGTTTGGCGTATGACCTTTTGGCCCCCTCCGTTGGAGATTGTTTTTTGTCATAGGGCTATATTTGGCCTATGGCCCTTTGGCCCATTCGGTTGGAGATGGTATGAAATATGGTCTGACATTGTTCATTAAAATATAATTTCTTTGAGGAATATAGGGCTAAAGAGAGCCCTCTAGCCCTCCTTCGGTTGGAGATAACCTAATCTAGTTCAATTTGTCTTGTGAAAAAAAAAAATTGAGTTACCCAAAAGTTTTGTGAGCCGAACAAATTAATGTATAAGATTGACTTATTTTTTATAGAATCAAACATAAATTTGAATTGTTTCTTTAACGAGTCGAACGCATATCTCAATTTGTGTGAAGTTCAAGTTGGTTATATATCAATTTACAATCTTACACGTTCGTACCATCACATATCTCGGTTACTTGCGAATTACTCCTCCGAAAATTGTTTCTTATTATATCCAATAACGAGTCACGCTCTGTGGATTATAATAAAATAGTCGACGACTCAACACGTCCGGAATGAATCGGTTGTTAAGACTTTTGAACGCCATTGTCATTTTCATGAGTCACCCGTGAGAAGGAATAAATTGGAAGAATCTCTTTTTAATACTATTTTCACACTCATTATCTTATAGTATCCACTTTATTTGTGTTCATTTATTCTGGCAGAGTGTTTTTGTTATTGAAAACAACAGAAATAAATATTATGAAAATAGCAAGGTTAAAGTCTTAGAGAAACTTTGCTAAGTAGATTGTCATGATAGTTAAGGTCATTATTTTTAATTTATTGTGTTTAATGTTTATATTCTTTGCTTTTTTTAATTTACAGTTTTGTAATATTCATCTTCATTTATAAATAAGATATTTTTTTATTCGATTATTATGAATAACAAGTTCGATACCAATTTGTTTTCATGTTATTAACTGTAAATATATCTTTGTGTAAGAAAATAAATCGTAAAATTATTTATAATAAATAAATATAAAAGTAAAAAGATCAGAAAACTTTTAGAGTCAGTGATATGGTTGTAGGTGATGGCGTGTCAATAAAGCAAATGAATTAGTGAGAGGGAAGTTTCTGATCGCATGCTAGGAGTCAAATATTGGTCCCAATTATTGTGACGTCTTTGTATTCTTCAAAGATATTCAACTTTTAGGTTAGAGAAAATAAGAGCTCCGTGTTTCCTATAAAAGCCACTAGCATTGTCTATTTCCAATGGTACAGTCCTCATCCTTGATATTTAGAGCTCTTGTTTGTGAGAACGGCAAATCTTTACCATGAACATTTTGAAAGGTTCAATCTTTTGGAGTGTGTCAATTGTCAATCATAGTCCTCATCCTAGATATTAACAATAAGATGTTTGTGTTCATGGAAACCCTCAACTATAGTTTTCTTTTGCTTTTCTATTCCATATATTGTTGAAAATGATTGAAATAAACAAACCATATTCAATAATTTTACTTAGGTGCTATTTTATATTTGGAACTTTCTTTTTGTACTTTGTAATATAGATTGGATTCTGAGAAGGAAATCCGTTACCAGGTCGAATCATTTTGAGATTTAAAAATGTAAGAATCCAATCTAATCGTTAAGTCACAAGACCGACCATAATTGAATTTGATTTGTCTTCTTGAATGCACTGGTTGAAATTTTAAACAGAACTTACTTTTAAATAGGTATGATTCACGATTTTCTCGACCATAACTATAGTTGTCGAAATGCATGGACTGCCTAAGTTTGTTGCTTGTTTGTGTCACATGGAAAAGTGAATCTTTTTTTTGCAAACTACTACTTGTTGGTTGTCCATTGTGTGATATGTCATGCTTTGAAAATTGCCTATAGACTTTGAGTCTCTTACTGTGGCTGTCCTATATTGCTGAAACTGAGTAGCTTAATTTGCTAAAAAAAATAATTGCGATCAATGTGATTCATTTCATTCGATGTTTCGCTGTCCACTGAATTCCCAAGTCTCCAATATCTTCGTAGTCCTAATATAATGCTCTCATGATCACGCCATCATGCATGATGGAACATTTATTTTTACTTTTCGTTTCTTATAGGGCCACTTAAGTAACTATATAATCCTCAATCTTCTTCATTTGTATATGGACCCATATCAATAATCCTCTTTATATAATATTTTACTCATAATTTTACTAATCACTAATCACGAATTTGATGAAAATGAAACTCCTAATTTGAGTTGGAAAATATTTGACTTAGGTCATGACATAAGTCATTCCTCATTCTATGACGATCTGACATCATTTTTTTTTATACAAATGTTATACCGTAATTGTTCATTTTCCTTACTATTTAATGATTTCGTTTGAAAACTTCACTTAATTTAGAAACCGTTTAGCCATTCATGTGCCAACAAACAACAATTATGATAACAAGTAGAATAAATAATTTTCAATGAAACGAATTTTTTTAGAAATGATTATAAAAAGAATGAACGGTCCCAATTATGGCACTTATATAGTCAAATAAGTTTTAGTATCCTTAACCTAACCTGGTATTTGGAACCAACTTTTCCTCTTTTGCTCAAGTCTTTGCGAGTAGCCCAATTATTTATAAGTATATACAAGGTCTCTCCTTGCATCAATGTGGGATTCATTCTCAACACGCTCCCTCACGTGTGACAAATTTTCAAGTCTAACACGTGGACAACACAACTCGGGTGACGGCCATTTTCGAGCCTAACACGTGGACAACATAACTCAAGTGACGTGTGTAGCCGTTAGGAACTTGCTCTGATACCATGAAGAAAATTGAGGTTCCACTATAAAACTAATTGGCAATATGAGGAGTAGTCCAACTACTTATAAGCACATGCAAGGTCTCTCCTCTCACTAATGTATGATTCATTTTGAACACCTTGTACAAGAGTGTAGGAATGGTTACAAAGCATGAACAACTGACTCTTGTATAGTATTCTTTTATCTATTCCTATACTTTTGTCGGTTTGAACCATAAACAATTCCTAACTCAACCACATGACTCCAAAGTTTTATTATACGTGTAGTTTGGGTAAATTATACAAAACTATCTCAACTGTTAGTTGAACCACAATCTCATACCTCATGTTTTAAACATTGCAATGTCATACCTCAATTTATGAATTCGTTGCAATGTCAGACTTACGTTAAATTTTCTGTCAATTTGACTGTTAAATGATGACGTGTCAAATGTAAGGTCCATATTTTTTGCTGATATATGTCAAGTTTAAGCCACATGGACAAAAAACTAATTAAAAATTGTTATTATTTATAAATATTTGAAACCAACAAAGTATTATAAAATTAAAAAAAATGTTTTTACAATTTGGGCCCTAAATTAATGCAATTCACTCCCATAGCCCCTTTGTTAAGCCCATTTACTGGAGTCCACTACTTCCCTCCTTGCAACTGGCCCATATCAACCCTTCTATCCTCATGTCCAAGTATCTAAGGTTCTCCTACGGGGAGTATAAATATGTAATAGAGAGAAAATGATAGACTATGAAGAAAGTGAATTAAACTGCCTATTTTTCCTCAAAACTCTTCTTTCTCTGTTCTCTTTTTAATTCCTGCACTATTTTCTGTTAAAGTTGCCATTTTAGCCAACCTGAACTGATTGGGGTGTACCAATTGGTATCAGAGCCATTCGACTGATGGGCAAAAATACACAATCTGCTAGCTCTGACCCCAACGTCGTCGCCGCTGCGGTGGATGTTCGTCACGAGCACCTTCGTAACCAGGTTGAGTATGTCTGTGATACCATCGCCATTCTGGAAAATTAGCAAGCTTCATTCCAGAAATCTTTGGACCAACTCAGCGGCTCCAACACAGCTTTCCAAACTACCATGACTTCCCAGTTCGCATCTTTTCAAACTTTGCCGTTAGATAAGCTGCGTCACCTCAAATCCGCCCTTCCACCGACCCCGACCACCACCGTCCCACCTACTTCCACCCCAGCCGCCTCCGTACAACCCACCGCCACACCCAACCCGAGATCCTCTACACCCAATCTCCAACCCTCTTTCCGCTCCTTATTACCCGCACCGAGTTCTTCCTACATGGGCCTGGGCCTTTCTAACCCACCCACCCTCAACCCACTACCTACCTACACCCCCTCAACCCGGCCCACTCCATCCTCTGCTACTATCATACCTAGGTCGACCCACTCTCAATCGAACCCAGCCTCTTCCTCCCATTACTCACCGCACCCTTACACCCATACCCAAACAACACCATATACGTCCCACTCCTTCCATGTTGCACCGTCCCCTACCCTTCCTACTCACCATACCCACCCAACACCCTTCAAATCCATCAAAATGGAACTCCCGCGTTTCAATGGGGAAGACCCTTACGGGTGATTGGCCATGGCTGAACGATATCTCGACTATTACGAGGTCCCCCCCTCAACAATGGGTCCTTGTAGCAGCTTGTAATTTTGGTGCAGATGCCTCTATTTGGATGAGAGGTTTTGAACAAAGACATGGTTGAGATAATTGGGGTTTATTCGTTGATCTATTGCTTCAACGTTTTGGTGAAGGTGATCGCGCAAACATTGAATCCCAGCTTACTCACATTCAACAAAAGGTTACTGTGGATGATTATCTGGTAGAGACCACACGGCTTTCTTGCTGGGTAACTGATTGAACGGAAAACCAATTGAAACATGTGTTTTTGGGCGGTCTAAAGGAGGATATTCGTCATGACGTTCTTGCTCTCGAACCTGAATCTCTCCATCAAGCCCAGAAACTAGCCAAAATTTTTGAAACTAAGCTGCAAGCCAAACGTTTTACCCGCCCCAATTTTTCACACCCTTACCCAACCCATAACACCAATGCCCATTCCTCTTTCTCCAACCCAACACCTCCAACCACCTCAAAACAACCACCTATGCCCCATAGCACATTCAGGCGCCTAATGCCAGCTGAAGTGCAGGACAAAAGATGGAAAAATGAATGTTTTGGCTGTCATGAACAATATTCTCCCACTCACAAATGCAAAACCCCACTGCTTATATTGCTTGACCATACTCTGCCTGAGGACGATTCTACAGAATTCCATGATTGCCGAGAGGACAACACTACGGTCGAGGAGACCTCCTGTCACATGCTTGAACTGTTCTCAATCCTGGGTATTAATATCGGACGACCAATGCGATTGAAAGGCTCTATTTCTTCCAAGCCTATAACCGTTTTGATCGACTCCGGAGCAGCGTGCAATCTCTTGAATCCCCATAGTGCTGAACAATTGGGCCTACCTGTGGAATCCATGGATCCAGTGAAGTTCACCACAGCATCCCATGATCGATATTCCTCTAAACGTGTAACTGATGTGACTCTTAAAATACAAGGTTATACTCTGCACGGATCCTTCCTCCTACTGGATGTGCTTGGTTGTGACCTCATTTTGGGTGCAGAATGTTGGAATCCTTGGGATTTATTGGTTGGCACTTCAAACAGAAAACAATGATATTCTCTATGGGAGGCCAAAGTTACACCCTCCAAGGCTTGACACCCTCAACATCCTTATTTCCTCTTAGCTTCCTTAGCCTTCACAGATACTACAATTACCCCACCTACTGACACTCATCCAGCCCTTATCTCCCTCATCCACCAATACAAGCACATATTCGCCAACCCTTCCGGCCTTCCACCCGAACGACCCATCGACCACAAAATACCCCTCATGCCCCATACCAACCCCATCAATGTTCGCCCATATTGGTATCCCCACTACCAAAAGGCTGAGATTGAAAAACAAGTGCGGGAATTCTTGAATTCAGGCGTCATCCGACCTAGTTCAAGCCCTTCTCATCCTCGATTTTTCTTGCAATAAGAAAGACGAAACTTGGCGCTTATGCATTGATTATCGAGCCTTGAATGCTGCAACTATCAAGGATCACTTCCCTATTCTAGTGGTGGATGAACTCCTCGATGAACTGACTGATGCTACAATTTTTTCGAAACTGGACCTCAGGTCAGGTTACCACCAAATTCAAATGAGCACCGAGGACATTGCAAAGACCATTTTTCGCACCCACGACGGACACTACGAATTCACGGTAATGCCCTTTGGCTTATCCAATGCACCTGCCACATTTCAATCTTTAATGAATTCGATTTTCCGTCCTTACTTACGGAAATTTGTCTTAGTTTTTTTTAATGATATATTGGTCTATAGTCCTTCCATAGCTTCTCACATCTCCCATTTGGAGACAATTTTTGAGATTTTGTCTAATAACAGCTTGAAGGTGAAACTAAGCAAGTGTTCATTTGGCCAAGAACAAGTTGCTTATTTGGGCCATACCATCTCTAGCAAGGGAGTTGCTGTTGATCCATCTAACATACAGACCATCATAGACTGGCCCCGACCGACATCTCTCAAAGGCCTTCGTGGTTTCCTCGGATTAACAGGTTACTACCAAAAATTTGTCAAGCACTACAGCATACTTGCAAAACCCCTGACAAACATGTTGAAACAGGGCAGCTTTTTGTGGTTAACTGACTCCATTAAGGCCTTCGAAGCATTAAAGCAGGTGTTATCCTCAACACCGGTGCTCGCCCTTCTAGATTTTTCAAAGCCATTTGTCGTAGAAACTGATGCATCAAGCAATGGTATTTGGGGCTGTTTTAAGCCAAGATGGTCATCCAATCGCTTATCTCAGCAAGGCACTTTCAGAGCGTACCCTTGGGTTCTCCACTTATGACAAGGAGATGTTAGCAATTGTCTTTGCGGTGCAACATTGGCGTCCTTATCTATTGGGTCAGCATTTTCGCATTATCACGGACCATCAACCACTCAAACATTTTCTGGAGCAGCGAATTACAACACCTCAACAACAAAAATGGTTGGTGAAATTATTGGCGTACAACTATTCGGTTGAGTATAGACCGGGTCTTCAAAATAGTGCACCAGATGCTCTCTCAAGACAACAGGAACTACTGCTGTTAATGGGGCTGTCCACGCCTATTTTTGATTGCATTCTTCAATTGCAACAATCTTATGCACAGGATCCGCAAGTGAAAGAGCTTTGGCCCATTTTAGCTCGAGCACCCAACACTTCAATCAAGGGTTTCTCCATTATAAATGATGTGCTGCACCACAAAAAATGAATCTTCGTTCCACTCACATCACAATGACGGCCTAAACTTTTGGAAGAATTCCATGCCTCTCTTCAAGGAGGTCACTTCGGCTTCCTTCGAACTTACAAAAGACTCTCCATAAATTTTTTATGGCCAGGAATACGAAAGGAAACAAAACAATTTGTGGCTGAATGCACAGAGTGTCAGCGCCAAAACATAGAGAATATACACCCTCCTGGGTTGCTGCAACCTCTGCCCATCCCTAATGGCATATGGCAAGATATATCTCTTGATTTCATCGAAGGGATTCCTCTCTCCAACGGGTACGCAGTGATCCTCGTGGTGGTCGATCGCTTATCCAAATATGGCCATTTTATTCCACTTAAACACCCATACACCGCATCATTGGTAGCTGATATTTTCGTCAAGGAAATCTTTCGCCTCCATGGCATACCTAAGTCGATCATGTCTGATCGTGACCCAATTTTCATCAGCAATTTTTGGCAAGAGTTTTTTAAACTCCAAGGCAGCAAACTGTGCCCAAGTTCAGATACCACCCTCAAGCAGATGGGCAAACAGAAGTGCTCAACCGCACATTGGAACATTATCTTCGCTGCTTCTCAACGGACAAACCCACCAAATGGTCTTCTCTCATCCCCTGGGCCGAATGGTGGTATAATACCAGCTTCCAATCTGCCATCAGAATGTCTCCATATCAGGCTGTTTACGGCATTGAACCACCATCCATTCGCATGTATATGCCAGGCTCCACTGCGGTTCACTCCGTTGATGCTGCACTCCAGGATAGGGACATGTTACTCCGTCTTCTAAGAACAAACTTGCAGATGGTGCAAAACAGAATGCGACAAGTTTATAATAACAAGATAACCGAGCGCGAATTTAAAGTTGGTGATTGGTTTTATCTTAAGCTTCAACCATATCGCCAACAATTTGTGGCTACTAGATCAACAAACAAGTTGGCACCCAAGTTCTATGGGCCTTTTCAAATTACTCAACGCATCGGTTCCGTCGCTTATCGCCTTCTTCTACATTCAGATTCCAAGATCCACCCCATATTTCACGTTTTTCTCCTCAAACAGAAGATTGGTAGTGCTGCAACGCCACTTCCAGTTTTGCCTCCTATCAACTCCACTGGGTTCCTACACTGGTAACCATAAAAAGTCATTGACAGGGGCATGTTCAAGAAGAAAAATAAAGCTATGACCAAATGGCTGATACAGTGGGCTGGCCTACCCACCGAAGACGCTACCTGGGAGGAAGCGGACGACATCTTGGCCCGTTACCCAGATTTCAAGGCCTGAGGACATGCCTATTCTCAAGGGTGAGGGAGTTGTTAAGCCCATTTACTGGAGTCCACTACTTCCCTCCTTGCAACCGGCCCATATCAGCCCTTCTATCCTCATGTCCAAGTAGCTAGGGTTCTCCTACGGGGAGTATAAATACGTAATAGAGAGAAAAGGATAGACTATGAAGAAAGTGAATTAAACTGCCTCTTTTTCCTCAAAACTCTTCTTTCTCTGTTCTCTTTTTAATTCCTGCACTATTTTCTATTAAAGTTGCCATTTTAGCCAACCTGAACCGATTGGGGTGTACCACCCTTCTTTCTCTTCGTTCCTCTTTCTATTTCCGACGGCATCAGCCGACGACATCCACTTCCATAGCTCCAGACATCTACACCTGATAGTCGTACGATCCATATTTGAGAGACGACCCGATAGCCGCACGACTCGATCGAGAGAGAGAAGACCAACATTCTGAGGAGAAAGAAGGGAGAGAAGGAGTGGAGTTCCACTCCAATTAAATGATGTCACATGTCCCACTACAGCTGCATAGATTAGTTTTGTTTAATAAAAAATAAGGAAAGTGTTATTGACACTCTAAAAATCTCATTCTACACTCCTTTTTAATTTTATTTCCTAATATAGAAAGTTTGGAAAGTTTGGAGTGTAGAATGAGATTTTTG
Source organism: Heteromeles arbutifolia (assembly GCA_024362995.1). Lineage (NCBI taxonomy): Eukaryota > Viridiplantae > Streptophyta > Magnoliopsida > Rosales > Rosaceae > Heteromeles > Heteromeles arbutifolia. The sequence continues at coordinate 12,642,444 of JANCRC010000002.1, read as the reverse complement.
GAGTGCTAATAACCATTCCCAAAAATAAAAACAAAAACACAAAACTCCTCACAAGTGTATTTTTTTTTCTAATATAGAGAGTTTGGAATGTAGAATGAGATTTTTAGAATGCTAATAACATTTCAAAAATAAAAACAAAAACACAAAACTTGTATAAGGTGTAAAGTCACCCTTTCCAGCTGCCGATGCCCACCACCAACGGCGACTCACTTCCGATCGATGACGACGATGAAGATTTCAGCTTCCACGAGGACCTCACCGACCACAGCGCCGCCACGCACCATCCAGATCCGAACAATTACAACGATCTCGAGAACTTATCCGATGTCGACGAGGACGCTTTCAGGAGATGATGGCAGGTTTGGCAGCCCCCAGACTCCCAGCTGGGTTGATGCCATTTTCGGTGATGGGGATGGGATGTTGGCCATTTTCGGTGATGAGTTGATGCCATTTCATGTTACGGATTCAAAATTTGGTCCAAACCCATCAAAATTCACCACCAATTAATCAAAAAACCAAATCAAACCCCAACAAAAACAATCAATTCACAAGTTTTATCTGAGAAAGAAAAAAAAAACATGAACAAATTATGGAAAAGGGTGGAATGGGTGCGGGTGAGACGTAATAGAAGACGCGATGGAATAGAGAGGAATCTGTGTTCTTCATTTAATTAATTTAAATTATATTCTTAAAATAAATATTAGTTGTCATTATAAAAGATGATGTCAAATTATCAACCTAGGTGTCAGATGTTAGTAAGTGGAACTCTAGATCAGCAAGTGTACCCGTCATCTAAAAAAATTTCTCGCCTGAGAGAAGGAGAAGAAGAGAAATTTTTTTTTAAGAAAAAAGTTGGAATTTCAAAAGGGCTTCCCAAAGATCCAATCTTTATCCACTCCAGTAAATCCACATCCACGTTTTGGCGATGGCTTTCGCGCAATCCATGGCACGTTGGACTCATATTTCCCATTTCTCACTTGCCCAATTTTCGCATTCCCTTTACTGCCTTTCCGTTGCTCTCTCTTCCCCTCCATTTTTTTTACTCTCTCTACACACTCCACTTCCTGGACTTGCTTTCTCTCTCCTCGATCCAAAAACCCAACTCAAAAACCAGGTTTCATTCGATCCAATTTACTCTTGAATTGGATCGGTTTCATGTGCTTCTATCCTGGGTCCGATCCAATCCCATCCCCTGTTTTTTTTCAATTTTCTAGATTTGGGTTTTTTTTTTTTTTTTTTTTTTCGATTTGCAGGTTTTTGGTCAAACAAGAAAAAAAACCGAGTGTTCTTTCATCAGATTTATCAGTAGAGGGAGACAAAAATTTCAGAAACAATCAATCGCCAGCGAGAACAATCCGGTGGCCGGAGAAGAAGAGAGCTTCGCTAGAGTTATGAATGGTGGGGTTGGAGTCTGGTGTGGGAGAAGGAGAATGCACAGTGGTGATAAGGAAGGAGTTGTTAAGCTTAGTGGTGGGACCTCTTCATTATTTTAAGTTTGGCAATTAGCATTTTACTAATTGGAGTAGGATTTTCTTCCTTCCTACGCTATTCCATTCCATCACTTTCTATTTAAACGGTTGGAATTACGCCATATTTATATCTTGTTTTGAATTTTTTATGTAGAAAATAAAATAAAAAGAAAAGTGTGAGATGATGAGATGGAAATTGATAGTAATAGGAGAGGTGAGAATCATACTTCTTACTAATCACCCAGCCAGGTAGGTTAACCCAAAATAAAAAACCGAAAAACACCTGCCAACCCTAAGAGACCACTCTAATTGGAGCTGGTTCTAAAAACCAACCGGCTGGTTCATCCTTATTGGTTGGCTTCTAACCATTTATTTTTTAAATGACGATTTTTTTTAGGAAAATGCTAGATAGCCATGTTTTAAATCATATTTTATAGCCCATATGTTATGGTCGTATTCCTTCTTTAATGATTTAAAAAAGAAATCAAACCATTAAACGCCACATCATATTTCTCTCTATTGCATCAACCCTGATCTATTGGGGTTGTGTTCTTCACTTTCAAATCTTGTATTTGTGCCCTGGGTTATCCATGAAAGATATTTCAATTCTCCAAATAAATAAATAAATAAATAAAAAATAAAAAGACCGCAAGAGTCCCCTAAACACGCAACCAAACATACATGTTTTCACATGCACTACATGATATGAACGACGCGTATAAATTAAATAATATAGTCATAAAGTTTAGAGGGCAATAATAAAGTCACAAAAATTAATACACAAGGATGGGTCGGGCTAATCATTTTCATAATAATATATAACACAGAATATGAGGCCATAATCTAAAGTCGAAGAAAAAATTAAATTTCCCAGATTTTAACATAGGTATTGCTCATCCAAAGATACTACTTGATTATTATATGGGCTCAGTGTTTATCTATGGACGAAACTTGAAATCAAATAAATCTTGCAAGAAGCATGTACAGTATGGAGTAAATCTGCCCAGGCAAAGCATGTACAGTACATCCCTCGTATTTCGTATATATTTAACATCTATCTCTAGCACAAACGTGAAAACAAAAAATTAAAACATACATATGATTATCGAACAAGCCTTCAACTTTGAAACTTAATTTTCAAAGTAATAATTATAAGCCATAAGAAATGTATATCTCGAGACAAAATGGAGTGGACCTATTCATTAAGCAAAGTGTGCAAATTGCAAAGTGATAGGCAGCTTCAAAGAATGAGAATACTTCTTTCGCTTTTACTTTTTCTGTTGATGAACCACTAGTTTTCATCGATCGAGTCGTAGCGTCTCTTGAAATAGAAATTGAAAGGTCTATTCTCTTTACGAAAGGAAGATTATAATATTAACGATTAATTTAAGTTGAAATCTCTGTTCTCTTTACGAAAGGAAGATTATAATATTAACGATTAATTTAAGTTACTTGACCATATTCTTTACTTTTGTTCTCCTTTTCCTTATAGAAAGATAAATTTGCGATTGCAAATTGTTTGGTAACCAGAGGCTAAGTTCCATCCTGCATCGCAATCAGCAGCACCTAAACCTATTTTTAACCTTGTAAGTTGTGACCATGATGATCATATTCCCAACTTTGGACACTATTTGGTACTTGATGTGATCGTATTCAATAGAGGATTTATATATGAATTTTTCTTCTCATATTAAGTTGCTGAAAAGTTGAAAGCTTGAACGACAATTTGGCTAGTTATTCTTAACTACTTATTGTGTCTCAGCCACTTTGAAGCATATCTCAAGCATCTTGTCTCCACATAGCTATGCTTAAGAAGAGGATATCCAAAGAGCATTGCGAAACTTCATGCTTAATTAGTAATTTGATGGTGTATATTAGATTAGAAACGTTTTAAACTGTTTTCTTTAATACATAAAATATTGAGAGAGATGAAGAATCGAAGCAAAAATTTCCGGCGTAGAGATGAATATCTTAACCACTAGACTTCCAATATCCTTGTAATTATGAAATGGTTACTAGTTACAAAATAAAAATCAAGGGAAGGCTGCAATAAAGCAATCATTATTAATTTTATGTGATTACTCTGTGTGAGTGCTACATTCATTTCATATGTGACCCTCAACTCCCCCACTAAGATGTTCTGCATCCATGTGCTAGACTTTTTAAACAATTTTGGTATGGCCATGCATGCATGGAAGTCATTCTTGAGGGCTATGGTTTAAAGTAGAGCCTCCTTCCTACATCTTTCTTATATATCTTTCGTTCTTCACCTTGAATCAAAACCCTACACAGTGAAAAGTTTCCCACTTTCACCTAAAACTCCATTTTCCAAATTGGAGTGCCATTTCTTCTTTCAAAGTTTAATTTGTTTCAGTGTTGAGTGCCCACGCCCAGAGGATTTAGTGGGGAACATAATGAAAAGTGGTGAACCCACATTGTCACGCCCAACTACCAATATTGCTATGATGCTATTCATCCAATATCCATCCCTATCGTTCGTTAATTTTTGCCCTTTTAACAAACCCTAGCTAGTCGGTACTTGATATTGTTTGTGGTTCCTGGAAAGTCCCAGACCTGACTACTTGGTAATGCTAGGAATTATATCAGTGATGCAGTGGATTTTGCTCCATGATTTATGTTTGTTCCACCTGGGTTGGCTGATGCACATCCTTCTGGCTTGAGAAAGGCAAATGCACTGAATAAGATCTTAAAAGTTGTAAAGTGCATCCACTACATATTGTCTTTTCAGATGTCTAATGATAATTCTGTGTAAGAAGTAGATACTGCAAGAGACTTGTGACTCACGTTTTTAAGGCTATTCAATTCTCCGCTCGAGTTTTATGTTCGAATTCCCCCTCGCTAGAACCTGACATTAGGTGCTGAATAATCAGTCCACACATGTGGTGGGGGTCGAAACCTCAGGTGTTCGATATAGTTGATGGACCTGTATATGGTTCTATTTCTTGGTCAAAACACTCGTGAAAATTGGTGGCCAAACAGAAAACTTAGATATTTTTGTCTGGAGATAAAAGGCCCAACTTTTCTCAATATGTGACCATAGGTTCATGGAGATGATCAACAGTATTGTACTGTTGTGACCATATCATCTAGAGGGAGGCAACATGATATATAAAGATGTAGATGTTAACTGCATTGTAAAAGATAAGATTGGTACAAAAGAACATGGTGGAGAGAGAAACAAGAGAGAGAGATTGAAGAGGAAAATGAAAGCTCCTGAATTGATATTATCTGATACAATAGTTTTTGCTAGCTATATATATAACCCACACTCTGAGCAACCTAACAAACTTCTAACAAAGCTAAAAACTCAAATCATCAAATGATGTTATTTGTCCACTGCATTCAACATACTAGATAGTAAAACATGTCACTTAATGGTACAGTAGGTGACGCGGTAGATCAAACAACAATTTGACATGAGCAAAATTGGTGGCAAATTCATAGCATTGTATTTTGGCTCTGTGGCTAACACGGGATTTCAAGTTTTAAAGATATTTTCAGAATTTTGTTATTTCGTATTGTGTTTCCAATTAGGCTAGCGAGTCTAGATTTGAGGTACGGTATAAAATAAAAAACTTATGATGAGATAAGGTTGTTAAATTTTATATGTTTTATACATAAACTTTGAGGTTTTTTCATGTTTCAGAGGTGAGTTTTAATAATTAAGGTTATCGTTTGATTTTATTTATTTATTTATTTGTGACACTACAGTCATATAAAACATATGAGGAACTCTAGTCAACTCCAGATTAACATCCATCCCTTGTTAGTTTTGGTACAACAAACTTTGGTGCTTATGAATGGAGGAAAATGCTATATAAAGAAGATTTTCCATCCTGATCTGTAAAAGTGGGTCTAGTGGGTTACTTGTAATATAGCATCCTAATTAATTATGCACTAAGCAAATCAACAAATGGAGAGATGCTAACAGTGATCTTAGAAAAATTAAGAAACATTTTGAGAGAATATATTGTTGAGCACAAAAGTATTGGAAAAACTTGTAAATGATGTCTCGTCAACAATTGTACTAGTTAACTCATTAATCATCGTTTGCTCCACATACCTTCCCCACGAAAGGATATAGTAGAAGTGAGCCTGTGATTAAAGATGTTGGGTTTATTGTGGTATTGTAGTGCTGTACTCATTGAATATCCTTCAGAACCTTTCTTTAATTTGTAATCTTTATACATGCACTAATCTCACATGTTGAAACTTGATGCAGCATATCATCTACATGTTTGTTCATTTTTGGAGTAGATATGTAGCTCTTGTTTCCGCAAGTCGCATAAATCCAGCTCAGAAAGGAGATGAAGTACATACTTATTGCAAGTGATAAGGCTCCATTTACATTGTAAAAGTATATGCTGAAATCATCTTTCAACAACTTTCTCTTTTTGGTTGTTGCACAATATGCCACGATTCAAATATTTCGCATAAATTTTAGATTAGAATGAGTTGTTAGCCAAAGAACCATATCTTTGTTACAAGTCGGTTTTGTGTGTCAAATAGCATTGCACCTTTAGTAATAAAAACACTTTTTATAAGTCTATGCTAGAATATTTCATTATTTCTTGCCTCTTGGACACTATTCCTTGCAGGCAGTTTATGTTCCAGTAATAAAACCAGTAATTAAAAAAAAAATATTAGTCAAAAAGTATATGGAGAGAGAGAGAGAGGGTCCTATTTATATACACTACTAGAAAATAGGGGTTTGTCATACAAAACTTTGCGCGATGGATATTTTAGTTGGTAGGGCGAAGACGGTCAACATTTAGGGTTTACTCAAACTCTTTGCGCGAGGGACTGTTGTTGAAGGGCAAGTAGTATGTCGTTGGGCAAACTTTTGGCGCGAAAATGGAAAAAAATGGCATGCCACAGCAGAGGGTTTGCCTAGCGAATTAAGTATTCGTCAACTAGGAAGGATTTGCTTGACAACATGGTTCGTCGGCTAAGTGTACTGTCAGTGGTCAAAAGTCCAGTAATGACATGTGATAAATATCCACCGAGACAACCTTTACTCGACGTTTACTTATTACTTACCTGACAGAGCGGTTTGTAGGGCAAAAGCTTATCATCAATTTCTAAGTTTGTGCCTTCCTCTTCCTTTGTCTCCTCAATACCTTCATTTTCCTCTTTCAACTCCGTGCCTTCCTATTCATCTTTCTCCCTTCTCCCTTTCTTTTTTCCTTCAATACCCCCAGTTCCCACTACCCAAACATTACCATTTCACCTCTTTGCACAAGGTCCCTAAGTATGTCATGAAAAACACTAGCAACAAAGACATGTTTGTTGTGGCCGGAGGTCTAGGAAATATATGGAGATGATATCACCGTAATGTGAAAGAACCGTGTAGATACTACCGTAATGTAAAAAAAGTGGTGAACAAAAGTTACTCGGATGTCTTGCATGTGGAAGAACATGGAGAGGATACCACTGTAATGGGTTCAAAGCTCTAAATCCTATGGCTAAGCCCTTTTTCACAAAAGGCTTCGCCTTGTTTCTAAAGCTCAGCCAGAATTGGATTTAAAAGTGTTTACTTGGGAGTCCACAACCGAGCATTTTTGTAAATCTCTAAATCTTATGCCTGAGCCTTTTTTTCATTGTACTCATGTTAGAATAAAATTTCAATGTTTTGTAATCCCCAACAAATGCATTGGCATTGCGTGATCGGATTTGTCTTATATCGCATTGGTTGGTATCATGTAAATTTGTTGTTGTTTTTTTTTCTCTTAGTATTTTTGTAATGGATCCTAAAGTTGTAAACTACGACTGAGCCTTTGTTCATGAAAGTTTACATTTTAATTAATGAAGGTATAGAAAAAACAATAAATGTTTTGAAATTGAAACTTTAGAAAAGGACACGCATTCTACGAAACTAGTTTCTACGATCCAATCCTTAAACATGTTTGCATATGCTTCAAGGCTGACACTAGTAGTCAACATTCAAAAGTCCAATTCTAATTTTCGACTTGTTACAAGTATGGAACCTTTGCCCGACGTTCCTCCGTTGAGTAAACTCCTATTGTGTGGTCAAAAGTACAATTTCAATTTTCGACGAGTCATAACTATCCACCCACGTGTCTAGAAAAATCCACTGACATAACCCTTGCCCGACGGGCCTCCGTCGGGTAAACCCTTAACGGTCAAAAGTCCATTTTTCAATTTTCGATGTGTCACAAATATTCACCCACGTGTCTTGAAAAATCCACCAACACAACCCTTGCCCGACAAACCTCCGTTGGGTAAATGCCTATTCGGTCAAAAATCCAATTCCAATTTTTGAAGTGTCACAACTATCCACCCATGTGTCTTGAAAAATCCACCGACACATCACCATTCTGGTTATTGACCCTTATCTTACCAGGTCGAGGAACGATATGCGGCTCAAGAGCCTTTCTCGGAGGTGGAGGTTTGGGAGGATACGTACGCCAATTATGGCAACAAGGTCGCGGAGGATATTTATGTAAGTATTTATTTATATTTTTTTAATTGTAAATTTCATTACAATAGATAAGATTTAAATTATAATTGATAATCTTACTTTGTTTCCCTTGTTTTTTTTTTTTTGTACGCTTTTATGGTACAGAAGAAAGATGAGTACCTCGCCAACCTCTTCCATTCAGACGTGCCTATGGACCATTTGACACCTGATCTAGAGTTTTCTCTCTATATGCTGATGGACGGGGTTAAGGGAAGGAAAAGCAAGGAAGTTCGGTGCCTAGGACCTGGTCGAGTTCGGGAAGTCGAGTCTTCTTCTTTATCTAGCTCTACTTCATCGATCGAGACTTCCAGACTTCCAAACTTCAGCAGGTGGAGATGGAGCTGGCGTGCCAAAGGCACTTGTACTTCACTGTTGTATCCCATTCGTTGTCAGGTTCTGGCATTAGGTTCCCAAGCTGCTGATCGAGCTTTTGCAGCCATTCCCTCAGCCATTTTAGGAGCCCCCCAGCAGCCACCCAAACAACTGCCTTAGCAGCCACAAGACCCCCCCAGCATAGTAGTTTGCATTTTTGTTTGTAATATAATTTTACGAACAATTTTGTTTTGGGTTGTAAATATTATATTTCCATTTTTACACTAATTGTTTTTAAATTTTTTGAAATTAATATTTTTATTTTTCCATTTTTTGTAATAATTTTTTTTTTTAGAATTAAATGAATTATTTAATAGTTTTAAGTTTTTTTTTTTTTTAATTTAAATTTTTTTTACCCGAATGGAGGTGTCGTCGTAAAACGTTTACTTGGTACAGTTTACTCGATGACTGTCGTCAGATTAAGCCCACCACATTTTTTTAATTATGTCTAACCAATGAGGTAGATTCTGTCGGGGTTAATTGGGTCAACGCACTCTTGTCCGACGATGTCTTTCGTCGCGTTGACTTCCCCTTACCCAACATAATAGTTTATACACCGTGTAAGCCTGTAAGGCCCTACGACGATTTATGCTCGACTATTCTATGCCGACGAACTTCCATCGAGTAAAGTTTCCAACGACAAATCGTCCTTTTAGCTGATGAAAATTTTCTGTCTGCCAAAGGGATTTTTTGTAGTGGTAACACATGATGTTTTTGTTTGTTGTACTTCATAAAATTATTTTTTCACGAGTATTTCTTCTGCTATTATTTTATTTATTATAATTTTTTTTTGTTTGAAAATGAGCAATGCCTTTATTTGATTGATTACATAGTAGAATCTTAGAGGGGGACATCCCATATAATAATGGAGGATTCTCGAACCCGAAACACACGAATAGAAACTCAACACCCTATCAATTAAGATATTGGACCATAAGCAAAGCTTAAGTTCTCCACACTTGCCGCAAGGACATTAACATCTTCAGCAATCAAACCAAGTGAAGAGCCATTCAACCCTACACCAAGTTAATAGCAGGAATTGATTGTGATGAATCACTCTGCACCCATTTTAAACCCATCCTGGCTGACTTATTAAGTTGTTTGGTTTATATTTAGAACTGGGCTTTCTTTATGCTGATAGGGATTTTGGTCAGGCTCACCTTCCTTCATAGAGCATTAGATTGTCATAGTGTACCCAAAAATTAATGACCCAATTAGCACAGAAGATAAAGATGAAAGAAAATTCATTGGCCCATAACATGGAATACGTGTATAAACAATGGATGTGCGTTTTAAAATCTCTTTGCATACAAATTCTTTATGCACATATTCTCCAATCTCCATATCATGGAGAAAAACTTAGTTATACCATCGCATACAAAACCCCTCTTTATCATGTGATGATCGAGATAAACATACAGATAAGATGTATGATTTCAAGTAAGCTTTTTTTCCTACTATTTGTGAAAGGAATAAATAACAGTTAGTATTGGAAGGATAGCCTCTCCTTTTCTTATTAGAATAATGGAGGGAATGATAGTCTCGTTGCTTATGTGGTTTGTGATATGTAATTGGAAAATGATAAATTCACAGCTTTAAGTCTTTCGTACACCTCTGTTTAATTATGTTTGTTGTTTCCGTGTGATTTATTCAATAAATTGTAAATTAATTGTGATATTGGCTAAATAATTTCCTTGAATAGTTACAAAGGGGTTTTATATAATACAGAGAGTAAACACGATCCTAAATTAAAACCTATACAAATTGTTTCCTAGTTTACATGTTTGTACAGAATGGAAGGTAAATTAATATTAGTTGACCCTCCATGATACAAGGAAATCACTATAATAGAGAACCAACTGATTTTGGTTCACTTAACGGAAGTCTATTTATCAACTCCCTCTGTAGTTTAGAATGTTATCTCTGCCATTAATGGGAGATAAAAAAGTGTGGGGTTTTTTTTTCTTTCGTGTCTGTGTTTGAAAAGTTATGAATCGATTGGCAACTCCAATTATCATATTCAGTTCGAATGGCAGTGTGGTGGATGTCATAGCCATCGATCCTCGGGGTGATCACGTAGTTCCTACAAGGTGAAGATGATGGGGGCGACCATAATTTTTCTTCATTTAGCCGCTACATACCCCGTCTGATCCCCTATTTGTCGATTCAATATAACCTTGATCTGCACGAGTGTAGTGTATGACCAAGAAAACCCTCAATGATCCCTTCCTGGCAACTATGTTACTAGCGAAACTAGCAAAGTTTACTCTTTAACTATTTAAGCAAGCCACTAGCACTGTAAACATTAAAATGTCTTTTGCAGGTATACCCCTCTCACTTGTGGCAAATGAAGATGACATCTCTCATTAGTGGCAAGCGAATATGACGCCTATAACTTCTTGGCATGATTATAAGATTACGTGCTGGAGAATTAGAGGACCTCAATGTTTTTGTTTAACATAAACATTTCGAATTAAAAGAGTGTGTCAAATTTTATGAAATTTTTTTCCTTCTTGTACACATTAGGGCTGGAAAAAAATCCCAAAAATCCCAAACCAAACCGAAAAAATCCCGATCCCAAACCAAAAAAGTCCCAAACCAAAATTCCCGAAATTTTCGGTATGTCATCCCGAACCAAACCGAAATTTTTGGTATGGGATTCAGTTTTGCATCTCCATTTTTTCGGTATTCCCATACCGAACCGAAAATAAATATTATATATATATATATATTATTTTTTAATTATAAGAAAATTATTTCAACCGTTCATTGTTTTGGATTTAATCTGTTCCGTTCATATGTTTTTAGGTCTGATGATCTGATCTCCCATTTCACTTCTGTTATTCACCTCACCCACTCTGCTTTGAGTCTCGACCTCTCCTCCCTATTCTCTCTCCGTCTTTGAATCCGGCTACACCAGTGACCACACCTACACCACACCGTCTTCGATCTCTAGAGACTCCTCTGTTAGTCTCGCTAGAGACTTCTATCGGTGTCTCTCTCTCGTTCGATTTGGTCTGTATTGCACTGCACAAGGCTGAAGGTAAGAAATTGCGACCTTCCTTCTTGAATCATTTCATACTTTTCATTTGCCAACTTTGGTTTGAATTCGAATTGGGATTAGGGCTTCTGAAATTGGAGTTTAGGGTTTCTGATTTGTATTAAACTTAGGGATTTGGTGATTTCGAACTTAGGAATTTTTTATTGAAATTTTGAATTGGAATTGGATTCTGAAATTGGGGACCTGGGTTTCGAAATTAGGGATTGGGATTCCGAAATTGGGGATTAGGGATTGGGATTCGGAAATAGGGTTTCGAAATTAGGGGTTTGGATTCTGAAATAGTTGATTCTCCGATTTTGAAATTGGGGTTTTTATATAGTTCCATGATTCCATCTGAAATTGCCAAATTGGGGATTCTCTTATTCTGTATGCTATTTGTTTTGTATGTATGTATGCTAATTGTATGATTGTATCCGCCTCTGTACGTATGCTATTTGTAATAGGTGTTGTATCAATTATGCCAGTTTTCCGTTTAGCATTTCCTTTAATTTGTTTTTACTTGTTCCTGTTTATGGATTTAGACCAGGCCTTGGATATGGAGAGTTTAAATGTGATATACAGTCAGAGGTGTCTGACATTGAAATCTGACAAAAATTGTAGATAGCAAATGAAATTTTTTTTGTAGTAATTGAAGTTTATTCTTTGAAGTTTGTGGTCTTTGACGAGTTTTATTTTCTTTTGAATTTCTCAGCACTTGCTGCGGAAGTTAGTGTGGTGCCACCATCAATATTAACAGCTCTAAAGTGGCAGCAGCACCAAGGTGAACTGGTTGAAATTGATCTGGTTGAAATTGATTCTATGTTGAATTTGCTTTGATCTGGTTGAAATTGATCTCTGTTTATGGGCTGATTAGTGATTACAACCGTATATTTTCTATGTTGAATGCTCAGCCATATATTTTGAGTTCTTTTTCTCACAACCATATATTTTCTATGTTGAATGCTCAGATTTTTGAACCATTTATTTTATTTATTGATTGGAATTTGGATATATGCTGAACTATGGTTGCGATATATTAATGTGCATTGTTATTTTATTTGTTAGGATGGACGGGGCCGAAGAGGCCAACAATCTTCATAAACTTTAAGCTTTGCTTTTTTACTTTTGGTTTGTAACTTAATTATTTTGAAACTTTGACTTGTAACTAATTTTTTTACTTTTGGGTTTGTTACTTTATTTATTTTAAAACCTTGGCTTGTAACTAATTTTTTTTGCTTTTGGATTTGTTACTTAATTTATTTTTATTGCATGCATGTGTAGTAGAAATTGAATAGGCAAATCACAGATGCTATTAGTAGAAATTAAATAGGCAAATCACATATGCTATTGTGCACAGATTCAGATTGGCAGATTGCATAGATTCAAATTAGTAGATTTAGTTGGCAGATTTGTGCACATACTCAAATTTTAGTCCAACAACAGATTGGGCTGCAGATTGGCAACCTGCCCAAAAGCCCAAATTTTCAATATAAAATGTTGAATTTTAGCCCAAAAACATAATATGTCAAATTTAGTCCAAAAGCCCAAAAGCATTTTCGGGATTCCCGATTTGTCCCGAAATCCCGAAACTATTTCGGGATTCCCGAAAATTGGTATTCCTGAAAATTTGGTTTGGGATTGATATTGAAATTGGGATTCCCGAAAATTTTGGTTTAGGAATCGGGACAAGGGTTTCGGTAGGACACACTACATCTTTATTAAGTATCAATAACGACTCACTACAAAGTTTTCTCCTTGGATTGGGACGTTATGTCTTCCCATTTGCTGCTTGGCCCATATGTGTTCGAATTGAAATTAAATAGTGGGGAGTGGGACATGGTCAAATATATTAAGTGCAAAGCATCAAACTGTAGGAAACACAAGTTGTTGAGCGTTGGAGGGTAACGATCAACACCTAAAAGTAGGGTTCTTTTAAAATTCTGTAAATCTTTGGCTTGTTTGTGTTACCACGAAGTAACAATAACTGCATAAAGAAATTCATATATAAACATGGTGGGAAACAATAGGACATCATTATGTGTCACATGCACATCATAAATGTTAAATTTAGTGATAATACAAATGAAAAATATCAAAATAAGCTGTGAGCTTTAACCTCTAAAAACAATGATGAAGTAAAATTTTGGATTCTAAAGGCCACGAGGTGTTGATCATTCACACTTTTGCTTCCTAATCCATTAACTTAGATAAAGGACAAAATTTATATATTTTAAGGCCACTATGTATATGTTTGCAGTATTTAAGATAATACAGGTTTCCATGTAATAATTAAGATTCTAGGTTTCCATGTAATACTATAAGGACAAAATTAATATATTTTAAGGCCACTATGTATATATTTGTAATATTTAAGATTATATAGGTTTCCATGTAATATTTTAGACTGCAATAATTGAGACAGAAAATTATTTTAATCCACATGTTGTACATTACGTCTCTTTCAACTTTACAAAGAAGAGGGAATTAGTTAACAGAATTCACTAAGGCCGTAGATCTAAACTGCATCGTGACCCCTCAACTCTCAACTAGAACCTTTGATCCGAAGGTCAAACTAACGAGGGAAAAAAGAGAAGGTCACAAGTGAAGGAAAGAAAATTAACTTAATAATTAATTAAACAAAAAAAAGAAACAAGATATATGAAATATGAATTTTATGATTCCTTTTTACTGCGGACACCAGTTATTACTTCCACAGGAGCTTATGTCCAAAAGTTCTTCCAAATACTCAACGCCCAAATCCTCTAATACCATCACATTTTGTGGCAAAACCTCATTTACTTTTCTTTGATCCGTGCATTGGCTAACTGGTTTATTACACTTTTTGTGCATCGACTTTCTTTTCATGGAGTGCCTCCTCTTGAGTGCGATGACAGGTGAGCACGCTTCATCGTGTCTATACTTGATTTCTTGAAGAGACTCTTGGACAACTTGTGCTGGAAAATTAAGCACAGCCAAAGAACCCCTCAGTGCAAATGCAGCTTGGTCATAAGCTAAAGCAGCTGCCTCAGGGCTATCGAATGTGCCGAGCCAAACCCGAATTCCATTCCTTGTTGAATCTCTTATTTCGGCAGCATATTTTCCCCAAGGCCTTCTCCTCACCCCTCTATAAGCCTTCTCCTTTGTGGATTTTTCTTCTAGGGTTTGGTTGTTGGCTGAAGTCACCTCCTCTTCTTTAACCCCATTGAAGATGTTCGCCTCGTTTTGTGCAACAAATGTCTGTTTTGCGCCTCTGGCCACCACATCGTGGAGCAACATATCTTGGGAGTCGTTGATGTTAAACGGTGGAAAATTCATTGACTCATGACTATTGAAAGGAAGTAGTAGTGATTCATCATCCCATGAAAAGGAGTCTAGTGAACCAAATGAGGAATCCGATGAGAAATCTGAAGGACTTGAAAATTGGAAGAAAGCAGACTCCATTTCCATGTGGGTTGGGATTGAAAGGGTGTCTAAATTTGTGGTTTCTTTTTGTTCCTTCTTTTTCTTGAGGATGTGAGTGTTTCTTTGTTATGGTACCAAAAAACGCCAAGGTCCTATATATACATGAAGAAAAATAAGAAGGTTTTTGAATTTTGAACTAAAGACGCCCCATAAGATTACAAGGGCAGATATTAGATAATGTAAATGATTAAATTAAGCAATGAAAGCTACTAGTTATGGTCAAGGAGGATGTTTTAGGATTGTCCACCAAAATCTAGTGAAGCTTGTGTTCTTTGTTTATAATAAGGACCGTACTTTTAGGCACGTGGGTCAAATAAGGCCCGGCGGCGGGGTCTGACCTAAATTAACAAATTACATATAATTATATGATTGTGATGTTGCCGTGGCATCATGGTAATCCACAATTATTTGTAATCGGGTCGGTTTGCATAACGAATTGAATAAACAGTTTGTTTCGTATCTAAGGAATTTAGTTGTGGAGTGGTGCAGCTGGCCGTGGGGGCCAGTACCTAGTCGGCCAAACAAACAACGAACATTATAAGGGTTAAGGAAATTATTAAGGCTCTGGATTTTCTCTTCTTTCATTAAAAAAAAAAGGAAATAGGAGATAATCTAACTCCAATTATTAGTCATCCATTATATAAAAAATGGTTTTTATCACAAATGGTTCCTAAAATTGACCCACCCCATCAAAATGGTCATTGAAATTGAAAATCAATCAATGTAGTCCCTGAAATTGGGTGTCGCAAATCAATGTAGTTCTTCCATCATAACTCCGTTAAAAATTTTGTTATGTGCTGATGTGGCAAGTGACGTGGCATATTTTATATTAAAAAACTAATAAAATATTATTAAAAACTAAAAAAAAATCATTTAATATTTTTTAAATGTTAAAATAATAATTAATTATTATAAAAAAAATTTTAAAAAAAACCATGTTTGTCAAACCCCCCTCCCCCCCTCCCCCCGTCCCCTTCTCCCCCACCCCCTGCAACCCGAAGAAGAAGAAGAAGAACCCATGTTCGTCATCTCCCCCCCCCCCCCCCCCCCGCCCCCTTCTCCCCCACCCCCTGCAACCCGAAGAAGAAGAAGAAGAACCCATGTTCGTCATCTCCCCCCCCCCCCCCCCCCCCGCCCCCTTCTCCCCCACCCCCTGCAACCCAAAAGAAGAAGAAGAAGAAAGGAAAAAAAAAAACCCAATTTCGTCTTCACCCCACCCCCTGCAACCCACAAAGAAAGAAAGAAGAAGAAAAAGAAAAATATATTAAATGATTTTTTTTTTAGTTTTTAATAATATTTTTTTAGTTTTTTTTAATATAAAGTGTGTCACGTCACTTGCTAAATCAGCATATAATAGAATTTTTAACAGAATTATGGTGGAAGGACTACATTGATTTGCGATACCCAATTTCAGGGACTACATTGATTGATTTTCAATTTTAGGGACCATCTTGATGGGGTGCATCAATTTCAGGGACCATTTGTGATAAAAACCCTATAAAAAAAGGACATGATTAATCCCATTAATGATTTTTTGTTGTAGACTTGCATAACTCAAATAAGTAAAAGCGTTTTTTTCTGCATTTAGAATCTTGAATGTTTGTTGGCGCCCTATCATTTCTATCTAAGCAATATCTGCTCCTCATACTACTCCTAAAACCGTGGGCGTAGGTTTATTTATTTATTTATAAATAATATGTAATTTACATTAAATTCATTAAACTACAAAAAAGAGGAATCAAATATAGGACTTCAGATGTATGGACGAATACTCTTATCCAACTGAGCCATTTGCGTGAGTGTAAGTTGTTTTAGTGGAATAAGTATTGCTACAAGCCACATATAAAAAGAAGGGTGAAATGCTGATTTAGTCCCTGAACTATTACCTCAGTGAAAATTAGGTCCCTGAATTCTTTTTTCGGTAAAATAAGTCCCTAAATTCATTACAAATTGCTAATTTCATCCCTACTATTATATTCAAAGCTATTTTATCCAATTTTTCGTCAACTTAAGTCACTTGACACACTTTAGAGTGTAATACCATCATTTTCTTGTCTATAAGCCCTTAACATTTCATATAGGTTGCGAATTTAATGTCTAATTTACCCTCAAAAGTTAACTTACACTTTTTTTATGAAAACTATCAATTTATCCTCCAAAGTTAACTCTTTTTTATGAAAACTATCAATTTATCCTCCAAAGTTAACTCCATACACTATTTCTTTATGAAAAACTACCAATCTACCCTCCAATGTGTATCATATGCAAGTAACGTGACTTAAATTGACGAAAAATTGAATATAGTAGCTTCGAATATAACATTAGGGATGTAATTGGCAGATTTTTATAATTCAGGGACTAATTTTTCTGAAAAAATAGTTTAGGGACCTAATTTTCACTAAGGTGATAATTCAGGGACTAAATTGGCTGTTTACCCTAAAAAGAAAATATTTTTATAAATGAATTAAACAAATTATATAACTACTAAATTGGGTTTTGTGTGAGTAAGGAAGCAAAATATGAATACATATAAGATCCATCGACATAATTTAAGTATCTAAAAAGCTTCTGGAGGAAACATTGATGGTATTTTTATTATCTGATTTTGTCTTTTCTCAAAACTTGGTTTTTGAATACTATAAATTATCGCAGTACTAAAAATTAATTATGTCTTTACACTTTGGTACGGATTTGACCATCACCGATCTCTCCTCCTCTTAACAACCAATAATTTGACACACTAACGCTATCATTTATTAAAATAAATAAAACCCTATAAGTTTAACCAAATATGCATATAAGATGCTCGACATAAATAACTTCAAAATAATCTGACATCAATAACTTCAAAATAATCCGACATCATTAACTTCATAAATAATCTAAAGAGGAAACATTTTTATATAATTTTCTCTGTTATGTGGTTTGATTACACTTGTTTATAATATTATTCTCTCTAAAAAAATCATTATTCACAGTTGTTTTTGAGTTACAAATGTCCCTCCAAGTTATTGATTTTGCTTTATTTTATTCAGTTTTGATACCTAAAAAAATTAAGCTTCAAATGTTATCAAAATAGAGAAGAAAAACAAGTGTTGAGGGATTTTTCAGACGTACAATACATGAAACATTAACCGATCCAGGTCTAATTTCACATAAAACTTCTTCCTTTAAGAGTGGTTCTAACCAAAAACTATATGGATTCTTTCAACTAAGAGTGTCGCCTAAACAATACTGTAATTTATACATAAGAAGAAAAGTGAAGTTAGCCAACATGAGGAAAGGACAGGGAACCTGGATCTTTTAAATTTCATCTGCAACTCAAATTTTAGAGGTACCATTTGTCCTAAATTGTATTATTAAACAGATAAAAAAAAAAAAAAACAAGATAGTTGAATGAAAAAGTGAAACCTCTTACGCATCAATTGTCATTTTCAATGGTGCTGGTAATTAAAGTTTACGGTAAATCTTCGTTTACTATCCTCATGTTTCGTGGTTTTCAACATTTAGTACATTAAGTTTTTTTCGTCCCAGAGTCATACCTAAAGTGTTAATTTTGAGACAGTCTCATACATCCGTTAGTCAAACTATTAAGTATGCCGTTAACTGATGATGTGGTGCTTATGTGGACAATGACTGGGCGCCATGTGTCATTAAGGGGTCCACGTTGATTTTTTTTCTTTTTCCAGAAGGGGTAAAAAAGTTATAATAATAAAAAAAAAAAACCGTCTTCTCCCTCCCTCATCCCCGCACCCCTTTCCCTCCCTCATCCCCCCCCCCCCCACCCTCTCCCTCCCTTCTCTCTTCTGCAACCTGCACCACCCTTCCTTCTTTCCTCCTTCCTCCCTTATCCCTCCATTCTCTCATCTGCACCAACCCACCATGTCGCGGTTCTCGATCTCACCAAGTTTCCATCTTTCAATTCTCTTCAAGCTAAAGTTTAATCATTTTTTTTGCACACCACCAAGAAAAAAAATTCACCAACAAATTTATCCCACCAAACAAATCAAACCCAACAAAAAACAAATCCAAAAAACCAAAAAATAATTCAAGAAAAAGTAAAATAAAATGAAAATGCCAAGCTTCTTAGAGCCCCGGAAGCTCAAATCTCGAGATGCGAACACGCTCAAAAGCAAACCCGGATTGGAGAAACACGAAGAACAATACCTGATCGAGCTTCCTCAATAGACACATTGGGGCAATATTCGGCTAGTAAAGTACAACTTTGAGAAAATGGCGCGCTACAAACCCTAGAAACCCTTTGGAGGTGCTGTGATAGCGAGAGAGAGAGGACATCAACAGGAACCACGTCTGGTTGGATCTGGACTCCATGGTGTCGACACGTGTCAGTGATCTGGATGTCGTCGACATCGATCTCAAAAGCGGCGATCTAGTGAACTCGTGGATCGAGTACGACGGGTTGAGTTAGGTCATCAACGTCTCGGTTTCGTACTCGAATCTGAAACCCAAAGACCCGGGTTGCAGAAGAGAGAAGGGAGGGAGAGGGTGCGGGGGATGAGGGAGAGAGGGTGCGAGGGTGCGAGGATGAAGGAGGGAGAGGGTGTGGGGGGATGATGCAGAAGAGAGAAGGGAGGGAGAGGGTGTGGGGATGAGGGAGGGAGAAGACAATTTGTTTTTTTGTTTTTAAAACCCCTTTTTGAAAAGAAAAAAAATCCATGTGGACCCTTAATGACACGTGGCGCCCAGTCATTGTCCACATAAGCGCCACATCATTAGTTAACGGCAGACTTAACAGTTTGACTAACGGATGTATGAGACTGTCTCAAAATTAACACTTTAAGTATGACTCTAGGACGAAAAAAACTTGATGTACTAAATGTTGAAAACCAAGAAACATGAGGGTAGTAAACATAAATTTACCCTAAAGTTTAAGACCAATAATGCCTAAGATTACCGACACTTTAAAATTCGATTCTTAAATTTCTTACAGATCTTGAAACGATCTTCATGCCAATTTGTGGGTCTGTGGTTTTGTATCATGTGCACTCAAGTAATTTTCGGTATATTCTAACACGGCTATGTATTGTTACTATTTAATTTAAATCATAACACATGAATTTTTTTTTGGTTAAATATAACTTATAGTGAGGCATCTATCTTTTTAATCCATCTTTATTATAATGCGTAAAGTCATAAACCAAGTGATTTACGTTTCCCGTAGAGATAAAAACTCCTCAATAATTGCTAAATATATATAATTTATCTTTTACATATTTATTCAAATACCATAAGTGGAGAATTTTATTTGATGTTCCAAGTATTACCGCGTTTGTTACATGGAAATCCGGCCTATATAGACTCGGTCGGTCAATTGACTTTTGACTTGCTGCTTTTCATGCACAGATGGTCTTGTCTTACAATGCTTCGTTGTGTATGGTGACATTTTATTTCGATTGGGTTTCTACTTCTTTAATATATTTTAGTCAAACAACTTCTTGAGTCGTTAAAAGGTTGTTAATTCTAACTTCTGTTGCCGGTCCTTGATATCCATGAAAATAAAATAATGCAAAAAATTTTAACGGGAGGTATTCAATTAGAATTTGGAAAATTTTACTTAAACTCATATAACTTCTTTTTACTCTCAATTTAAATCTTATATATGAAATGTCAATATAATCCTACTGCATAATTACCATCAAGTACTTCTAACTTCTGTTGCCGGTCCTTGATATCCATGAAAATAAAATAATACAAAAAATTTTAACGGGAGGTATTCAATTAGAATTTGGAAAATTTTACTTAAACTCATATAACTTCTTTTTACTCTCAATTTAAATCTTATATATGAAATGTCAATATAATCCTACTGCATAATTACCATCAAGTACAAGATACGATTAAGAAATAAAATTAAGGTTTATCAATAAACGCACACCCAATAATCAAATCCTAACAAAAAATGACAGCACCGTACATATCATGTTATTAAAAAATGATCAGCAATACAATTTTTATGTTTATGTACATGCTTCTTTCTCTTACACCAAAAATGACAATATCAATTACAAATAAACAAGAAGTTTTCTCACCAAATAGAGCTGTTCTTAACTAGATTTTCTATCTTCCTTCAAATTGCTTCTCATGTATTTTTGTTGCTTCTGAGTTTTCTAATTTCAAACAGGAACAATTTGATTAACTTAGTGGATCAATTCCACCGCCGAGGTATTTATATGATTCAATCTTTCTAGGGTACAGACCTCTTGGTCTCCTAAAATGTTGATAATACATATTCTCTTATACTTCAAAACCTCTCACAACATAATGGAAGAAGAACAATCTTTGCAACTTTTTTCCCCAGAACTCATGATTCAAGACCAGAATGTTAGAAATGCTGCTTCTGTCCTACCTCCTATTATTTTGTTTCATGGCACTGCAAATTGCTTCATACAATTACCATCAGATGTCAAGTATACGTTTTCCCAAAAATGAATTATTTGATTGCCTACAGTTATTTCTTAATGAAAATATTGAAAATCTACATAGATGGCGCAAAGCAACCTAGAATTTACCGAGATCAACGTTGTAAAGGATGATGGAAACTCTATAAAAAACAACTGTTGGAAGGAGATAACGTCTAAGGAGAGAATGCTTTGATTTTGGTTTTTTATTTTAAAATGGGTGTAAAGACAAATTTATATATTGAATTGGGTTTGTGAGGGTAGTTTAGGTAGTAAATTTGAGTTTAAAGAGATATTAATAGTTTAATTAAAAATAATATGAATGCAAAGAGTAAGCTGGGTGTAAAAAAATGTTATATAGGTTCAAATAAAATTTCCCTTAGAATTTTGAGGGGTCACTTAGTACTATGGTCTAATGGTATTCCTCTTTACTTGTAACTGATACGTTTTAGGTTTGATTCTCGCCAAAGGCAAATTTAAACCACAGTGTTGCTAGCACATTTTAAAGCTTAGCTCACTCTCCCATCCCCTAGTATATATAATATCGTTTATTTAAAAAAAAATTAGAATTTTGAGAGATTTTAATGAATTTGTAAATTCATGGATTTTTCTGGATTTAGTTCATTAGTAGAGATTTCATGTATCGTTTTGATTCAATTTCTTCGAAATCTCAATGGTGAATGTGAGATTTGTGAATACTTAAAATATATTAGGAAATCTCTCAAATTCCTTCCAATTCCTCAACTTTTTAAATTTTTTTACAATCAATTCATAATTAAATGCACCTAGATTGTTATAAACTTCTTTAAAATCATAATTGATTACATCCGGATTTTTAAAGATTTTAATAAATAATTTTAGAATCCTGATTAAATACACTTTGAATTTTAAAGAATTACTTAAAATCCTGATTGAATAACTCTATATTTATTAAAAAAAAATCCTCACAATCACAATTGAATACCACCCCTATATGTGTATGAAATATCGATCATATTGATCATAACTTATAAGTCACCTTGACGCAAAATGAAAAACCTAGAATGAAATGACTATTATCTATAGTAAACTAATTCCACAGACATTTTAATTTACATTTAGTAATTTCAATTTATCTTTCTTCAATTTCTGAACCAATTTTCTAGTTGTCACATAATTATATAATTCATGACATTTGTTGGTTTTCTTTTAAAAAGAATAACTATATATTTTAATTAATTTAAAGTTAAAGTTTGATCGAGGTTGATGACTATATTTTTTTTTTAAGAAAGAGCGATATTAATTAAAAATTTCAACATTAGATTAATTAATTTAAAGTTATAGCTTTTTTTAGAGTACCGATATTAGATTTCACTCATAAAAAATAAAAAAAAACAGTTGGATTTTATATTATGATTATTATAATATTGTAACAGTTGAATTGGGCTATGATGGCTACATTTCTTTATATTATGATTATTGTAACATATAATTTTTTGTTAAAATTAGATCCCTTAAATCCCAACTTGTGAATAGAATAACATCCACTTGCTCACCATAACCTACTGAATCATATGTTGTGTCACATCCCCGAACATATTTTTTTCTCTCTAAAGTTTCACTGTCGGCATGTTATTCTTTCTTAAATACTATTAGGCTAAAAAATAAATAAAACTAAACACAAATAGAAAAAGATCGTTTGTGTTTCAGTTAGTGTGGTCCAAAACAAATCCAGATGGGTATCGGGTGGTGGCCAACTTTTCAACTTGTGTTAGTATCTGTGAGTAATATTGTTATAATAACCACCCACTTTTGGGCCATATATGGTGTATTTGGATCGAAGTTCTTTGTTGGGTGCATGAACCATATGATAAGAGACATTTAGAACGTGCGATAAGATTGTGTTTTATGAAGGAGTTTCTGATCAAGAATAATAGACTACGAAACCTTAAAAGTATTTGGATTAAGAAAACCTCAATTTCATTTTCTGGTGGTTGTATAAAATAAATCATGATTATCCCTCGTGTGATTTTGTTACTAAAGCAAGCAAATGCATGCATCTCCAGTCTTATAAGTGACACCTGCATAAGATATGATCTGAACAAGAAAGCAATTAATCAATACTAATTGGTGGATTTGGAAGTTAATTTGACAATGCATTAAGAAATATTCCATGACCATTTCGGTTAACTATACCAACAACAAGATCACAAATGTAAAATACAAATTAAGAAGACAAATTGAGCTGATGGATTATACGTATATGAGCAGAATGCAAGAAGCACTTGCCAAAAAAGTCAGAAGCGCGGAAAGCTACTTAGCTAAGACCATGATGTAAGAACGTCCTAAAAGTTTTTGATTTTATTAATTAAATTAATATTTGACATATAATTTCCCTAATCTCATCAAGCATATACTATAAGGAATCCATATTTTATGCTTCTTTTTGCCCTGAAATGGACTGAACGGGGCTAAATGCATCTCATGCTCTCACTATCTCACTGTAACTCATATGAGCTACCTCAGTATTTCAGCTTTTCATTCAAGCATGTGCGGATTTACAATATTTCTTAATTATATTAATTTAAGGGATTTAATCAAGATAATGTTCCAAGTTGCATGCTTGAGTACTTTCCAAGAACTTCTCTTTATGTCTCTTGTTAATTTCTACTTAATTTTTAATATGTTTCTAAACAGTCAGTTTATACTACGGTCTAGTGGTATTTCTTTTCATTTGTAAGTGAGAGGTTTTAGGTTCGATTCTCGTCAAAGGCGAATTTGAATCACATTATTGCTAACTCATTAAGAGGTTAAGTCCATCTCATCTCTTTTAGTATAAATAATATCGTTTGGTAAAAAGAAAAAATTGTTTCTGAGCAAACTTCTAGCTCTACCCGAATTTTCAATGACATAAAAATTAAGCCATTGATCGATAAGATTATGGTATGCGTACTATGTAATTGCCCTACCTCTTTCCGGAAGCTCACTATTAAGAGTAGAGAGACAGAGTTTTTTATTTTTTATTTTTTTTTTTATGTCATTTGGTGATTGCAAGATTGCCCAAATAATGGAACAAGCAATATTTGCAACTTGCAAGAAATATATTTTATTAGCACATTTTTCAAGAAATCCACATCTTTTGAATATAAGTTGAATGAGCTTAATTCAACAGGAATATATGAATAATAGACCAATCGCCAAATTTGATTACTAGCTAGATGGAGAAGAATTATCTAGATGTGTGACCATATTATATAAATGTACGACATTATTATTTTTTAATAACTTACTCAACTAATATTTTTTGTAACATTGGATTAGTTTTTCCTTTATCCCATTTATATTTTATATGCATATATTGACCAAATTTTTATTCTAGAAAATTTAGGTTCTAACTTATAAACAGTTTTTGTATTTTTATGGTTTTGGCTTACAATTTTAGCTTGAAATTGTTAAAGAATGATTTTAGCCTAATTTTTTTCCACTAACTTTTTTTTAAAAAAATAAAATTTATGTACGTTATCATAATTTATATTTATAAACATTTTAACCTAAAAAACTATTTAAATTATGATAAATAATGAAAAATCACTAAACTTATCTCATTCTCACACATATGAACCACATGAAAAAATGTGGAAAACCACACGACCTACCCCATTCTTAAACACAAGTACATATGTGAGTAGAAAGAAAAAAATGAAGAATTGTTTTACGAAAGTGAATTTTGTGTGGATGTTTGAATAAGTACATAGGTATTTAAACAGCTTTTGGATGAATTTTGATTTAAATAATTTTTTTAATTGTTTTAGCTGTTGGATTTAATTTTGGATTGTTAGATCCTTTTTTTATAGTTAAATTTGCTTATATTTGATCTCAACTGTTGATTTAATGTATTTATAAATTTGATTTTTTAAAAAGAGATTGAATACGGACCATTGGTTCAACCACGTGGGTCGTTTGATAAAAAAATAGTCATTAGTCTTTTTGCAAGTGGCCGACAACGTCAGCGACTGGTCCCAGCCACTAACCTTGGCTTATTTTATGGGCTAAGTTTGTCCCAAAAATAAGCTTTAACCCAAAATGATTCTAAAGGTGTTTCTGACCCACATGCAAGCTATCAAATCTTTAAAGAATTTTCGTTTAATATTCACTGGAGACAAACTGCCACAGCTCGTCCCGGAGATTTTGTACGACAGATGTGAATTGATGAAAATGCCCTTGGAAATTAAGTTGTATTATTAGTTAAGCTTGGTTTGGGCTAATTAAATGAAGTCATAATTGTGTGGAACCAATTAGGATTAGGTTTTCTGTATTTTGGGGTTATTGACCAATCCAAAACCTTATACCTCATTCTCTCTCCTCTCCCGTGCTTTCTCTCTCTCTCTCTCTCTCTCGCAGACTCACTCTCTCTCTTCTCTCTTGTACGAACGAGACTCAAAACCTCCCTAAACTTAACAGATCATGGACGTGCAGACCACCATTGTGTTCATCTCGTCCCTAGGAACACATTGGTACCCGTTTCAGGTAAGAAAGCTCTCGAAAACCCGTTGAAAACTCAAGCTCCGAGTTGAGCACTATTCATGAACTTTTGAATGGTTGTGTTTTCGGACAATCCAAGCTTTCAGCGAGCTCTAGGAGGTCCCCACAAAGCTCGGAGTGCTTCGTTGGCTTAGTTTTGACATCGGGATCACGAGGTTCGAAAGTGGCCGGTTTTGGTAGAAATTTCCTGACGAGATTTCGAAAGATTTGAAGCTCCAAAGAGGTATAATCTCTTTCCTCTCGTGATTTGTGGCGTTTTGGTAAAAAATTCATGGAAAATGGTGCAAAAACGAGCGAGAAAAGGGCAGTTGCAAGTCTGCCCAGAATCCGGGGCCGGTGACACTGTTCCGGCATCTGGAGGTTGAAGATAAAGCGCGTGGGGGCGCGTGGTGCCGTGCCCCTGCCGGCGCGTAAGGGCGCGTGAAGGTCGAAAAAATTATTTTAAAAATATGGGGATAATTATGAGATCGTGTAGATCACTGTGGTATATTTATATACCCAAATTGAGCAAAGTATGAGAAGTTATTAGCTAGAATTGTGTATGTGCTTAAAATAACGTTGTTATAGTTATTTCTCATATAGGCGAGACCTATCCGGAGGACGAGCGTAGCCAGGCTAGACGTGGGGGTTACGACCCGACTACATATCAGTGAGTGGGCAGTTATTTTCAGTATATATATGTATATACTTGACGTTTTTCCCAGAAAATGTATTTAATGGAATGTGATTTAAATGCCATGTTATGCCTGCATTTTTTTTTAGCATATGAATTATCATAATTATGCATATTGTTGCGAAGGCAGGTAAGCCCAGGTGAGTATATTATGCTGGTAATGATTATGAGATACTTGATGATGTTGTGATGCATATTGAGCCCATTAATCTGCACCCCAGTGTTAGTGCTCCCGCCAGAGTCAGGGCATAACTTCACATGATCGTTCACCTCCCGCACCACACGCTCACCTTGGATCCAAGATAGGTGCATAGCCTGTCGTATAGACCACTTTCAGTGGGTTCGACTTGTAGGTGACCCGCAATTAGCGCATAGCCTTCATGTGATTGTAGCACTTGAGCGTATTTATTATACACCTAGCTTGTCGGTCAGACCACGTGAGGTGGTACCGACTTGTGTGTAGATATGTATAAATATGTGGACATATGAGATTGAGATATGATTGGAATGAGCTCTAGTTTCTGCCGTATAGATCACGTCAGGTGACTTCGGCTAGCAAATGATTTATATTGAATTGCATCACCTGGCTTATTATTTATTATATTGTGATATTGGGCATAGCATATACATGGCATGCATACAAAATGAATCTTGATATACTAAGCATGATTTGACTTATATTTACGTATTCTATTTTCTGGGAAAGTTATACTTGTTTTACGGCGAGGGGTTAGTATATTCAAAGGAAAATAAAGTTTTTATATATGCGTTGTTTTACTGACCCACTCAGCTTTGTTTTGCGCCCTTCCAGGTATTAGGTAGCTTTTGTGGTGGCTCACGAGGATCCTGGTGGAAGTTCTGATAGTACATCATCCATGTAGGAATATTGGATACTGTTTGATTTAGTAATTTCTATGCTTGACTGCACTTAGACTTAATTATGCTCTGAAGGTGTATTAACACTTATTTCCTTTCTAGCCATTCTGGATGTTTGGTTTTATTCATTCGAAATTTCCTTATCTTAACGCTTCCGCTTCGTGCTCATGGCTTACGTCACGCTCACGTGACGGCCAGCATGCCTCGATCTCAGTTAGGGTGTGTCAAAAACAAACAATTTGAACTAAGAAGGAAATCCTACCTTAGGGTCACATTGCAAATATTAAAATCTTGGTCTAGAAAGTGGGCAAGATAAGAAAGTGAGAATATTTTTTCCAAGTTATTTCAGGTACAATTCAAGGTTTTCTCATCCTTAATCCGATAAATGCATTTTGACAAGTACGGATGAAAAGGTGATATATGGGTTTAATAATCAATACATGGTGTTGTAGTAAGGTGGTACTCCAGATATTGCGATTGGAATCTTTATGAATACTAAGTTTAGGAGGTGACGTTTTTGCAAATCAACGTCACCGAGGGGAGCTTCGAGCTCTATCCTGACACACAGACTTACTTGTGTTTTGCTCTGTTACTTATTTTCTCTCAAAGTTCATTTACTTTGGAAAAAAATTATCATATTAAAATTTTATTCCGTGAACAAGGAAGCAAGAGATGAGAAAAATTTGTGCAAACACATGTTATTATCAAAGTCCAATAAATAGGGTACAAAAGGTACAACTGTTTAGGGGAGGCAAGCCTTCACCCCTAGCATATGACTTTTCCTACAATGACTACAATTACAAGGCAGACTTGGCCTAGATCATCAATTCTGATAAGGTTCAGTCGTCATCGGCGACCATTCCCAGATGAAGGCAAAGAGGACTCCAATGAAGAATAACCATCCGAAGAATCTCAACACTTTGTTGAGGACCGATATGTGAAGACTATGATGAGGATGTCGCATGGGGTGAATGTTATAGAACAAGTTGTAAGAAGAAAGGGAGGTTATTATGGGATTATGGCTTGACTCTGTCTTGCCTACTTTGTAACGACTCGGCCTCGAATAATTTAATTTTGGGGATTAATTTTTATTGATAGGCCCAAAATTAATTTCATTAATCACATTCCTTTTATGGTCAAATTTTAAATTCTTACAAACTATCCGAAATTCTTGAATACTAATTAGTTACCAAAACATACACTTCCACTTCTAGTGTAGAACTATTTTCTTCCCTTAGGTCAAAGTTTCATCTAATTATTAATTCTTGCTTATTTGATCTCACTTATTTTTTTATGACTGCATCTAACGTCTTGTTAGACTGCCTACGTACCCTTACAAGGATCAAGCCATTCGTAGTTCACAATTTCGAAATTCAACCAAATTCGAATATATTCCTTTAATCCACAAATACCACACTTGTATTAAGATTTAAACCACATCAATTCGATCTCAAAAGAATAATTAGAATAACGAATGATGTAGAAAACACAGTTTTGGCCTCCTGGCCGTGCGCCGCCGCGGGTGGCGGTCGGCCGCCCCGATTCGTCGGAAAATATCACCTATCTCCAAATATTACCAAATTTTATAGACAAGTATATCTCAATGAGTGGAGCAAGTTTCATACCTGCAGCCAAGTCCAATTTGACCGGGAAACACCTCAAATTGGCCACGAACCGCCGGAAACCCTTGTTTTTGGGTGTCCTTGATTCCACTCCAAAGCAACTTCAACGCCCCAACCAATGCATGGGCTTTCTTCCAGACCTCAAGGGGAGTCTAATAGTGGTGGTAATTTGATGAAATAATTTCACGATTTGGTGGATTTCGAACAAGCTCCGCCGCACCCACCGGTGCGTTTTTCCCAAATCCAAGGCCAAATCCCATGATTTTTGGGGTGGAATAGGGAGAAGGAAGGTCGTGGAGGGGTTTCCAAGTGGTTTCTTGAAGCAATTCATCAGAAAAAAAGGGTGAAAACCCGTCAGAAACATGCATGGGTGCCAACCGGGTCGGGTCACCAAGACCCGGGTCCCGATCCCCTGTGTCTCTTCTCTCTCCTTTTCCCTCCCGGTTCTCTCCTTCCATTGGTCCCATTCCTCCTTCTTTCCTCATCTCCCACCTTTGTACTCTTTTCTTTTAATCACAACCATCCATCATTATTTTCCCCTTCAATCACAGCCACACACGTGGCACAACTTATGACCCCAGATTTCTGGAGTCTTCTAGATGGAATCAAAATTACCAAAATATCCTTGACTTTAGACGTTAATATCTTCTTTGCTATAACTCTGTTTCACGAACGGTTTGCGCCTACGCGTTCATGAGACCGAGTTCTACTCAAAAATATAAATTGTGACCTAAAAAGGTCTATGAATTTAAATAATTAATTTCCAACTTCAAACTTCGTAAATTATAATAATTTCCGAAAATAAAACTTTAAAATTTTCCAATTCTATTTCCATAACCATAAATCGATTTATTTTTTATTTTCTCCACGTATTCATAATTATGAATATATAATTCATCTATTTAAATTTTCTAGGTATTACATACTTGCTTGGCAAAGATTGATTTGGTAAAAGTAAGTTTCTGGTTTGAGAATCTCAGACATTGAAAGCTCAAAGAGGGAACTGGGTGTGATAAATGAAGAGGCTTCATGATATAAACAGAAGGAAATGGATGAGGAAAACTTAAAAAGCCTCAACTATGAGAGGGCTATTTAATGACAAGACATCAAGAAATCTCACCGTTGAAGATGAAAGATTTTTTGCCTTGAGCGACTTCGCTGGAATGAACATGCTTGTTGTTTCGCAAGACACAAAGATCTAATCTTGGTATGGAATCAACAAAATCCTCTATATGTCTTAGAGTTCTTACAATCTAGGAATTGGTGTGCGCCTCAAGTAATCACACTCCTAAAGAGGATGCAATTAGAACAAGGATTCAATATTAAAAAAAGTCTTATCTCCCGACCAGAATAAATACACTCATCTAGGGTTCGTCTCTGGTAACGCAATCATCACACTCTAATTCATTTGCCAACTTCTTGAGTCTTATACTTGCTTACTAACTTAGTCATAGAAGAGCCTTTGGCCGTCACACACACACCCCTAACTCCCCATCCCCATGTCTTAGGCTTGCTCACAATTGTTTGCTGTTTTATAGGTTACTTGAATTTGCGCCTCTATCATCCACAACGGTGCACAAATTTGGTTCTAATAGTAGGTAGTTATGAAAAATGAGATTTTCATGACAAAGAAAAATGAAAGTTAATAGTTGGTAGACAGACCTACAACCAAGCCTACCATTTGAGTCAAATGGGCTTTTAAGACCAAACTTAATTTGGATAGTTCTATACAAAAGTACAAGGCATGGTTAGTTACCGACGGGTATGCTCAAAAGCATGGATGTACTTTAACTAGACATTTGCCGTTGTGGCAAGAATGGATACCACTAGAACATTGATAGCACTTGCAGCACATAAAGGTGGGAAAATATTTCAACTTGATGTCAAGTTTACTTTCTTAAATGGAATCCTCCATAAGGAAGTCTATGTTGACCAACCTAAGGGTTTTTGATACAAAATGCAAAAGAGAATGTATAATGAAATAGGCACCAAGGAGATGGTATGAGGAAATTGATGCATATCTCTTCAAATACGGTTTTGAAAGAAGCCCCCGTGAAGCTACTCTGTACATTAAGGACAAGGATGGCACTGTCACTATAATCATTGCAATGTATGTGGATGACATAGTTTACATAGGCAGCCGTGAAGAATTGATGACGGAGTTCAAGTCTGATATGATGAATATGTATGAAATGACTGACTTGGGGTTGTTGCATCATTTCCTTGGCATGATAATCCTGCAAATTGAGAATGGTATCTTTATTGGGGAAAAGAAATATGTTATATCACTACTTGGCAAATGTGGTTTGAAAAGCTGTAAGCCGGTAAACACTTCACTGGTGACGAATGAGAAACTTTGCAAAAATGATGGCAGTGATTCAATTGATGAAAAAGTTTACAGGCAAATTATGGGCAGTTTGTTGTATCTAACTGCTACTAGGCCTGACATTATATTTGATGCATCACTCTTGGCAAGATTTATGCATTGTTCTACTAAGAAGCATCTTAAGATAACCAAAAGGGTTCTGAGGTATATACAAGGGACCATTGACTATGAGATTGAATTTGAGAAAGGGAAGCAAGCTATTCTTATTTACTATTGTGACAATGATTGGAGTGGGAGTGAGGATGATATGAATAGAACATTTGGATATGTTTTCACATTTGGAAGTGGTGTGTTCTCCTAGGCTTTTGTGAAACAACATAGTGTTGCTCTCTGAACTGTAGAAGTTGAGTATGTCAGTGCAGCTAAGGCAACAACTCAAGCCATTTGGTTGAGATTTGCTTTAGAGGATTTTGGAGAGATGCAGGCAGAAGTTACCCATCTTATGTGTGACAATGTATCAGCAATAGTCATGACCAAGAACCCAGTCATCCATCGAAAGTCCAAACACATCAATAGAAAGTACCATTTTATTAGAGAAGCTCTAATGTGATTGAGCTTATTTACTGCAAGAGTGAAGATCAGCTTGCTGATATCTTTACTAAAGCCCTTCCTAAAGCTGGATTTTGTTACCTCAGAGAACTCATTGGTGTGAAATCAGTAAACAACTTAGAAGGAAATGTTGATCGTTAAGTTGTTTTCAAATTTCTTTATTTGCTTATGTCATTTTCTCATAGGACAAGTGTAAGGTCTAGATTCAATCTCTTGTGTAAGACTTTTATGTCCTTGTATTAGCCAAATGTCACCTTGTATGGCTAAGATTGGAATATGTGCTAAAAGGAATGTAAGAGAATGTTGGTAATATGCTCTGCAATGATTTGAGCAGCCGCATACAATGAAATAGAAAGTTTTCCTTTAATAGAAATTGTGTGGCCTATCTTTCTTCTTCTTCTTCAATCCAAAATTACAAATTGATTATTCAATACAAACTTCAACACCCTGTGCTCTTCATAAGCCACTCGAATACGGCCGACAAGGGCATCCATGCATGTGCCGGAGTAGGCATAGACAAGGGTTTGCTGTGTTAGGGAGTCCAAAGAAAGGGCAGATATGGTTTTGAAAGGATAATGTTACGATCACCGACGCCAAGAATAAATATCGTTGTGGCAGGAGGATGGGGAGGATGGAAGAAGTTTGAACAATTAGGGTTCTTCATGATTAAGTGTCAATTATAATTACAATAATAATTTATAGGAAAACAAGGAGAACTAGTGCCATGGTGGAAATCAAGCACCTTTGTGGCTCTCCTCACCCGAATTCGAGGCTCCTGCACCTCCTTTTCCCTTCTCCTCTTGGAACCCCATCACTTGCACCATCTCTCTAATAGAGGTATGGTCTACCAATGCATATGAGTCTAATCTATATTAGAGGGATAGTACAAATGGATTATAAGAATAACACTTTTGATTTTAAATTGTGTTTCTCATATAGATATACAAATAGATAAAAAAAATTAGGAGCCCTTTTTGAGATACGATCTTGGGTTAGATAGTAACTTACGTGGAACGAGTTCACAGCTACGTGTCATCCTAACCCAATCATACATTGTCATGTGAAGATAACCGTGCACACGATAATGCATTATTGGACAAGGGATTTGATGTGGCCGCTAACCCTATTCATGTAAGTCCTTCTCCTTGGGCCATTGCACTTGTCGCCCTTGCTCAGGGACAACCTTAATAGGACCATTTATTTATACCAATGAGACATTTAGGCGGCCACTTGGAAAGCTCGTAAGAAGTAAAAGTTTGTTTACTTATCATATATGGAAATGTGAATGAATGGGTATGATTCTCATTCATTCTTTTATTAACACCTAGAGACCCATTAATTTTGGGTATGAAACACCTAAAAATTGAAGGAATCCTAAACATAGGGGAGATTATTATTTGTTCATCCAATATCCAATCATTCACATCTCCACTCCTTCTAATCCCTCATTCCTTCATGTCCTCATATCATGTTAGTAACAATGCTCTGAAACTCTTCAGACACTTAAGTGTTGCTAAAGAAAGTTGATATTTACCCTAACACTAGTTGGTTATAGAGAAAGCCGTAACCCAACTCCTTATTTGCAAGATTTTTTTTATTTTATTTTATCAATATGACATTTACACTCTCAATAGTGACTACAAGGTAGAATGGGTAGGACCACTTACGTATGGATTCTCATATATTTTCCTAAGCTTTTGGGGTGGGCCGCAACTTAATTAACAATTAACTTCTTTATCAAAAACCAATCATAATTAAGTGGTTAAGCATATTAAGGGCTGGTTTGGTATTGCTGTGCTTTGAAAAAAAACTGCTTCTGCTGTGCTGTGAGAATAAGCAGCTGTGAAATAAAGCAGCAGAGTGTTTGGTAAACTTTTTTGTAAAAGTGCTTTTGAAAGAAAAAAAGCAGTATTATAGTGTTTGGTAAACTTTCATGTAAAACAGATGTGAAAAAAAGCTGGTTTTTCAAAGCTGGGTTTTGCAGCTTCTTGTTTTTGGCTTTTTTTCACCCAAAACTGTGAAAAAAAGCTGAAGCTGAATGTTTACCAAACATCAAAAACTGTCCCAGCTTTTTTTCATAGCAGTTTTTTTTTAAAATCACCTCAACCCCAAACTGGGGCTAAGTTGGGCTAATCTCAACTTCCAAGTGTGGGTTTGGGCTTCTGTCTTCTGAGTGCAAGGGAAAGGTTTGCAATTGCTTCTTAACATTGGTCCTGATATGTATGCAATTCGATTTGTCAATATAATCTGGATATAGATAATTTATTAATTAGGGCTATAAAGTGTAAGCAATGCGTCGTCTCTCGTCATTTTAGACCCAAAAAAAACGACAATTCGTTTGACCAAACACTGCCAGACAGAAAAAGGCCAACCAGGGCATTGACGGCCGCCAATGTCTTAAAAAGAAAAGCCAAAGATGGCTTGGCACCCACCACTAGGACAATAGAGTAGTATGACCTCACTCTGCCGCTGGCTGGCGGGCCGGCCATCAAAACCCTCACCACCTCACACATTGCATCATAATTCCCATAAATGCATGCACCTCCATAATTTTGCTTTGCCAATCCAATCGCCACCGGATCAAGTAAACAAACTAGTTGAGGACTTGTAGCTCACGTAAATAAGTAAATAAGAACGTATTTTTATCTCTATATCTCAAATTTGGTATTTGATTTTCAATACATTTGTATATCACTTTCATCAAAGTATATATTATTGAGAGTATGAATCTCACATCAGAGAAAAAAAGATTTTGTATGTGTTTATAGGTAATTAGACTATTGTCTATATTGCCAATAGTTTTATAGTGGAACCATAATTTTTTTCACGGTATCATAACAAGTTGACCCACATGTAAAGCCCAGCGACCACACGTGCTCCACATCACCTAATTATGTTGTCCATATGTTTGGCTTGAAAATTCGCCACACGTAAGGGCGTGTGACAATGTCAAGGTAAACGAGTCCCACATTGGTAAAAGGGGAAACCTTGTAAAGGCCTATAAGATGTCGGAAACCCTCATATTGCCAATTGGTTTCTCAATGGAACCTTAATTTTTTTCATGATCTCAGAGCATGTTGTCTCATGTGTGAATGTCATATTGAGAGTTTAAAAATTCGCCACACGTGAATAACACATTGAGAGTTTGAATTCTACATCAGGAAAGAAGAGACCTTCCATATTCTTTTAAATAATGAAAAAAATATCTAACTTTCTTTATACATAAATAAAAATAAATGAAAATACGTCAATATATCGTCACAAAAAGCTCAAAGCGTTTTTCATGGCGAAATGGAGATTTGCTTTTTCTTCCTAGTCAAAGAAAACATTCCAACACATCACCTATCAGATTAGACCAAAATAATTTATTATAGCACACCACCATGCACTATATATCCTGCATGCCACGACCCATATTTTACCATCAAATTTGACATCAAAGTATTTTTTTCCATCGGAAAAAGAAACATTAGTATGGAAGGGAAGAGAGGACCAGAGAATAATAACCAGCAGAGGGAGCCGAAGGTACGAGATCAAAGCCGGTATAGAGGAATTCGGAGGCGGCCGTGGGGTAAGTTTGCAGCTGAAATTCGTGACCCTTCGAGAAATGGAGCACGGCTATGGTTAGGCACATTTGAGACAGCTGAGGAGGCAGCAAGGGCTTATGATCGAGCTGCTTTCGGATTTCGAGGCCATTTAGCCATACTCAACTTTCCAAATGATTACCAATATCACAACCCTTCAAGCTCTTTGAGCACTTTATCTTCGTCTTCATCTTCTGCTTCTTCGTCATCTTTATTTCCGGGCGTTGATCCTGGAAGGAGTATTAATTTTGGAAGAGGCCAAGAGGAAGACGAAGTTATTGAGTTTGAGTATTTGGACAACAATCTCTTGGAGGACCTTCTTGATACAAAAGAAGATCATCATAGGCAGGGGCAACCAACACATTAAGGAAAGAAGTTCACTGATATTTAGCATTCTTTGTTTGGTTTTTTCCTATTTAACTCTTTACCCCCAAAAAATTGAAAATAAGGGGTATTTTTAATTTGCCTCATCTGAATTTGTTCCATAGTCTCCAACTGTTACTGTTGATTTTTTTTTTCAAAGAAATTATTATTTGGTTGATTTAATTCGGAGTACAATCATAATCTTGAAAGATGACATATT
Source organism: Heteromeles arbutifolia (assembly GCA_024362995.1). Classification (NCBI taxonomy): domain Eukaryota; kingdom Viridiplantae; phylum Streptophyta; class Magnoliopsida; order Rosales; family Rosaceae; genus Heteromeles; species Heteromeles arbutifolia. The sequence continues at coordinate 12,606,386 of JANCRC010000002.1, read as the reverse complement.
GAATACTTTTAAGAAGATTGTAGTGCCAAATTAATTCGCTGCCCAATTGATAAAGCGGGGATTTTGCTAACCGATGCACAGTAAATTTTCATCTTAGACAAAGGACTGAGAACCCCTTGTTTCTATGATCCATTATCCCAACAAATTTTCATCTTAGACAACATACAAATGGTAGTTTTAAACTCTCTATCTGATCTTTGTATTCTTCATGCCATTGGAGCTAAAGGTCATCTAGCCAAAGCTCCTCATGTTCATGAGGTTCTATGGCTGCCATCTCTTATTTCTTGGATTAAAGTTAACACTGATGGTGCGGTTCGTGATGCTCCTGGTTTAGTGTTTATTGGGTGTATTTTTCGAGATCATTTTGGTAGTTGTTTAGGCTGCTTTGCAGCTTCTATTGGAATTGCTTATTCTTTAGAAGTAGAGCTGCATGCGGTTGCCGTGGATTTGGTTTTGGTAAACGGTTAGAATTATTTGTGGATCAAATGTGATTCTTCTTTAGTGGTCATATTTCTTTCTTCTACTTCTTGCAAGATTCCTTGGCGTCTACGTGTTCGTTGAATTAATTGCCTTGCTCTTCTCTCTCATATGCACGTTCGTGTCACTCATATTTTTTGAGAGGGTAATGCAGTTGCCGATTGTTTGGCTAATTTTGGTGTGGATCATTCTAGGAGTTTATATTGGAACTTTTGTCCTCCTTGTGCAACTTCTGCTTACATTCATAACCTTTCTTCACGACCTAATTTTAGGTTTTGCTAGTTGGTCCTTGATGGTTGCAGAAGTATTAACTTTCATTGAGGCGGTTCGTGTTGGTAGATTTTGCGCCTGCCACCATGCTCGTGACTTTGAGTTTCATCTTGTTGTTTGTTTTCGTTGATGTTTCTTTGTTTTTCTCTTGGCAGGTTTTGGCTCCGTCCCCCCGCTTGCATTGTTTTATTTTTACTTTTCTTTATTTACTAAATGCGGAGATAGGAGACCGGGGGGGGGGGGGGGGGTCGTTCTGTCAAGGAGCTAACCCCTTCTCATTGCTCTGAGCGGGAAGGAAGTAGCCTACTTGTAGTTGACGGCTAATCCTAGGGTTTGGTTCTTTCTTTCCTCATTGTGCGGATTTAGAGAGTAAGGTTTCTGCTATTGTAGTCCGACGACCAAGCTTTATGCTTAGCTCAACTCGCCTAATCCATTATCATCATTTCATTATAAAAAAAAGTTATTATTAACACACCACATTAAAAATTTAGAAAAATGTTAGAGATATCATATTTTCGTACTACATTAGTGTACGATCTAATGTGACAAGTGGTGTGTACATGCTACGTCAAGTAATTATCTCATTGGCTGTTAATTGTATGCATTACTTGCCATGGAGGATGTGGAGCGGCGACATAAATTTATCATTTTATATTGTTTTTGTTTGACAATTTTCAAGAATTATCTTGAAGTTTGGTTTTGATTTCTCTTTAGGGAGAGTTTGCTAGTTTGATTTCTCTTTATAGGAAAGTTTCTTCATTTTAATTTTTTGTTTTGGTGTACATCTCTTTTGGATCTATGTGTGAAGGGTGGAGCTGTTTGATTTGTTAGATCTACTTCACTTGGTGCTCTGAGATCTTGGCGGCTCATAGGCATCGTACTTCCTGTCCCAATATGATTTGTGATTTTTGTTCTCACATGATCGTTGTGTAACACCAGGTTTAATGGTTTTATTGATCTATGCAATCTTGCGGTTCCTGATGAGCTCGACTTTCAACAAGCACTTGAAGTCTACTCATTGTTTTGCGATTGGTGGTGCTTTATTGTAATATGTTTAGATCTAGTTTGTAAGAACTATTTTGGAATTGAATTCTTCATAATATATATTTATAATGCCCTTTTTTCAAGAATAATGCTTGGCTACTCAAAAATGACTGGGAACTCCTATTCAAAATTCTGTGTTCGAATCATACAGCTTTGTGCTTATGATCAGAAACTGTTCATATTATGAATTACTTTGTAAAGATTATCTTTACAAAAAAAATGAATTAAAAACTAAGGTTGTTTTGTCAATCTATTATAGTAAATATATAGACGGTTCGTAAAGTTTTTACCAATTTCGTTCATCTGTTTTATACTGACTAAACGATCTTAGTTTCAATTGATTTTTTGCATAGATGACATTTATAAAGTGATTTACAATATGAACGACTCCGCTCATAAATACAAAATTTTATAAATGGACATCAACGATTTTGAGTAGAACTCCTACTCATCTCTTTTGAGTAGCCAAGTATTGTTTTTTTTCAATAAATAAAATATTTATTTTCAAAACAAACAACAAAAACTTTATTGTTATTGCTAATAATAATTATGACTCTGAAAACGGGGAGCATGATTTGAGTAAAAAAAAAAAAAGGGAATCTTAACCAAATACTCATGGTACTATTCACGTTTAACGTTAAGAATATTTTTACTCTAAAAGGTCACTCCTTGTACTATTCACTTGTCACATCCCGGCCCGGGCCCTCACCACATCCCAAGCACGACTCCAAGTTTTTAAGCCATTTTCATTAATTTTCCTAAAAAAATATAGAAAGTCTAATTTTTTTTTTAGCTAAAATTTAATGTAAAAATAGTTAGTATGATCCATGCTCTAAGTCCTGACACAAAAACCTTTGTATGTAATTTTATTAAAATAATGCTAGGGAGACTACATATATTATATTGGTGTACGGTCACATGTGACAAGTGATCGTACCATCAAATATTAAATAAATTTATTAATTGACATGACATGTACACACCACTTACCACATCATATGGTCCATAAATATGATATAAAAATATGGTCTCCCTAGCATTTCTATTTTGTTATATATCTTTTATACATCACTTGCCACATCACATGGTCCAGAAATATGATATAAAAATGTGATATCCCTAGCATTTCTATTTATATTAATTGGTGGGAATAAATTGATAACGAACTCGTCATCTACGAGATTCGAACTTAATACATCTCACTTACAAGTGAAAGAATATCACTAGACATTCTTAGTAAGTGACTCTACTATTCTAATTTCTATAGCAATTTATACAGCATAGGCTGAAACGGGTGAAATCAGAGGGCATTACTTAAACGCTATTGCAAGTACATGCGAAGAGATGATCAAAAGAGTCCCGACATTTGATTTTAATTATAGACTTATTTTTAGCTATGTCCCTTGAAATTCGATTTTGATTTCACTTTGTCGCCTGTAACTTAAAAGTCACCACTTTACTTTCTCAAACTCAAAATTCGTTCCACTTTAACTTGTGAAATCTCTTTTCTTCCTGAAACTCAAAAGTTAGCCTCTGAAACATATGGGGGACCTACCACCCAATGCACATGCACCAATGAATTTGATTATAACTTTTCGCCATGCGTTAACATTTAACAATAAGAAATATTAAGTTTAAAAGAATAAATTAAGAATTGGAATTTTTTTTGGGTTGCTGTGCTTGAGTTGCAGAGATAAAAAATATAAAATAAAAAAAGAAATTGATTTGCCTTATGCACCCAAATCAAACCCACATAACGGAATCAACGGAATTAAGGCAATGTGGAGCAATTTTGAGTATTGTAGAGTAAAATGACGTCTTTTGTGTTTCATGGGTAAAATGGTATCAAAATCGAGTCCCAGTGGGTAAAATGGAGCGAATTTTGAGTTTCACGGAGTAAAGTGGAGATTTTCGAGTTACAAAAGCAAAGTGATATTAATTGAGTTATAGGGGACATAACTACAAATAAGTCTTAATTGTATTATGACATTAAGGCTTCAAAAATAGTGCAGTCACCAGTAGGTTTTAGGTTTGACTTCTACTTGCGAGAGGCAAATTTAATATCAAATTATGTTTGATTTATTGTGTGACTGTGCCTAATAAACTGTATCCATTAGTGTAAAACAACGTTGTATAGTAACAAAAGTAATTGTTGGATCTAAAGACAAAATAAAAAAACACTATAATAGCTGATCAATAGATTGATAACACATGTCATCTTCTTAGTACTCACACAGAAGCAGTCGCCATCAGTGTTTTGTTATATCATTCATCTAAACGACTCAAAACCCACACCGCCGCCGGAACATAGAAACTCGGGTTACATTTGCATTGTTTATGGAACAACTGAGAAAATCTGAAGGCACATTGTAATAATAGTGTGGAACAATTTGGGTGCTTAAATTTACAGAACCAGAATACTAAAGAATGCTACTTAATTTGTTTTTCTTCATTAGTTTTGGTATGATTGTCAAAATCAAGAAGGTCCTCTAGAACACTATCATCTAAACACTCAAACTCGAAGATTTCTCTTCCGGATTCCGTCCTGGTCATATTATGGGGCCTCGAAGACGACGACAAAGAAGATGAAGACGAAGAAGGTGACGAGGAAGTAGTAGCGGCAGCAGACTGATCAGCATCTTTCAAACCATATTCACTTGGAAAATTGAGGATTGCAAGAGGACCCCTCATGGAAAAAGCAGCTCTATCATAAGCCCTTGCAGCTTCTTCAGCAGTGTTGAAGGTGCCAAGCCACAACCGAGCTCCCTGCCTCGTCGAATCGCGTATTTCGGCTGCGAATTTCCCCCACGGCCTTGTTCTCACACCTCTATACTTCACATCTTTCTGTCCCTCTTCTTTATCTTTGCCGCCTCTTTCCATGGCCTAGTAAAGTGAAACTGGTGAATCCTCACTTTTGAATTTATATTGGGTTTTGGACACGTGCCTAATTGGGTATAAGTAGAAGTTGACAAATCACACCAAGATGGCCATTTGATAAAGATTGTTTGTTAGGTGCAAAGTATTATGACAAATGGATAGAAGATGAAGGTGCATGATGGCTTTCAAGAAGCGGTCAATTTTGAGGGTATCTGACAGGACTTTTTTTATTTTTTTTTGTAGTTTCATTCCCAATTTCAAATAGGGCAGTGTCATAATTTTTAGATTACGTAATTCCTTCAAAATGGTAGTTATATAAACATTTGGGTTTTGGGTGGTGGGCGTGAAAGGCGGTGGTCAAATGTTACACTTACCATTTATTTGTACTATCATTTGTATCATTTTTTAAACAGAGGTATGATCTGCCAATACATGTCGATCTCATCTCTATTACAGAGATAGTACGAATGATCGTATAAACATGTAGTAAGCAGCATTTTTGTTTCTTTAAACTATTACATTAGGAATATGTTAGAAAAAATTGTTGACCAATTCATTTATGCCTATCATAAAATATGAAACGTGGCAAATTTTTTAATTTTAACAAGAAAATAGACACGTATTAAATTTTTATTGGTTGGGAACTCGAGATCAGCTAATTGTTTCAGTCGCATAGAAAAATTTCTCCCGAAGATGATGGTTTTTTGTGTATATTTTAGTGCCAATGATTCCTATGTGTTGGGGACAATAAATGAGAGAGGGTTGGTATTGTTGTCGTGCAATTACATTTTCGTAATTCGTCATTAATTTTACTTAGGTCATCTCCAACCGAAGGAGGGCCAGAGGGCTCCCTTTAGCCCTATAGTCCTCCAAGAAATTAATATTTTAATGAACAGTGCTATACCATATTTTTTACCATCTCTAGCCGAGGGTGTCACATCCTGGGCACGACTCCACCGTAGCACGATATTGTCCGCTTTGGGCCCCAACCACGCCCTCACGGTTTTGTTTCTGGGAACTCACACGAGAACCTCCCAATGGGTCACCCATCATAGGAGTGCTCTCGCGCGTTACTCGCTTAACTTCGAAGTCCCAATGGAACCCGAAGCCAATGAGATCCCAAAAGGCCTCGCTCTAGGTAGAGATAGGAATATACATATAAGGCTCACATGATCCACTCCCCTGGGCGATGTGGGATCTCACAATCCACCCCCCCTTAGGGGCCTGACGTCCTCGTCGGCACACACGCGGCCAGGGTTAAGCTCTGATACCAAATTATCACATCTCGGGCACGACTTCACCGTAGCACGATATTGTCCGCTTTGGGCTCCGACCACGCTCTCACGGTTTTGTTTCTAGGAACTCAATTTGGTATCAGAGCCTAACCTTGGCCGCGTGTGTGCCGACGAGGACGTCGGGCCCCTAAGAGGGGTGGATTGTAAGATCCCACATCGCCTAGGGAAGTGGATCATGTGAGCCTTATATGTATATTCCCATCCCTACCTAGCACGAGGCTTTTTGGGAGCTCACTGGCTTTTGAGTTCATAGGAACTCCGAAGTTAAGCGAGTAGTGCGCGAGAGCACTCCCATGATGGGTGACCCACTGGGAAGTTCTTGTGTGAGTTCCCAAAAACAAAACTGTGAGGGCGTGGTCGGGGCCTAAAGTTGACAATATCGTGCTATAGTGGTGGAGCAGACCCAGGATGTGGTGGACCCAGGGCCGGGATGTGACAGAGGGGGCCAAAGGGTCATAGGCCAAACACAATTTATTATTTTAATTGAATTAATATGGTTACTTAAATTAAACTACCTTAATAATTTTTCGAGATGTAATCTCAATAATTTTTCGGATATGATTTCGAGTGACACGTGTCTCTAAAGTGAGTAACTCTCCAGATTTCTTGTCGATGTGTATTCTCAATAATTTTTCATATTGGATTTTGAGTGCCATATGTCGATATGTGAGTAACTCTCCAAATTTCTTGTTGATATGTATTCTCAATAATTTTTCAAATTGGATTTCGAGTGCCACGTGTCGATATGTGAGTAACTCTCCAGATTTCTTGTCGATATGTAATCTTAATAATTTTTCGGATACGATTTCAAGTGCCACATGTCGAGATGTAATTGGTTGTGCGAATTTCAGATAGGATTTTTATCTGGGTGGCACTTCTTATCTTCAGCTTCCAATATCCATAAATAGGGTGGATATTGGGCTATAATTCACACATATTCATCTTTGCCCTCTCTAATATCTCTTTCCATTCAAGTTTGCAATGAATTCCAAATTTGGATCCTCTTTGCATTTCAACTGGGAGTCCTTATCCAATTCCGAATTGGAAGATAAATGGGCACAGATGAGACGAGAAGATGAAGAGTCCGATAAAGAAGATGAAGCATGGTGAAACACAACATATATGGTAGCAATGGTTGGGGTCATGATGTGTGAGGCAACTGAAGAACAACCTTAATGTGGTGAATCTCTTGCTGGTTGCTTTTACAAACCACGAAATAGAGAGATGGTGCACGAGACTTTAATGAACAACTACTTCAACCCCAACTCGATGTACACCGAAGAGGATTTCAGACGTCGCTTCCAGATAAGGCGTTATGTCTTCGAGCATTTACTCCATGATGTCCAACATATCAATCCATACTTTCAACAGAAGATGGATAGAGCAGGCCACCTTGGTTTCTCACCTCATCAAAAAGTTACTATTGCACTCTGAATGTTGGCCTATGCCTCCCCAGCTGATGCGATGGATGATATATATGGTATGTCTGAGTCTACATGCCTTGATAATCTTGCTAAATTATGTCACACAGTTGTTCAAATTTACAAAGACGAGTACCTCCATGAACCAAATCAAGCAAATCTTGATCGGCTCCTTCGCAAAGCTGAAGACCGTGGCTTTCCAGGCATGATAGGATCATTAGATTGCATGCATTGAGAGTGGAAGAACTATCCCACCGGATGGTAATGAGGCTTTAGCGGAAGATCGAGAAAGCCAACGATTGTGTTAGAAGCAGTTGCCTCGTTTGACACATGGACCTGGCATACTTTATTTGAAGTGCCAGGATCCCAAAATGACATTACAATACTTGGGCGTTCACCCTCTTCAATAACCTGACGGAGGGTAAATCACCTCAACTTGACTACTACATCAACGGGCGTCAGTACAATATGGGGTGTTACTTGGCAGATGACATCTACCCGAAGTGAGCAACACTTGTCCAAGCAATTGTAAACCCTGTGGATGACGCCCAAATGTGGTTTACCTTACACCAAGAGGCATACCAGAAAGATTTTGAGAAAGCTTTCGGTATTCTACAAGCATGGTGAAAGATCATTAAGGAACCAACAAGAGAGTGGAGTCGAGAAAAATTGAACTCCATCATAATGTCGTGCTTCATGTTACACAACATGATTATGGAGGATGAGCGAGATGGCTATATTGATGGAGAGTCTGATGACGACCAAGATGATCCAAATAGGTCAAGGAGGGCTTGTGCAAGAATATATGATAGGCCTAATTTGCCTTTGGATCCAAGAACTAGTAATACCTCTTTAAATGAGTACATGAGGTGCCATAGGATGATACGTTCGCGTGGCATAAACAAGTACCTACAGCAAGATCTTGTTGCACATCTTTAGGCCAAAAGAAGCATGGAGTAAGCGTTTAAGTTTTATGTTGTTAAAATTTTTTTTTAATGTTGTTTAAGTTTGAATAACTCCCCCAAGTAGTACTAGGGTGGAGATTGTGTTGTTTAATATTGTTTAATGTTGTTTAAGTTTAATGTTATTTAATATTGTTTAATGTTGTTTAGTGTTGTTTAATGTTGTTTAATGACTTAGGTAGTTATAGGAAAAAAAATTAGAATTTTTTTAAATTTTTTTTAGAACTTTGTCCCAAAAAAAAAAGAAAAAGAAAAAAGAAAAATCCAAATCCAACGGTCACCTGTCATCAGTATGACGTCAGTTAGCCGTTACTAGCTGGCGTCATACTGACGCCAGGTAGCCGTTGGGGTTTGAATGTTGGGTCGGCCCGGGGCTAGCTGGCTGGCTAGTTCGGGCCAGCCGGTTGGCCTAATTGTACAATTTTGGCCCGGTAAAGCCCACGAGTCCTTTGGCCTAGCCTTCGGTTGGAGACGGTTTTCGTGTCATTTCGAGCTATTTTTAGCCCTATGGCCCTTTGGCCAGATCGGTTGAAGAGGGCCTTATAGATCAAGACAAGTCCTAAACTTAGGAGAAAGATTATGTGTTAAATTTGTTCAAAAACGGTATCATTTAGCTTGCAGACGATAAGGATGATAATCTTGCATACGTTTAAGTTGTTAATCAGCAAGATTATATGCTCCTGTTAATTAGCAAGCGGAAGTCCTCATGGCGTGTTTACAAAACCGGAATTGAGGTAGAAGAAAGGAAATCGAATTCTTCAGGTGATTTTCGTGCTTACTAAATCTGGAAATGAAAAAAGTAGTGGGCTCCATCCAACACCAGTAATCAAACCCTTGATATTCCCGAAATACTGACTTGGATGAGGTATTTGAATTTTGGAAGAATTTACCTTTCAAATGCTGCCCCTTCCGTCTGCCTTCCACGATTATAACACAGACCATCCCCGTCATTTAGAACACAGACCACCGCACCACCTTCCAGACTACCAAGACCCATCACCAACCCACCCCAACAGATCCTCGATAGCTCCACCTTCTTCTTATTCCCATTTCTCCTTAATTTAATTCCTCTCTCATAATTACGAATTAATATACAAACGATAAGAGAGCGGACATCCTAAGCATAATATGTAGTGCCATGTTTTATGTTTGTTTTTGTTTGCTCCTTTCTTGGTGAGCTGGGAGCTTGGGAGCAAGATACCAAAATACGGAAAGGGATCCTCTCCGGATCCCTTCCACCTAATCCTCCTCATCAAACAATCCGGGCCCTTGAAATTTGGTGCAACGGCTAAAAACACGGTCCCACTCTAAAAGTTATAATAACTTTAGCCGTTGGATCAAATTTCAAGGGTCCGGATTGTTTGATGAGGAGGATTAGGCGGAAGGGATCCGGAGATGATCCTTTTCCCCAAAATACAATTAACTAGCCGGCCGCAAGGACATATCATACAAGGCTTACTGAGATTATTCACATTATATTATATAAAAAGTTTGAAGGGTAATGCTAGGGCGATTAAATTTGTATATTAAATTTTATAAACTAAATTACATGGAAGTTGATGATTGATTTATTACTTAAACATTGATAAAAGTTCTCATTTTTATTGGTGACACACCATTTAATGTGCAAATTTTGTTTTAGTCTCCTTAGCAATATCCATAATTATATAATACAGAAAACACTGAATAATGTAAAAAATTAAATAAACTCAGTATGGTTAAACCACCTTGAGCCGACCCTATTCTTAAACACAAATATATAGGTGAATAGAAAGAAGAAAAAGAAAAATTGTTTGACGAAAGTGAATTTTGTGTGGATATTTGAACAAATCCATAGGTATTTGTAGAGGTTTTTGGTGAATTTTGATGTATACAATTTTTTTAGTTGTTTTAGCCGTTGGATTTAAATTTGGTAGGTTTGCTTATATTCAATCTCAACCATTGAATTTATTGTATTTATATTTTTGATTTTTTTAAAAAAAAATCTGGACCGTTGGTTGATTCCAACCACGTGGGTTGTCCTATCAGAAAAATAGTCGTTGGTTCTTTCGCAAGTGGCTGACAACGTAAACAATTGGGTCTCACCGTTGTGTCCCAATCACTAATCTTGGCTAATTTTCTAAGTTAAATTTGGCCAAAAAAAAAAACTTTCAACATGAAACCTTTTTTGACCAAATGATTGTAGAATCTTTGGGTGAGTTTAAAACTTAATTTTAAGTTTTAACTTACTCATTGGAGTTGGTCTTAATAGTATACTTTTAGGGTGCGTTTGTTGCACCGGACTGTCTCGGACTGGACTAGTTTCAGTGACTAAGCTGGACTGGCTTAGACTAGATTAAGCTGGACTAACTTAGTGAAGCGTTTGGTGCAGTGTCGGACTAAGAAGCAGGATAATTAACAAACTCTAAAATTATATTATTTAATCCCTATCTTTTCAAATATATATTTATAAATTATCAAATTATAATATTATACTATTTAATCTATATCTTTTTTAATACTTTATTATTAATTTTATCTTTTTACTTTTTGTTTCTAGAATCCTCTTCATCTCTCCCTCCCCTCACCCACTTTTCTCTCTACCTATCTTCGTCCAACTCTAGAAGCTGGAGAGCTACAGAACGCAAGGCAAACAAATCTCTCTAATCCTGTTTGAATTCCAGTCCTAATCTATCTGGAAGAAAAAACGCAGAAGATGAAGACAAAAGCAAAACTGGATCCCGTTTGAAACCCAGATCGATTCCATCAAATCCCTCAAAATTACACCCTCATCCTCCCCCCCACAACCCTTGTACCTTTCTCCCAGTTAACTACCATGACAGCCCAGGTCATAGATGATGAGAAAAACCAATCCTCATCGCCCTTTTTCGGACTTCCTGGGTTCGAATTCAGAAGCCATTCATGCCCTGAAATCGCTTCTGCAGCATAAGCTAAAAAAATGATGAAGACGACGAGGCGCTCAAGATCCTGCAGCGCTTGGAGTGGATGTTCATAATAGAGAAGGTTCTCACTGAAATGGGTGAAAACGATTGGATGAAGAAACGGGACTACTAATCCCAACCTTTTGCACGGTATTAGTAGTGAAGCCCTTAGCGAACACGAGTCTCGTTTAGTCCCATTAAACCTAGTCCTTTACCCACACCAAACAAGGGACTAGGACATTTTCTAAGCCAATCCTAGCTAATCCTAGCTAAGGAGGCCAAACAAACACGGCCTTAGGGACATTTGATCAAGTGGACGAGGCAACGCAATGGTTTTGGCCTGTTTAGGTTATTTTTAAAGAAAAACTAATGAAAAAGGCTTGAAAACTTTGAGTTTTAACAATAAAGACAAAATAAAAGGCAAAGTGAATAGTACCAGGATTGACTTTTTAGTGTAAAAATGTGGTTTTTCGTTAAAATAAACAGTCCCGGGAACTTTTCGTTAAAGTTCTTTATTTTTAATCTCTACACTGCTTCTTGGGCACGCTAGAATTAGATAATGGTGAAAAAATTTCCAAACGGTCAGAAATTTTAATTCCCCAATCTCCATCTGTTTAATTGATTTGATTTCAGGAAAAAGGAGGGGAGTAAGTAAATAAAGCAAAGTCCAAATCCATGAGGTCGTCAAATGCTTCTTTTAGAGTGCTTAATAGTATTATATTAACAAGTGGGTTTAGTTTAATCCAGACCTTCCAAAAAATAAGTTTGGTTTAGGACGTGATCCTATAAAATGGAAAAGGATCCTCGCCGGATCCTTTTTTGGGGGATCCAGGAGATTTTGTAATCGTGTCTGTTTATTATAAATTGTGCTGTTAGAAATTATTTTAAATTTTAAATTTTAAATTAAATATAAATAGTACCTAAAGAAAACTGATCGCACGATGTACAACGAACGAACACAATTACAAAATTACCCGAATCTCTAGAAAAAGAATCCGACGATGATCATTTTCCCTATAAAATTACACTAATTACTTTCGTAATCAAGGACGTTGTTTCACATAAATTAAAAAACTACACTAATTATTGAAGGTGTGTGCAAAACAGTATAGTGACTCAATCGATGAGATCACAGAATGAATAGGTTTTTAAATTAATTAACATATATAATGTCACATGTTTCATTTACACTGTATGAACCCAGTTGTAACATCGCACGTAGCATCATGTAAGTGCTTACGGCATCTCTTCATCTCTTGTTCAAGAGATGCCGTAAAACAACTAAAGTTGCATTTGTTTTTTTTAACAGAATTTTTATTTTTTTTAACTGAAGTTGTATTTTAAAGAGCTAAATTTAAAAAGTTCATCTCTAAATTATACTGCAAAAGACACTCTATAATAGCAAAATGAAAAATCACTATTTAAATTTAGAGCACAACTATTCACTAGCTACTTGCTAAATACACTACTTTAGAGCACAATCACTCTTTACATGGCATTCGAACTTGGTGTCAAGCACTGAGCATACTATTTTGTCCAACTGGCCTAATCCACTTCGTAACTTTTTTACACTCATTTTTTGACACACACATACACATGTTTTGTAATGCAGAAAATTGACGAATACGGCTGCTAAGAAACACTAAAATGATTATTGTTTAATTTAATGGTTATAGAGTTTTGAATTTTTGGTAGACATGATTTTTAAGCGAAGAAGTACAAGATAAACGATTGGATCGTTAAAATACACTACAAATTGGGCCTACAAAATGTGTCCCCCGATTGTGACCCATGTATATATGTGTGTGTGTTGGTAGCCTAACATTATATATGTGTACATATAAAATGCACAAATTAAACACCAAAATCTAGATTTTATTGTATGCTTTTCTTGGTAGCCTAACATTCATTCTGAACCCAGTTTGCTGTCTCTCAACATGGTGTGGGGAAACTGCTTCCAAATCAAGTACGACTGGGATACAGAACACCCTAGAGCAAACTCCATTACCTAAGTTATTAGATGTTGAGTTAGGAGGCGGGACTTTCTTGGAGCTGCCAACGGGCATGATAGCTCTTCCAATCCTTCTTCGCTTTGTTTAGCCGTCGGTTTGGTTTTGACCGCCTTCAACCAGCTGGTAGGTAAGTAGCAGCTTTCAGACCTCACAAACTTGTTCCCTGGTTCATATTCTAGGCTTCCATTCCATTTGGAAATCCATCTTGATCATTAAAATCAGCTTAAATGTCACTTGAGAACAAACAATGATCACATGTTAACTCCTTAAGTATTGTTCAACTCTCAAAAAAAAAAAAAAAAAAAAGATCATGAGTTTATTGAGAATACTGAAGAAAGTTAAGGTTTCACCATAAAACTAATTGGTAATATAAAGAGTAGTCCAACTTACTTATAAGTCTATACATGGTCCCTTCTTCCATCAATGTGACATTCATTCTCAACACGTCCCTCACATGTGGTGAATTTTTAAGCCAAACATGTGGACAACACAACTTGGGTGGCGTGGAGCACGTGGCTGTTGGGACTTCACACATGGGATAACCTAGCTCTGGTCATAAAGAAAGTTGACGTTTTCACCATAAAACCAATTGAAAATATGAACGGTACCCTAACTTACTTATAAGTCCATATAAGGTCCGTCTTCCCATCTATGTGGAATTCATTCTCAAATGATACTAAGTTAAGGCCTATATTTATGCTAGTCAATGCAGTTCTGGCTAGTTTCCTTTCCAATTAACAAACGGACTCATAAACAAGTCGAGAAAATCTAAAATTAAGGTTTCCAGAACATAATAGGAACATGACACGATTGAATCCTAGAGAGGAGTAGTAATGCATGCCTTATTCAACTTTCACATGCAAAACTCATCTCAACTCTACTTCGTGTATAGACAAATGAAACCATTACATCCTACAAGAAGTAAAACCTTTATTCGTAACAAGTAAAATCTTTAAATTCATAACAAAAACATTACATCATAAAAGTAACATTATAAAGGGATAATGCATTAGAGAAAACACAACAAATTAAACTCCCTACAAAATTCCCAAAATAAGCGAAAGTACTTAATAGATGCGATATGGCTTGCCCATAGTAGTCTTCAGGTTCAAGCACCTTACATTTTGCCAATTTTTCTTCAACAGAGAAACACGAAAGTTAACGCTCAATTGCACGTTTTGGAAGATCTGCTTCTCTTCCATGGATACATGCCCTACAGCAACTCCAATACAAAGGACCTTCTTCAGTTGGAACTTGATCGTTGCTTTTGTCTCGGAAACCTTAGACTCCAGGGATTCTTGGTGAGTAACAAGGGTTGGAAATTTTCCTGCCTTGTTGAGACCAGGACCCAAAGGACGGGGAATCTGCTTAATAACGGCTTCTGAAGCCATAAAGGCATGGTATTTCTTTGCCAACTTCTTAACCAACTTCTTGTTCTTGTTTAGCTTCTTCAGCCCTTCAATATCCATATAGTCCAACCCAATCTTTTATTGTAACCGAATTTATACTATCTGGTCTAATTAATTTAGCCGTTAAATTGGCCAGATACAAGAATATAAATTAATTCTGGCCAGCATATGGTTTATACCAAGATTCAAGAATATAAATTAATTGTTACCAGCATTAATTTAGGATGTGATTTTGGATGAAATAAGATTAAAGCCGGAGTATTGATGTCATTGCGGCCTACGGCCGATGTGTTTGTCTATAATGATATTATAGCCTAAGATATTGTTAGTAAAGGAGAATTCGGTCAAGATTCTCCTTCCTTGAGGAATTTTTTTTTAAACCTTAGGGGTAGGAGAAATTTTTTATTAATAACGAAAAAAAATGTTACACTTAATAATAAGGAATTGATTTTGTGTTTATATTTTCTGATTTTGTATTTATAATTCTTGTATAAAAAGGAATGTTACTTGTATTCCAAATCAATGACTTGTATATATTGTACTCTACACATATCAATAAAATCATCCAGTTTAAACTTTTTACATCCTTCTCTTTAGAATTGATTTTCGTGTTTATCTTTCTTGATTTTGTATTTATAATTCTTGTATAAAAAAGGAAAGTTACTTGTACTTCAAGTCAATGACTTGTATATATTGTATTTTACACATATCAATGACATCATCCTGTTTAAACCTTTTACAGATGTTATCGGCCAACCTATTAAGGCCGCATCCTAACCATGGGTTTTATGTACTTGATCGTTTCTAAGATACCTTAACGGCCTGGTCATTTATTGAGGTGTCACGAGCACTTGCCCTAAATAAATAAACTAGGACCAAATGACATGGTGCGACTATGAGTTTCATTCAAATGGCTTAGTGGCTATGTGGGAATGTAAAGCTCAAAGTTTATAATATCGGTACACCAAGAATCCCACTAAAAGAAAACAGGTGATAGGCAATGAAAAAAATAAGCAACAACTAACATATAGTTGCTTATCCAACGTTATGCTCATTAATTTCCCTTTCTCTCCAATATCATGAATGAATTGAGGAAGTTTAGAGGGGAGCGAAAGATGCAATCGCACATGGCTCTAAATTTGATGGATGCAGGTGAATAGATAATGCACAAAGAAGAGTGCTTCAAGATCGAGGATCTTCAAATTTCTGAAACGGTGAACAAGTATATCACACATGTGCATCTAAAACCGAACCCCTCAAAATTCAACAATATATTACTTGTCTGGTAGATGTTTGTCATAACCAAACCCCTAAAAATTCAATCCTTATCATACGCAATCCACCATCACCATGCATTATATTTGCTTTGTAATTCCACCTCACAACTTGCATTGCACTTTCCATATATATGTAGAATTTTCTTCATTGGTTTACTATACTATTATTAGTTATATGCATCCACCAAAGCATGCCGTGACATACATATTCATCACCGTCAATCCAAATCCGGCAGCTGACGTGAACGTGATAATGAATGTATAGAAACAGAAGAAAAGAGTTGCATACAAGAAAGAAACATTTCTACTTATAGAATAAGATCCATCGACAGACTTAGATTTCATGTGTCAAAAACCAACTTAGATCGTAAAAGTCTCATCCAACGCGTGGGAACATGTATGTTAAGGATCGAAAATGATTCGCTTATGGTATCACACATTTGCATCTAGACCAAACCCCTCAAAGTGCAATAAACCACTTGTCTCGTAGATGTTTGTCATAAACAAATGCACGTAGCGAACGCATTGCACTTCAGAAATTTGAAACAAGGCAAGCAAATAATCATGTGCCAAAACATGCTCTCTGAAACATCTTCAATAATTTGTTTCTGAAGATACAGATATCTATTCCAGGTCCTTACTGTATCACGCCTTTCCATTCGTAGTTTTCAGTGTTGGGTAAAGAGTAATCAAATATAGGTGTAATGTTCTTTTCTCTTCTGTATAGTTATTATACTTGACTATGTAATTGTTAGTATTATTGAGGGTAAATATGTAAAGTGCTAGTTCTGTTAACACTATAAATACCAAGTGTATAACTATTATTGTTCAATGAGAAATACAAGGATTGCAGTTAAAAGTTTTCTTCCTCTCTAAGCTTTCTCTATAAGTCTCAATATGGTATCACTCGCCATTTGTCTCCGGCGATTTCGATCCGTCCAATTTCCGCTCGCAGAGAATTCTTCTTTGTTTCTTTGATTTGTGATCTTGCGAAGTTGTATGTGCGTATCTATGGCTTATCTGTCAGAGTCCTCCATAAGTCGGTGCCAAATCCGGCCCCAATTTCATCTTCATCAAACCCTAACTTCTCACATTCGTATACTTCTCTTACGATTCAGAATATTGGAAGCATGGTTCTGATCAGGTTGAAACGCTTCAATTATCTTCCATGGAGTGCGTTGTTTGCTCCGATTCTTCATCGTTACAAACTCATTGGTGTCATTGATGGCATAGAACCGTGTCTTTCTCCTCTGCATCCAGATCATTCAATCAATCCGACCTTTGAACATTGGTATGAAAAAGATCAGAATCTCCTTATATGGTTAAATTCTACGCTTTCTGAAGAAGTTATTCCGTTAACTGTTGGGGTTTCATCATCTCAAGATTTGTGGATCAAATTGGAGTAGCGATTTGGTGGTGTTTCTGATGCACACATTCACCAATTGCAATCTCGCCTTCAATCTCTTCATAAAAGATCTCTGTCAATCTTTGAATATCTGCAGCAAATAAAAAAGATCTATGATTCATTGACTACTGCCGGAGCTCCTGTTACCGATTGTGACTTGATCGCTGCTACACTTGTTGGATTGTCATATGAATTTGAGTCGTTTATCGATTCTATCATGCTTCATCTTTCTTCCACAACACTTGATGAATTGCAAGGTTTAGTTCTCACCAAGGAATTGTCCATGTCTTGGAGAAAGAAACTTGCTTCCTCCAATGTCACATAACCATTTCTAGCCTTTTCAGTTCACGCTCAGGTTTCTCAAGCTCCTATTCTTCCTATACCACAAGTCTTTGCTGCTCAATATCCTCAATCATAGAATTTTGTGAAGCACAATCGTGGTAATCGAGGCAATCACTACAACAATCAAGCCATAACTACAATAATTGTGGCAATCGTGGTTCCAATTACAATTCCAGAGGTAACAATTCCAATCACCGTGGCAATTATCATGACTCTCGCAATTTCAATACATCTGGTTATCGTATACAATGTCAAATATGTGGTTCTACTAGTCATAAGGCTATCGACTGTTATGATCATATGAATCCTGAGATTGTTGGTAAAGTACCTTCTGCAAAGTCGGTTGCGATGTGTGCTTATCATTCAATGAAGCCTAATACTTCATCCTGGTTAATTGATTCTAGCGCTACTTCTCACGTTACAAATGACATCTCCAACATTCAATCTCCCAGACCTTATCATGGAGAAGACAAAGTATACATTGGTGATGGTAAAAGGTATGTCCATTGATCATAATGGTTCTTCTTTGTTGCATACTCCATACTTTATATTTTAGTTGCACAATGTCTTGCATGTGCCTCAAATGCAACACAATCTTCTTTCTGCTTATTTGTTTTTAAAGATAATAAATGTTCATTGATTCTTGATATTGATGGATCCTATGTCAAGGATCATACTCTGAAGATGATGCTTTTGCGGGGACCAGTTAAAGATGGTTTCTTCCTTCTTCACAGCTCCTCTACACCCTGTCACTCTTCAGTATTTTCCCCTACTGCATTATCAGTAATAAAGCCTTTGTAAAAGTGTGGCATAGCAGACTTGGCCACCCTTCTTCTTCCATTTTCAGAAGGGTACTCTTTACTACTCAACTTGCACTTCAAGGAAAATCTACAATGGATTTCTTCTGCAAAGACTGTGCTTTAGCCAAGAATTATAAACTTCCTTTTAGTAGTACTAGTTCATTTTCATCCAAATGTTTGGGTTTGTTGCATTGTGACTTGTAGGGACCCTCACCTGTGTTGTCTGTGAATGGTTATAAATACTATATGCTCATTGTTGATGATTTCAGTAGGTATTGTTGGTTTTTTCCCTTTCAATGCTATGTAGAAATGTTCAATCTTATCTTAAGTCTCATGGTATTTTACAACAATTAAGTTGATCCCATACCCCTGAACAAAATGGCTATGTTGAGCGTAAACACAGACATTTAGTTGAAACTGTAAGGATTTTGTTAGTTCAATATCAGGTACCTCATCAATTTTGGGTTGAAGCATTCTCAATTGCCGCCTATTTGATTAATGGACTCCCTATCTCTAGTATTCCCCAGTCTCATTGGGAACTTTTGTTTCACATTCCTCCAGATTATTCACGATTGAAAATATTTAGATATAGCTGCTTCCCATGGCTCAAACCTTACATCTCTTCCAAATTGGATAGTAAAAGTAAACATTGTGTTTTCTTAGGTACAATGTTCAACATAAAAGGTACATGTGCTTGGATCCACTCACGCAAAGCATTTATATTTCCAAGCATGTCATTTTCAATGAATCAGAATTTCCATATCATAAGATTATAGGTATTGCATCTACTACTTCATCAACTTCATTATTTTCACATATTAGTCTTGAGTTAACCATTCCTCATTGTGCTCTATCTATAGCACCAGTTCCTCAAATGTCTACTTCTACTCCAAGTAATCATCATAATGTTAAATCTCCAATACATGAAGATCATGTATCATCATCAAGTGCAACTTCTTCAATTGCTACAGTTCCTCATGTTGTTACCAATATAAATCCAATGGTTACTCGGTCTAAAGCAGGAGTTTTTAAACCTAAGGCTTACTCAGCAACTAAGAATCCATTACCTTCTTCAAATGATCATGTTCCAACTATATATCTTTAAGCATCCAAGTTTGCACATTGGAGAAATGTTATGCAAGAGGAATTTAATGCATTGCAGTCCACAGGTACATGGTCATTGGTGCCTTCTACTTCTAATCAAAATGTTGTTGGTTGTAAGTGGGTCTTCAGGGTCAAGAAACATCCAGATGGCATCATTGATCGATATAAAACCCGGCTTATAGCCAAGGGCTTTCATCAGCTAGAAGGATTGGATTACAAATAGACTTTTAGCCCAGTGGCTAAACTTGTAACAATTAGGATTCTTTTGCCTCTTGTTGTTCAATATGATTGGTTTTTTAATCAACTTGACATTAGTAATCATTCCTACATGGTGATCTCAAAGAGGATGTCTTTATGACTCAACCTCCTGGCTTCTGTGACCCTAATTTTCCCAACCATGTGTGTAAACTCAAAAAGTCTCATTATGGTCTCAAACAAGCTCATAGAGCTTGGTTTAACAAGTTGTTCAACACTTTGTAGTCTTTTGGTTTTCAACACTCCACTTCAGATGCTTCTCTCTCTGTTATTAAAGTTCATGTGTTGGTAATTGTTTTGGTCTATGTCGATGATATTCTAGTGACTGGACCAAATTCAGATGTCTGCAAACTCTTCATTCAGAAGCTTAGTTCAGTCTTTCCAGTCAAGGATCTTGGTTCTTTGCATTATTTCCTTGGTCTTGAAATTCAAAAGACTTCTGAAGGTTTATTTCTTCATTAGAGTAAATATTTACTTGACTTGCTTCAGAAAACAAAAATGGAAGGTGCTAAACCTTGCACAATCCCTCTATGCAGCATCAAACTTGATCACACTGAACCACTTCTCTCAGATCATACAAAGTACAGGTCTATAGTTGGTGCCTTACAATATTTGACGTGGACCTTGCCTGATTTATCATTTGCAGTTAATCAAGTTTGTCAGTTTCTGCATATTCCAAGGGAATCTCACTTGCAGGCAACCAAGAGAATCTTAAGGTTTCTCAAAGGTTCTTTCACACAAGGTTTATGGTTCAAAAAGGGTTCAATTCATCTATCTACCTTCTCAGATGCTAACTGGGCAGGCTGTTCATTTGACAAAAGATCTACAAGTGGTTATTGCTTTTTTTTTGGGATCCAATTTGATTAGTTGGAGGGCCAAGAAGCAATCCACTGTTGCTAGTAGTTCCACAGAAGCTAAATATAGGTCAGTAGCTCACACTGCTACAGAAATCGCCTGGATTTGCAAAGTTCTTAAAGTTCTTGATTTATGGTGTGATAACATCTCTGCCATTTCATTGGCATCAAATCCAGTGTTTCATGCTCGCACTAAGCACGTGGAAATTGACTACCATTATATCAGAGAACTTGTTCTTGCACATTTGATCAAAGTTCAATATGTTTGCAGTCTGGATCAACTTGCAGACATTCATACTAAAGCTTTGACAAAACACAGGTTTCGGTATTTGCAGTCCAAGCTTCCTCTCGATTCTTTTCAGCACCAAGTTAAGCTTGAGGGGGTGTAAAAAGTAATCAAATATAGGTGTAATGTTCTTTTCTCTTCTGTATAGTTGTTATACTTGACTATGTAATTGTTAGTATTATTGAGGGTAAATATGTAAAAGTGTTAGTTCTGTTAACACTATAAATACGAAGTGTATAACTAATTATTATTCAATGATAAAATACAGGGATTACAGTTAAAAGTTTTCTTCCTCTCTAAAGCTTTC
Source organism: Heteromeles arbutifolia (assembly GCA_024362995.1). Lineage (NCBI taxonomy): Eukaryota > Viridiplantae > Streptophyta > Magnoliopsida > Rosales > Rosaceae > Heteromeles > Heteromeles arbutifolia. Next base: position 12,585,068 of record JANCRC010000002.1, on the reverse strand, counting down.
TCTATAAGTCTCAATATTGGGAAAGAGCCTGCAGCATTTATTGCTGCCAACAGAGTAGATGCGTACAGGAAACTCGAAAAACTCCTTAAACTCCGCCGTTGCACCAGACATTCAATTGTCTGTTATCCCATAGTTGATCACCTGCTTCACTTATAACATTTTGGATTACCCATAACATAGGACAATGAGTGAAAGGAACAAATATTGAGGTTTCCGGACCTAATAAAATCAAGTTGGAAAGACGAATATATGAAGGGAAATAAATTTTTTCAAAAGGGGTTAGGATGTAAGCAATTAAGCGTGATTATTCATTAAAAACTCTTATTATAATCTTACAATGAATAAAAGTAAATTTCAACCAGTTCGGTTTTTGCTTTCACAGAGAGCAAAAACACATTTATTCAAATGAACAACACTCAAATTTTATTATTAAGGGGAGGGGGAGTTTCGAACCTAGGATGCATATACAGGTGGAAACTCTGCACCCTATCCACTAGGATATTCGACCACATACAACACTCAGATCCATCTAAATTCTTGCATTCCATTTACTTTTCGCTCCATCGTAATCAACTGTTGGTCATCATCAGCTAAGTTTGGAGCTTAAAGCTTTCCCTTGCAAATTCGCTTTTACCTTTGAATACCATCGTATTAAAGTTGCGAACAAACTCTTTGTACTGGAAACTTTTATATAGTTGGGGATTGCTTGCACTAACTAGAGCTCTTGCAGGTTCTACAACGCAAACATCAGAAGGCGCAACGAAAAATCCTGCAGATGTCCTAGCATTACATGGATTTGTCACAGCCCGATGTTCAGAACTTTTCAGCTTCCCATTACTAATGATCTGCATCCCACGTCAACAAAAATTGGTAATTAAGAAGACTGATACGCTATAAAAAAAAATTTCCACGTAAAGAGGGTACTGAATCTACTGATCTATACCTGCAACTGATAGCCTATGTTAACCACAAGTGCATGTGAAATAGACTCCACGCCAATCCATTCCCCGTCTTTGAAAACTTGAAGTCCATTTACATGATCCTCTTGCATTAAGATGGTTATGACGTTTGGGTCACAATGTTTAGTTAATCCTAATGTCAAACTTGGGTCGGGGCAAGGCGGGTAATGATTAACTGAGAGTGTCAAGTTTTGGCTAAGTTCGTTTCTGAAATACCCAGTTCCGAGCCCAAGTCCTTCACTGATTAGCTCCAAAATGTTCAGAGCCAGTTTCCTCACTTGTGTAGAACATGTCCCAACAAGCTCTCTGAAATCATCAACAATTGATTCATATGAATCTTGGACAAATATATGCATACAAAAAATGGTATTTTTCTGAACATGAAACTGCAGGCCTTACCGATATCTACTTGGCTGTTGAGGCCAATCTTGCAAGCACTTCACCAATGGATGACAAGGGTGTCGTAGGACATCGCGCCAAAGATGAACATCTTCCGCATCATAATTCACGCTGCTGCTGAAGAGCTTGCAACTTTTTTGGGGGTCCTCAGAGTAAACGCTTGCCTTGTCCTCTAGCGGCAACTCAAAGAACTCCTTCAACACACTCATTGTGTCACTTAACAGAGTATCTGAGATGCCATGGTTGATTACCTGCTTTGCAACATTTGGAAATCACATTGATGAAAATCCGATAGTTCATTCAACCGATACCTTTAATTAACAGAGTTTGTACTTGTACACAAGCTAGCCTAAACACAGAATACCTAACTCTAACAAAACTGTTAACAATTTTAACAGAAAGTTAACAGCTGTAACGATCATTAGCAAACTTTACGAGAATATCGACAATTAAGGGAAGAACTCAAAGTTCTGATAAGGAACCTGAAAAAATCCGAATTCTTGACTGGCCTCGAGTATTTGGTGAATGATGTAGGTATGATCACCACCTTCGGCTCCACCAAGATCAATAACTGGAATGTTCTTGCATGAAGGAGCAGCAGCAAGCTTCCCGGGTCTTGAATCCGGTGGCCATATGAAACTCTCGGGCAAGGTTCCATCTTTGTACCAGCTTGAAACAAGCTTCTCCATTTGCTCCAAATGTGAATCTGATCCGACGACGACTGAAGAGCAAAAAATAGTGCATTATATATATTCGTTGAAGGCTTGTAGCAATTTGACGATGATAATACCTTAATTTGTATCAACCATCCATCCAATCTCCATACAGTCTACTTTAAATAAAACATAAATAGCGAACAGGGTGTCAACTATGTCGGGTTTGCCGTATTGTCATGTGATGCCATGTGAGAGACATTGAGGGACTTTCTCGTTGAATCAAATTTTAAGAATTTGAATTGATTGACGGGGAGGATTTGGTAAAATGGATGATACCTTTCCAATAAACAGAACTCCACTAGAGTGTAGCTACCCGATTGCACAAGGACCAATTGGCAGGTTTCCCATACTTTCCAATAATTAAGACAAACGACTTTGTGGTCAATCCCTCGATAGGACTTTTTTAGACACTCCAGAAATTGTCAGAAAAATAGGCGAAATTAGGAACTGTCAGAGAAGTGCTTTTTTATCCATTAGAAATTTCAATGAAAAAAAATTAGATATTTACGTTAAAATTAGCAGTGCCCGTTGGTGGGGACTGGGGCTGATGGCGGTGTGGCTGGCTGACTGATGGCTTGGAAGTTGGACGATGCTGGCAACCTGGCTGCTGGACCAATGGCTGAAGCAGAACAGAAAGGATTGGTCTCGGTCTAGAGTAAGGAGCAGACGGCAGACGGCAGAACAGAAGGGATTTGTCTTGGTCTAGAGTGAAGGAGAAGATGGATCGTGACGGGTTAATGGGGGATGAGGGTTAGTTATATTTTAAGAAAATTAATGAAAATGACTGGAAAACTTTGAATTTTAACGATTAGGATAAAATAAATGATAAAATGAATAGTACCATGATTGATTTTTTAGTGTAAAATTGTGGTTTTTAGTTCAAGTGAACAGTACCGGAAACTTTTTGTTAAAGTTCCCTATATTTTATTTATTTATTTATTTTTGAACAAAAGATATTATCTACACTAAGGAGAAGGGTTGGCTAGCAATAATATGATTCAAATTCACTTTTAGTGAGAATCAAACCTAAGACCTCTCACTTACAAGTGAAGAAGAATACCACTAGACTATAGCACTAAATGACACAAAGAAATTAATATTAACACCATGTCATCATTCTTCGAAATCCTCGGGCAATATCGACATGATATAATCAGGACGCGTTTACTAATCCGTAATCAGATTGAGTGGAATTGAATTGAGGAGGAATTGGATTGAAGAGGAATTGGAATGAGGTAGAAGCAGAATCAGATTCCTGTTGAAGTTGTTTACTAAAACTGTCTGGAATCGGAGAAGAATGATGTTGGTTCCATATAAGTTGTTTACTAATTCACTGGAATCGAAATTAAAACTAGCTTGATTACTAAATTGTCTTTATATAAATAGATTATTTTTATACTAATTAATCAAACTAATTTATTGTTCAAAAAAAAAAAATTAATCAAACTAATTTGATACACCAAAATTTATCTATATAAAAATAATTAAAGAGGTTTCTTTTTGTTAGAAGATGGTTATTTAACTTATTTCCATTTGTTGTCTTCCCCACCACAAAAAACCCTTTGTCTGTCTTCCCCACACCACCCCTCTCATCCTTTTCCCAGCAGCAACAGCCCTCCCCCATCCTCGCCTTTCCTTGCCCTCCACCCCACTTACCCCCATAGCCACCGCCCATAGATCGGCAAGTCATGGTCCAGTGCAGAGCGATCTCATCAACAAATCATGGTCTAGCGCGGATCGATTACAAAGCTAGTTCGAAACGATTGGAGATTAGGTTAGGCAAAATGGACGAATTGAGGCCTTATAACTTCTTGTTGAGGTTGGATTCAGTGAAATGAATGTGAAAGACAAAAGAGAGCTGCTACATAGGGCTGCTGGAGAGGATGGCGGAAGACAACCACAAGATGGAAGGGTATTTTGGAAAGAAACATTTGATTCCGGATGGAGGCTTCTCTCCGGAATCCAAATACTAGCTCCATCTCGGTAATTCAATTCCGGATTTTAGGTGGACCCCACACTTTTTTTTATTCCCTGTGTGTTAGTAAACGTCGGAATCCTTCCAAAGGAGTGCAATTTTGTTTCCTCCTACTCCTCTCCAGTTTGGTAAACACGCATCAAAGGGAATTGTTAGAATTATGAATGTACCAAATTGACGAGTCCATGCTATCATTTAATATTTTTTTTTTATGTCGAAACGTCGGATGCCGTTTGATATTAAGAAGAAAAAATTCTCAGGTCTAAATAATGTCGTTTTGGTCTGAGTATGCGCACAACAGCATAATTCAGATGATGAATGCAGGTTTTCTGAAGGACCAAAAGGGCGGCTCATCGTTGCTGGGCTTAAGTGAGCATCAAATTGGGTAAAGAGGGTTTGATTTCCACTGTTACGCTAGTCCTCTTCAGTGCCGACACATATTTACTATTAAATTTGAGGAAATTGTTATTAGTATTCTAAAAATCTTATTTTGCACTCCAAACTTTCTATAATTAGAAAGAAAAATACACTTATGAGGTGTAGAATGAAATTTTTAAAGTGTCATTAACATTTCCAAATTTGATATATAACTTAAATTGAATGACCAAGATTATTGAATCAATTTTAACCATCAAATATATGTGGATAATGGGGAGCAAACAAACACACACACACAACTTTGTCTTTTGTGCTTACACGTGTGGTTTCCCCAAAAAATGGTTCACACGAGTGTTCATTTGTGTTTTTTGCCGCTGCTTCTTGCTCCGTGTGATCCATCCGAAATGGCGGTTAGTTAAACTGTGAAAGCTTTGGAATTAGCCCCCAAACTTTTTCGTGCAAACCAAAAATAAAAAATCTGTTCATTTCTCAAATCACTCGGCCCCAATTTTTTCTTTCAACCCCAACAGTCTCACTTCATCTTCTTCTTCTTCTCCGATCACTCTCCTCCGCCCCTGCAAGTTCAGCTCCGTTTCTCTCCCCTCCACATCCAAGCCCTCCCGCTTAATCACGCTCTGCGCTCCCAATTCCACCAAGCCGACGTCGTCCCGGTCCGAATCGGCGGCAGCGGAGGCCAGCAATGAAGCTTTTATTCAAGCTCAAAACGACACGTCGGAAAGTCAGTGGACTGTGGAGGTCGGAAACGCTAGCGTTCCGAGCCCGTCGGTGGCCAGATTGAGCTTGAGCGACCAGGCTTTCTTTCTCTTGGCCTTCATCGCGTGCACGGTATGAGCCTCAATTATTGTACTTTGCGCTTGTGTAATTCAGTTTGTGAGTTTGTTGTGGATAATTGGGATCAGTTTGTAATTTTGTTGTGGAAATTGGGATTGATTTGTATATTTGTTGTGGAAATTGGGACCAATTTGCAAACTTTCTTGACATAAATGGGAAATGTGAAAGTTCTAGTTAATTTTGTTCATACCCTGATGATACGAGTGGATGATTTGATTTCATTGTGCAGACTTCTGTGGCATTTACGAGCCTTGTAATTGCAGCTATCCCGACGCCAGGTGTAAGTTTTCCTTTTCTTCAAATTTATTGTCTGTTTTTTTAGCTTAAAGGTTGCTCAAATTAATATATCAATTCAAAGGAAAGAGCAATCCGTTAATGCTTAGATAATCAGTTAAAACTTAGGGAGTTCTGCATTTGCTGTGGAATCTTCATTTTCTCAAAAACCCTAAACCCCGAATCACATCCTATTCATTATGTATATCTTTCTGCTGGTTATCGGGTCTTTGATGCTTTTGCTAGTGGTTGTCCCCTCCCATTCCTTAGACGATTGTAATTGGTTAATTTGAAGAGTTTGAGGGCTGCTGAAATGTTATTTGGATGGTCGGAAGATTCATCGTTTACTGCTTGCATGCCATGGAATGTGTAATAACTTCTTTAATGGCTTTAATCGTCTTGGACTCTTGGCCCTTAAAGTTCTTGTCTTGGTTGCAAAAGAAAATCAGAACTGCAACTCTTGATAAATATAATTTTTTTGTTTTTCCAAAGACAAGTTTGCAGATTTAGGTGCCCTTTTCTTTGTTTAAACTGGATGGAGGTCTTGTCCAAATTGGGGTTCCAATGTAGCTGTTTCTGGTATGTTCTGTAGGCAATGGGGAAAGCTGCAATATATCTTTCAAAGCTGGCGGATACAGCTCGTGAAGAACTCCCTAGTACTATGGCTGCCGTTAGGCTTTCAGGCATGGAAATAAGTGATCTTACACTGGAACTGAATGATCTTAGGTGATAACTAAATCTTTATTTTGATGTCCCTGATTCATTTCTTATGTCATACACGGTTTCTTTGTAGTCTCTCTTCATAGTTAGACTCATCTCTTTTCGATGAGCTATCCGTTAACTGCTAGTTCATAACCCAAAAACAAGTCCCTGCATACATACCCATCTGCTTAAGCAGTGGGGGTTTTAAGGGGCAAAAATTCAATCTAAGCTGTTTTTCTTTTTCCCTCGGAAAATTGTGTGTTATATGCTGGTGTTTACTTCCAGAAATACACTAAACCAGGTTTGATAGGACGAATTACTTAACAACACAATTGGTTATCAACGATATCTGTTGAGGCTTTGAAATTCAATTTTTGTGTATTTTATATATGCTCACATCAGATTTTTCTTCAAACTTTTAAATTGGATGAAGTATGTCATGCTTTGTTTTCCATTCCATGCAGTCAAGAGATAGCTGATGGGGTCAACAAGTCCACTCAAGCCGTTCAAGCAGCAGAAGCTGGGATTCTGCAGATTGGTACAATTGCACGGCAGCAGACTATTTGTATGTTTTAAGCTCCATCTCTGTGACTTCTGGTTAGAAATTTGTCTTCTGCTTGTCTTCTTAATAAGGCTTTCCACTGATTCTGAACTATTGTTATCAATATTTTATGATACAGCAATGATACCGGAGAGGGCAAGCCTTCCCATCATCTCTTTGCAACCCACTGTTGTCGGAGCAGCAAAGAAGACCTCTCTTGTTGACGGCCAAGCCACTAGGAACTTGATCAATATAATTTCTAGAAGGGACGACTCAGAGAATGAGGACGACGCTGGAATTGATAGGTCGGAAATTTGAGTTTGTTACACTTAGGATCAGCACTCTATTTTCACGAACGTTGTGCACATAATATTCGGTACCCCACTAGTTCAAACCTGACGCCAAATGTCTCAAAACTGTGGTGGAGATGAACACTATGCACCAACGTTTGTGAAGATAGTTTATACTGAAGCACCGTGCCTGTTGTACATACTATTTTCTCCGAAGAAGTTCGTGAGTCCAAGGTATTGAAGCTGTCAAGTGTCAAAGGAGCGTGGAAGAAGTTCCTGAAGCTCATGTTTTCGAATGTAAGATCGCTGTGTTCCCTTTCCAAACTAGGCCGCCTTCATATCTTCTGTACCCAAATATTTGTACCAAAAAACTACCAGCCTTTAAGATTTTGACAGGTAGACATCTATTAACTCTTATTTAACACCATTGTCAACACTTATATAAACTACATATTAATAAAACGCATTTTGTCAATCAAAATAGGGTGATAAGACTATTTAATCTTCTATTACAACAAAAAAGTTAAGGACAGTAATGTAATTTTATAAAATAAAATTTTGTTGTTTTTTGTCTAAACCCTACCTATAGGTGACTTTAACATCTCTAATTTAAAAAAATAAAAAAAACCTCTCTCCCTATCTCATGTTCTTGGGAGAGATTTTTTTATTTTTAGATAAGAGATGTTAAAATAAAATGACTATTTAGGCCACATGAGATTTTAAAAAGAAAATTATTTTCTTAATACACCCAATGACACACTCTGACCTGGGATATCCACTTAGATCCCGAATCGAGTTGTACTGGCCGACATTCGGAAGGTGACGAAGCCATAAAATGTAGTGATGTGGAAAATGTAAATAAACTTAAACCTAAAAGTGCCTGAATATAAGAGTGCACTTGTGAGCGGGGATGAACTCATTTCACACGTGATGTCAGAACATAAGTAAAGTACAGTAAAAGTATAATGAGAATTATATCATTGAAGGTAACCACCTATACCAAGATTTGCCAAAGATCCTCGTCGACACAAAGCTCAGCTACTAAAACCTGAAGAGGCGAAAAACAAGAGTGAGTGAGCCTAAAAACAAAGCTTTGTAAAAACCTTTTTAGAAAACATAATAACCCCTTGCCGTAAAACAAGTATATTTTCCAAAATATAGATACTACGTATAGTATTGAAATACTTACCATAGCCTGCAATATCTCAAGAATTCAATACGTCACAATATTTCGTATATAAACTCCTAACATCCAGTAATCACATAATCTCGCATAAACAAACATATCATATCGAGTGCTCATCGACATATGCTTACACACAAGTTCATGCAGAGGTATTCTGACATAAACAGGACTGGGAGTAATAATGATTTACGCTTTAGTCCTACAATCACGTGAAGACTAACGCTATGCGCGTCACATGCAAGTCCTAATTGCCTATAGCAATCTAGGATAGGACTGGGCCTATAGCAATCTAGGATAGGACTGGTACCTACAGTGGATCCAAAGTGAGCGTACGGTGCGATGTGAACATACACATGAAACCTGGCCCTGGCTCGGACGAGTACAAACACTAGTGTAGCACACGATGAGCAGGTAACATAAATATAAATATGTACAGTAATTCTAGTCGACATAAAACTATTCATAGCCGTAAATCTAATTAAGGCATCCCATTATGGTAAGCTTACATGTGCATCCCCATAGAATTATTTCATAATTTTCCAACAATACGACAATTCTTATAAACGTTAATTTAATTATGGCAATCACGTAGGAACTTCGTTATTAGAAAAGACTCACTCACATATACTTACGAAGTCGCAACCATTCGAACTAGAAAAGTAGGAGTTTCCAATAGTAATCACACCTAAGCATAATATTAGGATCATTAGTAAAACTCCACTAAAATGATTAAATTTGGGAAAACAAAGTGCGGATTTGAAATCAGGGGGTCGAAATTTCCTAAGAAGGGTCCCGACAAATTTTACAAAAAGTCAATGGTCAACCCTAAAAAGTTAACCGAGCCGTCGGGACGGCCAACTACGTTAAAACTTCGGAATTTCACTAAATGGATGTCAAAAATGGACTCGGGCCATCGAAATTAGTCTAAGATGGTTTACGAGAAAATTTTGAAAATGTCAACCTAAGAAATATTCCAAATCCATTTTTGGAAATGGGCCGGATCGGGTCAACGACACAAAGATTTGGGCTTGGGCCCTTTTTTTTCCTTTCTCTCCTGGGTCAGGTTGACCCGTTTCGGCTCACGGGTCGGCCAAACCCAGCAAAGAAGAAGGCCGGCCTGGGCCGAGTTTGGCCGGGAAACTTCCCGAGCTCCATTCGAGCTTGATTCTTAACTATTTTCAATGAAATAAAAGTCAAAATGAAGCTTAGGAGATTAGGAACAAAAGTATACCAAAATGAGGTTGAGCCGTGGTCGGGATCGGTAGAAAAAAGCCTGCAAAGGCTAGGTTCCTCGCCGGAAAACTGGGGAACTTTCCCTCACGTCGTTTCTGAACTAAAACCCCAACCAAAGAGCTTAGAAAATCTAGAAACATAAACCAAAACACGATCCAAGAAGTTTTGGGTGGTTTTTGGAACTTACCATCGTCGGAAACTCGAGATCTCGCTGGAGAAAAATATATATGAACACTGATGGTGCCACTGCCGAAGATAGAAGGAAAGGAAAAGGCCTCGGCCTGGTCAAAGTTCGTGGGGAAGTTCTGTGGGTGGTGTGCTTGCCGGGGTAGACTCGCCGGTGATGGTCTCATTGGTTGCAGAGGGAGGACGAGAGAGATAAGAGAGCGAGAGATGTGAGAAGGATGAGAGAAAGAGTGAGAGAAGAGGGAAGAGAGAGGGAGGTCCGGGAGAGTGAGGGAAGAGGGAGAGTAAAGAGTTTGAGATGTGTGCACCCCACGGGCCAAAAATAAATTATTAAAATATTTAAAATATCAAATCAGAAAATATTAAAATAATAATATAGAAATAATAAAGTAAAATAATAATTTTTTTAGAAAAGTATTTTTCGGATTCGTAGTTCCGTAAAATCTTCGTTGTAACTCCGAATTCGATTCCGCTTGCACCTACATGTTCGTACCGTCAAGTGCTTCGAGAATACCGTAAAATAGTAGCTCGTACGTGCACGAATTGATGGTCAACGAAGTTCAACAACTCGCCTCAAGGGGTATTTTCGTCAATTCATTCCTTTAAAATTTATAAAATCGTAAAATTAGGAACAGATTGTTACACCCAAAATTATTTTGAATGCATATTAGATTATTTTTTTCTTCAAGCCCTCAAAGTATTTTCACAATGTGATCGCTAAATTTACTCTTTAGTTTGTTGTGGAAGGATATGAAATGGTATGAAACAGGAGGTCGTGGACAAGTTAGGTTAATCATTAGTAGACTTACCATTATTCCGATGTGATTTTATTAACAAATAATAACAGTATATAGTCTTGAATCAAACCTTTTATTCCCTTCCAAAATTAATCCAAGGCACCCATAATTTTTTCAACAAGAATCCTTGCAATGCAAAGACTTGCATTCAAAATTAATTATCAAAGAATGTTAAATTAGAGGTGATTCGTCTAAAGGCAAAAATTTTAGCTCAAATCTATCATCAATATACGTTAAAATAAATATTCGAGGTGAAAAAGATGAGTTTGTGGGACAAACATGCCTTTTTTATTATATTTAAATATACAAGAGTCTGATTTGGGGTTTAAGTGGGCATTGCGAGTGTTTGTAGAAAGTATGGAGTGTGAGGGTAGTATTAGAGAGTGTGGGGTGTAATAACAGTTTTAGTACAAATAGAGAAAGTTGAAGGTAAAAACACATTCAGAATACAGTAACGAATTAGGGAAGACAAACCATACATACTTATATCAATTTTAAAATGTGAAATTGCTTCCTAATCAAAAAGAAAACTTCAGAAAGCGAAAACAAAGAGAAAATAAAGGAAATAATCAATCACTAAAACCAGAAAATAAAAGGTCAAAGAAGTAGTGGCAAACAGTGTCCCGAAAATGGGCCAGTTATTTCTTAAAATTATAACAGGATTCGATTTTTTATAAGTCAATTAAACTTTTGATCTCGCAATTTTCGAGTTCGACCAATTCGAAAAGCTGGGTAGGTCATTGACATTCTTCCCAAAAGGGTCGAACACAATATATAGTTATTAATTAATCATAAGAATCTGTTGGTTTATATACAGCTGCAAGCAAATATTTGACGGTAAGGGAAAGTTGAAAATATTGTGTAAATGCAAAGGCAGGCTGGCATCTTAGTATATATGCATGAATGCATATTAAGGACCTTAAATAAATTCGAATAAATTGATTCATTCTTGCAAATATATGCTCCTGGTCTCTAAAATTTGGTACCAATTAAAGAAGATTATATGCATATACTATTCATGTGTTATAGCTGAACTTTTTTTTTTTTTGTATTATGACACATCATGTGACGTTATTAGTGTGTCACATATGAGTCGGACAAGAGAGGATGCTCGCCGGATCCTCTTTGTGAGGATCCTTACCGGATCCTCTTTGTGAGGATCCCGAGGATCCTCCAATCACATCCGTTCATCGTATATCGTGCGGCCATTTTTTGTTAGGTACTGTTTATATTCAATTTTAAATAAAAAAATATACAATGATTTCTGACCGCACAATGTACAATAAACGGATGTGATTGGAAGATGAGGATCCGGCAAGGATCCTCACAAAGAGGATCCGGCAAGGATCCTCTTGGGGGTCGGACAACATTAGCGATAAATTATGGACCTAGTATATTACATTAATAAATCAATGCACATGCTTTTTTATTTGATTACACCTAATCTAAACAACGTTGAGGAGGATTTGAACTTTGTTTTAGAGAGAAAACACATATTTCTACTCAGTTTAGCTAAATATGAATTTCCATACAAATGTTAGCATTAATTGATTGATAACGTTACTTGACAATATTTATGCTGAATAATTATGGAAACGGATTTGTTTTACTTATTACCCTAATCGGAAGCTTCACAAATCTGGAGGGATTGGCACTCTCTAGTTCCGCGCAAAAAATTTGGTCAAAATCTTCAACCAAATATATCCTTTTTATTTTCTTACCAAAAAAGAATAAAAGTTATTTAATGCTAACATGTTTCTTTCCATATCCATAACTCGGCGATGCATGTGAAATAGGGTAGATGACTTCCTATAAAAAGCCAACTTGCAACGATTTTTGTTACTACTGTGTTTCGAAGGTTGACATGGAGACATTTGATCAGAAGCTTGCTTTAAGCTGGTTTGATGTTCAATCTGTTCCCCAAACCTATGTCCACCCACCAGAAAAGCGGCCCGGCAACACTATTGGCGTTCCTCCTTGCAAGAACATTCCAGTAGTTGATCTTGGCAACGATGATCGCAGTCACACAATTCAACAAATTTCCAAAGCTAGCGAAGACTTCGGATTTTTCCAGGTTTGAAAAGAGTCATGCACCTTCATCAACTTTACACTTCTTTCATCCTTTTTTGTTTTTGTTTTTTTTTTGCATTGAAGTTTAAAGTTCAATTATGTTTATGCTAAACGAAAGTTGTCTGCAATTGAATAGGTATATGTTCTTTATTAAAAAAAAAATTGCTTATATGTCGTTGATAATGTGTCATCAAGTTCTTTATCAGTGCATGTCCGTTTCTGTTCTTTAATTTTTATTTAGTAAGGGAACGATGTTTTGCCTAGAGAATTTCCAATAGTAACAGTATTGTAATTTTCTCAGGTCATCAATCATGGGGTTTCCAAGAAGTTGATTGATGACACAATGAGTGTTTCCAAGGAGTTTCATGCAATGCCCCGAAAAGACAAGATAATCGAAGGCTCAAGGGACCCTACTGGAAGATACAAGTTCTACACAAGCAGTGAAAACTATGCGAATGAAGAGCTTCACTACTGGAGAGATGCATTGACTCACCCTGCTCATCCTTCTGAAAACAACATGCAGTTTTGGCCTCAAAATCCTACTCAATACCGGTACATAGTGCTCGTATCCTTTTCAAACAGAATGATTTCCGCATTTCTTTTTCTCTCGCTACACTCTTCCTTTATGTCCTAGTAATTAAAGGAGAATCAAAGAGCATGAAGGCGATGAGTGTTTTATGACAAACAGATGTGTGAAAATCGCTACTCATTGCTTAATTCCATGCGATTGTGTAGATTAATGATGATTTTGATTTTTTCGTGTATTTGCAGAGAAGTTTTAAAACCATACGTGGAGGAGGTAAGAAAGTTGGGTTCTAGGATTTTGGAGATGCTTGCTGGAGGGTTGGGACTGAGCAAAGAGTTCTTCAATGGTGGACTTAGTGAATATCCACGGCTGCTATCCAACCACTATCCGCCGTGCCCAGATCCTAGTTTAACTTTGGGATTAGCGAAACACCGTGATCCGAGCCTCATTACCATTTTACTGCAAGATTCAGAAGGACTCCAAGTCTTCAAAGATGGGAATTGGATTGGTGTTGAGCCTATTTCTAGTGGCTTTGTTGTTAACATAGGCTACGTCATGCAGGTACGTATTTAACTAAATTGTAATGTTATTAAAGTTTATATGTAAAACCCCCTTAATATATACTCTTTAAATCTTTATATACAAAAAATGCGATCTCCCGAACATTAACTTGATGACGTGGATTAATGCAGATGATCAGCAACTCGAAGTTTAAAGGCGCTGACCATCGAGCCGTGACAAATTCAAGAGTTGCAAGGACAACGGTTGCGTACTTTATTTATCCGTCTAATGAGACTGTTATAGAACCTGCAAAAGCTTTGTGCAATCCACCATTGTACAAATCCATGACGTATACAGAGTTCCTTCAATACTTCAAATCGAAAGCTGCCAATGACGAAGAACTGTCGAAGGTTTTAAGCCTCTCGGGGAGCTAATCATGTGACCCGCGCGCCAATAAAGATAAAACACCACAGATTTTGAGTTATAGTTTAGAATAATCTCTTCAGTTTAAGTTTAGAATAATGTCTTGTACAAGATTCCAAAATTGAGTTCATTTGGTTCTATTAAAATGCCAGCATTTATATTCTTTGTCATTTTTTTAAGTCTGAGTGCATTTTTACTCATCACCATTTAGTGTGGTGTATGCTCACCACCCTATTTATCACCATTAGATGAGTTTGGATTTTGAGATTTGTGCTCATCCACTACACGAATCTCGAAATTCAAACTCATCTAACGGTGATAAATAGGATGGTGAGTATACACCACACTAAATGGTAGTGAGCAAAAATGCTCCCAATTCATTATAATATATTTCGGTAAACATTTAATTACACAAATTCATTATAGTATAGCTCGATACTAACATTTAGTTACACTTGTTGTATAATACATTGGGCGGCCTCATGATCTAGCCCATGATGTATGTAAGAGGTGAAGGAAACCCTTATTCTATAAAAGGGATCCATCACTCTCACTTGAAGGGGGAGCACAGGATGGCAAAGAGAGAAAACTCTAGCCTCTATAGCCTCCATGTACATTGTAACCTTCATTTACGTAGTGAAACCGAATAGACACCAGTATGGATGTAGCCCCAACTTGGGGTGAACCACGATATATCTTTGTGTTCTTGTGCGTTTGTGTGATTTACGGTCAGATTTACATTGGTCCAAGATCGACCCACCCGATTTTGTGCATCAACAACACTAATTCATTATAATATATTTAAGTACAAATATTTTGGTACAGACATTTCTGGACAAAACAATCCAATTTAATATATTTTGGTACAGTCATTTTCTGTACACTTATGTATTTACATACTTTTCTTATGTGTCACTAAATGTTCTCTCATTTTGGCTTATTTATAATTGGAATAACTAAAATGTGCATATTAATAAAATTAAAATTTTAATGTGAAGACATGAAATAAAAATATACATTAAATAATAAAAATAAAATATGAACTTTATCAAAAGTATATTTCGATGGATTATAATCAATATGTAATCTAAAACCAAATCATGAGCTTTATTGTTAGTGATTGGCATACAAAAAAAAAAAAAAAATAGGTTGTTGACTTGGAGTTGCAGTATTGTACAAGTTGTGTGTTCTTTAGGGAAAGAAGAAAACTATAGCATGACTAGGAGATATAACATGCATCTTTGGTTATGAAGTGCAAACACAGGCTTCTATTTGAACAATATTTTTTTATTGAGTGACATACGTATACAGCTGACAATGGCTCTCCAAAATTCCAAATCCATCAATTTAGGACAGATTCTACTTGTAACTAAGTATGTATATCATCACGCGAGATAAAAGTTTAACGTAATGAGAAAGATAGAAATAGGATGATATATCACCAATTATATCTAAAATTTTGCCTTATCTAACCCTTAGTATTAGATGACAAGTGATTGTAAATAATTGTAAACATATCTAATTTGAAGGGCAGATGACTTCAAAAACCATTACCCTTAAACCAGAATGCTCATATGGTCTTGAAAAGAATGGAATGAAATGGGTTGTAAGAAGATGTTTTGGGGAGGGAGTATGTCCCAAAGTAGTAGGCCAACTCCATTCTAAATCATAATTTCACAGTGGCCCAGAATCACCTTCATGTGTGACCAATCTTCCAACACCTGTATAGAAATATATGTATATGGAACTAGTTATAACTTTTAATTAAAAGTAAAATTCGAGAGACACCAAGACGTCAATAAAGAGCCACTAAGTCGTGGTTTATATACGGTTTACTGCAAGTTTAGTTTTTTTTATCAGAAATTTGTAATCTATCTCCAATTCTTTGAAAATTCACATTTATGTTGTTACTAAACTAGTTCCGCTTTAACTTTTATATTTCATGTTGTTGTTTGGGCATTTTTGTTGAAATTCGTGTCTTGTACACATCTTTGATATATTTTTAAAATTTATTTTATTGAATTTCATTGATTTGATAAATTAAATTAAAAAAATAAACTCTAAACCTATTGGTCAAAATCTTATATATCAGCATCTATGTGCTCTCATGTTTCATTGACATTCAGCTCCATTTTTTTATGGCACCAAAGCACAAAAACTGGTACAGTTTTGGTGATCAATCTGTCCTCCTAACCATCAAAAACCAGGTAAACTCCACATATCAACCACCTCTGCCTAGTCCACCTTCGTCTTTCCCTACCTTAGCAATTGTTCTACTAAGCCTCATGGCCTCAGCTTTCTTGCTAGTGAGCTACTATCTCATTGTTGTCAAGTTTTGCTCAAAGTGGCACCAACTCAATCTCTTGATCATGAGGTTTCCGACCACCTCACGAGCTCGACAAAATGAGGAGCTACTTACGGCCTTCTCTCCGTCAGTGTGGAACCGCGGGCTTGACGAATCAGTCATTCGTGGAATCCCAACTGTTCAGTTCAAGGGAGGAGAAGTTGATGAGAGAAGTGTGTGTGGATGTGCAGTTTGTTTGAAAGAGTTTCAAGAACAAGACACACTAAAAGTTCTTCCCAATTGCAGCCATGAGTTTCACTTGGACTGCATTGATGTATGGCTTCAAAGCAATGCCAACTGCCCTCTTTGCAGAACAAGTGTTTCGGGTACTATTCGTTGTCCGATAGATCATGCCATAGCACCGAGCTCTTCGCCTCAAGACTCGGAGCTGTTTTCGATCGGTAGTGATGTGGACTTTGTAGTGATTGAATTGGAGGGAGGAAATGGAGTCATACTTCCGCCTAGGCAACAGCAAAGCAATGATTCTACACAGGTCATAACTCATAGCACAACATAGAAGTTATGAACCAAGAAGGACGGAGAATGTAAAAAAACTAAGGTCTGTTTTTCCCTTCCTATTGAGTGTGAGTTGTAATGTGAATTTCTTTTTGTAACCTTTTCTTCTTAATACAAGCGGTATTGGAAGAGGGGAAATCGAGCTCAGGACTTGAGATGTATAGATGAATGCTTTTAACTAAGCTGTAAACAGTGGCACAAGATTGGGTGAGGGTAAGTCAAACTTAGGACATCAGGTGCAGAAGTGGATGTTCTTAACTAACTAAGTTGCAAGCCCTTGAAACGACATTGGGAGGGGGATCCAAACTCGAAGCCTTGTGTAGATGAATTATCTTAACCAACTGAACTAAAGATGAGATAAACCAATGTATGGGGTCACATTGGGTTAATTTTAGACATAATGAAAGACATTAGAGATTCCTTGCTTAAACCCTGGCATGGGTTTTTGAGAATCATTGCTTCTAGGTTTGTTATCTTCTTCTTCTTCATGAATGAGAATGATTACTTTAAACATATTTTTATATTGAAGCAATTATGCAAATGTTGGTGAGTGCTGAAAGCCTCAATTTATTCATTATGTCTAATTTTAATTATACGAATGCTATTTCTTTGGCCCTTATGAATGTAGAGGAAAGAAAAAGAAGGCGGTATGATTTTTGCACTCATTTTTTCATGTCCATTCATGTTTAACTTTGTCTCTAGGTTTTCTTTTGATCTATTTAGTTCAAATAACAAAAATAAGCAACGGTATGCATGATGAGAAAATGGTGTGCGAAAATCATTTCCATAAAGGCATGTTTACTTACAAGGAATAGAAATTGAGATCATTTCCCTCATTAACTTTCCCTGCGTTTACTTACAACTAAGGAATAAAAAAAGTGAAAATTTTCCCTTGAAATCTGTAATTAAGTGCCTAAAAATTGGAAATCAAATCGACTAGGGTGACTAGTTGATCCGATTCCCTTTCCTTACTTCTCTTTATGTTTTAGTTCTCTAATTCCTTCAATTTTCCATTTTTGTTAACATGCCCTAAACGAAAAGCAGGGCAAAAACAACAAAGCAGCCTACATGAGCTGAGCCAACACCAACATCATCATTACATGTCTTTGCTAACCAAACATCATCAAGAAGTTGTTCAAAAGAAACAGAGTTACTATATTGTAGGGCAACATGTCTCAGAAAAATCTGGCAAGCCAGCGTAAACCAGTCGTCCACACGCTCGAAATGTAGATTAAATTCTTACTAAACAGATAATACGTGTATCACAAAGACCCGTGAGATCGTTTATTAATCAAGTAATTAAGGACCAAGATTATCATTACAAGCTTCGTAGACAGGCTAAACTCGAATGCTGGCCAAAATCTTCAACTTCTAGCAGAAAAAACAGGGTGATTACTTCAGAATAATTAAGACATTGGCAAAACTAGGAATCACTATAAATTGTGTTGTTTATATAACTAGCTACGTAAGATTACCGAAAAAATTAATACCAGCAGCCACAGACCCTCACCAATATATGAAGCTACCCAGTCCATGCTATGCAGCAGATGGATAAGTTTGAGCATCTTCTGAATTATTAATTCACAGGAAATCAGCCTTTTGAACTCCTGTCAGATCCATGCGTTTGGGTCTGGGGCAGAGGTAAGGCCTTTGTAGTAAATTCATTACTTGCAAATGTGTTACGGGCTTTAAATTTCAATTGTTCGAGAACTCGGTGTGCTTCTTTGAGTTCGTCTTCAGCATTTGGTCCGTGGCTTTCCCAAGCATCAACTACTTGCTGCTGGAATTGGATTGCAAGGACATAGCTGAAAAATCCAGGAGAGAAATTCTGAGATACTATATTTGTCCATAACAATTGACATAAGACTAAACATTTCTACTAAATGCATCAATCGTCTCAATGAATTGCTGCTTGATAAATAGAATTTCAGTGCCAGAATCGTATTAAGTTCACTTTCTTTGACCAGGAAACAATGGAAATAACAAGATTTATAACCACATTGTAACTTCCATATCCAATGAAGTAATAAATCTAATATGTGAGAAATTAAGAAAGAGTATTAATACCTTCCCAGGGCAGCGTATGCTTTTGAGAGGTTCTGGCATGACTCAATTGAATCGGCATGATGGGGACCAAGTGAAACATCCATGATGTCCTTCGCAACAGCAAACATCTGTGCAGCTGACTGAGGTCTCTCTAGTTCTAAATATGCTGCCCCCAAGTTATTGTAAATATAGCCGACGCCAAAATGCTTGGGACCAAAGCTCTCTTTCAACCTCTCAGCTGCACTCTCCAAGTAAGGAACAGCCTGTGAGACCTTTCCGGTCAACAGAAGTAACCACCCTATTCTAGCTGAAACACTTCCCTCAGAGTGCTGTTCTTGTGGGAGCTTCTCAAGCAAAGCTAGTGTTCGCTTTAACAGTGAAATTGCAGTTTCAAACTCATTCATAGTCTCATATTGCATTGCTATCTCCGAGTATGCTTCAGAAACATCTACTGGGGAGATTGTCTCTCTCTTGTCAAGAATTCCACAAGCAAGCTCCAAACATCTCTTTGCATCTGCCGTTCTTTCCTGATTACACAATGCTTTTCCCATCGAGATAAACACCAGTGCCCTAGTCTCACTATCCTTATCCGTCTGCTGAACAACACGCTTCAAAGTTTCAATAGCCTCGTCAAAGTTTCCCAGGGCAATCTGCATATTAGCAGCATCAATCTCCGCACGAAGCAAATCCGAACTAAGACCCCAATTCTTCAAAACCCTTTGTGACAATGCATTTTGCTCCAACGCCTTCTCATGCTCCTCCAACCCAGTATAAATAACTGCAAGAAGCCTCCTGTCATGTGCAACCTCAACCGAATTCTGCCCCAACTTTTCTTTGTGAATCTCCAATGCCTTCATACAGAATCCTAATGCATCCTTAAAGTTCAAAAGAGCTACATACGCCTCTGCCAAATCCCGGTGTCCCTTGCCAAGTTCAGTACTATCTTTCTCCAACATCAACTCCTTAATCTCCAAACACTTCCTAAGATTCCCTAGAGCCTCCTCTCTCCTCCCCATTGCCGTCTTCACATTCGCCAACTCGAGCTGCACAGCGTGAAGCACCGGCCTAAGATCCCGAACATCAAAACCCTCCTCCTCTAATCTACACAACGCTCTATTAGCCCTATTAAGGTACCCCAAACTATCACTAAACCTTTTTAATCCATAATTAACAGAACCCATTAACTGCAAAGCCATGGCAACAACCAAAGAGGGCTTACCGCTATCGTCTCTATCCAAAGCCTTCAATGCTCTGGTAGCAAAAGACAGAGCCTTTTCAGGGTCCTCACCTTCCTGGTCAAGCTTGAGGCCGACTTTCAGAGCAGCCATGCCGAGCTCCCTCTCTTCGAAAGCCGACTCCATGGCCTTGAAATCCGCAAGCATTTCTTCGATGGTTTTCGCAGACTCGAAAGCCTCTTCAAGGTCCGACTTTTCCATGGATTTTCTCTGCCTGGAGGAAATTTGAGGCGATGTTTCGACGAGGGTGTTCATATTTCGAAATGGGTTTGCTTGGAATAGGTTGCTTTTGAAGAATGAGTCATGGGTTATGGCGCAGGGACTGAAACGGGCCGGTGAGACCGGCGGCGGAGAGGGGGAGGAGGAGGAGGATGGGCGGTGGGAAATGTAATTTCTGGAAAGAAGAGGAGGGGCGGAGGATTTGAGTCTCTGGCGAGTGAGGTGGGAGAAGAGTGAGATTGAAGATTGTCTCATGCTCGGAAATGTGGAGAGGTTTTTGTGAATTCGGGGATTTTTTTAAAACCCTTTTGCATAAACCCTACAAACTGCTTCTGCGTTCCAGTAGACGATGGACAACGAACAATGAAAACCGCCAAGTCCCTAAACGGCGGCGTTTAGGAGCTAAATTTTTCTTTTTTCTTTGCATAATTTTAGTGGCATGGGCATTGTGATTTTTTGTGCGGACCGTGCCATATCTAAGACATATTTCACAAAAGCACGAAACTCTTTATTTTGATATGATCTAGCCATGTCGAAATATCTATCATTTTGGACTCGTTACTTTTGTTCTCCTAATAATAGTTTGGAAGCCATGTCAAAATTTCTCCCTTTTGGGCTCATTACTTTTGTTACCCTATTGGGTGTTATGTTTTTGCTTGTTTTGTTGACGTCTTTGTTATACTGTTAGAGATGTTTTTGCTTATCTTGTTAACGTCCTTTTGTATTGTCGGAGTTTTATTAATAAAATTCCTTGTTTAGGTAAGAACATATTTTTATTCACTATAACTAACCCCCATAGTGGAGCCAATCATAATAATCAAGTACCAAACTCATCACTCATGCAAGTCGAATCTAAGAATTTCTATTTACAAGTCGAAAAGAATGTCACTTGACCGTAATTTTAGTATAATAATGAACCACATATTTGACATCACGAATAAATAACATATTTACTTGCCTCTTACCACTTATATATACCAGCATCTTGCCACGTGCTAAGGCGTTTGGGACTTTTTTTAATTTATTTTACATACGAATTTTATAGATTTTTTAAGTTTTTTTTTTTTCTTTTTTGAACAAACGATATTATATTAACATTCTAATTATGGAGGAGCACTCTTGGTATATTGAAAAAGCTTCACTATTTTAAGACGCTGACTTTAAATACAGAGAGAAGTGTACAAATGTGGAGGGCTTCTCACCGTCACAAGGTCAAGTAGCCACGGTTATCCACCCCTTCCGGGGGCTAGAAAGACTCATAGAGACATTCCAGCCTCCCCCTGACCACAAGTCTGGCTTCCATACCAGCAGCGGGTTTCGAACCCGAAACCTTCAGTTTTTAGTTTTAAAGAAGCCTCGTAATCCGTCCATACCACTGGTCTAATCAAGTATTGGTCTAATCAAGATTCGATTGAATTTATATACAACAAAGAATACACAGATTCCTTAAATGAGTAATAACATTAATCACATTCCACAGTTGCTGCAAAACCACCCAAATTACAACTTAAGCAAGAACCTCTTGATAAAACCAGAGGCCAACAAATGGTAATCGATATCACTACATGCTTGAGGGGTGGCTATGGCTTTATTTTCGGAGTTTCAGGAGGTCTACTACTGTACACGTCACCGAAATGAAGATTAAATTCTCCTGCCTCTAAGTCTAGGTCATCCACGTACGTCGTTCGCGACAAGCTCTGGTAGTTCCTCCAGTCCAACCGTTGTTCTTGTTCTTGTTCCGGTTCTTGTTCTTGTTCGTGTTCCTCGAAGCTTCTTTCTGAGAAGTTTCCGTAACAATTATCTGAAGGCTGGCGCATGAAGTTTGGAGGATCGAGAAAGCTTGACTGGGGCTGTTTCCCATGTTGGGTGAAATCTGGAGGCTCGAGAAAACTTGACTGGGGCTGTGTTCCATGTTGGCCAGTTCTAGCCCACCAATGACTCCGCATTGGATTTGCGGAAGTACCAGCATCATGATGCTGAAGTACACTCTCTCGGTGGAAAGGCGCTGATGTAGAAGCCCCCAGATTAGACTGTGAACGGTCATCATAACGATGAGCCCAGAGATCTTCAAATCTCAGTTGATTATCTAGAAAGTTGGTTGGGGTCCAATCAGTAGAATGTTGCTCCGTAGCTTCAAATGGTTCTTCTAGAATTTCACCGGTGTAACTTGTCGTACGGTGTGGCCGAGAGGTGTAATACCAATCAAGGAGATATGGGTGATTCTTTTGATCTGCGTCAATTAACCACAGAGACCCCAAGTGATAGCCAGTTCCAGGCGTATGATATGGCCTTTCCCGTGATAAAAGACTGTTCCGGTCGCCAAATCCTCTTGGAGGAGAATATGCATGTCGAGTTCCTTGTCCCTGCAACTTTTGCTCCCTGAAAGTTCTCAGCTTTTTAAGAAACTGATCACCTTGAGTATTTGGGTCCCATGATGGATAGTTACTCTTGAAGCTGCCACAAAGATTGGAAAGCTCATAAGATTTGAGATGCGGAAAGGCAATTATCCACGACATGCCTAATTTGCATAGTCCTAGGAATACTGCATGTTTTTGGCAACTACTTAATTGCTGCTTACAGCAATCTTATGAGTAATGGTTGTGATCTTACCTCAAAAACGATTTCTCCATTTTCCCCTGAGAACTCCTCTGGGAGCGGGGTACATTGTAAGGGGACCCGTAATTGCTATTACCGTGTCTTTGAAAGTCGAAGGCACTAAAACTGCCAGGAAATCAAGAGGGCAGTCAAATTTCTTATTCTTGTTAATAGAGTATATTGTGCCAGAATATAAATGAAAAGACGGTGACAGCAATGACTGATGAAGAATACCGACCTACACACATGACCAACACCCTCAACATCTACTGTGAAGTCAGCAATAAACTGTAAAATGTCATCCACCCTCTGCAAAATAAAACAGAAAGCATATTAGAACAAAAACTGCCAACAGTGTATAGATGGCATAGAAATAAAATGAGATTTAACAATTATGATCGGAACTGACCTTCGGGACGACAAATATAAGTAAATATGGAGTAAGGAAGATTGAGGCCATCTCCTCAAGTAACATCATTCCAGTATACTGCATTTGAAAAAATAAAACAGCATGAACACCAGCTTAATTTGTGTTTTAACCATATGTTATAAACTGTTATTTTCTGTTCTTCAAGCTAAATTCAACTGGAAAGGGTAGACTAATCTTCAAGCATAGGTAATATAATCAAAAATCAAAACAGGATTTAATATTAATTGTGAACAATCAAACATTTACCGGGACGGAATCAAACACTAGATTCCACCACGTATGTGATGCATAAACGGGGCCTACATTTATCTGTTTCAACAACTGGCAATAGATATGTCCTACTTTTCTGAACCTCTCAACAGAAGCCACACTACACTCTACTTGAATGCCCAGAAATATTTTCCATGTGTAATCCCAGTTTAAGATGAACAAGAGTAAATGAAATGAGAATTACCTGAAACAGGGTTTCAAACTCTACCCGAACCCTTTCAGTATTCTCCTTGCCACGCCATGTCTTCGGCATATAATGTGTATATTGTACCACCATAGACATTGCCCCCTCTGGATCAAGGACCAGCAGTTCATCGGTAATGGCAGCCCTGCTAATAGCTGTTATAGTTCCAAAAACAGCAGCATACCAGAACAAGTTGCGTCCAAATATCTACATGATTAAAAAATATTGCAGAAACAAAATAACTTAAAAGTTAGCATCGATATGTATACAGACAGCCTGATATAGCATTAAGTTACAAGTAGGAATATCTTACATGGCCCTCTAGCAGAGATTCCTCCAGAAATGCGATGATGATTAGAATAGCAGCAAAGCCACCAGAAACAAAAGAGATGAATTTTGCTATTATGGATATAATAGGACAAGGAAATTGCTTCAGATAATCAGAAGCATGCACTACACTGCTCGTGACTCGGTGTTTAAACAAATGGTCCACCTGCCATTCACCATGCCAATAGTACAAAACACCATACAATTATAGACATTGCAAACAAAAAGCAGGAAGGGAGGGGAAGATTGATTTTCCTAAGCCAACATATTAATTGGACCTTAAATGACAACTTTTGACTAACAATTTTTTCTGCAGCATAAAGTACCAGACATGGGAAAAGGATTGAGTTGAACTTGAGAGGAAGAACAAAAATATTACCTCATTAAATTCCCTAAACATCCACCTGGACAAATTTGACCACCTTCGAGATGATGCCGTGCTTGGATGGTTATAAAACTGTTCTGCATGCCTCAGGAAGAGATATACCAGCATGAATATTACAAGAAATGGGGAAAGGAGAAGCATTACGAATCCAACTACCATAAGCCTTTTCTTTAATGTTCTTGGATTAGATATAAAGTCCCTTGTAACACAGAAATTTCTGCAGAAAGAGTCACATCGTCAGAAATGAATATTATAACAGAAAACACACAGGACAAATAAAATTCTCCGAGTGCATCCTGTTTGTAAACAATATTACACACTTCATTCAAAAGGCAATACATAACACAAGCCATTGATACATGAATAAACAATTATCAACAAAGCCATACTTTACCCTTTAGTGGTCTTTGAAGCATGGCCACTCGAACCAATAAAACCTCCTACCAAAGATTCTAGTGTAGCCAAAACAGGTCCCAGTTTATCATTTTTCCCTAAATTGTGCAAACATTTATAAGCACACGAAGTAGATTAGAAATTAAAAGCAATAAAAATATTAAACACAGTTTGACCAAGAGACTATGCCAACTCAACCCAATACTTTCTTGCCAGTCAGGGATGACCATATTAAGAGATAGCTTCTAATTTTTATTTTTCTTTTAAAGGAAAGCATAATAGTTTTGCTCCTAGCATCTTATAGGATAAATATTCACTGTAGCTAAC
This sequence comes from Heteromeles arbutifolia, assembly GCA_024362995.1. Classification (NCBI taxonomy): domain Eukaryota; kingdom Viridiplantae; phylum Streptophyta; class Magnoliopsida; order Rosales; family Rosaceae; genus Heteromeles; species Heteromeles arbutifolia. The sequence continues at coordinate 12,559,790 of JANCRC010000002.1, read as the reverse complement.
AAAAATTCTAAAGTACAAAAACAAGAAAGAAGGCATCATAATGTATTCCAGATAATTGTAAATATGATATAGGTCATATGCCATTTGGACATAAGATCAAGACTCCAAGTGAAATCGAGAAGTACATATACATTGCACGATGTTTGTACTTAGATTCACCCCTACCGATCAAACATGCTCTGCAGAATGCACCAATTTAAGGTCCACTCTAGGGTTTTTGTCAGTATTAATCGTTCTTGCTTTCCATCCGAGCCAAACTTTACAATTGGACCAGCACCTGGAACCCACTGTGAAATTGGGAAAGCAAGCACCCCCTTGTTAAGCATTCCAATCAAGTAGTTCTCCTTCCGCATCAATCGCATAACCACATCATGAGCAGACAGATCTTTGACCACACAGAGCTGCTGCGATCTTTGTAGCTGAACAACCTTTTCAAGAACTGATGCCCATGGCATGGTCTGAATTTCATTGTCCGTGACATGGAGACTGCAAGAAGACAACCAAAATCACTATTCTTTACTAATAAGGCATAGGTTTTGTACAAAACAACAGGCATAGTTTAAAATGAATTAAATCTTTTGAGATCAAACTACTCAGACATACCTGTTGTGATAGAAGTGACGGACTGCCAAAGTATCCCTTAACTGAGAGAAAAACCTCAAAAAACAGAAGACCAAATAAATGGAAAATATGCCCAAATATCCAACAATGATGGCTTTGGAAAGAGTTAGAGGGGTTAATGGGTGCTGATGAAGGGCTTCCTTAGCAAGGTCACAGGGCTTAATTCCAGATTCGAATGCATCCATCCCACATTTTGCATTACGAAGACCATTCCAATCCACTTTTAATAAGAAGAATCCTGAGAACAATATAGTGAAGCCCAAGCTCAGAAGTTCAACTATCCACTTTATAATAATACACCAAAGTCCTTTCTCACAGTAGTAGCTGTAGAGCTTTTCAAAGAACAGGTCCAAATCAGCAATTGGTTCAACATTTATACTCTCACCATTAAGAAGCCCTGAAGGGCTCTCACTACCAGGACTCGGTGCCCTACCATAGTCAGATAATTCAACCTCAGGAGCCACATCCCTAAGCAACCCTGATGTCAAAGATGAATCGCCTTTCCACTTTAAAATGCCAAGAGATGTCACACCCTTCAACCTACGGAACATCATTCACAAAGGCTGACAGTGGACAGATACAGCCAGTCCATTCCACAAACTACTATACCGGTTAAGCAGGTATCTGTAAGGATGAAAGGCATAAGACAAGTCCTTTTACAGGCATCTAAACAACGTTCAGCATTTGTGATGAGGGTAAAATATATAATGCAGTAACAAAATCAATAAGCTCTCCCACCACAACCAAAATACCTCACTCAGATTATCACCACATTGGAATGACAGTTTAACGAGGATCAAATTATTAAATCACAACTGAAACCAACCATGAACTGTCTCCAACATACTAAACTGATCCGCTGAACCCGAGCTTTTTCAGATTGAAAATAAACTAGTAAGTATATAAATATGCCAAACAAACCAAACTTAGAACATAGGCTCTAATTTCACTATCCAGTTGAGTGAAAGTAACAGCGCAACCTCGAGAAACGCACACAGAACCTCTCCAGTGCAATGTAACACAAAATCCTACAAACCTACCCACTTTGTTTTTTAACCTACATAAAGCAATATACTTCAGCTGTTTACTTTCTCGGAAAGTTCCAGACTTTTGTGCAACAAAGTAAAAATCATACCCGAAAGCTGGAATAATTACTACAATCTGATCATCTAGCTTGACCATAAGTCAATTCGCCACGAAAATATCAAAGTCTAACAAACAAATTAAACAAAACCCAGAAACGCAAATGCAAAAATTCGACAAGAAAAGGAACAAAACCATGTTTATGCACAGAATTAAAAATTGAACAAAACTCCAACATATTCAATCTTTCTTTTGGGCAAAACAAACAAAACCCAAAACGAATAACAACACGATAAAGTTAAAGAAAGAATCTTTACCTCCGACCCACGAAGCAGCATCATCAGAAGAGTCGAAATCAATGAAATTGATTGGAACACAGAAAAGATACGTTTCGGAACGGATTGAGACGTTGAGAGGAAAAGGGCAAAGGGGGAAGAGAACTGTGGAGGTAAAAAATGGGGAAGAAGCTGGAGGGCAACGGTCCTGTAAATACAAATGGCTCTGCCGATTGATTGAAAGCAGAGAGGAGAAACCTAAGAGAGAAGGGAAAGCTTTTGGGTTTTTTGTTCAAATTTATTTAATCATCTGGGTGTTTTGTTTTCTTCTTCTTCTGTCTCTCTGCGTGAGAGCTTGCTTGCTAAATTGTACCAAATCATAAGAAAAGACTGGGAAGGAGACGTGGAGTTGGGTAATACTTGCGAACGGAGCCTTCGATGCTTCACAAACCTTGGTTTTTGTTGGAATTAAATTGTACTAGGGTCAAAAATCTTAAATAATTGCGACTATGATTGGGGAGGGTTTGCTCTGGGCCTAAAGAAGGCCTGGATAATAGTGATTTTTGGGCTTAAGGGCTTAACAGGGATTCGAAGGGGATTCGAACTAGGGTGTAAAGGAGGCGGACACGTAATCTCAAACAACTAGCCTAACACGCAATATGTAAACGAAAAACACTTGGGTCGAAAGCAGCTGGTCGAGCGAGCACCAGATTAGATATAGTGACACTGATTGTCATGGTAAAATGGTTGTAGTCGAGAGATAGCAGTGGTTGTGGAATGTTGTACATAAATTTTACATTTTGAATTTATGAGGCACATGAATTTCTAAATGTTTTTGTTTATGAAGTGAACAAGAAAATTGGTGCATTTAATTTTAAATTTCGATTCTATCTAAATTCTCAGCTTCGAATTTCATCTCATAACGAGTTTGATACAAATTTATTCTCATGTCCTCGTAGTGTTGATGTATCTTTATATCAATTTTTTTCGTCCATCTCATAGTAGGGTGTATGAAGAGTTTCAAGCTGACAACCAAATCTTAATGCCGTTCAAGTCGGATTATTAGTACATGCTTTTTATTACAATGCACAAAAATACTTGCGGAAAGACTAGTATTTATAATGTGTCGTCATTATTTTAAAACATTCCATAAACAAAAACGGTGACACAACAAGCAAATCACCTCTCTGCCATTGTAACTCGCAGCGATGCTTCTGCTTAGATTTCCTCCTCTTTCTACTGCCTAATATAATATAATGAGGTAAATTCATCTCTGAGTTTTGAATGATAATTCGATTCATATTCTTTTTCTAAGAAAAAAAATTCACGCTTCTGATTTTTGCTTTTATCATATTAATTTTTTAACCTTATTTTAAGTTGACATTTCCAACAGGGTTACGTTTCGAGAATATACGCATGCGAATTTTTTTTTAAAACATAAAAAATAAAAAAAATAAAAAAGCAATTCCCAATGATCATGAGCTTGTGAGAATCTTTTAGCCAAAATTACGCATTTGTTATTGATTTTCACGTTTGTGTTACAAATCTAATCCTACCATATGTAATTGTGGAATATTGTGATCTTGGTGTTCTTTTGTGCGTGTGCGCGCCTACAACAGAAGAAAGGTAAGGTTGATACTTGATTATTGGTTCGACAAACATTCTAGATTGGTTCCACGATTATTGGTCGGAGGGTATGTCGTACGAAAGTTGGGGTTATTAAACGGTAAGTTTCAAAAATATATATGACAATATTTAAGGAATTCTTATATATTCATTAATCTCCAAAGTAGAGTATATATAGGAGTTACAATTGGTATTACATATGTACTTCGTTAATGTGGAACAACTGACTATTATTTACATTTTAACTAATATATAATTCGCAACACTCTCCCTCAAGCTGGTGCAAAGATGTCACGCATGCCCAACTTGTCAAGCGAGTTGGAAAACACATTATTAGACACAGCCTTAGTAAGTACATCAGCGAGTTGATCTTCAGATCCCACAAATGGAAACATAATAATTCCAGCTCCTTGATGAAATGTCGATCAATCTCCACATGTTTTGTTCGATCATGTTGCATTGGATTATGAGCAATCTTAATAGCAGCCTTGTTATCACAATGGAGTTTCATAGCACCCTTGGGTTTAAATCCAAGATCTCTCAACAATTTTTTCAACCACAACAATTCACATACACCATGAGACATACCACGAAACTCAGCTTCAGCACTTGACCTAGCCACCACTTTTTGTTTCTTGCTTCTCCAAGTAATTACCACCCATAAACGTAAAGTATCTAAATGTAGATAGCCGATTAGTGATAGAACCTGCCCAATCTGCATCTGTATACCCTTCGACATTCAAACGACCATTCTTGGAGAAAACCAAGCCTCTGCCAGAAGCCATATTCAAGTACCTCAAAATACGGATTACTGCATCCATATGAGATTCACTAGGTGAGTGCATAAACTGACTTACCACACTAACTGCATAAGCAATGTCAGGGTGAGTGTGAGACAAATAAATTAATCTCCCCACAAGCCTCTGATACCATTCCTTATAAGTAGGAACTTGATCCGGAAATAAGCCCAGACAATGATTATGCTCAATCGGAGTATCAACAGGTTTGCAATCTAACATACCTGTTTCAGCTAACAAATCAAGAACATACTTCCGTTGAGACAGAAAAATACCATGTTTGGATCGTGCAACCTCGATTCCAAGAAAATACTTCAATTCACCCAATTTTTTCATCTCAAATTCAGTAGCTAGGTACTTTTGAAGGCGTTGTATCTCCTTCTGATCATCACCAGTCATTATCATGTCATCAAAATAAATAATCAATGTAGTTAGCTTACCATTTTGTCGCTTTAGAAACAAAGTATGATCTGAATGACTTTGGACATACCCAAACTTCTTCATTGAACTTGTAAACCTCCCAAACCACGCTGTAGGAGATTGTTTCAAACCATACAAAGCCTTTCGCAATCTATATACAACACCTTTTCCAGGAGATGTTCCGATACCAGGTGGGAGATCCATATAAACTTCCTCCTTGAGATCACCATGAAGGAAAACATTCTTAACATCAAACTGCAACAGAGGCCAATCATGGTTTGCTGCTAATGACAGAAGAACACGCACAGTATTAAGTTTGGCAACAGAAGCAAAAGTCTCTTGATAGTCTACCCTATAGGTTTGAGTATAACCGTTAGCAACTAATATGGCTTTATACCGGTCAATAGAACCATCTGCTTTGTGCTTAATAGTGAACACCCATCTACATCCAACAAATTTATTCCCGTTTGGTAAAGGAACCAAATCCTAAGCATAATTCTTCTCCAAAGCTTGCATCTCAACTCTCATGGCATTAACCCACTTAGTGTCAGACAAAGCATCGTGTAATTTTGTTGGAATTGATACACTAAATAACTGACATATATAAGATGCATATGGTTTAGACAAACGATGAGTAGACATATAATTGTTGATAGGATATTTGGCTTTGGCATGCATATCAGGTTCATATTGTACTTCAGGTTTTCCACGATTAGCTCGTGGAGGCAACTGATAAGTAGAAGAATCGTCATAATTTACCTCATGTATGCCACCATCTTGTAACAAACTGTTAGAAGAATCATCATTGGACGAACCATCATCAGGCAACTCGTTAGACATACCAGCAGCAGGCAACCGAACATCAAAAAGTAATTCGTCAAACATACTAACAGGCAACTCATTGGGCACATCTGATCTGTCGTCAGTAGAAATAGTTTAGGGAATGACAGGTGATCGATCATTATTTATAGCCAACTGATCAGTATCACGCAATATAATAGGTTCTGTCCCCAACTCTGCCTGTAACACATTATCCATACTATCTCTTCAAATCTGCACTTCACTCCCCCTCTCCCCCTAAAGTGGAGAGTCGGAAGAGGGCTTCACAAAATACGCAACTTCCTCATGGAATGTGACATCCATGGTAATACAAGTTTTCTGAGTCGAAGGATGATAACACTTATAGCCTTTCTGATTGTTACCATACCTAATAAATACACAGCGGAGAGCACATGCATCAAGTTTACTCCGCTGATGAGAATAGACATGCACATACGCAATACACCCAAACACCTTCGGAGGAAGTTTTGATACAGAAACAAGATAAACATGTTTTTGTAGCACATCAAACGGTGTTTGAAAATCAAGAACCCTACTTGGAACACGATTTATCAAACACACAGCAGCCAAAGCAGCATGACCTCATAAATGATTAGGAACACATTTATCCAACATCAAGGAACGAGCAACCTCCATTATTTGACAATTCTTCCGTTCGGACACACGATTTTGTTGAGGTGTAAACGGAGTAGTCGTCTGATGAATAATACCTTGATCACGAAAAAAACATGCCAAAGTGTGATTCACATATTCTCATCCATTATCAAACCTGAAGACCTTAACTTTGGTCTGAAACTTAGTAGACACCATAGCACAAAATTCTTGAAGAAGCAAAGGAACATCACTCTTATTCTTCATTAAGAACACCCAAGTTAATCGAGTACAATCATCAATAAAAGTAACAAACCAACGGAATCTTTTATAAGTAACTTTCGCTGGACCCCACACATCAGAATGTATTAAATCAAATGGCAAAGTAGCTTTAGAATCACTTATAGGAAAGGAAGCACGATGACTCTTAGCCATGACACATGTTTCACACTTGAACTCTGAATCACTATAAGTGCGAAACAAAGAAGGAAGTAGATGCTTCATGTAACTGAATGATGGATGTCCCAATCATCGATGCCACAACCAAATTTGATGTATGTCATCCATTTTAGCACTTAAAGCTTGATGATTATTTGAACCGGAAACAACAGTATCATCCATAGTCAAGATGTACAAACCCCTTATTCTTTTACCATAACCAATTATCTTTTGAGTTTGAATGTCTTGAAAATAACAATACGTAGGGTAGAAGTGAGCAGAACAATATAAGGTATCAAGAAGTTTTCCCACTGACAAAAGGTTGCACTTAACATCAGGAACAAGTAAAGTACGGACCGGTGATAAAGTCGGAGTAAGAGAGATAGTGCCTTCACCCGTCACAAAGGAAGGTGCTCCATTTGCACTAGTAATATACGGATCACGAACATAGTCACTTAACTCATCAGACACTCTAGGGTCACTAGTCACATGATCAGTAGCCCCAGTATCAATTATCCATTTATTTGTTCCCCCAAGATGCATAACAACACTATGATTATATTGAGCCATTGAACTAAATCACAAACAATAAAGGCACAAAAGATACGCAGCAGAATGAAAACAATTTACCATAACACTGTAGCAGATCATTGTTCATGGCACTGTACCATATCACTGTTTACGGCACTGTAGACAACACTGTTCACGAAAACGCACTGTAGCAAGTGCTATATTGTAGCGTGGCACTATTCACTTTTTGTTTTTTTTTTTCAACGAAAGGAATCACGACAAAGGTGGGCCCAAAATTAAAGCACACAGGTCACCAAGAGCGAACTGTTCAGATACCATATTAAACTGAACATGGTAAGTTCCAAAAATATATATGACAATATTTAAGAATTTCTTATATATTCATTAATCTCCAAAGTGGAGCATATATAGGAGTTACAATTGATATTATATATGTATTTCGTCAATGTGGGACAACAGACTATTATTTACACTTTAACTAATATATATAACTCGCAATAGGGGTTCCATTATAAAATCAATTGACAAGATGGGGAGTAGTCCATCATCTTATAAACTCATGCAAGGTCTCTTCTCTCATCAATGTGAGACTCATTCTCAATATGCCCCTTCACGTGCGGCGAATTTTCAAGCCTAACACGGGATGATATAGAGCGCGTGTGGTTGTTTGACTTCACACGTGGGACAACCTGCTCTGATACCATGAAAAAAGTTGAGGTTCTACTATAAAACCAATTGGCAATATGAGGAGTAGCCTAACTTCTTATAAGCTCATGCAAAGTTCCTCATCCCATCAATCAGAGACTCATTCTCAATATCTTTCCCGTGATTTTCCACCGGATTATCCACCCGCCGAAGTAAATCATTTCGGTCATGGGATCTGAGGCAGCAACATGTTTGAGAGCTGAGAAAGTCTGGCAGTAGAATTTCCGACTTGAACAACATGCATCCGCATCCGTAAGGATGTTGAACAACGTGCAAATCTCTGATGTCTTTTAGAACTACAATGTCAATGCAGACATTCTATTCATGCATCTAATTATATAAGAAAAACCTTCAATGCTTAACACACGATCGATCGAATTCACTAATCGTTTCGATTGCTTCAGTTTCTGGACGAGAGAGGATGCATAATCTTGAATCAATCGCAGCACCGGGAACAAATAACCATCATCAATACCCACAGTGATAGCTACTTGATTGTAATATATTGGTTGAAATTCAATTACTGTTTAATGGACGTCCACATACAATGTCCAAATCGTTTTTGTATTATCCGAAACCATGTTTAGTTAGCGTACGCGGTCCCGAATAGATATCTGAAACAAAATTAGTGTTTGTTTGCGGTTATTTTTTTGGAGCTGCTTCTGCGTTTTTAGCAAGTTTTGAGTTTCTATGGTGTTTGGTTGTGAATTGTGATGACATACTGGGAGCTCAAGAATCACAGCATATAAAAAATTCGGGCTTGGGCCTAAAAAAGCCCAAATGAAAGCCCAACCGAAGCAAGAATGCGGGAGCCAACGGATCTTTTTGGCGGGAAGCAACCGGCCAGGCGAGCGCCGCTTCATCTTTTCCCGCCAAGGAGAAGTCGCGTAAATACCAAAATCCCCAAAATGCTATTCTCTTCTCCTTCTCTGTGAGACTCTGACCCTCAAGATCTCGCCTTTCGATCGATTCCGAATCCGAATTTCTCTTCATCTACGCAATGAGTTCCTCCGCGGAGACCTTCAGATGCGAGACGCCGGTGAGCAAAACCCTAAACCCTGAGCCCCAAATGCGAGAAAATGAGACGCTGAGCTTCAAAACCCCCGAGAAGCCACCGCAGCTCCGTCGTGGAGCTCGCAGCCGCAACGTCGCGCTCCCCATTGAACAAGTTAGAAGATCCGCTGCCAAAAGCCTGCTTAAGTCGACCCAGAAGAAGCAACTGACGGACGAGATCGCATCTTTGCCGGACAAAACCCCGCTGAAGACCCGCGTTCGCCGCTCCGTGCAGTTACCGGAAAAGTAAGAATTTTTTTCTAGCTTCAATTGATTATATGTGTTTGATTTGCTTAATTGTTTGGGTTGATTTTGATATATTATGTTTTGTGGGTGTTTTTGCAGGTATGAGATGTTGGGGCAGTTTTTCAATTGCTTGGATATTTCGATTGGGAGGTTGCGAAAGAAGGGTTTGAAGTCGAATTTTACGAATATTAGCCCGGTGATTGAGCATTTAACGGATAGGTGTTTTTCTTTATGTTAAAGAAAATCTTTTTAATTTTCTGTTTGGTTGCTAAAGATATAAATTGAGGCTGCAGAAATTGATTGAGTATTGTTTCTCTAATTTTTAGGAGGTTTACTTATACCCACTTGGCTCAGCTGAAATTTATTTTACCCGAGGTAATTGAGATAAAGAAAATGGTTGTGTGGGATGAGAAAACCAGTCGTAGGAAGCCGGATCTTCACATTAGCATGAATATTCATGCAGTGGCGAATGATGGCAAGTTGAAATCTGAAGGTGGTGGGATTATGCGTTTGAGGAAGGCTTTCCGCAAACGCCTTGCAGATATTTCAAAATCCTATCCTGAGGTATACTTCTGAATTCTGATTGCAAGGAATTTAGAATGGAAAGTACTGTGTTAATTTATGTAACAACGAGAACTTTAGGCAATGATTTTTATTCCCGGTCATTCTTGCAGCAAGGTGCCTGTATTTCCATTTTTCTCAGTCGTTATCTAATTAAATTAGATTAGGAGTTAAGGAAAGTATTTTTACTAGGCCACTTGTCGTAGCTGCGGAGCAAGTTTCAAGTTTTGTAAATGAAAAGGAGAGATCATGCTAGTATATTTGGGACTTCAAGCTTTTCTTTTTATCGTTTTTACAGTCTATTTCTTGATCCACTTTGCGAATACTATGTGGTCTAACAATTCTTAATATGTTTTTAGGATTACAAAATTCCAGAAGAAATTCTACCGTATCCATTCAATCATGTGAAGGAACACATGCATTCAGATACGGTTCAGTTTCCTGCATCCTCATCTCCTGGTGAGGTATTGTCCAGCGTATGCACAGTTGAGCAAGCAGCAGTATCAACAATCTGCCTTCAGGGTGAGGCAATTCCAGATGAAATGCATTTAATGACATCTAATCAATCAAAGGGGGATTTGAATTCAAACATAAACGAGACTCCCACACAGTCAGTGCCAATTAAGACATTATTTGAAACACCTAAAAAGCAGCAATCAGCAATAGAAGGTTATCTGTCCCGGTCTTTTCAAAGGCACTCTTTTCAGAAAGTTACAAGAACTGAAACCCAATCTCCAAAATTTTCAGCTCCAGAGTCAAATTTCAGTGCTTGTTTCTCCACTGGGGAAATTAGTACCGCTGCTTCATCCTATGGCCAAGTTCCTGCAACTCCAACTAAAGAGAGAGACCCCGTAGAAAATGATGATGGTTTGCCCAAAACAGGTGCCACCATTGAGTCAACCCCAGGAAAGGTTGCATCAACACCAGCCAGGTTGATGACCACAACACCTGCATTGCATCCACCAAAGAGATGCTATATGAGCCCAGATGATAATTCTACAAGCTCGCCAAATAAATTGTTTCGGCGTCCTCCATGCTCCAGGTCCTTGAAATTTGACATTCCTGTGAAGAATAATATGTTGAGCCCTGATTATAATTGTACAAGCTCACCGAACAAGTTGGTTAGGCATCCTACATGCTCCAGGTCATTGAAATTTAACAGTCCAGTGAAGAATAAACTGTTTGAGGAGAAAGTACTTGTTCTGGATGCCGCATCACTTGATAGTGACATTTCCGATGTTCTTTCAGAAGGTCTTCTGCAATCAGTATGTCTATTGTGAATTATCCATTCCTTTCTCCTTATTGATCATGTCTGATTCTATAAAAGCTGCTGGAGCTTACTAATTCCATTTTTATTAACTCGCCCTGCACAAAAATTTCGTCTTCCCCTTTTTGTTCCAGTTGAAATATCAAAAGCAGATTAGATTATAAATATTCAAGAGATATGCTCTCTCATCTATTCCAGTTACCTTTAATAATGGGATGGATGGTGTAGCATATTTTAACAAATGTTTTCTGCATCCAGCACACAAACTGTTATTGGGAAACTTTTTGTCTTTTCGCATGTAGTAGATGCAGCAGAAACTGGTGGTACGACTCTCTAAGATGTCAGTAAGTGTAAATATTTTTCTTTCTTTTATTTTGGATAACAATATGATTGGATGAACGTAGAGTATATATAGTTGAAAGAAGCATAGTCACGAAAGCTTTTGGCTACTATGTCATCGTTGACATTTTTAACCTTGGTACCAGTCTCTAAGAATTGGTTATTCCATATTTCTCTGCTTCTACTTGGATATGAACATAATGAACTTTAATTTTGAGAACTAATCCATATACATCTTTGCAGATTAAAGACAAGGAGAGAAAGGCAAAGGAGCAACATGCAGCCATCTTGCAAGCAAAGAGGCGACAACAGATGATTTCCAGCCTTCCTGAACTCTTCAATATGATTCATTTCTTATTTCAATCAATGAACTGTTCATTTATGAAAAAAGAGGATCTTGTAGAGAAGCTAATTTTTAGCCATTCTGATATCGTTGATGAAGGTAGTCTATATATGAAAGAAGATTCTTACTGAATTATGGAAGCTTCAGTTGTGCCTAAGTTCCTTTTCGTGGTTCTTTTTGCAGGTGAAGTTGAAGAGCAGCTTAAGTTGCTATTAGAACTGGTTCCAGAATGGATTTCTGAAAAGTTCGCATCTGGAATTGTCATCAAGTGAGTTGTCTTTATAGTTAGAAATGCAAATTGTATGTTTTAATGTATATTGTATTCCATTACAAGTTGTTTGACATCATTATGTTTCTATTCTTCTTGCAGGGTTAATAAATTGTCAAACCCCGATTCCATACGTGCACGGCTTGAAGAAGCAAAGTGAGCTACATGATGGGTATTTGAAGGTTACTGTAAGAAGCAAATTTAGGGGATAGTGTCGCAATTTTCCCATTTCATTAGGCATTTTGTAAATGTTTTAGTTAATTAGTAGTTCATGTAAAGTAAATCTGGGTGGCATAATCTAGTTGTTAGTATGGAGGCTTTTGTCAAGAATGATTTAGCAACAATGTTATTGAAATATATATATTTCCCTTTTTACAGTATGTAGAGCTCTTTTTTTTTTCTTTAAATTTCAAATGAATAGCAAAAAAATTCTAAGCATCACAAAAAAATGCTTGGTTTCAAGCTGATTGAGATGTGCTAGTTCTCGAGGGTCATTTCTAAGCATGTTCTCTTCAACCACATTAGTTGGTAGGTCTGATGACACTTCTCATGAAGTTAAAGCAGAATATGATACATCTTGGGTCATATCGACCTTAATGTGTTAGCATTCAATACTTAAGCCATTACATGTAAACAATACCAATGGCATTCATTCAGCTGACTTTGCTAATTGCTTAATTTTCTAATAGTTCTGGATGATAGGATGCATAATCTTCAACCAAGAGTTGCATCTTTTTCCTCAAGGTCTATATGGAGGACCTGTACTGCTGCTAAGATTTCATTTGCATCTTGTGTTTCGTCTGCTCGTTACTAGTCAATATAGCTTGCTCTTGCGACCCGATAAGATTTTGATCTTTATCTTTGCCCCATACAACCATGTAGAGACCGATGATGATAATGTATTCTGAGTGAGCCAAATATCAAATTAGACATCTAAGTCTCTCTGTGTGTGCACGCACGCTGTTGTGTTTGTGTGCGTTTACATGTTGCTTGCAAGTCTGACATAACAGTGCTTCTACCTGCCAACGTGCAGTGGTCACAAAAACGGGTCCTTTTTGTTTTGTGCACCACAGTTGAGTGAAGATTATTGTACCCGAGCATACAACTCCCTGTCGTTTTTGTTTATCATGCAAAATATACTGTCAATAGCTACTTAATAAATTAGAGTTCTACTCATGTCATAGCTTTACTTACAGAATATATGATGGACCAGAAGTCATTGTTGTATCTACTACTCCATGCTGCCTGTTTGTGTTGTGTGATTAATGTGAAGACAGCCGGTTGTGCTGCCCCAATACAGTATATCCATGCGGTTAGTGATAGTTGTGCAGGATATTTCTTCAATGTGATTGCCTCCGGATAGAAGAATACTTACTGTAAATGAAATCTCTTTCATTATATTACCATGTATTAGTTTACGGTGATATAATTTCTTTTTTATCATAATGTTCTTATGTAGCCGATAATGCATGCATCGTTTGTTGTGTTGCTATGAATTAGGCTAACCTTTTCTGTATACAGAAGACTGAGAGGTTTCATGTAGATTGATCAGTGAACTGGTAAATCCAAAGAGATTATCGTGGTAAATACCTGCATTATGTACCATGCAGACCATGATATACAACTTGCAATGAGGAGGATTGATCCTTTCGTCCAGTTTGTGGGAACAGAGTTACTTCTGATGTGTATTGGATCTCCTGGTGAGCTTCGCACGGCTGGTACTTTGTACAAGGTCATGGTCATGACTCCAGCCGAAGATATTAAGGTTCCAAAGATTTTAGCTATTCCACGGGGCCTCCATCCTATATGAGATGTGTGTTGAAAAGTGTTGTTAAAAACAAGAGAGAGATGTATACTTATCTTTCAGGTGTTGGTGAGCTTTTAATGCCCGACCAGAGTATTACTACAATTGGAAAAGTCATGGATGGAATGGTGTTGGCGACCGATGTGACAAAGGTTGGAGACGTGTACTTGAAGCTTGCAAAATACATGTTAAGGGTTAAGCTAACCCTGTTCTTCATCAACAGAAAAAGGTTAGTATTTTCCTGCTTCAGACAATCTCAAATGTGAATGAAACAATGCTAGTGTCAACTTTGGCCTTACTTTTCTGCAGGGAAACAAAAAAGAAACTTCAAATGGTAAACCCACACTCATAATAATGAGATTTTTCAGTCGAATGTATTCAGTGTTAAAATGTACTCTAAACGTTTAGTTCATGATAGCAAACTAGAAGTACCTTTCAAGAAAATAGGCAAATGGAAACATCACTACGCCACCTACTATATGTCCACAGGTTACAAAGACATGAGGATTCATCCCGTGATCAAACAAAGCGGCTGTGATAAAGTAGAAATGTATAACCTATCTGTGCCAAAACAGTGCGGCTTGAATCTCGTGAAGGCCATCCCGTATGGACATACTCCAGGTGCCATATCTCATTACTCTCCAACATATCTTTTTGCTACTCTCTCCCTGTTTATAGTCAAAGGAATTACGCACTAAATTCATCCGTATTTGTGAATGTGGTTCTGTTTTGATAATGCCTGCATGTTGAGAGAATTGTGTGCTTAGTACTTAGAACAAAAGTAATGGTTATATTCCTTTAATCAGCTAGTTTGGCTACACTTAATTATTCCTGAAACCATAGCAATGGCCAATCTTTCTTCAATCATTGTTGCATGGTTCAAAAAATGAACCGGAGGCGGGTGTCGGGTTCAGTTCAGTGAAGGCAGTTGCATTCAATGAACTTTTTTCCCTGGGTTTTCAAGCCTTGCACGGTTGCACCAAGTGCCCCCTTATATTTCTCTCAGGAGGCAAACGCTTTTGACGACATATATGCCTACACTCTTCATTAATTTCAATAAAAATTTGCTTCTTTCTTTGATCTGCATAAAAAATTGGTTTGATTGAACTTGTTCTGTAAGACTGAATGGCTATGGTTTGATTGTTTTTATAAGAACGATGAATGAACTTGTCAGACTAAATGAATTCATTATTTAGTTTATTAAATAAAAAAGGGCACTTATCGTTAAATTAGTTAAGAATCTGATTCTTTGAATACTTGACACATGTATCGACGGCACAATAATTGTTTTTAAGCACTTGACCTGTACGGTTTCTTCTCTATTCTTTTTCTTTTATAGTGATTTGGTGATACGATATAACGCATATGTTGCTGTGGAGACTAAGAATTATTCTTCTTCCTGTTGGAAATTTCATAGCTGCCCCAAATGGGAAAGCTGCACTTAATAACAAGGCAAACTCTAAATAAACCTAATGCGCTAAACCGTTGTTTAGATATATAGCTTATTTTTTGTTTAGTATTTCCGCTGTTCGATTTTGGTTAAAAGTTTGTGACCGACTCTATTTATGCATATTTCTCTAATTCCAATTTTATTGCAGGAAAAGAAAATTCCCAAGAACTAAAACGGGAAAGAAAGGAAGGCAAGAGCTTTGGAAGTAAATCTGTAGGCTTCCTTTTTCTGTGGGCATCTGCACAAATATAAATTGACCTTACATCTTCAAGTTCTTGAGGTAATCGTCCCCTTTTGTCCCCATCACATCTCAAACCTTCTGATAAGGGAGCTTTTAGTTTACATACCAAATTCAAACCAACTTTAAGCTAAAATACCATATTTTTAGTTTAGGTACTCGTTGAAAAGTCAAACTAATTTGGTACTTGAAATGACAATAATGCTCAACCCCCTACCATCACAAGGCCATAGTCATTAACTTTCCAAATGAGTTGTAACTAACATGCATACGTGAGACTTTTATTAAAAAGAAAAAAAAAAATTCACTATTAATCCATTAGGGCTTAGGATATAGGTCTTGGGTTTTGAGCGAAAGCCCAAATCTTCGTCCAAAACCTGAGACCTACACCCTAAGCCCTAAGCTCTTTCCAAGAACATTCTAAAACCCCCTAAACCTAAACTGATCAACTTCAAATCTTGACGGACCTTCTAAAACCCTAAACCCACAAAGTCAACCATGGGCTTTTAAGGGACCGTATAAAATTCTAAAAGAAATAAACTTGAGGACAAGATGGTAATCTCTCATGTCTTTTATTTAATCATAGGGTTACTTACAATAAAGCGTGTGGATTATCCTAAAATATTGAATTGGACTCGAATTTTTCCTTAAAATCTATGTCGAACTTGGTTTTAATATGAATTTACCCCTTTGATAATCTGAAGTTACCATTTGGACCCTCCTGATAAAAGTCAAAATCAGGTAAGAATACAGCCATATGTACTGTGTGACGGAGCGACATTTTTCTTGCTGGTCGCATATTATTATATATGATGATTCTGTAGCAACATTATGCAGGTGGATCTTATATCATATATGTACCACATGTAACTATATTGCAGTTGCAGGAGGACACCGTACAGTACGAGGAGGACGGATTGTTATTGTTTGATTGCCGAATAGCACGCCATTTTTTATTAGAGGCCGGCCGGCAGTTTACGTGGATTGTTTATAGCTGCTGATCAATCACTAATATGATTGGATGTTTACAATTAACTTTGAAGAAACCAATGGAGGTTTTTGGAATTTGGTTTCTTCCACCATTTTTACAATAAAAAGATGCTCAAAATACCAGCACAGAGCATCACAGATTGTTTGAGGCTGTGAAAAATAAGGAGGTAATACAATGAGGCAAAGAGAGATGCCGGAATTTAGGACACCCCAACACCCGTCGTCATCGGGCTTGGGCACAAACACTTGGGGTGGTGCTTCTCCTTTGTTAGCACGAAACATACCGAAAGAGTCGCTTGAACAGAAGTATCTGAGGCTCAACACGATTCGAGTGCACGACGGGATATTCCCGGCTGAGGATGAGAACTTGGACAACTTGCCTAAGACTCCTGTGCATAAACAAGAATGTCCTCCAACGCCGAGCAGAAACAGAAAACAATATATAATGAAGCTTTTGTTCACACCAATGAGGAAGAAGAGTACTACTACTACGACGACGAATACGAATACTGCTACACTGGGTCAAAATTATAAGAAGAAGTCGTGGTTTCCTCGAATGGATCCTCAAAAGAGGTGGCCTCAAGGTTGGTGATGATTCCGTCTCAGTCGCGCATGGCAAAGTTTGGAAGAGAAAAATGGAGCGCGGAGGCAAAGCATGTTTATGGTCGGCTGGATTTACTGAAATTATTGTACTTACTAAACAGGTTATTGAATGTGATTTGCATTAAACCTCTATATTTTGGTCCATAGCTGCATAGCTGCTGAGTGAGACCTTACAGTTCAAGTTTATATTTTCTATCTTTTAATATTTTCTTATTTTTTCAGTGAGGGGGTCACTTGGTTGTGTGGTGGATTGCTGAGTAAATGTAAACTGTGATTGTGTAAGGAGACGGCAATTTTCCAGTTAATTTTTCTAGATATCCATATAATCTAATTTAAAGCTCGGTTTTGCTTCTTATGATATCTACTTTGATAGCCATTTAGAGAACGCTTTTAAAAGCTCTTGCCGGAAGTCATTATAGAAAGTCCAATCTTCAATAACGTGATATATTTTTTATTACATTAGAAAGCATCAAATCTGTGACAAATGTAATTTTAACTAGTGTGATTCCAAATCCACCATCCCGCATCGGTTAAGTCGAGAAGTTTCACATAGTCTATAACATTTTGTTCATCATACAAGGAGAAATTAGGTTTTCATCCCTCTTTTTTCAACTTCATTGATTGACACCTTATTTCTTTTCAATTTTTAATCAAGGTCACTTGGTTTTAATAAACATCATTAATTATTTCAATAATAAAATATTTTACATATCAAGATAATTAAATTTTATTTCTAAATTATTCATTTAGTGTTAGAAATGTTACATTTGATATATTTATATTTATGGCTAAATTTTGTATCATATATTTTTATTTTTAGTTTGTACCCATTTTAATTTGCAACTCTTTTTTTAGATTGTGCCAATTTTCTATTCAGTTTTAGTTTGTACCCATATATTAATTTCTTTTTGTATGTAAAATGTATCATTAAAATATTACCAATTTTTTGTATGTAAAATGTCATTAATATAAGTAATGACAAATCTTCGGTTTTATTTAAGTATAATTTTTTTTAATATTTTCAACAAATTATGGATTTTATTTAAAATCTCATTAATATAAATAACTACTGACACACCCCGTCCCGAAGGAGGGCGTGCTGGCCGTCACGTGAGAGTGACGTAACCATTTACACAGTTCGGAAGCTTAAAAATACAATTGTGAATTCTGTCAGAATACCATTGGATTCCTCGTGGCCACCAAAGCTCTGCTCTAACTCGAACCTGGAGGGGCGCAAAAACAAAGTTGAGTGGGTCAGTAAAACAAGTCTTTTCAAAACTTTTCTTTATCAAAGTTCTAACCCCTCACTGTAAAACATGTATACTTTCCCAGAAAATAGCATATATAAATATATATAGCTTCAAAAATCTCAAAACACCATTCTTTATCACTTTTCAGAAAATATGCCATGCCATGCACCAAAAACATAATATGGATGCATCAACATAAATCAGGTGAAATAATAAATCAACCGGAGACCCTGCAGTGGTCCTGTACGGCTGATTCTAAAGCTCAATATCCAATCCAGCCGGAGTCACCAACTGTGACCTGTACGGCACTGCCGGAGTCGCCAACTGCGACCTGTACGGCACTACGCTGCACGTGAGTCGGAACTACCTGTAGTAGTCTGTACGACTCGGATGGTGTAATAATACGCTCTAGTGCTTCTCTCATCAATCATCTGTGCACATAATCTAAGGTCACCTACTAGTCGGAACCGTCTCTAATGGTCTGTACGACTAGCATGTCGGAACCACCTCCAGTGGTCTGTACGACTAGCATCTACTTGGATCCAAGGTGAGCGTGTGATGCGGGTGAATAACATAAGCACTAACACCAGGGGTGCAGGTTATGAGCTATCAACATAAATCACATCAAACAATTCAATGAACCAAATATAACTCACCTGATACTCACATGCGCGTCCGCAGCACCAATTCACATATATGCATCATATATCAATTCACATAATTCATGTAATTTCTATGCATGGCATTTCAATCACATATTCATATAAATCTATGCATGGCATTTTTAAACATACTTTCATTCAAAAATCGATTTCTGGGAAAACGTTAAGTGTATATATATATATATATATACTGAAATAAACTGCCCACTCACCTGGAGTTTGCCCTGCAACTCCCTAGCACAACACATCAAGGCGTCATGACGATCGGCCCCTAGAACAACCATCAAATCATGCCTCAGAATCATATCGATAGAATATATCACTTATATAAAACACGTCACTAAGTAGTTCGATCCGGAAGATCTGCAACTCAGATTTCCAATCCGTAACTTCCAGAGGTCCACAATAAATCTCTAGAACAACATCCTAAAATTTCATGACCATCCAACGGTCGGATCTCCGCCAATTGTCGAACTAAGTGACAATTAACATTATATTTTATTAACTTACAACTCCAATTCCAGGAGATCCGTAAATCGAATTCTCGATCTGTAAGTTCCTACATTCTTCAAATATTACGTACTACTACGTATCAAAGTTTGGTGACGATCCGACGGTCGGATCGTCAATTCATATTTTGGCCTAACCATGCATCTTAACGAATTTAAGTCCAAATGATCAACCAACGTTAAGCCACTATCAATACTGAACTCAGGACATCCAATATAGCTTAAAAATAAAATTGGCGGCCCACTGGCCACGCGCCGCCGTGGGTTACGGTCGGCCGCCCCGGCTCACCGGAAAATTCAACTTTATCCAAAAATTACCAAAATTTTCAGAATTGAAGATCTCAAAGAGTAGAACAACTTTCATACCTGTGACCAAGACCAATTCGGCCTGGAAAGGCTCCAATTTTGCCAAAACCGTGAAGAACCCTAGAAATGGGTGTTTTCAATTCGACCTCCAAAACTACTCCGATGCTCCAACTAATGCTTGGGCTTTGTTCCAGGTCCTAAGGGAATGCTAATGGTGTTAGCAATTGAAAGAAAACGTTTCAAGATTTGAAGAATTTGCACACTAAACCACCGCACACACACCGTACGGTTTCATCCAATTTCAAGCCAAATTCTTTGATTTTTGGGGTGTAATAGGAAGAGGGAACATCATAGAGGGTTTTCCAAGTGATGGTTTGAAGTAACTCACCGGAAAAATGAAGAAATTTGGACGAACAAGGGTGGAAAACCCACGGGTCGCGGGTTGAAGACCCATTTCTGTTCTTCATCCTCCGCTTCTCGCCCTCTCTCTTTTCCTCCTTTCCCCTTCTCTGATTGGTCCTTCTCTTCCTCTCTCCTCTCCCCATTCGCCAGCTCTCTCTCCTTTTCTCTCCCGGAGCTCTCTTCTCTCTTCCTCCTGGTTGGGCAGATTTGCCCAATCATCTTCTTCTTCCTTTCTTCTTCCACCAGCCACACACACACACACACATAAACTCATATAATCTTATTCCTTTTAATCCTAGCCATCCATTTCAGATTTCCTTTAATCTGGGCCATCCAAATGGCACACCAAACTTTTATAATAAAATTCATAAAATGCCCAAACTTCAAACATCAATATCTTTTTCGATATAACTCCAAATCACGAACCGCTTGCGCCCACGCGTCCGTAGCGACGAATACTACGAGGATATGTCAAGAAAACAAATCTTAGATGGCACGACACAACGATTAACCTCGAACAATGCGCGTGCCTCAAGGGCATTTTCGTAAAATCACTTAATAAATTATAAAATCAATATTTTCCGGGACGGGCTGTCACAACTACAAATATCAAATTTTAATTTAAAAATTATAATAACCTACATAGAAATGCATTATTGCATTAATTTCAGGGACTTCAATCAAAAACTGAAAACCAACAAGTTTTCAATCAAAGAACGTTGATAAATAGGGACCGCATCCAAAGTCACCCTTTGGGTCATTTTGGTTAAGGTCCCTAATTAACCTAGTTGTTAGAATGAAACCTTATTTGTTTAAATAGTTTGATCAAGGTCCCTAGCATCATTTATGGGATTTAACTCATGCATTTATGCATTCAATATCCCACAAATTATGAAATTTAAACAAATCAAAATAATATTGTTACAAATATAACAATTACTTAAAAATCAATAATAGAGTAATTTGTTCTTCACATAGTTCTAGCAAAAAAAAAAAAAAAAAAAAAAAATCCACCCACGTAATTATTAATATAGTGCAAGTAATAACTATGGATATATTTTAAAATATAAAATAAAAACATATAATTAGCATGGGTACGTTCATAAAAAATATTGGTACAAATTATATTTAAAATAAGGGTACATATTAAAATTCAAAACTATGGGTACAAATTAAATTGAACATATGGGTACATATTAAAATTTAAAATTATGGGTACAAGTTAGAACTAAAAAGAATATTGGTATAAATTAAAAAAAAAAGGGTACCAATTATAAATAGAAATATATGAAGAAAAAAAATACTAAAAAGATTATATTTGAGAATGATTGATAATTTTCAATTTTAAACTGACACATAATGACATGTAAATAATTTAATATTCAAATAATGACATCAAGAAAAGTCAAGAGACCTTGATCAAAAATGAAAAAGTAATGAGGTTTCAATTAATGAGAAGGAGAAATGAGGGATGACAACCTAATTTATCCTCATACAAAGTGATTGGAAAGATAGACCATTTGAAGTAAAATTGGGCTTGAACCTTGAGTTTAGACTTGAGTGTGTGATAGTTAAATATATAATTAATATAAAAATATATTTAATTGTCAAACGATTGGCCTCAGGCTCGGGCTTTAAAAAATTAAATCCATTAATTAATATTTTAATTTTGAAATAAATTTTTTAACGTTTAAACTCAACGGACTCATCATTTCAGATGAAGGTTTAAGATGAGAAATGTTGAAGCCACACATCCTTTTACGTTGAACAGTTACCTCCCAAGATGATACATGTTGTGAACAGACATATTAGTATTATAAATACATGTATCTGCATATCAACCAGATCACTGAAAATCATCCATCCTTCCATACAGAGCATAGAGAACCACATTGATATTCGCCAAAAATTAGTCAACCTAAGATTTTAAAAGGATTTTAAAAGTGATAGATTTTATAGGATTTAAGAGGATTAAGACTCCTTCAAAATTCATATGGATTTTATAAAGAATTTGATTGGATTGTGGTGGATTGTGGTGGAAGGATTTGAAATCCTAGGGGGTGAGGTTAGATTTGAAATCCTAGGGGGTGAGGTTGGTTATATATACTTTTTGCTTTCAAATCCCACAAAATCCACAACTTATTAAAATCCTCCAAAATATTAATTTTTTTTTTAATACATTTAGATTTGGATGGATTTTAAAATCTTTTAATTGATTACACCTAGATTTGAATAGATTTTAAAATCCTTTAATTGACTACACCTAGATTTGAATGGATTCTAAAATCCTTTAAAATCTTTTAATTGACTATACTAGGATTTTAAAGTCTTTTAAAATCCTCTCAAATCCAAGTTTGACTACACCCTCCTAAGTTTTCCGGTGCTGAAATTCTAGTTTAGATCGTTGAATCCTAGTGAAGCAAACACCTACAGAACTACAAGCCCAGAGTAGGGGCGAATTTCTGTTTCGAGGACATTGCGATGCGCAAGCCTCGATCTTCATTTTTATTTGTTTAATATTACTTTCGTTTTCCATACTCTGTCAATATACCCAGTTGTAATTTATTAATTATTAGCATATACGAATTTTTATATATATATATATATCATTGATTGTTGATACATATCCAACAGGAACAACAAATAAAAATGGAGAGACTCATCTCAAACAGAAGTGACCTGCAATATATATGTACCTGAATCTTACATATATATTACCCCTTGAAACTAGACCTGGGAATGTACAAGTTTCACTATTTGATAGCATCCCAGTTATTGATTTTCTTGGCACCGACAAACCACAGCTGATCAAGCAGATCATTGAAGCTGCCCGAGAATTTGGGTTTTTCCAGGTTTTCCATACTTGTTTTATTTTTTAGTAGTGATTTTCACTCTCTTGTTTTCTCATTTTATAGCTTCTCTTCTTGTTTTTGTCTGTCCTTGGATTCTTCTTCGATTTATTCATTCCTAAAGCTAGAAAAAAGAGTCGTGGACGGGAGAAAAGAGTGTGAACATGACTTACCTCTTCTTTCTTTTTGTTTTGGTGGGTTTTATTTGAATTAAAAGGCAGATTTACAAATCGAAAACTTGATTTGCAAATGTAGTTGATTAATCATGGAGTGCCAGCCAATTTGATGCATGATATGTAGTGAATGTGTCCAAGGAGTTTTTTGATCAGCCTTCTGAAGACAAAGCAAGCCTGATGCTAAGAAAAGTTGCAGACTATACACCAGCATCGACTATGTGCAGGAGCAGAAACATTACTGGAGAGACAGTTTAAGACACGCTTGTCATCCTCTGGAGGAATGCATCGATTTCTGGCCTGAGAAACCGGCTAAATATCGGTATTTTAATCACTTCCCTAGAGTTAGTTGATTCGTGTATTATATGCTTACAAACACATTTTCAAAAATACTTTGTTTTCCGTACAATTATCAGTCATAAGGAAAATATGTGTTTTCTTAAACTACTATACACGTATATTTTTTGCATGAATAATACATGTATATTGTTTGCATACTTATACATGTACTATTAGCGTATTGAGGAAAAACTACAAATAAAGAAATTAAACAAATAATACGCTCTGAAACATTATGTAATGGCTAAATTCTTCATCGAATCCTTTAAAGAGCTACTGAATAATACACTTTTGTATTTTTCATGCACATAAATACATGTTCAGTAATTATTTTAAGTTACTTTTGCAATTCAAATATTGTTTTGTTTCTGATCTAAAATTTCAGAGAAGTGATGGGAAATTATTCTGTGGAGGTGAGGAAGCTGGGGCTTTGTCTTCTGGATCTAATTTGTGAAGGGGTAGGACTCGAAACTGGATTTTTTGAGGGTGAACTGAGCCAAGTGCAAGTGATGGCTACAAATAATTAGCCACCATGTCCATACCCAAGTTTAACCTTGGGATTACCTAAACACTTTAATATTAATCTCATAACTATTCTTCTCCAAGAACAAGTTCATGGCTTCAAGTTTTGAAAGATGAGCAGTGGCTGGCTGTTGAGCCTGTCCCTAATGCATTTGTGGTCAATATTGGTCACATGTTACAGGTACTTCACCCACATATATTATATGTTTTTCTGAGAAGTTTCCTGTACAGGAGGTTCATTTTCATCATGAACGCCGAATATTAAGAATGTATGCATGTTCCATAGCCGTATTATATCTAGCCAGACTTATATATACTTCATTCTGTGGACGAAATTCGTTCTTTATTAAAGAAATTAGTGTGCATCAATGTCTTTGAAGGTGCATTAATACCATATTGATACACTTTGTTGACGACAATAATATATATATATATATATATATATCAATATATTATTAATAACAGATCAATAGTCCGTTGTTTAACAACATTCTCATGCATTTTGTTTTGAATACAGATTATTAGCAGTGGGAATCTGAGCAGTGCTGACCACAGAGTTGTGACAGATAGTAAGGTTTCAAGGACATCAGTCGGATGCTTCATAAATCCTTCTAGCACCTGCCGTATTGAACCTGCAAAAGCACTTATTAAGGACAGTTCTCCACTCTACAGAGCTTTTATATATAAAGATTTTGCTAGCACCTACATACAAGGTACTCTTGATGGAGTAGCGCCGCTCGACCTTTATGAGCTCCAACCTTAAAGCAGCCAACGTCCATTTGATCAAGTGTCATTTAGTTTCCAATTTGTTGACAGAGGTCTTTGATAGAGATATAATGTGGTTGTTTGTATGCTTGTGATGTTGGATAGGCAGTTTGTTAGAAGTTAGTGAGTTGTATAAATACCTCATCAATGTAATTACTTCTTCACTAAGAAATCAATACAAGAATCATTTTCAGCTATCTTTCCTCTCTTTCTATGTGATAGTTCATCTTTCTTCATCTTCTCTGTGTATAGCTTAATAATCTTTGGGTTGGAATCTCGTGGACATATACAGAAGTTTGTTATGTCAACTAAAATCAAAGCTCTCCAAGGTTGAAGTGTGTTATGATTAAATGAATTCATTATTTAATATTAAAATAAAAGGGCACTTATCGTTAAATTATGAATGAATCTAAAGATATAACTAGACTATGAGATTTAGGGATTAATCGTTCATCCTATTCTTCTCCCTTAAGGAGGAAATATATATAAAACATATATTATGATACAACGAACATAAAAGGAATCCTAACTAAATTAGGAAACACAATTATATTCCTAATCACAAACATTCTCCTAATTAATAGGGTTGACTCACGCCAACACTCCCCTTCAAGTTGGTGCGTAGATATCTCCTAAGCCCAACTTGTCGAGTGAGTCTCGAAATCTTCCAGCAGGTATCGCATATGTTAGAATATCCGCCAGCTGTTCTTCTATCTTCACAAAAGGAATGTCAACCAACCGAACATCAAGCTTCTCCTTTATGAAATGTCTATCCACCTCAACATGTTTAGTCCGATCATGCTGCACCAGATTGTTAGCTATCTCTCGAGTTGCTTGATTATCACAGTACAGCAGCATAGACCCCTTAGGCTTAAAACCTATCTCAGTAAGAAGTATTTGAAGCCATAGAAGTTCACAAATACCATGTGTCATTCCCCTGTATTTAGCTTCTGCTGACCATCTTGCCACCACATTTTGTTTCTTACTTCTCCAAGTCACCAGGTTACCAGCCACGAACATAAAATAACCTGATGTAGACCGCCTATCAGTGATGTTCCCAACCCTATCTGCGTCAGTATATCTTTTCACTTCCATGTGTCCATGCTTTCTGTACATTACTGCTTTTAGATAGCTCAAGATTCGCATTACTGCTGCCATGTGATCCTCACTCGGTGCATGCATAAACTGACTTACCACGCTTACTGCATAAGCAATGTCTGGTCTAGTGAGTGACAAGTAAATCAATCTTCCCACTAACCTTTGATACATTTCCTTATTTGTTGGAACTTGATCTTGGTATATTGCAAGGTGATGATTCTGCACAACTGGAGTATCTGCCGATTTACATGCCAACATACCAGTTTCGGACAATAAGTCCAACACATACTTACGTTGTGACACGTATATCCCTTCTCGAGATCTAGCAACCTCAATACCTAGGAAATACTTAAGTCCCCCCAAATCTTTCATCTCAAACTCGGAAGCCAAGTACCCATGTAGTCGTTCAATTTCCTTCGTATCACCACATGTGACAATCATATCCTTGACATATATAATGAGTAAAGTAACTTTACCATCATTGTGTTCGATGAATAAAGTATGATCTAAGTTCCCTTGTCTTTATTCGTACTTTTTCATAGCCTAAGCGAATCTCCCGAACCATGCTCTAGGCGGCTGCTTAAGCCCATACAATGCCTTCCGGAGTCTACACACTTTTTCATTGGAGTTTGCAGCGCCATATCCTGGTGGAAAATCCATATAGACCTCATCCTCTAAATCTCATGCATAAATGCATTCTTTACGTTAAATTGTCTTGGAGGCCAATCAAAATTAGCAGCAAGAGAACAACACACTAATGGTATTCATTTTTGCAACAGGAGCAAAAGTTTCCTAATAGTCAACACCGAAGGTCTGCGTGTACCCTTTGGCCATTAATCTCGCCTTGTACCTATCGATGGTTCCTTCAGCTTTATGTTTGATAGTAAACACCCATTTGCATCCCACTGATTTTTTTTCCTTTAGGAAGTGTAATCAAACTCCACGTATTATTCTTCTGTAACGTCTCCATCTCAATTTGCATTGCCTCTGTCCATTTCGGATATTTCAAGGCTTCTTCAACTCTAGTAGGTATTTTGATAGTGTCCATCTGTTGAAGAAATGCACAATATTTTGGCGAGAGTCGATGAGTGGAGATATAATTTGCAATAGAGTATCGTACCTTCATTTCTGGAGAGTACTTGTTTGGCGGTTTTCCTCGATTCTGTCTAGGAGGTAACATATAAGGTGGTTTAATAATTTCTGAGTGAGTACTTACCTCGAGGTTATCCGGTGGATCATTGGTGGGTACTGGAGGAGTGTGAGATGGGTTATCTCTTGGGAAGACACTCGAGCAAGCGGTAGCAGGCCTATTTGGGCAGATGGCAGCGGCATTTGGGCAAGTGGCAGCGACAAGAGGCTCATTTGGGCCGGTGGAACCAGCAGGAGAAAGCCATGCAGAAGAAAGCAGCCCACATGGGCTTGTAGCATTAGGCGGCCCATCTGTCGCTGTCTTATTATCATTGGGCCTACCATCAACTATCTCAGTCACACCATCATTAACAGGCCCACATGGCTCAACACGCACATACCCATCTGGGCAGTCATTATGTACTCCTTTATTTTGGATTTCAGCACGCCCATTATTTGGGCCAACATATACATCTTCAACATGCCCATTATTTAGGCCGATAGGTACATCTACAACACACCCATTATTTGGACTAATAGGTAGTTCAATCCAGCCATATGTAGTCTTTACCTAAGGTTGTCTCCCCCTGAGAAGTATGGCTGGGAAGAAAAAATAATTCATCTTTGGAGAAGGTAACATCTATGGTGACATAGACATGTCGGGTAGGTGGATGATAACATTGGTAACTTTTTTGTTAGGGACTAAAGCCAATGAAAACACACCGGATTGCACATGGATCAAGTTTGCTTCATTGGTTTTTGTGAAGATGGACGTAGGCCACATAACCAAAAACGCGTGGTTCTAGATGAAGAGTAGAGGATAGGGAAACATGGTCACCAAGTACGGCCAATGGAG
The DNA here is from genome assembly GCA_024362995.1 of Heteromeles arbutifolia. Taxonomy (NCBI): domain Eukaryota; kingdom Viridiplantae; phylum Streptophyta; class Magnoliopsida; order Rosales; family Rosaceae; genus Heteromeles; species Heteromeles arbutifolia. The sequence goes on along the minus strand of JANCRC010000002.1, from coordinate 12,531,842 downwards.
TGCAAAAATAGAGAACACGCGATGGCATTCGGTTCATGAGATATACGGTGCAGGTCACCGCATCAACCCAATAAGTCTTGGGCACGGAAGCACCAATGAGAAAAGCTCGAGTAATCTTAAGTATGTGTCAATTTTTTCGTTCAGCGACTCCATTTTGCTGTAGGGTCTAAGGACAAGCAGTCTCATGGAGAAGTCCGTTTTCCTAGAAGAACTGAGAAAGGTCCTGATTAATGTATTCACCACCATTATCGGACTGAATGACTTTAATAGGAAACGAGTATTGTGCGTGGACCACATGATAAAACCGTTTGACAATTTCACCCACATCATTCTTATGTTTCATGAGATATAACCAAGTCATTCTGGTGTAGTCATCAACAAACGTTATAAACCAACGTACACCATGTTGAGTAGTACCTGGAGATGGCCCCCATACATCGGAGTGAACCAACTCAAAAGGAACTGTTCTTTTGTTAAAACTCGGAGGATACGAAGCTCGATGACTTTTAGCTAAAGTGCATACATTACACTTTAGAGAAAAATCTGAAATATTATTGAATAATGACGGGAGTAATTTCCACAAATAACCAAAGAATGCATAACCTAGGCGACGATGCCACAACTGAACAGTCTTCACCTTTCCATTATCATGACTTCGAACTTGGTGAACTCGGCTTTGGGCAACATCGTCGACATAGTACAACCCTCTCCTTTTAATACCACATCCAATGATCGCATGAGTCCGGATATCCTGAAGTAAACAGAAAGACAGAAATATTAGCACAACATAGTCAAATTGCTCGGTTACCTGTGCCACAAATAATAAGTGGCTAGAAAGTGTGGGAACAAGTAAGCAGTTATGTAACGAGAGTGTAGAAGTGAGTGACACTAAACCCGCCCCTGTAACTAGGGCAACGCCTCCGTTGGCAGTAATAATATTGTTTCGTGTTGGTGGTGTCATTGAGTTAAAAAGAGTAGGATCGTAAGTCATATGATCAGTGGCTCCTGAATCAATAATCCAATCTGTATCATGATCAAATGAAGTTATGTCTATGTTACCGAGGTTGTCGGATTTCTCGCTTAAAGCAATTAAATTTAAGAGAGAAAACTGCTGGTCCAGATTTTCTGGATCAAAGATGTCTTCACAGGGTGTCCCTGCTGGTGGGCCACGCAAGCCAATTTCATCCCTGCTGTTGACGTCAGCACCTGCTGGTTGGGTGGGATTGTTTTGGGCTTCAAAACTAATCAGCCCACTCTTTGAATTTACTCCATTAGGTGCAACAGACCTCCTGTCAAACTTGATGGCGACCATTGCTTGGCTATCTGCCATAGTTGCAGCACGTTGTGGTTTGGGTTTCTATATATTTATATTTATTTCTAGGTTTGGGATTTTCAAAGGAAGGTCTAGTCTCTTGTTTCGAGACTTGGGTGTGGGTCTTTAACAGAAGTCTCTTGCTTCGAGACTTCTGGGTACAATTCCAAGCGGCTGTTAAGCAACCAACCAAGAAGAAATCAAGTCGTCAGTGAGCAAGATTAGGATTTAGAGAAAGAGACAGGCTGAAACCTGCTCTGATGTCAAGATAAATCTAAGCTATGAGATTTATGGATTAATCGTTCATCTTATTCTTCTCCCTTAAGGAGGCAATATATGTAAAACATATATTCTTATACAAGAAACATTAAAGGAATCCTCACGAAATTAGGAAACACAATTATATTCCTAATCACAAACATTCTCCTAATTAATAGGGTTGACTCACGCCAACATCTAATTCTCTGAATACTTGATACATGTATCGATGACACAATGTTCTTCCTGTTGGAAATTGGCTATTGTAAACTTCTTCCAAAAGATTATGCAGGATTATTCTTTAGGAAATATGCACAAATTATACTAGTTATGGAATTTTGATGAAAAATAGAACTAGAGTGATAAGACTTTAACTGATTAGAGAGAAAAAGGGAAAGAGATAAAATAAACTAAACATATTTTCATTCATCATAGTTGGGCCTAACAAATAGGAACGCAACAGGGGCGCTAAACTGTAGTTTAAATACAGCTTAACGTTTGTTTATCTCTATTCGATTTTTGGTTAAAAGTTTGCGACCGATTATGTTTGTGTTTGTTTCTCTAATTCCTTTTTTACTGCAGGAAAAGAAATTGACGTTACATCTTCAAGTTCTTAGGTAATCGTCCCCTTTTGTCTCCATCATATCTTTACCCTTCGGATTAGGAAGCCATTATTTTGCATATCAAATTAAAAAGAAATTCAAGCTCAAACAAGGCCATAGTAATTAATCTTCCTAATGAATTGTGACTAACATGCATACGTAAGGCTTTTTTAGAAGAAAAATAATTTCCACTATGTTAATCACTTAAGGCATAGCTCTAGTTCTCCGTCCATAACCCGAGACCTACACCTTAAGCCCTAAGCTCTTGCCAAGACATTTTAGAACCCTAAACCCAAAATGATCAACCCCAAACCTTGACGGACCTTCTAAAATGATGAACCCTAAAAGTCAACCCTAGGCTTTAAGGGCCTTTATAAAATCCTAAAAAAAAAAAAACTTGAGGACAAGACGGTAATCTCACACCCCTTTTATTCAGTCATAGGCTAATTTGCAATAAAGTGTGTGGCTTATCCTAAAATATTTTATTAGACTTAGTATTTTTTTTCTTCTAAAATATGTTATTTTTCCTTAAAACCAATATCCAACTTGATATTTAATATGAATTTACCCTTCTGATAATATAAAGTTACCATACCCCCTGATAAAAATATAGCCATTTGCACCGTGACTGAAGGACATTTTTCTTATTTGTCACATTATTTTATAGGAAACTTTAACGAAAAGTTCCCAGTACTGTTCATTTTAATGAAAAATCATATTTTTACACTAAAAAGTCAATCCTGATACTATTCACTTTACCCTTTATTTTGTCATTTTCGTTAAAACTCAAAGCTTTCAAGCTATTTTCATTAGTTTTCCTTATTTTATATGATGATTATGTAGCAACATTATGCAGTTGGATTCGGGGACACATGCTTTTGACACCCATTTTGACACGCGTTTTTGTGGACACACGCTTTTGACACACACTTAATTGTCTCTCTTTATGTTTTACCTCATAAATCATGTCTACCAAAAATCAACCAAATCGTATTTGTCCATTCTCTTTAAATTTAGTGTATCTTTGTAAAACCATATTTGTCTATTTTCTTCACTACAAATGAATGTTTTAATGGTTTTGGATTTGTCTAATTTTTTGCAAGGATAATCTATGAACAATGTACTAATATATAGATGGTTCGGACTGTTGAAATATATTACAAAGTGGATCCCACAAAATGAGTGTCAAAGTATGTCAAAAGCGTGTGCTCCCGAATTTATGTGTCAGATATATATAGACAGAGCCACCTTGGCCCTTGGGCCCAGAGGGGGTAGATGAACCCACTCATTTTTTTGGAGAAAAAAATGCACATAATAATGCATACAATAATCCCATGTGATAGAGCCTTTTCGATATGAAATTTTTGAAGAATCAATTAATAAATTGGATTATAGATCAATAGATGAATAATGATATGATTATTTTTATAGAGAGATATTTGATGGTATTAGTACATTCTTGAGTTTTTTAGTTTGTAACTATGTTTTTGACAATGCCCCATATATATAACAATGAGGCAAAGAGAGATCGATGCTGGAATTCAGGACACCCCAACACCCATCGTCATTGGGCTTGGGCACAAACACTTGGGGTGGTGCTTGTCCTTTGTTAGCACGAAACATACCGAAAGAGTCACTTGAACAGAAGTATCTTAGGCTCAACAAGATTCGAACGCACGACAAGATCTTCCCGGCTGAGGATTAGGACTTGGACAACTTGCCTAAGACTCCTGTGCATAAACAAGAATGTCCTCCAACGCCGAGCAGAAACAGAAAACAATATATAATGAAGCTTTTGTTCACACCAGAGAGGACTGGGCTGGAATTCGAAGACGAAGTCGTGGCTTCCTCGAATGGATCCTCAAAAGAGGTGGCCTCAAGGTTGGTGTTGATTCCATCTTAGTCGTGCATGGCAAAGTTTCGAAGATGAAAATGGAGAGCGGAGGCAAATCATGTTTATGATCGGCTGGATTTACTTAAGTTCTTGTACTTACTAAGTCAGGTTATTGAATTTGATTTGCATCAAAATCTATATATTTTGGTCCATACTTGCATAGCTGAGTGACACCTTGCAATTTAAGTTTATACTCTTCCTCTTTTAATTTGTTATTTTTTCAGTGAGGGGGTCACTTGATTGTGTGGTGGATTGCCGAGTAAGTGTAAATTGTAATTGTGCAAGGAGATGGCAATTTTCTATTAATTTTTCCCAGAGATCCCATATAATCTAATTAAAAGCTCTATTTTGCTTCTTATGATATTTGCTTCAAAAGGAACTTAGAGGACGCTTTTAAAAGCTCTTGCCGTAAATTATTTAAAAGTCCAATCTTCGATAATTTGATATTTCTTTTATTGCATTAGAAGGAATCGAATCCATAACAAATGTTAATTTTAACCAATGTGATTCCAAATCCATTATCGAAGATGGATTGTGCTTGTCACCCGTAAAGACCTAAACCATGTGATTTTTTTTATTGTTTACCTAACAATATATAAGATGCAAATAATTATGATCGACGATTCCAAATTGTAATTGTTGTGGTCACCCCTATTTCAAATTCATGTTTAACAATGAATTAGTTAGTCAATTTGGGTATAGTCAAGTTGGTTAGGACATATATTACGATCTTAGTATTCAAGTTCGAACATTTTCTTCCATAAAATTGCGTCGTCATAATATCGTTCAAATATATATATCAGTGAATTTGTTTAATTTTCATCAAAATTCTTCAACAAGATAGATGTTTGTAGACTCCTCTTAAGATCATATTTGTTTGTTTTATGCATCTACGACCAAATAAAAAACTGAGGGAAGAACAGATTAATTAACATATTAATAAACACCTAATTATGTAGCCTTTTCGTCAGTATTTTTCTGTTTTCGATTAATTAAACAGTAATGCTATTCTTTCCACATACCACATTAATATACCACATTATGTGGCAACTGATTTGGCTGTCCACATGACACACCCCGTCCCGAAGGAGGGCATGCTGGCCGTCACGTGAGAGTGACGTAACCATTTACACAGTTCGGAAGCTTTAAAGATACAAATACTAAGATATAACACCCGAAGGTAAAACCTACATTTGTTCAATTCTGTCAGAACACCGACATTAATATAAACAGTCAATAATGCAGAATTAAACAAATAGATACTATCCTGGAAGTATAAGGATGCTTCCGAACTGTGTAAATGGTTACGTCACTCTCACGTGACGGCCAGCATGCCCTCCTTCGGGACGGGGTGTGTCACCATATCATCTAAATTAATCATAATTTAAATTAAATTAAAAACCATTTAATAAACCAATAATAAAAAAAAATCTGAAATTAAATAGTGATTGTGGCAAACAAGGAGTCTTCTCCTTCCTTCCTTCCTTCCTTCCTTCCTTCCTTCCCCGTTGCTTCTTCTCCCATTTCTTCTTCCACGTCATTTTTTTGTTTCAGCCCAGATTTTTCATGTTAGTGTGGATACCACAATCTCAACTAATTCTCATACCACAAAAATTCATCGACGTTCCCCTATTTGGATTATTGTTTGGTAAGCATTTACCATTATTTTTCAATGAGTTGCATGAAACATTTTATAGGCAGACATATCTTCATCATACGTTTCACCTAACTGATCATTATGCAGTGGGTTCTAGAGGGTCGTAATGCATGATTAATAATTAATTAGTCTTAAATTTCCACAATTTATGGTTTGATTTAGAAGAATATCATCACTGCACCAATTATGGTCCTGGGGGACCAAACCGAACCTACCCAATCTTCGTAGGAGATTATACAGTGTGCCCAGATGACCTGTTTGCTGCTGCTGTCAACTTCTTATGTATTAATTGATATCTTCACCAGCAACACCATGCTGCTTTGCTCAAATGCTTGCCTGCAAATGTTATAAGGAAAAGTCACCTGAGTTGGTTTTGTAAAAGGACCAATGGGGCAAAACTAGAACCAAATATGTAACATCCCACATTGCCCATGGGAGTGATCCTTAAATGTATATTCTCATCCCTACCTAGCACGAGGCCTTTTGGGAGCTCACTGGCTTCGGGTTCCGTAGGAATTCCGAAGTTAAGCGAGAAGGGGGCCAGAGCACTCCCAGGATGGGTGATCCATTAGGAAGTTGCTCGTGAGATCCCAGAAACAAAACCGTGAGGGAATGGTAAGCCCAAAGTGGACAATATCGTGCTACGGTGGTAGAGCGGGCCAGGGAAGTGGTCCGCCCCGGGTCGGGATGTGACAAATTGGTATCAGAGCCAATCCCTGGCCGGAAGTGTGCCGACGAGGACGTCGGGCCCCTAAGGGGGGTGGATTGTAACATTCCACATTGCCCAGGGGAGTGATCCTTAAATGTATATTCCCATCCCTACCTAGCACGAGGCCTTTTGGGAGCTGACTGGCTTCGGGTTTCATAGGAACTCCGAAGTTACGCGAGAAGAGGGCCAGAGCACTCCCAGGATGGGTGACCCACTGGGAAGTTACTCGTGAGTTCCCAGAAACAAAACCGTGAGGGAATGGTAAGCCCAAAGCGGACAATATCGTGCTAAGGTGGTGGAGCGGGCCCGGGAAATGGTCCGCCCCGGGTCGGGATGTGACAAAATAAATGCATTCAATGTATACTAGCTAGCTACGGCATGTGATTTTCGCACTCTTAGTTTCTTCGTTTGCGCTTTTTATGGATAGTGCTATTCACACTATTTTTATTTTTCACACACCCTTAATAATTGTTGGTAAGCATTATTTTTCAATGAGTTTATATTTTTTTTAGTCTGTTTTATTCTTCTTCTTTCTATTGATCTCCATTGGACTATTTACCTAGACCTTTTTGTCAATAGAAAAATGACACTGGGGGGTTGAAGAAGAACCCGAAAAATTGGACACTAACCACGTGATGATTATTAGCAGCCCCATATATGAAGGTAATTATTTTTATTATTTATTGGCATTCAGTTTCTACTGCATAATAATTTTAAGCAAGTTACAATTTTTCTATGTCTTATGAGATATTAGTCTATACCTATAGGTTGTTAATTAGCTTATCCAATGCCCTCCCCAGTGATTGTCAACAAAGAGGTTCCATGAATTATGTATTCGCCTCGTACAAACTTCTCCTCATTTTATTTTTCCGCATGGAAACTTTCTGTTTCAGCTACTCTCTTTGCTCGATTATGTGCACCGTCGAACTCTCCATTGAACTTTATTGTTGGATTTATGTATGTCTGTTGCCATTGAGGATGTGTTTCTCTTGGTGAATTTCTGTTTGTTGTGTGCAACAAGATACATGAATATATTGATCTTTGTGGAGGTATGCGATAAATATATTGATCTTCTTGTTATCTTTTTCCTTAGTTAATAATCATTGTCATTATAATTACTATACTTACTCTTTGTAATTGTAATTACATACTTACTCTTTGTAATTGTAATTACTTTTATTCTTTGGGATTTAGCATTCTCATCTTACACAAGGAGTTCAAATTTGCATGCCTGCCAACCAATATCCTATTTTTCCCCATACTAATGTAAGTTGTGCATTTTGTCCTATTGATAGTGATTTTGAATTGCTTTTGTGTTAGCTATTGAATAAATATTACCTATTGTAGGAAAACATGGCTTTGTTATTGGGACTAAGTCAAGGTGGTCATCCAAACCCGTTGTACAAAGAGTCTAAGATTGGAAATATAAGTTATCCTACAATGCATGGAAATTATGTCCAGGTAAACATTGAGAGGTTGCATATAATTCTTTTGTTGTTATTAATCAAATATTTATTTACATCACATAGTATAATGCTCTATCTGTAGTTCTTATGGTTTTTTCTCTCTTGATTTAGGGTCAACAATATCCATACTGGAATGGAGGTTATAGTGTGGACAATATACATAGGTCTACTTCAAGAGGAAACGATGACCAAGAGCTCAACTAAGCAATGGAAGCAAAAATGAAAGCAATTTCTTTATGCAGTTTGAGTTTTTGTGGATTTGGATCCTATTTCTTCTAAACATAGATTTCAATGCATTTTAGATATTTTGTAACAGTAGCTAGTATGCAGACGTGTTGCTCTTTTAATTCTTGTTGTACTGAAAGCGGAGTTTAATCAAATTCTTAAAAGGAGTAGATGTTTAATCAAAGAAATTGAAAAACAAAATGCCTATATCAAAACACTGTTTTCTAAAGCTATAAATCAGAAACCAATTTCTTCCAAGATTCAATCTTGCAATCCCGCAACAACGCTTATAGCTCAAGAAGAATGCAGAGGAAGTTAAGCAAAAAGTGTCTAAAAAATTGAGGCAAAAATTGAATCTTCCAATATTCATAATCTGATCATGAAAATGTTTCTACTTGTTATTCCATAGTAGACTAGTCCTTCGCCTACAAAGGTAATGAAATTCCAGCCAAAAGCAAACCCACCAACAATATATGTCCCTTGAGTCTGACCATCTTCAGCATGCTGCTTCTTGCTGGATACACCTATTGGAAACTTATTTTCTGATGGTTTTACAAAAGCCATTGTATCTTGGGGCTTTTCACCTGGCACATTCTTATTTCTTGTTGCCGAAACTGTTTCTGCCGTCATCTGTTTGCATAGTTCCATCAGAAGTTTAACGTCTGAAATTTGCAACATACATGACCATTAGCACATCTCATGATCAATCCATTAAAAACAACATCTCATGCGATTGGCTCCATCACAAAAAACGCCTCGAACTCTAAAGTGTCTAAAGGAATCTAAAAACTGGAGCAAAGGCATATATGGTGCTCAAGAAACTCAAGACAAAACCATGCGTCAACATTAGAAGATGAGTGAGACATATATCTCCTCGTAAAGGAAGCAAAAGGCTAACTGGGTGGCCAACAATAAAACTATCACAAACTGAGTTTCAAGGGTGAAAATCAATATAATCATTCACATGAAAGATTACCAAGCCAAGTTAGCACATGTATCAAAGTCAAATATCATAACCCAGTGCAATAATAAACCACTTATGTTAAGATTACCAAATCAGGTCAGCTTTATCATACAAATCAAGGGATAACTCTATCTCAATGTGTGGGAAAAAAAATGAAAACAAAATCTTGATGAGCTTACATTGTTGAATTTCTTCGGATAACTTGCAAGTTCGAAAGTCGGGTTCGGAGAAACTTCAAGATGACAAAAAAGCAAAACATTACGCCTTCCATACTTCATATAGCCAGTCGCAGAGCAACTAAGAGACAAGGGTAGTCATAGGCCCATCTTGCAATTTTTTTTTTCCTTTCAACTATAGGGATATAGCAGCTACTTAGTGAAGTATTAGTTGAAGAAGAACACAGAATGCCAGAAAATATTGGTACGCCTCAATGAATCTCAGAAACGTGTGAATTGTATCTAATACATGTATTAGTTACATCAGGAGAGTCCTAAGCTATGTAGTATGTACTATCTATCATCTTCTACTTCTTGATTACTTCAAGTTCATCTTTGGGTGAATCAATTTTAACCCGGGTAAATTTTTGTGTTTGTTTTAGCAATAATTCATCTTGAAACTCTTTTTGTTTCCATATATTTTTTCTTTTGCTTTCTTGGTTTGAACTTCTAGTCCACCATTTTCCCCATCTCTTCCCTTTTTTTTCTTGGTTTGAACTTCTAGTCCACAATTGTAACCTACTTCTATCTTAGCCTGTATATCAATCTATGATGTATAATTTCTCTCCATATAAGAGTTGGACAGAGAAAAAAATATAAATATCATCTATGAGGTACTATGTTGTATTTTAGACGTCAAAATGTAAAGTTTCGCATTTGTAAAAGACCCCCCTCTCTTCTCTCTCCCACGCCAGTTCAAAATAGTAGGATTTCGAGAAATTACTTGAGAGTGATTACATCCACATCCAAGTTTGACTAACAACCTAATGCACTTTGAAGCAGTCATGATCTTCTAAATTCTAGGCATCGAATACATATTGCATAACAATATAACATGCCTAACACATTACACTTTGCTTGCAGCCGAAGAGAATCGAACAATATCGGTAATGGTAACACATAAACACTAATTTTGACAGTTTCACTTGCCTTCATTTTCACTTTATATCTCAATAATGGTTACTATTATTAATAGTTCGAATATTAAACGTTCAGCAACGAAAAATATGAAACGCCTCCATCAATACAAATAGCCATTTCCATCAAAATCATTACTTAAACAAAAATTTCTCACTACAGAGCTACTAAGGGCACCTAAAGTGTTAGTACAAAGCAGAAGAATTACAAAGCTTATACATTTATTTTATCTTTTTAAAGAAAAATGAAATCTTTAGATATGTTAAAGACATGCAAATTGTGAAATCCAAACAAACCCAAATACACAATACAATAAAAAGAAAACCCAGATTATTAAAGTCTTCCACTTTTGGAGATGATTTTTTAGTTGTACCTCGAAAAAATAAGGACGGACCTCTTTGAGGACTGCGCGAACCTTGTAGAGGGTGCAAGAGTAGGAGAAATGGGCATCATTTTCAAGAGGTCTCTTCTTGGTCTTGGAAGGAAGAGAAGACGGCGGAGGTTGTGGAGGGAGGGCTTCAGCGAAGCTCGGAGGGGCTGGGAGAATTTCGGTGGTTGTGGACTCGGTTGGCTTTGGTTCTTCCATTGGTTCCTTGGTGGTGTTTGTCTACGGAGTTGAGTGTACTGTTGCTTTTGTGATTGCAGGAAGTGAGGTGCTTTTGATGTGTTTGGCTGTCAGTGTTAGCTTAAAATGTTTCATGCAACTCATTGAAAAATAATGGTGAATGTTTACCAATCAATAATCCAAATAGAGGAGCATTGATGAATCTTTGTCGTATGAAAATTAGTTGAGATTGTGGTATCCACACTAACGTGAAAAAATCTGGGCTGAAACAAAAAAATGGCGTGGAAGAAGAAACGGGAGAAGAAGCAACGGGGAAGGAAGGAAGGAAGGAAGGCGAAGACTCGTTTGCCACAATCACCATTTAATTCCATATTTGTTTTTATTATTGGTTTATTAAATGGTTTTTAATTTAATTTAAATTATGATTAATTTAGATGATGTAGATAGCCACATCAGATACCACATAACGTGGTATATTAATTTGGTAATATTCTTCTTAGTTTAACATTTGGTTTGTCCGCTTCTGATTTTCAACTATGACTTGTCTGTTTCTGCATGCTCCTATGCCACAGCATGAAAAAAGAATATGCTTTTATGAAATGGACATTTAATCTGTCTTCCTTCAAACTATTTTAAACCATTTCATTTTTAATTAAGTTCATTATTTGGAACAAAAAAAATGGAGAAACTCATCTCAAACAGAAGGGACTTGCAATATGTACCTGAATCTTACATATTACCCCTTGAAACTAGACCTGGGAATGTACGTGTTTCACTATTTGAGAGCATCCCAGTTATTGATTTTCTTGGCACTGACAAACCACAGCTGATCAAGCAGATCACAGAAGCTGCCCGAGAATTCGGGTTTTTTCAGGTTTGCCATACTCGTTTATTTTTTTGTAGTGATTTTCACACTATCGTTTTCTCATTCTATACCTCTCTTGTTTTTGTCTTTCCTTAATTCTTCTTTGATTTACTCAATTCAAAAGCTAGTAAAAAAAACAGACGGGCGAAAAGAGTGTGAAAATGACTTCCTCTTCTTTCTTTTTGTTTTGGTGGTTAAAAGGCGGATTTACAAATCGAAAACTTGATATGCAAATGCAGTTGGTTAATCATGGAGGGCCAGACAATTTGATGCATGATGTCGTGAGTGTGTCCAAGGAGTTTTTTGAGCAGCCTTCTGAAGACAAAGCAAGCCTCTATTCTGAAGATGCTAAGAAAAGTTGCAGACTATACACCAGCATCGACTATGTGAAGGAGCAGAAACATTATTGGAGAGACAGTTTAAGACACCCTTGTCATCCTCTGGAGGAACACATCGATTCCTGGCCTGAAAAACCGGCTAAATATAGGTATTTTAATCACTTCCCTAGAGTTAGTTGATTCGTGTATTATATGCGTACAAAACACATTTTTGAAAAATACTTTGTTTTCCGTACAATTATCAGACATATGGAAAATGCGTGTTTTCCTAAACTACTATACACGTATATTGTTTGCATGAATAATACATAAATATTGTTTGCATACTTATACATGTACTATAAGCGTATTGAAAAAAACACTACAAATACAGAAAACTAAACAAATAATACTAAAATATTATATAATGGCTCAATTCTTCATCGAATCTCTTAAAGAGCTATTGAACAATACACGTTTGTATTTTTCATGAACTATTTATACACGTTCGGTATTTTCCCACTATGAGTCTATGATCACTTCATCGTAACCCTTCAAGACATTTATTTTAAATCACCATTGCAATTCAAAGATTGTTAAAGATGTATTTTCTTTTTTGTTTCTGATATAAAATTTCAGAGAAGTGATGGGAAATTATTCGGTGGAGATGAGGAAGCTGGGGCTGTGTCTTCTGGATCTAATTTGTGAAGGGTTAGGACTCGAAACTGGATTTTTTGAGGGTGAACTGAGCCAAGTGCAGTTGATGGCTGCAAATTATTACCCACCATGTCCAGACCCAAGTTTAACCTTGGGATTACCTAAACACAGTGATATTAATCTCATAACTATTCTTCTCCAAGAACAAGTTCATGGCCTTCAAGTTCTGAAAGATGATCAATGGCTGGCTGTTGAGCCTGTCCCCAATGCATTTGTGGTCAATATAGGTCACATGTTACAGGTACTTCACCCACATTTATATACATATGTTTATCTTAGAAATCTGTACAGCAGGTTCGTTCATTATTAAAAACGGATGCTCTATCGAAAATGTATTTGATAACCTGTTGATACCTTTTGTTTGGGGACAATGATATATATTATAGATATCACCTTACCATCGCTGGCACATCGATAATATAAATAAATAAAAATGAACACCTAATATCGCATGCATATTTCATAGCCATATTATATCTAACCAGACTTATATATATTCTATTTTTAGTAGGAAGTTCGTTCTTTATTAAAAATATTAGTGTGCATCAATGCCTTTAAAGGTGCATTAATAATATGTCGATACGCTTTGTTGACAACAATAATATATATATATATATATATATATTATTAATAACATATCAATAGTCCGTTCTTTATCAAACATCTCCTGCATTTTTGCTATGAACACAGATTATCAGTAACGGGAATCTGAGCAGTGTTGACCACAGAGTTGTGACAGACAGCAAGGTTTCAAGGACAACAGTCGCAAGCTTCATACATCCTTCTAGCACCTGCCATATTGAACCTGCAAAAGCACTTGTTAAGGACAGTTTTCCACTCCACCGATCTTTTATATATAAAGATTTTATTAGCACCTACATACAAGATACTCTTGAGAGAGTACCGCCGCTCGACCGTTATAAGCTCCAACCTTAAAGCAGCCAACGTCCATTTGGTCTAGCGTCATTTAGTTTCCAATTTGTTGACAGAAATGAAGTCTTTGGATTGGAATCTCATGGACTGGAGTTTGTTATGTCAACTAAAATCAAAGTTCTCCAAGGCTGAAGTGTGTTGTGGTTACAAATTTTCTGTAACGGATCCTTTAAGCACGTTTTCTGATCTTGTGTCAATGCTAATGTCATTATCTTATGCTTAGTGCATCACAACAGTAGAATCTCAATTTTTTTAGTCAAATTGGTCTTTAAAATTGACATAACTCTTCACTTTGGTTCTTGTCAATGAAATCGATAGAAGTGGTCCCTGAGTTCGTCCACTGTAAATCATTTTGATCTTTTCGTGAAAATCTGTCAATATCATCGTTAATTAGAAGGTTGGTTTGACAAAAATACTCTTAAAAAGATGATCATGTGGTCATTTGCGTGACCACGCAATGAGGATATTGACAAATTTTTTATGGTAAAAACTATAATAATTTACGGTGGACAAACTCAATGACCATTTTTGTCGATTTTCATTGTCAGGATCAAAGTAAGGAGTTATGTCAATCTCAAGAGCTATTTTAGCTAAAAAATCTCGATGCAAAGATATATGTTGTAAAATCTCAATGCAAAGATAAACATTCTTAACCACCTAAAATACAAATTCCTTGCAAACTTTAAGCCTTAATGAATGACAAATGCCACTAAATCCACCTTATCTTTCAAGTTTCTAAGTGCACAAGTTGGAAAGTTGGATATATCTTTCAAGTCCTAATCTTACCAAAATTTGCTTGTGGTTTGAAGCATTTTGTACCTTCCTTTGGTGGGTGGGAAGTTACTTTTTTGGTACGTAATTACTTATATTTTATTTTACACAAATCGTGTTTGACTGTCCCATATACTAGTATGCTTTAGAATTGCATGATGCCGATATATGCATCTGGTCAATACATCTTTGCTCTTATAATTGGATTTCGAAATATCATTGTCATTTTATTCTTTGAAAGTAACTTTTACAATATAGGGACTCGATAAAAATACTTTTAAAATGACTTGGATTTTGGGTTTCAAAAGTGTTTTTCCAAAATCCACTTGGATTTTTATTAAGAATTTGTTTCAAAAATATTTTTACAAAAAAAGTAATTTCAGTCATTTTAAAAACACTTCCAAACGATTCCAATATCTTAAGGCTGAGACTCTACCAATCGTGCTAATTATTTTATTGAATTGTTTTAATGCTCATGTTTATGATCATTGAAATACAGAACACAACTTCAAAATTTTCATTAGCAAAAAAAATATACGCTTTTCAAAGTATGGGGTGTTATGTTCAATAATGAAGAAAAAATATGTCATAACATAAGATGATATGTTTCCAAAAAAAATGACGTGAAAAGAAAATTAAATATATGTTACTATTTTGCATGCTGCTATTCTTTTTTCTTAGTCGTTTGGCTTTTAAAAAGTTCAATTTGATCTATGTAATTATGAATATCCTATTAAAAAAAATGAAAGTTGATAAATCAAAACGCAAAAATATAAATCGTGATCATCATTGGATTCTCTATCACTTGATTTGTTTGGTCCACAATGGGTCCACTGGGAGTTTTTGCAAGTTAACGAGCCTCTAAGAAAATAGAAAAAGATGAACACACATTTCTTTTAGGGTAAATTACATTTTATCCCCTTAAGTTTGAAGTCGATTTTAATTCCTTACGACATTTTTAAAACATTTCAATTTCATACATTTACTTATCATTTTATTTCAATTTCATACATCCGTTAGAAAATCTATTAAGTAAATCATTAAGTGATGATGTGGCAAATATGAGATCCACATTGTGCCGACGTGGCAAATATGGGATCCACATTTTGCCGACGTGGCTGCCACATTTGTACCACGTAGCTAAACACTTAATAAAATTTTTAAAATATTAAAATAATTAATTAAATTAAAATAAAATAAAAAACCAGAAACCCCATTGTCTTCCCCACCCCCTCCTACCCACCCCACCCCCAAATCAAATACACTCCCTCTCTCTTTCTAATCCCTAGCTCCAAAAATCCAATCTCCCTCGCAACCACCCCACCCAAAACCTCAAAAAACCCAGATCGATGTTTATCTTCTCCGAACTCATGTATGCGATGGTCCCGACGGAAGAATTGCAAGGGTCCATGGTCTAAGCCAGAATCCGAGGTATTGGATGGCGATGCACTTGTCGTCCTGGGCGCCGCGAGTGAAGATGAGGCCCTCCGGGGTGCAGTGGGTAGAGAAGGGAGGGTGGGTCCACTTGTCGGGCTTTGCGGGGATGAAGTCGAGGTGGGAGTTGACGATGAGGGAGGGGAGAGAGGGGTGGGACCTGGGCCAAGTGAGGAGGAGAGGGTTGGACATGATGGCGGTGAAGAGCATCGGAGGTGGAGGGGTATGGGCTAGGTGAAGGTGAGGGGGGTCGGGAGCGAAGGGAGAAGATGGGTTTTCTGGGTTTGTATGGTTTTTTTTTTTTTTTTTTAAAGAGGTAAATAGTATTATATTTTAAATGCAAAAAAAAAATAAAAATTTGCCACGTGCCACAAATGTGGCAGCCACATCAGCACAAATGTGGATCCCATATTTGCCACGTCATCACTTAACGGTTTACTTAATAGATTTTCTAACGGATGTATAAAATTGAAATAAAATGATAAATAAATATATGAAATTGAAATGTTTTAAAGATATTGTAAGGAATTGAAATCGACACCAAACCTAAAGGGGTAAAATGTAATTTACCCTTTCTTTTATCTAGCTGCTCTTGCTTTTTTATTTTTTGGAAAATGAAACATTAAATTACGTGGAATATCATGTAATTTATTCATGTAATGGCCACTAGTGTCACACATCCATAATGTAAACATTGAATTCAAATGGATGTTCCACACTCGCCCGTCGATATTGACTTGAGGGGGAGAAGGAAGATCTCAAACTAGTACTCATGACAGGGGAGACTAAGGAGTCACCTTGTTAAGATTACATGTTAGTAAAAAGCTGAGCTACAAGATCTACTTGGGATGATCTTGGTTCCCAACTATGTCAAGTGAGATAAAGAAAGCAATTAAAAGGTCCCTCTTGGAATCTACATATGTATGCAATTTAAAAATTCTAAACACCATCTTTTCTCCATAATGACGTGTTTACTTATTAGGGATAAAGAGAGAGTAATAAATCGAGAAACTGAGGAATATGGAATGTAATGAATGAGAATCGGATCAACTACCCACTAGTTGATCTCATTACTAATTTTGTACGTATTTGATTACTGGTTTTAAGGTGAAATCTGCATATTCTTTTCTCTTAGGTTTTATTAAAAAGGGGGGAAAATGGTTTTCTTTCTTTTGATACTCATTCATGGTAAGAAAATGTAATGTCAGTTCCATTGTATTGTTCGGTTTATAGTCTAATCAAGCAGGTTTTAAGTTTGACTAACACCGTAATATTATTAAAAATTTTACATTAGGATGGTACACAAGCTCTTGGGCACCCTTCCTTTATGTTGGTCTCTAGTGGCAATGAACACATGAATTTATTGTATCATAGCTTAGTTTCACCACACAACTATGTCTAAATTTTGATGATGGTCCGATCTATATGCTAAAGTACGATGACACAGAAATAAAAAGAGAAGAGAATTCGAACTTGACTAAACGTGAATGTAAATACTCTTGACTATAAGAACTACCGAAATCGCCTCAAAGGATGGCCGGACAAGAGTCTATGACATCATAATCTATATGGGATGAGAAAGCAAATAATCATTCTCCTTTGTCTCTTTGTACTCATGATTCTACTCTTTCCTTTTTTTTTTTTTGAAAACTATTCTACTCTTTCCTTTCACTATTCTCTATACATGGGAAAATGATATATCATTTGCATCACTAACTGCGCTTATTCATGCATAAGCTGGCTTAATTAGCTGGTTGACTTGATTATTTCCTTAAATAAATTAATTAACTCATAACAAATACTTTCATTAAAAACAAGATTTAAATAAGTTAAAAAACCATGATTAAATGGCCATTATATTGCTAGTGAATTAGGTAGGTTAAACCCCCTTTGGATAACTTCCGACAAATTAAATCTGTTGGATTAAAGCGATAGAAAGATAATGTGAATTGATTAGGGAGGGAAAATATAAAAAAAAAAGAATTTCAATTGTTAATGATTGATTAGGCAAAATAAAAAAAAAACCTAGTGAATCATTTTGCTCCTTTATTTTATTTTGTTTGTTTGTCTTCATGACTAGTAAATACAAATTAATTAAATATAATCAAAGCAAAAAATATACAAATTATATATAAAAATTGAGGGAATGATTATAAATCGATGACAAAAATAATCACTGAAGATGGCACTGTTAAAACACAAATCATGGGATTCGAAAATGATGTCCTGCTGGTGCAGTGCAAGAAAGGTTACTTCATGAATATGTCATGAAAACCAAGGAGCTAGCCAACGCCTGACCACACCTCCTTAAATCGAAACAAATTGAAGTTCTATCTCTAGATTTATGGAAGCATTATCATCATGCTTGAATGGCACTCGATGAGCATCCAATGGCAATTTTCCCTTTTACTTTTATGTTTCCAATAATACTCGAGTCGCAATTTTTATAAATCAATATTTGAAACTAGATAACGTTTTACCGTACTGGCAGAAATAAATAATGTATATGCACTTTGGTGCAGATGAGATCCTCACTGATCCACCTATCCCCATATATTTAACGATTTAATCCAGTAACACTATTGTTTGTAAAAATAAAAGTCAATACTTCAGAGGAAAAATCAAACTTAAGACGTTGAGTGCAGGAAACATATTATTAACTACTTGAGCTACCAACTTTTTGCATCATACAAATCTTCTTTATGAACAAATAATAAATTTTCATTTTGGTTATTGAAAAACAAAGGTTATTCTGAGTTTTCGGAAGAATGGGACGGAAAGTAAATTGAGCAATTTTCATATATTCGTTTCACATGAAAATAAAGAATATTTTTTTCTTGTTTATACACTTTTATGACTTCAAAGTAGTACGTATAGATGTGTGACCATATAGAACTCACAATTCACACATGAAGCTCAAAATTATATGTGGACTTGTAAATTTTGAACTGAAGCTCAAATTCATACACCAGAATGTATGTATTATAAGGAGTCAGGGGAAAACGAATGAGGAGAGTAATGGTGTGGAACAAGAAACAATTAGAAGACGACCAATTTTTTCTTTGGTAGATTAGGAAGAAAGTTACTTGTGTACAAACTACAAACCGATGTGACATGTGTGTATGAAATGTCAATTAAAGATTTGATCTCATTAAGCTTTAAAAAAGTAGCTTTTGTTATTTTGTTTGTAATCATTAATAAATTGGGCCTCATGCAAATATGAATTAGAGCAGTTGGCAACAATATTGTGTACCCTTATAAATTTGAAATGTCTTCCCATAAATTAAAATTATTTATAAAAAAAAATCGGGATTGTGAGTTCGCAACTAATTTATTTGCACATCTTTTAGTCGTATCTTAAAAAAATAATAAATTAAACTTCATTTGAGTTAAAAGAAGTTGAGGTTCTACTATAAAACCAAATGGAATATAGAAAATAACTTAACTACTTATAAGCACATACAAGATCTTTTTATTTTTTATTTTTTATGTTCACTCTTAAACGTTCACTTACGTGTGACGAATTTTGAAGCCTAACACGGACAACATTAATTGGGTGGCGTGGAGCACATGTGGCCGTTGGGCTTCACATATTGGACAACCTGCTCTGATACCACGAAGAAAATTGAGGTTCCACCATAAAACCAATTGACAATATAAGGAGTATCCCAATTACTTATAAGCACACGCAAGGTCTCTTATTTCTCCACGTGTGTTTCACTTTCCGTCTTTCTCCCGGAAATGAGTTCAATCGGCAAGCTAAGCGCTTAAACGTGTTTCTTCTCAGATCAGAGGACTCCTTCTCTGCTGGGTCAATCCTAATATGGGTGAGGGAGAAATTAGGACCTAAGTTATCGCTTTGCTTGTTGTGTGCTAAGGTTGGGCATGCTAAAACACGTTTGGTCACCATATCTTTCTCATTAAACATTTTTTACAACGATATTTGGGATCCAACTTTCGGCTGAATCATGTAGCCACAAAATGGGTTAAGCATAATTAGGTATTGAAGTCGTCAATTATGAGAATCGAATTTAAAACCTCTAACTTAGATGAATACCAATAAACCGTAAGCTACTAAGATTATTGACTTTTATCGTAACGTTAGAAATAGTACCGAATTCGAATCTCGAAATTCACAAAGATGATTGGCAGGTAACTTAGTAAATGTAAAAAAAGGAACATTGGAAAATGAGGGGGGTGTAAATTTTCGGAACTTAGGGGCAAAAAGATCATAGTGAAAGAAAAAGGAGTAGGGAGAGAGGGATAAGTTCATTTGATTTTGTTGTTTGGTTTGGAAAAGAGGTGGGGATTGTTTGTACCCTTGAAAATGGAGGGCAAATTTCCTCACATGGGCATCATGTTGTTTGCCATCAAAGGACACTACCTAGAAAGTGTACTCATACCCCAAAATTTAAGATTAATTTGATTTCAATATAAATATAAAAGAAATCAATGATAAGCTCCCCAATTGCTCATCACTCCTCTCTTCCCCCCAGGCCTTGAGCCACCATTTTTCCTTAACCCTTTCCCATCACTCTCAGAATACAAAGGTGGTACATGCTAAAGTGCGCAGGATGCGCAGAGTACGATCACGTAAAGGGGGATTTTACCGTTTTAGTGGCGAGCGGTCAGTGATCGCAGAAGGATGCGCACTGTAGCTCATCTGGCGCACTGTGTACAAACGACGGTGCACGTTTACGAAAGAAAAGCTAAGATGAACAGCGTGCGAAGGTAAACTCCTTATATTAAACAAGTCGCAATTCGCACCAAAAGTGCCTTCTTTTTCACACACTCTCTCTCTCTGAAGGAAAAAAAGCCATTGAAGCTTCTCCCTCTCTGTCTCTCTCTGTCTCTCTCTCTCTACTTTTTCTCTCTCTAGAAAAAAGGAAAAAGCTGCATTATCGTTAAAAATGGCAGCCAATGCAGCTCAAAGCTTTGAAATTTGCTACACTTGATTCATTTCGCAGCTAAAGCTTCAAGCTTGCAGAGCTACTCCACCCTCTCTCTCTCTCTTCAGCGAGCTGCTGCTGAACTCTCAGATCTTCAGTCTGAATCTTTCTCTGTCAGCTAATCCGAACAGTTCATCCGCACAATTCCCAGAAATTAAATTTTTCAAAATTTCTTACCTTTTTAGTTGTTGCTGTGAGAGATCCATGTCGTCGGACATAAGCTAGGTTCAAATCGATCGCGTCTCGTTGAAGTTTTGTCAGGAAGCTGCTGGGGGAGTTTTCAATTTCTCTAATTGTTTGTTCGATTTTATTTTGTAGAATTTTCGAGGTTTCCGTACACGTTCATGGCTGAATGCAGAGACTGTAACGAGACCTCTGACTCTGTATTTCTAGGGTTTGGGATTGAGAGTCTGTGAAGGGGGTTGAGGAAAGCGTGGTGTATTGGCAGCAGAGCACGGAGGTTGCGGTTAAAGAGTGAGGGGGGATGGGCCCGGATCGGTTGCTGTTAGCGGCGGTAGGACCGCCGATAAAGCGGCGAGCGGGGCTACGGAGGAAGCAGGCGGGTAGAGGGTCGTATAGGGGAAGTTAGAGCACGAAATTAGGCGCCAAAATTAAAATTTTGGGTTGGGGTTTTGTTTGTTTGGGTGTTTGTTGTTTAGAGGCTGATTAGGAATACAAAAAAAAAAAAAAAAAAAAAAGCTTTGGAGTTGGGAGGAGGAGATGGGGACTGACTTGCACCATATTCTGAGAAGCCTCTGCTTCAATACAGAGTGGAACTATGCCATTTTCTGGAAACTCAAGCATCGAGCTCGAATGTGAGTTTTCCTATTTGTTTTCTTCTTGTTACTGATGCACTTTTATTTCAATTCTAATTGTTTTGTGTGTGTGTTATATGGTTCTTGAATTAAACCCCTTTTGTCTCTGTGTTTTTTGGTTGAGAGTAAGTGAATTTAGTTCAACCCGAAAAGCGAAAACAAAATAATAGTACTGAAAGAAAGGAACGTCTGAGGAGAAGTAGTTCCTAAGTCATATTATTTTCTCCCATATCTGGTCTTCAGTATAATAGAGTATGAATCTTGCTATTCGTTTCGGCGTGTAATAATTGGATTAGAACTGTGGTTACTGAGAAAATTTTCACGTGCATGTAGATGTCTAGCTCCTTTTAATGAATTATAAGCAGTTACATGTCCTTGTAATATTTTGACATGGGGTGTGCTGCATTATGCAGGGTACTGACTTGTGAAGATGCTTACTATGACAACTATGAGCAACATGATTCTTCCGAGAATAGGAAGACTCTGAATAAAATTCATGATAGCGATTATTCCCACGATCCCCTTGGGCTAGCTGTGGCAAAAATTTCGAATCACGTATATACTCTGGGGGAAGGGTAATTACTCTTGTCACTTTCTAGTTACCATAATGCCTATTCTCAAAGCTTTGGTTGAAGAACTGTAAATTCATAAACCATTGCCAGTATTTTTGTACTAAGCTTATCCTTAACTTCTGTCTTTCCTGTTTACATCTATCTGATTACAGTAGCTGATACTGATAGCATGTAAAAATCAAAGGGAAAAGAATAAAAACTTCATAATTTGCATTAATCCTTTCCTTTATTCTTTCCCTTCAGGATTGTTGGACAAGTGGCGGTTACTGGGGAGCATCAGTGGATTTATGCTGATAATCTTGTTAAGAATAACTATTCACCATTTCAGGTAAATGGTTTATTACTTTTCAGTAATGGTACTGATTAGCATAGTTTTACTTTGAAATGTGTGTCATCGATTAACCGTTGCAGTCGTTTATTGTTTATCAATTTTATGTTTTCGGCAATTTCCAGCTGGCATAGGGTATGCCTGTTCTCTCTCTCTCTCTCTCTCTGTGTTTTGATTTGTTTGAAGTTGTGATAATTGATGAGATCCTATACTACAAAGAAGATAAAATGGAAACAAATTAAGGATAGATGAGGGTATTGTTTATGTGATACACTTGGTAATTACTGTTATTTCTTCTGGGCCTATCCATAATAAGAGAAAAGATGAAAATTATGGCACTGCCTGCAATATTGTTTTATTTGTTTATTAGTTTGATTTAGGCATCCGTTTCACACATAGCAACCTTATGCTCCGTTCATTGACCAGAATGATAATAGTCATAAACTTTCGTTTCTGGTAAGTTCTTTCTTAGGAAAGAGATGGATTTAAATTTGTCTTGCTGTACGGGACTGGTAGATTGATGGCTGGATGCAAAGTTTGTTTGGGGTTTTGACACTTTCACTGACAAATTCTTTTCTTATATAAGCATTTTACTTTGATATGATTATATAAACATTTCTACCAGATATTCTGGATGTCATGCTGAATTAAACTGTTGTCTATTTCCTGTAGACCATTGTTGTTGTGGCTGTTGTTCCGCATGGAGTTATACAGCTTGGTTCTTTAAATAAAGTAAGTTCTTTGTTTTTGGTGAATAATGAATACTCAATCGTTCTAGTCCACAGGATAGCATGTGCTTGTTTCTTAATTCTGTTGGGGTGTTATAACTGTGAAGATAATGTTGTGTACTTTACCGTTCTAGTCTATGCAACTTTGTTATTTAATTCTGTGGTGACCATAGTGGTTGACATTTTGAAATTCTGTGCATAATAATTATGGTTTGCATTTCGACCACCACAAATAAGTTATTTATGGTTGCAAATTATATATTTCAAATGTATACTCATTTTCCCTTCCTTTGTTTGAGAGGTGCAGGTAGCTGAAAATGTGAAGCTGATATCTCAAATCACAGATGTTTTTAGGACTCTTCAAGATTCCCCAGTAGAGGATATCCGTAATCCAAAGCAATCTAGCATAAACAGTTCAGTATGCTCGGTAACTCTCTTTCTCTCTCTCTCTCTCTGTTGTGTGTGTGCATGCAGCGATCTGGTTTATACGTGCACATGTGAAGCAATTTATTTTTGAATTTTCTTGTGCACAGATAAGTTCATTGACTCCTGGTATCCTTTTTTTCCCTTTTTCTCAGACAAATATATCTCCGGAAGGTTTGGCTTCAGGGGTTCTTGATTGCGTAAATAATTTAGATACAGCCACAAACAGAGAAAGCTCAGATATTTGGTCGTCCATTTTTCCACATTTTGGGAAAGACAGTGATAGTTCTTACGTTTTTCCACTGCCTGAAAATTGTCTGAAAAAGGCAGTTGAATTGGCTAATAACCATGGAGGACTTGAGTCATCGAACTTAGGGTGCCTTGAGATTGGCAAACTACCTCAGTCAAAATCAAGCACTCTCAGTATGGAGCATTGCAAACTAGTAGGTGTAGAATTACTTGATAGCAGGAAGCGTAAAGGGGAGACTAGTGGCTGCAAAGATACTGGAATGGCCTCGATGATCTATGCCCATCCATTATCACGTGATCCTGTCAAAGAAATTGTTAATTTAGGTGATTTTGCAGACTTACCTACAACATTTCTCAACACTGCTGGACATGAAAGGAGTAATGCGGACACGGTAGATCTTCACCATAATGAGGTGTTGCATGTAAGTGAACCCTCAGTCGTTAAGTTTCAGAAGGGCCTGGAAAACTTGAAGTTTCAAACTGAATCAGGTCACATGGACACATCTAGTACATCAATGACCTTCCCTGCTGGCTGTGAGCTGCATGAAGCACTTGGCCCAGGTTTTCTGAATAAGGGTAACTATTTTGATTGGGTAGCGGGGAAGAATGGAGATAGAATTACTCCTGAGATGCCTGAGGGGATGAACACTAGCCAGTTGACATCTGATGCTTGTCAAGAGCACCTTCTTGAAGCAGTAGTGGCTAATGTTAGCCAAAGTGGCAGTCATGTTAAAAATGAAAAATCATTCTGTAAATCAATGCAGTCTCTTTTGACAACTGAAAAATATCCCGAGCCTTCTAGCCGTACTACCCATACAGTTGATTCAGAAAACTATTCTGTTGATCAGCCCTCTCTTATGGCAGAGGATACACAACAATGCTTGAGCTCTTCAGGGGTATGCGGGGTGATATCCCCAAAATGGTTTTCATCACCTTGTCCTAGTGCTTGTAGTGAGCAGCTGGAGAGGTCTTCTGGACCATCTAAAAATAGCAAGAGGGCAAGACCTGGTGAGAATTCTAGACCTAGGCCAAGGGACAGGCAATTGATCCAAGATCGTATTAAGGAACTGCGGGAGATAATACCTGCTGGAGCAAAGGTGACTTTCCAAACTGTTGTCTGGCTTCTGGCCTTGTAAAAGTTGTCCTTATTCATTCTATATGTGCTAAACATTTCATGTTAACTGTACAGTGTAGTATTGATTCACTGCTGGAGCGCACAATCAAGCACATGGTCTTTCTACAAAGCGTCACTAAGCATGCAGACAAACTGAATAAATGTACTGATGCAAAGGTAAATGTTTTGGTTAAAAGTATATTATGGCCAACCATCATTTTTTGCTTACCAAGCATTACCAAGAATATACAATGTTTATTGATCGTCATGCTTAATTCACAGATGTGTCCAAAGGAAACGAGCATGCTAGGATCCTCCAATTATGAACATGGATCAAGCTGGGCAGTGGAGGTGGGTGGCAATCTGAAAGTTTGTTCAATAATAGTGGAGAATCTCAACAGGAATGGCCAGATGGTTGTGGAGGTATGTAATACTTCTGAGTGTTAAACATAAACTCCTGGAGATGTGCTTGATCGTGTCTAGTTCAGTCCAATTATGAAGCTTATTGATGTGTTTCTTTTTCTGATATGATTTTTTTCGTCTTTATCAAATTCTTAGTATCCTAAATGAATTCTTCCCTGTGCAGCTGATGTGCGAAGAATGCAGTCATTTTCTAGAGATAGCTGAAGCTATCAGGAGCTTAGGTCTGACGATCTTAAAAGGCGTGACAGAAGCCCGTGGTGACAAGACATGGATACGTTTTGTGGTTGAGGTAAGATCAGTAAAATGTAGACACTTATAAAATGGACTGGCTTTTTGACTTACCATGAACTAAATTCGAATACGGAATGACTGCAGGGGCAGAACAACAGAAGCATACACAGAATGGATATCTTGTGGTCCCTTGTCCAGATATTGCAGCCCAAGAATCCTGCGCAACAGTTATAGCTTGTCTCGCTCTCGGAGTCTTTGTAGGTTATTTTGTAAATTATCGTGAGTCGTTTGTGATTTCTGATTGCCAATTACGGTTTTCTTCTTCATTTGTTTGAACACACCTTTTAATTGAAAAGAACAAGAGTGAAAAGCCCTTGGAGCAATTTTCCCCCATTACTTGTAGACAGGGAAGGTGCCATTATTATTTTCCGTCTCCTGTTGTACTTTCTGTGTCATCTGTTAAAAACAACACTGCATTCGTGTGTGTGTGTGTGTATATATCCAGAAAATTGCAGAGAAATATGCGACAGACTGATTCCTTTGTGGTCTTAACAGCACGAAACCGTGCTCTGATGGCACATGTTACTCCATATCAGTCTCATATCATTAAAACGCAATGAATCAACAAACTCGGAGTGCTCGACATGATGAAAGAGATGAATGGAACAACGGATCTTCTACTCGTGGCCTTGCCAAGAAGAAAATTAGTTCCGCATATGCATAATAAAAATCAAAATGAATTTTATTTAATAGAAAAAGTGTGAAAACACTTTAAATGTTAAAAGTCTTAAAAGCTTCAAGAAAGTAGAACTCCTCTCTCCAAAATCACGTTGGTAGAATAGGGCCGGCCACAATGGTTTATTTATACTACATAGAATATCAAATCTTTCCTAGAAAATGTCTTAAAGCTCGTTTGGATATACTTTTAAAATGACCGACAGCATTTTTGGTGAAAATGTTTTTTAGAACCAATCCTTAGTAAAAATGCAAGTAAATCCTGGAAAAGCACTTAAAGTGCTTCCTGAAAGAAGTATATAATTGGTGCTTCTTGCAGAAAGCATTTAAAGTGCTTTTGAAATCCAAAAACATTTTCTCTAAAAACTTTCAGTCATTTTCAAAGCGCATCCAAACGAGCCCTTAGAAAAGGTCTCTAAAGTAATGAGGAAAATCTGCCCATAATTTGATCAGCCACATTTTGGATCCAAATCTCTTTCAAAATCTGCCCAAGATAGTTGGGTTTAAAGCTTCAAACATTTTAAACACTTGTCCAGAAAGGCCCGAACCCAAAAGAGATCGTCTTGGACTCCAAAAATTGCAATTAAGCCCAAAAACATCATTTTTCCAGCACCACACACCGCTCATTTATTTAATCGTCATAAAATAACCGCTTGATAGAAAAATCTGAAACTTTGACACTCAAGCTAAATGACTCACCAACGTCCTCCGAGGCCGAGAAGAACGAGTAAGACGAGTCCGATTTGGCCAACCTTTTGAAGGAAAAAGTTGAAGAAAAGGCACTGAGGGAGCTAGGGAGGGTAGGGTTTAGGGATGAAGGTGGCGATGGTGGGACGGCGGGGGGAAGAACTCAGGGTCGTAGGGCTGGGGAGGGTTTAGGGTTCTCTCTTCTTTTTTTTCGAACTTTTAAGTTTTTAATTTTTTTTTAATGTTGAATTTATTTATTTTTAATATATATATTTTTTCTAATATGTTTTTTATTTATTTAATTAATTAGTTATTAGGGTAAAGTTGTCAATTTATTAGCAGAATTTTGATTAAAGGGGTTATGTGAAAATGAATTAAAACATGAAGAGGTGTTAGTATAATGTTTCATACATGAGGAGGTTTTGGAAAAACTCGATAAATAATGAGTTTGTGCGGGCCAAGAAGAAAATAAAAGTACAAAAATCACCATCCTCCTCAACCTCGGACTCTCAATAAATGAGCGATTTGGGGGTTACTTTATTCAAGGCAAACCAACTTCCTTGTAACTCAGAGCCAAGTTTCAGGAACATAAACATCAAGTTTCAGCTGCACATATAATTCCGCCAGCAATGAGTAAATTTCAGCAGAAGCTGAATGAGATTCATCAGACGCTGCAAACTGATGAACTTTCCTTTCCATTTCAATCCAACTGGACCCAGGACATCCCTTTTCAACTCCAAGTTCCTTCATGGTTGCTCGAATATCCGCAACTTCTCCCCATCGTTTTGCATCAGCACACATGTTCACCAAAAGGTTGAAATACCCGCTATTATTTGGCTCCAACACCATCAACTCCTCGACACAAACTTGAGCAATCTCCAAGTTTTTATGAAGCTTGCATCCACCTAACAATGCACCCCATATAACACAGTTTGGTTCAAACTCCATGCTTCTTATCAACCCTAGTGCATTGTCAAGCAGGCCGGCTTTGCTCAACAGATCCACCATGCATCCATAGTGCTCAACTTCGGGACGGATGGAATAATCCTGGATCATGCTTGAAAATCTCCTGTGGCCTTCTTCTACAAGTCCTGCATGAGTGCAGGCACTTAAAACACTTACAAAAGTAACCCCATTTGGCTTGATCTCCTCTCTCTCCATCTTGCTGAACATTGCTAGTGCTTCTTTTGCATATCCGTGAACTGCGAGCCCTTCGATCGCTGCATTCCAGCAGAACAGGTTCTTATCCCGCAATTTAAAGAAAACCAAAAGAGACCTCTCCAATGTGCCACACTTAGCATACATATCAATCAGTGCAGATCCGATATAAACATCGAGATCAAATCTGTTCTCCATTGCGTAAAGATGTATCTCTTTTCCCAAGTCAAGAGCTCCGAGATGGGCACAAGCCGAAATAACAGTTGCCAAGGTCACTTCATCAGGGCTGATCCCATTCGTCCTCATGTCATCGAAAGCTGCTAACGCTTCTCGAAATTTCTTGTTCTGAGAATAACAATCAATCATAGTAGTCCATGATATTATATCCCTAGTTGGCATCTGATTAAACAACAACTCTGCAGACTCCACATCACCTACTCTTGCGTAGCCGTCAATCATTGTATTCCAAGTAGCCGCATTCCTCTCCGTCATCTCATCAAATAATATCCTCGCCGAACTCATATCCCTCACTCGAGCATGAGACGAAACCATTGTAGTCCATGCAAAAGCGTCTCTGTCAGGCATTTCATCGAACACCCTTCTGGATTCACTTATTCGCCGCAACTTCGAGTAAAAATCAATCAAAGCA
This sequence comes from Heteromeles arbutifolia, assembly GCA_024362995.1. Lineage (NCBI taxonomy): Eukaryota > Viridiplantae > Streptophyta > Magnoliopsida > Rosales > Rosaceae > Heteromeles > Heteromeles arbutifolia. The sequence continues at coordinate 12,502,959 of JANCRC010000002.1, read as the reverse complement.
GTCTGAACAAACACATGTGAGCCAAACCCATTTCTCCAAATGTGACAATGAACAGACTCTCCAACCCGCAATGCAGACAGAGAGGTGCAGGCCTTGATCAACGGCGAAAACGTATAACTGCTAGGCAAAACCATGTCCCTCAACATATTGATGTAACAATTCAAAGCCTGAAATGGGTGGTCGCAACGAACAAAGCCTCTGATCATCGCATTGTAGACGAAAACATTCGGATTTTCCATCTGGGTGAAGGCTAAAACTGCATAATCTAGGTGGGAAAAAGTCGAAAAGGCGGTGATGAGTTGGTTCGTAAAGAAAGCGTCTTGGATGGCATTGGTCTTGATCATTGAGGCACATACACTTTCTAGCTCTGTTGGAGTCGAACATTTCTTTAATTTTTCAACTATGGATGGTGGGTTCTGAGGGTTCAGGGTATTGGGCGGTTGGAGAAGATGTTTTGGTTTTGAAAAACAGTTAAAGTTCGTTGGGCATTTCATCCGCACAAGTTGTGGCGCCTCCGAGAAGTTTTGCAATTTTCGCTTATGAACAAAGAAGTCTTCCACTTATTTGTTACCAAATTTGTCGATGTGGGATATGTGTATTCTTACCCCCACCCAACAATAATGGGGGATACATTGACACGGATACCAAGATTTTACATGTAATATCGGTGCATTTATTCATATTTAACAAAATCATAACCATGAGATTAATATAACGAATTCAACTATTACGTAATATGCCACTTAGTACTACGGTCAAGTGATATTCCTTTTCATTTGTAAGTAAGAGGTTTTAGGTTTGATTCTCGTTAAAGGTAAATTTGAACCACATTATTGCTAGTTTATTGTGATGCTAAGTGATGAGTAGATTTTATATTATATATTTAACCATATTCTTAGTATATTTTGGTTATTATTTTGGAAGAATTTTTATACTTTGAATTGTATTTTCAATATAGGACTTTCGACTTCCTCTGGAGAAAAACGGGGTCAAACGGACGAATTTTGGAGTGATTTAAATTGGAGGACGTTCGTGTGTCTCTTGGCGTGTTCGTGTCAAAATTTGGGATTTTTCTACCAAGCGGTTATTTTCTGGCAATGGAATAAAAAAGCAGTACGCGTTGCTGGAAAGTGGCGTTTCTGGGCTTAAATTGCGCTTTTGGAGTCCAAGATGATCTCAGATGGATTCGTGGCCTTCTGAAAAAGTGTTCATAATAGTCCAAACTTTAAATCCAGCTATTTTGGGCCGATTTTGGAGCTGATATGGGTCCAAAACGTGGTTGTTCAGATTTTAGGCGAATTTACCAAATTGATTTAGGATTATGTTTCCTAATTTATTTGAATTTATTTGGTTTCCTAGACTTATTCGAAGACCTTTTACTAGGAGGATTTAATTAGAGTAGTATAAATAAGTCTTTTGGCCGGCCCTAGATCATTCTTCTCCGTGCGTTCTTTGAGAGAGGAAATTGGCCAAGCGTAGAGACTTTCAGACTTTCACTTTAAGGTGTTTTCAATCTTTTTCTTCATAATAATATTTTCTTTGGTTTTAATTATGAATATGCGTAACTAATTCGTTTTGTTAGGGTGAAACCTTGATCCTTAGCATGACTATGTAATTTTTATTTAATTGCTTATGATTGATTGCATGTACGCTTTGAATTATTGATCACCGTTTAAAACTATTTAATTATCTTGATGACTGACCACCATTAGCAGTGGCGAAGCTACAGAGGAGCAAAAAGGCGGCCGCCCCTCCCCTCACCATAAATCAAGCCCAAGAGTGATGGTTCCCCTCTGGTCCGTCGGAAGTGAGCAATCCCATTTGGTTCTCTAGTTTTCAGTGCTCTGCAATAGCAGCAGCACTGCTGCGTTTCTGTTTTCTATTTTTCAAAACTCAAGCGAAACGACAGCGTTCTGTTTTCTATTTTTCAAAACCCAGGCCAAATACCTGGCCAAAGAAAAAAATTTAGTAGAACAGTGCGTTTTGTTTCTAAATAAAAGGTGTGATAGCAGGGGACCATGCGTTGTTTTGTCGTTTAGTAGCACGTGATCGTCGAAGCCTTAGCGTTAACATCCCTCTATTCTTCTTTCTCGTGGGATTTTTTGAACGATTTCAAGGCTGGATTTTTTCTAATAATTTCAATATGGAATTGGAACTGACTATGTATGTTAGCTAAATATTGGTTTACGCTTTAGTAGATAAAGTCTTTTTTTTTTTTCAACTCACTATATGTCTCAATTTTAAACAATTATACATCATCAATATGTTTATACTTTTACACATTCGACGTGCTTATGCATCCATTACATATGTACAATCGACCAAACCACATGTATGTACCCAATTATTAAATTCGTCATAGAGTACAAGAATTTGATTTTATTTTCACTAAGTTCGTTATAGTGGGCAGTTCGTAATCAATATTAATAAATTATGAGCATCATTAATATTGTCTACTATCTAAAAATATTTGGTTATTTACATTTTTTTAATCTTGCACCCATTTAAACCCGGCCCTCCCCTCGTCAATTCCTGGCTTCGCCACTGACCATTAGGATGTTTATACAAGTAATTGGATACAATGCGTTCGGAATATCACCGGAGGATTGGGTATTGTTTCTTGTGATTAATAATTGTAATTTCCCCTATGGCAAATATCACGCTTTTAGGGGTTGCATGGTTTTTCAAAAGGTTTTCATAAAACTTAACGAGTCTTGCATGTTCATATTTGATATGAATATCACAGATGAATTGCATATTAGATATACGTTCTTGCTTGAATATCACGAGGAAAATATATATTAGGAAAACCTAACTTTCAAAGTTGCATGTGTAAATCATAGTAATTCGTAAAAATACATAGCTAGGTGATGGTGGAACCCTAGTGCTTTTATATATTGGTATTTAAAACCCTTTTCTTTTATTGAAATAGTTTTGGAAGAATATCTGTTTGTTTTTAATTTAAATTCGTTTTTAATATTACCCAAATTCAAAATCTCATTTCTCAATTTTTAGTTTTAAGTAGTTAATTAGGAGTTGTTTTTACATAAATTATTTCAATAATCCTTGTGGAGAACGACCTTGCATGAGCATATATACTACAACAACCTTGTACTCTTGCAAGTATTTTGTGTGATTTTTACCTTCTTTACGTTGGTACTTAAATTCCTATCACTAAGCCTACCCCCTCCTGCCTTAGTGTAGATAATATCGTTTGTTAAAAAAACTATTACGTATGCTAAGTGTGAATTTAACTATCAATTTCAGGCACAATAATGTGATAAAACCCCTTAAATCTTGTGGGACTCATTTATGTGCCATATCAGTACATAATAGAATTTTTGACAAAATTGTAACGGAAGGACCACATTGATGTGAGACACCTATTTCTAGAACTATGTTTATCGATTTTTTATTTCACGGATCATCTTAATGGTGTGTGTCAATTTTGGAGACCATTTGTGAAGAAAAAATGATTTGTGGGATCCATTTATGTGCCACATCAGCACATAACATAATTTTTTTTTTTGCAGAATTGTGACAAGAGGACCACATTGATTTGCGACACCTATTTTCATGGACTACATTGGTCGCTTTTCAACTTTAATGACCATCCTGATAGTATGAGTCAATTTCAAGGACTATTTGTGATTAAAAAAAAACCCTTATTTTAAATTAAAAAATATGTTGATCCTTAGTGTGTGTATATATACTTGAGGGGATATATATATATATATATATATATATATATATATTAATAGAGCAATAGTGTTAGTATGGTCAATAGTTAGTTGTTAGAGAAGGAAAGATCAATGGAGCGCCATCATCTGTGGTAAAACGTTGACTGCAAGATTGAAATATAGTAATTTAAAAATATTTTATAACTTTAGGGAGGTTATTACTTAATAGAGGTGTAATTTAAAAATATTATTTATTAACTTATTTATCCTTAATAAGAAAGATCAGTGCAGCTCCATCATCTGCGGTAAAACGCCATCTGCAAGATTAAAATACAGTAAAACCTCTCTAAGGTTAAATACAGTTGGGACCAAACCATTTTATAACCTTGGGAGATTATTACTTAATAGAAGTGAATTAAAAAATATTATTTATTGACTTATTTATCCTTAATAGATGTTGTATTTCCTAAAAGGATTCCTTGAACGTCAAGTACTTATTACAATAAGAAATTTATTCCAATACATAACTGAAATATTATTGATTGACTTATTTATGTTGTATTTTCTATTTTTCGCCAAATATTTTATTTCTTACATATTTTTGTACTCATTGACAATTATAACTCTATGAATTTTGAGAATAAGTATGATATTCATTGAAAATTGAAATACATACAAATCGAGAATAGGGTGCTTACATTGGGCCTCAATAAAAACCTTGTCGGGGTTTTCAACCCAATCGAAATGAAAAAGAGTGTCCCGCACCAAAATTAACTACTAGTACTATCCTCTAATAACAAATCGGAAATTACATCAGGAGGCTCTTCAAACCAAGAGACTGGGTGATCCACATTTAGACTAAACCTCGCAAGTCGATGAGCCACCTTATTCGTCTCCCTTCGACCAAATGTGAGTTTCCATTGCTTGAAATCTTGTAGGTGCCGCCTTGTATCATTGAACATATGTCCATAGTGACCACAATACGCTGCACCTGCATTTTGAATTACAGAAATCACCAGCAATGCATCCCCTTCCACCTGAACCTGCTCCATGACCCATCTGCGCAAAACCAACGCAGCTACTCTAGCAGCCCCTGCCTCTGCATGTAATGCCGATCTTACACCTTCCTCCCTACTCACTTGTGCTGCAAGAAAACCACCCTCCGAGTTTCTCACTACCAACCCACAACCTCCAGTTGACCCCTTCACATCCCATGCTACATCAAAATTACATTTTATCCACCCAGAAACCGGGGCCTGCTGCCATGTAAGATCCCACATCGCCCAGGGGAGTGGATCATGTGAGCCTTATATGTATAGTCCCTTCTCTACCTAGCGCAAGGCCTTTTGGGAGCTCACTGGCTTCGGGTTCCATCGGAACTCCGAAGTTAAGCAAGTAGCGCGCGACAGCACTCCCATGATGGGTGACCCACTGAGAAGTTCTCGTGTGAGTTCTCAGAAACAAAACCGTGAAGGCGTGGTCGGGGCCTAAAGCGGACAATATCGTGCTACGGTGGATGCGTGCCCGGGTTGTGGTCGGAGCCTGGGCCGGGATGTGACATGCCATATATTCTTGCCGAGAAGTTTTGCGGTGCCACATCATTCCATTTTTTAAATTCAGCCAGCCACGTTTGTGCTTTGATTTGGGTATCCATCGGAGAAACATCAACATCATTCCAAATAAAATCATTACGTACCTTCCAAATACTCCAAACAAGGACAAGTAGCAGCTCAAAGCTTTCTTTAGACACATTTTGCGCCATGTACTCCAGCCATCTTCCAAATCCCTCCTCAATTCAATGAAAAGAACGGATTCCCAACGGACTTCCAAACCACACCGCAGCCGCTCTAGTACACATTAGTAAAGCATGTTCAACTGTCTCAGCATCTTTAGCACAAAAACCACAAGTATCCTCTGTAAGTACCCGTCTATTTTTCAAATTCACTTTGGAAGGCAACGCATTCATATACTCATGCCATACACAAATTTTCACTTTCCCGAGAACTTTAACTCGCCACAAAGCTTTCCAAAGAAACCTTGTATCGGCATTAATCACCGAGCCTGTAGGCTCATCACCAGGGCGAGGGCCCCATCCTGCCTGAATTCGTCTTGCATTATGGATGAAAAACAGCCTCATCTTTTCCATTCCTAACCGCTCTTAGCCGAATTGACCCCATCAAAAGTATTAAAAAGGTTATTTCATTATAGAATTACTTTATAGAACATAACGTTGAATCCATCTCAAAACGTACCCACACTTGCCTTCCGTTGCCTTGGTTGACCTTTCAAATATCTCTAAACTGTTAATGCGCCACTAATCATGGCAATTACATGAAATTCTTGCTCTTCATGGATAATCACCAAATTTACGATGACCAGAATTACTTGTCATCAGCCAATCAATTTTACTCTTTTACCCCTCCACACAGAATCAGTTAATTAACGAGAAAAACTTATGATGCAATCTGAAAGTTGGCAATTCAGTAATTTCCAAATGAGATAAAGGGTTTTAAAATTCAGCTTCTGGAACTTGGAAATGTGAAAATGCTGAATTAATTGAATCAAAAGCCTCACATTTTTACCAACCAAAGAGAAAGAAGCAGTACCAGTCACTTCTGATTTGCTAGATAAACCCCACGACCCTCTCATTTTTTCATCACCTTCTCTCACATTCAAGTTTATATACTTTTCGTAAGCACATTACTGAAGGTGTAACAATGGCTTTGAGTTCTAATGCACAAGGGTTCATCCTCCTCCTTGCTGCTGCCTCTCTACTGGCAGTGAGTGAGGCCAGAACCGTCGTCGTTGGAGGGTCTGAAGGCTGGCGTTTTGGGTTCAACTACACTGATTGGGCTCTCCAAAACAGCCCCTTTTACATAAATGACCAATTAGGTCAGCACCCTCTAACGTTTTATTTGCGTTAAGTAAATTTCTTTCTGCATGACAACCATTATTTCATTACAAATATACATTGATACTGTATCGATAATGCATCGGTATATTATATTTTGTTTGCAACAATAATATCAACATATCATTGATGACATCGGCAATCAGTTTTCTAAGTAAAGAGCAGACGTACAGACGTCATAGCTCGATTATTACGTGCATGCATGTGTCAATTATTGTTGTTTATCTTGCAGTGTTCAAGTATGATCCACCGAGCGAGGCAAACTCTGGCTACAGCGTATACCAACTGCCGAACCTGTGGAGTTACATAACCTGCGACTTCAGTAAAGCCAAGCTGCTGGCGAGTCAGACGGAGGGAGGTGGCGACGGCTTCAAGGTCGAGCTGACTCAGTGGAGGCCTTACTACTTTGCCAGTGGTGAAAACGACGGCAAGAACTGCAAGGATGGGCTGATGAAGTTGTTTGCTGTCCCACTGCCACGTTGGAATAATTAAACACAGTTTGAAAACTCACAAATAAAAACGTCCGGGAAGAAGAGACGGTATACAAAATACATTTATGCACACACATACACCAGATTGATTATGTATTTTCAATAATTTTGGAGGTTTTTGAGTCAAATAATTTCCCATGATACTTATAGGGAGGAAATGTGTCCGAATAATTTGTCTTTGCTTCCGAATAATTACTCTAAAAATAGCCTCCATATGTATTGCTTTCTTTTTTGTAGTGTCTTGATCCTGATTCAACAATAAATTCAAACTCGAAATTTCGGATGCAGAAGTACACATTCTTTGTAGTAATTGTCCTCTAATACAATTGAGAGAGGAAATGATCAGAAGATCATCCGTACCGAACTTCAGAAAACAGGAAAATTACAATATTACTACAAACCGAAAAGTGAAAACAAACATAGCAACATAACCATAACACTTCCAAGTTTCATGACATAACTAGCATGGTCTCAGAGAAACTCTGAAGTGAGGAAGCACAAAGTTACCATCCTTTTTCCTTCAAACCTATAGTTTGTAACGTTTCACGTACTCTCCAAAAACGACTTCTTTGTAAATTGGTGGATTGTTTTCGGATATAAGCTCCTTTAACGGCCCGTATGGTTTTTGGAGGTCGTCTGTGCCAATGAAACATGCAATCGATGTAAGGGGCTCGAGGGTCGGTGGAATTATTACTCTGTGCTCTGCACTCTTGAATTTGCCATTAGTAATGATCTGTACAGAAAATAAACATTTAGATGGACATATTAGTACTCTATCACGCACACGGGCTATAAAAGATAAGGGAAAGATAGCTATATTAGTTACAGTACCTGCAGCATATCAGATACATTGGCAAGCAAACCTCCCTCCACCGGGTGAATGTCAATCCAAACATTTTGATGAAGTAACTGTAGGCCTTCACTAGCTCGCAAGAGCAAGGTGATGAAGCCGAGGTCAGAGTGCTTGTGTCCACCGAGAGTCAAATGGGGCTCTGGGCAAACTGGATAATAGTGGCATGCCAATGACCTTGATTCGAAGCACCTTAGGTTGTCAAGGTAATCGCTGCTTAGACCTAAAGCTTCCGAAATTAATTTGGAAAGCTTATCCTTCACTTGTACAAGGTATTTCATATACTCTTTTATTTCCGCCCTGCAAAATAAATAATTTAGTGTTTAAACAGATTTCAGAGTGAGCTCAGATTTGAGTGATAAAAGGACATATAAGTTAGTTAACAGAAGTTAATATAATTGATGAGTGTAGCATTACTTGTTTACCTGCAGATTTCAGGGATTTCCTCGAAGTTACGCTCATCTTCTAGGACCTTGCAAGACAATGTGTCTCTCCAACAAACTGGAAGAGACACCTTGAATTCTGCATTACTGACGAAGTTGACCTTCTTCGTGAAATCGCGCGAATACCACACCTCCTTGGCTTCCTGGGACTGCTCATGAAATCGTCGAATGCTTTTCAGCACATCATCCATTACACCAAGTGGAATTGAATGGTTCACTATCTGAAAGAAACCCCATTCCGCAGCTGCTTTTCTGAGGTCATTGATGATTTCGCTTCGCCTTTCGCTGTTCTCGACATCTTTGAGATCAATGACAGGAACTTGGAGGTTTATAACGCCCTTGTTATGGTTCGGGGACGGTAGATCATTTGGAGGGTGTTTGAACATCCTTGGGAGCTTGGTCACCTCAGAATCTACAAGGCCTTTCACACCAGCTTTTGTTTCGTCAAATTGTTTCATTTCTTCCTCGAGCTCATGATCCAACCCAGGCATCTTGAAATATATCTTTTTGATTAGTGAAAAGTTTAAGTGACAACTTTATTGATCCTAGCTTGGTTTTGGGAGTCCAGGTTTAAAGACTCTAGTTTTCTACATTATATAGAAGTGAGAGGACGAAAGGAAATACTTTCTTTGTTTAATTTAGAAAAGATGGAGATCATGGTCAAGAAATGTGGGTAGAAAACTCACAAGTCTTACTGCACAAGCAAACGACAATTAATTATCTAACTAATCTGCAAAGATTCAAAAGAGACAAAGTGAAGCTAACATGACTAGTGTTAATGAAATCGACAGAAGCGGCCATGTTTACTCGCAGGTATTTCTGTTTGTGACGAGTGACAAAATGGGGAGGTTTCATGCATCTTTTATATGAAAATAATGCCATCAGAAAGTTGGTGAGAGAACATTGCCGACTACTTCAGCAGATTATAGAGGTGTCTAGCTAGCTGCCATTGTGCTAAATTATGTGGATATAATTATTAATATTTATCTTCCACTCATATTATAATACGTGAATTAATAACATTATGTGGTGGTGTGACGGTCATACTAACAATTTTATTGATGAAATACTTATTTTACAAGTGAATTAGTAACACCATAGCGATGTGACTGTTGCACTTGAAAACTTCTCAATTAATGAGGATTCTATTTCATATGGTTTCCTCTTCAATTCTAGTATCTTAAATTAACTTAAAGTTTTAGAATTATTGATGCAAGTTATTATTAGTACCAAAGGAGATGTCAAATTTTAAACATGAAATTTAGATTTGAAGGCTTATGTGGCATTCTGACATTTTTATGAATTTTGTTCTCCACCCGATATGTCAAAATTAAGCTATTATTTATTATATTATTTACTTTTTATAATTATTTTTAAAACAGAAAAATAATTAATAATGATGAAAATGTTGTAAACATTCCTAGTTTAAGTGTGACTGTGTAAATTCTAGATTAGATTTGATTAGGGTTTATCATCTCGTATTGTATCTCATATTCCTTAGAGAACAAGGAATATCCTTATCTTATTATTATTATAAATAAAGGTGCAATGTAGGAGGGAAACACACAATTCCCCTACAATTCTACAAACACACATCTCTCTCTTCTCTCTTTCTCTGCCGTCGGCCTCTCTTCCTTTGTCAGATAAAAATAGACCACAACACGTTATCAGCACGCTCCTACCGCTGCACTTAGGAATCTGACGTTGGAGAAAATTTTTCTGCATCAAACCAGTTCATCCATATCATCACGCAATCAAGTTCTTTCAAAACAATGGCTTTTAACTCGATATTTTGCAGTCCTGATAGCATGAACATTCACCATGATGCATGACCCAACTTTACGTTTAACGTATTTTAGATTCTACATAAATTGTGTCTGCCTCATAACCATAATTGTTGAAATTATGTGAATTTGATATTTGTTATGAATTGAATCATACATATGTACATGCATTGAAAATATTATTTTGCATATGCATCAAAGTAAATATGTGATTCATTGAATTATATATGCATCTAATTGAATTAATGAAAAAAAAAAAATTATTTTCTGGGCTCGCATACAGCGGCCCAGCCCTAAAAAAAATAAATTTGGGCTCGCCTAAAGAGGTTCGCGAAAAAAAAAAAAAAAATTTTTTTTGGGCTGCACACAGCAGCCCATTCCCCTTGCCCATATCTCCCTGTGAGCCCGCAGATCACCCGAGACCCTCCCTGGCCCAAATTATGGGCCTAGGCCACACGGCACCATTTTTTTCAAGCCACCCTTAGGCTTAATTTTTTTTTTTGGGCCCTGAATTTTATTCGTCTAAATTATTTTAGACCCAATGGGTTTTATATTTTTTCACCCACACTTTAATTTGGCCCGAAGTCCAAATAAATTAAAATTCAATTATAATTATACACCTAAAAGATATATTTGTGCATATACTTGTTGCATATTTGTTTGCATATATATTTGTGTTTGCCTGCAGGAATTTATGAACCTGAAGTTCATAATTACTTTGAAACCTGAAGTTTCTTATAAATATGCCTTGTTCGAAAACCTAAAGTTTTCACTTAAACATATCACCCATGAAAACCCGAAGTTTTTCATGCAAAATTAAACCAGTACATGTTTATTTGAACCTGTATGTTCTACTCCTACGTGAATGGATTGATTCTTTCTCCATTACACCAACCACATCTTGTCCATCCATTTTGTGATAGGAACATGTCAAATTTGAACAAACTTGACTTCACTGCTTTGGAGGTATCTTGAAGGAACTACCTCAAGTGGGTTCAAGATGTGAAGTTCCACCTTACTGCAAAGAACTTGCGTCCTGCCATTGAAGAAGCAACAGATGAACCTGTTGGCGAAGTTGAAAAAGCCACTGATATGATCTTCATTCGAAGACATATCCATGACACTCTGCAAACCGAATATCTTGCTACGGAGGATCCACGTGCATTATGGGTCACTTTGGCTGATCGATTTGATCACCAAAATGACATATTCTTGCCTGAAGCAAGACACGACTGGCAACACTTGCGCTTCCAAGACTTTAAGTCTGTGAATGAATATAATTTTGAAGTTTGTCGAATCCGATCACTTCTTAAGTTTTGCAATGAAACTTTGACCGAAGAGGATCTCCTGGAAAAGACATATTCGACATTCTCTGCTTCTAATATTGTCCTGCAGCAACAATATAGAGCTCAGAAGTTCACCAAGTTCTCGGATTTGATCTCTGTTTTACTTCTTGCTGAAAAGCAGAACCAGTTGTTGATAAAGAATCATCAAGCTCGACCTACTGGGGCTACTGCTGTGCCTAAAGCACATTATAGCAATAACCAACACCCAAAATGCCAAAAGAGGCGTGGTAGGGGCGGCCAGAAGCCATCCCACCAAGGTCAACAGAGCCAAGGCCCATCCAAGGGAGGAAACAAAGCCCAGAAGCGCCCAAACCTCGCTCCCAAGGCCCCAAACTTCAAGAATAAAGGCAAAGCACCTAAAACCATGGATGACGATATATGCTATCGCTGTGGTTCAAAGGACCATTGGTCTCGTGTTTGCTGAGCTCCCAAGAAGGTTGTAGATGAATATCATTCTTGTCGTAGGAAGTTTGAATCAAACTTCATACAAGTGGATGAACCGGAGACTACAAAGATGGAGGTTTCTGACTTTCAGGAGGATACCACTCCTGTGGAAGATTAGAATCTTAGACATAGACTTATTTTTTAGTTGAAATAAGACATATGGGGCCGAATTCCACCTAGTGGCCGGACCCCCCCTTGTTTTTGGTTGATTTTTGAACAATTTTTCCTTTACGTTTGGATTATTAGTTGGTGATTTGTTTTGGATATTAAGTTTTAATCCTTGAATAAATGAAATTATTTTGAATTGATAATTGTTTTTATAAACTTTTATACATGTGACCGATTCAAATTAATTTTTCATTTTAGGTATGACTAGTGGGAAAGTTAGTTGTCTGGCAGATAGTGCAACCACGCACACTGTTTTGCATGAACGCATCTATTTCACTAACTTCATACCTAAGAATGCACCTCTGACAACCCTCTCAGGCCCATCCAACCTGATAGAAGGATATGGTAAGACACATATAATGTTGTCCAATGGTACAATCTTGACCATTGCTAAGGCACTCTATTCTCCACGTTCCGGCAGAACGTTACTAAGTTTCAAGGACATTAGAGATAACAATTACCACGCTGAAACCCATGTAAAAAACGGAGTTGAATTTCTATGCATAACTTCCTACGAATATGGCCAGAAGCGTATTCTAGAGAAGATGGAGCGTATCCCGAGTGGTCTGTATACTACGACCATACGCCCCATAGAATGCCAAAGCTTATTACTAAGCCTTCTTATGACAAGATTCGTTCGAATCCTCCCATTTTTCTACAACGGATTCAGGGGGGACATTTGTGGACCGATTCAACCTCCCTGCGGACCATTTAGATATTTTATGGTTTTGGTTGACGCTTCCACACATTGGTCACACGTGTGCTTGTTGCCCACAAGGAACGCTGCATTCTCCAAACTGTTGGCTCAGGTTATCAAGCTCAGGGCTCACCATCCTGATTACCCGATCAAATCTATTCGATTGGATAATGCTGGAGAATTCACATCTAAAACTTTTGATGACTATTGCATGTCGGTTGGGGTTGAAGTTGAACATCCTGTACAAAAATGGCTAATTTAGTGCACATTTTGGTATGAAATTCCTGTTGACTTGCTGTTCTAGCTCTATGATCGTCGAAGCAGAACATTCCTGCAATTTTATAAACTATGGATGATGCATGGAGTTCTGACGAAAGTTTGGGTCATTGAAGAAGAAGATTTGGGTTTGAAAAACGATTGAAGTTGGTTGAAAACTTTATCGATGTACCTTTGAAAAACCAGTCACCATTCAAGAAAATATCCAGGTTGCAAGTAATCAATTAAGGGGTTAATTGAGGTTTTGTTACAACTTTTGAGATTTAAAAATGCCTTAGCTAGGCCAGTCAGTCATGACAATCTCTATCATTTTGATTAAGTGTTTTCCTGGATTATTATACTTTTAGCCGTCAATTTGATTACGCATTTTCTTAGATAATGTGTTTAATAGCGATTAACAACCGTAGTCCTGTCGCCATTGATAGCTTACACCAATCTCTCAATTCACATTCAGAAACCCACCAAACTACCAATTAGAAGCCCAATACTAAGAACAGTTTTGAGTCATAACTTAGCATCGAACTCACTTTGCATATATATCGTTCTTGCAGCTGTTTGAGTCAAATTTGAGACGTCCAACCACATCCAACCAAGTACAGGTATCGCACGGTCTGTACTTGGTTGGATGTGGTTGGACGTCTCAAATTTGACTCAAACAGCTGCAAGAACGATATATATGCAAAGTGAGTTCGATGCTAAGTTATGACTCATTGTGACTTGTTCAAAGTGAATTAACAACTATTATGAAAGTATCGGTTTAAAAAAGGGCTTTTGCCGTAGTTTACCAAAACAAAAATAAACTATTTAACATGGTAAAATGATAGAGCACAAAAACACGTTTAAATTAATTATACAACAAGTTTGTAAATGTTATCAAGTGTTTTAACGCTTATGCAGATTGCTTTTTCTATATACACAAAAAAAAAAAAAGAAAAAAAAAGAAAAGAAAAGGGGATGCAAACTCGGATGTCGTTATTAGTAATTGTCAACACACTTTATGTGACCCTTTATTACAACTGAACAGAGGAAACGATGAGCAGATCATACACCAAACTTCAGAAAAGGGAAATCACATTACTTTAATAAGAACCGAATAAGTGACAAGAAGCATAGCAACATAACCACAACTCTTCCAAGTTTCAACATAACTAGCAATTAGGCTCAGTGCAACTCTGTAACGAGGAAGCACAAGGTTACAATCATATCCCTTCAACCTAAAGTTTGTAACGGTTCATATACTCTCCAAAACGGACTTCTTCGTATTTTGCCTGATTGTCTTCAGAGATAAACTCCTTTAGCGGACCGTATGGTTTTTGGAGGTCGTCGGTGCCAACTAAACATGCAATTGACGTACGGGGCTCGACGGTCGACACTGGCACCAGTATTCTGTGCATTACACTCTTGAACTTGCCATTAGTAATAAACTGTACAATAAATATAAGTGGGTTATAATTGGATAGATTAATTAATCTGAAAATTTGACATTACCCCTTGAAACAATATTTTCCTCAACTAAAACCCATGTCCTTTTGTTTTCTTGAATAAATCTCATTGACTAGCCTCTAACTAAGCAAATTCTTTAATTAAGTTTGACTTTTCACTTTGTGTATTTTTCGAATGTCTAAACTAACCCTATTAATACTTGGATAGGGTTTTTGGATCGGTTACTTGTTATACTCATTTAATTAATTTTATATATTTTACATAATAATTCATGCCATTCATTGTATATTTAATGTATTAACTTTCAAATTGTTAAAAGGTGCCGATTGAAATATAATACTACTAATTTCATAATTTTGTGCATTAAATGTACAAGTTAATTTACCTACCAACACAGCAATAAACCAAAAACAGCTTCGGCTATTACTCCAATCCCTAATGCACAAAACAAAAGCTATATGTTCCACGTAATTTTTACCTACAAAATAGTCTAATTTACCTATTCCATCAAACCAAAATTTAAAAGGAAAACTAATGAAAAATAGCTTGAAAACTTTGAGTTTTAATCAAAGTGACAAAAATGTGTTGTAAGTGAATAGTGTCAGGAGTGACATTTTAGATAAAATTGTCATTTTTCGTTAAAGTGAACAGTACCATGAATGTTTCGTTAAAACTCTCAAATTTAAAGGGTCTAATTTACTTCCAAAATGGTCTAATTTACCTACATGATTTATGTGCATTAGATTAAAAGTTTATTTAATTGCCTACAATCACAAACCCAAAACATTCGAACATTATCTAATATCACTAATATTTTTTTTGGGAATAGGTAAATTAATTTAAATGTTGGTAAATTAGTATAATATTAATAAGTAGGTAAATTAATTGAAAGGTAGGTAAATTAGTATAATATTTTATAAGTAGGTAAATTAGTATAATATTTATATGTAGGTAATTACATGATTCAAAATGCAGGTAAATTAGTATAATATTCTATAAGTAGGTACATTAATTTGTATGTAGGTAATTACATGATTGAAACAATATGATTTTTTTTCGTACAAGATATGTCTTTTTTTTTTAAAATCTGGTAAACTAATATATATATGTTGCTAATATTTATGATACAAGAAAGGTAAAATATCCATATGGACTTAATTGCTCATCATAATTAGGATGAGTAATAACATTTACTGACCAAATTAGGATTTTGTGGCATAAGTTGTAAATGTATTGTAATAGTTGGTTATATATTTGTTTACATGACAGTCTAATTGAAATTTAGGTTTTATTTAAATGTTTAAATTTATATGGGTTTTTATTTAAAAAATAGGAGTTTCAATGGCCTATATCTAAAGAAACCTTAATTAATTTATCACCATACTAGTATATATGTAACATATTGAACCAAAAGCACTTTAAAGGGGATGGTAAAAGTTGAAAATATGTAGTAGTTACAGTACCTGCAACATGTCAGAAAGATTGATGAGCAAAGCTCCCTCAACTGAGGGAACATCAATCCAAGAATCTTGATGAAGAACTTGTAGGCCAGCACTATCTTGCAAGAGCAGGGTGAGAAAGCCGAGATCTGTGTGCTTGGTTCCTCCCAGGGTTAAATGGGGCTCCGGGCACACCGGGTAGTAGTGGCATGCCAATGACCTAGATTTGAAGCACCTTAGGTTTTCAAGGTAATCACTGCTTAGGCCTAAAGCTTCCGAAAATAATTTGGATAGTATCTCCTTCACTTGAACGATGTACTTCATATACTCGCATATTTCCGCTCTGCAATAAGCGTTTAAACAACTTTCTGAGTGAGCTCAAATTTGAATAAGAAAAATGATAATGTTAGTCAGTCAAGAAAATTTTAGTAACCAAATTTGTGAGTGTAGCATTACTCATTTACCTGCAGATTTCAGGGATTTCTTCAAAGTTGCGTTCATCTTGGAGGACCTTGCATGACAAGGTGTCTCTCCAATCAGCTGGAGTAGACACCTTCAATTCTCCATTGCTGAAGAAGTTGACCTTCTTCGTGAAATCGCGAGAGTACCACTTCTCCTTGGCTTCCTGAGGCAGCTCATGAAAGCGCCGAACACCTTTCAGCACATCATCCATGACGTCAAGTGGAATTGGATGATTCACAATCTGAAAGAAACCCCATTCTTCAGCAGCTTTTCTGAGGTCATTGATGATTTCGCTTCGTCTTTCGCTGTTCTCAACATCTTTGAGATCAATCACAGGAACTTGTAGGTCGTGAATGCCATTGGTTGGGTTTGGAGATGGTAGACACTCCGGAGGGTGTTTGAACATTCTTGGGAGCTTAGTCACCCCACAATCTACAAGGCCTTTCACACCTGCTTTTGTTTCGTCGAATTGTTTCAGTTCCACCTCAAGCTCTTGGTCCAACACATCCACCATCTTGAATTTTTTCGATTAGTGATAACAAAAACAAGCTTAAGTTACAACTTGGTTGCTCTTGTTTTTGGCTCAGTCCAAGTTAAATAGTGTTGTAGTTTGCTACATTATATAGATATTAGAGAGAAAATAAAAGCAATGAGTTTCTTTGTTATATTTGGAAAAATATGTAGAAAAATCACGAGTCCTCAAACGAAATTTTAATTGTGATTAATCAAAAAGCCAAGAGACAAAGAGAATCTAAGCGCCAACTCTTTATCTTCTACACCTGCTTTTACTTTTGGTGGGAACCATTCCCATTAGTGGGTTGGTGGGTTATGAATTCAAATCTTTATGGGTAATACTACGGAGATTAAATTTAGAGATAAAGTTTTAAAAACTAAAGGACATGGAAGTTGATGATTGGTTTATTACTTAAATGTTGATAAACGTGCTTATTCCTATTGATGACACACCATTTAATTTGTAAATTTAGTCTCCAAGTTAAGTCTTCCTAGCATTACTCAATCTTTATAGGTGGAAGAAATGAAATAGGAAATATACCACTGGTTTATAAAACTTGCCTTGGGCCGCGCCTAGGCGGCCTTGGAGGCGGGTGGCAACATTTTCGTCTCTATTTTGTGGGAGTCGGCGAAATACTCACCTAGGCTTTGTGGGGCGTGCAGGCGGCTGAGGTGCTCTTGAGGCGCACTTAAGGCGTCCCTTTATCTTTCATAAGTTGCAAAAATTTGCCCAACGAAGAAGATGAGGACAACTAGGTTTTATTTATTTATTTATTTTCCGACTTCTCATTTTTCTATACTTTTTATTACTAACTTTGCTTACAGTTATTACCCCACTTTGTTGATATTTATTACCCCACCATCTTCCTTTCTGTTCACTTTTTGTTTTTCTATACTTTTTATTACCTCATTTTGCTGACATTTATTACCCCGCTTTGCTGATAATTATCACCCTACCATCTTCTTTTCTGTTCACCTTTTAGTTAAGAGTTTTTGCAAAGTATTACAGTTTTTATATATTCTATATAATATATATATATATATATATATATATATATATTAAAACATTTAGGTCTTGTGAGGCAATCGTCTTACGCCTTAAGGTTTTCACTTAAGTAGGACTACTCAGGAAACACCTCACCTATGCCTTCGCCTATTAAAACATTGGATAATACCAAAAAAATGTAAAAGAAATCAGAGCAAGGCCCCCTAAAGATTGACAAGTGGGAATATAGACAATAATTAATATTGTCCGACTACCTTAGCTGACCATATAGTTATGGATAATCCTAGGGAGATTAAATTTGTAAACTAAATGTTAGAAACTAAAGGACATGGAATTTAATGATTGGTTTATTACTTAAGCGTTGATAAACGTGCTCATTCTTATTGGTGACACATCATTTAGTTTGCAAATTTAGTCTCCCTAGCATTACCCTATAGATATAGGTGTTTGCGGAAGTGTACAAACTATAAAGCTATTTCAACAAGAAGTTTTTCACTCATGTTGTGTCACAGGTCTAGAACATATTAATTTTGTCGTTTAATCATATTGTAATATATAAATATTAATACAATTATGTGACATTATTATTGTTGTATTAAAAAATTTATCATGTTACGTTTGTGATGATTAAATTTGTGTATTATAGCATGTGGTGGTGTAACCATCACACTCACACTACTACAATATATGCCATCATCGTCGGAACAAAAATCGACGAGAAATCCAATTTCTGTATGAAATTTGGCAAAAATTCGACATAAAAGAATGTAATGTCGCATTTTCAAAGCGACACTATTGCTAGCGTCACAAAAGGGCTTCAACGTCAGTTTGTTGGCTTAATTTGCCACTATGCAGCGTCACTTTAAAGCAAAACTGACATTCACGTCGGTTTAAAGCGACGTATATGTCCACGTTACTCAATATTATAAGTTTATGTTATATTTAATATTGTTAATTTAAAATAAATGCTTATAAATATTATTCATTCCATATTTTCATAACAATTCAAGTGACAAAATTAATTAATTCGACTAAATATTAATTAATTTAACAAAAATAGTATAAATTTATCTAAGTACTTAAATTACAATTTTTAAATAAATAAACTTGTGTATTATACAATTTATAAATTAAAGAATTTAGTGATAGAAACCTGAATTATGGAAGAATTCAGTCGTCGATTAATTCTTTATGTACTCAACCAGCTCAAATAAATTCCCTACAAAAATAAATTGTAACTAAAAATTAAACATAAGCTAAAAAATAAACATAAGAGGAGAAAATAAAATTATTACAAGCAAGAAAAACTTACCGTTGTGAAGAAGAAGCACATGAACTTGCAAGAACACGGGAAGGTGAAAGTGAAGAAGAAATCAGAACGCTGAAAGAGAGAGAACACGAGAAGGTTTTGCAAATTGGAAGAATGAATAAGAAGAATGCAAGAGAAGAAGAAGAAGACACGGGGGAGTGTATATAAACACCATCAATCTGTCGCTTGCAACCGACACCGGGTTTCAAAATATTTAAAAAAATAAAATATATGTCGCTCAAAACCGACGCAGGTTTTAAAATATATAAAAACAACAATTAGTGTCGCATAGAAGAGACACCCATATCGACGCAGTTTTTAAAATATATAAAAACAACAATTAGTGTCGCATAGAAGCGACACCCATAATTTATGTCGCTTAAAAGCGACACTGTTTCATTTAAAGGGACGCCAGTATTTAAAATTATTAAAATGTGTGTCGCTTATAAGCGACACACAGTGTTTACGTCGGTTTAAAAGCGACACAGGCTTTTTAAATCCGACATCATGTTCAGTGGGTGTTGCAACTCTCTTGTGCGCCACTATATTATATTAAACCGACGCAACAACTGACACTATAAGGCCCTTTTGTAGTAGTGTCAAAAATTGCAATCATATGAAAGTCTATTTTACATTCTTTTCTTTCAATTAAAGTTTAGAAGTTATTATGAAAGTCTATATTATAATATGGTGGATTGTCAAGATGGAGAGGAGATTTATAGGGAAAAAGACTCCAAGAGACCAAGGTGGAAATTTAGAGGTTATTTTATACTCATTTTGAAATTAGTTTATAGTTGTTAAATGTGGCAAACGTTAATGGAATGTTGAATGGAAAATTCAAAAGCTTAAGAGCAGAGGAAAATTGATTCATTATAAGAGTTCATGGGAAAATTGGCTAAAATTAAAATTCAGAGAGAAAATTGGCCAATCTCTACAAGTTCAGGAGGAAAATCGATAAATATATACCTCAAGCTACATTTACATCTCATTTTTACATTTTTACATTTTTGAGAGAAGTGAATGTGAGTTATGCTTTAATATGGGAGATGTATCTCATTTAGGATTTGATACAATACTTACATGTATTTGCAATCATCATCTTGACTGTCATATAATGATTTTATTAAACACATCTTAACGGCCATATAATGATTATATTAAATACATCTTGATGATCACTTTTATTTGAATATTTTCATATTATCCATTGAAGAGTTTTCTGATCAACAATAACGTATAAAATGCCTACTACAATGCATTTTGCATATCCTATTGAAAAATAAAACCTCATTGGTAAATCTCCCACCATCCTTTTATCCACTTTTCACCTCTCCTCTCTTCTAGCACAAAAATGAAAAATAAATAAATAAATAAAAATAATTTCCAATCGGATTTAAATTTTTTAGGCTTTCTAGATTTTGCACCCTCCATCTTTGGAATGATTTTCAAAAAGGGCCACAAGGTTTCAATTTTCTCACATTGTACCCTAAGATTTTGAAATTGTATCAATTTACACATTTTGTTTAAAGAATTTTTTGTTCGTCCAGTCTAATGAATTATATGAATCTCGTTAAACCGATGGCATAGTGAGCTTGAAATCTGTAACTGAGTTGCCATATGTATAGCCACATTTGCACCACATATTCCAAAAACTCATCAATTTAATGAATAATTAGATGTTTAATAAAAAGATGTAAATTGATACAATATCAAAACTTTAAAAATCAATTTGAAAAAAATTAAAACCACATGCCCGATTTAAAAATCACCTCAAATTTTAAGGGTGTAAAATGTAAGTAGTCTTAAACTTTTCTACCAACGATGGGTAATCTCACAACCATTATCCCATTGAGAATCTTTACCCACAAATTGAAAACACCTATATCACACACCTTTAATTCCCACTTGGAACTAGCCCCACAACAGCCAAACGACAAACATGGGCAAACTATAATTGAAAAAGACATTGATTGTAACTCAATTGGTTCAGCATTTGACTATATTTTTGAGGTTTTATATCGAATCTTTTTTTTCATAATTTAAATAAACTTAATGTCGAAAATAAGTCTGCGGAAAGCAAACAAAGTCTCGATACCAACATCGACATCAAAGGTTTCACAACTATCATGTTTAAAATATAAACCATTCATATCGTTATCATAATTTCAAAATTATCCCTATAAAATAAGAACGGATCCTTTCCAGAGTTAAGCAGCCAGAACCTAGAGATCAAATGATTCGGACTCTCAAAATTTGATCAAACGCCTTAAAAAAGGATAAGTTAGTAAAAAAATTTAAAAAGCACAATAGCTTCTGATAATTTCGAATGCCTGAATCACTTGATCCCTAGGCTCCAACTACTTAGCTCTGGAGAAGATCCGTTCTCCTATAAAATAAGTGTCGAAGCATGTCCTGGATCCCAACTCAACTTTAAAGTTGGTCAAAACAATACATATTTACGTTGTCGTGGACTTGTCCAATTCAGAACACATCTGAAACATTATTAGATAACTGAATAAATTTGAGTCGGGTTTTCATTTTCTTTGAGAAGTTGGAAGGATTGAGAATGATCAGATAGAGCTAATACATAGATGCCATCATTGCGGCAAATCAAACCAATAGGGAACACAAAGTTCAAATCATCACCTCATTCTCAATTCAATTCCTTCAAAAATCAGATCAAAATTCAAGCAAAAATACAAAAATTATGAAAAACAAAAACCACAAAAATTGATAAATCAAATCAAATAGCAGATTTAGGGTTTTGTGGGGGAGAGAGATCAGATAGAGCTAATACAGTTTCGCCATCATCACGGCGTTCAAACCAATAGGGATACGAAATCTAATCCTCATCTCAAACCTCCCCCACACGCAATTTCAAATCAAGAGCCACACGAAACAAGATTTCTAGGGTTCTAAGCAGAAAGAAAGATTAGGGTTTTTCACCAGCACTAGCAGAACAAAAGAAAATTACAGAAAAAAGAAGATTTCTAGGGTTTAAGCAGAAAGGAAGACTCTGGCTTTTCGGCAGCAGGGAGGCTCCCGCCACTGCTATCGCAGAGAGTGATATTTTGGGACGCCACAGAAACCCTAAAGCTTGGGTATTTATGGTGAAAGCTTGGGCCTTTAGGGCAACATTTTGGGTATTTATGGTGAAAGCTTGAGCCCTTAGGGCAACATTTTGGGTATTTATGGTGAAAGCTTGGGCCCTTAGGGCAACATTTGGGATAAGAGCCTGGAGTCTCTATATGGGCCTAACCCGTTTTTTAAATCCTGCCCAATCCACTTTGATTTACCCGGAAAAAACAAACTGAAGCGACTCGAAGCTGGTTAACCACTTGCCCTCTGCTTCCGTACATTGCGCCTCCGCGGCCACCGCCACCACCACCGTCATTGCCAACCGGCTTAAATCTCCGAGCTTTCTCCCTCTCTATCTCTTTCACTCAGTTATGGAATTGGCTAAGCGTTTCTCCAAGCGGCTCTTCCACAGCTTGTGTAAGCACTTTTAGCCCCAAAAGCACTTTTGCTTTGTTCTTTTATTCATTTCAACCTGCAAGATTGAATGTTTGCTTATATTTTATTTTGGATCACAAAATGCGTAGATTTTACGCAAAGCTGTCTGAAGAGGGAGGTATTTTACCAGCGGTTTGTATACAGCTACGTGAATCGGTTTCAATCGCAGCACTCGAAAGCAGAGAAAGGAGGAGAATCGGACACACCGAAAAAACTGAAAGCTGTTGTTGCTCCGCAAGCTGCTGATGGCATTAGCAGCTATTCGAGTGAGGATGAAGATTTGGTGGATGGTAAGGAGAAAAGGTTGGAGCTTGCTTGGCTCCCCAGAGTTCTCGAGCCAGCTCTTCAATTGTGCAGGTGGGCTCTGCCAACCCCAGCAGGTACCCGAGTTCGAATCCCTTTTCCGTAAATTAGAGTAGTTTAGAATATCGTTGTTAAAAAAGATAAAAACTTGTCATGTTTGGGCAATTGGGTAGTCATTGGTTTTGATTGAATTTGTTTAATTTGGAATTTTTTGTCTGAGTTATGAGTGAAGATTGTTCAGTTTCGAAAATTCCAGGAAATGGAGTGGGAAACAAAACCCCACCCACAACTCGATCAGTCTCGGAGATCATTGCAAACATCCAACGGAGTAAGATAGGAATTGAGGATTGGAGTTTGAGTGATCTCACCATTGGTTTGTTTCTTATTTATCTTCGTCAAGCTTCTGTAAATCCGTTTGAGAATGTTAATGGCGTTCAGGTCTCCTCAGATTCAATGGTAATACTAATTACAGGACCTTTTTAATTCTGAAAATGTTTCTTTACTTTGTATAAACACATAATATTTTGTGGTAAAAATGTGGTTGTCATTAGTTATTTGGCATTTGATTTGTGTTTTAGGTGCAAGATCTCATCTACCACTCTGAGTTAGCAAAAGGTTCTTATAAGGATAATACTGCAGCTCTTGCAAGGAACACCATGCTTCGTGAAAGCAATGTCTTGAAATTTGTCAAAGATTCCAGTGTCATGAGGCCTGGATATTATATAGGGATAGATCCTCGTAAAAAACTTGTGATTTTAGGAATCCGTGGTACTCATTCTGTATATGACCTTATAACGGATGTTGTTTCTTCAAGCGATGACGAAGTCACGTTTGAGGGTTATTCAACCCACTTTGGCACTGCAGAAGCTGCTCGCTGGTTTCTTAGTCATGAGATGGGAAATATAAGGAAGTGCTTGGAGAAATATGAGGTGGTTAATCTTTTTACCCTCTCACTTTTCTTTGTTATTGTTTATTTGTGTGATGTAATCTTGTTCGTGGGTTTTATGTTTTTTTCTCCCGACCATATTTTTTGTCATTGTTGGTTGTAGTTGAGCCCAATTCATTAACAGGGATTTAAGTTAAAGCTGGTTGGTCATTCTCTCGGAGGTTCTACAGCTGCTTTGCTTGCAATAATGCTCCGCAAAAAGTCAGTTAAGGAGCTGGGGTTCAACCCAGAGATTGTCTCTGCTGTGGGGTATGCAACGCCACCTTGTGTCTCCAAAGAACTTGCCGAAAGCTGCTCCAATTATGTCACAACTGTGGTGATGCAGGTGGGAATATGCATTTAATTATTCTCTAGTTAGAAGAAGCACTTTCAATCTAATTATATCTACTCGTTGCGGTTAAATTTCTGTGGTTTTATTTGTTATTTTGCCCTTCTTAAATTCTTACAAACATAAGAAGTCTTTTTATGCAGGATGATATTATACCTAGGCTAAGTCCAGCATCTCTAACGAGGTTGAGGAGTGAAATTCTTAAAACTGATTGGTAAGTAAATGTGCTTCTTCACAATTTCTTATCACCTTTTTTTCAAGATATGTTGAGAAAAAATAAGCACACTAGTCGTTTGATTTGAGACCAAATTGCTTCATATACCAAATGATTAAGAACTCAAAGAAGATGTTGAACTAGTTTTTGTATATCTATTGCGTGCAGTTGATACTTTCTGCTTTCCTGGTACTTTGCCTGCACTGTCTATTCTCTGAAATTTCTAAATTTCAAGAATTCAGAGAATTGGATCGTGAACTTGCATATTGGGAAAAATGCTGTGCGGAAATTTGGAAATCTGTGGATTTTTTTTGTTGATTCTAGGAATATAAGCCTTTCAATTCTTTTGGTAGAAAAGACTGCATGTGCACTTCGTTTGGTAAGGTCTATGCTATGCCTGTTCTACTGCTTGGAATTAAAATTATTGTGCACCTTTATTAGTTCGTGTCTATGCCTCTTGCTTGGATTGTTGTGGATAAGCAAATAATTATGCCATGAATAATTTTGGCACCAAATCGGATGAAAATTTGACATATTTATGTTAACTGGAAAGTATCATTCATCAATTCATGGAAAACGGAAAGCAGAAAAGTTGCTTCTTTTGTGAGCGTCAATTTGTTTGCACTAGTGGCAATTTGATGTTAACTTTGAAGGCCTTATCAAAATTTCACAGTTCACAGTTCATACTTATTTGTTTCTACGTTATGTTTTGCAGGATGAGTGTGATTGAGAAGGAAGATTGGAAAAGTGTCATAGATTTGGTTACAAATGCAAAGCAGGTTGTGTCTTCGGTGCAAGATGTTGCTCGGAAGCTTTCTGATTATGCAAAGTTTGGGAGCAGTAAACATTCTTCTGGTAATCCCACCTTGCTCTGTGCCTAATGTGTCAATGCTAGTGTATTTTAGTTCAGTCAATTGTATCTGTATGCCTTGCTGTGTCATGACATGCATGTTGTAACAAAAGTGCTATATATTTGTACTTTCATTGATCAATATTTATGCTGCAATTTTTGGGCATATGTGGATTTGATGCTTCAAAATAATCTCTGGCTGCATTTTTCGCACCTTCAATTGTATAATTGTTGGCTTATCTGTATGTTGCGTGAATGATTTTCATTATATTGGAGTGAGGGGTGTGGATGCACTGGAAATTTCTTCTTGTTCTCTGCTTGATGGTGTTTGTTTTGTTGGGGAAGCATCAAATCTCAACAGATGGGTCGTTATACCTCATTAATCGTTAATGATTAATTTATGCTTTAACATGCTTGACACCACATGATTAATTTATGCTTTAACATGCTTGACACCACATGATCTTCCCTTCACCAAATTATCTTATGGTGTCTAAACAGATGGTCCCATCATAAAGAAAATGCCTACTGCTCCCATGGTCCCTTTAAATGACAGAGAAGTAACAGAGAATGCTGGTGCTATTAAAAATGGAGGAGCTGCCTGTAAAGTGCCTGAGGAGTTATTTGTACCAGGTACTGTCTACTGCCTAAAGAGGAATGTGGATGCTCGTACTGGCAGCAGCGGCAGCAGAAGGGAGTATTTTACACTTTGGAAGAGGCATCCGGGTGAGCATTTTCAGAGGATTGTGCTTTCAAGCAACATAATAACGGACCACAAGTGTGTGAGCCATTACTATGCATTAAGAGATGTGCTCAAAGGTTTGCCTGCCTCCGATGATGAAGACGAATTTTCTTAAATAATCAAAGCAAACTGCTCTGATTTACCTCTGTAAAAACGTAGCTCGTATATAAGGTTGTTGTAACTTGAATTTTGCATTTAATAAAATTTAGCAATTTTGATTAACCAATGTTCATCCAGTGTCTTGCCACAGTATTTTGTGTACAGAGTGATGATCTGCAACTTCTATGTGCTTATCAGTATGGAATGGTTGCCAAAAACTAGATTGAACAATAAGCAACCCCGTTGGGAGAAGAACGAACTTACAACTAGGACGCAACTGTGGAGTAAACTAACCCAATTAAGTATTGTCATGTATTTTAATTTTCTCCACATGACAGTGCTTGGTGGGTTTGATTTCTTCCAACAATGGCGTCCCAATTGTAGGTAAGTTTCTCTTTGCTATTGGAGAGATATTTTCTTACATCTCCACCGTAAGTCTGTGACATTCTAAACTAAATATCCGATGTCATGTGAAAGCATTAAAACACATGTCATCGCGTTTGAAGGCGTACCTACACTCCTATCCCATTCTCTTCTTTTACTTACTGCTTAAAACATTTTTCTAGTTTTACAACTGCCAAGTTGATTGCAAATCCTAGCTGGCATGAGTAACCCTTTGTTCTCCTTTGAGTGGTGGGATTTTTCCAACTTCTTATCTTCATTGTCTAATATTTGTCCTTACTTCCTTTTAGTTTTGATGTTTTGTGATTGTGACATAGTTTAATCCCAGATAATGAACTCCAGTTTAGACGGTAATCTTATTTCTTTTAAGCTTTTTGGGTAAGTAATGATCGGATTCCCCACCATTTACCTGCCATGAAAGCTTAGGTTATATTAACAATAGCCATACCTAGTCCGCTACTGCTAGGCAGATAGAGCTATATTTAGGGGAAATGGATTCTCTCCTGAGCATCTGCTCAGGATCCTACTGACCCATACACAAGAGCCGTTGGATGAAAATCCAACGGCTACAAACAGAGGGTTCCCTTTAAAGTTTTAATAATTATATCCGTTAAATTTTCATCCAACGGCCCTTGTGTGTGGGTTAGTAGGATCATGAGCAGATACTCATGAGAGAATCCATTTCCATATTTAGGATCCCACCTTAGGTTATATTAAAAAGCACTTCTACCCCATGAAAAAAAATAATATGACAAAAACCCCCCAAAAGTGTGATATATTAGGGTTTGCTTTGCTGCTTAAGGTTGTTAATAATCAATAATAAAATACTTCTGGTAAAACGATCAATAATTCATTGGTTTCACGTTTCTTAATAGGAATACTTTTCTACAATTCATCAGAAGGAATTGCAGGTGTGCCGAAACCATCAATGGGATTTGATGATTCGAACCCTTTATTTTTCCGAATTTTATTTAAGAAACATGATTACAGAAATAATGCAATCTGAAACCATTGAATCGTATAACAATTGCACAACAATGTGAAGAGGCGAAGTGCTCATAATCACGATGGAATTGTTAAATAACTTAAGACTTTTCCCATTTTCTGCAAAATATAATATAACAAGGCAGTTACTATCATTGAATCACATCGCAAAGTGATTCCAACAACACGAAGGCGGTGATTTTAATAAAAATATATAGTTGGGGGAAAGAAGTGAAAACGTTGATCAAGAAAGGATGTTCTCATGGTGGTAATAGGTGGCACATATCCGACCAGATTGGGAGACATGTGCAATGAGGTATTGTCTATTGGCGGATTTTACACAAATTCAAATTTCAAAAGGGTCATGACAAAACAGCAGTCTACAGATAATTACTTTGAACTTAAGCCATAATTGTAATTTCCATTGAACTTCATAGACTCTCTTAGCTTCTCCTAGTTTGTCTCACTATCTTAGAAGTCATGGTCTATCATGATTAAAAACAAAACCTTCATTATCACTAATTAAGCTATCATTCATTAACCCTAAGAGAAGTTACATCCTATATTTGTCCTCATTATTCTTACTAGAAGACCATATATGATGCAAATGTGACACCCCCTTATATTAGGGTTTGGACTTTGAACAATTGCCCTCTATTCAAACTACATGATTTCTGTTTTTATATAAGTAGAGCTGTAAGCAAATTAAGACATGTAAGATGGCCAAAGAGACAAAGATGAAGTAATGTTAATACATGACCAGCAAGATTATTGCTGTCTAATTGCCTCCACGCAACCTTTTGAAAATGAACATTCTATTGATGCTGTACTCATGGGTCATCATCGATTCGTTAAGATTATGAGAAAAACTCTTATGTGATGGGGATACGTTCCATGTATTCTCTCTATCTTACTTAGTACTTTATAAGTTAAATGGTAAGTATAAAAAGATACATCGTTGGAACAGAAAAAATATTTCTTCAATGTTGTTAGGTTATCTAAATGTTGAAGGTTGAACATCTACAATTAGGATTATGTTTGCATGCAGGCTTAACTGTAATTAATTAACGTTTCATTTTTAATTGCAATTTGATCGTCTTCTTATGCTTTGGATCAATGACACAATCATGCTGGATTCTTTAGGAACGTAGATGAAGTTGTGTTATACTTCTACTTCTAGATTGATTATTGGAACAAAGAAAACTGAAGCAATCACGCCCACACGTGCACTTGGCCCCATATGCTACTTGGTGTCGGATTTGACTGGTCAATCGGACACTTGTCAGCATCATTTTTTTACATCTTATATACAGCCAAAAAATAAGCAAGTTTTTCAAGCAAAAATGAAAGAAGCAAGTTGGCCTATAACAAGATAATAACATAAAATAAAAAAATAAAAAACTATTGAATTAATTATTCACAATTAAATAGAGGAATTCATACAAAAGAAGACATGGATCTGTTTTTGGAGAAGAAATGAAATGTGCATATAATCACCAACTAATTAATCATCATTTTTCATATTAATTATGAGTAGGGGTTAACAATTTTATGTGCAAATAGAAGAACCAGTAACTTAATTTTTTTTATTTTTATTTTTTCCTATCCTACAAACCCTACTCAATCTTTGCTCAAAGTTTCTTTCTTCCTCCTAGTTGAAGAATCTTTAAAGTACAATAAGGTTTTCATCTAAGAGCATCCATTAATTATATTTCAAAGCCCAAATATATTATGTTAGACAGAAGAGTTTATGATGCCTTCTTTTGGTAGAATATATAATTACTAATAGGGACATAAGAACTTTTAGATGACCTAGAACATTTGTCAATCTTATCAAACAATTAATTAATTAAGGAAATAGTTCAAACTTTTTTCTAACGATTAAAGACACAGACCATGTGGATAAGTTTGCAACTCACGTAGCAACAATTGAGCTATATTTTTAAGGGAGTTTTAATGAAAAGTTCGCGATACTGTTTATTTTAACAAAAAATTATATTTTTACACTAAAAAGTCAAATCTGATACTATTCACTTTACCCTTTATTTTGTCCTTATCATTAAAACTTAAAGTTTTCAAGTCATTTTCATTTGTTTTCCTTATTTTTAATGTGTTTTATCCTTAGTAAGGATAAATTCGCTGCAAGTTTTGGAGAAAGTTAAAGTTTTGCAAGAGGCCTATATGTATATGTCAAACGGATTTGGATCCTCGCCAGATCCCCTCCCTGGGGATCTTAGGGATCAACCATCACGGGATGGCCCAGTGGTTGGGGATGAAATCCAGGCCCGTATATCACACAGCACGTCGTGCGTTCGATTCCTAGAGCTGATGAATTGCACGATGATGGCCAGGGGGAGGATGAAAACCTTTGTGAGTCTTCCTGGCCTTGAAAAGATGAACCGTCGTGACAAAAACACCAGCTGACCTTCTTTTAATAAAATAAAAAAATAACCTTTTTTTTTTTTGGAAACAAATAACTTTACTAATTAGTTAGTTATAATATCTTCTTGTCTCCAAGACCATTCCTCCCTTTCCATTCTTTAAGTGGAGAGATTTTTCAGTGTGACCGTCACACGAGGTAGTACACCACGTGTCTCTTTTAGAGAGATTTTTCAGTGTGACCGTCACATGAAGTGGTACACCACGTGTCCCTATATAAATGGTGGGATATGTGTGTTAAAAGATTAATAACTTAAAAATTAAAATTTTCCACCACTTATATAAAAATACGTGGTGTACCATCCGTGTTCCCGTCACAACTAAAAATTTATCCTTTAAGTGGCCAACAATTACACATGGCTCTTATTTTAAGATTACGGTAGCCAATCTGGTTTATACCAGCTCAATAAGCCTCTTCGTTCATATAAGCTCAACTGTGCAGTACTAGTTCCAACTTGTAATTTATAAATTCGACCAGAAAAACAAACTTGTAATCTATAATTAAATTAAAAACTTCAATTTCATCAACCAAAGTAATATTTAAAAATTTAATTCTTGCTACATAAATGAAAGAACTAGCTTAACTTATGATTACCATTAGATTAGTTGGGGTGTGGGACCTCAATTAGAGCACCATTAGTTGTGCAAATGTCTGAACATTGGTGCTTAAGTTGAGTTAATGAAATTAGCACACTACTACTTTCTCGACAAGTCGTGACCTGAAATGCTAGAAAGGCAAAATTGTCCCTCTTCCTCTCACCTCCTGAAGTGTTTGTATTCCAGTGTCACTATCTTTGTTTCATTCATTTGTAGAATATATTCTTCTTTTTCTATACCTTTATTGCCTCCTTTAAACTTTAAACTTTGATTATCTGTACTTGATGAGTATTATTATCCCCACAAGTACAGATTAACATTGTAATCCTCCATTGAATCGACCATTGTCGGTCTGATCTATGCGATTCTGCATTATTTAGTCAGTAATCTGTCCGTTGCTCTTATTTAAAAACTAAAGGACTCTTGCCAGGTTCCATAAGCTAACTAACAAGTGGATTTCAGTAACAGATCAAGGGTTACAAATGTTCATTATCTCTCAATATTGTAATTGAACTTTTCAGCTTTAGTCTGTAGTTGGCGCAGATTGAGTTGTCGCACATACATGAATCCTTAATGTAAAGATAATTAATAAGATAGATATATTCTCTTCCGTTATATTATGTTCTCGAACTGTCCAATATTTAGAACCATCTATATGATGTTTTAAGTTACACCATACTTTTAGATTGTTATTTTTTGTTAACTGCTTATATCAATGTGAATCAAGAGTAACATGGGGAGGATCAGCTGGTTCATGAACCTTCTCTAATATTGTAGAAAGATGAAATGTGATGATTAATCAATTGGTCAATGGAATCCCACATCCATTGCCAGCAACCAGCTTTTCTAGCTCATGCAATGTAGTATATATTCTATGCCATTTGGCCTGCCATTGAAGTTAATTGATTTACAAATTTAGCAGGAAAAAAAAAAGGGATCCAAATCAAATATAAAAGAAAATGAGGGGGTGTGGCTTAAATAAAAATAGAAGATTAGACGATTTTAGCTCATCAGAGTAGGACGATGTAGGACGTGAAAAACGTCCACCGTCAACCGAAGACAGAGTCCTACACACTCAGGGAGCCCACCGCCCGTCCTTCCATTTCAAATTTATTAAAAAGAGAAAAACAATACAAACAAAGATCAGAGGGTGAACCGTATCCTCGCAGAAAATTTATGCTTGGTGAGCCAATACAGAGAAAAATTGACAAACGTACTAGTGCTAAAGCTAGTGGAATAAAAGAAAAATGAAGACCAACCAACATTCTCTCAACAAAAAGCAACCGAACTAGCAAAACCTGTAATTAGGTCGCGAAGAAAGGTTGTGAACATAAGCCAAAGCTGCACACCGGGTGGGGGCGTGTATCCCAAAATAAACTCCCATAATGATTCACACCAAAGTTAGCCAAATTATCAGCAATTTGATGTTCCTCTCCAAAAATATGAGTGACACGAAGATGCATGCGAGAGAGAAGAGTAAGACAATTAATCCAGCGAATCCATAAACATCATGGAATCCTATCACAAGGAGAAGGCAGAAAAATTACTACTATAGAAGGGTCACATTCAATCCACAAATTTGTCAACCTTTTGCCCAAGCTAAATCCTCAGCATGAATAACCACATGCAACGCCACTTCAAAAAAAAAAAAGCAATTCCAACACAAGTCGCAAAACAACCTAAGCAATTACCAAAGTGATCTCAGAAAATACCCCCAATTCCTACCAAATTAACCAGGAGCACTCCAAGCCGCACCATGAAATAGGAATAGGTAACCATAAAACCTCAAGAATATAAGGGGCCCCTTAACCCCAATGACACGAAGAATACAATGTTTCGCATGGAAGCTGTGCTAAGGGGTGTGACTTCAATGTTATGTAGCTCTCAGATGTGTTAGTCGTTAAATTTAATTTCCACAACCTAAGATTTTTATTTTCAATCTTAATATTATTGATTTCTCGTACCACTTAGTATAAAGTACAATTAAAGAAAAATTGTGAATGAAGATATATATGGGTTTGGTTTGTGAAAGCTGATAGGCTCTTTTGTCGTTTAAGGAATCTTATTTGAGAGCATGAAAATTTAGTATTGTCTGGCGAGAGAATTGAAAGAATAATAGTGAAGCGCTGTAGCCCATAAAGGAAACCTATTCTAATTAAGTATTCATTGTAATATGATTAACACTGCCCCACTTTCTAACTCTCTAAGCTCTTACAGTATTTATAAGCGTGGAGTGATGCTATGCGCATTAAGAGTTAAACACATATTCTAATTCAAGCATAAACCAGATTAATTAAACTCTCTTAAAACATCAATTAGTATGACAGGTTCTGGTTCTCCTTGTGGAGCCTGCAAGTTCTTGAGAAGAAAATGTATTAGGGGTTGCATTTTTGCACCTTACTTCTGCCATGAACAAGGCTCCACCCACTTCGCTGCCATCCACAAGGTTTTCGGGGCAAGCAATGTGGCGAAATTGCTCGCTCAACTCCCCTTGAGTGATCGATGCAGAGCCGCGCTTACAATCTCATACGAAGCTCAAGCTAGGGTTCAAGATCCTATTTATGGCTGTGTTTCCCATATTTTTTCTCTCCAACAACAGGTTAGCTAGTTTAATTAATTAACTACTTAATCATTGGAACTATATCCCCTAATTAACTTCTACTTCATTAATTTCAACAGATCGTGATGATTAATCTTATTTGTTGACTCTTGCAGGTTATCAGTTTAGAAGCACAACTAGCTTCAGTCAAGGAACAAGCAGCTAAAGGCTACTCCAGCAGTAACTTCCAAGGTTGGCATCAGTCGGAAAATTCCAACATACTGATGCCACAAAGTGTGATTAATGAATCAATGACACCATTATACTCCGGAAACAAGAATCCTAACTCTTTCGGGGCAAACGCAAATTTCATGATTCCAGAAGTACTTGATGACATGTACGGAGATCCTTCTAATTCCATGTGCCCATTAGACATGCAGATGAGCAATATGTCATGGGGTATTGATCAAGATCATGACTGACGACGGATCGTGAACTTCAGTCATCAGCAGCACTCGCCGGAATATTAATTAATGCAACAAATGTGAAGAGGGTTTTGCAAATTTTCATTGAGACATAAGCTAGCTGACTAAGAACCCTAGGAGTGCTCATACAGCACTCACAAATATTTTTTCTAAAACATGCTGTACGTATATGTATGTCCTTAGAGGTTTTCTGGGTCCAATGAAGATCAAGGCATTGTTCTAATTATACCATCCCTATATTTCTCCATCTGCTTTCATGTTGTATTTGTTGGAGAATAGGATCTCATGACATCGGTCATATGACAAAAATAATATACAATTAATCTATGGGAGTTTCCAATTGTAATATATCATCTAGGTCTTTTGTGATAAAACAAAACATCAAGTAATAAGTGATTAAGTTAGAACAATATCGATGATGTTGGTGGTAAACCATGCTAGACCTATAAGTTTACCAATATATAATTAGTTAATGGTAATTTCAAATAGAATCCAATTTTCAATAATTAATGAAGTAAGTGCTGTTAATATATCCATGAGACCTTGCTTCTCTTAACTCAAGTTTCTCAATGATTAAAGATCGAGCTCCCCTACCATCACTCACCCTTCGATAGGTATGTTGAAGCGACATTAGGCTGTATTCATGGCCTAGGCCAACCCTAGGCGCATAATATATAGCATCCAAGGTTAATGACAAATAATTGTCTAGGCGTTGGAAAATATTGCAGTACCAACTAATTCAACTCGATAAATCGTACATGTGAGTCCCATTATGATATAAACCTAATTCCTATTGACTTTAGAAAAAAGTTACTTGTGAATGCGTTGCATTACAAGTGAGATGCCAAGATAAAAGGAACAAAGGGGTATAATGGACAAGGAATTAATAACATACAATCATCTGCATCTATTGTCAATTTGATTTTGGGTTGGATATTCTGATTCTACCATTTTACCACATTATGCAATTAATTCACGAATTTTCATGTAAATTGGGTGTATACACCCTTTTTCAGGCTTCTCTATATTTCGATCCTTACCTCTCACTTAAGTGTCATAAAGGCCAATTCCACAAGTAGAATTAAAAAAAAAATGTTTCACTTTAAAGTTAAGTAGTAAAACGTGTTGACATTCAGTACTATGGTCTGATAGTATTCCTTTTTACATGGAAGTGAGAAGTTTTAGGTTCGAATCTCGTGGATGGCGAATTCGATACCAAATTAGACTACCCATTGTGTGGTTTAGCCGAACTCTCCCTCCCCTTAGTGTAAAAATATCGATGTACTAAAAAAAAAAAAGTAAAACGTGCTTGGTAGAAATAAAATATTCAAATTATTCCAAAATCAATGGTCTTCTGACTGGTTTTTAAAATCATCTTATATAAGAAGCGAAGCGGAGTGAAGGCTTTAATGAGATTTTTAGTTCTCCAAGGAATTTTAAATAACGGGAATTGAAATGGTGGAATTTTATTTTCTAGATTTTGTGAATTTTCTTATTTGGCTAACTTAAAATAACAATGGAATTTGAAACGAAATTTGTTATTTTTAAACTCTCACTCATGGAAATTTGAAAATGACACATATTTACATGGAATTTAAACTTGGGAATTAAAGGTTCCAAATTCCAAGATTTTTTTCCACGCGAAAATTCTAAACTTCTATGTTTATGAATCCAAAAAAGGGAATTGGTACATATCAATTTATAAATTCTGACTTTTATCAAAATTTCAAGTTTATTTCCTTCATTCAAACATAGTGTTAAGCTCTTGTGCTTCTCCCACATACTCTCTCCCAAGTCTACATATCCTCCTCTGGTGGAGCAAACCAGCCACCACCTTCTCCTCCTTGCTCTCAACTCCACCGCCTCTAACTCCACCTTACACGTTCCACAGTGCCACCAACACCATTACCATCACCGCTACTAGGGTTTATCACCCTCCAACACCATGTTTGACACCATCATCAGTCCTCATCACCATTGTTGCCGCCTCCACCCCCACCACACTCCACCATTGACAACACCATTGCAAGTACCACCATCACCATCACAATCACCATCAGTACCACCAAGCCCCCCCTTCCCCCCACCAAAACCATTACCATAAATGCATGTCCTTTTACTAAACTGATTAATACATAACTATTTGACATCATGTTCATTTTAGACATTTCAGGCAGCTACAAAAAGTTCTACATCAAATTTACTAAATGATGTGACACTGTTTTTCATATTCACACAACTTTTAAAATACAATTTGCTAAATGCTTAACTATATTTTTAACTTTACAAACTTATTAATTTCAAAACCCAAGTAGTTTTATAAAATATAAAAACTACAACAATACCGAATTGACCCTTAGCCTTATTGTGATGGGAACTTTAGAACTGTAAATACAACTACAATGAACACATCTAGTCAGTGTGGGGAAGAGAAGTGAATTTAATAGAAAGAAATCCTTAAGGTTTTCAAGGTTCAATATAGTCAAGGCCAAAGGGAATAATCCAGAGAAAGAATCATGTTAAGATCCGTCAAAGTTCAAACTAAGCTTGACCCCATGGTCCCTTGCTAAACTCACAAGTTACAATTAAAACAACGTTTTGTAGGACCTTATTATCTCCTAACATAATTACTGCCATAGGCTAATTAGTTGGTCAAAAGATCTTCCAAATGACTCAATCAAGTTAACTTTCTATATATATATATATAGATTCATCTAATCTGTTGGTTTCTCCCGGGTTGTATCCACCTGTGATTAGCTTCCTTATTAGCCAAAGTCATTGAAAAGGCTCTCCGTCGTGATCACCACTTTATTTTATCACCACCATATATATATATATATATATTTTAACTTTTATTATAGACAGAAACAAACCCATCCTTCTCATAATCTTCTCTGCCGTCAATAACCATTGGATGAAACGACAACGTAGAGTACTGTTTTCACTTAACTCATTGTATAATATATATTTCATGGATCATCCCTTATAACACGTTGGACTTTGAATGATTGCACCCTATTCCAACTACAATTAATCTTAATATAAACTCAAAGTTAATTACCCCTAAAGCATTATATAATTTGTGTGTGTGTATAGATATATATATTCTTAATTAATTTAAATTCTTGTTGTGAAGCTTTGGACGTAATTTTGCTTCTCAACCATCAAACAAGAGTACCGTTTTCATATGTCAGATACATCTCAATAATCCAAAGAAATATGACTTCTTAATCAATTATATATATAGCTAAGTATTTAATAATATATGAAGTTAATAAGTATTTATTATGGTTCTTTTTTTTTAGTTGAATTTAACATGGTTCTTTGAGTTCCGACATCGATGTAAGTAGAAGATATTTGATTGCAGAAAACCATGTAAGGGATGAACTACAATTGTATGTTATTATGACTTCACTACTCACCACCCAAAACCTCTCAACCTTCCATCTCCACGTTTCCTACCAGACCATCTATGGAAGTTGCAGCTGAGCTCACTAATTTGGTTTCATTATCTTTCAAGTATATTTGTTTTTGAAAATATCGATGAGAGGTTAAATACACTGTTGGTAAGTTCATTTGATAAACTATTGGGTATATTTGAAGTTATAAATGTTTCATTAAATATGATTCTTTGAGTTCTAATACATCCCAAATATTTGAAGTTAAGTATGAACACGGTTTGTTTGTTGTTGTTGAATTTAACATGGTTCTTTGAGTTCCAATTTCGATGTAAGTAGGAGATATTTAATTGGAAGATGTCATAGTAAGTGATGAACAATTGTATGTTATTCTGACTTCGACGATTTTTTGGTTTTGACAAACATATTGTATTTCAGTTTCATTTTAATTCATACTATACGTTACTGATGATGAGACCTTTCTTCCTCACACTCATATCCTAAACGTTCCTCATCATAGGATTGTCAATTGGGCATTGCCAACCCGGTAAGATCAGAACATACTATGTCTTCTCTCCTTAAAGAGTGACTGATCTTGAGTCATTGGTGTGAAAGACACCAAGGCAAGTATGTAGATGCTCAATAGAGAATGAGTTCATTGAACACGATCAACTAGGAGTTCTCATACTCATGTCATATGAGAACTCATTAGTTGGGATAATGCAAAGTAGTCGTTTGACATGAGGCACCATGGTTATCTTGTGGATATGTCTTTGATCATTTAATGATGCGTTATAACCATATGGTTTGTTCCACGCATTGTTGAGATCACTGATTTATTCACAGAGACATGTGAATGTACTATAAGGGATTTCTAATCTTCAAACCTTTGAAGGAGAATACTCTATGATAGGATTCAAGAGTCTCCGGCCCAGAGCACATGTATTTGATATAGAAAGTATGTTCCAAATCACATTCACATGAATCATAGATAAGAGAATCCCATTGGATAGTAGACATGAATGAACTATCAACCAAACAATGTGATCAAAAATATTGATATAAAGAAGGTCTGTATTGCATTGCAATTCCAACTGAATAGGTTCTCTACCTTTTCTGGTTAACTTGGGTAGCCATGACACGCTGCTATGTGTCACTCATGGCGTAAGGAACCCCTAAAGATTAACAATCACTAATCTTCATTAAAGGAAGAATTAAAGTAAGTTTCAATTCATAATCGATTAGTAAGGGTTCTAATTGCCCACTGTCTTGCTATTTAGAACCTAATGGATCATACACCTTGTAAGGTAGAGATTGAGGATACAACGGAGTTGAGTAAGTACAATTAAATGATTTAATTGTTTATGGCTGGAATTAATTAATAAGTTAATGAATCAAATGAATAAATTTGTATTAGACCTTGAGTTAGTTCTAGACTTTAAGGCACAATGGACTTCGAACTGTCAAATTATTATTAAACTCAGAGGGCTGAAAGCCTCACTAACTCTAATTTGCCTGGCCATAAAGAGATAAGTGATAGGGTTTTCTTTAAGTCACCTTGACAAACTATATAAAGGAAGTTGGAGAAGCACCATCCTCCATTTTCTCTCTACAAAGTTGCGCACATAGAGTGGTGTTGCTAGTACCACACTCATCCTTATGTCTATCTCCTCTTCACATCTTACTTTAGTGTGGAGAAATTAGAGGTTCCCTTTTTTGGGAATTTTGGTGATTCTATTCCATCATCCAAATCCAATGAGCCAAGAAGTCCAATGAACTTAAGAAGCAAAGGAATGAAGCCCCCCTCATGGGTGAAACCTCTTCCCTTTTCTTGTAAATTTGGTTCACCAACACTAGCCTTTGCTTATGAATCAGTGAATCTAAAATTTAATCTAAGAAGACAGTGATTTTCTCCTTCAACAAGCGTTTGGGTTTGGTTGTGTTGAGTGAATCCACAATTAGCGACATTAGTAATTGAGTAATTCTCAAGATAACTATCTCCCGTCTCCTCGAGACCTTTTGCTTGTTGATGCAATGCACAACAATAAATATGGTCCCTATATTAAACATGTTTGTTAGTGGCTTCTCATCTTTCAAAGCCATGTTTTAATTAGGTGCTTAGTAACTATAATCTTTGTATTAAGTATCTATCATGCCAGTGTATTGTGATTTCTTTATTTTAAGACTACATATGTATGTTTAAGGTAGAATGAAAATAATATATTTGCCTTGTGCAGTTGAAGACAATATTTTCTCTTTCTAAAATCAAGCGTTTGACTTTGTCATATTGAGTGATCCATGATTAGCGAGCTCTATTATCCATGGTTGAGTGATTCTCAAGTTATTTATTCCTCGTCCCTTTGAGACCCTTGGCTCACCCTGCGTCAATTCCCTAACACAAGGTTTAGGGTTGAAATCATTCTCCTTAGTATAACTTGTATATAAAAGTCGAAACAAAAATTAAAATCTTAATACAAGATTATACTTTGTACATATTAAAAAATTTGTTATTATTTTTAACGTTGCAGTACATGATGTGTGTAAATTTTCTTTGCAATAAGTTAAATATATCCAAATCCAATGAGCTTAAGAAGCAAATGAATGAAGGCCCCTTCATGGGTGAAACCTCTTCCCTTTTCTTGTAAATTTGGTTCTCCAACACTAGCCTTTGCTTATGAATGGGTGAATTTAAAATTTAATCTAAGAAGAAAGTGATTTTCTCCTTCAACAAGCGTTTGGGTTTGGTTGTGTTGAGTGAATCCACAATTAGCGAAGTTAGTAATTGAGTAATTCTCAAGTTAACTATCTCCCGTCTCCTCGAGACCTTTTGCTCGTTGATGCAATGCACGACGATAGATATGGTCCTTGTATTAAACATGTTTTTCGGTGGCTTCTCATCTTTCAGAGCCACGTTTTAATTAGGTGCTTGGTAACTATAATCTAGTAATAAGTATCTATCATGCCAGTGTATTGTGATTTCTCTATTTAAAGACTAGGGGGTGTATTCAATTGAGAATTTGAGAGATTTTAATGGATTTATAAATTCATGGATTTTTATGGAGTTTAACTGATTTGTAGAGATTTCATGTAAAATTTTGATTCAATTCCCTCGAAATCTCATGGGGAGATGTGAGATTTGCGGATGCTTAAAATACACTACAAAATCTCTCAAATTCCCTCAAATTCCTCAACTTTTCCAAATTCTTTAAATTCAAATTCTAATTAAATACACTTGGAATGTTATAAACTTCTTTAAAATTCTAATAGAATACACCTAGATTTCTAAGGATTTTACTAAACTATCTTAAAATCCTGATTGAATACACATTGAATTTCAGATAATCACTTACAATCCTGATTGAATACTCCTGGATTCATTAAAAGAATTAAAATCCTTCAAAATCCCAATTGAATACACCTCCCACATATGTATGTTTAAGGTAGAATGAAAATAATATATTTGCCTTGTGCAGTTGAAGTCAATATTTTCTCTTTCTAAAATCAAGCGTTTGACTTTGTCATATTGAGTGATCCACGATTAGCGAGTTTTGTTGTCCCTGGTTGAGTGATTCTCAAGTTATTTATTTCTCATCCCTTTGAGACCCTTGGCTCACCCTACGTCAATTCCCTAACACAAGGATTAGGGTTGAAATCATTCTCCTTAGTATAACTAGTGTGGAGCCAAAAATAATCACAAGGCGACATGTGGATTTTTGGATTAAGAAGACAAAAATACCCTTGAGGTGTATCAGGATTTCTACGCGCGAGTAGCGGGTAATCATCTTCAACCAAGTCAAAAATGCCCAAAATAGGTGACAATTCAAAACCTATTTCGTTCCATATACTTTTTACCTCACTTTCCCTTTTTTTAGCCAAACAATTAGCTAATCATTCTATAACCTACCAAATATTCCACATAAATTGAGTTAATTCACAAATTAATGGGATTATTGACACACCCCGTCCTGAAGGAGGGCATGCTGGCCATCACGTGAGAGTAACGTAACCATTTACACAGTTCGGAAGCTTTAAAGATACAAATACTAAGACGTAACACCCGAAGGTGAATCCTACATTTGTGAATTTTGTCAGAACACCGTTGGATTCCTCGTGGCCACCAAAGCTCTGCTCTATCTCGAACCTGGAGGGGGCAAAAAACATAAAACTGAGTGGGTCAGCCACAATTCTTTTCAAAACCTTTCCTTTCAAAAGTTATAACCCCTCGCCGTAAAACCTGTATAATTTCCCAGAAATAAAGTATATACTCATATATGTTTCTCAAAAATCCGCTGAAAACACGTATGTATGAAAATATGTATATGCCATGCCAAAGTATTAACTGAATGCCAAAGCATCCCTGTGAATGTGATTGAATACTCAAATATCATCTCAGCCCTCGGCTGTATATAGCTCATATCATACTCAACAATTCATATAACTCGTAATCATCATAATCAAATCATATATATACCCTACACACACATCAATACCACCTCTAGTGGTCTGCACAACATCACTGATAATAAACTAATATGCTCTAGTGCTACAATTACGTGAAGACTGAGCGATAAATCGCAGGTCACCTACGAGTCGAACCCACCTATAGTGGCCTATTTGACAGAACTGAGCACCTAACTTGGATCCAAGGCGAGCATGCGGTGCGGGAGGTGAACAACACGTGAAAGACTGAGCCCCTCTCTGGGCGTGAGCACTAATATCAGTGTGCACTTCTATGAGCTCTAATCATATCACATTTCATCATTCGTTCTCAATAACTAGCATATAAACTTACCTGCCACTTACCTGGGCGTCCTCAACATCGACATTAATATAAACAATCAATAATGCATAATTAAACAAATAGATACTTTGCATGGCATTTCATATCGCATTTCATAACACATTTCATTTAAACTGATTTTCTGGGTAAAATTCATTTATATAGGTATATACGAAAAATAACTGCCCACTCACCTGGAGTTCGCCCTACAACTCCCTAGCACAACACATCAAGGCGTCATGACGATCGGGTCCTAGAACAATCATCAAATCATGCCTCAGAAATCATATCGATAGAATATAAAACTTATATAAAACACGTCACTATGTAGTTCGATCCGAAAGATCTGCAACTTGGATTTCCAATCGGTAACTTCCAAAGGTCCACAATAAATCTCTAGAACAACATCCTAAAATTTCATTGTCATCCAACGGTCGGATCTCCGTCAATTGCCAAAACTAAGTGACTGTTAACATTGTATTTTATGAACTTACAACTTCAATTCCAGAAGATCCGTAAACCTGATTCTCGATCCGTAAGTTCCTATAATCCTCAAATATTACGTATTACAACGTAACAAAATTTGGTGACAATCCAACGGTCAAATCGTCAATTCATATTTTTGCCTAACCCCGCATCGTAACAAATTTAGGTTCGAATGATCATCAAATGTCATTCATTCACCAAAACTGAATTCAGAACATGAATTATGGCCCAAAAATAGCATTGGCGGTTCACTGGCCACGCGCCGTCGTGGGTGGCGGTCGGCCGCCCCAGCTCGCTGGAAAATTCAACTTTCTCCAAAAATTACCAAAATTTGCAGACTTAAAGATCTCAAATAGAGGAACAACTTTCATACCTGTGACCAAGGCCAATTCGGTCAATAAGAGCTCCAATTTTTCCAAAACCGTACGAAACCCTTGAATTTGGTGTGATTCGATTCGACCTCCAAACT
Source organism: Heteromeles arbutifolia (assembly GCA_024362995.1). Classification (NCBI taxonomy): domain Eukaryota; kingdom Viridiplantae; phylum Streptophyta; class Magnoliopsida; order Rosales; family Rosaceae; genus Heteromeles; species Heteromeles arbutifolia. The sequence goes on along the minus strand of JANCRC010000002.1, from coordinate 12,460,123 downwards.
TGTTCCAACGCCTCAACCACTGCCTGGGCTTTGTTCTAGGCCTCAAGAGGATGCCATGGGTGGTGGTAATTGGAAGAAATTGCTTCGGGATTGGGTGATTCGAAGCCAAAACCGCCGCACCCCTTCTTCCGGTTTCACCCATTTTCAAGTCTAAATCTCTCCAAATTTGAGATGGAATGGATAGAGGAAGGGTCCTAGAGTGTTTCCCATGAGGTTTCTTGAAGCAATTCGCCGAAAAAACGGGTGAAAATCATCGAAAATAGGCATGGGTGCCGACCAGGTCAAAAACGGGCCAAGGAGATCCGGCCGATCCCTCGCGCCACTCTCTCCCTCCTTTCCTCCTTTCTCTGTTCCGATTGGCCGGGATTTTCTCTCTCTTCTCTCCATTTGTCCGGCTCTCTCTCCTTTCTCTCCCGGAGCTCCTGCTCTCTTCCTCTGGTTGGGCAGTTCTGCCCAATCTCTTCTTCTTCCTTTCCTTCTTCCACCAGCCACGCGCGCGCGCACACACACACACATAATCTTATTTCTTTAAATCCCAGCCATCCATTTATTTCTTTATTAAATCTGGGCCGTCCACTTTCATAAAAGAAATTCCAGATTTTACTATTATAATTCCTAAAATGCCCAAACTTCAAACATCAATATCTTTTTCGATATAACTCCAAATCACGAACCGCTTGCGCCCACGCATCCGTAGTGACGAGTAATACGAGGATATGTCAAGAAAACAAATCTTAGATGGCACGACACAACGATTAACCTCGAACAATGCGCGTGCCTCAAAGGGCATTTTTGTAAAATCTTTATTAAAACTTTAAAAACTCTTAAAATCAGGGACGGGCTATCACAATTATTACCTAATAAACTCATTAATTGTCAATTAAATTATCAATTAAGCCCAAAAATTACCCTAAAGGCCGGTTATCCTTCTCCAAAAGGAGCCGGTCATTTCCTTCATTTTTCCACCATAACTTGCCTTTTTTGTGACATTGATTAGCTAATCTTTTTAGCCATTATTTGATTGATTAGCTAATCATACCATAAAAATCATAAAAACATTCCCTTTATAATAATAATTAGCCAATTAATATATTTATTCTTAATTAATATATTAATTGCTAAATTAAGTCACCTAAATGCACACAAAATTCATCTCAAAGGCCGGCCACCTTTTCTTCAAAGGGGACCGGCCATATCCTATAAATACCACCCATTTTTTCTCACAAGGACTGACTTCGAACTTTGGCTAAAAATTCTCTAGAATTCTCAAACACTTTTTCTCTCTAAATTCTAACTTTGGCATCGGAGGTTCTTCGGCCAAAGCCCCCCCCAAAAAATCATCGTGGGAGCGTAAGACTCTTGGCCTTGACCTAAGATGTTAATTGTTTTGTAGGTGCAATTTTGTCCAAGATCAAGAAGAAAGAAATTTGCATCCACAACTAGTATATATAGGTCAAAACAAAAACTAAAATCTTAGTACAAGTTTATACTTTGTACAAGTTAAAAAATGAGAATTGTTATTGGCACTTCAAAAATCTCATTCTACACTCCAAACTTTCTATATTTGGAAAGAAAAATTGACACAACCCGTCCCGAAGGAGGGCGTGCTGGCCGTCACGTGAGAGTGACGTAACCATTTGCACAGTTCGGAAGCTTTAAAATACCATTGTGAATTCTGTCAGAATACCGTTGGATTCCTCGTGGCCCCAAAGCTCTGCTCTAACTCGAACCTGGAGGGGCGCAAAACAAGGTGAGTGAGTCAGTAAAATAAGTCTTTCAAAATCTTTCCTTTATCAACATATATCTATCCCCTCACTGTAAAACCTGTATACTTTCTCAGAAAATAGCATATATAAATATATATAGCTTCAGAAGTCTCAAAATACCATTCTTCATCATTTTTCAGAGAAATATGCCATGCCATGTGCCAAAAACATAATATGGATGCATCAACATAAATCAGGTGAAATAATAAATCAACCGGAGACCCTGCAGTGGTCCTGTACGGCTGATTCTAAAGCTCAATATCCAATCCAGCCGGAGTCACCAACTGTGACCTGTACGGCACTGCCGGAGTCGCCAACTGCGACCTGTACGGCACTACGCTGCACATGAGTCGGAACTACCTGTAGTAGTCTGTACGACTCGGATGGTGTAATAATACGCTCTAGTGCTTCTCTCATCAATCATCTGTGCACATAATCCAAGGTCACCTACTAGTCGGAACCGTCTCTAATGGTCTGTACGACTAGCATGTCGGAACCACCTCCAGTGGTCTGTACGACTAGCATCTACTTGGATCCAAGGTGAGCGTGTGATGCGGGTGAATAACATAAGCACTAACACCAGGGGTGCAGGTTATGAGCTATCAACATAAATCTCATCAAACAATTCAATGCACCAAATGTAACTCACCTGATACTCACCTGTGCGTCCGCAGCACCAATTCACATATATGCATCATATAATATCAATTCACATATCTCATATAATTTCTATGCATGGCATTTCAAATCACATGATTCATATAAATCTATGCATGGCATTTCAAAATATACTTTCATTCAAAAAATCGATTTCTAGGAAACGTTAAGTATATATATATACTGAAATAAACTGCCCACTCACAGTTATATCGAAGGGTCATAACCCCTTAGCCTTTCTCGACTGTGCTCGTCTTCCGCATAAGCCTCGCCTATATGAGAAGTAACCGAAATAACGTTAATTAAGCACATAACCAACTTTCGCTAATAACTTCTCATATATTGCTCAAATTGGGTATATGAATATACCACCGTGACCTACACAATCTCAGGAACATCCCCATATTTTTAGAAAAATTTTCCGACCACCCACGCGCCGGCGAAGGCACGGTCAAACGCGCCGGCCACGCGCGGGCACGTGCCAGGCACACTGACGGCGTCAGTTAACGCCGTCAGGAATATTCCAGGAATATTCCGTTAACTCCTAACGGTTTCCGTTAATTTTGACTGACAGCGTCAGGAATATTCCGTCCAACTGACGGAATATTCCGTCGTCTTCTCCGGCGACTCGCCGGCCGCCGGTGGGTTCGCCGGATTATGGGTATTTTTCCAATTATGGTTTCTCACTCATTTTTCATCCATTTTTCATGCAATTGGTACCAAAATGAAGCTCTAAGCATGTAGAACACATCTAAACAAGTTTCAAGGCTTGAAAATCACAGGATTTTACCTGAGAAAGCTCGATAGCTCGGCACACTTTAAAAACCTTCGATCTCGGTCCTCCGACGTCCAAACTCTACCAACGAAGTACCCCGAGACTCGTGAGGACCTCCTTAAGCTCACTGTGAGCTTGAAATTCCCTGAAATGCAAGATTTTACGTGTGCATGAACAGTGCACATTTTCGGGGTTAGGATTTCACGCCTAATCCGAGGGTTACAAGCTCCAAATTTGGTACCAAACTACTCAGGGGTTAACAAGGATCAAGAATCTTACCTTTTGGGCTTCGATCTGTGAAGAAATGGACGAGTTCCAACTCCGTCCGTACGTGCACAGTGCACGGGGAGAGTGTTCAGAGAGAGAGAGAGAGAGATAGCTTACGGGGGAGAGAGAGAGGGAGAGGGGTAGTTAGGTGTGTGGTCAGCAACCCTAGCCACACAAAACCATAACAATTATTTTCCAAATAAATTTTTCCAAAACTTAGGATAGGACAATAAAACCAAAGATAATGTCACATACCATAGCAATTTAAGGGCAATCCCGTCATTTCACATCATCGATAAAATAATTCTGGGACGGGCTGTTACAAAAATACACTTGTGAGGAGAGTAAAATGAGATTTTTAGAGTGTTAATAACACTTCCCTAAAAAATTTGTTATTATTTTTAACGTTGCAGTACACGATGTGTGTAAATTTCGCTTTATCAAATTCAATTAAAAGTAATGCATGATTACAAGATTGCAAGTACCAAAGAGTATACCATAGTTAACATTATTGGCAAAATATGTTGTTACCAATGCAATTTTGACACAATAATTGGGCACGACATTGAAATAACCAATTGGCTGATAATTTATTTGATCGGGCATGAAATCAAAAAGACTTTTAGGATTACAAGGTGTGCGATATGAACTAAGGGGTAATCTTCAATACACAATTGAAAAACAAGCAATCCAATTCCAAACTCAATACGGCAAGATATATTTTAATGTGTCGGAACACAGGTATATACATGTATGTTTTTATATAAGTAGAGAGACACTTTGAAGAAAAAACTTTCTTCGACTTTTATAATAGCATATGTTTCAAGTACATTGAAAAATCTCTTTAATAAAAAAACTCATTGTAACAATTTTTCTATACTAAACAACTTCTCTTGTAACTTACACCATACGCCGACCATGCATGATACAATAACATATATACAAGAGGTTGTTATTCCATTCGCAATAAGATTCGATGTATATCACTATTTAGTATCAAAATTACTATACCTCTAAATAAATATTTTGGTCTTAAATTCGTAAGTGTCAAATCTAAGACCTTTTCAAATCAAATGAAGGACAAATCTTGCTATATTAACTAAGAGCATGTTTGGATGTGCTTTTAAAATGACTGAAAGTGTTTTTGGTGAAAATGTTTTTGGAACCAATCCTCAGTAAAAATGTAAGTAAATATTGAAAAAGAACTTAAGGCGCTTCCTGGAAGAAGCACATAACTGGTGCTTCTTGCAGAAAGCACTTAAAGTGCTTTTGGAATCCAAAAACATTCTTTAAAAGCACTTTCAGCCATTTTAAAAGCACATCCAAACGAGCCTTAAGTGTCAAGTGAAGTTTTCTTTATAGTGATGATTTAAGGCTTAACAAGAATGGTTAATAAAATAAGAGATCCCGCGTAGTAATTATTTGCAAGTCATTGACCAAAGAATACAACACTTGGAAATAGCATGACTGAGGACTCTAATTTTATCGTTTTGCCATTCCATTAGCTGGTAGTGACGTGGCAATTCGTAGATGTGGGGCCTTCAGGTCTGGGAAAACAGTGCCATTCGTGCGGCGTGTCAACATCATAATTGAAGTAGATTCGATTTGCCATTTTCTGATTCACCACGTGCACTGCAATCCCCAGGAATATTAACCCCGCTGTCCCCTCATTCTTTATCATCTTCTTATTTTCTTCTGATTACTTAACAATTTTCTTGGTTTAAAATATTAGTTAAAGTTGTCACTTAGGATTATGGTTTAATAGTATTCATTTTATTTGTAAGTGAAAGATTTTAGGTTTGATTTTCGTCAAAGACGAATTTGAACCACTTTATTATTACCAAATTATTAGACTAAGTCGATCTCTTTTCCTTTACAGTATAAAATATCGTTTGTTAAAAAAACACTAATTAAAGTTAAGCTGCCAAAGCTGATTTTTTTTTTTTAAATTTAACATTCTTTCTCGATAGAGGGCTACCATGTGCGAATCTACTTTTTACACAATAGTTTACCATATATGAAAATACTTAGAGCAATCGATTATACGTCAAAAGCTTTTTATTAATAACGGTTCAACAAGAGTCAAAATTCTTTCTTGAATTAGTATTTTCACGCGTGAAAATACTAATGCCTTTGTTATAAGTGTGAATCATGCGTAAAATTTCTCTCTCGATCATATTGAGGCCATTTTTTTTTGCGTGAAACTTTTTTCTTGACAAGCGTTTGACATGCATAGCAAATCTTTTTGTACCAAGGTAAGTGTCATGGTGGTTGTGGTATCAAACCTTCGATGGCCAACAACCCCCCAAAAAATCAGTCTCTGGTCATCTTGGCGAACTCTGCACCATGGTCTGCTCTCTTAAATCGTCAAAGCGAAACTGCCAAAGCTAATTGTTGACTAAGAAAAAGTTAAACTGCCAAAGGTTAAAATTTCTCTCTCTCTCTCTCGCTCTCTCTCTCTATGGAATTTACTTGAAAATGAATTTTACTATTCCAAAATTCTAGTAGTCAATTTATCCTTATGTATCTGTGGTGTTTTGCAGAAAGTCATTTCCTTTCCTATGTTCTCATCCCTCTCTTTTTCGTCAGCCACATTCTCTCTCAATGGTTACTGGCTAAGGTAAATTTATTTATATTGTTTTTATTTTATATGCAAGCATACATTTTTTTGTTCTTTTTTTTAATCAAAGTATAATGTAAATTTAAAAAATTAAAACTCAGTGGAGGTTAGAATAAAACTATTATGAAGTATTTGTTTACACAATCGATAGAAAAAGCAACTGAACATAGAACCTCGAGTGCGTTGTGCCTTGTAAAAATTTCGAAACATTTGAAGAGAGGTGGTCTAATGAACACAAAATCTAATGGGGCGCAAATAAAGTACAGAATGTAACATTTCGCATCCCATGAAATGAAACATGCATGCATTCAGTTCAGTATTTCTTTAACTATCCCTAAAAGTTTTAAGACAAGGTTTAGACAGGTGTGTACGTTATTGGTGTTATCTTTTAAGGGTTAGTTGAATCCCTACTGTACATCATATATATATATATATATATATATCCCAAAAGGCGATTAATTTATCTTCTATTCATTCGTAACCCTTCTTGTCGCCAACATATCCCTCTGCACTTTATTTCCATGCCCAAGTGGCCAACAAATACAAATGATCACAAACTCATTCCGCCATTGCCTTAATGATTGCAATGAGGTCCATATGGCTCCATTGCCATGCACAAACTCCTTCTAATGACGTCCACAAGTGCCTTACTTAGCCGTTTACATATAAGGAGTTGAATTGTTCTCTATATTGCCAATTGAAATTTCGATGTCCGTGAAGTAGTGTTTCCGAGTTAGAAACTCTCACAATTATCCGGTCATAAACCGGTCATGCACGTGTGCGGGCATAGCTCCAATGTCTGCATATACACAACTTAAGATTTTAACTAGTACAAATTAGAAACAAATAATTACATCCTTGCTAAACTTTATATCCCTTATTATATGATCATCCCAAAAATAAAATTGATCAAAACCGATTTGAAAAAAAGGGGAGCTGGAAAGGGAAGGTATATACTAAAAGTTAGGGTGTCATGATTAAGTTAGGGATGTAGGGCCTAATCGCACGTCTACATGTTTGTAGCTGTGGGTGACAAAGCAAAAGAGATCATGATTAATATAAGATTAGTTAATTAATAAACACTGTATTGCTCAGACAAACCGTGACTCCATACCTTAAACAAATAAAATTAAGAGAAGGGAAGGAGGAGATTTTCGAACATTTGTGCTTACCTGGGAAGCAAGTGTTGCGTTCCAATGTCATGATCTCTTGTTTCATTCAGTTTCGAATATGCTTCATTTCTTTTCTTCTATATCTTTATGCTTCTTGCACGTACGGTTTGGGATTATCTATAGATTATGCCCAATCAATCCAAGAACCACATTGGCAGATTCCACCAAATATGTTTAACGTTCAATAAATTGATCACACTAATTAATTGAATCTGATTAAAAATGTTCTCCCATTTGTGCAAATTCCTACTAATTAAACTATTGAATATATATACTCGTGTCTCCCATTTCTATGAATTAAGGGGCCAGCAGTTCCCTAACCTGGGTTGATTACTTTAAGTAATTCTTCTACAGCTAATTAAATAGCTAGTTAGTGATGTGAGCTTGTCTCATGACCACAACTTTGTCGGGGGCAAGAGTCAATTAGTTCAAATGTAAATACAATCCCTTCGCGGGTCCAAAATTTACCTTCAGTGCAATGTTTTTGGAACCCAATTTAGTATAATTTTCTCCCCTGTAACTCCACTTTTTCACTCTCTCTTTGTAACTCAAATAATTATGTTCCACATTGCTTATATCTCGTGAAACATCCATTTAAGTTCTCTTATGTGACATGAGCGACCCCCAATTATTGTTGATGTGATTATCTGATTATTGCCACATGCATCAACTTAAAAAATATAATTTAATATACCTGACATCATATATAATTAGAGTGGTGGGTTTCACACGTGTCTCTACAAGTCACATAAACAAACCTAACGGATATTTCACGAACTTAGTTGAATGAGGAAAAAATTGAAATTAAAATTGAGTTTTAAGGACCCATTGAAAAAAATAAACCACATTTGTTGGAAGTACCTGATCACGAGTGATGTAGAGATATGCTCTCTTGCAGATAGGTTTAATACAGGTTTGTAATTGATACTGTGGCTCTACATATATTTCTACCCAACTACAAAAAATGAAACTAAAGTTGATCTGTTCATCAAAAGGATAGAAATGAGTTTGGTTTGTGGTAGCTAGCTCTTTTTTGTCGTATAAGGATGTAGATGTACAGTGGAATCAAATATGAGACTGCATAGAAATTTAAGATGGAAGGTAAAGGGAAAAAAATAATGAAGTATGTACCCCATTAAGGGGACCTAAAGCAATTAATTATTGATTATTTTTTAATCAACTCCACTCTCCCTATAGTGTTTATAAACGTATGGTGATAAATAATGCTGAGCACAAAATATAAGCTAACAGAGCAGATATCACCAAAAAACCCTAAATTAAAACATTAATTGAAATCATGACTGGTTCTGGTTCTCCTTGCGGAGCCTGCAAGTTCTTGAGAAGAAAATGTGTAAGAGGGTGTATTTTTGCACCTTACTTCTGCCATGAACAAGGTGCTACCCATTTCTCGGCCATCCACAAGGTTTTTGGCGCAAGCAATGCGTCGAAGCTGCTTGCTCACCTTCCGGTGAGTGATCGTTGTGAAGCCGCCATGACGATATCATATGAAGCTCAAGCCAGGCTTCAAGATCCCATTTATGGTTGTGTTTCTCATATTTTTTCTCTCCAACAGCAGGTTTGTATCCTTTGACCTTGAACTTGTGGATACTAATAGAAAACTTAATTCTGTTTAATTACCTTACAGATATTATATATCCAATCGATTGATGAATATATGCTTTTTCTTTGAAATCTTCAGGTGGTCAGCTTACAAGCACAATTAGATTCCCTCAAGGATCAAGCAGCTCAAAGCTTTCTCAAGGGCTCTGCTGTAGCAAACCCTAATGAGAAATTTTATGGGAAAGCTCCTTCTCATACAGAAGTTCATAGTTGGTTCCATGAGCTAGAAAGTTCTTCAAACACTTTTCCACAATTCAATTCAAACCATACCAATGATGCTGGAACCACATCATACTATGAGAATGGAATGATGAACTCAAATAACTCTGTTAATGGGAGTTATGAAAATTCAGTGAATATTCCAGATGAAAATGTCTCCTCATACGGCAGCTTTGAAGAGGGCACTTCTCATTCCATGTCTTCTTTTGACGTGCAAACCAATTACAACAGGCAATGGGGTTTTCATGATGCTAATGAACTTCAATCAGTGGCTTTCAGCTACATTGACCAGCATTCATGAATCATGATACGGTGACCGGTGATGAGTATACCGATGCACGAGTTCTATATCTCATCAGTTAAATTACTTTGTCAGTTTTGAATTGCAGCCCTGCATACTTTGAAACATGCACTTTAAATGTTGTTGCTATGGTTAAGTTAGGAAGTATAATGAACCCTAGAAATGTTCATACAAGTGGAAACCCTACCTACCATAGATATGTTTCATACAAGTGGAAACCCTACCTACCATAGATATGTTTAAGCTAGTGTAATTTTTTATATTAGCAAAATAATATAAGGTCATTTCTCTAATCGATCTCTGACAGAACTTGATAGATCTCATGGATTCTGATTGAGCTAATTTACTTTGTTTATTGGACCTCATGTAGACCTAAATTTTTTACCTAGTTTTGCTTTGTTAATACTGCCCTTTCATAAAAAAACCTAGTATGTTGCATTTCACAAATTATTTATCTTTGGGTTGTATTGGTCAATTATTTGATCTCAAGTTAAAGATATACTGATTTGAAGGCCTACTGGACAAATCTAATGACCAGAGCTAATTAGCTTATAAAGAATATTCCGTCTACAATAGAATTGCTTTAACAATGAGATCAAATAGAAATTTAATGGTTGAAGATTTACTAGGTGCAACCAGGTGCAGCTAGCTAGCTTAATTCTTTACTCGCACTGAATGTTTAAGCATCTAATTAATTTCCTATATTGCAGTATACTTATATATATATATATATATATATATATATATATATATATATATATTAGACCTTTTTTCTTTTCTAGAATAATTTTTCAGAAAAATATATGATTGAAGTACTTGGTGAAGTTCATTTGTAGTTTCCTTTAATCCTTATATAAATCTTGATATATATATATATGTATGTATGTATATATATATATATATATAATATATTACACCACCTGTCTACCTGTTTTCATTCTTGAATAATTTCTTAGAAAATTATAGATGATTGAATTACTTGGTGAAGTTAATTCATGAAAGGATAACATCTTAATCTGCAGCTTATCTCATATTTGGAATAGGGTGGTGCTATCCACATTCCATTTTTACATCCCACACACCTCTTATTAATTTCCATTTTTTGTTCTTCTTTAATTCATTCAATCTAACGATAAAAAACTAAGAAATGTGTGTCAAAGGTAAAAAGAGATGTGTGAATAGTACCACTCTTGGAATATTAACATGAGGAGGATTGCAACTCAAATTCAGAAAGTCCTGATCCCAATGAAATCAAAAGCCTATCTCTGTCCTTGGAACTTGGGAGGAAACCTGAAAAATTTCTCCCAACTCTGGTCTTCCAACCCTTCTGTTTATTTCCTTTTTTCAAAATTTTATCTTTCCCAGATTTTGTTTCATGATTTCTTGAAAAACATGCAAAGTGGAAAACTGAGAACTCAATTGATATTTGTATCTTCTTGACAAATGCAGCTTAATCAAACTATTATTAACTTTGTCAAGAATGGTGCTTGTTCTTTGTGTGAGAATTTTCCAGTGTAGTAGACTGTGCATATATACACACACACACATACGTGCATGCTTTCTCTGATTCTGATATATAATTATACATAGTGTCCTCATCAATGCAAATGTTTTTGGGCCTAAAGTTAAACTGCATGCTTATGAGTTTTTGGTTAAGATCAAACCCTATCTATCTATCTATATATTAATTCTAGTGAAAGGATTTCATGTATATCTCCAGCATTTTCATTAATATTTCCTAACAATAGCGAATTAAGTTAGAAATGTGATGCCACTTAGTAATACGGTCTAGTGATATTCCTCTTCACTTGTAAGTGAGAGGTCTTAGGTTCAATTCTCACCAAATGCGAGTTTGAATCACATTATGCTAGCCCATTGTGAGGCTAAGCCCACTCCCTTTCCTTTAGTGCAGATAATATCATTTATTCCAAAAAAAAAACAAAAAAAAAAGGTTAGAAATGTGATGGCTAATGAGTATTTTGCTGTGATCATCATGATTCGTAGCTAGTAATGGGATCAAAACCCTAGCTATCTTCTGACCAAACAAAAACCCTGGCTATCTATATATAAGTAACTATTATTTTAGCCACTTTATCATATCAAACATAATGAGATGCAGATTCCATTACCCCAAATTTGATGGGTTACAAAACTCCGTTGATTTATAGTACTGGTGCTTATTGATTGCTTAATCAGGAGTGCCCTAATTCTTCCATAAAAAGGGGAACTGGTTTTGTACTATTAAATTCTTGCTCAAGTCCAAGAACCATTACGATTACAGTTAAAAAGAAAGAATTGCGCGTACACTGTACATTCTTTTAGGGCGTGCATTATCCATGATTCAGAAGTTCAGACAATTACTTTAGCTAGGTAGTTGTCAACATTTTCAGCCAGACTATAATGTAAGTGAAGGGTACCTAATTTATAAATTTTGGGTTGTTTGTACGCGTACTTCACCTGATTGTTGAAGGCCAGTTTCTTGTGCTTTTGGCATTCATATGTAAATAGGACATGTTTCGGTGTTTCAGGCACACAAAACTAGTTACAATTAACAACCATTTGAAGTCGAAACGAAAATTAGTGCTGCATTATGATTCTCGGGGGTTTAGGGTTAGGGTTAGTGTTCATGGGTTACCCTTGAAGAAGCCAAAAGTGAAAAGTAAACAGAAAAACCTAGTCAACAGAAAAACCTAGTCTTGCTTTCCACAGTTGAAAGTTAAAACTCCCAATTAAGTTGAACCAAACTCCTTAATTAGTATATAGACCCAAACTCTATGGGCTCTTTTGTATTTGTAAAACCCTAAGTAAATCATGGTAAAAGCCCACAAACGCATCAAATCCATTCAAGTCCATCTGACCACTTTGAGGAAAAATAAAATAAACTATTTTAAAGGATGCAAACTACTTTTGTCAAAATATACAAAAGAAATGTTTTGTTATTATAAAAGAAAACCAACTATAGCTGGTTTTTTAAGCTTAAAAGAATGTGTATAAGGTTTCACTCATGCGGTTAAAAATATTTATTTATGCATTTAGGGTCTTACGTTTTGATTCTCTTCATTTTTAATATTGTTGGTGTAAAAAAAAGAAAAAAGAAAAATAAGCGTGTATCAAAATGTCTACTATTTTACGTTTAGAAAATCATTTTAACCAAATTTTATGAGTGACCCCATCAAGTTTTGTTACAACAAAATAATTTTATGAGTGACCCCATCAAGTTTTGTTACAACAAAATCATTTCCAAACTACATAAAAGGATTATAACACGAAATGAACATATTGATGAGTTTGATTTATTTGTTTACAATGAGAAGACAAAATTATCATGCACATTATAACTGAACTTTAACTAAACTTTAGTGAACTATACAAAAGTACACTTAAAAAGTTCAAACCAACCCTCCAAAGTATGCAGCAAAAATTGGCCATTTTCACACAAGACGCAGCTCAGCACAAAGCTCAATGATCTAATTAAATCCCATTTTCGTTCTTCTGCGGCCAAACTTCTTTTCTTCTTCTTCGTCCCTTCTATCTTTTTCTTTGTCATAAAACTTCGTTTGTTTCAATTCAAGCATTTCTTTAAGCAGAGCGGCACGCACTTGGTGTAAAGACAATTAGACAGAGCCCCACCTCCAGTTTCTGTCGCTGATCCCTAAGATCGGATGGCTTACATTGCACGTGTGTGCATCCATAGTCAACAGTCAAATTTTGGTATTTTTAAACCCTAGAGGCAATGTCCCCTCGTGCCTTTCCTACTCAATTCCATTTTCTATTTAAAATATTATCCCATTTTAAATCCGAAATATTTTAAAGGTTATCAATATATTAGCCTTGACCAACTACTCTAAGCACTGTAGTTTTTCAAGTTTGGTTGGATTTTTTTCGCAAAATGTTTGAGTGTAAATAAAATAATCATTTAATATAAGTTGTAATTTTATTTTATCAAGTTTTCGATGAGGAATTGCATTTTTAAACAAGAAATACACTTGTTAAAGAATTAAAAAGAGCAAATTTAGGTCATGACGCTATAACCAGATTTTCTGGCCAATTTGACAATGGTAGTCGTTGGAGCATTGTCGAATTTTGTTGGTTATAAAATATATGAGGAAAATTAAAATGAAACGTAGTGTTTGGGAAGCATTCGTAAAAGTCCAAAGATTCAAACACATGGCAAACCTTTCTTCATCTCTTTTTTTTTTTAGTTTTTGGAACTGAAACTGGGATTAACCAGAGCACAACGGCCAGCAAGAACAACGAAAGCCAACGAAGGCTGACAAAGAGACAATACAATCATTGACATCACGGGATTACACACAGACGCAGCCACAAATGGCAGAAGCGTCATCCCACAAAACAAGGCAAAAGCTACATAGTCGGGGGGCAAGGAAGACCATCCTTGTTCAGAATTCTCACAAGAGAAGATGGGAATCTTTCGACCCAAGCCAAGTCACGCATCTCTTATTCTTTTAAGAAAAGACTATGGCAAGGAAAAGAGACCAAACTACTTTTGAAGCTCTTAGTTTTCTTTATATTTTCTACCCAAGTTCAATTCTTCATGTCTTCTGTTTTTGTTTTTCAATTCACCTTTTTCGTAGTAGCTTTGTTTATTTGAAGTACTCCCATTCAATGGTCCCTCATCTCCCTTTTTTTAATTAATGTTTTACGGTATATTTACTTTCTGGGTCGTTTTTGAGCATTAGAAATGGAATTGGCAAGGACATGTAAGACAAGATTTGTAAGTTGTAACCATGTATAAGGACATGTTAGATAACTTATTCTAGTGTGGATTCATCATATTTGACACAACAAATAAAAGATGAACTCAAATCAATTTTAATTGATCACAACCTATTCCAATCAGCCCACCAAACAAGCCCTTTAATTGCAATTGATGGAGTGGAGAGGTCGATGAACATATGTTTTTATAGGTGCATTTTCCATTATTTTCCACAATGCAATTGTTTAATGCCAAAGAGGCAAAAGATAGTATGAAAGTGGTTACAGGCCACTTGACTGGGCTGGCTACAAATTTAGTGTATACGCCACGGTTATGGGCCCGAAGAAATAAAAATTGATTAATTTTCACTTAATGTGACTTCACTACTATTATTTATTTTGGGGTGTGATATCCATACACCCTATTTTATTTTTCACACATTTTTTTAATTTTCAGCCTTCAGATCAGATGAATTGAAGAAGATCAACGGACAAAAATTATCAAGGGGTGTGTGAAAAGTAAAATGAGGTGTGTGCATAGCACACCCCTTTATTCTTCCCAATGAACCCTTTTTTCTTCTTATAACTTGTTTCAAATAAGATTAATGTCTTAATCTTCTTTGTAATTACAAGATTTTGGAGAAACAATTTGGTTAATTGGTTTGACAAACCTAAAGTTGCCAATGTACTAACTAATGATGCAGGTTTGTGCATTCAATCAAGGGGACACTTTGTCTATATATAGGAATACAAAATCATAGGTTTGAGAATATTAAATTTGGATTAGTGTACTAATGTTAGGTGAACCTACTTATTAGAACAAAAACCTTAAGCCAGCAAAGTGGGGCCATTAAGTAGTATCATCTCAAAGCTCAAGAGTGTGTTTGCACTTTAACTACAATGATAACATTCTCTTGATCTTCCCCTAATTAATCACACCACCTTTAGGGAGATGATAGATTTCAAAGCAAACTCATCATGTCAAACCCTAGCTCCTCGGGGATGTATATCCCAGTGAAACACCTTGTAGTTTTGTTAGCTAGGAGTATACTTCAGTATAAAGAATTAAAGCTGCTTAATTAAGTTGGTAAGTTTAATTTAATTAGTTATAAAATAAGAAACATGGTACATTAGGATGGATGATTTATTTATTTAATTTTGTTTTTGGTGATGATTGACAGCTGGACCAATGCATGTGATCTAATATCCTAGCGGATAGAGTGCTGAGTTTTCACTCATACGTTCTGGGTTCGAAACTTCCCCCATCCTTAAATTATTATAATAATTTCGAAATCTCCCCCTCCCCTAATAATAGTAAAAAAAATTAAAAAAAAGGGGACAGCTGGACCAACAATATTGGTTAATAAGGAAAAAGATTAAACTAATCATGGGATTTGCAGAGGTGTATGTGTTCTCCTTTACATGCCTTTGCATGTCAATCCAAATATCATATATATAATAGAATAGACACCATTTGTATCTAGAAGCAACTTCAGGTTAAAGTTTGCACATATATATATAATTTCTTGTTTTTGAAAAATGGGACAACACCAAGAGTGCTTGAATCTTAGCTAAATCCATGAAAAATTGGTTAATTATTTAGATATTTGAATGCCAGAGTGTCCCAAAGTATCCTCTTTTGTATTAAATGGAGGGGGAGGACAATAGTTAAACTTTTTACTTGAAGGTGGCATGAAATAATGCCCTATCACTAAAGTTGTAAGCCGGGCCAAACGTCTTCAGTGTTGAATTTGATAAGTAAATGAGGTAATTAACAATTCAAGATGACTCAGATTTCAAGATTAATTTACCTCAATGTGGTGCATTCTATTATTGCCCCTCAGTAAAAACTACATTATCTTCATAAGATTAAAGTTGATTACTTAGATGAGAACTGTTATTAGCACTTTTCACAAGTGTATTTTTCTTTCTAATTATAGAAAATTTGGAGTACCAAATAAAACTTTTGGAGTGCTAATAACAATTCCGACTTAGATTAGCCCAGTAATTTATGCACCTGCAGTAATATTTTTAGTGAGATATCAGAGAGAGAGAGAGAGACATATATATATATATATATATATATTATATGATTAATGGTACTAATTTCTTTTTCTTGAAAGGAAAAAAAACAGGCTCAGTATATACATCATTGGTCACAGAAACATCTGAAAGGCCACCGTCATATCGTTGAAACAAAACATGATGTAGGGATTGATCAGTTTCTCATCATTCTGAGGGCCAAAGCTTGAAGCTCTCCCAAGTCACCATTATATGGTCTCTTTTTAGAACAAGCTTGGTACGAGAACTCTCTGCTGCTTTGAATCTCCTGCATATTCGTGGCAATATCACTGTTGGGGTCCATGGAGTCCAGCGAGCTCTGAGGTGAAATAGGATTCACGTAGCTCGGATAACTTGGAAAGCTTGTGACTGATCCATTCACATTCCCCTGCCACTGAGTACTCTCCATGTTCCTTGAATCAACGAGGTTTTGGTGAGCCAGTTGAGCCTTTACTTGCATCAATTGTGCTTGCAAACATGCCACCTACATATGAATACTAACTTTTAGACAATGATATGAAAAGGGTTTGGTTAATTCAACCTAACAACTAAAGGGTTGGCTTATTTCAACCTAAAACCGAAAAGGGTTTGCTTATTTGAACCTAAAACCAAAGGGGGTTTATTTATTTCAGCCTAAAAACAAAAAGGTTGGCTTAATTCAACCTAAAGAGAAAGCAGTTGCTTAATTCAACAGAAAATAGAAAAGGGTTATCTTCATTCAACAAAAAGAGGTACGGATTTGGGAGTAAGCTAAGTTCAGGGTTCGAATTCCTCCAATGTAACAAAAAAAAAAAACTACAGTAAAAGGGTTGGCTAATTCAACCTCAAAATAAAAGGGTTAGCTTAGTATTCAACAGATAAAAGAGAAGGGTGAGTTTAATTAATCACCTGTTGTTGCAAGGAAAAAATGTGAGCCACGCATCCATAAACGGGGTCTCGAATTCTTGCTTGAGCTTCATAGGCAATTGTGACAACAGCTTCACAACGATCATGAACAGGAACATGCAACAACAACTTGGACACATTGCTGGCGCCAAACACTTTGTGAATGGCAGCAAAACGAGCAGGTCCTTGCTCGGAGCAAAAATAAGGTGCAAATATGCAATCAGAAGCACACTTTCTCCTCAGAAACTTGCATGCCCCACAAGGAGACCCAGTGCCAGTCCCAGCGCTGCCAGCACCCCCAGAAGCCATTGTTGGTACAGACAAACAAAGAGATCCGAGAGAGAGAGAGAGAGAGAGAGTAAAAATTGGTGAAAAAAGAGAGAAAAAATAATGAGAATTTAGGCACACGAGCACACTAGGAAATGGTGATGAAGTTGGAGGAGGAAAGTGGGGCATTGAGAAACATAAAGGGGGAGTCTTATAAGAAATGAACGGGGGACAAAGGAAGGTCTGTATGTAGGGTTCTAAGGGGACAATCTTTAATGGTTTATGTAATATCATGGGGACTACTTTTTTTTTTTGAAGCATTCATCTTATTTGTAACACAATTTTTTTTTTCTTTATATTTTTTCCAGTGTGGATGATTAATGGCTACTGAGTTTGATTAGCAATTTTTTAATGGCAAAGTTTGATTTTAGGGTTTGAATAAGTTTATATTTTCCGCCGAACGGCGCCGCACCTGGGAACCGCTGCAAATTGTCGTTTTGTGACATTGTGGTTCACTCACTGCTACTTGCCACAGCTCTTCTGGTATATTTTTCTACCGACAATTGCTAATGATTCAGTTACCTTGAGCAATATGGTTTAAAAATAGGGTTTTATAATTCAATACGTACGATACTTATCTAATTAGTCAGTCATGTTGTTCAAGCTGAACACTCCAATTCTTCAACTTGGTGAAGAAAATTGGTGCTGCGTTGCTTTGGTTTGGTTTTTCTGTTTGTAATTAGAACTTTATCTCTAACGGTACATTATGTACATCTCTATCTCACTCGTCGCGTAATTAAAAACTTAATTAGTGAGACAGACACGAAAATACAACCTGTTGTGGTTAAGTTTTTCCAATTTGGTCGAGATTTTGGAAATTGGCCAGGTTGTCAGAAAATGATAAGGCAAGTGCTTTCTTGTAGCTGAAAAATTGAGCTTGAAGTCTATAATGAAGTGAGTGAGTGCAGTTGTGGTATCCTCGTGCATTATGCAACACACCATTGATCACATCAGACAAAAAGGAAAATTAGTCAAAAGTGGTTTCAATAAGGCCATCGTTTTCACAAACCAAAATCTCACCCGACACAGATTAAATGCCTCAACTTGAACCACAAGAACTGCAAAATTTGGGATTTTTTGACCGATCTAGTTGCTGCAGTCCAGTTACTTTGCTAATTAGGGAAAAAAAAAACTAGTTCAGTTAGCATCAACTAACAAGTAACATCTCTTTGGAGATATTTTTAGGAGATTCGTTTTTTTCAAAGGACTGAAGTGTAAAAAATGACTTTTTTTAGCTCAAGTTTCATATTTTGGAGCTTTAAAATCTTATATCTAAGCAATTAATAAATATAAGACTGTAAACTCTAAAGTTTAAGCTTTCAATGGTGATTTCAATACCAACACTAGACAATTAAACTTGAAGAAAAATGAGTAAAAATAAGATTTTCTCAACGCATCCGTCGTTTAGGGCAAAAACCCTAGTCTTGGCTTCAACTAGTATGAGTCACTTACAAGACACAATTACCAACCTAAAATGGAACTTGGTCAATCCAAGTATATGACCCAATTTATGCCAAGGGAAAGTTCAATGAATGAATGCATGGATATGAATCATAGAACAGGTGCTTCAGTGAGGTCGGAGTTAGTTTGACCTGCCACCTCCTTTGGGTGCATATATAAAATGTTTATGGTGCATGAGAAGAGGTTTTAACTCAAATGAATGAGAAGGGTCGTCATCCTAACAGAGGAAAATGGCTGTTTGCAACAAAAGCTACGCTCCCATGTCACAGATTCATGCTTCTGAGCTCAGCTTTCAGCTTCTGCTTCTGCATGCAGATCAGCTTACTGGACAAGCTCTTACCACCAAAGCACTTGAGCACATGAATGAATGGATAAACGATCGGTGGTGAAAATGTATGAATGTGAATGGACGATCGGTAGTATATTAATATGCAAAATGTATAATATATAAAGAAAATATTCCTATCCATTCACACATGACGTTGGCAGCTTAGCTTAACATTCAGTTGGAGTCAAATTTTGATCATCATCAAAGCACATGGCACACATGCAAAGCTGCTTGCAAGATCCCATATCGGTTACGATTTTTTCTTCTTTGGGTCGTAGTTTATTTCTCTTTACCCACATATAGCATTTAGATTACCCAAAAAATATATCTATATCTCATGTGTTCATTTTCTTTTTTAGTACAAACGATATTCTACACTATTCTATACTAATTGGCATATGAAGAGTTTGAACCTGGGATGTAGTGAGTTAAGGAAGAAGACCCTAACCGCTTGAGCAATCCACTGCTTGCATGTGTTCATCTTCTTTAATTAATGTAGAGTTATCATTTAGAGCTTCAAATTTTGGTCTTACAAACTAAAACCGAAGCGATTATCCAATCCAAGACTAGAACCATAAAGTCTAAACTCTAAATGATGATTCTACACCCTGAAACAATTAACCATGTCCATAGCTTCCAACACCAATGAAACAATGTTGTGTGGAAAAGTTAGAACACATTACCTTTATACCATTGTTTGTGTACCATTGTTTGATTGCCAAGTTGACATATTGTCTGTTGGTAAGTCTTTCTCCAAAAGAAAACCAACTGACACCAAGTTGTAGTCCAATTGGGGATGGTTTAACATTTACGTTTAGAAGCAGTCCATCTTTCTTTCTAATTTTTCCTTTTGGTCCCAGTCCAGTTGTTTTTTGGTCTGATTCCCCAGCCCAGTTAGATGCTCCAGTTGCCTGCTGGATTGGAACTTGTCCATCTAGCGTCTCAATATTGGACTGAGACGCCACAGTGACGATAAATCTGTTCCACGTAAGTTGGTCTCAGACACTAAGCATTTTTTGCTATAGAAAGATTGTGGATATTGTGGGGAAAGAAGGCAGAACGATGACATCCTCATTGATAACATATAGCAAGAGGTGAACAAAATGCCCGAAGAGGATTTGATTCCATTGCATAAAAACACTCTTTACAATGCCGGAAGCAAAAGTTCAAAGATCTCACACAAATCCCCAAAATAGACCTTACCGCTATAAACATCCAACATCCAATAGCGAAACATCGTGCGAGTTTCTTAGCAAACCACCACCTGACTGTACACCGCAGCCAAAATACTGAACATCAATACGTCTCCCTCACCTCTTGTGATGAAACCTCACCTTCAACAGGTATTGCATCTTCACCTGTCCACATGTCATCGCCCGGTAAAGTTACTATGTTCCTAAAAACTGTAAAACTACAGTTCTATACTATTTGTTTAAATCAGCACAATTAAACAAGTGAAAATAGTATCAAAAGTGGCACGTGCCAGAGATAACAAAAACAAAGCTTAGAACTTACCTGAGCTGTATCATAAACGATGTACTCGTTATACATGAGCTCAGAAGCTTTGATATTTGATGGCACTGGTTTGCCGCAAGGCACGATGACATCGTCCTTCCATTTTACATACTCCGACTCCTGAGGTATTTTCTTGCCAAGCCCCTTTGTAGAGTGCTTTCCCTTTGGAGGTTTGTCCATATACTGAAAGATAGTGGCATAAACATTAAGTTAATGGGAAAAACTCAAATCAGAAATGGCTATTTTTTGGCTCCACATGCCAAAATTAGAAATTTTTAGGATGCACAAGAACCCCCACACACTACTGCTTAAGTTACACATGGCAAGTATATACCACGGGCTTGAATGAGTGGACGCACAATGTCAAATCTCAGATAGAATATCAAAACACACAATCAAAGCACATAAGAAGATAATGGAAAATGTCCTCACTGCAGCCTTCTTGAGCTCGTAGACCTCCCCCAATGCAACTTCACTTAAAAGCATGAGGCCAACAGGATTTTTCTTGTCTGTATAGCAATACTGTGCGCTCTTGCTGACAAGGTCAGCAAAGTAAATTCCCTTGCCGAACTGTAATGCAAAATGTTTACACTCTTAGTCTTGCAGAAAAAAAATACACTACTGCTATGCACACGAAGAGACGCATAATACATATATAGACATAAATGTGCAAGAGAGAGAGAGAGAGAGAGACCATATAACCAGTAGCTGGAGCTTCAGGAGGAGCTATTCTCAGTCCTTGGCTAAGTATACCCACGAAATTTGTAAACCGAGAACCTGGGAGGATAAAGTAATCAGTTTTATTCCTACTGTTGATTATAGGTCTGAAATTACATTTAAAAGCACATTTCTATCAACCTTGGAAAGAGAAAGATTGCAAGCAACTATAAGCGATCCCATCTCACAACACAAAATTTTTATTACATTAAAGTTTATAGGTAGTGCAACTTACCATGCCAAAGAAGCATTCTGTTCTTAAACTTTTTCCGATAGGAAGCAAATTTATTGAATTCGCCTTCCCTTTCAAGTGCAAAAACTTCTTCGAGTTCAAGACTCCAATCCTGATAATAAAATAAGATGCCAGACACAAGATTTAGGGAATAAATCAACATTAAATATTGAGTATATAAAGATAGGTCACCAGCACAGTATGCTCAGAACTCGAGAGTATCAAGATGGAAACCCACCGTATGTGTAGGGGCATGAGTGGTAAGAAGATATTTTTCAATCAACTGATAATCTTCACTATCATGAGGGATTGGATTAATATCACACCGGAGCTTCTTATACTTCTCATCAAGGGAATCATCACTATCAGCATCAAAACCAACTAATCTGGAAGCAATTTCAATGTCCTGGAGAGCTTCTAACATTTTCACCTGCCAAGGATAAATGAAGGCACATTTTATCCCTTGCTTGTAACCATGCGAACTTGCCAATATCAGTTGCAATGTGAACATAGCAACAGTAACTCCACTTTCCCACCATTTACATGAACTTTTTCTTTTCCCATGAGTTCATCTTTTAACATATGATAAGTAATGAAACTTTAAATATATTATTCATACCAAAATCACATATTTTGAAGTAAATAACTTATCAAAATAATCATGGTTATAAAGATAAATTTGTACTATGAAACATTTAATATTAAAGTGCTATCATAAAAATTAATATAAGCAACCGATCAAGAGATTGGTATCATCAACCAAAAAAACTCAATGACATCATTTAAATACATGCATATGAAATATAGGAGCAGAAAAACCATCTTTTTGATATTGGAAAGGCATGAAGGAAACCACTGGGTTGAGCACATGCAAAACATCATTATGTACCTTTGACTTAAAATCATCCTCATCCCTGACCGTGGGTGTATGGAAGGGATCACAGTGAAAAAACGGTTGCTTGCATCTATAATCAAGCTTTTTTTTGTGGAAGGAGCATGACCATTATTATTCAATAAATTCTGTATTTCCGTTAATGCCTCAAACCCTGAACAGAGAGAACAGGAAATGACGAAGTTAAACGACAATACTTTATTATCCGAACAGCTAGAAATTAAATTTGAATATAGAACGGTTTATATTTGAGCTCTGTAGAAAATTGAAGAGATTCTCTTTCAATGTTTACCCTTTTGGATGTTGGCTTTACTCAGTTTTCCAAGCGGCATTTCTGACATATTTATCTCAAATTCCATCATGGCAGCTCTGCAAAACTTAGTACTCAGCCTCAGAGTTACAGATAAATAAAAAGATGGAGTGGGGAAGAGACAAACATTTAAAGAAATGAACTTGTTTAACCTGTATGTTTCAACATTGAAAAGCATCTTCATCAATTCTGCTAACTGAGGAGCCAATTTGCTGTCTGCATTGTTCTGGTTTTTGTTGGAAACCTGTTTATTAACTCCATAATCCTGAAAAATCCAAGTTTTAGTCAGATATTAATTTAAGAACAAAAAACAGAGTTCAGGAAAATATAAAAGAAAGAAAAGAACAAGAAGTACAATATCCAATGGAAAGAATCTTCCAGCTTGCTTCTGAAAATTTTGTTTTTGCTCCCATGCTTCCCATGGATTCCCAGTCTTCTCAAGGAACAAACGTTTAAATTCATGGATCGCATCTGATTTCGACATATCTTCCAGTTTGCTTCCTCCAATTTTATCATTCCCCACTCTTCCCCATTTACGGAACACATAGCAGTCTGAACTCTTATCATCTTGTATAATTTGGAGAATGTAGTAACTTTACATAGAAAAGAGAGACAGCAAGAGAGGGTTATAAATAAGAATTTATATCGCATATTGTGAATTTTTATTGAGAGATAATAGGCTCAAATATGTGAGCAAGAAAGATAGAATAAACCGAACACACCTGTTAACACCAGTTGACAAATCAGACATGCTTAAAGTTGTGTTGTAGATGCTCTTCCCATCCTCAAGAATATGTCCTGTATCTTGCAGACCAGAAGATTCATGAACAGCACTTCGACCTTTCACTTTGACAGTGATCATGCTAGAGGATTCACGGAGAGCTTCGACTTTGTAAATATCAAATGGAAGCTTCTTCTGTCTTTTAAAGCAATCAACCAGATAGTCTTCCCTAACGATTGGTAACTTCATCCTCCTGAAAACGTAACCTAACCCAGTTAGATAAAAAGGAACCAAATGGAAGCTTCTTCTGTCTTTTAAAGCAATCAACCAGATAGTCTTCCCTAACGATTGGTAACTTCATCCTCCTGAAAACGTAACCTAACCCAGTTAGATAAAAAGGAACCAATATGGAAATATACCCAAGAGTCAAGACCAGCAATTTAATAGCAGCTTAACCTTGCTTTTCTCATCTCAGCATCATCATCAAATGCTCCACTCACAACTAAGCAATTAGTATCTGCACTTTAATTTGTAAAGCAAGAATAACTAAAGTTATGCATCTTTTACCAATACAGCCGTAACCCAAAGAAAGAACTAAATCAAAATTATAAGCACATGCCTTTCTTGATCTTTGAATGAACCACTCCAGCTACACCCTCAATTTTTCTACTCCATTCTTCCTGCAATATCACCCTCGATGAAATAGATAGACAGAACTGACACTAAGGAAAAAAGATAATTCCACAGATAATAAGAACTAAATGCAAATTAAAATGAACAAAAAAGACCATACTGTTGATTCTTTTGGTAATCCATGAAAAGCAACTTTTAAATCCACCAAGCTTGTACTGTTAGATGACTGAGATTGGCCTTGACTTCCAGAAGGCTTGCTAGGTGTTAATGGAGGCAGTATCCGCACAGGTTTTGCAAGGTTTTGTGATTTAAACCACTGCAAATAAAATAAATAAATAAAACTCAATTCATAACTTGTCTACCAAAACCAACATGAAATTAACCATAGTTGAATACCTTATTAAGATAATGATTCTCTTTATCTTTTGGGATTTTCCACTTCCCTTCAAGACGTTCAGGTTCCTGAGTAGAGTAAGAACACTTACTCCATGCCGATAGGTAGCCTTGGCACCGGTACATACCTCCAGAATATCGAAGAAAACCAGAGCAGAGTGGGCAGCTCTTAAGTGCTCCAAACATCATTCCATCAACACTAAATAAGTATAGCAATAAAAAATATCATCTTCAAGTAAATCAGATGAAAAAAAAATATGTTCCACTTAGAGATGATGATTACCCAATAACAGTTAACACATATATTTATGCATAGCTCGTTACGTCTAGGAAACAGAAAAAAGGTCTACATTATGGAAACAAATACAACAACCACAACAAAGCTTTATCCCACTAAGTGGGGTGGGAAACAAATCAGGCAACAAAATCTAACAAGCCTATGAGAACCTTTACAAAACAAGGAATATGCAAACAATTTTTTAATTGAAAAAACTGTTTTTTAAAAGTGAAATTAAAAAAAGAAGAAACTAAAGAGAGAAGAAAATAGCCAATTTCCACACTTAGACGAATGTAGAGGATATTACCAGCGCTCACGCAAATCAAGCTCCGATCCTGTTGAATCTTGATTATTGACTTCAAGCATTTCACGCATCTCTGCATTCGTCACATGCTTTTTAAGATCATCTTTCAGTGCCCACAGCTCTTTAGTTTGGGCCTCCAGTTTACTCCCCACATCAGTAGCATTCCTCACAGATACATCCCTGCTCGTTGACACATCTCCTTCAGACCTAGCAACTTTTAACTTCTGATCATCACCAGCATCTTTTCTTCGTTTTGCGCCAGCATTAGAAGGAACCTTCTTAACCAAGGCACGTACAACTTCCTGATCAGAAACTGGGAGGGTCTCCCATCCAGACAACTTCTCCACTTCGATGGATGGTGATAATTCCATGAAGCAGTTGGCATGGTGCCATGCCAGGCTCCTAGGCCCTTGACCTTCAGGCTTGGATGATATACGGACCTAAAGTTGGAATAAAATGAAATCATGCAGAGTAGTCAACTTCAGTTACACCATAGTAACTAGAATTGCAGAAATATGCTGTATCTTGTATATGATGATGATGGGTTTCTATGGATAAACTGAGACGAAAGCTTGTCACACAACAAATACAAAAATTTACTTCCTGAATAATAATTACCAACCTCTGCTTTTAAAATCTTTTGGCTGCATTGCTTGCAAGTAGCGCGAGAAGTTGGTGAAACTGAAATACCACATTCTTTAGTGGCGAACTTGCTTGTTGCCGGTGTTGTATCCGGGGGTCCACCACTTTGTACATAACTTCTAATTTTCTGCTGATCTTCCCAACGAAGGAGCTCCAGGCCTTCAACCTCATCAGTTCTAAATGCAAGACAAAAGCAAATCAGTTAATCAATGCATTCATCCACTAAATCCAAAGGAGATTATGATAAACACTACAGCTACACATACGATTTTATCTGCTTCGATTTCTTCATTGTACAACGAGCATGGTTCCACATCTGATTCAGAAGACAAAAACAAGTCAAAACATTTATATATGCAGTACTTTAGAGGAAATCAAACAAGAAAATACGAGGGGTGTCGAAAAGAGCAAAAGTATCCATTTTGTTCGAGCCGAAATAGAATTAACTTTTGTTGATTATGTTTTGAACCAGGTTTCGACTTTAAACTAGAGCTGTAAAAGTTGTCTCCTTTCTAAAACTCAAAAATAAAAACATTTCCTGACAAGCATTTCCTCATGTAATCTCGAAAAGCTATCTGCCGAAGAACACTTTCCGACTAACGACCAACGACTAACACAAGCATTATTTGCTTCAGAACAAACAGAGCTTAAGCTCCCAATTGCATAACAGTAACTAAAATGCTAAACAACGTTAAACAAAACCCAACTAAAAGTACCCAACTTTTAACTACCAAACATGCGAAGTAATTGAAAATGCAAAAAAACCAACAAAAACCCAGATGTCAGAAACTAAAATTCTCACACTATCGCTGTTTTCAAGGTTCTCGTTTTCTTTCTTAAACTTTTTCCTGTTTTGGGTTAATGGCAATGAGAGTAACAGTGCAGGTGAGATGGGGGGCTAGAGAGAGAAAGCGAGAGGAGAGAGAGAGAAGGGGAGTGAATTACAGGCATGAAGCCGTCGAATTGGGTGGCCTGGACCATCTTGCCGAGGCGGAGCGTCTCCTTTTCAATGGGGGATTTGCAGGTCTTGCACGACGATCTCGACGACTTGGCGTACTCCACCTTCCATGGCTTTTGGGGCTGCGGGCTCTCCATTCCTCTCTCTCTCTCTCTCCCCTCTCTTTCTCTCTCTACAACTGAGAAGTGAGACGCAGTGCGATTTTGAAGAAGAAGAGTAACGTTCGGTCTCCACACGGGCTCCTTTGTCAGTCTGCTTTCAACGGACCGAGGGCTCCGTCCCTTTTTCACCCGACCCGGCCCGAATCATCACAACGTGTTAAAGAAGCTTTATTGGGTTTCTTTCTTTCCTTTTTTCTTTTTTTTTGGGGTCAATACTTCGTGCTAAAGAAGCTTTTTGGAACCAAGTCAATCAAATTCCATTCGGCTGTCAGTGTCGGTTCTTTTTATTTAGGGTAAATCTCTGTTTACCGTCCTAAAGTTTCGTGGTTTTCAATATTTAATACATGAAGTTTTTTTAATCCTAGAGTCATATTTTAAATCTTAAATTTGGAACAGTTTCATACTTCCGTTAGTCAAACTGTTAAGTCTGCAGTTAATGGATGACGTGACATCCATATGAATAATGACTAGGCGCCACGTGTCATTCACGTGGAAATTAAAAATAAATTATTTATAAAATAAAATAAAATATTTAAAAAAAAACCCTTTGTCTTCCCCAAATCCCACCCTCCCACCCCTTCTCCCACCCCCCCAACACTCTTTCTCTCGCACCACTCCTACCTCAACCCCCGATCCCATCCATCCCTTACTCTCCTCTGCACACCCACTTCGCACACCCATCTTTAATTCCCTCTCCCTATACATTCCACCAAAACCTTCAAAACCTCCAGCCTGTGATGCTTCACACACAAGTGCAACCCACCCTCGCCTCCCTGGGTCAAAATCCGAGTCGTCGTCAGTCTGACTCGGCCATAACCGCAGCTCGCTCCTTGATCACACCCAGATGCAGGGGAGTGAACCCATCGCGATCCAACACCAAACCCAGATCTGGGTTGACCCGCACCAGACTTTTCACCATCGGTTTTCAATTTTTGAATTTGATGATGTTGAATTTCGTGGGTTTCTAATTTTTGATGGTTTGGGATGTGGTTTTTTTTTTTTTTATAGTTTTGTGATGGTGAGAAGAGAGTGGAGGTGCAGGAGTCGAAGAGGGAGGGGAAACACTGGGTGCGGAGGAGGGAGGAAGAAGAGGGTGGATGTGCAGAGTCGAAGAGGGAGGGGGAGCACTGGGTGCGGAGGAAGAGAGACGATGTGTAGGTCTCTTCCCTGTTGAAGCTGTTAGGGTTTCCTAGCCGTTAGGGTTAGGTCTCTTAGTTCCTAGTTTGTAGGGTTTGTTTCAGTTATGGTTAATAAGCCCTAGTCTTTAGGGATAAGTTATTTGTTTCTGTTGTTTGCTTAACTTAGTCCAATACCACGTTCTAGGGTTGTAAAACGTGGGCTGCTTATTTTTAGGATTCATCTTTCTTTGTAAGGCTATTTAAGGCCATGCTTGCTCTTTAATTGATTAAGGATATTCTCCCAGCATTTGAGTACCGAAACAAACACATAATTACGTGATCATTTGTGAGGGTTCAACCTAGGTTTACAACATCTGGTATCAGAGCCCCACCACGGGGCCTGATTGAAGCTAGGTTCATCACTCAACAACGACGCCATGACGACTGAAAGCAGTTTTGTACAACCTGCAATTCCGAGGTTTGACGGACATTATGATCATTGGAGCATGCTTATGGAGAATTTCCTACGCTCCAAGGAATATTGGAGCTTGGTGGAGACCGGAATCCCTGCAGCAGCAGATGATCTCACAGATGGACAGAAGAAGACCATTGAAGATTTGAGACTCAAAGACTTGCAGACCAAGAATTACTTGTTCCAGGCCATTGACCGATCAATCCTCGAGACGATATTGAAGAAGGAGACCTCGAAGGACATCTGGGACTCCTTGAAGCAGAAAGACCAAGGCACAACAAGAGTTAAACGGGCACAGTTACAAGCTTTTCGCAAAGAGTTTGAAATTCTGCACATGAAGGAAGGGGAATCAGTGAACGAGTATTTTGCACGTACTCTCACTATAGCCAACAAGATGAGGATTCATGGGGAAAAGATGGAAGACGTGGTGGTCATCGAAAAGGTTCTGAGATCAATGACTGTCAAATATGATTATGTTGTATGCTCCATTGAAGAATCAAATGATCTAGACATCTTGTCCATTGATGAACTACAAAGCAGTTTGCTTGTGCATGAGCAAAGAATGGGGCGACACTCAGTGGATGAGCAAGTCTTAAAGGTGACTCATGATCTCCAACAAGGTGGGAGAAGTGGTCGTAGCAGTTCCTGAGGAAGAGGACGAGGAAGGGGTAGAAACAGTCTAGATAGAACTACCTTTGAGTGCTACAACTGTCGTGAACTTGGGCATTTTCAGTGGGAGTGTCCTAAGAAAGAGAAGGGTCTCGCCATTTTTATCAAAAGTGGAAGATGCAGGATTTATCATCCAGAGAGAGGATTAATTTGGGAGACCATAATGGCAGAAAACCGCATGTTCATCTTACTAGCCCGCATACAGCTCTAAGGACATCAATGTTTGAACACGGTAACGGACGATCAACCTCAACTATGGCATCGCAGATATGGACATTTGGGTTGGAGCGGTCTAAAGGTTCTCCAGCAAAAGAATATGGTGAAGGGTTTACCAAAGTTCACAGCACACAAGGAAGTCTGTGAAGAATGTTTGGTGGGAAAGCAACAACGAGATTCCTTCCCAAAACAAAGTACGTGGAGAGCAACTCAGAGCCTTCAACTCGTGCATGCAGACATATGTAGGCCTATTAGTCCAATCTCCAACAGCCAAAAGAGGTATCTCATTACTTTCACTGATGATTACAGTAGGAAAACTTGGGTGTATCATTTGGTTGAAAAGTCAGAAGCCCTCAGTGTGTTTAAAACTTTTAAGGTTAGGGTTGAAAAGGAAAGCAGTTTAAGCATAAGAACTCTGCGTACAGATCGTGGAGGCGAGTTCATCTCACATGAGTTTACTGAGTTTTGCAACATGCATGGGATTCAAAGGCAATTAACAGCTGCCTACACTCACCAACAAAATGGTGTCGCGGAAAGGAAGAATCGAACTATTATGAACATGGTTCGAAGTATGATTACAGAGAAGAAAATGCCAAGAACTTTTTGGCCAGAAGCAGTTAATTGGGCTATTTACGTGCTCAACAGAAGTCCAACCCTAGCAGTGAGAAATATGACGCCAGAAGAAGCCTGGAGTGGCTCCAAACCATCAGTGGAGCACTTTAGGGTTTTCGGATGTGTAGCACACGTGCATGTTCCTGACAGTAAGAGAATCAAGCTTGATGATAAGAGTAAGAAATGCATTCTTCATGGAGTTAGCGAGGAATCCAAAGCTTATCGTCTATATGATCCAATCACTAAAAAGATCGTGATAAGTCGAGATGTGGTCTTTGAAGAAAACAAAGCTTGGGACTGGGATGACACTTATCAGGAGACAGCCATAGCTGATCTTGAATGGGAATCAAATGAAGGAGGCAATCCAGGAAATGAAAACAATGGAGGAGAATCGGCAACAGAAGAAACAGCACCAGACAGCAAGGATTCTGATCACAATGATCAGACAGACATAGCCGGCCGAGCGAGACGAGATAAAAGACAACCAGTGTGAATGAGAGATTATGTGAGTGGAGAAGGTCTCTCAGAAGGAGAAGACATAGCTCATCTAGCTTTATTTGCCGAATCAGACCCGATCACTTATGACGAAGCTGTAAAGAGTGACAAATGGAGAAAATCGATGGATTCAGAAATTGAAGCAATCGAGAGAAATAATACATGGGAGCTAGTAGAAATGCCAGCAGAAGGGAGAGTAGTTGGGGTCAAATGGATCTACCAAACGAAGCTCAATGAGAAAGGAGAATTGGACAAGTACAAGGCTCGTCTGGTTGCAAAGGGGTATAGCCAGCAATATGGGATTGATTATGCAGAAGTGTTTGCGCCCGTAGCTCGTTTGGATACAATTCGTGTTATTCTCTCACTCGCAGCTCGAAATGACTGGAATGTGTATCAGTTGGATGTGAAGTCAGCATTCTTCCATGGTGAAATAAATGAAGAGGTATTCATTGCACAACCTCCAGGCTATGAACAAAAGGGGCAGGAGCACAAGGTTTATAAGCTCAAAAAGGCTTTATACGGTCTGAAACAGGCTCCTAGAGCATGGTACAGCCGCATCGAGTCCTATTTCATGAAGGAAGGCTTCGAGAAGTGTCCACATGAGCACACCTTGTTTGTAAAAAGGCTGATTAAAGGTAAAATGTTAATTGTTTGCCTTTATGTTGACGATCTTATATTCATTGGGAATGATGAGTCCATGTTTAGAGATTTCAAGCATTCGATGATGACTGAGTTTGACATGACCGACCTTGGGAAAATGAGCTACTTTCTTGGCTTAGAAGTGCTCCAAAGGTCAGAAGGTATTTATGTTAGTCAACGGAAATATGCTCAAGAAGTGTTAGAAAGGTTTAACATGGACCAATGTAATGCAGTTCATAACCCAATTGTCCCTGGGTTCAAAATAATGAAGGATGAAGAAGGAATAGAAGTTGATAGCACTCTGTATAAACGAGTTGTAGGCAGTCTTATGTATTTAACTGCAACGCGACCTGATATGATGTATGTCATCAGCTTAATTAGTAGGTTCATAGAACGACCTACTGAACTACATCTTAAAGCGGCAAAAAGAGTATTGAGGTACGTAAAGGGCACGGTGAATTTTGGACTGGTCTACAAGAAGGGAGGAAGAGAAGAACTTCTCGGGTACACTGACAGTGATTATGCTGGAGATTTGGATGACAGAAAAAGCACTTCTTGATACGTTTTTATGTTGAGTTCAGGGGCAATCTCATGGTCCTCAAAGAAACAACCTGTGGTTACGTTATCTACCACTGAAGCTGAATTCGTAGCTGCAGCTTCAAGTACATGTCAAGCAGTTTGGCTAAGGAGGGTTTTACAGTATCTCGATCATGAACCGTGCAAGTCCACAACAATTTTGTGTGATAATAGTTCTACTATTAAGCTATCAAAAAATCCAGTGATCCATGGGCACAGTAAACACATAGATATTCGGTTCCATTTCCTTCGAGAGCTCACCAAGGATGAAGTTGTAGAATTGATTCATTGTTCTTCACAGGAGCAGGTTGCAGATATCATGACCAAGCCTCTGAAGCTGGACGTGTTTCAGAAACTGCGGGAGCTATTGGGTGTTCAATCATTCATGGGTATAAACTGATTTGCTGACCACATTCAGTTTAAGGGAGGATGTTGAAGCTGTTAGGGTTTCCTAGCCGTTAGGGTTAGGTCTCTTAGTTCCTAGTTTGTAGGGTTTGTTTCAGTTATGGTTAATAAGCCCTAGTCTTTAGGGATAAGTTATTTGTTTCTGTTGTTTGCTTGACTTAGTCCAATACCACGTTCTAGGGTTGTAAAACATGGGCTGCTTATTTTTAGGATTCATCTTTCTTTGTAAGGCTATTTAAGGCCATGCTTGCTCTTTAATTGATTAAGGATATTCTCCCAGCATTTGAGTACCGAAACAAACACATAATTACGTGATCATTTGTGAGGGTTCAACCTAGGTTTACAACATTCCCAACTGATCCACAAGCGCAACAGGGCGGCACCGCGGAGTCGGTGTTGTGGCGGATAAATTGGATCTGAAGAAGATGATTGAGGAGCTGAAGTCCATTGAGATTCCTACAGTGTTCATCTGCCCGATTTCATTGGAACCAATGCAGAATCCCTCGACGCCGTCGTACTGCTCGGTGTTGTGGGACCAGCAGGCCTACCACATCTTGACAGCCTCCTCTTTCGACCCCGCAATCACCATCCACGACTCTGAGAGAGAGAGAGAGAAACTTATGAGATAGAGAGAGGAAAAAGGAAAGATGAGAGGAGAAAGGGAAGCGAGCGGTGGAGATGGAAGCTGGCGTGGGTGAGGGAGGCCAGGGGCTTACCGTCGCACCAATCGAGGGGGAGGAATCCGGCCCCTTTTCCAATGGGGAAGACGAAATGGGAAGGAAAAGGGGTTGTGGTTTTTTTATGTTTTTTTGAAGTACTTTTATTTTTTTAATGACAAGTGACGTCCAGTCATTGTCCACATGAACGCCACATCATCAGTTAACGGCAAACGTAACAGTTTGACTAACAGATGTATAAGATTATCCCAAAATTAACACTTTAGGTATGACTTTGGAACGAAAAACACTTGATGTACTAAATGTTGAAAATCACGAAACTTTAAGCTAGTAAACAAAGATTAACCCTTTAAGAGCTGTGCTTGGTTCGATCAACCGGTGAATGGTTCAGGCAACCGCTCACATCCGGTCGATCGCCCACTCACACGTGGGCGGCACTTGAAAGGAACAAAAGATTCACATTCGTCATATTACACTATGCAATGCTGCATATCAATGTGATTTTATTTGTTAATGATCGTGTAGGTCCAATAATCCCAAATTAACAACTTTGTAACCATATATTAGAACAGCCATGTATAACAATACAGCTTAATTCATTCGGTTCGGACAAGTAAAAAACTTGGCTCCTTCTGTTTCTCCCCAACTTCATGCTGCACAACATGGACTGCCTCCGTTGGAGCTATTCGGGGTGTATGGATGAAATGCGCCAGTGATGGAAACTATCTGTCATTATCTATTGCACTAGAGGAGCTTGCATGAAGAGGTACTGCACATAAAACGGTGACTTCAGTCGTTTTCCTGATAAGATATACTAAATCTATAGTTTGATTGGTTTCAAACCGTAGTTTGATATGCATGCCTCGAAGGATTTTCCTGATCTCTCAAATTCCAGCATGCTTAGAGCAACTTCGCAACTCTGTGACACAATTGGTTCAGGATCCGTCGCAAATTCTTCGAGAAGTGATACACTTTGGTCATCTACACAAAGCAGTAACTCAATTAAATAGCCCAAAACGCCCATATACTACTACTCTATATACAGACAGATACATTTGGGAACATATTTAGACAAATACCAAGCAGTCATACCTGCAATGGAACCAAGAGCTTCTGCAGCTTCATGTCTAACCATTGGGTGCTCATTTCTATTCATAAGTATGTTGGAAAGAGCGGCCGAAGCAGCTTTGTTCTGCAATTGGCCTAACACATAAGCAACCTGTAAATCACACCAAAGAAGATATGAATATCACATGACACTGACGTCTGAAAAAATCTACATCAGTTAAGTGGTGCAAAAGTTTCTTGTCTTGCATGGGTGTCAATTGATCAATGCTCTAAAAGCAATTAGAAACATTAATCTTTAAACATCCTTGTGTGTGTGTGCATGTCCGGTCTACATTTATAATTTTTCAGTATGATTCAATTAGGTAATAAACAAACCTCGTGACGCAAGAGAGCACTGTTTGAGCCCAAGGAATCAACTATAGCAGTAACAGCTTCATCTCCACCATCATTCCGCAGAGCAAAGAGAGCCGCATAGCGCTCATACATACTTTTGTTTACATCCAGAAGAACTTCCCTTAAAACAATTAACACAAGTCAGATCTCTAACTTACTAGAATAAGTGGACAAAAATTTAAGCCACGGATGATAACCAGGCACACCTTAGCTGAAAGACAGAAGAACCAGAAGTAGTTGGTGCAGCAGGATCAACTGACATAAAAGGTGATTTTTCATCCTTGGATTGACAATCAGCATCCTTCAACTGCTCAATCCGATTAAGGGCCAATTCACAAGTTTCTTTGACCTCCTGAGCGGGATCTAGTGCTAGACTATTCTTCAAAAGAGGAACATTGCTCTCTAAACCAATTGCACCAAGAGCTTCTGCTGCCTGCATAAAATGCAACAAGAATAATGAGACATATTATAAGAAGACAAGGAAAATAAGCAGAGTAAAGCAACGTAAACTCACCTCATGACGAACAATGGGATGCAAAGAGAGATCATTGAGAACGGCTACCAAGGCAGGGATTGCATCCACATCTTGCATTTGACCCAATGCAAATGCTGCCTCATGTGCCAACAAATTGGAAGAATCTCTTGTTGCTGCAGAGGAAAACACATATCCATAATCCGATTGGAAAAACACTAATGATCAACACATACAATAATATATAACAGGAGATCAACGAAGGTAAAACCTCCTTCAATAATTTACCGAAGAACAAAACAAAACCACAATATATAGCATGTTTACTTCCAACCCTTTTTCCCAGCATTCATAATTGTAATGCCGGAGGTGCAGCATAACACCCTCTCCATCAACAAACACCTAATGTCCTAATGATCAATGTTCACTTATCTAGTAAAACCGATCACTGTCGTAATATTCATCCAAAGTCCTAAACTTTTTCTTGTAATACATGCGGGGGAGGGGGCAAATCAAATCCAAGACCACGGGTGCACGGATGAATGCTCTTAACTAACCGAGCTACCAGCCCTTTGCTCCAAAGTTCAAAACTTTTACTTCAGCTCAAAGATAGTGAATTTTTGCTTTAAGAATCAAACTACTTCCAAATTTCTAACCAATCCATAAAATAATTAACCTTTTTCTAGAGACTGAAAATCCAGACAAGTCCTGAAATTCCAAGCAAATTGGCTCCGCAAATAATAATGATTAACAAGAAATACTTGCAGACAAATAAAGAAAACGAACCGGCAATGAGGGCGTCGCGAGGGGCAGGGCCTTTGAGGTTGCGGAGAGAGAACAAGGCTCTGAAGCGCTCCGAGATGGGCTGGGTCCGGTCGAGCAACCGGTCGCATAGGAACGTCACCATCTCCGGTGAGGACTCGAAGCTGGTGGCTGTGGCGGCGGCAGCGTCATCATTCAATGAACCCATTGAGCTTGAGATATGAGGTATTCGGATTCCAACAAGCCCGACCTTTTACGGATTAGGGTTTTGTTTGTCACAGTCTGACCAGAATCGGATGCCCGCCAATTGATGACGACGATGAAGTTCCCACCTTTTTTTGGCTTTTTACATTTTTTACTGTATATAGAATGGGCTGTGTCCAGGTCAAAAGAACTTTATTTAGATCAGCCCAGCCCAATAGTTGCAGAAGAATCACTGGTCCATTGAAATGTTTGTCTCATGTTAAAAAATATCAACCCTTAATTCTTCTTTATGTCTTGTAAGGCCATCTCCAACCGAATAGTCCAGAAGGTTGAAAATAGCCGGAAAATCATCTCCAACCGAGAGCTAGGTCAGAGGGCTGTGGAATCTGAGAGGCCCCCACAGAATCGGAAATGGCCAAAGGGCTAGAGGGTTGGCCACTTCCAGCCAGCCAACCAGCCAAGTGGCTGGCCATAATTTTTTTAAATGTGTCGGATTTCCTATCAGTTATAACCGACATGAATTCTTAAGAAAAAATTCAAATACAACGGCTAGCTGACTAGCCATTGCATTTGAATATATATATATATATATATATATGTTTTTTACAGTTTTATTATTATTTTTTATTTACAAAATTTTTCATATAACTTCTATTTTTTCCTATAACTTTTATTTTACAAAATTTGTTTCATATTTTTTTTAAATTTCATTTTTTTCTATAACTTCTATTTCACAAAATTTGTTTCATTTTATTTTAAATTCTTTTTTTTTCCTATAACTTCTATTTCACAAAATTTGTTTCATATTTGAATTTAAGTTGTAGTTTTTAAATAATAAATTATGTTTGGCCCTATAGCCCTCGGTTGGAGACGGTTTTTTGTGACAGGGCTAAAACGAGCCCTCTGGCCCTCGGTTGGAGACGGAGGCAAATATGGTCATGTACTGTTCATTAAAATATTAATATCTTGAAGGATCTTGGAGGGCCAGAGAGCTAAAACGAGCCTTCTGGCCAGCCATAAGTTGGAGATGGCCTAATCTTATTCAAGTTCGTCCAACTCACATATCATTTTAACAATCGAACAATCTAACCATTAGAATATACTACAACTTGAATGGCGAAAATTCGACATATAATTGTCAATCATTTCCGTCGATGTGATCTTTTGGAGAAGATTAAAGAATCATCGGATCATTAAGACTGATCTTTGTCTTGATAATTGTTTTCATTTCCACTTAGTCGAATAAGTTCTAAATTTAACTCACATGAATGCGAGGTCGGGTCGATACACACTTGTAACGAGCCACAGTGTGAACAGTAAAAAATCCTTTTACTGCTAGTAGTAACAGAACCAGGATCCTCTCCTGAGCAAAGGGTGAGGATCCTCATGACCAGGCCCATCGGGCCGTTGAAATTTTATCCAACGGTTACAAACAGAGGGTCCTTCTAAAAGTTATAATAATTATAACCGTTGGATAAAATTTCAACGGCTCAATAAACCTGGTCATGAGGATCCTCACCCTTTGCTGAGGGGAGGATCCTGGTTCGTAGTAACGAGACCCAGCACAGTAAAAAACATTCCACTTCTTATCCGATATTCTTACTCACAACCCAAATGGGACCCCCAAAAGTAACGTTCCGTCCTTCCCCCGCTAGATCAGTTGTTACAGAATATAAATCCCAGCGACTCCACTCCTCCCCTCCATTTTTCCCCTCGTTTCTTACTCCGCAGGGAAAAATCCTCCGCTTCCTTTCAAAACGGTACGTTTCGTTGCTCCCAATCTCAGATCTGAATCGCCCTTCTCCTCTGCTCGTATCATATTTTAATTTTCGGTTTCAATTTTTTTAGATTTTTGTAAAAATTTGAATTTGTTTGCAGTAAATCGAATTCAAGGATCAAATAAGCTTCGCCGGGAACGAATTCACCCATGAATGCCCGAAGGTTAGCTCGGTTCCGATTCCGATACGAATCCGATTCATTTGGTCTTTTCAAGTTTTAGTTTTTTGTTTTCTAGAACATTCTGAAGCAAATTTACCTGATTGTGTTACGTAAATAGTAAAATTGTACTTAGATCTGTGTATATAGTGTGGTTTTCGCTATGCGATTTTGATGTTTGGTGTGTGTACTGATTAGTAACTGAGTGATAAACGTTGAGAATTTCGTGAACTCGAAAACCCATTTAGGAATTGGGTCTGTGATCATTTTTGGGTTAGTTTTCGGGTTCAGTCAGTGTTTCTGTTGAGTTATGTTTAAGCTGGTTTGGACCGATTCGAGTAGAGTTGCTTTCGGTTATACAAAGTAAAACGAGATTTATATTCGAGTAAGCTTTCATTCGGCATGGAGTTGCCTGTTTGGGATGTCTTAACAATAATTTGATGAGAAAAGGGTTTGATTGATTGGATACTGCAACCTCTTTGATTACTGGTGCTTGTTACCGAAGCTTTTGTTTTCACCCGAAAAAAGGATTCTGTTAAATTTTGTGGAGCTTTCCCATGTTACATTTGTAGGAAACATCTCTTGTGAATGTGGCATGCATGTTTCGTTTACATTACAATGAACTTATCTCTTTATGTTTAGGGACTTCCGTGGCAACAAAGTTGCTCTTTTTGATGGCATTGAGGAGGGCGGCATCAGGTCCTCAGCTTCCTACTCACATGAAATTGATGAACATGATAACGAAAGGGCAGTGGACGGATTGCAAGATAGAGTCAATTTGCTGAAGAGAGTAAGCTCCGCTCTCCTTACCCTTCATTCCCTTGTCTTTCAATGCCTGGAAACTTTGAAAGTTGTAATGCAAGTCTTATTACTGTTCCGGTTTGTTTACTACCTTAGATATACATGGTTTTTAAGTCATGATATTAATAAGATTTTGTGTTGTTGTCTAGTCAGTGCATGATTTCTTCAAATTTTTTAATACCTTGAGGAGGAAGATTGTAGCATTTGTAGTATGATTATGTGTTAAAATCGTGCATAACGTCTTGATGTCAAAATTACTTTGCTTTATTGGGAACAAATAAAGCCACTATGAAATCCTTGTATTAGGAATACGGGTTTGTATGATTCTTTGGCTTTTCTTTTAACAAAGTTACTAAGCATTTATAAGCTAGATTTGACAAAATATTGTCTGAAGATTTATAGCAATTGATGTCAGTATTTTTATAGCTTCATAGGTTCTAATATATCCCCGCCAAATACTTATCCATTTCTCTCAAACAGTTGTCAGGTGATATACATGAGGAGGTGGAGACTCATAATCACATGTTAGACAGAATGGTATGTATGCTGCTGCTAGCCCAATTATTATTACAACGTTCTCTACCATAGAATTCAATTTACATTTGTTTTGGTCGGACAATGGTACAAGTTGTTTTAATAACGTGCATTGTCTAATTCAGGGAAATGATATGGATTCATCGAGGGGAGTGCTATCTGGTACAATGGACAAGTTTAAGATGGTACGTACACTTGATTTCTGTTGTTGTACTCCTTTCCAAATTTATCCTTTTCCTTCTGAGATTAGAGGGTTCTTGCCCTCATTCATCCTTCTCAGGGTCCCTTTCTGATTCCTGATGTCCTGACGGGTTTCGTTTTATTCAGGTTTTTGAGACCAAGTCAAGCCAGAGAATGTTTACACTAGTTGTATCGTTTGTGGTCATTTTTCTAGTCATATACTATCTCACTAGGTAATTAATCCATGATGGATTTGGTACAGCAACTAGTTTTAAGCTGAATATGGGAGATGCTTGCTTTTAGCTGTGATCCGATGTTTCAATTCTGCTTGTAAAGATATGCTCGTATGTTTGTATAAAGATTATCGATCTTCTAATTATGTTTAGCTGCGGAGCTGATTAAGTGCATAAATCTTTGTTCCGGCAAGTCTGTTTCAATCAGTTGCTGTGTCATCAAGCTCTACCTAGGTTGTACAGTTGTACGGTCTTTGAGTCGAGTCATATTGCGACTAGTTTTTTCAAAGACAAGATTTGAACAAGCTGTCGCCGTTGTCAACTCGCAGAACAATAAGAGAACCACTAATGTTGACGACGGCGATCAGCCTCAATCGCCTCTTTCGATTTCATTTTCGCATCCTCTCATCAAACCTCTTTTAGATGACTCTTTTTTCTTTTATTTGACTACTAAACGTCCTGAATTTAAGAACAAAATGGCGGCTTAAAATCCTCTCATCGAATATTCAAAATGCAGTTGATTGACTTCCCTTTGTTTGTACAATGACAAGTTTACATGCATGAAGTTAACTCTCGGGAACATTTAACCTTGTGGTAAAGTAATTTAGAACCTTAAAATGCAATTTACAAGTGTTCAATAGATATTGGGTAATAAGAGTAGGGTTTGGCTGCTTTGCAGCCAAATCCGAATCACTATTACCGTAAATTTGTAAACAAATTCAAATCACGATTACCGTAAATCAAAGCAATTTAGAATAATGCATTCTGAGAAGATATTCCCTGGCCTGCGG
Source organism: Heteromeles arbutifolia (assembly GCA_024362995.1). NCBI lineage: Eukaryota > Viridiplantae > Streptophyta > Magnoliopsida > Rosales > Rosaceae > Heteromeles > Heteromeles arbutifolia. The sequence goes on along the minus strand of JANCRC010000002.1, from coordinate 12,419,941 downwards.
GCTGAACGGCCTTCTTTAGCACGTGTTGGTCTTGTTGTTGTGGTTGAAGTAAGAGCGGGTCAAAGCCGCTCCATGGTCGTCATGAAATCGTTCACTGCATTTAGTCCCATGGCGGCCATGGCCTGCATTCAGAAAATTCTTCAAATATTAGTTCTTTGGTCAAGTTAGGTTTCTCTTATATATATATATATATATTAATACGTTTACCCGATTGTGTACGTATGATATTTTGTTATACAGTTTAATATATATATATTCAGCCTACATTTCCGTACGGATTTTAATTTGTGTGTCCATTATATATCAAGAATATAATCAGTACTGCAGTCTGCAGATATACATATACCCAAATGCAAGAAAATATTATTGCAAGATTTACTTCTGCACCAAATGTCTTAGCTAAGTTCGACTCTCATCTCTATGTACGTGTGGGCACTATCATTTGTATGAAATAAAGGATCTTTCATTCTTGGTTTTACAATTCCTTTCCAAGTGAGTAAATTAGTACTGCTGCTGATTTTAGTTTTATCATGTAATGAAAAGTTAGAAACTGCATCGTTGTTGGTTAACCTTGAAAATGTTCCCAAAGCCCCACAAAATATGCCATTCGTTTTCCCAAATGATCAAAAGGGTGGAGATATATTACATACAATCTAAAAGAGTGCCAAGTTTATTAGAGGAGAGTGACAGCTACAACTTAAGAGTGAAAATTAATTTGTTATTGTATAGATATACAAAATGACACTAAAATCGAGTTGAAAACCTTAGACAATTAATTATTCAGACTTTTGTATCACACTACAAGAAAATATATTTTTCCCCAAGAATTTTGCGTTATGAAACAAATTTCCTTGGCACATAGCTTATGTGTGCAACCTAAAATTCATATATCAATTCATATACGGTTGAAAATCCTAATTAAGCCCAGATTCCAAATCTCTCTAATGTAACCAAAAAAGAATATATAGTTTAATCTAAAATCTCAGTGCTCACCTGAAATGTGAATGGCAAGTTGGGGCTGAACAGTCGAGGTACAATGACCAATGGTATGCGATGATTTAGACGTACCGACCATTTGGCACAGATCATAGGGCACAAGAAAAACTTGACATGTAGAGTACTTGAAAGTGAATCAAGCAAGCTTCCCCAGTTAGTGTTAACAGTTTCCTGTACTTATTCATTTTTTGGAAAAAAAAAGCAATTAAACATAACTGACATATAGGTTATTGAAGCAATTCAAGCAAATTAATTATGTAATGCTGGATAATTAGAAATTTCAATCTCTTCATACAATATGACATAAGTACAGCAGTACAAATTTATAAGCAAAACTTGGGCTAGCTAGCTAGGTGAAAAATAAAAGGGAGGATAATTAAGAAACAGATACAATGGAAGGAAGAAGAAGACATACATTATAAGAAAACTTGTCACAGAAACCTACCAAAATTAGGGCTGGGTGTGTTTATGGATGAAGCAAAATACTTTCTTTACTATATCTGGGTATAATTGCTCCTTCTTCCTGCCTTTAAATCCTGCCGGCCATAGAAAATTGCCATGAAAATTTGGGATGTTGGGATATTCTAATAACTTTTCACCTTTTCCCCATGAAAAAAAACAGAAAACATGGAAAAATGTACAGATAAATCCATAACTGTACTCACAACCAAAAAGTAGTGTACAAATTAATTAATTAAAATGTATAATTTATAATCTCTCAAATGTTTGATAAAAATAACATATATACTTAGGGATCATGACCGAGTCGAAGCTCCAAATCCAATTCATCATCCGCTTCTTCACTGCCACCGTTAAACACTCTCTCCTTGTAATCATCTGATGGCCGGCCCATTCCCAAGCTCGAACTACTCCCTGATCTCCAATCCTGATGATCATCTCTTAGCAAACTCCGATGCCTCGGAAAATAATTTCTTGCACACAAGTCCTCATCACTAATATGCGGGGGCCTTAACACCCCTGATGTATTAGGTGCAGGCACATATGTTCTATAGTTCATATGGTCATCCGGAGGAGCTATAAAATAATGTGGCGGGTGGCTCTGAATTGCATGGTATACCGCTGCCCTCGGATGACTCTGATCTTCTACTGCCTTGCTAGTCGACGAAGCCAAATTAGTAGGATCCGAACTAGGTCTGGTCTTGGCTCTCTCTCTCCGGTGAATATTCATGTGTCCTCCCAAGGCCTGTGCCGTTGTGAAACCTCTCTTGCAAAACACACACTCGTAAGACCGCCCTGTGCCCAAGTCATCGTTCACATCCCGTCGGTGTTCAGCTTCTTCATCAGTACTAGAGGTCTTTGAATCTTGATGATCCGGATGGTTGGATTCCATACTAAAAAAAACCTTCAAGTTTTGGTTTTCTTGGATATATATGATGGTAATATGGATATCGGAAATTAGGGTTTGTAATTATAGAGAGGAGGTTGGTGAAGGGGGCGAGAGGAAACAAGCACAAGGCATAGGTATTGTCATGAGAGGGTTGGGAACTTTGGACTGAAGGTGTTGTTGGGAAAAAATCTTAAAACTTTGCTCAGAGTACTTTCTGTTAAGCCGGCGGAAACTGGATTCTTCTTGTTTACTACTAATTGAACACGCGTTTTCTTAATTATTTAATATTATTTCCTTCTATTTGTCTTTAATTAGGGAGGGTCTTTTTTTTTTTTTTTGGAAGGTAGGGAGGGTCTTTCTTTGTCATATATCTATTGTAGGTGTGATTGTCACACAATCATCACTTAATGTTTGCTTTTTTTACTTGAAAGAAATTATTGCATGCGCAGTTCTCAAGTGACTTACACTTGGTAACTCTGATAACATATCGAAGTATCAAACCTAAAAAGTTATGTTGTTAAAAGGGAGAACTAATGTGTTATTTTTGTGTGTCGAAATGAAATTATTGTATAACTTCTAAGAAAATATAGGTAAAATCAATATAATTTTTTTTAATGAAAAAAAATCAATATAATCTTTAGTAATAGTTGGAAATGACTCTTCTATCCTAAATGATTTGACAGAGAGTTGAAAGTTGAAATCACAAACTGCATTGCGGTTTCTATTATGCAGTTACTTAGATTCAGACTATGTGTATCGTCAAATTAGTATAATATATATTGGGTTTTAGTATGATGATTGTGGAATTGTAATATAAATCAATTGAGTGAAATTTGGTGTTCTAGTACATTAATCAAGATTTTGAATTTTAATACTTTTTATGCATTTAGGTTTCAGGAATTGGTTAATTTGGGATTAACAAAGTCAGTTAAGTTGTGGTTGATTACTTTTGAAATTTAGAATGTGAAGTAAAGGATTAGAGTTTTAGAATGATCAGTAATAAGGATCCAATGTGGTTTGAGTTTTTGGGCTTTTAATAAATGTTTTTTCTTTTGAGTTGTGGTGAAACTCTTGTGACTAGTGGTTGACATGCCACATGCAAGTTGAATAAGAAAATAAAATAATGAAATAAGATTTGCTATACTTCTATAGACAAGCACTACAAGAAAAATTGGGGTAAGAACACAATTCATTTGTGCCCTTTTTATTATCATTGAGCACAAATACACATTTGTGCTTTTTAAATATCAATGAGCACCAAAACCATCTCAAATGTGCCCTCTAAACAAAGGGCACATTAGTTTGTGCCGAAAAAGAAAAATAGAAAAGTTTATTTGTGCCTACAAAAATTTGAGCACAAAACTATTATGCCTAGTTTGTGTATGTCCTCTTCATGTCAAAAATTAGATTTTTTTTATTAAAATACAAGAGCACAATAAAAGTTATCGTGCCCTCTAATTTAATATATTTAAATAAAAAAATCTTTTCATGCCCTCCCCCCCCTCTTGCTCTCTCTATTAGTTTTTTAATTTTTTTTTTCACGTAAAATAAAAGCAGCAGAACAAAAATGAAAAGAGAAGGGACATAAACCACCTGGTTTCGAACTCATGACTTGGAAGCAGTGAAAGGCATAGGGCGTGGACGTGCTCGCCACATGTGTGCAAAGAAACCTAGCAGCTGCTACCATATAAGCGATCTGCAGCTCCATTTGGTAATTTATCAACCCTAGCAGCCGCTCCACCTCTTCTCTCTCTCTAATCACCCTAGCAACACCACTTCAAACCCAAACGTCTCTACCCTAATTTCTCTCTCGAATACTCGAGAGTTCTCTGATTTTAAACACCTCAAGGCCTTCATTCCAATTTCCTTTTTGTGACACAAATTTTACAAATTGTGTCCAGTAAATAGTAATAAATAATAAATCATTCCACTTCCCATACAGCAAAAGAATATATTGGCACAATTAAGGATTTGTGCATTTGAATTGTTTTAATATTGTTTATGTTTGAATGGTGTGCCGTGGGACCCACCTACGTGTGAGTCCCTTTTCCCCGTGCAAACCCTCTCATTTTCCCCTCACTCTCTTTCTGCCATCTCATTCCCCACACTCAAACTCTGCATCTCTCATGTTGGCACAATTATGGATTTGTGCATTTGAATTATTTTAATATTGTTTATGTTTGAGTGGTGTGCCGTGGGACCTACCCACGTGTGAGTCTCTCTTCCCCTTGCAAACCCCCTCATTTTCCCTTCACTTCTTTTTGCCATCCCCACACCTGTCTCTCTTCTCCCTCGGTTCCTCTTCTCTCTTCTCCCACTGTCCCCCATCCTTCTCTTTTCTTTCTTGGCTCGCTTCTCCCCGACACAGCCACCACGTTCTCCGACCACTTCGAACACCAAATCACCACCATCCTCGTCCCAACCTCACACCAAACACGGAACTAGAACCCAAAGTCCCAGAACTTTGACTCGAACCTCAAATCGGAGAACCAGAGCTCCGTCTCGAATCCGAAAGAGTTCCAGCGAGTTCTTCGCTTTCCCTACCGAGGTAAGGTTTGTAACTACCTCCGTTTAATTCCTTTCGATGTTCTAAGTTGTTTTCTATACTTGCATGTGAAATTTCCTTTACGTTTGCGAGATTGAACGGAAAGCTAACGTTCTCTACTGTTTCGGCGAGTTGCAGGTTTCCCGAGATTTTCCGACCAAATCTTGTCGTCTTGGACGAGATTGACACCACAAACGAACTCCCCATAATCCCAAGGACCAGATTCGAGCTTTACATGCTCGAATCTATTAGGGATTCGTAGAGACCTAAACTGGGCTTTCAGGCCAATTTCTGGCCACCTCTAGCCATCCATTGGCCTCAATTTTGGTAAAATCAAACTCCTCTTAATCCCAACTTAGTTTTGACAAATGGTTGACATTTAATGCTGATCTGCTTCTGTTTCGAATCCAAATAGGTATTGATTTTAATTTTTGTATTCGTTTGTGTGTAATTTGAGATGGAATGAAGAAGTGGTTTGAATTTATGGTGTATTTATTCTGGTGTCTGATGACTATACTTAAATCACATGACTCTAGATTAAACATTCTACCTACTGATATCATGAATACAATTGTTAAGAATGAGTTTTCAAAATTGCTGGTGATATTGTGAACTTACTCAAATCATTTTAGAGAAAATACATCTATTTTGATATTCATGTATTTTCCTTTCATTTTCGGTTCTTGTAAGTTGTGTGGTTTCTTTTATCTTTGAGGTTTTTATTCATAAACTTGGCAGGAAGAGGCCCAGATTCTATATAGACCAGCTAATTAATTTATTTGTGGAGCAAGAATATGGGATAAAGTAAAAGCTTTCTGGGAAAGATTCAAGTGTTCAGAAATGCTTGTTTTAATTATTCGTATGAATTGATTGTAGAACTAAGTTGTAAAAGCTTGTTGTAATATTTGAATTTGTTTTTTTTTAAAATATTTTACGTATTGGGCACAAAAACAAAACTGTGCTAACATGGCTTGGAAAAAGTCAGTATTGTCAAAACTGTCAAAACTGAGACACAAAAGAACCACTATTTGTGCTGAGTTTTTTGGACATCAAAGACCATATTGTGCCCAATGATCAAAGGTAACACCCATAGAGGGCACATATACAAATTTAGTTGCTGCATTGTTGCCATTGACCTAGGAGCACATATGTTGGTGCCCTTTGGCATTAAAGGGCACATATAATTTATTGTGTGTAGTGCCTAGTTTTCTTGTAGTGAAGGAAGGTGATAAATTAGTCATTACATGTATATTATTTAGGGTTTTTTTAGATATTGGTTCATGTAATTACTACGGGGTAACTAAGTGATTTGGCTCACTCGACATGTCCTGAGTTTAATTATTTGGCGCTGTTAAATCACACGATGGTGGTCTAAGGAAGCTAAAATGTCCTTGTGAGTTGCACCTGAATGGGTAGACTGTCGTGGTGAAACCACCAATTCGTCCCTTTTTTTACAAAAAAAAAAACCTTTTTTTTTAACAAACGATATTATTTACACTAAGGGGAAGAGATTGGCTTAGCCTCACAATGGGCTAGCACAACTTATGCCACAATGCCCTAATTATGTTAAATAATTGTAATTATCCGCCCAATTATGGCAACTAAATGCCCTATTATAACTCAACTATTCCCTCATGATTTTCTCGTTTTATTTAGAGTAAATTGTAGCGATGATCCCTTAACTTTAACTCAATTGGAGCAATGGTCCCTTAACTAAAAATCCATTACCATTGGTCTCTCAACTCATCAAAACGTGCAACTATGATCCCTCAACTAAAAATTTATTACCATTGGTCCTTCAACTTTAATCCAACTGGAGAAATGGTCCCTCAACTTTAACCCAATTGGAGCAATGGTCCCTCAACTTTAACCAAATTGTAGTAATGGTCCTTCCAACATAACTCATTTTGACAAAATTCTGATGAAGTTGATGAAAATGACCATAGCTACACATTTTGATGAGTTGAGGGACCAATGGTAATGAATTTTTAGTTGAGGGACCATTGTTCCAATTTGATTAAAGTTTAGGGACCATTGCTACAATTTACTCTTTTATTTATACTTGTCTAACTTCCATTTACGCTCAAAACCCCCAAAATATTAACTACCTACCAATATAAAACATTAAACTAATTTACACATTCAATAATAAAACATTAATTATTATGGTTTAGTGACCTTTGGAGTTACAATATGGTACGTAGTAAAACTACATTTTCAAAATAGAAACAAACCCTTTTAGATTAATGCACTTCATGATTATATATACACATATAACTTAGAAACTTTTTGTAAGTGTATATCAATACGTGGTTTAACCATTAGAGACCAATTAAGATGTAGTCAAGTTTGAATAATGCCACAAAGAAAATGATGACATGCAGATACGAAAACAAATTAAAATAATGAGAATTGAAAACAGTTTTTCATGCTGAACTGATCGACGTTACTCATCGCATTCGTGAGGAAAGCTGTAGGAAACTTCCTCCACATGATATATATAATAAGCAACGAACAGTGCATTTTTGGAGCTTGCAGTTAGTTGTATGTAAGCGTATACTTGTGTGTCAATCAATTACAAAACATACATCAGTTTTGTGTCATCACAATCAACATCGTGCCCTAATTTCAGTAGCTCATGCTTCTGTTTTAATTTGTATATTATTGTTCAAAGTGATAAGAAAAACTCTGAGCACGACTGGATTTAACAGGTATATATTTCTATATACATGTTTCTTTCAGCGAATTGTTTCGCAACATAAAATGTTTATAATGTCAAATTCATCATGACTCATGGTGATATCATACGTACGTGGTATGTTAAACATAACTCTCCATCGCGCATATATATATAATATTGTATAATATCATGTGTATATACTATGTATAAGAATGCAGGCCAAAATATAATAATTTAGTGTAGCAGGTTACTGGCATTAGGTATATGTCGTCTGCAAATTAGGACAAGATCGTTTACATGAAAAATGACTGGACTACATTAACTCCACAAATTATTAGTTAATAATATACATAATCTTCTGCAATTATATAATTTTCTTGAAAGAAATGAAATTTATTCTATATGCGTGAATGAACATGTTGTGTCACTATATAATATACGTGGACAAAAACATCTTAATATTCACTCCACGCTTTTACTATGAATCTGTCATACAACTTCTACCTTGTTATCCTACTATTGAATATGTACGAAAACAACCGAAGAACACACTATTTTTTATAGAATAGTGTTTGGCTGCTGAAAAAAAAAGAAAAGGTACTCCTGAAATGAACAAGTGTCCAATCACAAATGAATACATGTCTAAACAATTAAAGAATTGAAACTTGAACCAACATCACTCTAAATGACATGACCGGAAAAAAAAAATATCAACAACCCGCAAAAAAGTAATCTCTCATAGATCTGTCCTCCCCACACAGCCACCCTTATCTGACTTCCTCACATCAAAGCTCTTCTTCGACCTCCCAACACATTCTGAAATTCGGATTGAGCCTTAGAGGTCGAGCCTTGGTTCTTGGCCGGCCTGGTCATTTGGAATAGTGGTGTTTTTTTCTCATAGTTTCTAATTTCAATTGTTTAGACTAGTGTCCATTTTTAATTGGATTTTCAGCAAAATTTGTTGCTTTCTTTTAGTAGCCAAGCATTATTCTTTTATATTTGATTAATTCAAATTAATCACCGTATTATATCCTTTTCTGATGTGGGCGACAAAAGTGCATAGTTTAAAATAATGAGTGGACAAAACCTCAGTTCATGTTAATCTTTATCGTTGAATTTTGTCTTCACGTAGAAGACGAAGGGTTTAAGAATTATTAAGAAGACGATTAAGACTAAGTCTGCAGGGAAAATTCTAAGAAGAAAAGATGGAATTACATACATTCATGGACAAGCAAGAAGATGATCATGAACATGAACAACAACAACAACAACGTGAGTAATGCTGCAACAAACCTCAATTCTCAATCAAAATCATTTGGATCTTTTAATTTGAGTTTTAATGACCTTTCTGTTTGTTAGTTTGTTGCCCTTAATTTGTTAGCTAATAAAAAAAGGGAATTTAATTAGTACCTCCTCTATCCGACCAAATCAAACTCTAAATCTTCACAATATTGACAGTTAAAGATAAATCTTGAGAGCGAAGAAATCAAAGAAGAAGAGAGAGTATGAATATCTTTCTAACAAAATGTAATACAACCTTATCCTCCACTGAAGGCGATCAATTCCTTATATAGCCAACAATTACATGACACAATTACAACAATACCCTTCTAACAACCACAACTATATTAACAAACTGATACATCAGAATAATGCCAAGTGTCATTACAATTATATCAGTTATTACTCCCCCCTCAAACTGAGCTGGAGCTGCCAAGTGAAGTTTGAATCAACCATGCTCCTGAGACTGCTCTGAAATGGTAAGACCTAGATGTCTGCAATGCTTCAAGAATATCGGACTATGTAGACTTTTTGTAAACACATCTGCAATTTGATCTTCAGTTGGTATATATTGAACAACTAGATCTCCTTTTTACACTTTCTCCCAGACAAAATGATAGTCAGTGTCAAGATGTTTGATCTTAGAGTGGAATACTGGATCGGAGCTTAAAGCTAACGCACTCAAGTTATCACAATGCAACATTGGTGGAGCTGAAAGTACCTGATTCATGTCTTTAAACAAAGATCTAATCCAAAACAGATCAACAGCAGAGTGTGCTAGGGCTTTACACTCAACTTCTATGGAGCTTCATAAAACTATAGGCTACTTTTTGGATTGCCATGAAATAGGATTACACCCCAAGTAAATGACAAAACCAGTAATTGACCGTCGAGTGTTAATATCCGCATCCCAATCAGAGTCAGAATATGCTAAAAGATTGAACTCTGAACTCTTTTTGTAGTGTAAACCACAATCAAGTGTGCCTTTCAAATATCTTAAGATTCTTTTGACAAGATGCATATGAAGATCAGTTGGAGATGTCATGAACTGGTAAACCATGTTAACAGCATGTGCAATGTTGGGCTTAGTAAATGTCAGATATTGAAAAGCTCCTACCAAGCTTCTGTAATGGCTAGGATTCGGTAGTGGAACACCTTCTTTCTCAAATAGCTGTGTATGTTGCTTGGATGGTGTGGATGTTGGCTTAATGGTGTGGATGTTGGCTTACAATTTTCCATTCCTGCCTTCTTCAATAGATCTTTTGCATATTTGGTTTGACTTATAACCAGTGAACCATCAGTTTTGTAATGAATGTGTAATCCAAGGAAAAAAGTTAGTCTGCCCATGTCTTTGAGATAAAAAACTGTTTCAAGATCATGGATGACTGCCTGAATTTTTACAGGATTAGACCCTGTGAGTATTATATTGTCAACATACAGTAAGAGGAGAATAATATCACCTTCATCAACTTTCACAAATAGGCTAGTATCGGATAATGAAGTTTTGAATCCCAAAGATGGAAGATAGCTAGTGAACTTGGAGTTCCATGCTCTCGGGGCTTGTTTAAGCCTATATAGAGACTTGACAAGCTTACACACATAATCTGGACAAGAGGAATCCACAAATCCCTGAGGCTACATCATATACACTTCTTCCTTAAGGTCACCATGTAAAAAGGTGTTTTTAATATCCAACTGTCTCAAATTCCATCCAAATTAAACAGCAAGTGCCAGAATAATCCTTACTGAAGTATGTCTAATAACTGGACTGAATGTCTCAGAATAATCCAATCCTTGTTCTTGTGTGTAGCCTTGTGCAACTAACCTCGCTTTGTATCTCGAAATCGAGCCATCAGGGTTCTTCTTTACCTTGTATACCCATTTACTACCAATGATGGTTCTGTTAGATGGAGGTGGGACTAGAATCCATGTTCCATGGGTCTTCAAAGCGTTGTATTCCTCTTGCATGGCTAATTACCACTCAGATTTAATTGATGCAGTTCTAAAAGTTTTTGGTTCCTCAACTTCATATATATCAGCTATGAAGGAAAATCCACCAGAAAATACATCACAAGAATTACTAGAGTAAGATTCCATGAGTTGTAATGAATTCAACTCTGCCAATGTAGCAAGATAAGCTGCATAATTTTTTTCTAGAGATTGCTTATGTCTGTAATCGAGTTTGGATGCCATGCTGCCTAATATGAGATATTGGAGTTGTAGGCATATCAATTCCAGAGGAAGATTGAGAGAGTGGTAATATTACCTTGAGTTGGGCTGGATGGAGGATAGGAAGCAAATGAGGTGTATCACATGAAGTGGAAAGAGTAAGATCATTTGCAGATGTTGATGAAGTAAATATCTAAGACTGTGGTGTATGATGAATCTGAGTTTCAGAGTTGACAAATGATGTATCATTTAGTGAAGTTCCAGAAATAGTAGTATGAATTGCATTGTGATGTGAGTCTGCACTATTCATATTCCCAGATTGATTTCTAAGGTTCTGCAGAGATATTGGAACTGGGACAATGACTTGTGTAAGGTGAGCAAAAGTATTCATAGATTAATCACTCTTGGGAAATGAGCCCAATTTTGCAGGAAACAATGTCTCTTCAAACACAACATGCCTTGATATAATGCACTTCCTAGTTTGCATATCATAACATATGACCCCCTTGTATCCCATTGCATATCCTAGAAAAATGCACATTTTTTATCTGAATTGCAGCTTATTGCTATTGTAAGGCCTTAGCCAAGGAAACACTATTGTCCCAAAAATTCTCAAAGATTGCAACTTAGGCATCTTGTTATATAACAACATATAAGGAAACCTAAAAGATAGAATTTTACATGGCATCTTATTGATTAGAAACATTGCATGTGAACAGGCAAAGTACCAGAACTCATTTGATAGACTAGCAGCATTGAGAAGAGTTATTGCAGTTTCTACTATGTGTCTGTGTTTTCTCTCAGAGACTCCATTCTGCTGAGGAGTATATGGACATGAAATAAACTGCATAATACCTTTATCAGCCAAAAAGGATGTAAAACACTTGCTAGTGTATTCACCTCCACAATATGTTTGTAATCCATTGATGGACTCCCCAAATTGATTATGAATAAAGTTGTAGAATTTAACAAAGATTGCATACACATCTGACTTGTTACACATGGGAAATATCCAAACAAATCTTGTATATTCATCGACAACAAGTACATAGTATCTATATCCTTCTAAGGATTTTACAGGAGATGGATCCCAAATATCAGTGTGTACTTTCTTAAAAGGAACCAAGCATCTGTCATTTCTAACAGGAAATGGAATCCTTGACATTTTCATTTGAATAAAAGAAGTACAAGTAGTATGTTTCTCATCTAGACTATGTATAACCCTAGACTGTTTCAACATTATAGACATAGTATCATGAGCTGGATGCCCCAACCCTTGATGCCACACACTTGATTTCACCATTTTCCCTAAGCAAGCAACAAGATCATTTGTAACAGACTGCACCCATTTTGACTTCTGAATCATAGGTATATGAAACAACTTATCTGGCTTACTCTTTCCGTGATACACTACCTCTCTTATCTTCTTGTCCTGCACAAAAAAATCAGATTCATCGCATATAAACCAGCTATGATTATCAGCACATAGTTGTTTAACTGAAAGAAGACTTTTTGTAATATTTGGAACATGAAGAACTTTACTGAGAACAAGGGAATGATTATTAGTTTGAATCGTAGTTGAACCAGTATTTTGAATTGTTAAACTGGAACTGTTACCAATGGTTATTTTCTCAGATCCTTGGAAAGGTGTAACTTGATTTAAGGAAGATATATCGGCAGTCATATGATGGGAAGCACCTGAATCTACAATCCATGAGTCATGGGGAATGAATTGAGTTGTTTGTTGTGCATTGAGAGCTGATAAAGATAGTGGTGGTGACTGTCATTGACATGAGTAATTTCCTCGATGAAAACAATCAAGTGCAGAGTGTCCTTTTTTCCACAGATTTGGCATTCAACAACAAAACCAGTACTGGAAGAGTTTGTATTCGTGTGAAAACAATTGGCAGCAGTGTGACCCCTCTTATTGCAGATTTGGCATTCGATGAAAATAATTGTTCTTATGTCAGTGTTGCCAGACCAAGAACCATTACCATTATGAGCTTGTCTTAATCCACCAGAATAGTAAGTGTTACCATTGTTGTACCCTCTTGCTCGAAAACCATTGTTGTGTCTATAGTTGTTGTTGTTCTTGTACTGACACCCATTATAAGGTCTATGGCCATTATTAGAAAACTGAGATCTGAAGCCCTACTGATTTCCAGAATTAGAGTGACCAACAAAACCATAGGCAAAAGACTAAGCATGATGAATTGGGAGATTAGATAAAGATGTATCCAGATAGAATGTTTGATTGTCACAGGGACCTATGGATGGATGAGTATATGAATCATATGGCTGCTGTATAATAATTCCACATGTGGTTGCAGGAATGTGACTATGTCCCTGAAGATTAGAGGAAGATGCACCAGATGATGAACCTTGACCATACATGTTAGATCCAGAACTATTACCAGAACTTGCACCTTGAACAAAGAGAGCCGACATATTTTGAGACAACAAATTCATTTCTCTTTAAATTTCTTTTTCAGCATCAAGTAGTTGAGCACGAAATTCCCTTAAAGTAATGGATGATTCCCTTGCCAATATAACAGTTCTAATAACATCATACTCATTTGGTAAACCAGCCAAACCAACAATCATGATATCATTCTCAGAAATTACTTCCCCTGCAGTAATTAATTGTTCTCTAATGTTTTTCAATCGCAGCAAGTACTTGTCAATACTGTATGTACCTTTCTGAATCGTATGCAACTCGGTCTTTAAGTGATTCACTCTAGATTTAGAAATTGAGGCATATCTTTCAACAAGATTTGACCAGGCCTCAAAGGCTGTTCTACACCCTATAACATATTCCACTGCTTCATCTGTTAGTGTAGCCAGCAACAAACTAATAAGGGCTGTATCAGTAGATTCCCAATCAAGAAACTCAGACGTGACTTCTTTTGTGATCCCAGTTTCAGCACTCACTACAAATTTAGGTGGACATACAATGGTGCCATCAAAATGACCAAACAATTTATAACCATTGAGAACAGATTGAAACTAAAATGCCCGCTTAGCAAAATTATCATCTCTGAGTCTTATAGTTAGCATACCCAACAAGTTCTCCACTTTGAATGATGAAGAAGCCATCGAAACCAAATGAACTAACACATGATTGAATGCACACAGATAATCTTGGGAGAATGACACTCCAAAAATACAAACCCAGAAAGACTACTACTCCAAGAAGGCACAATTACACCCAGAAAGAATGATACTTTCTGTACCAAACAACAAACTTCAATCTTCAACAAAATCACCAGAAAGAATGACACTTTCGCTACCAGTCAACAATCTTTAAGTTTCAACAAAATCACCAGAAAGAATGACACTTTCCCTATCAATCAATATAGTTTTAACCTTCAACAATATCACAAATCCTAGAGAATGATACTCCAAGACAAAACTCAGAAAGAATGACACTTTCTTGAATTCAATTTCTAATAAAAAAACCCCAAATCTTCAATTCGTACTAAACATCTTCAATATATCAAATCAACACAAAAAATTCATAGCTTCAAGATTACAGAAACATACAGAATCACCAATTCACAGAATAAAGATCACCTGAAGTCCATACGCATCAACAACCCTTCAAGATTTCCAAAACGCCCGAATCTTCCAAGCGCCAATCAAAACACCCCGTCGAAATCAGAGACAAGACAGCGGAGAAACCCTTTCAGGATCGGAGTCGGCGACAAGCCAGCACCGGCGATGATACCATATTGACAGTTAAAGATAAATCTTGAGAGCGAAGAAATCAGAGAAGAATAGAGAGTATGAATATCTTTCTAACAGAATGTAATACAACCTTATCCTACACTAAAGGCTATCAATTCCTTATATAGCCAATAATTACATGACACAATTACAACAATACCATTCTAACAACCACAACTATATTAACAAACTGATACATCAGAATAATGCCAAGTGTCATTACAATTATATAAGTCATTACACAATACTCAATCTTTTTTACTAAATAAATTCATGAATTATTTTTTAAAACTTTTTATAACAGTATCAATCACACTTTTTTTTCTGCTCTTAGGATTACTTTAAAATTGAACATAAAACTACAGAGCCATGAATATTTACAAAAAATTTAGAACCAAAGTCGGCAGACGGCCTGCCTGTAAACAATTGACCCACCGGCTTCCAGACCCATTGCATCAATAACATTAACATATAAATAAAGTTTTTGGAATTTTATTGAGTTTCTTGCTGAAGCTGGTGGTTTAGACCGAAATTGATGGATCCTTTGGCGTTTGCAGTTTGGAAACATTCTCAAATAGTCAAGCTTTCATATGGGAACATCTTTCAAAGTTCAAACTGAATCTAAAGAGAAGAGATGAAAGCTATTTTGAGGAAGAAAAAAGGAAAAAAAATGTCCCACAGTTAATAATTAATCTTAAAGGTTGGTCTAGTAGAAAGCAAGCAAAAGTTAGGAGCCCTGAACCGAGTTCGAACTCCAATGGATACATTTTTTAGGGTCAATGGATATGCTTCACCGTACTGTTTGACCTGGAGACTAAAAGTACGTTACTGTCTCATGCATTACCGAAGTTGCATGAATAATGAGATTAGTCTATCACGAATATGTGGTGGGATACCTCCTATTTTCAAATAATAATAATAATAATAATAAAATAGTAGCTAACCTTAATTATTTGTGATTAACTAATTCATTGTTTTGATGTGGATATGAAATGGAGTATGCTAGATGGTCAAGAAATTTTGAAACATATGAATACAACACGAATAATTTAGTTTAACAAAATGTCAGATTAATTGCTTAGTGTGTCTAACACTCTAAGTAGTTTATAACTTATACATGAAGAACCCAAAGAAAGATGATTAGACCTAAACAGATGGACACTCTAATTACTCTTGTTTTTCTCCTCTTCTTCTTCTTCTTTTTTCCTTTGGCTACAAGATCTATTAATTCCCTTCTGATTGTAGCATAGTACTGTGAAGTGTTTTAGGATTAGTGTCAATAGATTTTTCAGTCTAGTTGTATTTTTTTCTCCCAATATTAAAAGACATTTCGAATTTGAATCCCTTTTAGATAAAGGAAAAAAAAGAGAGGAGAGCACTTGATTAGCCTAAAACAATCGTCCAAACAATATAATGTTTGCTATTATTTAATATTAACCCAATGTGGTGTTTTGGGAAGAATTGGAGAAGGCAAAAAAGAATCCAAAAGATTGAAATATTCCTCATTTTATGGCGAGTTTGTATGAGAATGTGAGGACAAAGTTCTATATCCATGTGAGATCAAACCATGCAATAACTTATATTGAGTTGTGTTACTTCTCATATTGTCAATTAGTTTTATGGGGGAACACTAAAATTTTTCATGGTATCAGAGCAGGCTGACCCACGTGTGAAGCCCAATAGTCTAACGTGCTTCACATCATCCAATTTGTGTTATCCACGTGTTAGGCTTGAAAATTCGCCACATATGAGGGGCATGTGAGAATGTGAGGATAAATTCCCACATCGGTGAGTGACCAAACCATACAAGGGCTTATAAGGAGTTGGACTACTCCTCATATTGCCAATTGATTCTATGGTGAAACCTCAACGTTCTTCAATTTTATTTCAATTTATTTCTCAGTTCGGTGCCTCCCCCCCCCCCCCCCCCCCAAAAAGGACATAACCAATCTAGCGTTCTGGCACATTGAAAAATCTCTCGTCCTTAGCCTTCTTCTCATTTTCGCTATATTAACCTATCTTAATTTTCTAGTATGCTTCAATTTACATATATACATTGAGTTCCTTTGTCAAAGATTCAATATTCAATATCTAACTATAAGAAATCTCCATATCTTTAATCCAGGAGGATCTTCTCCGGATCCTCAAATTGTGCGGCCAATTTTCGTCAGATACTATTAATATTTAATTTAAAATAAAAGTATTTAAAATGATTTATGACCGCACGATGTACGATGAACGGATACGATTTGAAAATTCCTAGGATCCTCACAAAGAGAATCCGGAGAGGATCCTCATTCATCTTTAATAAGACTAGTAAAAAATACAATGAAAACATTTGATGAAAAGGATTTCGATTTTGTTTTTGGTAAAAAGAAAAAGAAGTAAGAAATATAATGAATAGAGAAAGGAGGTGTATGTACCATTTGTTTTTAGGTGGGAGAAAGAATTAAGAGGGTGGGGATGGTGACGTGCGCCGACTAGCCTATACTTTATCCCATGCCCTCATCTTTCACAAAAACAAGCACTTTGGCAGGTTCTGTCCTACTCACCCAGATGTCCATTTTTCTTGCCATTTTCTTCTACAAATTAAACTTTAATCTTCTCACCTCATTTCAAACTTCAAACTCCATCCAACTCCCCCAATGACCACCCTATCTTTTATTTACCAATTTCCTTTTCACAAATATCCCTGATAGGGATTTTTACCACCTGTAAAAGTAGGATAAAAACACTTAAAAAATACTTGCAAGAGAACAAGGTAGTCGTAGTATAGCAGCTCAAGCAAGGTTGTTTTCCACAGGGATTGAATGAATAATTTGTATTTAAACTAATTCTTAATTAACTATTTAAAACAAGATTTCGAAAAGGTTGATTTTGGAATTTTAAAATAATAAAAACGAATTTAATAAAAACAACTAAATAAATTGACTAAAGAAAATAGTTTTGAAAATAAAGTTAAAAGTCTAGGGTTCCACCGTCCCCTTAACAATCTTATATAGATTTACCAATTACTTATGAATTACACATGCAACTTTGAAGGTTAGGTTTTCCTTATGCATATTCTCCTCGTGATATTCAAGCAATAACGTATATCTAACATGCAATCCATCTGTGATATTCAGATCAAATATGAACATGCAAGACTCATTAAGTTTTTTGAAAAGCTTTTGAAAAACCATGCAACCCCTAAGAGCTTGATATTCGCCTTAGGTGAAATTAGAATTATCAATCACAAGAAGCAATACTCAATCCTTCGGTGATATTCCAACCGAATTGCATCCAATTACTTATCTAAACATCCTAATGGTAGCTAAGCATTAAGACTTAGACACAGTTTAAGCACAGCGATTAATAATTCAAAGTAAACATGCATGATATCATAAGCAATTGTATAAAGACTACATATTCATGCTAAGGCTCAAGGCTTCGCCCTAGCAAACGGAAATTAGTTACAAACAATCATAAAACAAAATATTATTAAAAATAAGGATAGAAAACACCTTGAAAATAAACTTCAAAAATTCTCTAAATTAGTGCGTGCGTTCTCTCATACTCTTCTCCTCTCCAAACCCTAATGGCTAAAAAGCCTTATTTATACTAATACAAAATAAAATCCTAAAAAGTCTTAGCGTAAAACTAGGAAACATAATTAAATAATAAAACAGAAAATAAAAAGGTTTCCTATTGGAACTAAAATTCGGACTTCTCAGAAAATTAGACTTTTGACCAACCAAATCAACTCCGATTTGGTCCCAAAAGGTCTATTTTGAAAGATGAAGTCATCCCCTACAAATCCTCAAAAGGAATCTTCCTCAAAATATTCCTTCTTGACCTCCAAAATACCCAAAACGTCCAGAAACGTCAATCTGGGAAAGCTGCGCGCTGGGCCTTAATTTCATCGCCACGGTCAAACGGCTTGGTAGAAAAATCTGGAAGTTTGATACAATCATCTTGAAAAACTCACGAACATCCTCCAATTGGAATCACTCCAAAATTCATCTGTTTGATCACTTTTTGCTCTAGAGGAAGTCGAATGTCCCACATTAAGAATATAATTCAAAGTATCAAAATTCTTTTAAAATAATAACTAAAATATACTAAGAATAAGATTAAATATATAATATAATATGGACTCATCAATCCTGTTAACTGTTCATCTTTCTTTCCTGAAACAATATCTATTAATTTATTAAATAACAATCTTGAATAGTAGTATAGTGGAGAGAAAGAGAGAGAGAGAGAGAGAGAGAGTGTGTGTGTGTGTGTGTGGGGTGTCATTTATCTAGTTTTGGGTTGCATTGGGCAAATTATGAGGTTCCAAATAAGGAAGGCCATCATGCAACTGCGAGACTGGGGATTTATGGGGAACATGCAAATCTCTGGACCCTGTTGAGAGTGATCTCCCGATTTCTCTGCAGCAGAGAGAGAGAGAGAGAGAGAGAGAGAGAGAGAAAGCAAAAACGCAAAATTAACCACCACTTTGTTGCATCGAGTAGGACATTCGACAAGGCAACACATACGTGACATGCAAAAATATTGATTATTTTGCATTCATAATTATGTCTTCCTCTAATTTGCATTAATTTGACATGCAATTGTGATATCTCTAATATTTGACGTACGTACCCAGGGGATCAAATCATGATGCAGATATTACATGTTAATGTTCCCTCCAGCTGCTGACAAGTCATGACAATATCCTGGCTATAGGCTATAGCCATAAATGTTGTTCTTTATTTTTTCTCATATATTTTCATGAAAATATTTTGAATCCAATGGAGTGCACGTACAGCTCTGATTTAAGCAGGAGCAAGTTTTATTCCGATTGTAAATTGTAATATATAGTACTACTCGTTTGTAAATCCAATTTTCCTTTTTGTAAACTACAGATTTGTTAAAGGTTAAGGCCAGGGAAAATAAGAATATTGGTGCTTAATTTCTGCTTCTTAAATTTGCGTAGCCTTAAAAAATCTTCATTCCCTTCAAGTAAAATTAGAACAGCTATTCCGACTATCTTACTGTTTATAAACTAATATTCTTTTACTTGTAGTTACGGTAATTACTCGCAACTACATAGTGTACTAAGTAATTAGATTTGAATCTTCTGCTTGGTTTTACTGTGCTAAGCTTTTTCTTTGACCGAATTAACTTAGCTAGTTAGCTAATTAAACTGCTCAACATTGGAATAATTGAATAATAAAGCAAAAGTACATACATGCAGATCTAATATTTTCAATATGTAAGTATTATTGATGAAGATTAATTATATATGTAGTTATATAACAATATATACAAACAATACTACATATATGCACTTAACATGCATGATCAAATTTGTGCTCATGCACAAGAAAGGATAGAGCAACAAAGATCATATAACTAAGCTTGCAGGAACTTATAACTTTTAAATTTAATTATGAACAAAAGGCCCTCTTTCCATGCTATACAATTTTGCTTCCAGTTTTCCCATTTCCAAGAAAGTAAAGGAAGAAAAAAAAAAGAGAAAGAAGATGCAGGTTTGCATTTCCTAGAGAACAATCACAAGAGAGAATATCAACTATACAACCATCCCTTTTCTTTACAACAATTAATGATATATCTCAAACAGTGTAGCAATCCAATGCCGTTTTATGAGACAGCTCAGCTCTATTTGCACGATCACCCAAACAAGGACCAGCCAGTAACCCCACAATATACCACCACATGAAATATCAGAACAAGAAAAAAAAATGAAAATTTCAAGATTAATTAGCCTAAAGACATTTTGCAGGACTGAATTTGTACAGAAATTAAGCATGCCATGAAGTAGATTAGTAGCTTAAGTACTAAAGAAACTGAGAAATAAAAACAAAAAAAGCAGAAATAGAAGGTTACACAGACATATAATTTAATCATCGCAATAGATCTATTCTAAAAACTCCGCCTTCTCAAAGCATTTGATCTAATTTCATTGTAATTAGAGAAACCCCAAAAGTAGTGAAGAATATTACACCTAAAGATGCCCAAGTCGAAGTTCCAGATCCACTTCCTCCTTGTGATCTTTGAGCAACCCTATGTCCAAATCCAAGTCCAACCCCAAGTCAACCCTAATTATATTATTCTCTTTCTCCAGACCAATCTTGTTGAAGTACTCATCATCTCTTTGTGCAAAACCCTTAAATATGTGTCCAGCCTCATGATCAACAACACCTCCCATGCCTTTCTTGGGAATCAGATCAGGAAAGTGATTTTCCGGCCAGTAGTCGTATCTCGGTTTCTTATTTTCATCCATAGATGAAGCTGATGAAGGTGCAGAGACCCGAGTCCTCAGAGAAGGAGAAAACAAGGAATGACATGATGAAAGAGATGAGGATGATGAAGTAGCAAAATAAGAGCTAGGGTTAGGGTTTTGAGGACATATTTCTGAAGAAAGGGTCGGAGGAAGGAGTCTCAGCCTAGCTCTGTCTCTTCTATGGACATTCATATGACCCCCAAGAGCTTGAGCAGACCTGAACTCTCTCTTGCAAAAGCTACACGCGAAGTTTCTTGTACCCCATGAAATATTACATAAATTTTCTCCTTCAAAGAAGTTGATACAATTCATTGATCTCGATCTCTTCAGTATCTTGCCACAAGTACCCAAGTGATCCTTCAGTTCATCAAAGGAAACATAAAAAAAAAAAACAAATTTATAATCATGTTACAATGAGTAAAATGAAAACCCCATTTTCAATTTCACAGCTTGAGAGAGAGAGAGAGAGAGAGAGAGAGAGACTCACTGAGCTGTTGGATCAGAGAACTAGTAGTTCGGATCGAGGAAAGCTAGCTGAGCTGAGACTGAAATAATGAAGACCCTATTTGATATGAAACTACTAAATAATAAAGGGCAAAATGCTGATACTATATCTGGATATTACTTAGCAAAGTGTACAGACTTAAAAGACAGTGTTTTAACTTTTCGCCGATTCTAGGAGAGAGATGTCTAGCAAATGTGCCTTACTCTACAAATTTAATACATGATGCTAGGGTTTTTGAAGAGAAAGTTACTGAAGTAAATAGACAGCTGTCAACAGTTAGTTAGGAAAGTTATCCCTTTGTAATGTACCCCTTCTGTTAGTTTTGTTGTATTTTAACTTTCCTATAAATACTCTTTGTAACTTAATCATTAAGTAAGAAATGAAATCATTTCTCAATATGGTATCACGAGGCCTTCTGTCTTCCGACTCTTGATCTTATGGGAAAATTTTCTTGCATTTTCTTCCCTACCAAACAGATCGCTTCCGTTCTTTTTCGTGTTCATCCGTGGCGGCCAATTCCTCTCACTCTTCTTCTCCAGTAATTGAACCTTGTCATCACTCTCCAGTGCACACTGCTTGCCCACCGACTGCCAATCCTTCCTCTTCTTCGATGAACACAAACCCTAATTCTTCTATTCAGTCATCGATCAATTCGATCACCATCAACAATATTGGTAGCATGATTCAAACCAAGCTGAAGCGCCACAACTATTTTGTGTGGAGGTCTCTCTTTGAGCCAATCTTCCGCCGTTACAAACTCACCGGCATCGTTGATGGATCTGAACCTCCACCGCCTCGATTTCTTGCTGATATTTCTGGAAATCTCACTTTGATTCAGAATCCGGAGTTCGATCTCTGGTACGAAAAGGATCAAAACATCATCATATGGATCAATTCCACACTTTCTAAAAATCTGATTCCATTCACAGTCGGTGTTCAATCTGCGCGTGATCTCTGGCTTAATCTTGAGAAACGATTTGGTAGTGTCTCTCGCTCTCACATCCATCAACTGCGCACGAATCTTCAATCTGCAACCAAAGGTTCATCATCTATTTATGAGTATTTGCAGCACATCAAGGAGGTTACTGATGCTCTTGCTGTGGCTGGTGCTCCAGTTGATGATCATGATTTACTTCTCATCATTCTCAATGGCCTTCCTGATGAATATGACTCTTTTGTGGACTCAGTTCAGTTTTGATTGGCTGATACGTCTGTTGATGATCTTCATGGCTTCTTGCTTAGCAAAGAAATAGCACTTGCTCGCAAGAAACAACCTCAAGGATCTTCCCCTGCTGATTCCTATCAAGCTCTCAATTCTGTTCAAGCACCTTCACATCTCCCTTCATTGCTTCCTACACCTCAAGCATACACTGCTCAACATAACAATCCTTCTCATTCCACCAGAGGTAATTTTCAGTGCCATAACAATTCTTCCAATCGTGGTGGAAATCGATATCGATCTAATCACTACAATAATCATTCTTACAATCGAGGAGGTAATCGTGGTAGTTTTTGTTAATTCAACAATAATTTCAAAGTCAATCCTTGCCAAATCTGTGAAGATCCAACTCACCTTGCCATTGACTGCTCCAATCGGATGAATCCTAATTTTCAAGGCCGAGTTCCACCCGCTAAACTTGCAATGTATGCCAACACCAACTCTTTTTCTCCTTCTTCATGGCTGCTTGACTCCGGCGCCAGCTCTCACATGACCAACAATCTCAACAATCTTCAGAATCCACAGCCCTACAATGGCCCTGACAAAGTGTATATTGGAGATGGCCAAGGTTTGCCAATTCTCCACGCTGGCTCTACTTCTCTTCATACACCTACTGCCACATTTCATTTAAACAATGTGTTGCATGTTCCACAATTAAAGCATCATCTACTTTCTGCAAATATGTTTCTTTGGGACAATTGGTGTTCATTGACTCTAAATCCTTTTGACTTCAATGTCAAGGATCTTACTACGGGGATGATGCTTTTTAGAGCTCCTGTTCGACGAGGTCTCTATCCTTTCTATGCATCTTCTCAATCTTCAGCATCATATCATGTAATACTACAATAAAAGCTTATCTTACTACCTGGCATCAACATCTGGGGCATCCAACATTCAAGACTTTGCAATCTGTGCTATCAAAGTCTGCCTTGCCTACCTCTAATTCCATTAAACAGTTTTTCTGTTCGAATTGTGTTCTAGGAAAATGTGCCAAATTACCATTTCAGAATTCAATCTGTAATACATCTAGACCTTTAGAGTTGGTTCATGTAGATGTTTGGGGACCAGCTCCATTTCTTTATGTAAGTGGCTATCGGTTTTATATCATCTTTGTTTATGATTTTACAAAGTATACTTAGTTATATCCACTTAAGTATAAATCAGATGTATTTCAGACTTTTACTGACTTTCAAGCACTTGTTGAAAACTTGTCTGGTTATAAAATTGGAACCTTGAGATCTGATTCAGAGGGTGAGTTTCTTAGTTTTGCTTTCAAGAATCATCTGTCTGTTCATGGTATTCAACATCAACTGAGCTGTCCTCATACACCTCAGCAGAATGGTTGTGCAGAAAGAAAGCACAAACATATTGTAGAAACTGCCATGACACTTCTCATTGCTTCTAAGGTTCCTCATCATTTATGGGTAGAAGCTTTCCTTATTGCAGTCTATTTAATCAATATACTCCATCCAGTGTCCAAGTCTTCACCTTGGGAACAACTCTTCAAAAAATTTCCAGATTATTCTCATCTTAGAATTTTTGGTTGTAGCTGTTTCCTTTGGCTTAAACCTTACACTCAGTCGAAACTAGACCCTAAGAGCAAGCCTTGTGTCTTCATTGGTTACAGCCTTTCTCATAAGGGTTATAGATGCTTGGATCCAACTACAAATCGCATCTACATTTCCAGACATGTTCACTTTGATGAAGCCACATTTCCCTTTCACAATCCCAACCTTCTACAGGTTCCCTCATAACATTCTACAGGTTCCTCATCACCTCATTCCTCCCCATTTTCCCTCACATTTCCCAATCTTTACTCTTTATCTCAGCATTTTCCCACTTCCCAATCTACCCATATCTTTCCAATTCCTACAGTTGTACCAAGTTCAACTTTAAATTCAGACCCTGCACTAAGTCCTTCTACCCTACCAGAATCTCAATCACCCCTTACACACTCTGCACCAACTTCTTATGTTCTACCAGACCCTGCACCTACCACTGCCTCCATTCACCCTATGCAAACTAGATCAAAATCAGGGATCTTCAAACCTAAAGCATTTACAGCCATGAAACATCCACTCTCACCTCACCTTGACACTGAGTTTGTCCCATCTACAAATATTCAGGCATCCAAGTCTCCCCATTGGAGAACTGCAATGTAGGATGAATTTAATGCCCTGCAAACCACTGGAACCTGGAAACTTGTGCCTCCTGACTCTACCTACAATATTGTTGGTTGCAAGTGGGTTTTTAGGATCAAAAGAAAACCTGATGGCTCTGTGGACCGATACAAAGCTAGACTTATTGCTAAAGGGTACAATCAGCAAGAGGGTATTGATTACAGTGACATCTTTAGCCCAGTGGCTAAACCAGTGACCATTCGAATACTTCTCACTCTTGCAGTTCAATTAAACTGGTTCATGCATCAATTGGATGTCAGCAATGCATTCCTGCATGGTTTTTTGAAAGAAAATGTCTATATGTCCCAACCTCCTGGCTTCATTGATCAAGACCATCCCAATCATGTTTGTCATTTACAAAAGTCCCTCTATAGTCTAAAGCAAGTGCCACGAGCCTGGTTTGAGAAGCTTTAATATGCATTGTTGACTATGGGGTTTCAAGCTTCTCAATCTGATCACAGTTTTTTTGTCATCAAATAGCCTATCTTGGTTTTGGTATTAGTCTATGTAGATGACATTATAGTCACATGACCCTCCTCTACTATCTGTGCTAATGTGATTACTCAACTTAGTGCTCAGTTTCCAGTTAAGGATTTAGGGGATTTGCATTATTTTCTTGGCTTGGAAGTTATTAGGTCTTCAAAAGGCATTTTTCTTCATCAATCCAAATATATTTTGGATATTCTCAAAAGAATAAAAATGGATGGTGCAAAACCTTGTCTTACACCTATTGGTTCTGCTAAATTGGATCTCACAATATCTCTATTACACAATCCTGAAGAATATCGATCCATAGTCAGAACACTTCAATGTCTTCCTTGGACCCATCCTGATCTCTCATTTGCAGTCAACCTAGTGTGCCAGTTTATGCACTCTCCTAGAGAACCACACTTTCAGGCAGTTAAACACATCATTCGATATCTCAAAAGAACTTTTGGCTATGGCTTATGGTTTCCCAAATCAGCTTCACCTCTTACAATTAAAGCATTTTCTGATGCTGATTGGGCTGGATGTCCTTGGGATCGACGTTCTACTGGTGGTTTCTGCATTTTTCTTGGTTCATCTATCATTAGTTGGAGTGCCAAGAAACAGCAAACTGTTGCTTGTTCCTCCACAGAGGTCGAGTATTGATCCCTTGCTCATACTGCTGCAGAATTGACATGGATATGCAAATTGTTCACAGATATTGGGTTTTAGTTGCATTATCTACCTCAGATTTGGTGTGACAATATTTCAGCCATTGCATTGGCTTCCAACCCAGTATTTCATGCTCGTACCAAGCATATTGAGATCGAGTATCACTACATCAGAGAACTCGTTCTTGCCAAACTTCTCACAGTTCAGTTTGTATGCAGCGAGGACCAAATTGCTGACATTCACACCAAAGCTCTTCCCAGGCAGTGATTTCTTCATCTTCGTACCAAGCTTTCACTTCAACCTTCTCCGTTTAGCTTGAGGGGGTGTGAAGAGAAAGTTACTGAAGTAAATAGACAACTGTCAACAGTTAGTTAGGAACCCTTTGTAATTTACCCTTTCTGTTAGTTTTGTTGTATTTTAACTTTCCTATAAATACTCTTTGTAACTTAATCATTAAGTAAGAAATGAAATCATTTCTCAATAGTTTTGTGGTCAGTGGGTATAGGAGGAATATGGGAATATGTAAAAGCATATGACGTATAAAAGCACACTACGTACTTGAAGGGTGTATAATTATTTGTACAGGACTCGCACTATATAATAGCATATATAGCTTGATGAAGTCCCTCCATAGGATTTTGCATTAATCCCCCAGTAATTGTGGTTGTATTATAGAAGAATCCGTTGAGGTTTGTATATTCGTAGAGATTGAATTTAACGAAAGTCTTGAGCTTGAAGATCTCTGGTTCTATTTATAGGCAGTTGAAGGAGTAACCTCGATCATATCGATCACTGAGCTGAAGCAAGAATAGATTAGTCATTTGACGCTGACAATGATTGCAATTCGTGGTTATTGGCCTTCTGTTGAGATTTACGGCGTATTGCACGATTTGCATGATGACATCATCCTGTCTGGTGACACATTCTTCGTCATTTAGGGAAGCGAGAGATTCCTATGTCTGGTCGTCCACGTGGGATGTGGCAGATGCTTTTCAGGGAAAGTCGAGTCCGAGCCCTAGGACAACAGTGGAGTAGTGAGAGGTAGTCGTCCAAGTCCTAGGGAGATATCCTAGATTGGGTTTTGAAGCTGGTGGGCTTATATTGCATGACTTTGAGTAAATAAAAATGAAGTTTTTTTTATCACAAATGGTCCCTGAAATTGAACCACCCTATCAAGATGATTATTGAAATTAAAAATCAAGCAATGTGGTCCCTGAAAATAGGTGTCGTAATTTAATGTGCTCCTTCCGTCACAATTCCATTAAAAATTCTGTTACAAGCTGATGTGCCACATAAGTAGGGCTGGTTCGGTATGGGATATCGAACCACAAATGTTGTCCTGATTCCCAAACCGAAATTTTCGGGATTCCCAATTTCAAGACCGATCATAAACTAAATTTTCGGGAATCCTGAAATAGTTTCGGGATTTTGGGACCAATCGGGAATCTCGAAATAATTTTGGGCTTTTGGGCTTTTTTCGCCTTTTTTTTGGGCTTTTCGATTTTTGGGCTATATTAACTTGCCTGTGCTGCTGTGCAGTGTGCGGCCAATCTGTGCATATCTATAGATAGTTCCCAAGCTTGAGTGAAGTGATCAAGTTATTTTGTAGAAATAAAATCAAACCAAAAATCCTTGCATAAGTTAAGTTGCATATATGATATATCCCCTACTCACAAGTCACAATAGCCAATCTGACCTGCCTACTATTCTACTACACATGCATGTAACAAAAATAAATTAAGTAACAAATCCAAAAGCAAAAAAATTAATTACAAGCCAAGGTTTCAAAATAAATTTAAGCAACAAACCCAAAAGCAAAAAAAATTAGTTACAAGCCAAAGTTTCAAAATAAATTAAGTTACAAACCAAAAGCAAAAAAGCAAAGCTTAAAGTTTATGAAGATTGTTGGCCTCTTCGGCCCCTTTATCTTGTTGATGCTTGTGGTTGCTCCTTTCTTGTTGGTACTTGTACTCTTCCAATCAATAACTCACATATCCAATTCAAGTGCAATAACATTAACATATTCAATATGTGCAAAGTAAGAGGAAACAATTAAACAAAATTAAAGAGAATTTGTATTTATTCATAAAGAGGAAACACAATTAAAAAGTCATATCTATTTATAAAGAGAATTCATATTTATTCATATCTAACTAATGTCCATACGACATAAACAACACAAACATGTGAATGCAAAATGAAGATATAGTACTAACCTTGAAAAACCTCAATTCAAACCGAGGACCGAATACACTTGTTATTACAGCAAGTAATGGAGTGGAGTGGAGTGGAGTGGTTGACTTGCTGTAAAACAAAAGAGAATTCGTAAATTGTTGTATAGAAACAGAAAACAAATCTGTAGACAACAAACTCTAAATGTCGGGTGGCAGATATGCAAAGAAGAGACAATATGTATAGGGTACTTCAATTATGTATCTGTTTTTGCAAAGATAGGGAATGATAAAATTATTCTTGTGATGCTAAGAAATATCAAATACATCTTAAACATTAAGATAAAATCTTTTGAAGCGAGGGGGCTTCGATACATGTTATGACTAGATATAACTCTCACTCTAGCAGTTGATAAGCAAAGAGCCCTGTTTGTACAACATTACAAGGCCTAGAAACCAGGAGTTCTAACAGGCCGCTAGGAATGATACCAACATACTAGAATGAATCATAGAAATTTATATGTTGGAAACTGAGTAAGAATGCTTACTATTTCCAGACGGGTTGAAGCTTCTTAGTTTTCTTATAGTAACGAGAAAGCCTGTGGATCTTGCTCTCCACTAAAATCAACCGAAACTTTGAATCCTTGTTCTTCCTATTCCTCTCCAAAAGCTTCCTAATTGAAACTGCCTTCTTGATAAGATGGTACAGATCGTCAGGAATTTCAGGAGCAAGACCTAACCAACAACGAACAATATTATGTATCGTCTACGACTCTACATAAGTAGGCTATTATTTGGTCAGTGCAAAGGAAACTGAAAAAGACGGTACAACAGGCCTGATTGATAATCATAAAGAACTCCTAATCTTCTTCATTTTTTCACAGAACATAAAAAACTAGAGCATCTTACATACAATTACAAACAAAATACAATTTTTTTAACTATTCACGAGCAAAGGTGGGATTGTGTAACTAATAGTATCCGTGCAGCAAGCAACAAGAAAATCTTGCATACAGCTAGAAATATATACCTTCTTCCTATCTTCATCACGCTCATTAAGTTAGTAGGACGAGGGCAATGAAAAATGGATGTATTACTAGGATGACTCATTGCAGTAAAGAGAATTTGCTATTTTCCACTTCAAAGTACTCAACATAAACTACTCAAACCGACGATCGAAACCATGATTTCAATGTCCCCAATGCCCTAAAGAATTTCAAGCCCCTCACTCCTCCTAAACAAAACTAATTTGACCTACTTAGCAGCAATTCATGACATTGACCAGAGCAATTCTATGTTAATTGAAAATAATAGTTGAATGAAATGCTTATAAATCACCTTCTGCGAGTTGGTTTTACAAGGAACAAAGAAACAAAAGTAAAATTCTAAATATAACCTCTCTGTCGCTTCAAAATCCCTCCCCCCTTTTAGAAAACATTTAAGTCAAGCTCCCTCCCCCCTTTAACCTCTCATTCCCTCTATAACCTCTCCGTTGATTCAAAATCCCTAATTCCAAAAGCCCTAATTCAGAAACCCTAATTTCAGAAATTCCTAATTCAGAAACCCAAATTCAAAATCCCTAATCGAATTTGGAATCAAACAATTTGTATGAACTTTGGTTGAGTTCATTGCAGGAATTTCTTACCTTTTGCAGTGAGGAGAAGTGCGAACTAAGACCGAGAGCTCGATTCAGGAGCCGGATTCGGGTGGTATGGACAGTGGGTGAAGGCGCGATTCAGGTGAGGAGCGAGGACTGAGAGGAATGAGGACTGGTGTGGGTAGATTCGGGATTCAGGCGACGGATGTGGGTGGAGAGACAAATCGCAAATCGGCGAGGAGAGTGGTACTGAGATGAGGTGAGGTTTTGACTTTGAGTCTGAGGAGGTGAGCGTCGAGAGACTGAGAGAAAGAGTCAGAGACTAGGTTGATAACTTTGATTTATATTCAACGGTTGAGATTAAATCTCAACAGAAACCAACAGCTATTAAAATTCTAAATATATATTTAAAAATTAAATAATATATATATATTTTTTTCGGTTCGGTTTGGGATTACCGAAATCCCAAAAACTTGAGACCGATTCTCGTACCGAAATTTCGGGATCGGTTCGGTATTTAGTACGGAAATTTTCGGGAATTTTAGTTTGGGATTTTTTCGGTTTGGTTTCGGGAATTTTTCGGTTTGGTTTGGGATTTTTGGGATTTTTTTCTAGCCCCGGAAGCATGCCTTATTTTTGTTTAAGGCCCAAATAAGTTTTGTGTCTCATTATTGTTGATTTTCCACAACATGATTAAGTTGGAGCAAATGTAGTTGTGTACAACCTCTCTAGTAGGCATACTTCTATTGCTGGGCTCAATATAATACACTAATGTGATTAATTTTTAGCGATATTTTGTATGGACTATAAACAGACACACTCCTCTAAACTCAACTCCAGTTTCTTGAAATTCATATTTTGTTACTTAACTCTTTGAAACTCAATTTGTGTCTCACTTTACTACCTACAGTCAAAATTTGTTAACAAATCCGTTACAACTGTTTACGTGGTACAAATTGGACCTGTTGTTGAGATGTGTGCCACAAAAATAGTTTGTTGGATTTTTAACATATTTTGACGATATGGGCAAAGTGAGATGCGAGTTTGATTTTTAGGGGATTAAGTAGCAAAATTTAAGTATCAGGCTCAAGTTGAGTTTTATAGGTAGATGTAAATCGTTCACAATACAATGATGGACAATCATTACAATAATTGTTTGCACCCTTTTTTAATGCCGGTTTTAATTATTGCATTATGAATTATTGAAGACTTATAATTATGAATTACAGGATTATACCGCATATAATTACAAGTTGCCACTTATATGCTTATGCATGAAAGGGATTTGGGATTTTACTCCAAAAACCAAAATGCTGAAAAATATAATAAAAACATAAGAGAATTTTACAAGTAAATCCGGGATAGTTCCCCGTTATTGAATCTAACTATAACCTGAAATTTATGAGATTTTACTCACATGGCGGTGCTACTGTTACACAAAAAAAACTGAGAGAAAACGAGAAATTTGGCTTGAGCAGTTGTCTGAAAAAAAAGCACCACAATATATACGTTGAGTTGAGACAATTTAACACACTGAAGCTGTCTAATAAAATCAATTACAGTGAAATGCTAAAGTAAAATTGGAGGAAGCTTCTTGTGCACGTTAGGGCCGTGGCCAGTTAACAGGGCAAACTGAAATCACAAAGGACGTTAGTAAATGAGCTCCGACTACGTACTACTCTAAATTTACTACATTTGATCCCTTGCTACACACTACCTGACCAATGGATCTGTATAATGTTGAGAGAAACTCGTCGGTCTATGAACCGGTATGAAGCATATGGGACGTATGTGTTCAAGTCTGGCGATCTATTTACAGTGCCAGAAGTCTGACGGTTAAAGAGAGACCCATGTCTAAGCACGAAAGAAGAAAATAATTAGAACAAGCTCTGTCAGAAGAAGTCATCAAAAGCCCCCACCTTCTCATTTTCAGATCCTGCAATGTTATCATCGAGGGAAAAATGAAAACGTAAAACACTGAAACGCAACTCACAACATATTGAATTGTCGCGAATTAATCTCGCCATAGAAACATTACATGTTTTGTATGATATAGGACCACTGTCTTTGGTTAAATCACTTACAAAGTGGGGGACCAGTTGCAAACTTACTTAGAATATTGATGGTTGTTCTGAATTAAAAAGTACCTACATATGACCAGAAAACCAAAATACATACAACTAAACTAACCTGAAACTTCTCCGCCTGAAACGTCCTGAACTATAAGCTGGATAGAACTGGGGCCGGTAGAAGAAAAGTTAGCTGAACTTGTAGCTGGAGCTGGAAAAGTGAAATCTGAGTCGGTGGATGAATAATCAGAGTTACTGGAAATGCTATCAAACCCTTCGTGTCTAACAAAAGGTCCTGAAGTTGTTGAACTTGACTTGGATGCTGTAGATAATATTGTTTTCAGCTCGGAAACTTGGTTTGACATGCAATATATCATCCTGAAACACACTAGATTATATTTAGTATTAGTCAAATGAATATATGAGCAGCTTTACAAACATCAGAATGATTGCAAGTTGTCATATATGCACAAATCTAAACAAATTAGAAGCAAAATTCCCATCACTGAAATGCTGTCTCTGGTGCTTTCCAGCTTATTGCATCATGTACCCAAAGGGAAAAAAAAATCTTAATTACTGGTCAAAAGAAATTTATATTGGGAATCTCATTACAGTGATTCTGAATTGAATTACTTTTTTTTTTTTTTTTTTTTTTTTTTCAAAAAGAAAAACCTATAACACGCTTGAAAAAATAGGATTTCATAATCCTAACACATAGAAACTATATTTGATTCCTTTTTTTGTAAAGAAACTAGACCAGCACATACACAAGATAAATGAGAACCGAAATACTGATAGAGTATAATTCGTACTACCTGTTCAAAGATTCCTGAAGTTGAAGAACTATTCTTTCAGTTTCCTCTAACTTTCTACGTCCTTCCTCACTTGATACCCGAGCTTCTACGTATCTCCTTTCACACTCATTGGCTCTTTGTTTTTCAGCTTGCAGCATGACCTACGTGAAAACAGACAGGAGTATCAACTTGTAGATGCTGTAATTCCTAAGCCAGTTTAAGATGACAACAATAACAGAATAAATAGAATGGTAATTCTCTTATCTATATGTTCAATATCATTACCTTCAGACTTTCAACTTCTGCAGTAAGAATTTTAACTCTTTCAGCGTTTTGATCAGGACTTGAAAAATCTTTGGTTATAGAGCATGCATCTTCAATTTCTACCTGTGCAACCTGACTTTTAGACAACGCATCTATTTCAAACCCTCTACTTACATTAGTATGCAGGGAGGACTCTGCATTTGTTGCCTCTTCAACCTTTTCTCTTTCCAAGTCAGTCTGCAAACATAATCTGAACTTCAGTAAAAAGTAAAAACACTTAAAAAGCACTACCTTGCATAATGCTCCTGATTTTGTACAAGGTATAATACTCGTCTGTAGAAAATAGATTTCATCATGAGAATTTAGAAGTAAAGATACTTCGTGCCACATTATTGTCAGTGCCATCCATTGATTTCAGCACTTTGGTCAGGAATTGGGTATTACTTAATAATAGGGCACGCTTTCTTAATTTCTATCAGTGAAACCAGATAATAAAGCAACAAATCTGTTCCATCAACTTTGCTTACATTAGCTTGCATGGAGGACTCCAACTCCGGTGTTTCTGCTATTTTTGTCTCCAAATCAGTCTGTACAAATGAGCAAAATCCAGGTAACGAACTTGAGAGTATAATAGTCGTCTGTAAAAAGGATAGTTCCACTACAAGAATTTAAAAGTGAAGATATTTGGTGCCACAATAACCATAGCATAAATGTTTAACATTCATATGCGAAGCATGATTTCTTAACAAGAGCTTAGAAGTAAAAAATTTGGTGCTGCATTATTGATACTTCTTTTAAGTTTCTTATTACCTGGTCCTGAACAATAACTTTAGGCTTAGATTTGGGTCTACATCTAAAAACAACACGAGCAGCCATTGCCCGTAAACCTGTCTGCAGACAAGTGAGAAGAATTTAATTTTGAGATTTTCTCCAGGTGTTTCACATATCCTTAGAGAATGTGAAAAGCAACCAAATATGTAAAATTAGAGAAACAGGAAACTAGGCCACCTGAATAATAACTGCCGCATTAATTCTACATCTAAAAACATCACGAGCAGCCATTGCCCGTAAACCTGTCTGTAGACAATTGAGAAGAATTTAATTTTGAGATTTTCTCTGGGTGTTTCACAATGTGAAAAGCAACCAAATATGTAATAGAGAGAAACAGGAACTAGGTCACCTGAATAATAACTGCTGCATTAATTCTACATCTAAAATCATCACGAGCAGCCATTGCCCGTAAACCTGTCTGTAAGAGAAAGGAGAACAAAAGTTGAGTCTTTCCTCACTAGGCCTTAAGACAATTTGTTTAAAATAGTGAAAGGCAACAAACTATGTATATTGTATATAGCAAGTTACCAATACAGGAAGCTGGATAATCACCTGAATAATAATTGCCGCATTAACCCTATATCTAAATTCATCACGGGCAGCCATTGCCCGTACACCTGCCTGTAAGATAGTCGAAGCGAACTTGATTCTGAGATAGTCTTTTCTTGCCAGGCGTTTACGGGCAGTCTTCTGAATTTTAACTGCAGAAATCTCCTGCTTCTTGAGCTTGAATAACTTGCGAGCCAGTTCTCCTGAATCATAACAACGAAATACTTGTAAAATATCGTATATATAAAACTAGAGAGTATATGCAGATAATTACAAGGGTATTTAGTATATATAGCTGATAAGTGCACTAGCTGCTAGGGTAATGCAAATCTACATAAAATCAGGAGGATCAAATGTACTAAAATTTTTCAGGATTTTGCCTTGAAAAAGGATAAAAAAAAAAGGAACATCTCAAGAAAATGGCTACCTCTTCTTTTTATGCACTCACCTTTACAAAATGATTGTACACAAATAGAAGCCTCCCGTGTAGAAACATACTTTTTACGAGTTATACGAGTCCTGCCCCGCGTTTGAATCACCTTAGATGAGTCGCCAAGTAAGAGTATTCTCTTTGCATCTAGCTCAGCCATCTGACCAGCTCTTAGGAAAACCTTTGTTTTCCCTATCTGCAAAAAAAATACATAAATAAAGCTTAGTTGAATATATAAAGATATCTTGCAACTAAATGACGTAATCTTTGATTTTAAGGTGATTTCACACTGGCTCCATAAATAAGCCATGATCAAACTCTGGGGGAAACATTTCATTATTTACAAAGGAATCTTGTGTCTTGAATTTCTATCGGTCCTCCCATTTTCTTTCAACCCCTCCTTATTCCCTCTTCTCTCTGTTTTCAGTTATTTCAATTGGGTTCTGCATCATGGCTATCCAATCAATAATAGTCATAGGTTAGGAGCTTCCTACTATATGATAGTTGTGGTGAACCACCATGGCAAATCCAAGTATATCTGGAGTTCCATAATTTTCTGTTGTGAACTTGTCGTGTGATTGTCAACGTAAAAGTGATTGATAAGCACTAATGTTCTTATTACCTGATAACCTCTAAGCCCCATCTTCACCAAAATCTTTTCGCAGGCTTCATTTTCAGGACAACTGATCATATAGGCATTAAGTTCAGAAATGGGAATATAACCAAAATACCAGTGAAATAGCAGAAAAGATACCAACGAGATTGAAGATGAAAATGTGAAAAAAAATTAAAAATGAAAGCATAAGTTGGTACTTACTCCATTTTTAAAACTTCTGGGGCCAGGACACAGAATCGACTTAAAAATTCAGAAAAGCTCCTGTAAGTAGGGTATCCAGCACATTTTATTCGGACAGCCTCTAAAACACCCTATGCAAATGACAAAGTATTAAGGCCACCAATTCATTATAAGTCATAGTAGTATACACACAGTTCACATTATACTTACACCAGAACGTAGCTGTTGCATGACATTATCATTCTCAAATACAGCGGGCTTTAAAACATTATTCGGCTTTATACATCTTATGTAATGGGGTTCTGTAGAATTTAGTATTTCCATCAATTGTTGGAGTTGTAGCTGCATCAACATGGTCAGAAAATTAAGTTTCACCTTTGTGAATTAAATCATCTATGACACATGAAAAAACATGAGTAACTGCTTTTCCAGTATTTTGTAAGGTATAATCCAAAACAACAATACTCATTCTTTCCAAGACCACAATTGTAGGCAGATGGCCTGAATAGAAGATACCTTAAAACGAGAACTGATGGATGAAAACTTGGAAGATTTGGCCACCTCCTCAGTAAGTGGAGGGAAAAGGCCTGCTACAAAAGAACATGTTGATGCACTCAACAAATCTCGATGTTCAGGAACAATATAGTCTTTATTTTTGTCAAGAAATTGATCAGACTGATATTGTACCTGAAAAAAAAAGTGTAAAAAGAAAAGACAGTTCAGTGGAAACCACATCACAAAAGATAGATTTCAGTGCAAAATACAGGAACCAAGCTCACTTCTCCTGCATAATGAACAATGGTGAAATCTGAGCGGGTCAGTTTTGGCTTGATGAAGCGTTTGTGATCTTTGAATGTCTGATACAGCTTTGTTGAAAATGTTTCATGAGTTGATTTTGGAAACATACTGCAACGCGAAAATGTTGTCCAAGAAAAATGTGATTAGAAATATAGATGAACCGAAAAACTTCAGTGCCATCCAACACAATAACGTTCAATTTCAGGGAACAAAGTGGAGATCCTGTGCACGTGTGTGCCATCCAACCTAATATGAAGTATCTGAGCAGGAATCTCTGTGCATGTGTGTGCAATTTCAGTGAAGAAAGTGGAGATTTTCTATCTTAACTTCACCTAATATGAAGTATCTGAGCAAGAAACACTTTGTAGCGTGTGCGTGCATGTAACTGCAGTCAAGAATGAAGAGATGTTCATACCAAGCTTCATCAAGCAGAGCAATAATCCCACCTTTCTTCTGTAGAAACGAAATTAACCAGTGATGAGTGTATGGGTGTATGGCAGCTAATTCAGTATACTACTCATAAGTTAACTGCTGGACGAACAAATCAGAAATACACTAAAATAAAACCAAGAGAGTAAATTCAAAGTACCATTTAGAAACACATGCAGAATTTTACCAATTATTATCATGGCATGGAAAGACATTTGGGGTTCTAAAATAAGGGTTGCAACAACAAACATGATGTCCCATAGACATGGCCGTTCACAATGATACACTCTAATATCATGAATGATGCAGCACAGGAAAGGGACACGTCTCCATTTTTAAAGGGGAGAGGGAGAGAGGGGGGGGGGGGAGAGAGAGAGAGAGTAAAAAGAACCTGTTCAATGAGATCAAGGACATCTTTATTATCAACAAATTCTATGTAGCTCCAATCAATTTCCTCTTTACTGTATTCCTCTTGTTGCGTCTTGAATACGTGCTGAATCAAATCATACCACTTAGATTATATATTAAAAAAAGTTACTTATAACTGAAGTTTTCAAGTATGACTAACCTCATACCTTGTTGAAATGTTGTTGCAGCTTTTCATTAGTGTAATTAATACAGAACTGCTCAAAACTGCATTAATGAGACATAATAAGTTAGGAGTGAAAATACTCAGTAAGAGTCTAGGTAAATTTAATTTCATCTCCTCAGTTTTTTATTATCTATAACTAAGTGAATTTGGATTCAGCAATATATGGACGATTTCCCAAGTACCTTAGTGCAGGTCAGGAGTTCAAGTCACCTGATGCTAGGTAGTGTCAGGTCTTCTTATGTGTACCAAATATAGATTAGAAAGTTTTTGTTTTTTTTACATGCATAGAACATAATCAGGCTGAAATATTTTCTGTATTCAACCATTACCTGTTAGTTTTGAAGCTTTCAAAACCATATATATCAAGAACCCCAATCAGACATTTGGAGTTAGGGTCCTGTCCAATTGAGAAATTGATCTTATCCACCAACCTGAAGATAAAAATGTAAATAATAAATAAATAGATCAAACCAATATTGTTAGATGCTTCATTTCCATGGTAATCATTTGAGTGAGAATGATTCAGAAGCTAGCATCTTACCAGTCAAACAAACGAGAATATATAGTCTTGGCCAATCCATCCCTGCTAACTGTTGCGCCATGGGGATCAAGACTTTTTTTAATAATTTCTTCTGGAGTAACCATTACACGCTTACACAGTGCATCTTCCAGAGCCCGAGGATTACACCTGAAATACGAATAAGACAGATCAAAACTGCACTGTGATTGACACACAAAAAAAAAAAATGAAAAAGGAATTGTGTCCATAGCAAAGCTCGAGACACACATGAGAAGTTCTGCTGTCATTTGAAGATGAAAAAGGGATTCGTCATTTTTCAGAACAGATGAGTCATTATCTCCCCCATTGGCAAAATCAATATTCCCAAGATGAAGAATTGCAGCTACAGCTCTGAAAATAGCCTCCTGAGAGAGAGAGAGAGAGAGAGAGAGAGAGAGAGAGAATTATTCCCAGAAGTTCTGTATAATGATGCTTAACTTAGCAGTAAATAAATGTTAGATTTAAATCAAAAGAAAATACCTGTTCTACTGCATTTATTCCAACAACATCCATGGCTCTCCGAGTGGAGAGATAATTGTGCTGATCACTCGTGCCATCAAGTTCATAGCAATTTGATTGATTAAGATAGTGATATAACTTAGGTTCTCCCAACTTATATTTCTCTATTTCCTGATAAGATTAAAATCTGTTAACGGAAAATTTTGGAAATATGATATATATGCACTAAAGTAGAAAATTGAGCTATCTACCTGAGGCGGTGCAGCACACAGGAGGTAAAAACAGTGATAGTTACGCTCTGAATCCGAAATCTGGCAAACACGAGATCTCTCTAAGAGATATGTTCTAATGGCTGCCCCTGATATTCTACCACATTTATCAAATTGAATCTCGACAAATTTCCCAAAGCGGCTTCACCAATATTTTCAAGAGAACAAAAGTTAGTTACGGACCACTGTCGTACAATTCCAAATAGATCATGTTGTCAAATAATCACCACCACCCCCCCAACCCAATAAAAAGAAAAATAAAGAAGAAGAAGAAGTTTTATGAATTTCAATGTATTTTTTTCCACCAGGAATCTCATCTCAAACAAACTGCAATCCTGGTTTTTTGAGTGTACATGCAAACCGGTATTAATCTCTACTCTTGACATAAATATACACTGAATGCCCATGAATCTAAAACGTAAAAGTATATCAAAAGTCATGCGGAGCCTACAAAAGTACTAACAGCAGAAACAACACAAAATATTAAAGCGTTTAAAAATTTCTCACCTGGAATTGTTATTCCTAACAGTCTTAGCGTTACCAAATGCTTCAAGAACTGGATTTGACTGCACCATGTCAGTTACAACCAAAACAAATTAGAATGGTACAAGTGGAAACAATAAAATGAATATTACCCAGTTGAGAAAATAAATAAAAGATTGGCACTTAACATCATTTTCTTTAGTGATGGGAAAGGATAGTTATGCAAAGCTTCAGATCTCACTCTACTCACTAAAAACGTTAGATACCAAAATACACAGCTTACTTCTAAAACTTTTTGTTCAACAGTCCGCCCTTCAGCTGCAGCATTACCACCCAAATAGGCAAGGTAGCGCATAAGCATTTTAGTTGTTTCGGTCTTACCAGCTCCGCTTTCCCCACTAACCAGAATCGAGTTTCCTTTTCCCTCCTTAATCATTTCCCTGATCACATTTGGGAAATTCACCTAAGTAACTGCATCATCATTTAAGGATAAAGAGTAGGATGCAAAAGAAACACAGTTAACCTGTATGCAGCATCGGCTATTGCAAAAACATGAGGGCTCAGTTCTCCATATGGTACTCCATTATACCGTTCCATCATATCAGCATCATACAGATGTGAGAGACTTTGGAAAGGATTGATGGCGATGAGAATGTTTCCAGTGTAAGTCTGCCATGATGTCAAAGTATTATAACAGAGACGCCCATAGCTGCAGTGATTAATCACTTTCTTCACCAGGGTGTATATTAATAAACACAAAACAGAAGATGAGAAAAATCTTACATAAATTTCATTTATCTCATATCTAGTTGCCAAATTGTGAAGCACCCCGGGTTCATGCAAGTATGATAGCTTAGTCATGTCATCAACTCCATCAGGAGGAGTTTCTGTATCCTTTGGATATATTTTTGACAGCTTTGCAACAACCTGGACGACACAAAGTAGGTCGACTTAACAAAATAACAAATTGGCCTTTCAGTACAGCTGCATCTAAGTTATATTTTGGCATATAACTCATGGAGTCTCTTTTATAAGGAAACTAATGACTGAAAAATAGAACAGAAGCTTCTAATAAGAGATTTTTTAGTCAGTCCCAAAATGATATCAGAACTGCATGTTTTGCAGCAAAAAAATCCAAAAAAAAAAAAAAGAAAAAAGGATATGCCTATGAAATCTTCCAAGAGAATATAGATAATATTACAGAAGAAGAGGAGAAGGAAAAGGATGGAAGAAAGGGGCAAACCACAGTGATATAGACCATGCAGAAGAAGAACCATCCAACACAAAAAATATAACAGCAGGTCAGTCTCTTCTTAAATAACTTCTTGATATTTCTAAGCAGAAACTAGAATGATGCAGAAAACTCCTGCCTGAAGTTGGGTTAACAAACACATATAAAATCTTATCGTGCTTGAATTCCAACTATTGACTCTCTCTTTAGTAAGCCAAAAATAAAAAAATAAAAAATCACATTACAAACTGCTACATCTTTGCCTAATGAACCAAACACATACAAAATCATATAAATACCAATGAAGATTCAGCACCCAAAATCCTTGAAAATGAAACTAGCAAATAATAGATTACCTTACTCCCATCACTAGTTTGAATCTCAGCGTCATCGCCCTTAATGTTTAGTACTTCTCCGTCAATCCAAACTGGGTTTTCAACCCAAATATGAGAACCAACAACAATGGTCACTGGCTTGGCCTGCAGCAGTTAAAAGTTTTTACCACATAATCAGTTCATCTCCTTTTTCACATTTTGCTAGCACAATATGTACCACAATAGTCAGTTTACGCCTTCAGTAGGTAATAGTAGGTAATAAGCTCATCGGATTACTGACCACGAAAAAAAAAACTTACGGGATCTCATAATTTATCCCCCCTAAGTTTTCAATCTAAGATAATTACAAATGATATCCCTTTGCATCCAAGTTCGAATCCACCTCCCGTATTTTAGAGCAGGTCAAAATATCGTCTTTCCGGAAAAATTACAATGATCCCATTTTCCACATACTACAGAAGCAGCATTCATCATCAAATTACATTTTCATGGGAAATTCACAAAGAGAAACCAGAAATGTAAAACAAAGTTTCGAAATTAAAAATACCATTACGATTGATTCTCAACGAGAAACCCAGAAACGCAGATACCCTTCTACACAAGAATCAAAACCCATCAAGATTTCAGCGATTCGGGTCCCATTTTCTCGTAAAAAATCAGAGATTTTTAGAGTGGAAACGAAAAAACTTGCAGAAGTTGCTTACTCTTTGCTTTTCTTCCTTTTGTCCTTCGTTGGTTTGGGGTTGCGTTGTTCGTGTCGTTTGGTTTGTGGAAGTGGCAGTCTTCGCACTTCCCACATTTTCGCCATTCTTGTGGCTCCCTCTCACTCCCTTCGCGCCTTAGTCTCACTCTTTCTTCACAAGAAAGAGACGACCGCTGTTAATTTCGTTGGTTTTTTATTGGGCCCAAATAATCGGTCCAACGGCTTGGAAAATGAATTCTGTATTGGGTCCAAACTTATTGCTCGATCTCGAATCAATTTAGATAGACTAGAAGCTCGTTTAGAAATGTTTTTGAAATGATTGAAAGCGTTTTTAAAAAAGTATTTCTGGATCCTAAATGCACTTTAAGTGTTTTTTTAAAGATTCACTTGTATGTTTACTAAAGTTTAGTTCTAAAAAATTTTCACCAAATCATTTTCAGTAATTTTAAAGTACTTCTAAACAAGTCATAGATTGTGACTCTTTTGTGCTTCTTGTTGGTTTGTGCTTTTGACGAAGAAAATTAGAAGAAAACCTTACGTTTGTTGCAGACGAATTTGAACCACATTATTACTAGTTCATTTTGAGGATTAACCTACTTCTTCACCTCTTAGTGTAAATAATATCGTTTGTTCAAAAAAAGTAGCACTCTCCATCAATTCTCTATGAACTCATATTTTTGACATAATATTTTATTATATTGTATAAAAATTAACTTTAAATTGTGAGCGGTAAAAAAATCCACAGAAAAATCCACTTTGAAAAAACCCCTTAGCCAAGTAACCCCATCCCCTGTGGGTAAAATGAGGGAGTTATCAACCGCCAATCCACGTGTTGCTAAACTGTAGCTTTTTGGACATTCTGCAAAAGTTGCATGTCCAAACCAAAAAAAAAAAACCAAACAAACTGAAATTAAAATAAAGAAAAGGTAAAAAGCTCAACGCCCACTCGGAACCCGAAGAGGAAGAAATGACCCGATTTCCACCTCCATCTCCTCCTCCTCCTTCTTCCTCTTCGCTATTGATTCCGATCGACGAATCCCTAACCCTAATTCCCGGCCTCCCAAACGACGTCGCTGCGCTGATCCTCTCCTTCATCCCCTTCTCCCACCAGGCCCGTCTCCGACCCACCTGCAAATCATGGAGGCTCTTCCTCTCCTCCAAAACCCTAATCGCCCTCCGCCAGACCCACCACCGCAGCAACCTCTCCCACCTCCTCTGCGTCTTCCCCCAGGACCCCTCCGTCGCCACCCCTTACCTCTTCGATCCCCGAACCCTAGCCTGGTGCCCCCTCCCGTCCATGCCCTGCAACCCCCACGTCTACGGCCTTTGCAACTTCACCTCCCTCTCCATTGGGCCCCATCTCTACGTCATCGGCGGCTCGCTCTTCGACACTCGTTCGTTTCCGATCGACCGCCCCTCGCCGTCCTCCGCGGTCTTCCGATTTGACTTCAGCACTTCCTCGTGGAACTTCCTCGCTCCGATGCTCACGCCGCGCGGAAGCTTCGCCTGCGCCGCGGTTCCAAATTCGGGAGAGATTCTCGTCGCTGGCGGCGGATCCCGGCACACTCTGTTCAGCGCGGCTGGAAGCCGAATGAGCTCAGTCGAGCGGTATGACATTGGTAGAAATGAATGGTTTGCAATGGACGGGTTGCCAGGTTTTCGGGCTGGGTGCGCGGGGTTCTTTGTTGGGGATGGCGAGGAGAGGGAGTTCTGGGTTATGGGTGGGTACGGCGAGTCCAGAACAATATCAGGGGTTTTTCCGGTGGACGAGCATTACAGAGACGCCGTGGTAATGGAATTGAAGAATGGGAATGGTGGTTGCAGGTGGAGAGAGGTTGGAGATATGTGGGAAGCAGGGGAGAGGATGAGACTGGGCAAAACTGTTGTCGTGGAAGATGGCGATGATCGCGGTCGACCTGCTGTTTTCATGCTTGATCGGAATGTTATATTCAGGTAGTTTTTCCATTATCTTTAGCTTCTGTGTGTTTTGTGTTTAAGCTCGGGCTTGAAGTAACATTGTTTGTTCTGTTCTGCTAGTGACAATCCAATGTTAGTGTCAGCATTAAATATCTATACAAAGCTTCAAGTTCAAGTGTTTTTCGGTATCATTATTGGATCTGTTTGAATTGGATGTCAATTAAGTTTAGTTTAGTGGGTAACAGTTGGTTTTCGAATGTACCATGTGTGATCTAGATAGGGGATACTTCGTGCTACCTCATGTTCTGGTGAATCGATGTGTATTACATTTTCTTAGACCTCACTGGGTGTTGAAGTTATCTTTGTTGGTTAATGGAATTTTGACCGAGAGGTGTGCCAAAAACTTGTTTTTTGGATTTCTGTATCGGGAATATAGGGTTCGAAATGCTATTGTGACTAGATCTTGCAACCGTAACTCGGGAAGGGAGGGAAATTGGCGTGCAGAGTTGTTCAGAGCAAGTACCTACCCAGGGACATTCCTGAGGAAGTTGGTTGTAAATGGAGTGATGAAATCAGGGTATAAGAATTTGGATTGAGTGTGTGGCCATTGTCCTTGCACCATGGGCAAAACATGTTTTGTATGTGTAAGTGTGAGAGAGAGAGAGTCAGACAGAGAGAGATCTGACTGAAAGTATCAACATTTTATTTGGTTATGAATCCTAATGTGCTAATACTAGCTCTTGATGATTTTTGTAAGAAGATCCGAGCGATGTGGCTTTCTGGAAGTCGTCGGGTGGCTTGATCGTATGTGATATATGATTCCACTTTAATACCGTGTTTGGATTTTTCCGGAAAGAGATAACTAAGAGAGGGGCTGGTCTTGAACTCATTTTGATTTGGCATGATTTTGTTTGTGTTTCAACTTTGTCAGGTTGAAAGTTCTCTCTATTTTTCACCACAAGGAGAATGCAGAAGACAGAGCTTGAAATCTTCATGTGTTCATTTATATTGAACTACGAAACACTTATTATGTGACTTAATTTGGTTGGTTATGGCAATTTAAATTTATGACTTAAATGGCACAGGTTCTACCGGGACATAATGCTGTGATGTTTTAGTTTGCTTTTCTGTTTGATTGAATGTGGTTTACACAAGCGAAATTCTTGTTTATCATTCTTAAGTAATATATTAAAAATGTTGAGAGATGCTCGGTTTTCTGGGACTATCAGTAGTTTAGTACAAGTAATTCTGTTATGGGCCGCATTCTTTTAATTTCACTTTTGTGTATGCTTATTTATGTCTTTTTGGACGTATGCATCTGCCCCTAGTTTATGTGCTTGAATTTCTTCCTCGTTGTTATTAATTTGATCTTTGAGTGATAATTTTATTGAAGTTTTTGCTTATGTTGCTTCCACATAATAGTTAAAAGTGTTCCTGTCTACTGCACTGCAGATACGACATGGCTTCAAACCGTTGGCGTAATGAGTCACGTCTACCAAGACAGGTCCCATGCGACTCAGAATTTG
This sequence comes from Heteromeles arbutifolia, assembly GCA_024362995.1. Classification (NCBI taxonomy): domain Eukaryota; kingdom Viridiplantae; phylum Streptophyta; class Magnoliopsida; order Rosales; family Rosaceae; genus Heteromeles; species Heteromeles arbutifolia. The sequence goes on along the minus strand of JANCRC010000002.1, from coordinate 12,375,079 downwards.
GATTCGTTGTATTGGATGGAGAGTTGCATGTAATAACCCTTTTGAAGGCAGTTGAACCAGCAGAAATCCGCAGGTCACGACTGCGTAAGAGAGCAGGAACGCTTTACATCCAAATCTACCATCCAAAGAAGAAGGCATGGAGATCTCTCATAACAAAGTCACCTTTCCATCACGGCTTGGATTTCAATACTGCAGTTATGAGCACCATTCGCCTGTGAATGTCCGATTCTTATTGCTTGTACTTGTGTTGATAATTGTACCGATTGATGTGCAGCGCTGTCTGTATTGGTTCTTCGGAGTCCCTGCTGCTAGTATATTTGTATAGTCTTGAATGTACAGCAGACGGAGATAAATACGTTACCTGTTAGTGAAGTGGTCATTAGTTAAGGTTGAATACATTTGGGTTTCATATATTTGTATATTTTTTCCAGAGAACAGAGTTATTTATATATGTATATGAAGACGTGTTATATAGGTTTGTTGCTTGTGCACTAGTCAATCTTTCCGCGTTTCGTGTTACATCTGGTCTCTTGGTTTGTAGATTGATCGAGTATTTACTCCATACGTACTTTACAACCAAGGACCGAAACAGACTCTCATTGCCCCCTCGCTGTTGAGACCAAGGAAAACGAAAAAGCCGCAGTTATTTTGCTGTTATTCCAAATTTGCCCATTTGTCTTGCTATCAATTGGAGGTGAATTTTGTGACACGTGGGACTCCCAGCTTCCTCCACCTATTTCAATTGGAGATGAGTTGTGTTTTGTGCAAACCGATGGACTTGGTATTGCTTAGGGAGCAACATGCCAGGACTTCACTTATTAGTAAGTGTTATCCAATTTATAACATAGTGGGATAAATATTGGATGTCTGATGAGCAAAAGAAGAGAGGTATCTATGTCTTCTTATTATTGAGGACTCAATGACACTTGCTTCTATGTTGATTGGTCTTTGTACTCTATCTTTCCATTATTTTGTTGGTTGGTCATTGTGTGAATTTAGATATGAATATGCGATTTGGTTCTTCAAGACTCCAGCAAAGTGGGGAAATAACACGGCATTCTTACGAAAATGGTCGACTGAAAATCAACATTAATGGATCTCACATAACTCTTTATACATGATAAGCCTATTGTAGGAGTATGCAAGTGCGGAAAATTAATGTCGACGTGAAAGACTCACTAATTCAAATGATTGTTCGATGGAAGGAACATAAACACACACACACACACACACACACAAATGAAGCGAGCGAGATGTGGAAACTGTAGATTTATTACTACATGAAGATAAAGAAGTTCCCTTAGGGCAAATTAAATGAAATTGAAAGAAAGAAGCACTATGTGAACATTTGAGATAAAAGAGATAATGGTGGCTGGGGTGTTAGAAATTGCATATACCTTTCTGTTGATTGAATTGGTTCTTCATCCATTTCAAGAAAAGTGCTATACATGCATAGGTACTCATTTCTCTACACTTTTCCAAGATCTTATAAATCTTTTCCTATATTTATGCTTATTGTTTCTCTCAATGTACAATTCAGCAGGTGGTGTACATTTCCGTCAACCTTTATTCATACTTGCATGCTGAGAACTGTGGTAGAAGATTACTGGTGAGATGAGCAATTCAATAATTCTACTCATATGTTGCTCTTAACATATGTCAGTATTAATATTGATGAGCTTTCCCTTAGGGCACTCACATTATTCCGCTCTGCATTTGTATGTCAGAATATAAGTTCACTATTGATTATCCGCCATTGTGTTAAGCATTAGTAGAACCTATCTTTCATATGGGAGAAAAAGAAGATGCCAACGAAGGGGTCAGACATGAAAAGTACAAGGAAGAACCGCGGAGAAATGGAGGATATTATGTTTAATCTCTTTGAACAAAAGCCAAATCAGCCGTTACTGATGCTAGTTGTAAACAAGAATGTAAAATGCCATCATTGAACACCTAATATGGTTGTAAATATGTATTGAACTTTTTACATGTTTTATACGTTTTTAAAACCCGCAGCAGCGTGCGGATGCTTATACTATTTGACACTAAAATGCAGACGTTCCAAGTAAAGATCCACGTTTCCACCACGTTTTAGTTCCAAACTTTGAATACATAAGGAGTGCGGCTGAAGGACAAAGTGGCTGGCCGTGAGGTAATGGATAAGTCAAAACTCAAACCAGATTGCAGCGTTAAACTGCAACATGTATCGCATGTTTCACCTTTTTACATCTATGACTTCAAACTTGAGAGATATAGGAAATTCAAGTCCTAATATACAATCAGCAAGTCAACCCAAAGTATTTTATTGACATTTGGGTCAAACTTTCAAGAGGAAAATGAGGGAATCTGGTGTCTCATCTGAGATACATCCCTTTGTATATATCTGCAACGCTCATCATGTTAACATGTAGACATAAGAAGATATGTCTCTATAGCACTCATCACGTGGTTGTAGACGTAAGGAGATATATCTTGGTTGTAGGTCTTGAGGTGAAGGTATTGCAAGGTTTATAGTAAGTGCAAAGAAGCATATATAGTGGGTTTGGTTTTGATCTACTATCATAGATCAAAATAATTTCTTCTGTTCTGACCCATTCAAATTTTAATGCTTTCCACAACAGAAAAAGGGCATATTGGTGCATATAAATACCCATATATCTAACCCTCCACATAACACATCCTTCATATTTTTAAGCTAGCTATCTTTGTTTAATATCTACAAGTATAAGATCAATAGATCACCATGAGGTTTCTTAATGTTTTATTCACAGTTACAACAGTTGTATTTTTCATGAGCATGAACTTGCATGAGGCTAGTGCAGGCAGGGTGTTGCATGATGAGAAAGAAAACTTGATGAGGATGATGACGACGATGGGAAAAGACATCGTGTTGATGGAGTCGAAGATGAGGGTTGTCGACCATCCTCCTCCCAATGGACCTAGTGAAACGATCCCTGCTAGGTCTACTGATCTTGACGGTTCAACGATCAACCAAAGGAACTTTGCAGGCCACACTACTACTCCGCCTTCTCCACATGATGCATACCCCTATAATGTCGTGGCTAGATCACTACTCGACGTGGCTACAGATCATAAATCCCTTAGTTGATTTACAATCTTTACAGAAATCCCAACCTAATAAGATACATCAAATGTGATAGAATATAGTGTTTTTACTGTGTAGAATGAGTAGAGGGAAAAACCCTAGTTTAATTTTTCACAATTATTTTCTTATTTGGCCTTACCTTTCTTTTATCTGTGTTTTCTGTTGTCATTGTATTGCTTGCTACACATTCTACTTGAATAAGAAAATAGACGAATTCTCATACGACTATCTTATTTCTTCTTTATGCAGTATGAAAGTGAAGACTATATGAGACATCTTTTTTATTAGAATAAAACAGTTTATTCAAACATCATGAGATGATCCAATTAATAGTTTAAAATACTCCATGCGAAAGTCAAACATTAGCATTAGGAACAAAAGCTTGGTCAAAAATTGCGCTACGCGAAAACTATCATGGGGCAAAACAAAGAAAGAAACAAAAACACTTACAGGTGTTTACAATCATATCGTGAAATGTCAATTTACACTTGCTACACTGATGCAGTGGGCCTCGGTAAAGAAACCACGAAATGAGACATATACAACTAGAAACGAGAAAACCAGTATAGCGCAAGCTTTAGACTCATCCGGATTTGGAAAAGGAACCTGGGACCTTTTCAATCCTATCTATATCTTCTCTTGAACGATCATAAAACATGTAATGCTTTGCCGACCTACCGTCTGCATCCCACTGAAATCCGATGGAGTCCACTATCACAACCATTTAACTTCCCGGCATCCGCCATAGGCAAATAATGAGATTCATAACACTCAATTAATGTTTATTGTCTCAACGAGTCCATAAGAAATGATCCTATTTTTTTCATCGGGTCAATGTAGAGACCAAAGGTCTTGAGCGACCGATCCGGCAGAACAATTGAAAAGATAAAGAAGTATCGTTAATTAAAGGCAAATGTTTTTGCAAGTATAGAATTGTTAGTAACAACCCAAAATAACCTTGGTACAACAACATTCCGGTGATTTATCTGGGTGAGCAGAAGGCGGTGATCAAACCTATATAATTAAGAAAATACTCAAGGCTAGCTAGGAATTTGGGTTTTGTTTTGTTTTGTTTTGTTTTTTTTCAGGTAAATTATTAAGAATTTAAATTAAATACTCTTTCTTGATTATCAAGTAACTTCTGCTTTAGATTTTCAATTACTATGTAGTCATCCAATTAATGTTATTTGTTCATTGTTGCTCAAAGACTATTTGCATGAAGCGGGTTGTCCGTCGCACAATTTTCTGGCGCCAAACCAAGACTTTTACCGCTTTTTCCCAAACATTGCGTGACGAAGGTACACCTTCGTTGCGCTAAACAGTTTTGCACGACGGAAAACTTCGTTGTGCAAAATATCATTGCGTGACGCTTCTTTGTTAACGTTGCACAAAACTTTTTTGCGCAATGTAATTTGCTCCATCTCGCAAGTATATTTTTGTACTAGTGGTGTGTTCAAGAAGTTGTTTGAGTTGCCTGCAGAGGACAAGGCAAACTTCTACTCTAACGACCAGCAGTGGGTATTTTGATTGGGAAGATGTTCATCTTTGGCGCGGTTACCTACGCCACCCTTGCCATCCTGTAGAAGAATACATGCAGCAGTGGCCTCAACAGCCTAGTAGATATATAGGTACCAAAGAAATACAGATTCATGTTCGGAAAACTCCATTTTTTTGTTGCATATATATGTAACATATTTTTCTGTATCTAAAAATACTAATTATTGATATGATATGTATTTCAAAGAGCTGGTTTGGGACATGTTCTACACAAGTGAGAAATGTGGCTCTGAACGTTTTGGAGCTAATCAGTGGAGCACTTGGACTCGAAACTGGGTATTTCCGGGATGAACTTCTATAAAGCCATTAATTACAAAGAGTTCTTACCAATTATGCTATGAAGCAGGGTAATACCGAAGTTGTACTAGAACCCTTTAAGCTCCCAGCCTGGTTGATCATCATGCAAAACCTTCAGTTGAGTATTGTCTTATATTGCAATATAACTGTCTTTCTTTTTGCCTTCTGGTTCAAATTTATTTGGGCGTGGGTTCATAAATATTGTAAAGTGCAGTACTTTTTATTGGAAAGTTTGAACAGTGACACTATTCGGGCGAAGATTTCTCCGGAGAAGGGTCCTCAGTCCTCAACACAGCTCCCCAAGGGATTTGGCACTTTGGATGTATCATCGGGCTCTTGCTTGCTGGTGTGCTACAAGAAAATGACAAAGTTAGTTCTGAAAGGTGCCTTTGTGGGGCCTTAGGTGTAGGCCTTGAGGCTCGCAATCAAAACTAACAAAGTGCTAGGCGTGCCACTGCTATCTCAATATAGCAGATGTAGAACAAGTGTGTTTCAGTCGATTACTTGCGCCCCAAGTTAGTCGGACTTCTTGTTATCAAAGGATTGTTGTGGATGGGTTAAGTCCACATTAAGTTCTTTTTCTTGCCTTGGGAACAAGGACTTTCAGTTTATAGTCTTGTATGTTCGAAAGAGGGGAGTCCATATCCCTTAAGTCATTTGTTTGGTTCTTGATTGGTTTTAAATGAAAGCATATCCATTAGACTGACCAGATCCAGATACAAATAAGACTTTTAAAGTAGGAAAACAGGCGGATATGACTTGAATACATACTGGAGAATGCATTAAGTAATAGATCTACAAAGTTAGAAAGCAAACAAAGAGCTTCGGGCAAGATTTCACCTTGTCTAGCAAGGTTGAACTTCTTGCAGTCACTTCTCTTTGGGTTTACAGGGGTTTCTACACTAAAAAGGGATGGATGGTAAACAAGTTTACACAAAGGAATCGATACTATGCCACTAGGGGTGATAGTAGAGCTTCTAAACAAGACAAAAGATAGCTTTTGTAGGGAAATATCCTGAAAAAGACTGAGATCTGGGCTAATTACAGCTTTTAGATGCAAATCTGGCTTGAGAGCAGAGTTTGTATGTTTGTTTGTTTGATTGGTTGAGTGTCCTTGTCTCTAGGGCCTCTTCCCCCTTTTATAGGCCAATTAGCCCGACTATAGCAACTTTGCTTTTGCCCGAAAGCATTTGGAGGGTAATGAGTCATCAGCATTTTACTTGTATTGCCATTGTAAAGTGCTTTTTGGCTGATTGTGAGTTAGTCTCCATCACTTGACATTTAAACCATAGGCACATGGTCTATGCATTAACGGGAAGGTGCCAATTTGTCTCTAGGCTTGGTGCTGGGCTTCGGGCAAGTCTTCTTTTAATTGGCATCTCTGAACTTCCTCACACTTGTAGCTCAATGTTCAAATATTAACCCAAACAGACACCATTGTGGAGCAAAAAATAATCAAGAAAATTATGGAGGCGACACGTGTATTTTAGGGTGAAAATGACAAAATTATCCTCGAGGCACACCGGTATTCCCACGCACATGCAACGGACAATAACAACTCAATCAAGGAAGAGTCAAAGGTGATCAACATGGTATTTATTCAAAACCCTCTCATCACTCATCATCAAATCCTCACCCACAAAGTAACTCCCAATTATTCCTTTCAAATTGGGATTAATTACCAAATTAATTGATTAATTAACAAATTAATTGCAAGATATTATTTGACATAATATCTTGCAATTATATTCAAAATACCACCATAAGTGGTCGGTCCCTATTTCTCCAAATAAGGCCGGCCACACCTCTATATATAGCCTCATCTTCACACCAAAATGCAAGTTCATTCTCTCCCTAAAATTCTCTAAACACTTTCTCTCTCAAATTCTAACTTTGGCATCAGAGATTCTTCGGCCAAAGCCCCCCTCATTCATCGTGGGCGCGTGAGGTTCTTGGCCTTCATATTAGGTGTTATTATTTTGCAGGTGAATTTCCGTCAAATGAGAAGAAGGCAGAAATTTGCATCCACAAATTAGTGCTTTCATTGAGAGTTTGATTCACACGCTCGAAGAAGACTCTCGTAATCAAAGTTTCTAATTTCTCGTTCGTTCATAAATTTTTCATACTTTCTTATTTCCAGAATTTTTTAATTCTTTGAATAGACGTAGGAGAAAAATACAATGACGAGAAATTTGGAAACCACAATGAACGAAACTTCCTACATTCAAAGATTGCGATGTAGCCCTACCACGACGACCCACAAGGCTCAACGTGGGGGCAAGAGGAGCAACTTTGCCACCATGGAACACCACCACCATGGCAGCCACAGGAACCACCATAGCAGTGGGGAGTGGGCCAGCTCTATGGCAGCAGACCATAGCCTTATGCGCTGCCACTACAACAACCCAAACCCAGGACCAAGCCTAGGCCTAGGCGCTAGCAGCAGTTGTGCAAGTACCCTAGGAGGTGGCCCAATCTGCAGCCCAAGCCGCAAGGCAGTCAAGCCAAGCCCAGCTCGAGTAGGCCCAAACCGCTGCCCCAGACACATTGCAGGCCTGACCTGCGCCGACCATCCCCTCGACCTAGATTCAATGAGCTTCCAATGCCGCACCACGCCCACGCACACCGCACGTGGCATGACTTACTTCCGCAGCTCAACCCGCTTCCATGGCCCACTTGGCGATCTCGACCAGTCCAAGATCGGTTCAACCATCCCATTTTCAGATCTATGGATCGACCTATCCCTAAACCGGGGGTATTTTCACCCTGAGTTTTTACGGATTTGACCTATCCCGACTCAAATTTTACATTCGGAGTCCACTACACTTCTACCACCTTTGGAGAAACCTACCATCCAAGCCTTTCCATCTTGCATGGCGAATATCACTTGTCACGACAAGTCATAGAGTTGACAAACGCCCTCGCGCAACATACGACCTTGGTGAATCAGCTTTAGCAGCGTATCGAGATGCAGTGTGCCCTAGCCAAGGTGTCCCGAAGCAGGACAAAGGTAGATGACGAACCTCTACAGCAGTGTCCCGGCAAACATCCCCTCAACCAGCCACGATCCAAGCGTTCTGGCAGTTTACGCTCTCGCCTAGGTTCTTGGGATAGCGTATACTCTTATCTTAGCGCACGGAGGAACGTGCACTCTCGATCAAGCCCACAGACTAGCATACGTTCATGGTTGACAGAGAGAAGTAGTCACTCAATCTCGCAAGGAGCATTTTCCACCTCACAATAAGCATTCTCCACCTCACATCGGAGTAGGTAGCACGGAGGACAGAGAGAAGCAGTCATTCAATCTGACTCAAGTTTAATCGGTAGCCTGTGAGCAGCCGGCTCGCTTGCTAGGAATGTACCACATGCACCGCAATCACGGCATAGACGAGTAGAGCATATGAAAGATCGGCCTAGACCAACAGGTCACGACCGGGGGCAGCCAAAAATTCCATTGCCCCAGCAGAGGTAAATTCAAGAAGAAGTTGAAAGGCTCCTGACTGAGCAATTGCGCAATTTCTAGCGTAACGAGGCTACTGACGATGCGTTTCGACGAGACATGACCAACATAAGCAGGTCACAATTCACGAATGAGTTCGAGCGGACATATCCACATAGTGGGTTCACTATGCCTCACTTCACTCTGTACAAGGGAGACGAAGATCCGAATCGACATCTCAAGCACTACCGTAATACCATGATCTTCTATAGGAACAACGACGCGCTTATTTGCAAAATTTTTGCCACAACTCTACAATGCGAGGCGCAAGACTGGTTTCGCACCCTACCGCTGCAGTCGATCCGAAGTTTCAAAAAACTTTCCTTAGTTTTCACCAAGGAGTATTCGTCTAACTACTCAATCAAAAGGACATCTGACCATCTCTTCAGCATCATAAAAGACCCTTGGGAGAAAATTCATGACTATGTTAAGAGGTTCAAAGCGGAGAAGGCCTAGATTGTTGGCTGCAATGAAGACATAGCAACGACAACATTTAGAAATGGGCTTTCCACCGAACACCCTTTATTTGGAAAAATGATCATGGGAGAAGAACTAACCCTGGTAACTTTGTATGTTTTGGCGGAGAAACATGTACTATGGGACGAAGCCAAATAGTCTAACAAAAACGAGTCAGAAAAGAAGCGCATGGAACGTTTCCTGACCAGAGAAGACTCAACGCCCGAAACATTTACCAAGTTCACAGTTCCAATCGGCTAAATTCTCCGTAAGCTCAAGAATGAACCATGGTTCGAACTACCGCCATCCATGAAGGGCGATCTTACCAGGCTGGATCAGACAAAGTATTGCGCATTTCATCAAGGACCAGGCCACACTACCAATGGCTGCCTGAAATGGAAGCAGTACCTTGAGAAGTTGACAAATGAGGGCCGGAGTAATGAGTATCTTGATAGGTCAACGACACGGCCTACACAAGCAGGGGAAGTCTCCATTACCCCCTGAACCCCTTATGACTTTTCCAAATAAGTTCAAAGTCTCAAGCAGTTTGACGAACAAGACCTCGCAAGCTGAGGATTATCCAGTTTGTTATGCAGTTTCTACCTTCCAGTACAGTTGATCCATTTCCTTATTCTCAATGAAGATTCAAGAAGTTATTCATAAGCCTGGCTCAATTTTTGTCTACAACAACTGCTCAAACCATTATCTGGGTCTGCTCTCCAGTGCGAAAGGATAAACTAATTTCTCTCTAGTGCGAGAGGGTAAACTAATTTCTCAACACCCATCTGGGTCTGCTCTCCAATGCGAGAGGGTAAACTAATTCCCCGACACCCATCTAGGTCTGCTATCTAATGTGAGAGGATAAACTAATTGCTCTCCAATACGAGAGGGTAAACTAATTCCCCGACACCCATCTAGGTCTACTCTCCAATGCGAAATGATAAACTAATTGCTCTCCAGTGAGAGAAGGCCACATAACTCAAAAGATCAAATACTCGAAAACCAGCTAAGCAGCAAATGGTTAGGGGGCAGCAGCCACTTCGTACTTAACAATTCGCTCACCCGACACTTCATCTTCAACAACTTTGATTTTGGTATCTTCGTCCTTAATTGCTTTATCTACGGCAGCTGAGAAATCAAACTTAAGCAGTTTCCTCATTCTTGGCAAGCAGCCTAAACCATGGCCCATGGCACGCCATTTCCTCGGCCCATACCGAGCCAACCCTTGGTTTCAGTTAAGCCAAACAGCACAAGTTGTGGCCCCTGCCACACCATCTTATCGACCCATGCCAAACCTACTCCTGGCCCCTGCCAGCCGACATGCCGCACCACCCAGACGGCTACCCTGTGGCAACATCACCCAAGAAGAAGACAAAGAAAATTAAGTTTTTCTTACATTGGTGTGGTGTGGAGAAGACAAAGAAATCAACGAAAGATGGTTCTTCTTCAGAGTTCTTGTGTACGATTAACAACCACCATGGCTGCACCAGGTAAGGCTTTTCTCATTACATTTGATCGTGACCTAGTAAAGCATGCTAATATGAACTTGGGTTGTTCTTACATTTGGTATCAGAGCCAGGTCAGATGAATTAATAAGAAATCCTAATACTTTATGCATGTATAAAATTCGTATGATGATTGCTGCAGTTTTTCTATAACATGATTAATTGTTCTAATTCCATATGCTGCTGCCAAAGTTTTATCCACTACAGGAAAAGGAATATATGGTTTGGAGATTAGACCACTGTAAGCGTTGCGCTTTTGTCATTCTGGAATTGGTAGTCATGGTTGCTTCAGTTTCACAAACGATGATCGGTATCTGATTGAAATCCGGTATTTGATTGAAATCCAGTATTTGATTGAAATCAGTTTCTTGACATCTATTTGATATTCATGTTGCAACCAATATGCATAAACTTGTAACAGGACCTTAATTTTCTTGGAAAAGAACCCTTCTTCGAATAACATACTGTGATATCAAATGTATACTCAACCTTGAGATTTATCACTGCTAATATATTTAATATATGGCTGAGAACATACCTACGTGTATGCTATCTGCCCCATTCTTTTCGATAAACCCTTTTGAGGGTTTATGATGATTTCTGGTTTATGGTGGCAAGTGTTGATTTTATTCCGATCTTGGAGTTGTGGTTCTCATAATTGATAAACCTTTTTTTGAGTCGAAATTGAATTTCAATTTTTTTTTTGAGTTGAAGTACTGCCACGGTACATTTGTCGTGTAATGTTAATATGGAATCATTGTCTTTGAATCTTCATTAAATTTTGAACTGGAGGGTTCATTCAGGGGGGTGATCTTATATCAATGTTTATTTGAGATTTTGATTATGGTCTTTACTAGGAGAACACATATAAAGTATAACATTGATTAAAATTGTTAATGAGAGACATCATCGGGCTTTAACTGCTTTCGATAAACGCTCCAAAGTTGATCTGATCACTCTGGATTTTGGAGTTCATTTATTATTAAGCTTAGGAGGGAATATTTTGAGTAGTTTGATTTGTGAATTTGAACATTGTATCTGGTGGAATGTTAAACAAATTTGATTCTTTTAATTACTATTGTCGTTGATTATATTTTGATCCTGGGCACTATAATTCTTCGATTAATGTTAGTGAGTTCTCTGTTTTTCTGGGACATTTGTGTTTGCACATTGTTTAGTTGAACACATGTCATTGGTTGAAGGGCATTGCTGTCTTGAACTGCACCAGGTATTTCTCGGCTATTTCACACCTCTATTTGCATATGCAATCATATACAGCTGCAAGATGGATGGATGGAGCTTTGAGTGATTGAAGCTAGCTTACTATTACCAACATGTGAATTCGTCAGCTGCCTTGTACCCGTGGGCTGCTTCCATGAACTTTGTCTTGGAATTGGTGCTGTCGTGTGGGAGTAAAAAGTGTACCGAGTTGATGAAGCCAAAAGTTGATGAGCTTGGTTGACGAGTTTGGCAGTAAGGGTATTCAAGAATCACGCTGCAAACATGGGTGTGGTTGAATCATTTGACTGATCAGCTGCTGTAAGAAGGTAAGGGTTATTCTTTCATTTTATTTTGCCTTATGCTTTAAATAAAGCATGGACTTATGTGCTCGTGAATTTTACCATGTTAATGGTTGAGGTTTTATTTCAGTTATTGTGTATATGTACAAATATATGTTTGCAGTATACTGAAATATTGTGGACTGATGAAAGATTTAGACCAAATGAGCTTGCTATTATAAGCATTCCATTGAAGCTAAACAAAAGCTTGACAATGGTGGAGCACTCTGATAAGTGGGAGCTTGGAAACAGAGTTTTAAATTTGTTTTGGTATTTGCATAATGCATATTTGACAATTTATGTTTCTTGTCCAAAGGTGTAACATAAATCTATGTTGTTCAATGCTGCACTCTTTGCATACATGTAATGTCTTCTTGATTGCACTATAACACATATTGATATCTAAATATGTATTGGCAATAGCCATTGGTGTAGATTGTAGCTTAGTAAGTTATTGTTGTCTTATTTTAATATGTCTAAAAGTGATTGTATACATATTCTAAATCTCACTCTAGCATTGATGTGGTAAAGCAATTTATTTTTATTGTGCATATGAAATGTTAGCATGATTTAATTGGTAAGCAAGTGCGTAAACATATCAACACCTTTTCATTTCAATTTGAACTCGATGTTGTGTGTGTATGCTAAAGCAAAGGGGAGTGGGGATTGGGATTTATGTTGAACTTGAATATGGCTGGTAGGTTGCAAGGTTGAATCTGATACATGTGAAAATAATCTATAATTAGATTTTACTTGTGTAGAAAATTGATTTTTCATTCGATGTTTGGATGATTTCTACAATCAAATTAAAATGCTAAAGTTTTATGCAGGATATCAACACTAATAATCTCTATACTTGAACAAATGTTTGAATAAATCTTCACCAAATTTGGAATTATTAGGAAATTTTGCTCAAGGGATTCTTAATTAAATTTTGTGAGTGACAATTCATTACATGAGACCAATCTTTCAAAAGAGAGGATTAGAGAATGGCTTGAACTGTGATACAGTGTATAGTATTTTATAAAAGTTTTAAGCCGACTTTGTTCCCTTGTCCAAAGACATGATTTGAGTTGTAACTTGAAATTTTTGTGAAATAGCTATGCAAATAAGGATGCATTAAGATTGCATAACTGATATTTTATGTCTCTTACCCAAAGGTGTTACATAAAATTACATGTCATGGTTATTAACTGAATAACTAGTTTATTTGCATAAGGTAGAATTGAGGCTACACAGGAAGCATTAAGCAAACTCATTGGAGTTTGATAAAGGATCGAATATGTTTGTACCATATTTTGATGTTGTTTCATGTCAGAGGAATGTATGAATGGTTTGAGATGTTTTCAGCATATAACATTTTTAAGAAAATTAAGTTGACTGTTTTCTTGTCCAAAGACTTGAAATCTTGGTTGTTTTCTTAATTCTTTACATGGTTGTTATACAATAAGGTTACATATCAAATAGTGAAAATGTGGGAGTGAGATCGATATTCTGACATGCTTAAGTATTTGTGTTTCTATTGCTCTTGTAGAATCATGTTTCTTATTCTGTCAACTAAATGCAATGAATGTGTTGGAAAATATTAGTATTTATGTTTATTTTAGTATTTGGGTTTTCCTTGTTAGTTTAGGAATTAGGCCTAACCCATTCGAGTTAGGGTTTCTTAGGTTTAGTTCTCTATAAATATTGCTTGTAATTTAGTTTGAGAAATAAGTTAGTCACAATGTAGCCTCTTAGGGTTTTATAGCCGTTCTGGCATTCTCGTTTATTTAATAATATTCTATTTTGTAGTTTTGTTCGTGGCACACTCTGAAATTCAACTTGGTATCAGAGCGGGTTCAATCCGCTCTTGTATGGTATAGTTTGTTTTGTCACTTTTTGTTTTTTGGTTTAGTTTTGGTCTCGTTTAGGCTTTTAATTCTGCTTTGGTCTGTGTCCTTTGTTCTTGGTCACTCTGTTTCTGTTCGTTTTGTCTTTGAATTTCTGTTTATGTTCTTTGTCTTTGGATTTCAGTATTGATTGTCAAATCGTGGTAGTCTTCAAAAAAAAAAAAAAAAAAAAGTAGAAAGAAAAACTGAACCGTATGTACTATGTACCCGCTGCCGCACCGCAACTGCACTCTGACCTCTACCCACATCACATCTATTCCTTCGTGATTTTATTTATTTATTTATTATTGGTATGAGGAAGATCCAATTCGCATATAGAAAGATTGAAGCAAAAATACGAGAAAAAGAGGAAAAGAAAAAAAAGAAGAAAAGTTAAGGTTTTAGGCCAACACGGGCATGAAAAGCTTGGTTGTTTGAAGCTGCTGCTGAGCCTGGTTTGGAGGCCTATAATGAGTTTGTTGATGCTGTTTGACTTGTCTGTTGTTGCTGACCGCAACGGTCACTCGAGTGCTTGGATTGGTGATCACTCGAGTGACATTGTGAACATGGTGAATTGGATTTATCTTTTGTTCAGAAGCTCGCAATTGGCAGTGGAATCTTGCACTGGCACTGGCATTGGAATCTTGCACTGGCACTAGCATGGAATCTTGTACTAGCACTGGCATTGGAAACTTGCACTTGCACTGATGGAATTTCATATTGGAATTGGCATCGGAATTTAGCATAATGGAGCTTGCATCCGTATTTGCTTGTTGGCAAACTCATGTTGTTTACCGCCATAAGTTTGACGGGGGGTGTTGGAAAATATTAGTATTTATGTTTATTTTAGTATTTGGGTTTTCCTTGTTAGTTTAGGAATTGGGCCTAACCCATCCGAGTTAGGGTTTCTTAGGTTTAGTTCTCTATAAATATTGCTTGTAATTTAGTTTGAGAAATAAGTTAGTCACAATGTAGCCTCTTAGGGTTTTGTAGCCGTTTCGGCATTCTCGTTTATTTAATAATATTCTATTTTGTAATTTTGTTCGTGGCGCACTCTGATATTCAACTAATGTATTGTACGCATTAATCAATTTCAGTGCTTGATAATGTTGCGATACTTCATCATTATTATATCTTTGATTCATAAAGATGATTGACAGTAGATTGAAATCTGTTGTTTGAAGTGTGTCTGTCCAAAGACAATACATGAAGAAACCGGGGTTTTGTATGATTAAATAAAGGCACGATAAATCCATTTATGGTATAAGGAAACATCATACAGTTTGGGTTTAAATACTTGTGGTTCTGGAGTGCATGACAACTTGGGTTCCGTTGAAGTGTGGGAGTAACAACCTGATGTGTTTTTTTTCTTTCCCTTTATTCAATTTACTTACTTTAAGTTTGTCATTGCTGAATGTATGAGGTTTTAATTTATGACTTGCAATAAAATGTCTGATATTTGTTCCAAAGAACATTTGATTGAGTTTTGTTATGCAGGAAAATGGAAAAGAAATCCAGTGATTGAAGATGGCAAACCACTTTCAATCAATAAAGGTAAACTGGATAAATGGGGAATGAAATGGGGTATGCATCAAGAACCGTGTTTAGAATGTGTATAAATGTATGTCTTCATTAGCATTATACAGTATGAATTTGTGGATTGTGGTTTCAGGGTGAATGCAACATTATTGTATGCATTATTTCCTGAGGTTCGAACTCTAAATGATTACTGGTCAATGTGAATAAGATGCTAGTTGCGTAGAACTCAAGTGATCACTAAGGAATGAAGTTATGTAGTACATGAAATTTCGAAACCACAACTAGTAAGCGTCCATGTGGGAGAATGTAAGAATCCTATGTGGACTTAACTACTTGTGATAAAGGTGGAATTACATGTGGATAATACAAATTCAATAAGAGTTTGATACGTGGAAAACTAACGTCCTATAATTATGGAAACACATTCGAAATGTTTGGGATGCAACTGCCCTCCACTAACCCTTTTTCCACTGAACTTGATACAACGGGACAATAACGAACTCACCAACGATAGATGGGAGTTGGCAGCCGTTGTTTCTATACATGTAGGAGTTCCCAGCTCACCAAGAAGAAATTCTTCGACATAGGGTTCTATCACCATAAGAATATAAAGGTTTTGAGTGAGTAGAAGGATTCCTTGTGCAACTAACCATGTCTTCTTCAGAGCTCTTGTGTACGATTAACAACCACCATGGCTGCACCAGGTAAGCTTTTCTCATTACATTTGATCGTGACCTAGTAAAGCATGCTAATATGAACTTGGGTTGTTCTTACGTAATCAACTCAAGAATTTCTCTTGGATCTATAGATATGTCAAACCCATCACATAAAACAACAAGTAAAATCTTTATGCAAAACTGTTATCAGTTCCTCTTACATACGTACCCATAACAAATAAACAAACAAAAAAATGATTTCATAAGTAGGATATAACGAATCAAACTCCTAAGTTCTAAATAATCTCAACTTGAAACTCCGTCCTTCTCTTGGTAGCCCTAATATTACTTCTTTAACTCAATTTGCTCCTTCATTGAATCTTTTATTCAAATCACGTTTTGGAGCTCTCTTAAGATCAACTCCATTATTGGGAGGTCGGTACATTTTCGGTGTTGGCAGGCATGGCACATTTTGTAGTCGCATTAATCTGCTTCCTTTAGCTGTTGGGGTGTTGAACATACTTCAGACAAATTGATAATTAAAATCGACTAAAGCATACACTATTTCGCACCAAACAAACACAAGGCAAATTGAAACCGGCTAAAGCCGAAAACTCAAGGAAAATTAAAGGTGGGTGTTTTGAGAAAAAATTAAATTTAAATTGCTTTCCAAACCATAATAGGACAGCTTAATCCTACAGAGAATGGCTCGACCAAAAAGTTCTACAGAGAAAGGGAGAAAAAGAAAAAGGGTAAGATGTAAAATACCAACAGGTAAAGCGAAGCGCGAAAAGGAAAACTGTGCACCGTTTAACGCTTACTCTTTTGGATGTCACATTCCTTTTCTGTAAAAGGTGAAGATAAACTCGAAAAACTTGATCAATCTCCGACCGAGGACTGGCTTCTGAACATGTTGGAGCCAATCAGTGAAGGACTTCTTAATTAATTACTCTTCTTAATTAATTTTCGATATGATCAACCAATTACAGTTTGAATAGGCCGGTTTTGGTGGTTCAGCTGGTTTGATGCACACTGTATTATATTCTCCCTAGGCTAACCATTCATGCATGACCTGAATGTTATATTCAGGTAGTTTTTCTCTTATCTTTAGTTTTGTGTTTTTTTTTTTTTTTGGTTTAAGCTCGGGCTTGAAGTAACATTGTTTGTTCTGTTCTGCTAGTGACAATTGGTTCCAATTAGATTGAGATTGTTCATGCTAATCTAATGTTACTATCCGCATTAAATATCTATACAAAGCTTCAAGTTGGAGCGTTGTTGTTCTGCATTGTCGGTATCATTATTGGATCTGTTTGAATTGGATGTCAATTAAGTTCAGTTTAGTTGGTAAGAGTTGGGTTTCGAATGAACTAAATGTGTGATCTAGATAGGGAGTACTTGGTGCTGCCTCATATTCTGGGTGTATAGATGCTTATTACATTTTCTGAGACCTCACTGGTTGTGGAATTTATCTTTGTTGATTAACTGAATTTTGACCGAGAGGTGTGCCAAAAACTGTCTTTTTGGATTTCTGTAATTGGGGATATAGGGTTAATGCTTGTGTTACTAGACCATGCGAATGAGGAGTATACGCTTTTCCGTAATTCGGAGAGGGAGGGAAATCAGCATGCAGAGTTGCTACGATGGTCTAGTCCAGAGCAAGTACCCACCCAGGGACTTTCCTGAAGAAGTTTGTTATAAATGTGCTGTAAGTGTGTGTGAGAGAGAGTCGGAGAGAGAAATCTGACTGAAAGTATCAAGATTTTATTTGATTATGAAACCTAATGTGCTAATACTAGCTGTTAATGATTTTTTTGTAACAATATCCGAGGCATTGTGGCTTGCCGGAAATCTTTAGGTAGCTTGGCCGTATGTGATATATGACTCCACTTTAATACTCTGGATTTTTCCGGAAAGAAACAACTAAGAGAGGGTACGCTCTTGAACTCATTCTGATTTGCTATGACTTCGTTTGTGTTTATACTTTTTCAGGATGAATGCTGTCTCTATTTTTCACCACAAGGTGAATGCAGAAGACACAGCTTGAAATCTTCATGTGTTCATTTATATTGAACTACGAAAAACTTATTATTCTGGTTACAGAAAAGTTCTAAAGTTTCACAATTTGACGGATACGTGATGACTTCATTTGGATGGTTATGGCAATTTAAATTTATAACTTAAATGGCACAGGTTCTACCGGGACATAACGCAGCGATGTTTTAGTTTACTTTTTCTATTTGATTGATTGTGGTTCACACAAGCTAAAATCTTGTTTATCTTTCTTAAGTATATATTAAAAATGTTGAGAAATGCATGTTTTATGGGACTATCAGTAGTTTAGTACAAGTAATTCTCTTATGGGATCACATTCTTTTATGTTCACTTTTGTGTATGCTTATTGATGTCTTTTTGGACGCATGCATCTGCCCCTAGTTTATGTCCTTTGAATTTCTTCCTCGTTGTTATTTATTTGATCTTTGAATGATAATTTTAGTTTTTGCTTATGTTGCTTCCACATAATAGTTGAAGTGTTGCTGTCTACTGCATTGCAGATATGATATGGCTTCAAACCGTTGGCGTAAGGAGTCACGTATACCAAGACAGGTCCCATATGACTCAGCATTTGAAATTTGTTGTATTGAATGGAGAGTCGCATGTAATAACCCTTTTGAAGGCAGCTGAATCAGCAGAAATCCGAAGGTCGCAACTGCATAAGAAAGCGGGAACACTTTACATCCAAATCTACCATCCTAAGAAGAAGACATGGAGATCTCTCATAACAAAGTCACCTTTCCATTACAGCTTGGGTTTCAATACTGCAGTTATGGGCACCATTCGCTTGTGAATCTCGATTCTTATTGCTTGTACCTGTGTTGTGTTGATAATTGTACCGATTGATGTGCAGCACTGTCTATATTTGTTCATTGGGGTCATTGCTGCTAGCATATTTGTATAGTCTTGAATGTACAGCTAGCAGACCGATACAAATACCCCACCTGTTAGTAAAGCGGTAATTAGATAAGGTTGAATACATTTGAGTTTCATATATTGTATCAGTTCTTTTTCCAAAGAACAGATAAATATGTGTGTGTGTGTGTGTGTGTGTGTGTAATTAAGTCCTGTTGAATAGCTTTGTTGCTTGTGCACCAATCAATCTTTCCCCTTTTTGTGTTACATCTATAGTTGATCTGTTTATTATGATTTCCAAGTCCGGTTTCTGGGTTCGTACCTTCATCGAGTACTTACTCCGCTGTACTTATGATACTTTACAACCAAGGACAGAATCAGACTCTCATTTCCCCCTCCCTTTTAAGAACAGTAAAATGTCTCGTGTTAGGAACTCTAGTCGTTTTCCCATCAAATGAAGTCTTTCCGGAAATTTCAACAAAAAAAAAAGAAAAAAGAATGTCGTGTAACAAGTGAAGTCTTTTCGGAAGTTCCGACCAGCTAAAAGAAAGGTGTAAAAGCGAAGTGTGGGCAAAAGTTGAGACTAAAATGCAGAAGTTCCAAGTAAAGAAACGTTTCCACCAAGTTTGTTGAGTTCCCCAATTTTGTAATACATGACGAAGCGACTAGTGCGGCTAAAGAAGAACTGACTGGCCGTGAAGAATGGGGTATATAAGTCCTAACATACAACCACCAAGTCAACCCAAAATATTTTATTAACATTTTGGTCAAACGTTCGGGAGAAAAAGGAGGGAATCTGCTTTCTTGCCAGAGATACATCCCTTTGTATTAGTCGCACACATCATGTGACATGTAGACATAAAAAGATATATATCTACAACACTCATCACGTGACCTGTAAACGTAATGAGATATCTCTGTTGTAGGTCTCGAAGTGAAGGCGTTGCAAGGTCCATAGTAAGTGCAAAGAAGCATATATTGTGGGTCCGATTTTGATTTCTTTGTGCCCCAAAATGCATGCCAATAATATAATGAAAAATTATTTGTAAGACTCGTGCTAATACATGTAAGCAGAGATTCAAACTTAAGAAATTTGAAAATTTTGCTTTGAATACTACTATCATAGATCAAACTCATTTCTTCTGTTATGAGTCCTGACCCATTCAAATTTTAATGCTGTCCACAATAGAAAAAGAGCACATTGGTGCATATAAATACCCATATATCTAACCCTCCACATAACACATCCTTCATATTTTTCAGCTAGCTATCTTTGTTTAATATCTATAAATATAAGATCAATAGATCACCATGAGGTTTCTTAATGTTTTATTCACAGTTACAACAGTTGTATTTCTCA
The DNA here is from genome assembly GCA_024362995.1 of Heteromeles arbutifolia. Lineage (NCBI taxonomy): Eukaryota > Viridiplantae > Streptophyta > Magnoliopsida > Rosales > Rosaceae > Heteromeles > Heteromeles arbutifolia. Next base: position 12,354,767 of record JANCRC010000002.1, on the reverse strand, counting down.
TGAGCATGAACTTGCATGAGGCTAGTGCAGGCAGGGTGTTGCATGATGAGAAAGAAAACTTGATGAGGATGATGACGAAGGGCAACTACATCGTGTTGGAGTCGAAGCAGAAGGCCGACCATCCTCCTCCCGGTGGATCTAATCCGAAGATCCCTGCTATGTCGAATGATCTTGACGGTTCAACGATCAACCAAAGGAACTTTGCAGGCCACACAACTACTTCGCCTTCTCCACATGACGTATACCCTCATAATGCCGTGGCTAGATCACTACTCGGCGTGGCTACAGATCATAAATCATTTAGTTGATTAACAATATCTACAGAAATCCCAACCTAATAAGATACATCAAATGTGATAGAAAATACACGAATAAGTAGAGGGGAAAAACCTAGTTTAATTTTTCACATTTATTTTCATTATACCTTTCTTTTATCTGTGTTTCTTCTTGAATAAAAAAAAAAATAGCAAATTCTCATACAACTATCTTATTTCTTCTTTATGCAGTATGAGTGTCGAAACTATATGGGAAGTTTTTTTTTTGGTGGGAATAAGATGTTAGTTTAAAATACTCCATTTGAAAGTCAACATAAGCATTCAGAACAAAAGCATTGTCAAAAGATGCGCTGCCTGAACACTATCATGGGGCAAAACAAAGAAACAAACAAAAACACATACATGTGTTAACAATCATATCGTGGAAATATCAAGTTACACTTGATACGCTGCTGCAGTGAGCCTCGGTAAAAAACCACCACGAGACAAATACACCTATCTATCTTTAGACTCATCCTGATTAGGAAAATACAGCTATCTATCTTTACACATGAGACGAGAAAACAAGTATAGCGCAAGCTTTAGACTCATCCGGATTAGGAAAAGGAACCTGGGACCTCTTCAATCCTATCTATCTTCCAGTGTAGCTTCTTGAACGATCATAAAACATGTAATGCTTTGCCGACCTCTCATCTGCATCCCACTGAAATCCGATGGAGTCCACCATCACAACCATTTTAACTTCCCGGCGTCTGCCATAGGCAAATAACGAGATTCATAACACTCATTTAATGTTTATTGTGGAAAGGCAAATGTTTGTGCAAGTATAGAATTGTTCGTGACAACCCAAAATAACCTTGGTGCAACAACATTCCGGTGATTCATGATCTGGGTGGAGCAGAAGGGGGTGATTAAACCTATGTAATTCAAAAGATACTTAAGGCTAGCCAGGAATTTGCGTTTTAAATTTTTTCAGGTAAATTATTAAGAAGTCAAATTAAATACTCTTCCTTGATCAAGTAACCTTTGCTTCAAATTTTCAATTACTATGTTTTGTGTCATCCAATTAATGTTTTTTTGAGAGACTTTAGGCAACGAAATATTTTTTACAGACAAAGTAACCTTAGTCGGGCAAAGGTTGTGCGCCAAGGGGGAAAATTGGCACATATTATGCCACATTTTGTGTGACGAAAATTTGTTTGTTGACAAACATATTCGCATATTCAATTCCTTCGATGAATGTCGCAGTCTGTGAAATTAACTTCAGCAATCCAACCGTCAATGTTGTTGGTAGGTATACTCATGAGATGTCATATGCCAACATCAGCCAAATGCAAGTTTCCGGGATTAGGTCACAAAACCAAAAACGTATCATCATGATTTAACAGTTATTTTAGCTATGATTTTGATGATATTTACAACTACACTCCTTGACCTTAGAAAAATATCATGAACGAACCCGATTATCATTTAAAAATATTTACACTAGTGATTACCACAAAATCTTACATTCTACTTAATAGAAGTACATAATAAACTCTAAATATTTGTTATAATCTATTGTTTTGATGGGATAAGCGGTCTATGAAACTAATTTCAACTATCCAACCGTCAAACTTGTTTGAACATATACGAGATTTGCATACTCCAAAAATCACTAAAAATAAACTTTCAGGGATTAGGTAATGGGATGAAATCATTCAATGGTTACAAACGTATCATCATGATGTTGATGGTTTTTTGCAAGGACGCTAATTCAGGATAAAACTACATACTAGACTAACCTAATCATGAGCTTTTAACCTTTTAAAAAAAAAATTGAATTTTTGATGTTTGCCTAACGAAATTGGAAAAATTTGCCGCCCAAACTTATCTAAATATCGTTGAGCAACATTACTAAATTCGTCGGGCAAACTTTCAAATTTTTCCCAAAAAAATAAAACTTCCCCCCAGATTTAGGGTTTGCCCGATGAAATATTGTACAATTCATCATGCAAAGGTATTTTCCCACCAATTTTTACGACAAAAAAATTAAGTGCACGGCGCTTTTTCTCTCCCACAAAATTCCTACAAATTTCACAAACGTCCTACAAAATTAATTTCACAAATTTCTTACAAAGTTCACAATATTTCACAAATTTCACTCTGCCTCTAGTTCGGGTTAGAATGACCTGGCGGCAGAGATACCTAGCGACACCCAGGCGACGACCCGGCCCACTACATCAGCTTCACTAGGCAAAGTGCCTCGATCTGCCAGGCGTGTTTATAGGCGGAGCCGGCATGAGGCTGTGCCAGCTCAAAATCTACCTTGTTGACGACGCATAGGGCGATGCCTATTCGCCGACCCCCTGAGGGGGATAGAGAACTGCCAGCCAGGAAGTAGGTCAAAGTGAAGGGAGTCTGTAGAGGCTTGGTCTCGAACCGGATCACCCGCTTAACGCAAAACAAGATCGTGATTGTTTACGACTCACGATATCTGCGAGCGGGCCTTAAAGTCAACAACCAGTTGACTCACAACATTAGAGCCATCCTCCACACCAAGCGCCTCATAGTGGGCGCTTCATGGAAGAAGCCCAACTCCCAGGTGTAGAAGGAGATGATGAGACAGATCTCGGTAAGTGTGAATTTTTTTTTAATTTTTTACTTTTACTTATTCAATGTATTTTTTAAATTAATACACTTGTTTTTTTCTTTCTATTTCATGTCAACTTCACCATCGACATGGAGTACCCGATATGTTCGAGTACTTAAACCGGGTGTGGACTGAACGGTACAAGGAGTGGAAGTACAAGTTGCATGTGTACTACAATACTTGTGCATCTCTTGTTGAAGCTCCTACCTCCATTCTCGAGGTTTGCGGAGAGGTTAGCCGAGTGGGAGTGGATGTGTGAACATTTTCTGAGCCTCAAATTTCTGTAATTAAGTTTTTATTTTTATTTTTAAATTTAATTCTAATTTTTTGTTTTTTTCAAATTTAATTTATTTCAATTTAATTAATTTTTTAAATTCACATTGGAAATCGGCAACAAATAAGTCTAACCGGGAAGCGAAGCAGTACTTTTCTCACTCTGGTGCTCGGGCCCTCACTTTCTGGGTTGAGGAACAGTATGAGAAGGGTTCGCGTTTTCTCGAAGTCGAGGCTTGGGGGATATGCATGCCAATTATGGAAACCAAGTGACTCACGACATTTATGTAAGTATTCCATTCAAAATTTTAATTTCAACGTTCATTACACTTAAAAATTTTAAATTCATGATCAATAGTCTTAGTTTATGTTTTTTTGTTTTTTTGTAGGCTTCTATGTCGTAGAAGAAGGATGAGTATCTCGCCAACCAGCAACCAGATGAGTTGACACCTGATCCTGAGGTGTCTATACAGTTGTTGATGGACGAGGTTGGGCGACAGAAAGGCAAAGAGATACTTGGGCTAGGAGCGGGTCCAGTTCAAGACCTTCGGGGGTTGATCTTCTACATCTAGGTCTCAGACCCCATGCAGGACGTAGACTGCAGCATATGGAGATGGATTTAGTGGCCTTGTGCCAGCTGGGAAAGAAGAGTGCCTAGGCAACGACGAGCTCTTACATTCGCCTCCCCGATCCTCCGAGCGACCTTCAGCCGCCATCCCCACCAGCCAATATAATTGAACTAATTAATTATACCAAGACAGGACCCATGCGACTCAGCATTTGGATTCGTTGTATTGGATGGAGAGTTGCATGTAATAACCCTTTTGAAGGTAGTTGAATCAGCAAAAAACTGCAGGTCTTGACTGCATAAGAGAGCAGGAACACTTCACAATCCAAATCTACTATCCAAAGAAGAAGACATGGAGATCTCTCATAACAAGGTCACCTTTCCATTACAGCTTGGATTTTAATACTGCAGTTATGAGCACCATTCGCTTGTGAATCTCTATTCTTATTGCTTGTACTTGTGTTGATAATGTACCGATTGATAAACCCCCACTGACAGAAAGTAAAATAAGTTCGTTGTATTATTTTTTCTATCCCTCAAAAGATAACAAAGTTACAAACATAAGATTTGTACTTATACAATATGTGCGAAAATAAAATAACTATCAAAGAAAAAAGGAATTTTTTCCTGTAATGTATTATTCTTTAGAAAGAATATATTCAATTAATTAAATGTTTGAAATGAAAATCTTCAGATGGTTAAGTTGGCTTTTTATTCGAAATAGTTTTTGAGATTTGCATAACTCATCACTTTGGTTTTTGAGATTTGAAATCAATTGAAGTGGTTCTGAGTTTGTCCACCGTCAATCATTTTGGTCATTCCTTAAAAAATTATGTTAAATAAGGACCAAATGATAAAAATACCTTCAATTTAATAAATAATGAGCAAAAATGATTTGAGAAAAATTGAGGGTATTTTGTCATTTTATCCTTATTTAATGGAGTTTTTTCAAGGAATGACTAAAATAATTGATGTGGACAAACTCATGGACCACTTTTATTGATTTCAAATCTCAGGGACCAAAGTGATGAGTTATCCAAATCTCAAGAACCATTTTGGCTAAAAAGCCGGTTAAGTTTGATATGTAGATGCCCGTGTTAGTATTGCACATCACTTGACCATGGCATGCATGAATCCCTCGGCCATCTGTTCTGCATGCAGATTCTTATTCATTTGGTTGGTGCAACTTCAAGGGACGGTCGGATTTGGAGTACCGTTGGGTGGGGCAGGAGCCCTCTGCAGAATTTGCTTGATTATCTGATTCAAGGGGAGGTAATTGACAGTTGTGCCCCTAATTTGCAAAACATCCCTCTTCGCCGTCGTAAATTTCCCTTTCACAGGCAAAATTCTGCAGGCCTCGTACAAGTGCACGTTCACAAGAAAAACCACCACCATGGCCACTAAAAGCATATTCAGAAACTTCATGTTGATACTCGTTTGGCTAATAATGATTGTTCCTTTTTCTTTTTTCTTTCTTCTTTCTTCTATGTATGAATGCAAAGGAACGAACGAACGAATGGATGACTGAATAATATAGGACTATAGAGCTCTCTATTTATATGGACCAACTTATATCATGAGTTGAATTTGGCTTGTTATACTAATACCCCATATATTGTTGAATGCATCCCACATACTTAATACACCCTACATTTGCTTTTTTAATTAAAATGTATCTTAATACACCCTACATTTGTTTTTTTAATTAAAATGTTTCTTAATACACCCCACATACTTTCCCACAATACCCTCACACCCCAACTCTCAACATACACCTTAAATTCCCTACATAAACCCCGCATTTTCTACATACACCCCATACTCTTCACATCTTAGGTGCAAATACATAAGATCACCAAATATCTTACTTGTTTCTTCGAATAGATGGTTTCTATGTTGTTTCTCTTTGCTTTCAAAAAATAAGCATATAGATTTGAGAATCCACCATTAACAGAAAAAAAATATTTTACAATCCATCACTTTGTAACAAAAAGGGATCTGGAAATGCATAGCATAATGGTCCTGCATTAACTTCATGAATTCTATTTTTTGGATTGCTTCATACTTTTCCAGAAGCTAGCCTACTCTTTGATAATGAAAAAACCATGAAAAATTTCGGCAAAAAGCTACAGAAAACTACTATAATATTCCACATGAGATTGCCTAAACCTTTTAAAATTTGCTACTTCCCTCCATTGCTTTACAAAATTCTATCCACATCAGAAGAAATAAAACATTAATATTAGTTTCCTCCCTTACCATTAGAACTTAGTTACTGTAAAACCATGTTTACCCAAATTCGTTTTATTAAAACCACTAATAAAATAAAGCATATATAAAAGATTGTTGTTGTATGAAACATTCCAAGGTATTTAAAAGGTCTGACAGAAAGTAAGCCCAAACTAATATTAAGAATCTGCAAATTGATAATTGTATGCTACTTGTACAAGTCTAATAAGAACGATTTTTTTCTTTTGATTCTTGTTACAAAGCTACAGGTTTCTGGCGAATAAGCTAGCATGTCTCATTGCCAAACTTGAGACAACAATTTAACACGGTAAATTGTTACATCTAACGGAGGAAGGTAAGAGTGGTTTTGAGAGTTGAAGAAGATAATTAATTTTAGGATATACATGTTAAAAGTGATTTGGGGTGTATTTAGAGTTTTTTTTTTAAATATTTTTTTAAAACTTTATAAGGTCGAAATTGTCATTCACATTAAGGTATATAACTCATTAAATATTAAATTTTAAAATGGGGTGTATTCAACATAATGTGAGGTGCTAATAAAGAAATCCTTGAATTTTCCATTAATATTTTATGCAGCAATTTTTTGTTATGACCATTGTGTCAAAAGGACAGATATTGAATGAGTCATAGGGAGAAGAAATTGGGTTTAAAATATATATATATATATATATATATAATCACCTCAGAAAATTCCATTCCGTTGCAATCGTGATTATATAGAATTGTATACATAAAATTTGGGAAAATGACCAAAACGGCTACAGCGGAGCGGCGGCATGGACGAGTTGCTTGCCGTTTTGGGGTACAGGGTTCAGTCCGACAACATGGCTGACGTCGCGGAGAATACAAAATAACCTTCAATTAACGGGTGCTAATTAACGGGTTTCACGGGTAAACTCAAAATGATCCGTTATTTAATAGGTGATTAACGACCGAACTAGTTAAATATTCAACCAAATGCTATTTTAACAGGTGGGTTGGATCGATCAGGTTGACGGGTTAGGTCTAAAATGTCATATGTGGAATATCTGACATGATTATACGGTATATAGATTAGAGTAATTAAATTAACCGAGTGATAAAGTTGAGAATTGATCAATTCATTTGCTTGCTACGCAAACTGAGAACTGAGAAGTAAAGCTTGGTGTGGAAGCATTAACAACGACCTTGGAATTGAAGTTTGAATGTTTCTAGTATTGGATGTGTGCTAACCTTTTACACGACATGGATTACTCTGACAAAAAAAAGTTGAATCTCATGGTATGAATGAAGTCCCATTTCACTGAAATATAACTTGCATGATATGTAGAATGACGGTATCTTAATTAGGTTGAATAATCACTTTTTTTATGAGCACTAATTTTTTATTACTACTTTATATCTTCCTTTATGTATAGGGGTTTAGGAGATCATTAACGGAAACAAGTTAATAAGCCTAGGAATCAGGATATGTAGTAGGAAATTTTTTTAGTATAATTAACGGTTATATATATACACACACGTGTTATAATAAAAAGTGGACAACATAGTTGATATGTCACACACTAGAATATAGTATAACATAAGTGAATTGATATAATACCATGACACAAGTGGATCAATAACACCATGACGGTGGGCAGTCATATCCTAAAATCTCCCCGGACTCAACTAATAGCCGATACCAAGTTTTTTATATTTGGACAAGCTGTGGATTTCAGGTTTTGATATCTTTGTACACGAAATATGATACTGCATCCCATTCTGGAAAAAACGTTCTCTTTAGTTGCAAAACTTCCAATGTGTTATCACATTATTGGAGCAGAGGGTCTCATCTTTGTGCCACGTATGCGTACTAATAGAGTATTTGAGGAAATCATAATAGAAGGATCAAATTGATATGCAGTGGGAGATTTCAGGGACAACATTGATTGATTTAGAAATTGAGTGACCAAAAGGAAGAGCTTGATCAATTTTTTTCAGATTACATAAATAGACTTCAAATTTTTCCCTTGATCATTAATTTATACCTCGCTTCAACTTCCAATTAGTATGTTTTGTGTCATCTCTAGTTAACGAATGTTACATTAAGCAGGGAAAAAAACCCTGGAATATCAGAAAAATCTGTTCAAGAAGTTCTTTGAGTTATCTGCATGCAGAAGAACGCTTACCAAATTAGTCTCAACAGCCAATTAGATATCGGTGTGTAGGAGCCGCCGGGCAGTACTACCTACTTCAGAATATTGCCGAACGAAATTCTACAGAGAAAGGACAGCTTAGTCCTACAGAGAAAGGCTTGACAAAAAAATTCTACTTAAGATATTTTTATTCATGACTTCTTGTACCTACCATAAAACAATTATTAAATCCTAACAGTAACATATATAATAATACTTAAACTCTTAAATCCTAATTATTAACTTTAAATCGAATTCCATCCTTCTCTTGTGAGCTATAAAATACTTCTTAACTCAATTAGCTTCTTCATTGAAGCTTTTATTCAAATCACGTTTGGGGACTGCCTTAGGCTCAACTATGTTATTGGGAGGTCGATATTTTTTTGGTGATGACAGGTATGACACATTTTCCGATCGCATTAATTAGCTTTTTTAAAGTTGGTGGAATTGTTGAATCTACTTCAAACATCTTTATCACCGAAACAAGCTAAAACATACACTACTCCACAACAAACAAACACAAGGCCAATTAAAGACGTCTAAAAGCCAAGTACTCAATAAAATTAAAGGTAGATGTTTTGAGAATACTAAGACCTTTATTTATACTATAGTGTGTTATAGGCTAGTTTTCTTTCCCAAAAGCAAGGGAACACTTAGGCTAAGAAAAATTAAAGCTTTCCAAACCATAATAGGAATATAGCTTAATCCTTTAAAAAGGGGAGAGAACCTAAACATAAAGGATAAGTCCGGTAACGGAGAGATGGGCAAAAATACAAAAATACAAAACACATTATGTGTCACAACTTACTAATAAGAAATAAGCATGTTAATCAAGACTTAAATAAAAACCTAATCTTCAACAACCATGTCATATGGTTTACAACATATAATTTAAATAGATGGTCTCACTAACAATATTACCCAACCAATAATAAAACAAAGAATACCTTTTCATTTCCTTAAGAACTTCTAGTCAACAAAAAGTCAATCGATTTCATTAAACTCCCCACTGATAGAAAGTGAAATAAGTTCTTTGTATTATTTTATCTGTCGCTCAAAAGATAACAAAGTCACAAACATAAGATTCGTACTCACACAATATGTGCGAAAATGACATAAACTATCAAAGAAAAATGGAATTTTATTCCTGTAATGTATTATTCATTTGAAGAACATATTCATTAATTAAATGTTTGAAGTGAAAATCTTCGGTTGTTTATTAAACTTTGATATGTAGATGCCCGTATTAGTATTGCACAGCACTTGACCATGGCATGCATGAACCCATCGGCCTTCTGTTCTGCATGCAGATTCTTAACAATTTGGTTGGTACAACTTCAAGGGCCGGTCGGATTTGGAGTACCGCTGGGCGGGGCAGGAGCCCTCTGCAGAACTTGCTTGATAATCTGATTCAAGTGGAAGTAATTGACGGTTGTGCCCCTACTCTGCAGAACATCCTTCTTCATCATCGTGAATTTCCCCTGCACAGGCAAAATTCTGCAGGCCTCGTACAAGTGCATGTTCACAAGAAAAATCGCTACCATGGCCACCAGTGGTGGAGCCAGGAATCTTACCGCAAGGGGTCTTAGTGTAAAAGTCTAAATAAAAATTTAGGCTGGAAAAACATATTGAAAATGAAATCATAGTACTTTCATTCATAATTCATAACGGAAACAATATTACAAGCTATAATTGTCCATGACGAGGTTTCATATTTTGAAAACGAAGCATTATAGCTTCATTTTCAATACAAGCAAAAATATCTCTCCCAATATAAACAAGCAAGCTATCACTCAACCATTGATCTCCCATTTTGTTCCCAAGTGGACCCTTAACAATATTCATGACAGAAAATGCTCTCTCCATTGAAGCAGTTGCAACTGGTAAAACTAAAGACAATGTAATGAGCAAATATACATAATTGAATACTTGATGCATCCTTGTCTCCACCATTTTTTTTGCAAGATCACCAATCCCTTCCAATTGAGAGAAATCACTACTGGAAAGCACATAATTGAGAGAAATCATTATCTGCAAGGAATTGCAATTGCTCCAAGTAATTTCCCCTATTGCTTGAAGTGTCACCACCACCACAACGACGACGACGGCAGCACAAAGGCACCTCAATGGCGGCAGCAAGGGAGGAGATGGAGTTGAGGGTTTGGGGGGGATTGAGTTTGGAACTTAGGGTTGGAGGAGGAGAAAACAAAAGAAAATTGGGAACCAAGGGACCGCATAGGAGCCTTGAAAAGATAATGAATAACTAGCATAGAATCTATTTCAATCCATATATGCTTCCAGAACCATCTTGGTGTATGAGGAAGCTTAACGGTATCTGTTCTCTATGACATACCTAAATTCTGAGATTGGTGCAATTAGCCTTGACTTGTACAAAAAGATAGCTTCAACATGAAGAAAAATAAAAACAAAAGTCTCACTGTGATTTGAACGGTTCAAACCCAACAAAGAAATGTATAATTTCTAAATTGTTAATCGGGCACATTCACGCATTGAAACATGATTTCACTTAATTGACAATATCGATTAAAAATCTAATTGACAATATCGATTAAAAATCTAATTGACAATATCGATTAAAAATCTAATTGACAATATCGATTAAAAATCTAACAATTTGACAAGACAATGATTGAAAACCAAATACAAACAAACCATTTTATGTCGCTAGACAGTCTTTTATAGAGCGATATGTTTAATTAGGATCACATTTTCGTATATGATTTCACTTGATCAATTTTATTGATTGAATATTTACAACTTACAGTGCACAATAACAAATACACATAGTAGAAAGGAGTGCCTCAGAAACTCACAGGTAACATCATATACACAGGAACATACGGCGTGCCGGTAAAATCACGCTCCTCAAACTTTTCTGTTGAAGAATCTTCAGCCTATCATCAAACCAGAAAAAGTTTCCAAATTTCAACTTAATCACTGCATCAACACAATTCTTCAAAACAAAGCACCCCAATTAAATTTGAAAAATGAATTTAAGCAGACTAATCATATCCTCACCTGATTGCGACCAACAATTTCCACAGGATCACCCACCGCAGTCCCCTCAGCACTATCTCTTGCCACGGTGAAACTCCGAGACCGATCACTCCCCAATACTCTCAAACGACACGAATTGAGCTCTGGCAAGCCTCGAAACCCCGGAGTGAGCTTAAGGGATGCTACCGCGATCTGTGTGCAGGACGACAACCAAGCCATTGTCGTCGCCTTGCAACAAGCAACTGACTGGCGTGGCGCCCTCAGCGTACTGGATACTTGAGGAGCTGAGAACTCTTTCTTCTTCAACCTGCAAGAGAACTCTTTCTTCTTCTTTCAGACATTTTGTCGACCACGTGGTGTGCAGCTCCAAGAGGTCGCACCAGCAGCTCCAAGGGACCTCTAAGGTTATTTCCATGGCTTCCAAGAGGTCATGCGACCCCATTAACCCCACTGTGGCTCCGCCTCTGATGGCCACCAAAAGCATATTCAGAAACTTCATGCTGTTACTCGTTTGGCAAATAATGATTTTTCTTTTTTCTTTTTTCTATCTTCTTTCTTCTTTCTTTCTATGTATGCAATGCAAACTAGAGATGGAACGAACGAATGAATAAATAATAGAGGACTATAGAGCTCTCTATTTATATGGACCAACTTATAGTATGAGTTGAATTTTCCCATGTATTTTATGTAGCTATTCTTTGTTTTGACTATTGTGTCAAAAGATCAGATATTGAATGAGTCATACAATTACGAGAAGAAACTGAGTTTCAAAAATATATACATATAATCACCTCAAAAAATTCCATTTCATTTCGATCGTTATTATAGATTGTGTGTGTATATATATATATATATATAGAGAGAGAGAGAGATGGAATGTCTCACAATATTATACAGTATATGGATTAGACTGCAGGCATTTTCCTGTACTTATTCACTGCTAAGAAAATATATCAAATGTTTAAAAGGGGTTAAAAATTAATTCTGCTAGTGCTTTTCGTTGATGGTTGCACTTCGATGTAGAGTCTTTGGAATTGGTACTACTTCAAGGTTTGGTCGGATTAGGACCTCCGGGAGGGACAGTGCCCCTAAGTATTTGCCTGATCAAAGGGAAGAAGGGACGATCCATCTGATGCAAAACGTCATTCTTCATCTGATGCATAAACTTTTCTTCTCCATGCAACACTCTGCAGGCTTATGACGAATGCATGTTCATAAGAAAAACCACTAAAAACACTGCCACCAAAAACATTTTTAGAAACTTCATTTTGTTGGGCAGACAATGATTATTTTGCTTCTTTATTCTGTGGAAGAAGAAGGAGTGAATGAATGAATGAAGATAAAGATAAGGGTTTGTTGGAAACTAAGATTTTGCTTCTTTTGTCTGTCTGAAAAATAGAAAGGATAGAAGGAATGAATGAATGAATAGATGGGGAATATGGGGGGCCTCTTTTATATGCATCAATTAAGACCAACTTTAATTTGACTTTGATTTTTAAATATAAATTTATTTGTTTTGTTGTTTTGATTTAACTTTGATTCTGAATGGGTCGTCATACCCGCAAGGGCTTTGGTTGTATGGCTTCACTATATATATATATATATATATATTTTGGAAACGATGGCTTCACTATATTGTGGGCCTATAATAAATCAATGCTAATTAATAAAACACAATCCTTCTTTTTACTCTTAAGTTGAGCTGTAGCTTTCTTTACTTAATTAATCTAGATAGTAAAATCTCTATATAGTCATCATGTTAGAACCAAACGAATTTTATAATTTTAGGCAGGTTATTACTTAATAGGGGTGTAGCTAAAAAATATTATTACTAGAGTACGTCAATTTCCAAGATGTAACAATGAAAAAAGAAAGACACTCAAATCTTTGAAATCTAGTGCATGTTGTATGTAGTACTCTCTTTAGTGCATCGTTAAGAGTGTGCTGATAACGTGTTGTAGGCATAATTTACTGAACAATTATGGAGGCCAGAGAGAGAGAGGGAAGGTGCGGCATAGAGAGAGAAGAATTGTGAGGTGTGTTTTATTTCACCCCATTGTGCATTTATTTATAGTAGTAGGGAAGGTTAATTCCTTACCTTTTTAGGATTACAACTCTTAATAGGTAATCAACTCCTAATAGGAATATAAGAGATATTCCTAGATTTACTAGGATTTACACAATCACATTCCTAATCTAATAAGACTGCAACACTCACCCTTGAGTGTGTAAATACTCAAGTGAATGGCGCATCAGGTCTTCAGCGATGAAGTAAGTTCAGTTGATGAAGTCGTCAGCACAGTGAGCGAATGCGAGTCTCAAATCAACGGAAGAATGCATAAAAAGGTAAAACTCACAAAACCTCGTTATGGTAAAACCCAAGGTGGGAGAAAAACCCGTAGACTAAGGAGAAAAGTGATAAGTTGCATTAAGTCAAAACTATACATCTTCTGGACGCAAGTAGACATGCTCACAAGGGTATGATCAGCCTAGGATGGGTGTCTCGTTAAAACCTAGTTAGGTAGCAAAAACCTAGTGGAAAAAATGCTCCTAATCGTAGGGAAAAAGAGTACATTAAGATCGTACTTCGAATATGCTCAACAAGAACTCCTAACCATGTCTCACTTGTGGCGTAGTGAAGTGAGGTGAATCTTGGAACGATTCGAAGATTTCGCAACTAATGTCATATTATGGACCTCCAAGATATTGCAATATCCCTAATGGTAAAGACATTACCATTCGGGGATTTTGCCTTGTGTGGGTTTGATAAGTAACCAGCATCAACATAACAAACAAGGCAAGCATCATTCCAAGGATCAGGGGGCCAGATCCGCTCGAGATGCGTTGGGATTTGATTTGCCCAAATTTGTTGTACCCTTAGGGTACGTCTTTAATACCAATTCAGTGGTTGCATGTAGGCGCGGTGCTGCATCTTTACCAATAGATTAACAACGAATGAGATGTCATGTCTAATACAATGAGCTAAGTACAACGAAGAGCAAGATTGAACTTTAGATATGAAATTTCGGATTCCATAACCTCTTCAAGGGTCTCATTTGCATATAACGTATGGACGATCATGGGTATACTTAAAGGTGACACCTTCAGGGTGTAGTTCGACCGGTAGACCAAGGTACTGTCAGAACAACGCTTGAACTTCAGGTCAAGGCATACATGAGTTTTCCTAAGATCCTTCATCTCAAATTGCATCGTCAGGTGCGAGACAGTTTTCTCAAGCTTTTCCAGAGTCTTAGTGAGATTCGTGTCAACGACATAAACCGTAACTCTAGCAATTCGGAATAAGACTTCATAGTTTAACACGTAAGGGCATTCATTCATATCCCTTACAGATCAAATAATCACTTAGATATGTATACCACATCCGTTGGATTGTAAGTGAATGCCTCAAACAAGTAAAGAGGGTGTTCTGTGGTTTTGGAACTATTTGAACCAGTCCATGTAATTCTTCGAGAACTTACATGTCAATCTCCATATCTATATCCCCATGGAGAAAACACTAACCACATTTCATAATGTTGTTATCAATCACATAACGTTTTGAGAGAAACCTTGTGCCATAAGGCGTGCATCATATCACACTATTTCATTCATCTCATAATGCTTCCTTTCCCACTTGTAACATAACAAGGTTACCTTGGGCAGTGTAGGAACGACAGGTCCAAAACACACTTTGGTAAGGAATTTGACCTGGATTGTAATTTCGATTGTCCAATCAGTTCTACGTTGTCACTTAATCAACGGAACAAGGTTCGATATCGTCGTTTTTCATTTATGTCGATAGCTACCATATAAGTGAAAACATCATCGATGGTCATCTCATTTCAATTCCATTTAGCTCATCCAAACTAGTATACTGGACTAAAAACTTCAAGTCTAGGGAGTAATCCGGATTAATCTCATGAGATGGAAATGATTTGAGATAGCGATCAAGTATAGATTCATTGTTGTGTCGTGTCTTCCTCTTCTAGGGAAGTGAATCCTACGAACCTAGTGATTTGTCATGCTTTAAGCTAAGACAAATTGATTGGCTATCCGCCGGTGTACCAGACCATCCAACATGGGCATCCAAACTATCCAACATGGACGGCACACCCTCCAGGGATGTTGACTCGATGTCCGTTAAGTACGTCTATCCTTTCAGGTATGTTTGCAGCTGGTTGATGCAATGTAAAACAACACACAAATTAAACCCTCTTGTTGACAGTTGTAGTAAAGATGCAAGTAGGGATCGTTCTAGGCCGGGGATTAGGAGGGATTGCTAATCTACTCTAAACTGACTTAAAAACACAAAAACAAACTTAAAAACACTAAACAAGACTCACAAGACTTAAAACAAACTTAAAAGACTCAAAACAGCTTAAAACAATAAAAAAGACTCAAAACAGATACTAGGAACTGATTTGGAATAATTCTAGACTAGTAAGACTCAAAACACCAAATTGGACAGATTTAAACACACTTCTAACTAATCTAACACACTTAATTAAATGGGGATTGGGTTTTGGGCGAATTTAAAGTAAAACAAGTCAGAAACTAAAGCTAGATAGATTTGTACGAAATTGGGTGTTTTGGATGAATTTTGGGCTAGCTAGAGGGTTTTTTTCCACACATGACACACTTGCATACAAACCAATTTTTAGTTGTTCATTCGATAAACCATGAAACTCAACACTCCAGATTAGTTAAGTACGCTTAAATTAACCTTCAAGTTCTCCTTAAGTTATTGAATTGGATGGGAATGTGCATACAACAATTCAAAACATTCTCTAAAAGTTCCCTACGTGAACAGCACAATAAAGATACAATCAGAGATCATTAAACTTCATGAGAGCTATAAGCATTGACGAGGCATTCGTAACTATGAAAAGCATGATACTCCTGCCAAGAATTCGCTTAACACGATTGTGACTAGCAACCTCCACTACACATGAATATAAGTTCATAACGATTAGGTGAAACTCCCTTATATTCTAGCATCAAATTCATGCATGCAAACTATGTGTCGACCCTCAATCAACATACAAGAATAAGTTATCAATCAAACAGTTAAGCAAATTGGATTCACAATTTATGAAATCACAACTGAAGGTAATCAATTCATATTGCAAGCATAGTCATGGCTTTGAATTTCCCCCTAGCCAAAACGAGTTTAGCCTCTCATGTTCACAGCAAAACAAAGAGAAATTAAATTAAACATTGAAAACAAAGATAGATTACACCTAGAAACATTCCAGCAATCCAACTTGAATGGCAAGCACGTCCAAGGGGTCTCCTTCTTCTTCCTTTGTAAAGCTGCTGCACAAGGGTTAGGGTGTGTAGAATGGGCGGTGATGGGTGGTAGAGGATGGATAGGTAGATAGGTGGATGGAAGGTGGATTTTCGTCAGAAAGTGTGTAGTATGGTCCAGCCCAAACTAAATGGTGCAGATGGCTTTATTTACAGGGCTAGGGTTGAAAGGCAATCAGAAAATAATAAGAAAGGTTCATAACTTAGCTAATTTGCCACAATTGAATAGGTAAGAAAGAATCAGAATTTAAAGAGAAATAGGAATGTGAAATTCGGCAGAATTGTGTAGGAGGGAAAATGAATGTGTTTAAAGGTCAAAAATTAAGAGAAAAAGGAAAAGAAGGTGCGGCATTGATTTGTAAGAGAAAGGGGAAGTATTTTTGGGTAGAAAATAGGCAAGAAAACCTCTCCCTTGTGTAGCAAGGATTAGAATAAAAGAGGAATGTGTTTTGTGGCAGAAAATAGGCAAGAAAACCTCTCCCTTGTGCGGCAAGGATTGAAACAAAAGGGGAATGTGTTAGGCACGGTTTTGGGCTTCTAGAATGAGTTAATTAGGCAACCTACATGTTTTGGAAACCCCAAAAATGGAAACCTCCACAAATGGAAACTTGCACAAATGGAAACCTTCACAAATAGAAACTCGGTTTCCAATTTTCCACTCTTCATTCTTCATTTGATCCTAAGCTCATTTGATCTTCAATTTCGTCCATCCACTTAGCTCCAAGCATGTGCAATCCATTTAGTGCCCAAAACTGCTCCAAAAAGCACCAAAATGCACTTTCTTGCCTACTTTGCACTTTAGACCTACAAACACACGAAAATAGTGTAAAATACTAAAATAACTAAGAACTAACAACCTAAATGCAAGGAAACAAGTTAACCAATTCGCATAAATATGCTCCTATCAAATACCCCCACACTTAGCTTTTGCTAGTCCTCGAGCAAAACAAAACAAACAAAAGAAACAAAACACAATCTAAACCTTCCAACATTTGCGTTAGGGATTCCCAATGCACATGACATATTAAAAATCATCACTTGCACAGATTTTAGTCATCCTTACCCTTAAGCACATGCTTAATCATAGTCACCATTCACTAGCTCGCATTTAATCAATTAAAACAACGTTTGGAGTGTAGTAACATGCCTTAGAGAATTCACTCAATTCCTTACTAGATATGCACTCAATTTTCACTCAGATTTTCTGACTATACTCCCTACACTAGGTATATGTGAGAAGATTGATGTAAACATGAAAACGAACACTCACATATGTTACAGCAAAGAAAGCACTTTTTTGGAGCTATAAGTGAGTATGTAAATATGATCTCATGAAAGGAATGCTACTACTTAAATGCAGGAACCAGGGACACCATATGCTCATACCAATCCCAAACTCCACATATTGAAACATACAACACTCAAGATTGAAGTCAATGGGTTGTAACGGGGCTAAAGATATTGGCTAACAAAGAAAGGTAAGGAAAAACAAAGGTTCTTAAAGAAATAGTAAGCAAAGAAATGAAATCAACACTTAGAATTCACTTTTGAATGCAGAAACTAACTTTAAACAAAGGGGGAGATTTGCAAAATTTAGGGCCAAATTTGATGTTTTTGGACCCTTTCTTCAACAATCAACACTCTTAAACTCATTTTTTCTTCTTTTCAAACTCTTTTTCATTCTTTTCATAACTTTTTCTTTTTATTTTCTTTTGCATACGTTTTTCTCATCATTTTCTTTACTTTTGAACATAAAACGTACAAATGAGCTTACAAACAAACAATCCTTCCCCCACACTTGATTTTCTGCATAATGTAGATCAAAAGGAATTCATTTTAGGTCATGCTTCACTATCCTTTAAGAACAAAGGGTATGGATAGTCCTAATCTAGGCTAGGTAAGGATAATGTGGGCTAACAAAGAAAATAGGCTAAATAAGGCTCAAAAGGGTTAAACCTACAAAACATTTGAAACATGGGGTACGGGTATTTGGCTTTGGTTCACTAAACAACTTCATCTTGATATGTGTTATGCAATTCAATGTCATGCTTCGAATGGAACGAATATGAGTTCTAGCATTTGGTTCTATAATGATAAAAATGCATTCTAAGTAGCAACCAAGCAAGAATAATGAGATCATGCAACAACTTTAGAAAACAAAAATCACAGATTAATAACTCTCCAAAAGAATGTTCAGGCTCAAGTCTCACAGGGATGTAACGTTAGTTTGAGTTCCTTCCTTCAAGCATGTTACAAAAACTAATTTTATTCTTTTGTGATCACGTGTGAATTTGTAAACGACAACTACAACTACGCATAAACCAAAGAACATATCAAACTTCCATCCATGTTCGTAACTTTCTTTAACAGTCATGCAATTAAAAACCAAATCCTCATCATTGTGTTGGAAGGTACCTAAGACACAAACACACCAAAACAACTCAAAAACAACTCTTTTTGGTATTTTTCAAATTGATTTTTCAAATTTTTATCAAATTTTTGGATTTTTACTTCAAAACACACAAAAGTACTCCAAAGCAGCTTAAAAACACTTAAAAACAGTGACAAACAACCTTAGAAGTAATGGGTGATAGAATCCCACGAATTTGCATCAAAAACACTTTGTTACCCCCCCCCCCCAACACTTAAATCAAACATTGTCCCCAATGTTTCAAGCATAAACTCACAGAAAGCAAACAAACAAACAACGAACTAATCATGGCAAGATAAATGTAGTAAAGGGAAGGGTTTAGGAACACAAATCTGGATGTGGGTGATTCCTAGAACGTCCTTCGTTGAATGCATGGGTTGCCTCCCAAGAAGCGTTTGCTTTTACGTCGTGCAACCAGACGATACCTCCAACTAAGCATCATTAGAGGCCACGACATGTAGGTGATCTTTGAATGGGAGGTGATACTTGAAATGATCCGGCAATGGTTTAAATTCTAGTGTGGGTGCCTGAATCATTAAAATCAGCAAGTTAGTAGAAAACAAAATTGAATTTGGAGAAGATGGCTTACTTGCTTGCTCCGACACAAACTCAATGACAAAAACCACATCTTTGAAAGTTTCAGGAATTTGCACTTGGCCAGATTGAATTTGATGGTTGTGACTTGTCCCGTGTCATAAAATTCAACTTCTTTGGGCTTTGTTGTCTCATGAACATCCTCTTTGATGCATTCTACATATGCTCCAGCCACTTCTTGCTCTTGAATCCTTCTTTCTGGTGTACAAGGTTCTTTGAACACTTCAACACAATCTGGAACTTGATTTGGTGTGAAAAGAATTGGAATATCACTTTGCACCTTTGGAATGGCTTCTTTGTCATTCTCATGTTTCTTGGGAATTAAAAACCTGCGAGGAAAAGGTGCATTCAGAGGAATAACATTAGAATGAATTGAATTTGGGATGTCCTTACTTGTGGTGGGTGGTTGAGAAGGATCAGGGGGCTGCGGCAAGGGTTGTTCTACCCTTGCCGTGTGTATGTCCTCTTCCTCCTCCTCAATCAGCAGCTCCTCATCCACTTCTAGGCTATGTTTGGACGTTTTTAGGTCAACTCCAACCTCCATAGCACTTCCCAAAGTGATAGCATCATGGATTTCAAAATCTTCCTTTGAATTTGCAATAGTTAAGTTGGAGAGTTCACTTTGCTCTTGAATATGCGCCATGAACTCCATAATCTGCCTAACTTGCTTCTCCAATTCATCCACTCTTTTGACTCGGTCTTTCATCTCCTTGTTTTGATTTTCTACTCCCTGTGTCAAAGAGGTGATTAATTGAATATTGTTATCATTACACAAAGACATACCTGAGTTTGTTTGGGCAGATTGTGGTGGAGGCTGTAATGGTGTATATGGCCATTGATAAAACTCCTTAGATGGCTGTAATTGTTCTTCTTTTTGTGAGCCCTGCGTCAAAGAGATTAGTTCTTCAAGAATTTCATTGTAACTCATGGGCATACTTGAATTCGATTGGAATTATTGTGGGGAAGGCTGTGGCGGCTGCATAGGTCTTGAATAAAACTCCTCATATGGTTGCCAATATCCTTCGGGTTGAACTTGTTGAGATTCCCCCCACATATAATCTGAATAATCTCTCCAATTGGAATTGTAAGTGTTAGAAAACATGTTGTCCCTTGATTGGTTATGGCCTTGATAACCCCAAGCACCTCCATTCGCAGTGAATTGAGGACGTTCATGAGTTTGAGCAGTGTGGATTGTGGTTGTTTCGGCAATCTGGGACAATTAAGAAGTAAGATTTGCCAATTGAGCTTGAATGTTTGCAAAATCCATATCTTACTACTCTAGTACCTGAAATCAAAGAATTAAAACTAAATCAAATATCAAAAGTAAAAGACATAAACAGAAACAAAGGCAGCAACTAAAACAAAAGACACAAAAAAGGAAACAAAGGAGACAACGGGGAATTAGCAAAGTTGCTAATCCCCGACAACGGCACCAAAAATTTGATGCAATGTAAAACAGCACACAAATTAAACCCTCTTGTTGACAGTTGTAGTAAAGATGCAAGTAGGGATCATTCTAGGTCGAGGATTAGGAGGGATTGCTAATCTACTCTAAACTGACTTAAAAACACAAAAACAAACTTAAAAACACTAAACAAGACTCACAAGACTCAAAACAAACTTAAAAGACTCAAAACAGCTTAAAACAATAAAAAAGACTCAAAACAGACACTAGGAACTGATTTGGACAAATTCTAGACGAGTAAGACTCAAAACACTAAATTGGACAGATTTAAACACACTTCTAACTAATCTAACACACTTAATTAAATGGGGATTGGGTTTTGGATGAATTTAAAGTAAAACAAGTCAGAAACTAAAACTAGATAGATTTGCACGAAATTGGGTGTTTTGGATGGATTTTGGGCTAGCTAGAGGGTTCTTCTCCACACATGACACACTTGCATACAAACCAATTTTTAGTTGTTCATTCGATAAACCATGAAACTCAACACTCCAGATTAGTTAGGTATGCTTAAATTAACCTTCAAGTTCTCCTTAAGTTATTGAATTGGATGGGAATACGCATACAACAATTCAAAACATTCTCTAATAGTTCCTTACGTGAACAGCACAATAAAGATACAATCAGAGATCATTAAACTTCGTGTGAACTATAAGCATTGATGAGGCATTCGTAACTATGAAAAGCATGATACTCCTGCCAAGAATTCGCTTAACACGATTGT
This sequence comes from Heteromeles arbutifolia, assembly GCA_024362995.1. Lineage (NCBI taxonomy): Eukaryota > Viridiplantae > Streptophyta > Magnoliopsida > Rosales > Rosaceae > Heteromeles > Heteromeles arbutifolia. The sequence goes on along the minus strand of JANCRC010000002.1, from coordinate 12,333,074 downwards.
GACTAGCAACCTCCACTACACATGAATATAAGTTCATAACGATTAGCTGAAACTCCCTTATATTCTAGCATCAAATTCATGTATGCAAACTAAGTGTTGACCCTCAATCAACATACAAGAATAAGTTATCAATCAAACAGTTAAGCAAATTGAATTCACAATTTATGAAATCACAACTGAAGGTAATCAATTCATATTGCAAGCAGTCATGGCTTTGAATTTCCCCCTAGCCAAAACGAGTTTAGCCTCTCATGTTCACAGCAAAACAAAGAGAAATTAAATTAAACATTGAAAACAAAGATAGATTACATCTAGAAACGTTCCAACAATCCAACTTGAATGGCAAGCATGTCCAAGGGGTCTCATTCTTCTTCCTTTGTAAAGCTGCTGCACAAGGGTTAGGGTATGTAGAATGGGCGGTGGTGGGTGGTAGAGGATGGATAGGTAGATAGGTGGATGAAAGGTGAATTTCGTCAGAAAGTGTGTAGTATGGTCCAGCCCAAACCAAATAGTGCAGATGGCTTTATTTATAGGGCTAGGGTAGAAAGGCAATCAGAAAATACTAAGAAAGGTTCATAACTTAGCTAATTTGCCACACTTGAATAGGTAAGAAAGAATCAGAATTTAAAGAGAAATAGGAATGTGAAATTCAGCAGAATTGTGTAGGAGAGAAAATGAATGTGTTTAAAGGTCAGAAATTAATAGAGAAAGGGAAAGAAGGTGCGGCATTGATTTGTAAGAGAAAGGGGAAGTATTTTTGGGTAGAAAATAGGCAAGAAAACCTCTCCCTTGTGTAGCAAGGATTAAAATAGAAGAGGAATGTGTTTTATGTCAGAAAATAGGCAAGAAAACCTCTCCCTTGTGCGGCAAGGATTGAAACAAAAGGGGAATGTGTTAGGCACGGTTTTGGGCTTCTAGAATGAGTTAATTAGGCAACCTACATGTTTTGGAAACCCCAAAAATGGAAACCTCCACAAATGGAAACTTGCACAAATGGAAACCTTCACAAATAGAAACTCGGTTTCCAATTTTGAACTCTTCATTCTTCATTTGATCCTAAGCTCATTTGATCTTCAATTTCATCCATCCGCTTAGCTCCAAGCATGTGCAATCCATTTAGTGCCCAAAACTGCTCCAAAAAGCACCAAAATGCACTTTCTTTCCTACTTTGCACTTTAGACCTACAAACACACGAAAATAGCTTAAAATACTAAAATAACTAAGAACTAACAGCCTAAATGCAAGGAAACAAGTTAACCAAGTCGCATAAATATGCTCCTATCACTGGTATATGATCTCGTCACTTTAGTTAGATCAGAGGAATGAGTCTGGGGCAACATTCTGAAAGCTAGAATTCATCGCATTTGCTTATTATACTTGTGCGATACGGGGATTAAGATGAGACATAGTGGGCAACGTCCATGCAAATTCGCGTTATTATTCAGGAACGTTGGCATTCTTATCTCCCCCTAATGACAGGAAGACTATCTCATTAAAGTGACAACCTGCAAATGAGCAGTAAAGAGATCGCGTGCAAGGGCTATAAGAGAGCTAGTATGAAGGAGAATCATGATTGACAAAGATTCACATACTTCTTTGAGGACCCATATTGGTACGTTGCGGCGGTGCAGCTTGGCACATGGAATGCATACCCAAATGCGTAAATACGAAAATCGTCAGGTTCATACCCAGTAACCAATTGTAACGTCAAATAGGTTGGGTGGCAATAGGCCTCAAGGTAGACCAACATAACTGCGTACAAGATTGCATAGCCCTAAGCAGGAACCGAAAACTGGGTACGTTTACCAAAATTTGGGCGATCATTTAAATTCAATTATAAACCCAAAATACATGCAATACTTTATGGAAAACAGTCGATATAAACTCTTCTGCATTATCCAGTATCCCGAACCTTAAGGGATAAGTAAGGTGGTGAGCCTTTAATCGGCCAGGACGTTTAGCAGCAATATGTATAGACAAACATATGACCAGTGTGTCGATTCATCAACCAAAACCATAAGTATTTATATGGCCCGCATTTTGGTTCAATTAGTCCACATATATTCCCTTGAATCCATTGTGAAAAGAAGGTCGTATCTTTCGGGGAATGATATAGAAATCAATTTTCCTAATGAGCAGGCTTGGCAAAGTGTGCTTGTAGGCACAATATCTTTACTTCGGGTAATGAGATGCGTCGTAGCATCATTGTTCGACCTAAGTGTCCCGAAAGGTCGTGCCAAAGCAAGTAAATTGCTTAATCACCAGGCTCTAGGCCGGCCACATGTGGTGTATTTCCAGTTGGGAGACAACTCATTGGCCCCAAATCAAAGCTTCAGGCTCATTTTTGGAGGTGGTGCAAATATATTTCACTCTATTTTGTTCAGTGGTTTCATTGATGATCATTGTCATCTCAAATATCCTTAAAAACTCAACGACATGGAGAATTTAAGGACCCTTAAATGGTAATTCAATACCATGCATGCAACAAGGAGCGTGCAAATGCTCTTAATCAGGTTGGATATACCTGAAGTTGTTGTTAGAGATGTAATGTAGGTGTAAAGTTAGTGTGCGTAATATCGCATTCATCCAAACAACTAACTTTCCCACATTCATACCTAATCACGTGTTTAATTAAATTGGGTCACATGTATTAAGAAACATGATTCAATTAACTCATATTCGAGGACAATATCAATAAGATTATCCATAAGTAAAACATACGCCAAATGTGAATCCAAGAACATAGAAAAATGTTCACAAAGTAAATGGTTTACTAAAGGGTTTCGACCAACAAGGCCATCCATATCAAAATTTTGCTTTTCCAACGGTGTTTGGTGGAGCAAAATTAGTCTCACATATTGACTACGATAATGGTACTCTTCAATGACATTGGTAGGGGCACAAACAGGTGCATAACCAATGATCTATTCCATTGAGACGGAAGTAGATTCTGCAGGGTTGAGGTTTGGGAATACTATCCCTTATTCTTGAAGTTTTAGGTCTTAGATGCCAAGGATCATGCTTCAGACGTGATGCCACACCTTAGCAGGCCCTGATTCTACCATATGTTGTAAAAAACAAACTCGAAATTGGATTGTGAGAGAGACAGACCCGAATTGGGTTCGGTAGGCTTCAGTTGAAGCTGGAGGGGTCTGTTCGGTAGGTCTCTACTGAAGTAGAGTAGCACCGTTCGGTGCACCTCTGCCAAAGCAGAGCATGCCCTTCGGTGTATCCCTGCCAAAACAGGGCATCACCATTCGGTAGACTCCAGCCGAACTGGGTCTATACCTTTTTCTCACGTTTGTGGTAGTAATCAGATCCGAGAATTTGGTAAACTTCCTCTTTCTACACTGCTGCTTCAGGGGTGAATTAGAAAACGTGGAAGGACGAGAAAAATATTCTCTAGTCAAAATTCGATCAGATTTATAAACTTCAAAATCATACTCATTCATGGACGTAATCAGGATGTGCTTTAGGCAATATGTTTCATAATTAGACAGTCCATAGGAACGAGCCAAAGAGCCATGGAATTCTCGTTCTGGAGGTATTTCCATTTGTAATGCTTCGAGCATAAGTCTTCGAATGAAGATCATGGCGGATGCTTATTTAGCTCTTCCATGCCATTATTGGCTTCAATGGTTTCTTAGCTTTTTGATAGTCAAGTGGAGATTCACGTCTTGTACCCCACATAAAGTGGTTTCTATTAAAAACATCCAAATCAGGATAATCGAACTTGTTATAGCTCGACAATCCACTGAATTGGAAGGAACAAGATTGTGATTGGTGCTATGGGAATGAATCATCCATAAGCATCAAAGTTAGAACATTCGAGTTCTAAGACATGGATTTCATGAAAAACGTTGGGTTTTCATGGGTGTATTGTTTTATGAAAACTTCGGGTTTCAAAGGCACTAAATTTGAAACTACAGGTTCAATTTAGTTTATGAACGTTTAGTTCATAAAAGAGATGTTCCTGCAAAAACACAGAATGTAATATGCTGATTTAAGTGTAGTGGATTTGAGTTTCTACGAGAACTCAAGTGTGAGAGCTTCGTTACTACGAAAGTATGTCAACGATTCAAAGTATGAAAATAAATTATTGAATCGCTAATGTCCAAAAGTGATCTTCAGGTTAATAATTTTGGATTCATTATCAGATTAATGGACTGCAGGTCACTTTTAATTAATTCAATAGATTGGGACCAAACGGGGTCAATCGTAGAAGCAAATAATGCTAAAATAATAGCGTTGGGTCGAAAACACCATTGCCCAAAAATTGGGCTAGGTGTCGTGAGCAAAGGGCACGGGTATGGCTGCAATAGCAGCCCATGGAGTGGCTTCAGGCCACGGGCCGAATGACAGGAGCCCAGCAATAAGTTGCTGGTGAGATTAGGCCAAGACCATAGCGCAACGGTAGGCTTAAAGGCCTACGGGTGCGTGAGAAACCCCAGCCGCAACTGGGTTTCTGGTTTGGGCCGAAGGGGGGGCACGGGTTAGGCCCAGCGAAGTGCTGGCCTGCAGGTTTGTGCACACGAGGACTAAGCCCAGCCTCGTGGGCTGGCTGACTGAGGCACGGGCCGTGGGAAGGGACCCAGCCAACTGGGTTGGTGGAATGGCTGCGGGGCTTGCTGGTAGTCGGGCCAGAACGGTTTGGTGGGCGCGGGGCTTCAGCCCTTGTCGAGATTGACCCCAGGCCGAGGCCTAGTTGCTGTGATGGTCAACTGGGCTTCAGGCCAGATACTTTGCCGACGGTGGTGGTGCCGTGGTGTCCAATTTTCCCTTCTTTTTTCTTTCGAAATTGTTAGGGTTTTACAAACCCTAGATTTGCTTCTAATTTATGAATATACATTGACTCACATATTCCACATGGCAAATATAATTGCATAATGCATATACATATATATATATATATATGTATATATATGTGTATATATACAGGCCCCTTCCCAAGAGGGATCCCCATTTTTCAAAAAAAAAAAGGGATACCCTCTTGACCGTTAGATTTGACTTTAATGAAATTCTGTGGTTGAGATTAAATCACAGGCCACAGAATTACATATATACATATCTATACATATGTATATATGTATATATACATATATATACATATATATGTATATATATGTATATATGTGTATATATAGGTATATATGTGTATATATAGGTATATATACAGGCCCCTTCCCAAGAGGGATCCCCATTTTTCAAAAAAAAACAAGGGATACCCTCTTGACCGTTACATTTGACTTTAATGAAATTCTGTGGTTGAGATTAAATCACAGGCCACAGAATCTCAACCACAGAATTGCATTAAAGCCAAATCTAATGGTCAAGAGGGGATCCCCATGGGATCCCCATTTTTTTTGAAAAATAGGAATCCCTCTTGGGAAGAGATTCCTATAAATATATATATATATATATATATATATATATATAGGGGTTTGTGCATCATGGGGAATGTTTTCATGCTTCATGGTCGATTCAAATATTTTCCTTTATTTTAAGTGTACCTGATTGACAGAAAACAACAAAAGCCTTTAAATTTGTAGAAGATCATTCTCGGAAAGCCAGAATTGCATCTCCAATGCGTTGTATTACGTTTAAAAAAATTAAATTAAATCAATAGCATGTAGATCAATTCAATAAAACAATTAATTAATCATAAAAAAAATGATTAAAACGTAACACTCCCCTATTTGGAGAATAATCTCTCTTTAGCGCAACGTCAAGAACGTGCTGATAACGTGTTGTAGGCATAATTTACTGAACAATTATGGAGGCTAGAGAGAAAGGGAAGGTGGGGCATAGAGAGAGAAGAATTGTGAGGTGTGTTCTATTTCACTCCATTGTGCCTCTATTTATAGTAGTAAGGAATGTTGATTCCTTACCCTTTTAGGATTACAACTCTTAATATGTAATCAACTCCTAATAGGAATATAAGAGATATTCCTAGATTTAATAGGATTTACACAATCATATTCCTAATCTAATAGGATTGCAACATGTGGGTGTTTTTGAGAAAAAATTAAATTTAAATTGCCTTCCAAACCATAATAGGACAGCTTAATCCTACATAGAATGGCTCGACCAAAAAGTCCTACAGAGAAAGGGAGAAAAAGAAAAAGGGTAAGATGTAAAATGCCTAAAGGTAAAGCGAAGCGCAAAAAGGAAAACTGTGCACCGTTTAACGCTTACTCTTTTAGATGTCACATTCCTTTTCTGTTAAAGGTGAAGATAAACTCCAAAAACTTGATCAATCTCCCAGTGAGGACTGGCTTCTGAACATGTTGGAGCCAATCAGTGAAGGACTTCTTAATTAATTACTCTTCTTAATTAATTTTCAATATGATCAACCAATTACAGTTTGAATAGGCCTGTTTTGGTGGTTCAGCTGGTTTGATGCACACTGTATTATATTCTCCCTAGGCTAACCATTGATGCACACTGAATTACAGTTTGTGTTTTTTTTGGTTTAAGCTCGGGCTTGAAGTAACATTGTTTGTTCTGTTCCGCTAGTGACAATTGGTTCCAATTAGATTGAGATTGTTCATGCTAATCTAATGTTACTGTCCGCATTAAATATCTATACAAAGCTTCAAGTTGAAGTGTTGTTGTTCTGCATTGTTGGTATCGTTATTGAATCTGTTTGAATTGGATGTCAATTAAGTTCAGTTTAGTTGGTAAGAGTTGGGTTTCGAATGAACTAAATGTGTGATCTAGATAGGGAGTACTTGGTGCTGCCTCATATTCTGGGTGTATAGATGCTCATTACATTTTCTGAGACCTCACTGGTTATGGAATTTATATTTGTTGATTAACAGAATTTTGACCGAGAGGTGTGCCAAAAACTTGTCTTTTTGGATTTCCTTAGTTGGGGATATAGGGTAAATGCTTGTGTTGCTAGACATGCGAATGTGGAGTGTACGCTTTTCCGTAACTCGGAGAGGGAGGGAAATCGGCATGCAGAGTTGCTACGATGGCCTAGTCCAGAGCAAGTAGCCACCCAGGGACTTTCCTAAAGAAGTTTGTTATAAATGTTGTGAAATCAGGGTATGAGAATTTGGATTGAGTATGGCCATTGTTTTCTTGCACCATGGGAAAAATATGTGTTGTATGTGTAAGTGTGTGTGACAGAGAGTCGGAGAGAGAGAAATCTGACTGAAAGTATCAAGATTTTATTTGATTATGAAACCTAATGTGCTAATACTAGCTCTTAATGATTTTTTTTGTAAGAATATCCGAGGCATTGTGGCTTGCTGGAAATCTTTAGGTGGCTTGGCCGTATGTGATATATGACTCCACTCAAACCGTTGGCGTAAGGAGTCACGTATACCAAGACAGGTCCCATGCGATTCAGCATTTGGATTTGTTGTATTGAATGGAGAGTTGCATGTAATAACCCCTTTGAAGGCAGCTGAATCAGCAGAAATCCGAAGGTCGCAACTGCATAAGAGAGCAGGAACACTTTACATCCAAATCTACCATCCTAAGAAGAAGACATGGAGATCTCTCATAACAAAGTCACCTTTCTATTACAGGTGAGCACCATTCGCTTGTGAATCTCGATTCTTATTGCTTGTCCTTGTGTTGATAATTGTACCGACTGATGTGCAGCGCTGTCTATATTAGTTCATCGGGGTCATTGCTGCTAGAATATTTGTATAGTCTTGAATGTACAGCTAGCAGACCGATACAAATATCACACCTGTTAGTAAAGCGGCAATTAGATAAGGTTGAATACATTTGAGTTTCATATATTGTATCAGTTCTTTTTCCAGAGAACAGATAAATATGTGTGTGTGTGTAATTAAGTCCTGTTGAATAGCTTTGTTGCTTGTGCACCAATCAATATTTCCCCTTTTCGTGTTACATCTATAGTTGATCTGTTTATTATGATTTCCAAGTCCGGTTTCTGGGTTTGTAGCTTCATCGAGTATTTATTCCTCCGTACTTTACAACCAAGGACAGAATCAGACTCTCATTTTCCCCTCCCTTTTGAGAACAGTACGTAAAACGGCTTGTCTTAGAAACTCTAGTCGTTTTCCCATCAAATGAAGTATTTTCGGAAATTTCAACCAAACAAAAAAAAAAAAAAGAATGTCGTGTAATAGGTGAAGTTTTTTCGGAAGTTCCGACCAACTAAAAGAAAGGTGTAAAAGCGAAGCACGGGCAAAACTTGAGACAAGAATGCAGAAATTCCAAGTAAAGAAACGTTTCCACCAAGTTTGATAAGTCCCCCAATTTTGTAATACATGACGAAGCGACTAGTGCGGCTAAAGAAGAACCGACTGGCCGTGAAGAATGGGGTAAAAGTCCAAACTCAAACCAGATACAGCGTTAAACTGCAACATGTGTCGCAAGTTTCACTTTTATACATCTATGACTTCAAACCTGAGATATAGTAAATTCAAGTCCTAACATACAATCACCAAGTCAACCCAAAAGATTTTATTAACATTTCGGTCAAACGTTCAGGAGAAAAATGAGAGAATCTGCTTTCTTGCTAGAGATACATTCCTTTGTATTCGTCACACTCATTATGTAACATGTAGACATAAAAATATATATCTCTACAACACTCATCACGTGACCTGTAAACGTAAGGAGATATCTCTGTTGTAGGTCTCGAAGTGAAGGCATTGCAAGGTCCATAGTAAGTGCAAAGAAACATATTTGTGGGTCTGATTTTGATTTCTTTGTGCCCCAAAATGCATGCTAATAATATAACGAAAAATTATTTGCAAGACTCGTGCTAATACATGTAAGGAGAGATACCAACTTAAAAAATTTGAAAATTTTGCTTTGAATACTACTGTCATAGATCAAACTCATTTCTTCTGTTCTGAGTCCCGACCCATTCAAATTTTAATGCTTTCAATAATAGAAAAAGAGCACATTGGTGCATATAAATACCCATATATCTAACCCTCCACATAACACATCCTTCATATTTTTAAGCTAGCTATCTGTTAAACCCCTCCCAAAACTTCCATGTAATTGTACAATTCCTCAAAAATTTATGGAATGTTGCAATTTTGTCCCCCACTTTTTCACCCTATCCGGATTCACTTTTGAGATTTTCTCCACTCTTCCTCCACTCACAACTTGCCACGTGGCAAGCACTCGCCCACTATCTCCTCCTCTCTCTTCTCCCAGAGAGCTCTCTATCTCTTTCACTCTCTCAGCTCACTCAAACCCTCTCCCTCTCTCGAATGAAATCTCTCCCTCACCCTAATCTACACCCACACCCAAATCGAGACACAACGATGACGATGGTACCACCATCGCCACCGTGTCAACCCTCTTTCTCTCCCTCTTCCTCTGTGGAGTTCTGAGACGCCCAGAAAGAACCCAGCAAGCTCTCTGGCGAACCCGTGGGTTTCAAGTAAGAACCCGGCCACCTCCAGCCACTTCACGGTGTAAGATAGGTACCAAACGCTTCCTTTCGTCTTTATCTACATTTTGGTTTCTAGATCGTGCCCTAGAGTGCTAGTTTGTGGTCGACCGGAGCTAGGAAGGCTTCGGCCTTCTTCCCCAGCGAAGAACCCAAGCCCAAACCCTTTCAAGCCTTCGGGCTGCATGGGCCGGGCCTTAAGCCCAAAACCCTAAACCCAATTACTTTAAAACCCTTTTGAAATAAGGCCCTTGGGCCGTATAAAAGTTGAGCCTTAGGCCCGTTAACCTTAAACCCTAAACCCAGTTAACCCCAAGGCGTAAACCCTTTAAACCCAAACCAGTTGACCCGACCTAGACCCGGTCAACGGTCAGCGTTGACTTTGACTTCGACTGGTCAACGGTCAACGTTGACTTTTTGAAATTTTTTTCAGGTTTTTGTCCAGGGCCTCTCTTAGGCTAATTTTGACGTCCTGGACCCGTTTCTGACTTCCGTTTCTCGAAATTCAATCGTTTGATTAGAGTTTTATTAATTGTACCCTTTATGTGCTTAGGTGCAATTATTAGCGACGTTTCCGTCGTTCCTATTTCGTACGGCTTTACTACGACGGAGTATCCGTGAGTGGACCCATTCTAAATTGCATGTTTTAATAGTAGAAATGCATACATGAAAAGCATGATTTAATGACTACGTTTTATGAAATGTTTTATGAGATATTATGCTTGCTTAGAATAATTTGAATTACCATATTTTATCGAACTCATGTTCTTTGTAGTATAGATGATGGATGACTTTATAATGCTTATGAACATGCTTTTGTACACTTCTTTATAGTATAGATGATGGATGACTTTATACTATGAAGATGTTTTTGAGATATATATATACACACCTATGTTTGGAAAGTCTATGTTAAATGGTTTTTGTGTGTATCTAGTGGTCGCATATTGATTTTCGGGTTGGGTGCTGGAGGAGCCTACGGGCAATTGATAGTTATATTGACCTTCGGGTTGGGTGCTGTAGGAGCCTTCGGGCGATGATACTTATATTGACCTTCGGGTTGGGTGCTGGAGGAACCTACGGGCGATTGATACTTGTGAAGGAAGTTTTTGAAGGAAGAGTTCTTTATGCCTTTGGGTGACACTGATACCACTAGTTAGCACACTATATACGACACATGTTTTATGAAGGTTTTATGGTATGCTAGGGTTTTTGAAACCTATTACATATTATGCTATTAGTTTTCATAAAACTTTGGGGGTTAGTATGTTGATAACTGTTTCAGTATTACATATATATATATATATATATATATATCAACTTGGTCCACTCATGTTTGTTTTGCGCCCCCTCACGACATAAGAACAAGGATTATGACTCGAGCTACGAGGCATTCCCCTATCAGTGACATCGTACTATTCTCTCTCTGCTTTGACATCTATTGTAATAGCACTTCTCTATCTTACCTTCTGCTTGTACTCTGTATTAGTTGTATGCTCTGAACATGTCATGCATTATCATTAGATTCATTGTTGGCAGTTGAATATTATTTTTGTGTTAGTATCTTCACGCAGGAATGAATAGTCACATCCTATTATCTTGTTTTAATTCATACGCATGTTTTACATATTCTTAGCATTTCCATTCATTAAATGGTTTGCGTCACCCTTGGGTGTCAGCCAACACGTGGCCATCCCGATGTCCCTCAGACATCGGGATTGGGGTGTGTCAGATTGGTATCAAAGCATACTTAGGACTTCATTCTTCTATTTGGTGATCTTAATCCTTCTTGTACCTATAATCATCTGTTTTTCTAAATCTTGTTTGTTTCTTATTAGAGTCATGGATAATCCCGGTAAGAATGTGCCTTGACGACCTCATTCTAGTATAATGGGAGGAATTCAGCAGTTGACCACTGCTCTACGGAATGCTCTTCCAGGTAGTAACAGGCCGAGCCGTACATATATGGAAATTGCTCGTGGCCACGGAGTTACGGAACTAAGGGTAGTTGGAGCCTGTGAAATGGCTGAAGATTGGTTGGAGAAAATTGAAGATACTTTAGAGAGCATGAAATGCCCAATGACTGAATGGGCAACTACTACTGGCTATTTCCTTCAGAGGGATGCAAGGTTTTGGTGGAAATCAGCGAAGAGGTCTCGTCCACCTGGTTTTTTGATGACTTGTGCCACATTCAGGAGACTTTTTAGGGCGCACTTTTTGAGCCTCAGTTATCAACTGAGGAAGAGGCAAGGGTTTCTAGAGTTTCATCAGGGTGATCTGAGCTTTTTAGAGTTTGACAACATTTTTTGGTGCCTGTCAAGACACCATGAGGGAATTTATGGGAACCAGAGTGAAATGATGATTCAACTACAGATTGCCTTGAACCCAGATTATAGCTAACTTGTGGCAGCACATAAGCATAGATCATATGAAGAAATGATCGAGACGTGCTTGAGGATCGAGCAGTCGAGATGGGACAGTCTTAATCAGGGTCAGCCTCAGATTCAGAACCAGTCTCTGAATCAGAACCGACCTCGAAATCAGAATCAGAGGGGTCGTGGTTTCTGATCTCGGAGTATAAGGGAACCCACTAGCTCTTCTAACCTTTTAGGCCCTAGACACTCTCATTCTTTTAAGCGTCAGGGCCAGGGTTTGGGATCATCTAGTGATGACTCAGGTAGTGAGTTAGGGAGACGATCCTTCAGCCATTTTGATTCGGGCGTAACTAGACCAAATGTGTGTTACAGATGTGGTGACTTTGGACACATTACCCGAGATTATGGTACTCTACCTTCATCTACTAGTTATGTTGCTGGTTCGGGTTGCGGTGGGAGTAATAACCAAAATACTAGTTATGGTGGGAGCCGTAATACTCAAGGTTATGGCAGTACTTAGAACTATGGTGGCAGTGGTAGCCAGAATACCCAATTTTCTGCTCAGCGACAGCCACAACAGTCCGAAGTAGCTTTAGGTAGCCGTACTTAGGGGAACATAGCTAATGTAGTTGTGGATGCACTTAGCCGGAGATCATTAGTGAATAGAGCTAATGAACTGAATTTGAGGCAAAGAAGATTGATGGAGCTCATTAGTGACTGCACTATCGAGTATCATCCTGGACACGCTAATGTAGTTGTGGATGCACTTAGCCGGAGATCTCATGGACAACTTGCCTCTATTCGAACTATCCATGTTCCACTACTGTTTTCTCTCCGAGAGACCGGTGCTACCACGACACCAGACCCACAAGGAGGTTTGTCTACACATTTCTAAGTTAGACCTGTCCTGGTGGATATGGTTAAAGAAGCAAGTAAGGGATAGGAAGATAGAAGATTTGAAAATCCGGAGGGATGAAGCCTTAGTAATGGGAAATAGGTTGTTTGTGCCTAAGGATAACAAAGCGGTGAAAAAAGAAATCCTTGATGAGGCTCACATTTTAATGTATGCCATGCATCCGAGAAGCACCAAACTGTATCACACTATCTGTCCATTCGATTATTGGGTTGGGATGAAACGGGATGTGGTGGATTATGTGAGAAGATGCATTATTTCCCAACAAGTGAAGGCAGAAAGATAAAGACCTAAAGGGCTAATGCAGAATCTCTCGATACCAGCATGGAAGTAGGAAGACATCACCATGGATTTTATGTATGGTTTGCCGAGCACGCAGTCGAGATTTGATAGCATCTGGGGTGATTGTGGACCGACTCACCAAGATCGTTCACTTCTTACCTGTCCGACAGACCTATTCACTAGAGAAGTTGGCGAAACTGTTCATTGATAATATTATCAGACTTCATGGTGTACCCATCTCTATCGTTTCGGACAGAAATCCAAGATTCACCTCCAGGTTTTGGAGAGCTTTTAATGTCACCATGGATACTCAATTGTTGTATAGCATTGCTTACCATCCACAGATCGATGGTCAGTCCGAGCAGATAATTCAGAATTTGGAAGACATGTTAAGAGTGTCTATTCTCCAGTGGAAGGGTAGCTGGGAGAGTTATTTGTCGTTGGTTGAGTTTGCTTATAACAATAGCTATCATTCTAGTATCGACATGGCACATTTTGAGGCACTTTATGGGAAGGCGTGTCGGACGCCATTATGTTGGACAAAGGTCAGTGAACGGGTGTTAATAGGCCAGAGATTGTGGACACTACTAATACTAACATCTAGCTGATTAAGGGAAATTTGAAGGCGGCTCAAGACCGACAGAAAAGTATTGCAGATCGTCATTTCAGAAACCGAGAGTATAAGATCAATGACTTTGTCTTCTTGAAATTGTCTCCCTGGAAGGCTGTAGTTCGATTCGGTAAGCGAGGGAAGTTAAGTCATCGATATGTTGGTCCCTACCAGATTATAGAGAGGACTGGTTCAGTTGCCTATAGGTTGAAGCTACCACCGGAGTTGGCACATATTCACAACATTTTCCATGTTTCCATGCTCCAGAAATATGTATCAGATCCCTCTCATATCATTCAGCCGGAACCACTGGAAGTGAATCAGGATACAAGTGAATCAGGATATAAGCTAAGTCGAAGAACCAGTGGCTATCATCGATCGACATAAGAAAACTTTGAGGCATAAAGTCATCCTATTGGTGAAAATGCTGCGGTGAAAGTCGAAGAACCATGCCGTTGAGGAAACGACATGGGAAACAAGGGATTTGATGAGGAACCAGTACCCGTATCTTTTTAATTGAGTTTGTAATTTCGCGGAGGAAATTTCTTTTAAAGGGGTAGATTGTTAAACCTCTCCCCAAAAGTTCCTTGTAATTGTACAATTCCTCAAAAATTTATGGAATGTTGCAATTTGGTCCCCCACTTTTTCACCATATCTGAATCCACTTTCCAGATTTTCTTCACTTTTCCTCCACTCACAACTAGCCACATGGCAAGCACTCACCCACTTTCTCCTTAACTTTCTTCTCCTCGAGCTATCTCTCTTTCTCTCTCTCTCTCTCTCTCTCTCTCTCTCTCTCTCTCTCTCTCTCTCTCTCTCTCTCTCTCTCTCTCTCTCTCTCTCTCTCTTTCTTTCACTCTCTTAGCTTACTCAAACTTTTTCCCTTTCTCGGACGAAATCTCTCCCTCACCCTGATCTACAGCCATACCCAAATCGAGACATGGCAACGATGGCGGTACCACCATCCCCACCGTGTCAACCCTCTTTCTCCCCTTCTTCCTCCGTGGAGCTCTAAGACACACAAGAAGAACTCAGCAAGCTCTCTGGTAAACCTCCGGGTTTCGAGAAAGAACCCGGCCACCTTCGGCCACTTCACGGTGTAAGACAGGTACCAAACACTTCCTTTCGTCTTTATCTACATTTTGGTACTTAGATTGTGCACTAGGGTGCTAATTTTTCGTCAATCGGAGATAGGAAGGCTCCGGCCTTCTTCCCCGGCAAGGAACCCAAACGCAAACCTTTTCAAGTCTTCGGGCCAAGTGGCACGGGCCCCTGGCCCAATCCCTGGGCCGGGCCTTAAGCCCAAAACCCTAAACCCAATTACTTTAAAACCCTTTTGAAATAAGGCCCTTGGGCCGTATAGAAGTCGGCCCTTAGGCTCGTTAACCTTAAACCCTAAACCCAGTTAACCCCAAAGCCCAAACCCTTTAGGCCCAACCTGGTTCCAACCCAAGCCCAACCTAGTTGACCTGACCTGAACTTGTTGACTTTGACTTGAACCAGACCCGTTGACTTTGACCCGGTCTGACCGTTGGCCAACGATCAATGTTGACTTTTTGACTTTTTTTTTAGGTTTTCGTCCGGGACCCCTCCTAAGCTAGTTTCGACGTCCTAGACCCGTTTCTGACGTTCGTTTCTCAAAATTCAATTGTTTGATTAGAGTTTTATTAATTGTACCCTTTATGTGTTTAGGTGCGATTATTAGCAGTGATTCCATCATTCCTATTTCGTACGGCTCTACTACGACGGAGTATTTGTGAGTGAACCCCTTCTAAATTGCATGTTTTAATAGTAGAAATGCATACATGAAAAGCATGATTTAATGACTACGTTTTATGAGATATTATGCTTGCTTAGAATATTTTGAATTACCATATTTTATCGAACTCATGTTCTTTGTAGTATAGATGATGGATGACTTTATACTATGAAGATGTTTTTGAGATATATATATATATATATATATATATATATATATATATACACACACACACCTATGTTTGGAAAGTCTATGTTCAATGGTTTTTGTGCGTATCTAGTGGTCATATATTGACATTCAGGTTGAGTGCTGTAGGAGCCTACAGGCGATCGATACTTATATTAACCTTCAGGTTGGGAGCTGTAGAAGCCTTCGGGCGATGATACTTATATTGACCTTCAGGTTGGGTGTTGTAGGAGCTTATGGGCGATTGATACTTGTGAAGGAAGTTTTTGAAGTACTAATTCTTTATGCCTTCGGGCGACACTGATACTACTAGTTAGTACACTATATATTGAAAAGAAATATTTGTGAAAACTAGTTCATTTGAGCAACATCTATGCATGCTATTAACAATTAAAGGTGGAATCATGCTTGTATGCACTCAAAACAAAACTTAACCTATGAAATTCAAAGCCTAGTAGTTGTGGTGAACCAAGACTCAACTTAAATCTTAACGAAAAGAGTTGAGAAACTTTTATACCTTTGAAGCACCTCTTTGTTTAGCAAAGGATATTCACCCATGTAAGGGCCTTCTTTCCTTAGCCTCCTTGCTCCTTGGCTCCATGGATGTGAATGGAGGAACTTTGCTTATTGACTCCATGAGTTCTTGGATGGAAGAAGGAATGGATTCTCCAAGTTCCCAAAATAGGGAACCTCTAAGTTTCCACACCATGGAGAGCATTGAGGAAGAGATGAGTGACCTAAAGGAAGAAAGATTGCTAGCTATTTTCCTCTAGGGTGGCCGGCCTCTTAGAGAGAAAATGAGAGCTTGTGTTATCTCCAATTTCCTTAAAGAAATCCTTAATGAATTTTGGCTATAAAGTTCTTTATATAGTCTCTTCACTTAAGTGACAAAAGAACCAAAACCTTTCATTCTCTAATGTGGCCGGCCTTAAGGGTTCATCGGGCTTTCAAGCCCTTTATGTTTTCAAGTTGTCATACAACTTGAGTTATTGGACTTGACATTCAAATCTCATTGGACCTTGAGGCCTAAAACTAACCCGAGGTCTAATACGAACTTATTCGTTTGATTAATTAACATATTAATTAATCCTAGCCATAAATAATTAAACCATTTAATTATCCTTACTCATTTCCGCTGTTTCTTCAATCTCTACCTTACACGATGTACGATCCATTAGGTTCCTTTTAGCAAGGCAGTGGGCGATTAGAACTCTTCAAATCGATTGTGAATTGAAACATACTTTCAATTCTCCCTTTAGTGATTATACACCTTTAAGGCTTCCACAAACCATGAGTGACATCTAGCAGTATATCATGGCTACCCAAGCTAATCAGAAGAGGTGGAGAACCTATTCAGTTTAGGATTACAATGCAATACGGTCTTTCTCTAATGCAATACTATTGACCACATTGTTTGGTTTGATAGTTTATTCATGTCTACTATCAAATGTGATTCTTTTACTGATATGATTACCTTGAATGTGATTTGGAACGACTTCCTAAATTTTATTCATACTCTGGCCAGAGATTCTTAATCATATCATAGAGTATTCTCCTTCAAACGGTTTGAAGGTTAGAGATCCCTTGTTGTGCATTTACTTGCCTCTATGGCTAAGTGGCTTAACCCCAACTATGACGTGGACACCATTTGACAGAGTGACTTTTACATAGTCAAAGGTCTAGGACCTAACCACAAGACAACTATGATGCCTCAGGTCAAATGACTACTTTGCATTATCCCAACCATGAGTTCTCATGTGACATGAGTATGAAAACTCCTTGTTGATCGCGTTCAATGGACTCATTCTCTATTGAGCACTTACATGCTTGTGTTGGTGTCAGTCGCATCAATGACTCGAGACCAGTCACTCTCCCTAAGAGAAGACATATCATGTACTGATCTTAACAGACTGTCAATGCCCAATTGACAATCCTATGATCGTGAATGTTTAGGATATGTATACGAAATAGAATGGTCTCATGAATTTAACTTCTTTAGATCACATTCTCCCAATTACATATTCCTTGGACTTATCGTTTAAGCATATAACATTTATATGAGACGGCTTTAAACAATAATCTTTGCCCTTTATGTTAAACTAGATTAATTTAACATGTGAAATGTCTGTAAAGTATCATCATATGATTGGCTTTAGGGAACATTTCCAACAATCTCCCACTTGCACTAGAGCCAATCAGCTTGGTCATCAATGACGATACCTTTTCTGAATTCATTTCAAAAATGGCTCAATAGTAAGCCTAGACAATGGATATCTATATGTTATCCATAGAAGTAACCTTGAGAATAACAATGTCACCATTATACATGATTCTCAATCATGTGGTTCAGTCTCTCATTTGAGTTCGGATCTTGATGAGACCTTGATTCCCTGGCTTGAGCTATCTCCCCATTAGTGTCATAGTGTGGGTACACTGGAGGCACTTTCTGGTTGGAACAGAATGGAGAGTTCATAAATGAACTTTCCCATCCAAAAAACACTATTGTAAGCTTTTAAATGGTGATATATTTTGCATTATGGAACACACTAAAGTCTTTACTTTTAACGTTTCCACCCAAATATCTCTTTAGTCATTATAAAGAGATATCCAATTATCTCTTCATTCAAAATGAAGAGACATCCAATGATGGATACGATATTAGATTCATAATCTAATACATTTACGCTTCCATTGCGTTACTCTAATTCTTCCTCATTCTTAAGGAATATATCCTTTAGTATTTCTTAAATACTTAAGGACTCACTTGACAGTTGCCATGGTTCTGATCCTAGGCTTGCACTGATATCGTCTTGTACTGATCTTGGCACAACTCATATCAATGTTTTTCATACAATATGAAATACGTAAATCACATTTTTGCGTATACATAAAGGATTTTATTTACACTTTATGCTTCTTTGGGAGTCAAAATGGTACATTCCCTTTTAGAAGAGCAACTCCCAGTCTGACTGGAATTGTCCTTTCATTTGAAGTTTATCAATCGAGAAACTTCCTACATTTATCGTCTATCAATAGGGATTGAGATAATCCAATTATATCTTGAAATCTATCATTATAGATTTTCATCCTATGTATATAGACTA
Organism: Heteromeles arbutifolia; assembly: GCA_024362995.1. Classification (NCBI taxonomy): domain Eukaryota; kingdom Viridiplantae; phylum Streptophyta; class Magnoliopsida; order Rosales; family Rosaceae; genus Heteromeles; species Heteromeles arbutifolia. Next base: position 12,314,451 of record JANCRC010000002.1, on the reverse strand, counting down.
TGTCTCCCATATACATTCTATCTTTATAGAATGTTTAAAGTCATAACTTTAACGAAGAAGAATTCCTTTCATTTCCAAAATTAATATATTATATATATGTTCAAATTTAGGAATATGATTAACTCCCACTAATCTTTTGTAAACCTAGTAAACAAAAGATTCATTTACATCTTTATGAGAAATCAAGCGATTTGATCTTTCTCTCATAAGACGCTTATAGCTCCCACTAGCTTCCTAAGATTCATGATGGATGGATCTCTACAACTTACATGTCTTGTGATTCCTAGTTTTAGACATATATTATCAAGACTATCTTGATAATGGTTTTGGAAACCCAAATTATGTCCAAACATTGAATCACCGTTTAGTTGTAGCTAGCAATCTTCGAATTAATAGAAACCAAGACTACGTCAAAGATGGTTTCTTCCAAGTCAACCAATCTCGTTGATTATAGTCACCTTAAGCTACCAATTAGCCATGAAGGTTTCACTATTTTGGGTCAAATGGTACTATACCATTTCCTTGAGTATATGTCGTATATACACTTGATGTCGTCATAAGGATTTTCATTCTTATTTCTTTCGAATTAAGAGGTGTAACTCTATGACATAGTCATTAAGTTCAAACCATTCAACTAAGATGGTTTATAAATCATTCTCGACTACCTTGGAGCTAGTCGTGTTGGAACTAGGCTGTTATATTTGTTGATTATCATCTTGTCTCTCAAAGAACCCATTCTTTGAGTTCTATCTCTCGTTCATTTGCTCTATCTTAGGCAAATCCTATTGTAGGATTACAATGAACTACCCAACAAATAACATTTGTTAGTCAGTTTATAGAAGTGATATCCAAAGGTTAATTTAAGGATATCACACAAGATTGTTCTCAAACAAATATTGCTTATTAGCACACAACCCCAAATCTTAACACGATTAAGACTTGTCTTTCTTTCCAACTACATCATATGGAGTCATGAAAATTTTGGAAGATCTTCTAATTGACAATCATATTGTCTTAGAAGTATATATCTTATATATGGGTAATTAATGCTATTTCCTTGATATCTTTCAAGAAAACTCTTCTAAAGTGTTATTTTTCCTTGGATCAAATCTAAGGAGGTAAATACCTTAGACGTCTTACTCATCAACTTACATTCTTGAATTCTTTGAAACCTTTTGCAAAGTATTCGGACTTGTTTATTCAAAATAAACGATAGTCCAACCGAGAGCGATCTTCGGTGAATGTCATACAACATGAGTAGTATTATGTTGTGGACAAGTGCCACTAACATCTAAGTGAATTAACATCAACAACTTTGTGATTCTTTCTTCTTTTCAAAAGAATAAAGATTCGAACATTTCGCCTCTATACAATTTTAACAAGAAGGCATTGGATTCAGATCTAACAATCTATAGCATCCATCTATGACCAACTTGTAATTTATGTTTTAGAGGTGTCACAACTCAGTGGGATTAGTTACCACCTTGCAACCTTTTGGGTTTTAAGCATCGTTATATTATAAACAGTTAACACTACCATATCATCTCTACTATAAAGACAATCAATCAGATTACAATAATCCAATCATTCATTAATAAAGAACAATGTTTTGTCAAACAAAACATTCATTCATCTCTAAAATTATAGTGACGGAATTAAGTTTCTTATTCAAATTGGAATGTAAAGACAATCTTTCTTTTTCTAATTTCTTTGGTAGTTCATATGAAGAAATAAGTACTATCTGCTTTCGCAGAGATCTATATTTTATTCACATTCCAAATGTGAAGTATATTTTCTTCTCTCATTAATCTTCTACTTCTTATTAGCCACACTTTTACAACGATTTTAAAACATAGTTACTAATACGGAATCAATCATTCAAGTAGAAGAACCAACTGTTTTGAACTTATTCAAGAACAATTTACAACACCTTCGAAAGGTGTGTTCTTGACACTTGCAAGACATTTCTTGCAAATACCCCTTCTAATGTTTATCCTTTCATAAAGAAAGTTTGTTCCCTTGGAGTTATTTCACCTTCTTCATTTAACTTCTCCATTTACTACAATAGTCATGGTCCCTTAAACTCCCACTATCTCTTTTGAAACTTATTTCAATTGTGTTATACACATCAAACGATTTGGAGAGAGTGCGGTTATTGTTCATTGTATAGTTTACAATAAACTTAGTGAACCATTTGGATAGGTACTCAAAGGTGAAGTCCTTGCCTAGCTTCCATCTCCTGAAGTGGTTTAACACTTCAACACTCAATGATTCAAAATCATCATAAGTCCATGTTGATGGACTATTTTTGTCAATTAACCATTATGTTCTAAACATGATTACAAACTTTCAAGAGTTGTTCAAGGCAACTCTCATTTCTTCATACAACAATTTGTAAGTGAAGAATCATGGCACATAAAGTGTCCATGCCCTTGTGCTTACTTCTCAAGTTCCTTATTCATTTAACAAAGAAACAAGCACTAGTGTTTGCGTTAACGTTCAAAGCAACTCTTATTTCTTCATACAACGATTTGTAATGGAAGAATTATGACACTAAAAGTGTTGTCCTCTTTATGGTAGACTTATCTAACATGTTCTTCCAATGAAATATTATCAATAGAAAGATTGTGAGGATGAGACTACTTAGGTACATATACAATCCATTCAAGACAATCTATGGGATTATGGTACCAAGTCTAAAAACTAAAACCTTCGGCTTTTCTTTGTCAATTTTTGGATAGCATTTGCAAATATATCGGTGAACAAATACATAACGAATATAATCTGGGTCTTTAAATCAAATAGCACCACCCACTATTTTTGGCAAATTCCATATCCCTCATCGAAATTCGAGAGTTTTAGAGGAAACTCTTAGTAGGGTATGGGAGGCTCACTATTACCAAGCTCACCTCACAATGATATGATGTTGGCTAGCATCAATAATAATGAGTACACTTACTCATTTATATCTCATGTAAGTACCTATCTTATTTGGCGTCTAGAAAATGATGCCTCATAATGATATGATGTTGGCTCCATTGCACTTAGTTAAGTCATTCCCACCATGCAAGTTCGGGTAGGGGTTCAAGAACAACCTCACAATGATACGATGTTGATCATTCTCATTGCCTACCTTCACACCATTATGTATGCATATAGAACTCTTCCTGAGTGTAAGCACATACTTTGTACTCCTACAATGATAGGGTGAAGTCAGTGTATGAGTCACAAACGATTGGAGCCTACCACGGTGGAAGGCCAAGAAAGAGTGTTCAAAGCACTCTCACACTTGTCAACTTAATAATGGTTTGGTTGAGGGTTTTTAGGTTTCATCACATATAAGCATGCATTTTAATCTTATTAAAACAATTTGGTTCTATTACAACTATTGGTCCATGTGATTGATTTAGTAGTATATGATACTCCCACTATGCTTGTAAAACGGTTTTTAAAGCAAGAGTATATGGTACTACTAACATAAGCTTTGCATTCATTGATGGACTATATAGTTGCCTTAGAGCCTTAGGATGACTATGAACCTTTGATTCGATCCAACACGAGCCTAGTGTTGGATCTCGGTCTAGGGATGGTGATTGATTTTAGTTACGCGTTTAATCACATTAAGGCGTGCTTTCTTATTGGGCGTTGGACCCTACTTCTCCAATTTCATGCATATCAAATAAAACAAGAAAGGAGTACTTAAAAGTAAAGAAAAGCTTATGCTCTTTTACAACATTTGATCAAAACAAATTACTTTAAAGTAAAGAAAAGCTTGTGCTCTTTTACAACATTTGATCATATCAAATTACAACCAAAATCTAATCTACACATTCCCATGGTTCAAACAAATTTGAGAGACGGCCTTTCACATAGCTCAATTATCCTAGGCTTAGGTTCATAATCACCATTTCTTTAATTAATTAACGCTTTAACTAATTAAACTTGAATGCAACATTGTCATTTGGTTTTTGTATCCATAGAATTGATTTAGATGGAGCTAAATGAAATGAAAATCTAATTCTCATTTAAAGATACAAAACTATTTTGTTCTCAACTAATATGGGCCAAAAAGCAATAACCTCAACTTTTTGGGCTATATTGCAAAACACAAACTTTTTAGGTCACTTTGTAAAAACACAAAAGCCCACTACTTCATGTAATTACAACTAGAACCCAAAAATTTCAACAAATACAAAAACTTCATTAAATGAGCAAAACAATTTGTCCTTTAGTGTTTTTGGGCTTTTACGTAAAAACGTAAACTTTTGGGTCAAAGTGCAAATACACAAAAGTATCAAAACTTTATGTAATTGCATAAAAGCCTCAAAAGTACCCCCATTAAAGGGGTGGCCGGTTTTGGTGAGTGGGGATGGTGTGTGTGAGTTGATTTGTGTGTTTGAAAGGTGATTGAAAGTTGTAAGTGATTGATATGGTGTGAATAGTACAAAAGGTATGGGTGTTGTTTGAAAAATCATACCATCCATCACTTAACAAAAACAAATAAACAGCCAAACACCTTTTTGAATCAAAACAACAAACTTTTTGTTCTTGGTATGAACAACAAGAACAAAGCAAGAACATTGAAGAACATCCATGAAAACCGACAAGAGCTCCATGAATGTTTTCACTCAATAAAACTCAAATTTTCACTACTCAAAAGAGGGTTAACATCCTAGGGTACTTAGGGGTTCCAAAAGTCACTTTAAAACACTTTTAACAAGATAAACATGAACCCAAAAATCCACCCTTTGGATTTGGCCGAATTTCCCCATAAACATGGCACCAAATTTTAGCTCCAAAATTCATGCTCATATGAACTACATCTACAACATTTGAGATGGTAAATTTTCATACAAAATTTACATTCAAAGAAGCATGAATAAAGCTTGTAACAATTACAACATTCAAATCAAAGACTATGAACTACAAAACCCAAAAGGATTCACCAACTACTAGACCTAGGCTCTGATACCACTTGAAATGAAATATTTGTGAAAACTAGTTCATTTGAGCAACATCTATGCATGCAATTAACAATTAAAGGCGGAATCATGCTTGTATGCACTCAAAACAAAACTTAACCTATGAAATTCGAAGCCTAGTAGTTGTGGAGAACCAAGACTCAACTCAAATCTTAAAGAAAAGAGTTAAGAAACTTTTATACCTTTGAAGCACCTCTTTACTTAGCAAAGGATATTCACCCATGTGAAGGCCTTCTTTCCTTAGTCTCCTTGCTCCTTGGCTCCATAGATGTGGATGGAGGAACTTTGCTTCTTGGCTCCATGAGTTCTTGGATGAATGAAGGAATGGATTCTCCAAGTTCCCAAAATAGGGAACCTCTAAGTCTCCACACCAAGGAGAGCATTGAGGAAGAGATGAGTGACCTAGAGGAAGAAAGATTGCTAGCTATTTTTCTCTAGGGTGGCCGGCCTCTTAAAGATAAAATGAGAGCTTGTGTTATCTCCAATTTCCTCAAAGAAACCCTTAATGAATTTTGGCTATAAAGTTCTTTATATAGTCCTTTCACTTAAGTAACAAAAGAACCAAAACCCTTCCTCTAATGTGGCCGGCCTTAAGGGTTCATTGGGCTTTCAAGCCCTTTGTGTTTTCAAGTTGTCATACAACTTGAGTTATTGGACTTGACATTCAAATCCCATTGGACCTTGAGGCCCAAACTAACCTGAGGTCTAATATGAACTTATTAGTTTGATTAATTAACATATTAATTAATCCTAGCCATAAATAATTAAACCATTTAATTATCCTTACTCATTTCCGTTGTTTCTTCAATCTCTACCTTACACGGTGTACGATCCCTTAGGTTCCTTTTAGCGAGGCAGTGGGCGATTAGAACTCTTCAAATCGATTGTGAATTGAAACATACTTTCAATTCTCCCTTTAGTGATTATACACCTTTAGGGCTTCCACAAACCATGAGTGACACCTAGCAGTATATCATGGTTACCCAAGCTAATCAGAAGAGGTGGAGAACCTATTCAGTTTAGGATTACAATGCAATACGGTCTTTCTCTAATACAATACTCTTGACTGCATTGTTTGGTTTGATAGTTTATTCATGTCTACTATCCAATGTGATTCTTTTACTTATATGATTACCTTGAATGTGATTTGGAACGACTTCCTAAATCTCATTCATACTCTGGCGAAAGATTCTTAGGGCTGGTTTGGTATTGTTGTGCTTTGAAAAAAAGCTGATTCTGCTGTGCTGTGGGAATAAGCAACTGTGAAATAAAGCAGCAGAGTGTTTGGTAAACTTTTTTGTAAAAGTGCTTTTGAAAAAAAAAAAAAAGCAGTATTATAGTGTTTGCTAAACTTTTATGTAAAACAGATGTGAAAAAAAGCTGGTTTTTCAAAGCTAGGTTTTGCAGCTTCTTGTTTTTGGCTTTTTTTCACCCAAAACTGTGAAAAAAAGCTGAAGCTGAATGTTTACCAAACACTAAAAACTCTCCCAGCTTTTTTTCATAGCAGCTTTTTTTTAAATCACCTCAACCCCAAACTGGGGCTTAATCATATCATAGAGTATTCTCCCTCAAACGGTTTGAAGGTTAGAGATCCCTTGTTTTGCATTCACTTGCCTCCATGGCTAAGTGGCTTAACCCCAACTATGACGTGGACACCCTTTGACGGAGTGACTTTGACATAGTCAAAGATAAAGGACCTAACCACAAGACAACTATGATGCCTTAGGTCAAATGACTACTTTGCATTATCCCAACCATGAGTTCTCATGTGACATAAGTATGAGAACTCCTTGTTGATCATGTTCAGTGGACTCATTCTCTATTGAGCACCTACATGCTTGTGTTGGTGTCAGTCACACCAATGACTCGAGACCAGTCACTCTCCCTAAGAGAAGACATAGCACGTACTGATCTTAACGAATTGTCAATGCCCAATTGGCAATCCTATGATCAGGAACGTTTAGGATATGTATACGAAAGACAATGGTCTCATGAATCTAACTTCTTTAGATCACATTCTCCCAATTACATATTACTTGGACTTATCGTTTAAGCATATAACATTTATGTAAGACGGCTTTAAACAATAATCTTTGCCCTTTATGTTAAACTAGATTAATTTAACATGTGAAATGTCTGTAAAGTATCATCATATGATTGGCTTTAGGGCACATTTCCAACATATATGACACATGTTTATGGCATGCTAGGGTTTTCGGAAACCTATTACATATTATGCTATTAGTTTTCATAAAACTTTGGGGTTTAGTATGTTGATAACTGTTTCAGTATTATATATATATATATATATATATATATATATATATAAACTTGGTCCACTCATGTTTGTTTTGCGCCCCCTCAGGACATAGGAACGAGGATTACGACCCGAGCTACGAGACATTCCCCTACCAGTGACATCGTGCTATTCTCTCTCTGATTTGACATATATTGTAATAGCACTTCTCTATCTTACCTTCTGCTTGTACTCTGTATTAGTTGTATGCTCTAAACATATCATGCATTATCATTAGATTCATTGTTGGCAGTTGAATATTATTTTTGTGTAAGTATCTTCACGCAGGAATGAATAGTCACATCCTATTATCTTGTTTTAATTCATACACATGTTTTAAATGTTCTTAGCATTTCCATTCATTAAATGGCTTGCGTCACCCTTGGGTGTCGGCTAGCACGTGACCATCCCGATGTCCCTCGGACATCGGGATCGGGGCGTGTCACTATCTTTGTTTAATATCTATAAGTATAAGATCAATAGATCACCATGAGGTGTCTTAATGTTATATTCACAGTTACAACAATTGTATTTCTCATGAGCATGAACTTGCATGAGGCTAGTGCAGACAGGGTGTTGCATGATGTGAATGGAAACTCAGTAAGGATGATGAAGACGATGAGCAAAGACATGATGCTGATGGAGTCGAAGCAGAGGGCCGACCATCCTCCTCCTGGTGGATCCAATCCGAAGGTCCCTGCTACGTCGAATGATCTTGATAGTTCAACGATCAACCAAAGGAACTTTGCAGGCCACACAACTACTCCGCCTTCTCCACATGATGCATACCTTCATAATGCCATGGCTAGATCACTACTCAGCGTGGCTACAGATCATAAATCATTTAGTTGATTAACAATATCTACAGAAATCCCAACCTGATAAGATACATCAAATGTGATAGAAAATAGATGAATAAGTAGAGACAAAAACCTAGTTTAATTTCTCACATTTATTTTCATTATACCTTTCTTTTATCTGTGTTTCTTCTTGAATAAAAAAATAGATGAATTCTCATACAACTATCTCATTTCTTCTTTATGCAGTATGAGTGTCGAGACTATATAAGAACTTTTTTTTTTGTGGGAATAAGACGTTTTATTCAAACACCAAGAGATGGTCCAACTAATAGTTTAAAATACTCCATTTGAAAGTCAACATAAGCATTCGGAACAAAAGCATCGTCAAAAGATGTGCTGCCCGAACACTATCATGGGGCAAAACACACTACAACAAAAATGGCCATTGCGTACAATAAATGATCTATGCTTTTTTTAGGCCAAAGAGCACCAACATATGTGCCCAAAGACCAATAGCAACAATGCAGCTACTATCTTTGTGTTTGTGCCCTCTATGGGCGTCACCATTGCTAAAAGGGCACAATAATGTATGTTGTGTTGAAAAGTGAAAGCACAAATAAAGGTCCTTTTGTGCCCAGTTCTGACAAAATTGTCAGATGGCTGCTGCCACCCATGTTAGCACATTTATTGTTATTGTGCCCAATATGTCAACTATTTAAAAAAAAAAAATTTAAAACCGAAATCACCTACAAATTGAGATTGAGGCTAAACAAAAAATTATTTTTTTATAAAATTAAAACAGCCCACAACCACAAGCATCTATAATATTACAATTTACAAAGATATTCACAACCATTATATATAAAAACAACAAGAATTTTACATGTTCTATCCTCAACTAAAATAAAAATAAAATTATAAAGGTTTTAAGTGAATATCGGTTCTCTCATGATTAAGAACATCAAATATTAAGGTTTTAAGTGAACTTGCACAGTTCTTTTCTCATGTTCGAGTTGGCAACCTGGTCAGGGTGGCTTTAGTGGTTGATGGGTTTCGATGTGGCCATCACGTATAAAGAGGGGAAAAAATGATTGCCTGCTTCTGAAGAATTGGGTTGTTTTGAATGGCCCCGCCAAGTACCCCAAGCATCCATTTTTTAGTACCTGCATCACCAAGATCAAGCTCTCCTATAACCACAGCAACTCCCCCATTCAAATCTGACCCTAAATCATAAAAAATAAAAAATAAATAAAAAAATTCAACATAAAAAGGAAAGGTCAGTACCTATGATTGAAGTTCACGCTACTCAGGGTCACCGATAGTGTTAAGTTTATTCATCATTGCTCGATCACCTTGTTAATTTTCTTTTTCGTTTTGTTTTGTTTTGGCTTTTCTTTAATAGCGTAGGCACACAAAACCAATCAAATTCATTCACCTACGTAAGCCACAAAAGCATGAATATTTTGTTTCAAATTTCAATCCCAAAAAACAGAACCAATCAAATTCATTCACCAATTGATGCACAAAGCACACAACTTTGTAACTCAATCCCTATTATTGCACACAAATTCTTGACTTTTAACACAAAGCCCACTTCCAATTCCACATAGCAAAAGCTGGGCAATCAATAATTTCAATCCTAACTAAAACTTTAACACAATTATAACCGAAACAACTCTAATCACTTTACCAAAAAAAAAAGAAGAAGACAGAAAGTGGATGTACCTGTAATATGAAACTGGCTGAAGTGAAGAACACAAAGATTTGTGCTTTGCTACTCAAATTTGTAGAGTGAAAGAAAGTACCCATAACCAAAATCATATTAGGGTTGAGAAATTGGAATTTATTAGAATTAGGGATTCATTAATACAACTATGCCTCGGCCTAATTCTATTTTTTCTCATTTGGCCTAAAATAGAAAAAACCAAAAACTTCAAGTTAGAAAATTAGAGAAATAAATCTGAAATTTTAGAGAGACAAAGTGGAGAGAGAAATAGGCAGAGGACCTTGGGCGAGGAGTCCATTGATGGCTTCGTTAGGGAGGACCTGAGCGCAGTTTTTCACAATCTCCTTTAAGCTTTGCACCAAAAATTAAAAGCAACATATCATGATTGAAGAACACAACAGCTGAAGAGCATTGCCGTAGTTCCATCAAGTAACACGACCAGTACAGCAAAGCAAGAGGGAAATATGGAGTCCTTACCTCAGGCACGTGTGAAGAAGCAGAGTTGGAGGACGCCGCCGTAATTTGAGGTGGAGTTGGATGGGTTCAACTGCTCTAAGACTCTCGTGTCTTGTTAACTACAACAAGTTGAGGTAGGTGGAAAAATGATAAGAATGGCGACGGAGACGAGAGAAGGGAGACGGCGGTGAGAGGAGGATAGGACGGAGGCGAGACCATTTGTGTCGTGGGTCACCGAGAGAAACGATCGTCTTCATCACCAGCTCGGGCCTCATCACCCATCGACGCCACCGCTACTTCTCTCTTCGCCGTCCCATATGCTGCTCTAATACCTGCAAAACACACAAAACCCAAACAAAATCATATGTTTCTTAGATCTAAAATTGAAGAAATTTGGATATGAATTTGTAGAAACTAACTTGAGGATCGGAAAGATGATGGGAAGAGGATTATGAAGGTATAATCTGATGGTCTGTGGTGGCAAGTGGAAGGCGGCGCTGTTGCCTGAAATATAAGAAGGAGATGAAGGATACGGGAATGAGAGTGAAGGGGAAGGAAGAGACATGATGAAGGGAAGAGAGAGAAAACTAATACCCTTTTTTCATCTTCAAGTTTTTCATATTTTTTTATTGTTATTTTGCATAAAAGGCACAATTATTTTTATACGTGCAGTTTGAAATCTAAAAGGTAAATAGTGCAAATAATTCAAAATGTACATTTGATTTAAATATATACCAAATATTAGGGCATAAAATTTAATACTAAACGTTTGGGCCAAAAAAATAACTTTTATTTAAATATATTTAATCATAAAATACAAAACTAATAAAATACAAAACTACGTACGTTACCATAAGGTTAGAGTTGTACGGCCCATGATTTGTGACACTTGGGTGTGCAGCTCTTGGCGGACTGTCCTCACTTAAATCACTTTCGGAAATTTGGAGTGCAAGATTCATGGTGTCCTCAGTTAAAATCACTTTTGAAACTTGGGGTGAGTGATTTATGGTGCTTTTCAATTGAACCAACATTTGACTTTGGGTTTATTGGCTTGTCATTGAACAATTGATTAGAGAAAATATTTTGGGCCTCATTAATTCTAGAAAAAATTGCAGAGGAAAGTTTGGACATAGAAGAGAGGTTTGTAACAATGTTAACCCTTGAGAAACATACATGTTATTGGTAGCCTTTGTAAAGGCACAAAAGTCATTTTGTGTCGCACATAATATATTTAATGAATAAAAGTTTCATTATTATAAATATGGACACATGCAATTGTGCTTATAAATCCTATTTATAGCACAAAAAGTTTTTGGTGCCTGTTCATGTGCCCAATAATGTGTTTGTGTCCATCTTCTTTTACATTGGGCACAATATATGGTGCCCTTTATTGAATGTGCACTTTTCCACCTTATTCTTGTTTAAATACACACAAACTTCTCATTTGTGTCCTTAATTTTGTACCCAAAGCCCATTTTTGTTGTAGTGACAAAGAAATAAACAAAAACACGTACAAGTGTTTACAATCATATCGTGGAAATGTCAAGTTACACTTGATACACTGCTGCAGTGAGCCTCGGTAACAAAACCACCACATGAGACAAATACACCTATCTATCTTTAGACTCATCCAGAATAGGAAAATACCGCTATCCATCTTTACACATTAGACGAGAAAACAAGTATAGCGCAAGCTTTAGACTCATCCGGAATAGGAAAAGGAACCTGAGACCTCTTCAATCCTATCTATCTTCCAGTGTAACTTCTTGAACGATCATAAAACTTGTATTGCTTTGCCGGCCTCTCATCTGCATCCCACTGAAATCCGATGGAGTCCACCATCACAACCATTTTAACTTCCTGCCGTCCGCCATAGGCAAATAACGAGATTCATAACACTCATTTAATGTTTATTGTGAGAAGGCAAATGTTTGTGCAAGTATAGAATTGTTCGTGACAACCCAAACTAACCTTGGTGCAACAACATTCCGGTGATTCATGATCTGGGTGGAGCAGAAGGCGGTGATCAAACCTATATAATTCAGAAGATACTTAAGGCTAGCCAGGAATTTGGGTTTTAAATTTTTTCAAGTAAATTATTAAGAAGTCAAATTAAATACTCTTCCTTGATCAAGTAACCTTTGCTTCAAATTTTCAATTACTATGTTATGTGTCGTCCAATTAATGTTTTTTTGAGAGACTTTAGGTAACGAAATATTTTTTACAGGTAAAGTAACCTTAGTCGGGCAAAGGTTGCACTTCGAGGAAAATTGGCACATATTATGCCACATTTTGTGCGACGAAAATTTGTTCGTTGGCAGACATATTCGCATCTTCAATTCCTTCGATGAATTTCGCAGTCTATGAAATTAACTTCAGCTGTTCAACCGTCAATATAGTTGGTAGGTATATACTCATGAGACGTCATATGCCAACATTAACCAAATGCAAGTTTCCGGGATTAGGTCACGAAACGAAAAACGTATCATCATGATTTAACAGTTATTTTAGCTCTGATTTTGATGATTTTTACAACTACACTCCTTGACCCTAGAAAAATGTAATGAACGAACCTAATTATCATTTTAAAATATTTACACTAGTGATTGCCATAAAATCTTACATTCTACTTAATAGAAGTATATAATAAACTCTAAATATTTGTTATATGCAGTCTATGAAACTAATTTCAACTATCCAGCCATCAAACTTGTTTCAACATATACGAGATTTGCATACGCCAAAAATCACTAAAAATAAACTTTCAGGGATTAGGTAACAAGATGAAATCATTCAATGGTTACAAACGTATCATCATGATTTTGATGGTTTTTTGCAAGGACGCTAATTTAGGATAAAACTACATACTGGACTGACCTGATCATCAAATTCGATTGTTGATCTTTTAACCTGTTGAAAAAAAAAAATTGAATTTTTCATGTTTGCCTGATGAAATTGGGAAAATTTGTCACCCAAACTTATCTAAATATCGTTGAGCAACATTACTAAATTCATCGGGGAAACTTTCAAATTTTTCCCAAAAAAATCAAACTTCCTACAAAATTTCACAAATTTCTTAAAAAGTTCACAAATTTCACTCTACCTCTAGTTCGGGTTAGAGTGACCCATCGGCAGAGATACCGAGCGACACCCAGGTGGCCATTGCCGAGTCGACTGCCCAGCCCACTGCATTGGCTTCATCGGGCTGGGTGCCCCGATCTGCCAGGTGTGTTTATAGCCGGAGTTGGCATGAGGTTGTGCCAGCTCAAAATCTACCTTGTTGACGACGCATTGGCCGATGCCTATTCGCCGACCCCCTAAGGGGGATAGAGAACTACCAACTAGGAAGTAGGTCAAAGTGCAAAGAGTTTGTAGAGGCTTGGTCTCGAACCGGATCACTGCGTAACGCAAAACAAGATCGTGATTGTTTACGACTCACGACAACGGCAAGCGGACCTCAAAGTCAATAACCAATTGACTCACAACATTAGAGCCATCCTCCACACCAAGAGCCCTATAGTGGGTGCTTCATGGAAGAAGCTCTGCTCCCAGGTGTAGAAGGAAATGATGAGACAGATCTCGGTACTTGTGGATTTTTTTAATTTATTACTTTTACTTATTCAATGTATTTTTTAAATTAATAAACTTGTTTTTGTTCTTTTTATTTCATGTCAACTTCACCATCGACATGGAGTACCCGATATGTTCGAGTACTTAAACCGAGTGTGGATTGAACGGTACAAGGAGTGGAAGTACAAGTTGCATGTGTACTACAACACTTGAGCATCTCTTGTTGAAGCTCCTACCTCCATTCTCGAGGTTTGCGGAGAAGTTAGTCGAGTGGGAGTGGATGTGCGATCATTTTCTGAGCCTTAAATTTCTGTAATTAAGTTTTTTTTTAAATTTAATTCTTTTTTTTTTTTCAAATTTCATTTATTTTCAATTTAATTAATTTTTTAAATTCACATTGGAAATCGGCGACAAATAAGTCTAACAGAGAATCGAAGCAGTACTTTTATCACTCTAGTGCTCGGGCCCTCACTTTCTGGGTTGAGGGGCAGCATAAGACTGGGTTCGCGTTTTCCAGAAGTTTAGGCTTGGGGGATATGCATGCCAATTATGGAAACCAAGTGACTCAAGATATTTATGTAAGTATTCCATTCAAAATTTTAATTTCAACATTCATTACACTTAAAAATTTTAAATACATGATCAATAGTCTTAGTTTATGTTTTTTTTTTGTAGGCTTCTATGTCGTAGAAGAAAAATGAGTATCTTGCCAACCTCTCGCAGCAGCAACCAGATAAGTTACGCACTTGGGCTAGGAGCAGGTCGAGTTCAAGACCTTTGGGGGTCGATCTTCTACATCTAGGTCTCAGACCCCATGCAGGACGTCTTCCAGATTGCAGCATATGGAAATGGAGTTAGTGGCCCTGTGCCAGCTGGGAAAGAAGAGTGCCAGCGAGAAGAAGTTGTGCGCTTGCAAGTAGAAGCTCGGGAAGAAGCGGCACGCCATCAAGAAGAGGAGTTTCGGCGGTACATTGCTGGGATGGCCTAGGCAACGACAACCTCTTACATTCGCCTCCCTGATCCTCCGAGCGACCTTCATCCGCCATCCCCACCCGCCAATATAATTGGACTAATTAATTATACCAAGACAGGCCCCATGCGACTCAGCATTTGGATTCGTTGCATTGGATGGAGAGTTGCATGTAATAACCCTTTTGAAGGCAGTTGAATCAGCAAAAAACCGCAGGTCTCGACTGCATAAGAGAGCAGGAACACTTCACATCCAAATCTACTATCCAAAGAAGAAGACATGGAGATCTCTCATAACAAGGTCACCTTTCCATTACAGCTTGGATTTTAATACTGCAGTTATGAGCACCATTCGCTTGTGAATCTCTATTCTTATTGCTTGTACTTGTGTTGATAAGTTATGAGCACCATTCGCTTAATGTACCGATTGATAAACCCCCACTGACAGAAAGTAAAATAAGTTCGTTGTTATTTTTTCTGTCGCTCAAAAGATAACAAAGTTACAAACATAAGATTTGTACTTATACAATATGTGCGAAAATAAAATAACTATCAAAGAAAAAAGGATTTTTTTTTTTTCCTGTAATGTATTATTCTTTAGAAAGAATATATTCAATTAATTAAATGTTTGAAATGAAAATCTTCAGTTGGTTAAGTTGGCTTTTTATCCAAAATGGTTTCTGAGATTTGCATAACTCATCACTTTGGTCCTTGAGATTTGAAATCAATAGAAGTGGTCCCTGAGTTTGTCTACCATCAATCATTTTGGTCATTCCTTACAAAAATATGTTAAATAAGGACTAAATGACAAAAATACCCTCAATTTGATAAACAACGGGCCAAAATGATTTGACAAAAATTAAGGGTATTTTTGTCATTTTATCTTTATTTAATGGATTTTTTTTAAAGAATGACAAAAAAGATTGATAGTGCACAAACTCAGAGATCACTTCTATTGATTTCAAATCTCAGAGACCAAAGTGATGAGTTATACAAATCTCAGGGACCATTTTAGCTAAAAAAACCAATTAAGTTTGATATGTAGATGCCCATGTTAGTATTGCACATCACTTGACCATGGCATGCATGAATCCCTCGGCCATCTGTTCTGCATGCAGATTCTTATTCATTTGGTTGGTACAAATTCAAGGGACGGTCGGATTTCGAGTACCGTTGGGTGGGGCAGGAACCCTCTGCAGAACTTGCTTGATTATCTGATTCAAGTGGAAGTAATTGACAGTTGTGCCCTTAATTTGCAAAACATCCTTCTTCGTCATCGTAAATTTCCCTTTCACAGGCAAAATTCTGCAGGCCTCGTACAAGTGCACGTTCACAAGAAAAACCACTACCGTGGCCACCAAAAACATCTTCAGAAACTTCATGTTGTTACTCGTTTGGCAAGTAATGATTTTTCCTTTTCCATTCTTCTTTCTTCTTTCTTTCTATGTATGAATGCAAAGTAACGAACGAATGAATGGATGAATGAATAATAGAGGACTATAGAGCTCTCTATTAATATGGACCAACTTATATCATGAGTTGAATTTTCCATTAATATTTTATGCAGCAATTTTAAAATTTTGACCATTGTGTCAAAGGGACAGATATTGAATGAGTCATACAATTAGGGAGAAGAAATTGGGTTTAAAAAATATATATAAAATCACCTCAGAAAATTCCATTCCATTGCAATCGTGATTATATAGAATTGGATACATAAAATTTAGGAAAATGACCAAAACAGCCACAGGGGAGCGGCGGCATGGACGAGCTGCTTGACGTTTAAGGGTACAAGGTTCAGTCTGACAACATGGCTGATGTCGTGGAGAATTCAAAATGACCTTCAATTAACGGGTGCTAATTAACGGTTTTCGCGGGTAAACTCAAAATTATCCGTTATTTAACAAGTGATTAACGATCTGACCAATTAAACATTCAACCAAATGCTAATTTAACGGGTGGGTTGGATCGATCAGGTTGACGAGGTAGGTCTAAAATGTCATATGTGGAATATCTCACAAGATTATACAGTATATAGATTAGAGTAATTAAATTAACAGAGTGATAAAGTTGAGAATTGATCAATTCATTTGCTTGCTACGCAAACTGAGAACTGAGAAGTAAAGCTTGGTGTGGGAGCATTAACAACGACCTTGAAATTGAAGTTTGAATGTTTCTAGTATTGGATGTGTGCCAACCTTTTACACGACATGGATTACTCTGACAAAAAAAAAGTTGAATCTCATGGTATGATTGAAGTCCCATTTGACTGAAATATATCTTGCATGATATGTAGAATGACGGTGTCTTAATTAGGTTGAACAATCACTCTTTTTATGAACGCTAATTTTTTATTACTACTTTATATCTTCGTTTATGTATAAGGGTTTAGGAGATCTTTAAAGGAAAGAAGTTAATAAGCCTAGGAATCAGGATATGTGGTAGGAAATTTTTTTAGTGTAATTAACGGTCTTATATATACGTGTTATAATAAAAAATCGACAACATAGTTGATATGACATGCACTAGAATATAGTATAACATAAGTGAATTGATAATACCATGACACAAGTGGATCGATAACACCATGACGGTGGACAGTCATATCCTAAAATCTCCCTGGACTCAACTAATAGCCGAAACCAAGTTTTTGATATTTGGACAAGCTGTGGATTTCAGGTTTTGATATCCTTGTACACGAAATATGATACTGCATCCCATTCTGGAAAAAAACGTTCTCTTTAGTTGCAAAACTTCCAATGTGTTATCACATTATTGGAGTAGAGTAGGGCTGGGCACGGGCCAAGTCGGGCCCAAATTTGAAGGAACCGGACCTACCCGTTTTAAAATGTAACGCGACAGGCCAGGTCGGGTAGAGAGCTTTAGAGTTTTAGAACCGGACCTAACCCAGCCCGTTTGAAACGGGCCGGCTCGGGGCGGGTCCACGGTTCGTATTACATTTATTTTTTTCGTCAACACAGAAAGGGACGACATCGTTCAAGTCGTCTTCCTCAGTCGTCGAGCCTGTTTCCTCCGCAACAACCCAGATGCAACTCAGACCATTCAAGCCGTCTTCCTTAATTGTTTGGGAGAGAAGAGAAGACGACAAATCAGAACCATAAAAAAACCCAACCAACACAAAATCAGAACCATAAAAAAAAAAACCCAGAAAAGACGAGTCTAGGAGAGAGGAGAAGACAAGTCAGGGAGAGGAAGAGTGACCTGCTCCATAAGAAACCCACATGCGCAACGGCGACAGACAAGTCGGCGGCCATAAGAGTCTATCCCAGTCCTAGATCATGACGATGAGGTAGTTGATCGAGTTAAGAATGTCGCGGAATTGCTCGAGTCAGACCATATTGGGTGGTCAACGGCTGAGATCTGATGGTCCAGCGTCTTTAGCAAAAGCTCGAGAGCGGTGCAGTCATGATGGTTGTGAGATGATGGTTTGGAAACTTTGGGTGACTGCTGTGAATGAATGGATGAATGGAAAATGGAAAATGGGAGAATGCTAAACTGGAGAGTTGTATTTAAATTTAAGGGTAAAGTACAAAAAACTACCTCAACTATTGGTGTCACGACACTTTCATACCTCATCTTTTAAAATTGACAATGTTATACCTCATCTTTAGAATTTGGTCCAATGTTATACCTTCCGTTACTTGGCCGTTTACTTTTCAGTTAAATGTTGACGTGGCTTGATCTGGGTCCCACTTTTCATTAAAAAATTATTAAAATATTATTAAAAACTAAAAAAAATCATTTAATAATTTTTAAATATTAAAATAATAAAGAAAATTTTATAAAAAATAAAAATAAAAATAAAAACCTTATGTTCGTGCCCTTTTCCCCCTCTTCTCTCCTCCCCCATCTTCATCTTCTTCCCCCTTCCAGTCCCCTTCCTGCAACCTAGAAAAAAAAGGAGGAGGAAGAAGAAGAAGAAGAAAGAAAAAAAAAAAAAAAAAACCGAATCTGCAACCTAGAAGAAGAAGAAGAAGAAGAAGGAGAAAAAAAAAAAAAAAACCGAATCTGCAACCCAGAAGAAGAAGAAGAAGAAGGAAGAGGAGGAGGAAGAAGAAGAAGAAGAAGAAGAAAAAAAAAACTGAATCTGCAACCTTGAAGAAGAAGGAAGAGGAAGAAGAAGAAGAAGAAAAAACCGAATATGCAAAAGAATAAGGAGGAAGAAGGAGGAGGAGGAAGAAGAAGAAAAACAAAAAAAACCCCAGGAAAAAACCTAGATCCTGTTGAGGTGGAATCGAGAAACCTTCGTGACCTCCTCCTCCTCCTCCTCCTCCTTCTTCTTCTTCTTCCTTCTTGGGGGGGGGGGTTCCTTAGGGGTTTTCCTTTTTTTTTTTTTTTTTTTTTTACTTTATTTTTATTTTTCCTTTAATATTTAAAAAATATTAAATAATTTTTTTTTAGTTTTTAATAATATTTTATTAATTTTTTAATAGAAAGTGGGCCCCGGATCAAGCCACGTCAGCATTTAACTGAAAAGTAAACGGCTAAGTAACGGAAGGTATAATATTAGACCAAATTCTAAAGATAAGGTATGACATTGTCAATTTTAAAAGATGAGGTATGAAAGTGTCGTGACACCAATAATTGAGGTAGTTTTTTGTACTTTACCCTAAATTTAATTAAATGATACGATGGTTCCAGAGACCTTCTTAAGGGCCTCCCAAATCTGGTCCAATTTGGTGGGCCACGGCGTCGCTTTAATCCACAATGCATTATCCATGCTACTCCTTCTTATTTTTGGACCCGTCCCGCCCCGCTAATTTCGTAGACCTGCCCCGCCCCGTCCCGTTTTGTGTTTCAAATTTTTGGACCCGCCTCGACCCGCGGGTCCAGGACCTGTTTGCCCACCCCTAGAGCAGAGGGTCTCATCTTTGTGCCACGTATGCGTACTAATAGAGTATTTGACGAAATCATAATAGAAGGACCAAATTAATTAATGTACAGTGGAAGATTTCAAGGACAACATTAATTGATTTTGAAATTGAGAAACCGAAATGATGAGCTTGATCAATTTTTTTCAGGTTACATAAATAGACTTCAAAATTTTCCCTTGATCATTAAGTTATACCTCGCTTCAACTTCCAATTAGTATGTTTTGTGTCATCTCTAGTTAACGAATGTTACATTAAGAAGGGAAAAAAACCCTGGAATATCAGAAAAATCTGTTCAAGAAGTTATTTGAGTTGTCTGCATGCAGTAGAACGCTTACCAAATTAGTCTCAACAGCCAATTAGATATTGGTGAGTAGGAGCCGCCGGGCAGTACCTACTTCAGAATATTGCCAAACGAAATTCTACTGAGAAATGACAGCTTAATCCTACAGATAAAGGCTCGACAAAAAATTCTACATAAGATATTTTCATTCATGACTTCTTGTACCTACCATAAAACAATAAATATATCCTAACAGTAACATAATAATAATTAAACTCTTAAATCCTAATTATTAACTTTAACTCGAATTCCATCCTTCTCTTGGTAGCTATAAAATACTTCTTAACTCAATTTGCCCTTTCATTGAAGCTTTTATTCAAATCACGTTTCAGGACTTCCATAGGGTCAACTTTGTTATTGGAAGGTCGATACTTTTTCGGTGAGGGTAGTTATGACACATTTTCCGATCGCATCAATTAGTTTTTTTGAAGTTGATGGGATTGTTGAACCTACTTCAGACATCTTTATCACCGAAACAAACTAAAACATACACTACTCCACAACAAACAAACACCAGGCCAATTAAAGACGTCTAAAAGCCAAGTACTCAAGAAAATTAAAGTTAGATGTTTTGAGATTACTAAGACCTTTATTTATACTATAGGGTGTTATAGGCTAGTTTTCTGTCCAAAAGCAAAGGAACACTTAGGCTAAGAAAAATTAAAGCTTTCCAAACCATAATAGGAATATAGCTTAATCCTAGAAAAAAAGGGAGAGAACCTAAACACAAAGGATATGTACGGTAACGGTGAGATGGGGAAAAATACAAAATTACAAAAATACAAAACATATGATGTGTCACAACTCACCAATAAGAAATAAACATGTTAATCAAGATTTAATTAAAAACCTAGTTATCAACAACCATGTCATATGATTTACAACATATAATTTAAATAGATGGTCTCTCTGTAACATTACCCAACCAATAATAAAACAAAGAATACCTTTTCTTTTCCTTAAGAACTTCTAGTCAACCAAAAGTCAATTGATTTCATTAAACTCCCCACTGATAGAAAGTAAAATAAGTTCTTTGTATTATTTTTCCTGTCGCTCAAAAGATAACAAAGTCACAAACATAAGATTCGTACTTACACAATATGTGCGAAAATGACATAAACTATCAAAGAAAAATGCAATTTTTTTTCCTGTAATGTATTATTCATTAGACAGAACATATTCATTAATTAAATGTTTGAAGTGAAAATCTTCGGTTGTTGATTAAACTTTGATATGTAGATGCCCGTGTTAGTATTGCACATCACTTGACCATGGCATGCATGAATTCCTCGGCCTTCTGTTCTGCATGCAGATTCTTATTAATTTGGTTGGTACAACTTCAAGGGACGGTCGGATTTGGAGTACCGTGGGGTGGGGCAGGAGCCTCTGCAGAACTTGCTTGATAATCTGATTCAAATGGAAGTAATTGACGGTTGTGCCTCTACTCTGCAGAACATCCTTCTTCGTCATCGTAAATTTCCCTTGCACAGGCAAAATTCTGCAGGCCTCGTACAAGTGCATGTTCACAAGAAAAACCACTACCATGGTCACCAAAAGCATATTCAGAAACTTCATGTTGTTGCTCGTTTGGCAAATAATGATTTTTCTTTTTTCTTTTTCTTTCTCTTCTTTCTTTCTATGTATGCAATCCAAACTAGAGATGGAACGAATGAATGAATAAATAATAGAGGACTATAGAGCTCTCTATTTATATGGACCAACTTATACTATGAGTTGAATTTTCCTTTAATGTTTTATGTAGCTATTCTTTTGTTTTGACTATTGTGTCAAAAGATCAGATATTGAATGAGTCATACAATTACGAGAAGAAATTGGGTTTCAAAAAAAAAAAATATAATTATTTATTTATATAATATATATAATCACCTCAGAAAATTCCATTTCATTTCTATCGTTATTATAGTTTGTATTTATATATTAGAGATGGAATGTCTCACAATATTATACAGTATACGGATTAGAGTAATTAAATTAACCGAGTGATAAAATTGAGAATTGATCAACTCATTTGCTTGCTTCGCAAACTGAGAACCGAGAAGTAAAGCTTGGTGGGGAAGCATTAACAACGACCTTGAAATTAAGTTTGAATGTTTGTAAGTATTGGATGTGTGCTAACCCTTTAACACGACAGGGAATACTCGGACAAAAAAAATTTGGATCTCATGGTATGACTGAGAAAGTCCTATTTGACTGGAATATATCATGCATGATATGTAGAATGACTGTGCCCGAATTAGGTTAAGTAATCTCTCTTTCTATGAACACTATTTTTTAGGAGATTTTTAATAAAAACAAGTTAAGCCCAGGAATCAGGATGCAGTAGGAAAGTTTTTTGGTGTAATTAACGGTCAAATACGTGTTATGAACTAGAATATAGCTAGTATAATACAAGTGGATGGATAACACAATGACACAAATGGATTGATAGCATCATGACGGTTGGACAGTCACATCCTAAAACCTCCCCGGACTCAACTAATAGCCGATACCAAGTTTTTGATATTTGGACAAGGTGTGGTTTTCAAGTTTTAATATCTTTGTACCCGAAAAGTGATACTGCATCCCACTCTAGAAAAAAAAACGTTCTTAAGGACATCTCCAACCGAAAGAAATGATTAAATATAGTCTCGTCCAGAATTATAGCCCTACAAAATATTATTTTTAAATGAACAATATCATGTCATACTCATATATCATCTTCAACCACAGGGGCTATACATAGCCGCCTCAATAATTTACTAGCTTTAAGTTTATATACTTTAAATTTAGGGTTTTTATCATAAATGGTTCTTGAAATTGACCCTCACCATCAAGATGGTTCCTTAAATTGAAAATCAATCAATGTAGTCCTTGAAAATAGGTGTCGCAAATCAATGTGGTCATTCCGTCACAATTATGTTAAAAAAATATGTTAAGTGCTAATGTGGCACATAAATGGGCCCCATAAGTCTTCTTTTTTTTCTCACAAATAGTTTTTGAAATTGACCCATGACATCAAAATAGTCCATGAAATTGACTCGCGACATCAAAATAGTCTCTGAAATTGAAAATTGATCAATGTAGTATCTCAAGTAAGTGTCTCAAATCAATGTAGTCATGTCGTCACAATTCTGTCAAAAATTCTGTTATGTGCTGATGTGACACATAAATGGGTCACACAAGTCAAATTAAATTAAAAAAATTACAAATAAGTTTAATAATTTAATAGTTAATAAAAAAAATTGTCAACCCAAAAACTTAGTCCTGCAATCACCTTTGATCCTAGTCCACATTTCTATACCTCATTCGCTCTTTATTCTCTGAAAAAATCTCAATACATCCATCTTTACACACTTCAACACTCTTCACCGAATTGAACCTGAATTGAAATCACCTTTGGTGACGGCTTGGCCCATTGGCAACGACTTATGGGACATCACCATTAACATTTAGGCGATCAACATCCTCACAACCTTAATCTTGGAGAGCTTGTTCGGCACTTTCCTGGTGGTCTGGTGATGCAAAGAACGAAGAGGTCTGCCTTGAGATAATGAGGTTATAACCAAGGTGTGTCCATTGTTGGTTGAAAACTCTTTCCACACCCCCTTATAGGCCTTGGTGAAGCATTGTGCCTTTTAGAATTTATGGAAGGGAGCTCTCTTAGGAGTAGGCCCTACTATAAGAAAAAAAAATTTCATTGTGCAAAAAGGTATTTAGGTAACTTTTTTAATTAATTATTAAACCCACATCAGCACAAAACAAATTTTTTAACAGAATTGTGGTGGAATGATCATATTGATTTGCGACACCTATTTTCAAGGACTACATTGATTGATTTTCAATTTCAGGGACCATATTGATGGTGTGGGTCAATTTCAGGGACCATCTTCATGGTGAGGGTCAATTTCAGGGACCATTTGTGATATAAACTCGTAAATCTTGTGCGGCCCATTTATATGCTACATCAGCATTTAACGAAATTTTTAAAAGAATTGTGATGGAATGACCACATTGATTTTCGACACCTATTTTCAGGGACTACATTGATTGATTTTTAATTTCAAGGACCATCTTGATGGTGATGGTCAATTTCAGGGACCATTTGTGATAAAAACCCATAAATTTATTAGTTATTTTAACTAAACTACCGTTGGATGTTTTCAAACTAATCCGTTGAATTTGAATCAATTATTACAACTAAGAAGTGGGCCCCAAAAAGGGCTAAGAGGGGGGCTACATTTGGTCAGTTTGATGCCCCTTAGGCCAAATAATGGCCTAATGGGCTCCATAGAATTATAGCCCAGTCATCAGTTGGAGATAAATTTTTGAACAAATCAGGCCAATTTTTTTGCTTTTAAACCTTTAGCCCTCTTCATTGGAGATAACCTTAGTTGCAAAACTTATGCATGCATGTTACCTGCATTTTAAATATCATGAATTAATAGACCATGTTATTTACCATATATGATTGAGCAAATACTCAAGGCTTGTGAGGAATTTGTTATTTTTTTCAGGTTACATATATAGACTTCAAATTATTCCCTTGATCGTTAAGTTCTACCTCGCTTCAACTTTCAAGTACCATGTTTTGTGTCATCTGTATTTAAATAATGTTACATTAAGCAGGGTTAAAAAAAAAAAAAAAAAAACCCTGGAATGTTAGAAAAATTTGCTCGAGGAGTTCTTTGAGTTGTCTGCATGCAGAAGAACACTTACCGCGAATTAGTCTGAACAGCCAATTAGATATTGGTAAGTAGGAGCCGCCGGTCAGTAGCATGGCACACTACCACGACAACTAATTGAATTCCAAACATATATATGCAAAAATAATTTTAATCAACTATAGAGTTTCTCTTACATATATAGATTATATCAAACGGCCCATCGCATTATTGGGAGTTTGATACTTCTTCGGAGCTGACGGGCATGACACATCTTGCGGTCGCATTAATCTACTTTCTTTAGTTGGTGGGGTTATTGAACCTATTTCAGACATCTTGATCATTAAAATCAACTAAAGCGTACACTATTTCTCTACAAACAAAAACAAGGTCAATTGAAGCTGGCTAAAGCTGAAAACCCAAGGAAATTTAAAGGTGGGTGTGTTGAGAACTTGAGAATGCTAAACCCTCTATTTATACTAGTTTGTTGTAGGCTTATTTCCTTTCCCGAAAATAAAGGAAGTCCTAAATAGGCTAGGAAAAAATTTAAAATCAAAAGCTTTCCAAACCATAGTAGGATATATAGCTTAATCATTACAGAGAAAGCCCCGACCAAAAAATCCTACAGAGAAAGGGAGAAAAAAGAAAAAAAGCTTTTCAAACCATAATATAGGAATATAGCTTTAATCCCAGAGAGAAAGGGAGAACACAAACAGTAAGATATGAGAACAAATATAGAGTATATGAATTCAAGGAGAAAAGGTAAGTTAGACGCCGTTTTATTCTTACTCTTTAGATATCGCATTCCCTTTTTATTCCACTACTTTTTATTCTCTTTTTCTTCCCTTCTCCGTTCTGGTTAAAGAGTGAACCTGAAGAAATTAATACTAAAAAGTTGATCAATTACATTCCATAGACACGAGTGAGAAAATTGGCATTGAACATGTTGGAGTTAATCAGTGGAAGGCTTCTTAATTGTCAATATGATCAATTTTTTGTTTACGTGGGATGTAGATTAGTAGTACGTAATGGGAAAAAGATATACACATGTTTTCAAGATTTCCCTAGTTTCCCTAAAGGATCATAATAGGATTTTAATTTATAAATAATTCATATATAAGATTTGTTTGTCAAGGGTGGGCACCGTCTGATTTAAACATGTTTCACACCTAAACTAGTGAACAAAAACTTATTATATGACGGATCATTTTTGTTCCATTTTAAATAAAATCATGGGTGAAATTAAACCAAACCAAACCAAAGATTTGTGTCTTAAGTCCAATCCTTTTTTTCTTTTGCAATTTTTTTGTTAGTACATAGGCCAACATGTACATGTGAAGAAAATAAGAATACAATAAGAAAGGGATGTTCGGTTGTGATTTGTATAGGATCAAAATCATGGTTGTATCGTTTGGTTCGATTTTGAGACCGTTTGATTTGTTGATGATCAATACCGAACCAAATTGCTCCTTACAATTTGAACAGATCAGTTTGATGCTCTCTTCTACGTACATGTGCAAAATATAAATAAACCAGAAACAGAAATTAAAAAAGAAGGAATTTCGTCTTTATTACTTTGTATTATGTATATTCTGTCAAATATAATCATGCACATTGTGAAAGCTAATGAACCTTTTTTTTTACAGCTTACACAACTTATCCAAGGAAACAATGCAGCATCCTGTACTTATTCACTGCCATGAAGATTAAATATAAATTAAACGTTGTGGAATAAAAATCTAATTAACTTTTGCAGGTTCTGTTGGATTCGAACCGCCGGGTGGGGCAGGAGCCTTCAGCAGTACTTGCCTGATAATCAGATCCTCAATAGGGAAGTCCTGATTATGCAAAACATCCTTCTTCACCGTCATCAACTTGTCTTTCCCATGATACAACACTCTGCAGGCCTCATTCGACTGCGTGTTCACAAGAAAAGTCACTACCATTGCCACCAAAAGTATATTTAAAAACTTCATGTTGTTCCTTGTTTGGCAAACAACTACTTTATTAATTTGCTCTCTTTTTTCTTCTCTCTCCTTCTCAAGCTGTATGCACTGCAAATAAAAGATGGAATCGGAAGGATTGAGTTGCAATGAATAATAAGTGGGGGATATTTTATAGGGCTTGCTAGCTCTGCTTTTATATATATGAAATATTGTATGGACCAACAGAACTGATATTATATGACTTGAAATTTTCAATAATATTTATTGAGCTATATTTCTATGTTTGACTATTGACGGTCGTTTCAAAATGTTAGAAATTGAATCGGTCATAATAGTATCTGGGTTTCGCGTCTACCATGAGACATTCGTTGCTTTTTGCACATACAAAACTCACGTTGGAAATTGCCATTTCATCTCGTTATTATGTTTTCTTAATTTCTAAAATCTCTCAGATGGAATGAGACTTACAGTACATAGAAACATTTTTCTTTGTTTGTAATACATAATTAAATTGGACTTGTCATGGATCTCCAATATTATTATGGATCATAGTAAACCGAGTGAGAAATTTGGAATTGATCAAATTCATTTGCTTCCTTGGCAAACTGATGAGAACTGAGAACTAAAGCATATGGTGGGGAAGCGTTTACAAGGACCTTTGAAAGTTTGTAGTATTGGGTGTGCTAACCTTTTACACGGCATGAATATAAAAAAGTTGAATTTTATCGTTGATCACTGAAGTCCCATTTGACCTTAAATTAATATGTCATGCATGATATGAAGAATGACCAGATTAGTTTCTATTATGATTTGGTGTAATAAACACTCTCACGAGGGAATGCACATATACCATACTTTTTTCAAATAACGTATTTTTGTTATAAAAGTTTTATAATCTTAACGTTAAAATTGTTGTGGTAGATAAGCCGATGTCTTGTACTTTTTATTTAATTGATAAAACGCTTTGATTGTGGTAGAACTTCAAACTTTTCATCACGTTCAGATTACTAACGGGCACAATGTCCGTGGTAGATTGCAATAAACCACGGGCATTCACCATGATAGATGTGGGTTTTTCTTCTTGTATATATGTGTAATGTTAGAGAGACCAAATTGCCACTACTATAATATTACCTTTAGGTGTCGGATGATGGTGGCGGTTTAATAAGCCATTATGTCGGATAAAAGATATCTGACACATCATTCAATTAGTGTCGGATAATAATGAAATCCTGTCGGTTATATCCGACATAAATTCCTAGCGGATATTTAGTGTCGGATGCAACCGCTAGTATTTTTTAATTCTTTTTTTATAAAATATTTTTAACATATTCCTGCGGCTTTTAAGTTAATGTTGGCAGTTATAATCGACAGAAATTGGTTATTTTATTATTTTAAAATGTTATATTGATTAAAAATAAATAAATAAACACATGGTTCTGTAGAATCTGTAGTACACTCATGCCAGTAGTTGTTATGACTTCTGTAGTACGCTCATGCCATTCGATATAATCAATTAGTTTGAAAAAATTTGGTCTAAGATATTATGCTCATGTATGCTTTAGTTTGAACAAAGTTGGTGATACATTAAATTTTTCACTCATGGCCCTGTCAGATATAACCGACACGAACAAAGCAAAATTTTGGGCTGCCATCAGAATAATCTCTGAATGTTTTTTTTTTTGCGATTTTTTACACATGCTATCTCGGAGTATATACATACATATTTGACGGTTTGATCGTTAAAATTAGTTTTGTAGAATGCATATCCTATCAAATTGATAGATTTAACAAACACTTAAGAGTTAATGTTATACTTCCATTAAGTATAAAATAAGACTTATCCACTAGTGTAAATATTTTAAATTGAAGATTGAATTCATTCATTGTATTCTTATAGGGTTGAGGAGTGTAGCTGTAAAAAAATCATCAAAATCGGAGCTAAAATAACCGTTAAATTGTGATTTTTCGTTTATAACCATCGAAAACTTTTGTTCCGTTACCTAATCTCTGAATGTTTGTTTTTTGCGATTTTTTACGTATACGATCTCGGAGTGTGTACAGACAAGTTTGACGGTTGGATCGTTGAAAAACATTTCGTAGAATGCGTATCGCATCAAAACGATAGATTAAACAAACACTTAGAGTTAATGTTATACTTCCCCATCAAGTATAAAATAAGATTTTGTGGTATCCACAAATGTAAATATTTTAAATTGAAGATCAAATTTATTCATTACATTCTTATAGGGTCGAGGAGTGTAGCTGTAAAAAATTATTAAAACCAGAGCTAAAATAACCGTTAAATTGTGATTTTTCGTTTATAACTGTCAAAAACTTTTGTTCCGTTACCTAATATCTGAATATTTTTTTTTTGCGATTTTTTACGTATGGGATCTCGGAGTGTGTACAAACAAGTTTGATGGTTGAATCGTTGAAAAATGTTTCGTAGAATGCGTATCGCATCAAAATGGTAGATTAAACAAACACTTAGAGTTAATGTTATGCTTCCCCATCAAGTATAAAATAAGATTTTCCTGTATCCACTAGTGTAAATATTTTAAATTGAAGATCGAAATCGTTCAATGCATTCTTATGGGGTCGAGGAGTGTAGTTGTAAAAAACCATCAAAATCGGAGCTATAATAACCGTTAAATTGTGATTTTTCATTTATAACCGTCGAAAACTTTTGTTCTGTTACCTAATCTTTGAATGTTTGTTTTTTGTGATTTTTTACATATGTGATCTCAGAGTGTGTACAAACAAGTTTGACGGTTAGATCATTGAAAAAAGTTTTATAAAATGTGTATCGCGTTAAAACGGTAGATTAAATAAACACTTAAGAGTTAATTTTATACTTCCATGAAGTATAAAATAAGATTTTGTAGTATCCACTAGTGTAAATATTTTAAATTGAAGATCAAATTTATTCATTACATTCTTATAGGGTCGAGGAGTGTAGCTGTAAAAAATCATTAAAATCGGAGCTAAAATAACTGTTAAATTGTGACTTTTCGTTTATAACCGTTGAAAATTTTTGTTTCGTTACATAATCTCTGAATGTTTGTTTTTGACGATTTTTTACGTATGCAATCTCGGAGTATGTACAAATAAGTTTGACAGTTGGATCGTTGAAAAAAATTTCGTAGAATGCATATCGCATCAAAACGGTAAATTAAACAAGCACTTAGAGTTAATATTATACTTCCATTAAGTATAAAATAAGATTTTGTGGTATCCACTAGTGTAAATTTTAAATTGAAGATCGAATTCATTCATTGCATTTTTATAGGGTCGAGGAGTGTAGCTGTAAAAAAATCATCAAAACCGGAGCTAAAATAACCGTTAAATTGTGATTTTTCGTTTGTAGCCGTCGAAAACTTTTGTTCCATTACCTAATCTCTGAATGTTTTTTTTTTTGTGATTTTTTACGTAAGCGATCTTGTAGTATCTACAAACAAGTTTGACGGTTAGATCATGAAAACTAGTTTCGTAGAATGTATATCTCCGTTGAATTTGGCCAAATTTTGAAGTGGGAAAAGTAATTTGTGCTAAATTTTTATTTATGTTTTTGAAGTATTGATTAGACAATAACATTTTCATTGTATAATTATCTTTTTGTTTCTTTATCGTATATTGTACATGGGTTATTATCTATTAAACCAAACAATTATTTATTTTATTTTTAAAAACATATTCTATTTAAATACATATTATTTATTTATTTATTAAACCAAACAATTATTATTTTATTTTTTAAAATCGTAACCAAATTTTGGGTGGGGGGGTGGAATTTAATATTTTGGGAGAGAATTTTGCCGCTATTTTTTTTTCTGTCGGTTATAACCGAAAGTAATGAAAAATTTCTGTCGGTTTATATTTTAAAAAAAAATTTCTGTCGGTTTTAACCAACAGTAATGAAAATTTTCCAAAATAAAACCCCTCCATCTCTTCCTTGCACCAGTGCCTTCTCTCTTCCCCTTCCTTCCCCCTTTTCTCCTCTCCTCATTTCCTTTTCCTTCTCTTCTCTCGTTCTCGTTCTTGCTTCAATCACCATGGATTCTGATACCAACCCTTATGGAAGGGGAAGGAAGGATGAGAGCTCATCTATTTTGTAGTGAAGATCTCGGTGAGCATACTAGTATGCGAGTATATTTTGCTTGCCAGGTTGTGTTTTGGTTTTAGGTTGGCTTCGACTGAAAATTTGTTTTCGTGTTCCCTAAGTTAATATGTTTTCTGGGTTGTCCTTTTTGGTTTCCCACCCTCACCCGTCCATCCTTCACTTTTCGCAGGTAGTCCCTAGCAAAACTCCCATTCAATGGGTTGTAATATGTGGCATCCCTAGATAATTTTCAGGTTCTTCCATATTCTTTATTTGATTTACTAGCTTCTTTAGGAGTTCTCCAGCTCCGATCTTGTTTATTTTTCCGTCGATTTTTTTAGCGAGTATAGTTGACTGAAATCCTTTGTTTGAATACGATTTTTGTCGATTTTAATCTATTTGTAGTTGTTACCAATATGGCATGGCTTGATTATTGTTGTGAGGTTGAGCATACTGCAATACCAATCTGTTTTATTAGTATTATATTCAATTATTAGTTTTGTTTATGTTTATTTAAATTGTCCTTTTTATATTTTTTATTATTAATATATTTGCTGTCGATTTTATCCGACAAAGATTGCTCTTATTTATTCATTATTAATAAATTCTCTGTCGTTTATATCCGACACAAGTTCTGTCGGTTTTAGAGTATTTTCTGTTGGAAAATTCATTTCCTGACGCTGGCAATTCTGTCGCTTATTATATCTGCCACTGCATTCATTTTATGTTGGATTTTGCATAATATCCGACAGTAATATACGTTTCTTGTCGGTTATCATAGCGACACTAATAAATGGTTTTGTAGTAGTGTGCTAAACCAAATTTTGTAAACCAAATGGTGTGAATGTGGATGTGGATGATTAGATTATTACTTAAGCGTTGATTAACATGCTTATTTCATGTCAGTGACGCATCATTTGGTTTGCAACTAGAAGAAAAAAGCTCATCTACCATGGTTGATGCCCGTGGTAAATTGCAATCCACCACGGACAATGTGCCTGTTAATAATCCGAATGTGATAAAAAGTCACAGTTTCGACCACAGAATATGCTCGTTGTCTAATGTGATGCAACCACGGATTGTGCTCGTGGTAGATTGAAATCTAACCACCACGTCCACTATAGCCGTTGTGGATTCCAAATTGACCACAACCAATGCCCGTTATAAAACAATTCTCAAAAATTTAAAAAAAAATTATTCAATAAAAATTATATATACAAATATTTATATACAAATTGCATATTTACTACAATATAATGATTACATAAAAAATCACAGATTCAAATTTCAAATATTACAAGCTGTACACTAAACTAATAACAAACCAATGAGTTATACTAAGAAATACCAAACCATCCAAAAAATAGGCCTGCAATAACAAGGACATTGTCGCTTGAACACTTCAGATTTCTTTGAATACCTCCAAACGAAAGGACCTTGAGAGTGAAATACTATCCCTCATGCTTGACCCTTAACAATTATTGCCTCTCTCTATCTGCATGGACATAAGCATATGGATCAAAAGAAAGAAAATCTTGTACTGCTATAGGCGGAAATAAACATTTGATCTCAATCAAGATAAGTGAAAAGATATACAAAACTTGAAGCCAAAAGTTTTTTGTTTTTGTTTTTTGTTTTTTTTGTCGGAAAAAAAAAAGCCAAAAGTTAACTAGTAAAGACTTGTACAGATATATGAATCTCCAATAGTCCACACAAAAAGCTAAAAATTAACAAGTAAAGAGTCAAATAGATATACAGACCTAACTCTAACAAGAGCATGTAGTGCAAAATTAGAATTGCATATACAGTGAATGGAGTAAATACAGAACTTAACTTACAATCATCAATTATCAAGTTTCTAGATATTCCACTCAACCGCTCTACCTCTAAAACTAGCATTTCATGTATAGTTTTTTCCTCTAAACCTTTCTACTCATGCATCCCTTTGACACTACATATATTTCTGCAAACATTTACTATACATGATTAAACAAACCAATACCATAAACACAGACTTTTTTGTTTTTAATAAACCATAAACAATAGTAACCAAACCAATGCTATAAACTAAATCATTAAATAGCCCAAAAATTAATATCAAATTCTTACCTTGTCTGCAAGTTCTTTGTGCAAATAGAAACTGGAAACTGCAAGGCAAAGAAACTACGGCTTAAGAATGAAACATCACTCAAAATTTATATTAAAAAAACTTAAACATATAAAAAGTTAAAAACTACCTGTGGAGAAGAGTGCTAGCACGTATCAAATCTAGAGTCTTGAAATATTAATTTCATTAGATTACTACTTCACGATTGACTGACGACAAGGATTTATTTTTATTTTCCATATTTAACACCAGAATTTGATAACTTTTTCTCCTAAGGCTGCCCACTAATTAAAGTTTTCAAGTAGACAATTGGTGATAAAATCAAACTCCACAAACTAAAATTATGAGCATGAATAAGCATTGAGTTTGGTATGATTAAAGACCAAGAAGGGGAAATTAGAATCAAAATTTGGGATGGAATTCAAGAAACACAATTCCAAAAAGAGTATAATTAGAATCACGCTTAAGGAATTGGGAGTCAAAATTGTCTAAATAATATAATTAAATTCAGATAATAAAAAAAAAATTAAAAAAAAAAGCACTCTGATTGAATTGCAGAAACAAGCATGCAATTAAAAACTAACGCAGCCTTCAGTCTCTCTGTTTTCAAAATCCTTAACCCCTTCAATGTTCACCTTTCGCAACCCCAAAACACACATTGTCATAGAGAAAGCCATAAATCCAACTCCATCTGACACACCCCGACCCGGAATGTCCACTTGAACTCCGAATCGAGTTATGTTGGCTGACACCTGGAAGGTGACGAAGCCATAAAGTGTAGTGTGGTGGAATATGTGAATAAATTTAAACCTAAAAGTGCCTAAATATAAGAGTGCGTTGTGAGCAAGAATGAACCCATTTCACACGTGATGCCAGAGCATAAGTACAGTACAGTAAGATAAGGTGAAAATTATACCATCGAAGGTACTCATCTACACCAATATTTGCCAAGAATCCTCGTCCATAAGAAAGCTCAGCTACTAAAACCTGGAGGGGCGAAAAACAAGGGTGAGTGGGCTAGAAAATAAAGTTTTATAAAAACCTTTCTGAAAACATTGTAACCTCTCGCCGTAAAACAAGTATAGTTTCCAAAATATACTTACTACGTATAGTATAAAAATACTTATCGTAGCCACAGCATAATATCTCGTAAATAAAAGCATGACATCCATAATCACAACGGTAGCATAATAAAATCAGATGCTCAGATCTATGCTAGCACACAAGTCGGAGTCGCCTAATGCAACTTGTACGACTGAACTGATGCTCATCAATCTATGCTAGCACACAAGTCGAAGTTGCCTAATGCAACATGTACGACAGGACTGGGTGTAATCATAATATACGCTCTAGTGCTACAATCATGTGAAGACTGGCGTTATTCGTTGTAACATACGAGTCGGAGTTGCGTATTGCAACATGTACGACAGGACTGGCACCTACTTGGATCCAAGGTGAGCGTGCGGTGAGGATGTGAACATACACGTGAAAGACTGGCCCTGGCCCTGGGTAAGCATTAACACCGTGGGTGTAGCAATGATGAGCATACTACATAAATACAATCATGCCATAATGATTCAATAATTCTAATTAACATAACATCATTCATAGCCATATGTATAATCATGGCATCAATAAACATACACATACCTGTGCATCCCGTAGGATTTATGATCACTTCGTAATTTTCTGTTATTTCGCTAATTCTTATAAGCATTAGCCTAAGCTAGGCATACGTAGTAAATTCTCTTTCAATGTATAAATGGAAACTAACAAATATGTATATACTATATAAAAGAAAAGACCCACTCACTTGAAGTCCACGCTACAACTCCCTAGCACGAATATTGAGGCGTCACGAACGATCGTCGTCTAGAACAAATATCAAATCACATCTCAGAATTCTTATCGATAGAACACGTAACTTACATAAAACACATCCCCAAGGATGTTCTAGAATGATTTGTAACCCATTGACCAAAAATCAACCGTCGACCAAAGGTCAATGGTAGGGTCCATAACCCTACGTAACTCAATCCGAAAGATCCGCACCTCGGATTTTGGATCTATAACCTCTCAAGAATTTCAATAAGCTTTTATAACAACATCTTAAAGTTTCGGAATGATCCAATAGTCGAATCTTCGCCAATCGCTAAAATTAAGTGGCTGTCGACGTTTAGATTTACAAACTTAGAAAACCCATCCAGGAAGATCCATACGTTAGATTCCTGATCCGTCAGTTCCTAATATCCTTAAATATTATGTCCTATTACATATTAAAGTTTGGTGACGATCCAATAGTCGGATCGTCGAATCATATAATAACCAAGTGGCGGCCCTTAATGGAAATATAACCAAACAACGGAATTTCATCAATCAGATATCTACTATGGAATCGGGGCACCCATTTTAGCCTAGGGAAGTCAAGTGGTGTCTCTGCCCACGCGGCGGCTAGCCGCCTCGACTCACCGAAAAATTCAACTATTTCCAAAACTTACCAAATTTCACAAAAATGTAGATCTAGATGAGTGGAGCAAGTTTTATACCTGTGGCCAAGTTCAATTTGGTCGGGAAAAGCTCCAATTTCCCTCAAACTCGTCGGAAACCCCAGAAATGGGTGGCTTCAATCTGCCTTCTCCGGTGCTCTGCCACCTCCAAGGTTGTTTGGGGTTTGTTCATGGGCTTAAGGGGAGTTGATTAAGGGTGGTGGTGGGTGGTACAACTCGCCGGAACGGAAAAATCGCCGTCGAACACCCCTAGGTTCTCCCGCACTGTTCTTCGCGGTTTTGAACCAAAAACCTTTCGATCTTGGGTGGAAATGGTAGAGGGGAGGTTGAGGAAGAGATTGCAGGTGATGGATGGATGAATTTTGCCTAAAAATGGTGGAAGTTGGCCGGAATTACATCAGGTCGAACGGGAGGCTGGGGAGGTCCTTTTCTCTCTCATCTCCTGATTGGTTCTTTCTTTTCCCCTCATTTCTGATTGGTCCAATCCTTTTTCCCCTAAATTTCTATTTGGGCCTCTTTCCCACAAGGTGAAAGTTTATCAATTTCTAATCTAAAATGTAATAAAATGATTCCAAATGTTCGTAACTTTTCCGTTACAATCCTGATTTGCAATCGGCTTTCGCCTATGCGTTCGTACTATTGAGTACCTTGAGAATACGGTAAAATAGTATCTCGTATGTGTCACGAAATGACGGTCAACGAAAGTCACTAACCTTGCCTCTAGAGCATTTTCGTCAATTCACATATTTTTAAAATTTATAAAATCGTAGAACTAGGGACGGGTTGTCACACCATTTCTCTAGTTTTTAAACCCTAGCCCAATCCTCGATCCCTAATCTTTCGATTTTAAAACTTGAAATCAAAATCACCAAAATGGAGAACTTGAAATCAAAATCGAAGAAGCAATACCTTCAGGAAAATTAGGACATATGTAAATCAAAATCGAATTTAAATTCAAGTTTGAAATCGAGCTCAGCTGGAATCAGATCGAAGCAAAATCTAATAAACAATAGCGATTTGAGAAATCAAAATTAGAGAAATATAAAGAGCACACACCTGAAGAAGTTATAATATAGAAAGAAAGAATCACAATTTCATCAACCGTGGGGATTCGCCGCCAAGAATTTAATCAATCTCAGAGATCGATTCCTATTTCTACTGATAGCGGCGATTATGCCAAGTCCGCCACTGCCTCTGGAATCCACCGAGATATACACCGGCGAGATCTCGTGCTCTCTAGTTGGAGACGAAGACGAAGATCCTGTAGATTGGGAATACCTGACATGCCTAAAGAAAGAAAAAAAAAATTAGGGTTCGAATAATGTATGCGAACAAGGTAAAGAAATGAGTAGTTTGGGGTCGGAGTAATCGTCGACATATAAATGAGGGGTGACACCAGGTGGTTGGCAGCGTCTGATATGAAAACGGTAAATAGGTTTCATTGAGATCTGAAATTTGAATGTATTATTATACTGGTTGATTAAAAAATTAAAATTAAAATTATAACGACAATACTTACAGTCTGTGGTAGATTTAAAATGGCACTGTTGTCAAAATTGTTGTAACCATGGACATGCCTCATGATAATATATAGCCAAACCACAACGAGCTTTAAACGCACGTTGTTGCTTTAAGCCTTTAGCCACAGGCCACCCTATGTCCATTGTTAAACTAATTTATTTACCACAAACTTCAAATGTCGGTTGTTAAATTAGACTTTTTATAACGGACTTCTTATGTCCGTGGTCAATCAATCGTGGTAGATGTGGTGTTGTGGCGTGTAAATTTGGTTTAAAATTTTGATCCCTAGCATTATCCTATAAATATAGTTAACTGCTATTAACCATCCCAACTAATCAGCTCACAGGATGGTGACACATGGCATACACAAAGTGATCACATTTGTCACTTAATATTATAACCCAAAAAAAGACGTGTACGTCACTTAATACATTCACTATATATATATATATATATATATATATATATATATATATATTATCCTTACTTAATTACCTATATTTGCATGTAAATTTTCTTAATGATTATTTTCAAATTTTAAAATGATGCAAAACAACGTTAATTAGTTTAAATCAAACTCAATGGGGAGCAGCGTATGAATTAACACCAAAACCAAGGATCCAACTAACAGCTAGCGTGCGCCAACCGTTTAATATATATTTTGAATTTGATGCTCTACAGTCCACAGGCATATAGTTAATGATATTGCATGACATTGTAAAAGAAGAAAACGTTCATATGTTATTGCATGACTCACATCATTAATGCATACTAATTTCAGATACCATGCACATTTTGTGAACTGAAATATTTAGTTGAAAGGATGGGTGTTGGCTTCAAATTGTGAATGGCACTGTTTAGTTGAAAGGGTTTTTTTCTCCGGCATGAGTTATTTTATTAGTGTGATGGTTACACCGTCACAAGGTGTTATCTATCCATTTATGTTATAATCCGTGGAATACTAAAAACATCAAGTGATGGCGGGGCCGTCTCACTTTAAAATTAGACTAAAAAAGGTGCCTTAATTTTAAACCAGATGTGTAGAGCCTTCAATATAACACACACACATATATGGTATAATACCCATGTATATATTGTGAAGATCGAAGCAGTAGCTTCAATAAAGACGATTAAGAAACTTAGACTTGTAGAGAGAGAGAGAAGAAGAAAGACTTTCTTGTATATTTTGTTTAATGAATCTTTACATTTCTTACACCTTAGTTATATATCTATTGCTTACTGCATAAGCTAGTATCTTAACAAAACTAACCACAGATTCTAACCACCAATAGATTCTAACATCCTTATCACTTCCCTTGGATCTTGTGACACTTGTCATCATCTAGGCCCTTGAATTCTCTTCACTTGGATTCTCATCTTTGTGTTTGTTTACACTCTTACATCCCCCCTCAATCTCATGCTCGAGGGAACTAAGCATGAGATTGCCATAATGCTGCTGGAACAGAGGTGCAGATAAACCCTTCGTGAGTATATCAGCAAATTGGTCTGCAGATGAGACATGTTGAACTTGAAGATCACCTCTTGTAACCCTTTCACGAACAAAGTGATAGTCAATCTCAATATGTTTAGATTTTGCATGAAACACAGGATTGGTGGATAAAGAGATAGCTGAGAGGTTGTCACAGTAAAGCATCAGTGCTTGAGGAATAGAAATGTGTAGGTCACAAAATAATTGCCTTATCCAAGCTAGTTTAGCTGATGTGATAGCTAGAGCCCGATATTCAGCTTCTGTGGATGATCTCAACACAGTGTGTTGCTTCTTCAATGCCCAAGAGATAGGATTGGACCCTAGAGAAATTACAAACCCTGAGGTAGATCTTCTATCATTTGGATCCCCGGCCTAGTCTGCATCACTATAGGATTGAAGATGTATTGGTCCTGGTTTAAAATGAATTCCATAGTTTGATGTTCCCTTAAGATACCGGAGAATTCTTTTGACTGCAATGACATGAGACTCTATAGGATTATGCATGAATTGACATGCTTGATTGACAAAGAAAGCTATATCTGGTCTTGTGAAGGTGAGATACTGAAGAGCTCCAACCACGCTGTGATATTTCTCCGGGCTATGATAAGGCTTGCCATCATTTTTTAGAAGTCTGTGATATGGCAAACAATGAGTAGCACAGGGTTTGCAATCCTGCAAATCCACTTTGTCAATTAGCTCAGTGATATATTTGGATTGAGAAACAAATAATCCTTCATCTGTGTGACTAATCTGCAACCTTAGAAAATAATGTAGATTGCCTAAATCTTTCATCTCAAACTCTGTAGCGAGTTCTTTGATGACTTGAGAAATCAACTAAGATGAGCTTCCAGTTAATATAACATCATCAACATAAAGCAGTAATACAACATTGCCTTGGTGAGAATGATGAACAAATAAGGATGGATCACCATGTGAGGGCTTAAATCCCAATGCAGGTAGAAAACTGGTGAATCTATCATTCCAAGCTCTTGGAGCTTGTTTAAGCCTATAGAGCGATTTTTTAAGCTTGCAGACATAATTTGATGGATTTTGAAAGCTTTGAAAACCGGAGGCTGCTCTATATACACTTTTTCTTGTAAAAAACCATGTAAGAAGGCATTTTTCACATCTAATTGCCTTAGTTGCCGTTTGAACTGAGCTGCTAAAGCAAAAACAAGTCGAATTGTTGTAGGCTTAACCACATGACTAAATGTTTCTCCATAGTTTATACCTTCTTCCTGACTATAGCCCTTTGCTACAAGCCTTGCCTTATACCTCGCCACAGTACCATCTGCATTCTTTTTAATTTTGTACACTCATTTACACCCAACTAGGTTTTTACCGCTTGGAAGTGGAACAAGGGACCATGTATTTTGAGAATGAAGGGCATCGACCTCTTCCTGCATTGCATTCTGCCATTGTGGTACTTTAGAAACAGCTTTGAATGATTTTGGTTCTGAGAGAATGGACTGAGAACTAACACTGGCAGATAAAGCTCTCCTTTTGATAATACCATTCTTGGATCTTGTTACCATAGGGTGCACATTCATTGGTATTGGAATAACCACATGAAGTTGATCTTGTTGGAAATCAGGATCCACAAGGACTGGATGCTGTGTAGGTGTATTTGCTGGTATTTCAGAATGAAATAAGTGATTGGAACTAGGACTTGATGATGAATGATTGAAAAATTGGTTTGCAGATGCATGTGTTTCCAAAGAATCTGAAGCTCAAGATGCAAGAAAAGAATCTGAGGCACTAGATACAGTCAATGACTCTGAAGCACGAGATGCATTTGTAGATATTGAACTTGTGATATGTGATGGAAATGCATGAGAATGAGGTGGTGATGTGGCTTGATTTGTTAAGGTAATGCATGGCAGAGATGGACAAGAGTTCAGTGAAGTAGATGTGATTGGAGCTTGAGAATATTTAGGAGAACTTGAAAACTGTTTGTATGGAAAAACTGATTCATCAAATAATACATGTCTAGATATATACAGTTTATTTTTAGCAATATCTAGACATATGAAGCCTTTGTAATTTCCTGGATAACCCAGAAAAACACATGTTGTTGTTTTTGGTTGTAACTTACTAGTGTTAAATGGTTTTAAGAGTGGAAAACATGCACAACCAAAAATTTTGAGATGAGTAATACTGGGAATTTGTCCATATAACATTTGATAAGGAGACTGCATTTTTAAGGTAGCACATGGCATTCTATTGATGAGATATGCTGCAATAACACAAGCATGAAACCATAAAAGATTGGGTAATCTTGCAGTTTGAAGTAGTGTAATTGCAGTCTCTACAATGTGCCTATGCTTTCTCTCAGCTAAACCATTTTGTTTAGGGGTATATGGACATGATTTTTGATGAATAATACCATTTGTAGCTAGAAAAGATTGAAATTGTGAACTGGTATACTCTCCACCACCATCACATTAAAGAACTTTTATTTTGACAGAAAATTGAGTGCACAGAAAAGCATGAAATTCGACAAAGAGAGCAAACACTTCTGATTTATTTTTCAATGGAAAAATCCATGTAAATCTTGTACATTCATCTATGAAGGTTACACAGTATCGAAATCTTTCATATGACAAGAGAGGGGCAGGTCCCCATACATCACTATGGATGACTTCTAGTGGATGTACAGACTTGGTTGTACGAAAAGCAAAAGGTATTTTGGTGAATTTCCCTTCTAGACATGATGTACAAACTGATTTACATGTGTCAAAAGAGATAGAGACTTTATTTTGATGACGCATTGCAGAGGTGATTGCATTAGATGGGTGACCTAGCCTTTGATGCCATAAACTGGTGCTAATAGGTTGTGCAAGAAAGCATTTTTGTGATTAAGATTATGCAGATGATGGCTTCTGAATAGTATGGAAAGGAATATGGTAATAGCCAGCCCTACACAGCCCCTTGAGAAGGATTGTCCCTGTGAGTTTGTCCTGAACCCAAAAACAGAGATCATCACATATGAATATGCATCTATTATCCTTACATAGCTGATAAACTGATAATAGATGCTGAGATATTCTTGGAACATATAACACATTCTTCAATGCAAGACTATGAGTAGAAGTGTGTAATTTTGAAGTTCCAATGTGAGAAATTTGCAAACCTGCATCACTTGCTGTGGTTATTGTGTTACTACCTTGATATGGATTTGCCAAGTCCAAGTTGGCTAGCTCAGAGGTCATATGTGAGGTTGCACCAGTATCTGTAACCCAAAACTGATCCATAGGTGCAGATGGTTGATGATTGACATGCATGGCTGTGAGATTTGAGGATGGTGACTTGCCTTGATAGGTAAAATTGCCTCTGTGATAGCACTGAACTGCAAAATGACTAAATTTCCAGCAAATTTGGCATTGAATCGGAGACTGAGAACTTGTGACGTGTGGACTGTGTCTCTGAAAGCAATCAGCTGCAACATGCCCTTTTTTGTTACAAATTTGGCATGTTGGGATCTCAGAATGATGATCAGGACAATAAGATTGAAATGGTCTTGGAGCACCAAGAATTCCAGGACTTGTGTTGGATAGAGGATTATAAGATCTGGGGCCAGAATAATATGATCTGCCTCGTCCTCTGCCTCTGAAGTTATTGTACCCACCTTGATAAAGACCACCATTGTTAAAAAATTGACTGCCATTATTATTGTAAGGACCTCTAAAAGTATGACCAGAAGAAGGTAATCCACTACCATTACTCTTGTAGTTTTGGTCATTGGTTCCAGAGCTTGAACCAAATTCAACAGAATGGGACGAATCTTAACCAAGAACTAAAGCTTTCCCTTTGTTAATCGCAGTACCAGCAACCATTGCAGA
The DNA here is from genome assembly GCA_024362995.1 of Heteromeles arbutifolia. Taxonomy (NCBI): domain Eukaryota; kingdom Viridiplantae; phylum Streptophyta; class Magnoliopsida; order Rosales; family Rosaceae; genus Heteromeles; species Heteromeles arbutifolia. The sequence goes on along the minus strand of JANCRC010000002.1, from coordinate 12,272,242 downwards.
GCCACAATATGTTGATGTTTCAAAGTCCTGACCAATTGTAGTCTCTTCTGCCAACAATTAAGACCTGAAATCCTTTAGTGAAATAGTGTTCTCTCTTCCCCTTATGACACATCGAAAGGTATTAAATTCTGCAGGAAGACCTTTCAGGGTAAGTATGATTGTATCATCATCATCAAAATGAACAGCGGCAGCCGCAAGATGATCTCTAGCATCCTTGATCTTTTGCAGATATATAGAAACAGATTTAGAACCTTTCTTGATGTTTTGGAGTTTAGTTTTCATCTGAAAGATCATAGCTTTTGTAACTGTTGAAAATCTTTCAGCAAGATTAACCCACATTTCATGAGAGCTTCGGCTTCTAATGATGCAGGACATTGCCATTGAAGACAAGGTTGCAATGATCAATTGCATAAGGGAACGGTCATGTATCTTCCAGACGTGATAATCATCGGTCTCAATCCCTTCACTTGTAGAATCATCATCAAACCACGGAGGACACTTTCTTGAGCCATCCACAAACCCCATAATGCCATGGCTTTCGAAGAGAAGAATGATCTGAAAACTCCATGTGAGATAGTTAGAATCATCGAGCTTGACTGTAACGGATGTCGAAATGGTGGAAATAAGACCGGTGATCGGAGATTGAACGATCTTTAACTGATCAGCAGTCACCATTGTTGATGTTGTGTAGAATTCTTTCACTGAGACAATTTATCGAACAGTTGGTATGCAGAAACGAAGAGCAATTTCTTGAAGCTTTGTGGAGATCGGAAGAAGCCAATTATTTTGTTTATCACACAGCAGATTGCAAACTAGAGGGTAAAGAAGAGAAAGAAATGCTTTGATTAAGGTGCGGAAGCGCCATGTCGATGCGAGGCGATAATACCATGTGAAGATTGAAGCAGTAGCTTCAATGAAGACGATTAAGAAACTTAGACTTGTAGAAAGAGAGAAGAAGAAATTCTTTCTTGTATATTTTGTTTAATGAATCTTTACATTTCTTACACCTTAGTTATTTATCTATTGCTTACTGCATAAGCTAGTATCTTAACAAAACTAACCACAGATTCCAACCACCAACAAATTCTAACAGATTCTAACATCCTTATCACTTCCCTTAGATCTTGTGACACTTGTCATCATCTAGGCCCTTGAATTCTCTCCACTTGGTGTAAACACAGAAATTCCAGCGATGGAAGAGACAAGAACACGTGTACAAAATAATATTTTGTATTGATTTATGGGGTTACAATCTCTTTTACAATTTGTTCCTCTGATTCGATCTCCGTAAGATGTTGGTTTGTGGATGTTGTTGAACCAAGGGCCGTGAAGGCTTGATCTTAGATGAACGGGAAGTTTCTTCAAGGGCCGTTGGTGGCTTAATCTTAAAGGTGGATGAACGTTTCTTCAAGGGTCGTTGGGCTTGATCTTGAAGATTGGATGGACGACGAACGATGAATGATCTTCAAGGGCCTTTGGGCTTATTCTTGAAGAACAGATGAACGACGAATGATGAACGAGCTTCAAGGGCTTTTGGGCTTGATTCTTGAAGAACGGATGTTGTTGATCCAAGGGCCGTCGGGGCTTGATCTTGGAGGAATAGGTGTGTTGATCCAAGGGTCGTCGGGGCTTGATCTTGGAAGGTTGAACGAAGTTTCTTCAAGGGCCGTCGGGGCTTGATCTCGAATGTGGTTGATTGTCGATCCAAAGGCCGTTGGGGCTTGATCCTGGAAGAACGATGCACGAAGAACGAAGAGAGTTTTCTTAATCCTTCGGGATTTGCTTGAGAGCTTTTAGAGTTTCAAAGCTTCAAGGTTTTGGTGTGATGGTTTCCCTTTTTTTTTCTCCCATTTCTTCTTGATGGAGAAGCCTATTTATAGGCTTTAAGAATGAATCATCCCCTTCCATTTATTTTGGTGGATGTTGTAGGTGAATTGGGTGGATTGTTGTAGGTGAATTTGGATGGATTGTTGGGTGGATTGTTGTAGGTGAGTTTGGGTGGATTGTTGTAGGTGAATTTGGGTGGATTGTAGTTTTAATGCAATGGTCAACATTTATTTCACCAAAATTTCAATGTCTACAGTTGTAATTTTAATGTAATGGTCAACATTTATTTCACCGAAATTTCAATGTCTACAGTTGTAATTTTAATGCAATGGTCTACTTTTATTTCATCGAAATTTCAATGTCTACAAATGCCCCCACTTCAGGGTGCGTCGTATACATGAGCTTGTCACGTGTAGAAGATGCGTTTTGAAGTTCCTTAATGTAGATATCGATCCAAGGGCCGTCGAGCCTTGATCCTGAATTGGGCTGGAAATTTCTTCAAGGGCCGCTTGGTCTTGAATTTGGCAGGAAGATTTTATGGTTTCCTCCGATTGTTGATTTTCCACAGGCTTAATCTTGAACTGTGCTAGAGGGTTTTCTGGTTTCCTCCAAAGGTTAATTTTCCACAGGCCTAATCTTGAACTGGGGTGGAGGTTTTTTTTTTCTGGTTTTCTCCAAAGGTCTGAACTTACTTCTTTCATCTGGAGTTGAATTTGATTCAAGGGTGATGAACACTTGATTTTGAACCGGACTTGTGATTTCTTCAAGGGCCGTTGGGGCTTGATCTTGAATTTAGATATGACCACGAGCAGTTTCAGGGTTTGAATGCCTGGCAGGCAGACAAGAAGTGGAGGTGATGACCTATTTCTTTGTTCAATCTTTCCAATTCGTATTGAAGAGGGTTAGGGGATGAATCAGCACGTGCAGTTGTTGCTTTTATTGATGATCCACAAGATTGATGCTTCATTGTCACTCGTTTTGTCTATTCTCTAGGCAGATGCCGATGAGTACTCGAGAGCAATGCTATGTAAGCAATCAGGGAAGGGGTTCCAGGCAGTCGATTCCTAACCGGAAGCTTGATCCCAAGTGTCGCCCGATTGCTCTTCTTCTTATTGTCCTACAGGTAAGAATAAGGACAAGGGAAATGACATGGGGAAAGCATGATATGAGATGCTTTTGCTTTTGAAGAAGTAGCGGTGATTTAATGACGTTGCACGGCGAGGCTTTACTCTTCGACGACGATGCCAGCAAAAAGGTTATTGAGGCTTCTCGAGCTCTTTGATCAGAGCAACAATGTTGAGCTTGGATTTGGCTTAGACTCCTTCGTCTGGATTATGCAGTTCTGCAGGGAAGGGTGTCGTGCTACAGTGATTTGTTACAACTCATCACGCTACATTCTTCTCTGCTTGTTTCTTTTGTGTAGCAGAAGTAGTGCGCAACCTTTCGCGTTTAAATGGTCATTCAGAGCATCAATTCTCAGCGACTCATCCATGCTTGGTAGCTTCAGTGCAAAAAGCCAACAACATACCACATGTTCTTCGATGTTGGTGACTTGAGACCCAGCTCTAACAGCAATTGAAGATGACCACTCGAGAGCAATGCAAGGTAAGCAACCAGGCAAAGGTTCTGAGCAATTAGCTCCAGATCGGACATTTGATTTCAGGTTCTGACTGATTGCTCTTCTTTCTCCGTATCTTGCAGGTAAGAGCAAAGGTAAAGGAAAGAAAAGAGAAAAGCATGATATGAGGTACCTTTGCTTTCGACCCTGATGATATGAGATACGTTTGCTCTTGGAGAAGTAGCGGATGAATTAGCACATATATTGGTTGCGCTTGTCTCCACGTGCTTCGATTCATCAATTTCACTTGCCTTATTTATTTTCCTTGCAGAAGTGGTATTCTCCCTAGTTTTTTTTTTTTTCATGCAGGTTTGACATCTTCTCTTGCAGTATTTTGCCTCTGATGCAGGAGTTAAATGCAAACCTTGCATTTGAATGGTCATTCAGAACATCACTTCTCAGCGGCTTATCATGCGGAAGTTTGAGTGGAAGTTCCGACATATTGTTTTTCTTTATCCTTGTCTTACAGGTAAGAGCAAGGACAAAGGAAATGAGAGGGGAAAAGCATGATATGAGATACCTTTGCATTCGACCCTGATGATATGAGATACGTTTGCTCTTAGAAAAGTAGCGGACGAACCAGCACATATATTGGTTGCGCTTATCTTCACATGCTTCGATGTATCAATTTCACTTTCTTCATTTGTTTTTCAGGCAGGTGTGGTATCTTCTCTGGAAGCACAAGATGTTGAAAATGAGTATTTGAGGGCACTGCCAAGTAAGCAATCAGGGAAGGGGTTTCCAGGCAGTCCGTTCCAAATCAGAAGGTTGATTCCAAGCGCCGGCTGATTGCTCTCTTTCTCCTTGTCCTGCAGTGAAGAGGAAGGACAAAGAAAAGGATAGGGAGAAAGCATGCTATGAGATACTCTTGCTCTCAACCTTGATGATATGAGATACTTTTGCTTTTGAAGAATTCATGGCGATTTGACGACGTTGCACGGCGAGACTTTCCTCTTCGGCGACGGTGCCAGCAAAAGGTTTGTTGAAACTTTTCGAGCTCTTCGTTTAGAGCAACGACGCCAGGCTTAGATTTGACTTGAACTCCTCAGTCTAGATTATGCAGTTTTACAGGGAAGAGCATCGCCAGGTAAGCAACCAGGCAAAGGTTCCGGACAGTCAGCTCTAGATCGAAAGTTTGATTGCAGGTTCCGACTAACTGTTTTCTTTGTCCTAGTCCTGCCAGCAATAGCAAGGGCAAAGGAGAGAACAGGGTGATTGCATGATATGAGATACTCTTGCTCTCAACCCTAATGATATGAGGTACTTTTGCTCTTGGAGGAAAAAATATAAGATTTTGATGCGGGTGTAAACTTTTCGATCGAGAGGGGTTTCTGGTTAAGGAAAATGAGCCGATCATTTTAAGTGACTTGATCGAAGAGGTGTTCTCGGAGAGGAAGACAACTGAGTATGCTGAGAGGCTTGGTTGCAGATGCATTTTTTTTGGCAAGGAAGAAAAGCCAAGCATTTTGGATGCATGTTTTGCCATGGAGGGTGAAGGTCGACCTATATAGGGAAAGGCGCAATAGCAGGTAGTGGCGCGGATGTGGCCTTGTCACCTATGCTTGTCAGCAAACGTGTGGTGGTTGGGATAGTGCACTTCACGCGTTTTCAACTTTGTCAGAGATTTTTGACAAAGTTGCACGTGCTACCTAACAAGCTGTGGTCGCGTCTGAAAAGTGTTAACGAATTTTATGCAGGAAAATCCGGCTTTTTAAAATTTGAAGAGTGATGTCCCTTCGATTTTTTTGAACGGGTGGCTGTGTTGCCTCTCTTTTTATAGAGGTGTCGATTGTATTCAAAATGCACACTCTGAAGATTGCCCGTTTGTGAAAATTATCTCTGCTATATTTCTGAGATCTTTACTTCATCTGACCCATTTCTTTTATCGTTTCTGAAAATCGCTTTCCCTTCTAACATTTGCTTAGATTTAAGTCTTGGGAGTGATACAGGCGTGCCGCGTCAGGGTGATATATGGCGCCCATCCTTCTTATCTTCTAATGGCCCTCTTACAGTTGAAGACTCTGTGATGAAGGATGCAATGACGGCTACGGTAGTAGCTAAAAACCTCCTTACTCCTAGAGATAATATGTTGTTTTCAAGACGGCCTGATGAGTTGGTTGTTCAAGACTCCCTGGCTCTAAGTGTCCAGTGTGCGGGCTCCGTGTCCAATATGGGCCAACGCTTACTTGCTCAACATCGCCAAGTTGAACCATTGACGGCTGAGGTGGCATCTCTTAGTCAAGAGATCAGACAGCTCAAGCACGAGAATAGAGAGTTACATGTGCTCGCAAATAGTTATTCGACAGGCATGAAGATGACACTTGATCAGCTGCTGGATTCCGAAGGTCGGAGTCAAAGTGACCATCAGAGGTTTATGGATATATTCCAGTGGCACTTTTTGCCTTCTTTACCTGGAGTTCGACTAAGTATTGAGGCGTCTCATGATCAACTTCCAATGCCTCCTTCTTCTGGGGTTCTACCGAATGCTGAGGCTTCAAGTGAGCGAACTTTGTGAAGGCTCCATTTTTTCCTTTCCGTTTTTTTGTTTTTTTGTTTTTTTTTTTTTTTTTTTGTACACACTTGTAATTTCTTAGAGATATCAATGGACATGCTTTATTTTATTCAGCGTATTGTGCTATATACCAATAAAACCTTCTTTTTTTTCACATTTTACAGGATAGTGCCGTGCATAATCATATTTTCCAAGTGCGCCATCCCATCACCTCTCATTTTGGTTTTCTTTTCCAAGCACGAGTCGTTGTTTGCACAGTCACTATTATTTGCACAGTCACCGCACTTCCTTTGCTTCTCTGACTTCTTCTGCATATATATATATATATATATATATGTATATGTATATATATGGGATTGAATCGTCACTGCGCAACCATTGTACAGCCACTGCACTGCTTGTTGCTTTACCGTCACTTCACCGTCTGTTGTCCTTGTTGCACTGTCCACCGTCCTGCTGCTTGAAGCTTGTTGCAATGAGTCACTTTTTGCCATGTGGTGCTGTGTGAAAGACTGCAGCGGGGTTTCGTTGTGTAGTGCCTTTTTTGTCACAGTTTTTCCTCGGTGGTGACGTTGGAGTGCTGCTCATTTTTTTGTAATAAGGCTTTGTAACCAAATCCTTCTTTTAAAGAAATAAAGTATCCATATTTTGAATTTGTTCTTTATTCTTCAAAGTGTTTGTGTTTTTGTTGAGGGTGTAACTGTACTTGAAGTTTTTTTTGAAGTTTCAAGTTGCCTACGTACCCTCGGTTGAGGAGGGATCAAGTCATGACGTAGTTCAAATGGGTGATTGTTTTTTTTTTTTCTTTTTTTTTTTGTTTCGCCATACACAGTTTATGCTCTTGCGGGCCAGGAACATTGTACCTTGTGCAGTTTAGGCTCATGCAGGCGAAGAGCCTTGGTTGTCGCCCTTTAAGGGTAGTAGCGCTTAAAAAATCTGCCATTGATGGGGCCGATCTTCAAACCGTCTTCTGCCATGATTAAGTAGGCGCCGTTGGTGTAGACCTCTTGTATTACGTATAGTCCATCCCAGTTCGACGTGAACTTGCTTTTCATCTTGTGAGTTGTGATGATAGGCCTACGCAATGCGAGGACGAGATCTTCAGTTTGGAAAGACCTTGGGCGGACCTTCTTGTTGAATGCCTTGGATAGTCGTGCTTGGTTGCATTCCAAGTGTTGTTGAGCTTCGAGCCTTCTTTCGTCAAGGTCTTCCAACTCTTGTAGGCGCAACTTTGCATTCTCTTCATCAGTCAAGCCTTCTTGTATAGCCATTCTTAGTGAGGGGATTTGACTTTCGAGTGGTAGAACAACTTCTACGCAATATACAAGAGAATAGGGCGTAGCTTGGTTATGAGTCCTATGTGTCATCCTATATGCCCAAAGTGCTTCGCTTATTCTTTCGTGCCAGTCTCTCTTTATTCGGCCGATCACCTTCTTCAGGAGGTTGTACAATGTTTTGTTGAATGCTTCTGCAAGACCGTTGGCCGGAGCATGATATATGGAAGACTTGTGCTGCTTGAACTTGTATTTCTCACAGAGCTCGTCCACGAGTCGGTTGGAGAACTGTTTTCCATTGTCAGTGATGATGTAGCGAGGCACACCATATCCGTGGATGATATATTCCTTGATAAAACGGACGACAGTTTCCTTCTTAACTTCCCTTAGGGGTATGGCTTCTGCCCACTTCGAGAAGTAATCTGTTGCAGCTAGGATGTAAGCTTCCCCTGCATATGACTTTGGTGCAATCGACCATACGACGTCCAATCCCCATGCATTGAATGGCCAAGAAGCAACTGTAGGGTGTAATGGTTCAAGTGGTTGATGTATGACGTTGGCATAGAATTGGCAGGCTTGGCACCTTTTAGCGTGTTCCAGACAATCCTTCACCATGCTTGGCCAGTAGTAACCCATCCTTTGTAGCTGGAAATGTAGCTTCGGTCCAGACTGATGCGCCCCACATACACTTGAGTGTGCTTCTTCCATGGCTTGATTGGCTTCTTCCTCACCTAGGCATCTCAGAAGTACTCCTTCAAAAGAGCGTCGGTAGAGTGTTCCTTTGTAGTAGAGGAAGGGAAGTGCTCGACGACGTATTTCAGAGAGGTGTCTAGGATCATCCGGAAGCTTTCCATGCTCCAAGTAATCAATCAGCGGTTGTCTCCACTCTTCGGCGTTGACTGGAAGTACTGAAATGGCATTTGTATCATTCAATGGTATTTCAGTGATGAGTGGGATCACCCATCTTTGGCAAACTGGCACGTCTGCAGCTTCGTCTTCTCCTAGTGTCATGCTCGAGGCTAGGTTGACGAGAGCGTTTGCCATTTGATTTTCTTTTCTTGGCACATGTTCTAGGGTCACGGCCTCGAACTTTTGTAGCAGTTGAGTTGCCTGCCGGAAGTATGGGACGAGATCATCTTTCCTAACTTCATATTCAGTTAAAAGTTGATTGATTATGAGCTTGGAGTCGCCATATACCTCAAGGGCTGTGATTTCCATGTTGATCTCCATTTGGAGCCCAATGATCAGTGTTTGGTACTCAGCGACGTTGTTGGAGCATAATTCGCTTAGTTGGAAGGAGTAAGGTAGTATTTGCCTTTGTGGCGACATGAATACTACTCCTGCCCCTGCTCCGTCTACTAGTGCGGATCCATCGAAGAACATCGTCCATGTCGGGAAGATGTCGATGTAGAACACCTCCTCGTCAGGCAAGTCATCTGAGATTTTCCAATCTGCTGGGATTGGGTGATCGGCAAGGAAGTTTGCTAGCGCTTGTCCCTTGACGGCTTTAGCTGGGACGTAGATGATCTCATACTGATTAAGAAGCAACGCCCATGTAGCGAGTCACCCTATCAAGACTGGTTTGGACATGACGTATTTGACCGGGTCAGCTTTAGCAACCAGGTGGATAGTGTAAGCCTGCATGTAATGCCTGAGCTTCTGGATGGTGAATACCAAGGCGAGGCACATCTTTTCTATTGGGGAGTAGTTCAACTCAGCGCCGATAAGAGTTCGATTGAGGTAGTAAAGCGCTCATTCTTTCTGGGATTCATTTTCTTGTGCCAAGAGTGCTCCAACTAAACTTTCCAAATATTTTTTTATGCTTTCAAAAGCATTGTGGCATGCTTCGTCCCATACGAACGAAACATCTTTCTTTATGAGTCGGCTGAATGGTTGACAACGCCCTACAAGGTTGGAGATGAAGCGTCTGATGAAGGCTAACCGTCCTTGTAGACTTTTCAGCTTGTGCAAGTTCCTTGGCTTAGGCATGCTTTGAATGGCCTTGATCTTTGATTAGTCAACTTCAATGCCACGGTGTTTGACAATGAAGCCGAGGAACTTTCCAGAGGTGACGCCGAATGCACATTTTAACGGGTTCATCTTGAGGTTCTACTTTCGCAGCCTTTCGAACACTACTCGTAAATCCTTCAAATGATCTAACCTTGTCTTTGTTTTGACCACCACGTCATCCACATAACATTCTACATTTTTGTGTAGCATGTCATTGAAGATTTTTTGCATTGTGCGTTGATATGTAGCTCCAGCGTTCTTTAGACCAAATGGCATCACCTTGTAGCAGTAGATACCTTTTGGAGTGCGGAATGCTGTTAGTTCTTCGTCTTCGAGAGCCATACGAATTTGATTGTATCCAGAAGAGCCGTCCATGAATGACAGTGCCTCATGGCCAATGGTTGCGTCCACCATGATTTCGATGATTGGCAAGGGGAAGTCATCTTTTAGGCAAGCATCGTTGAGGTCCCGGAAGTCTACGCATACACGTATTTGTCCAGATTTCTTAAGGACAATGACGATGCTAGAGATCCACTTAGGGTATTGCACCTCTCGAATGAAACCTGCTTCGATTAGCTTGTCAATCTTGGCCTCTATTTGTGGGATGAGCTCGGATCGATAGCGTCTTTGGGTTTGCTTTATCGATCGCGTTCCGGGCTTGACTGCAAGATGGTGCACAGCGATTGTGGGGTCAAGGCCAGGCATTTCTTTGTAGGTCTAAGCAAAGACATCTTTGTACTCTAATAGCAGCTGATGATACTCCTTTATCTCATCCGCACTTAGCAGCGCACTTACGAAGATAGGCTTCGGCTCTTCTTTTGTGCCTAAATTAAGCTCCTTGAGATCATCAACCGTGGCTTGCCTCCCATCCTCAAGTTGTGATGGCGCAGCAGTGACATCTCCTTCTGGGATTTCGTCTTCTTTGCCTTCTTGGATCGTGATGTGGAATACATCTTGGACTTCATCTTCAATGTCGTCCTTTCGGATGCTGTATTTTTTTTGAGTTACGAAACTCTATGCAAGCACGAAGTTGCCTTGATTTTTTTAAGGTAACATTTAATTTTCGTCCCGAGTCCATGACCTCTTGAATTAAATCAGCATCGTTCATGTTGTCAATCTCAGCTTCATCCAGGCTTGAAAGTGTATTAACAATGGTTTCTTGCCCCATTTTCGACTGGTGAATTTGTGGACGCAACGTAGGCTTCATGTGTAATTTCTTTGGAGCAACATGAGCCCGTCTTTCATCTTCGCTTAACTTGGAACATGCCCCCAAAGATCGAGGTGAAGACTTTGAGTCGAAAGAGCCAGAAGTAACGTCTTCCCTAGGGATTTCATCTTCTTTACCTTCTTGGATCATGACGGGGAAGATGTCTTGGACCTCCCCTTTAGTGCCGTCTTCTTGGGCTTGTTGGCATGAAGATTGTCCAGTATGGATGATGGTGCGCCTTCTTACTTTCAGCAGTCCATTTTTGTCAACATCCAAGATTGCTTGGCGCTTCATCCTTAAAGGAATTGAGCTTCGAATATCTCTTTTTTCTGCTAGCTCGTCGAGCTTTTCTTCTTTTGACGTTGTCTCCCTATTTCTAGAAAGCTTCTTGTTGTCTTCAAGTCTTTCCAAAGCTGACCGACGAGGAGGAGAGCTAGCCGTGTTACTTCGCTTCTTAGGTTTTGACAACCTTCCAAAAACAGAGCTTTAGGATGTTGGCATAGTAAGCCTCTTGAAGACGGAGGTTCAGTTTTGACCACCAATGCGATTGAATGCTGACATTTTGGGTCTTGAATGATTCATCCTATCGAAGACTGACAGCCTGGGGGTGAGTTTATGCTTCTCTTGATCTTGTTTAATGCTCACGTTGATGTGTTGAGTGTTAGCATTTTTCGTTTTGCTTGAAATCTTCACGGGTGCATTTGGTGTGAAGCCAAGTCCAGCTTTGTTGTTGTCAACTCCGTAACCATGCTTCTTCAACTTCTTTTGAGTTTCAGTGAGGTCACGTTCTTTATTGTTGACGGTGTTTGAAACCTTCTTTCCAGGATTCAAAGAAGAAGCGAAGTCGTATCCAGCTTTCCACATGAGTTTGTAGGCGTTTGGATCAAAACCTTCTTCGGTCCTCTTGGTTGGAAGGAAGCTTGGTTCCACCCCTTTTGGCATAGCTTTTATGAAGCTTTGTGGTAGTCTTGCAACCTTAGCGTTGCCTAGCTGTGTCAGAGGCAAAACTGCATTTGTCTTGAGCAACTTTGCATTATCCTTGTGTCGCTGTGTATCGGCTTTGCTTACTCCAGTTTCGAACGAAGATTGACCATTCTTTCTTCTCGACATCGGGATGTATCAGAAGACGGGTGTATTCGGTCCTTTTGAATACGTCCTGCTCCCTTTGGTTGTTGCGGGTTTAGCATACTCGTCATCATTTTTGCTTGAAGATGGCACGACTTGCTCTTCTTGCTTTTTGGGTATGGCTTGCCACTCCTGCTTTTTAGGTGCTGCTTTGCCCGTGGATTTGATTTCTTCTGGAAGAGCTGCGGGTACCATGTCTTTATCCATGTAGAACTTGGCGTCTGCGAAATGTGATTCGGCTTCGGTGAATGGCTTGGTGTCACCATAGATCACCTTCACTCCTTCTCGGTAAAATTTTAAGCATTAGTGAAGGGTGGATGGTACTACTTCATTCGCGTGAATCCAAGGCCTTCCTAAGAGCAAGCTGTAGGAAGTTCTTGCATCAATCACGTGGAATATCATCCTTGACTTGAGTTCGCCAATAGTCATCTCCACGCAGATCATGCCCATCGCTCTTTGTCCTCCTCGGTTAAATCCTTGGATTAATAGACGGCTTGGGGATAGTCCATCCACCTCGATGCCGATTGTGGTCATTGTTGACTTTGGCATGATGTTTATGGTCGATCCACCATCCACAAGCATGCAGTTGACTTTGTGCTCCTTTACGTATCCAGAGACAAAGAGATGACGGTTATGAGGCTTTGATCCCAACAGTAAGTCTTCATCCGTGAAATCGATCGCGTCCTGGACGACACAGCATATGGCACATTTATGTGGCCAAAGCTTCAAGCCTTCGTTCTTGCTTTCTTGTACCTCGTGGTCATTAGGACTTGCTAAGGCCGCTGCTAATGCCCTTCGCATTTTCTTTGGCAATCGCAGCGCTTCCTCGATGCTAAAGTGCGTTGGTAGACCTTCTTTGGGCGTGAGGGTCTTTTCTTCCTCGATAGCGGTGGCTTTGCCTTTTGAAGGTTCTTCCATTTCTACCTCGACCATATGACATGCAGCAGTAGTGCACTGTTGGAAGAAGTCCTCCGGGAAGTACTCGTGCAAAGAGACGGGAATGCGTGGCTCTTGCTCCATAGATTCCCCAGTATATGTTGGCTTAGCAGCTCTTATATTTCTTTTAGGCTTCCTATTGTTGCGGCGGCGGTGCTTTCTCCCTTGCTCCCCCTTTGGCCTTATAGCTTGCGGTCTTGGCTTCCTTGTCTTCTTATAGGTCACCAATGTCCACCCTTCTTCATCATCGGTGGGTATATCCTGGTCGTTTTCCCCCGACGATGGTTGTGCAGAAGGTACTGTGCAACTTGAGCATTGATAGGAATGATCGGGTGTCGCTTGGAGAGGCATGGGATTGAAGGATCCAAACGCAATTATGGTAGTATGTGTTGCAGCTGTGTTTTCAAGGTCGAGCTCGATTTTCCCTTGTTGCGCTAGCTTCATAATGAGTTCTTTGAGGACAAAGCACTTGCCAACATGATGGCTCACAATACGATGGTATTTGCAGTACCTAGGATCGTTCACGCGATTCAATTCTTCAGGGCGCTTGCATTCTGGTAACTCAATCACCTTCTTTTCCAGCAAGTCGTCTAACATTGCATCCATGTCTGAGTCAGGAAAATGGTACGTTTTTTGCTCTAGCTCCCTCAAGGTGTTTTTATAATTATCTTGGGTGCGAGGAGGCTCACCTCTCTTTATCTCCTTTGCTTTGGTCTTGGGGGAGATCTTAATAGGTGCGGAGGAGGTCTTGATGGGTGTAGAGAAGGTCTTGATGGGTGCGGTGTTGACAGTAAAAGCTTCCTTTGAGGGCTTTTTTCCAGTCCTGTCTACATTTGGGGAGAATACTTTATCTTTCTTGGAGTCGGTGATCGGCTCCTTCTTCCCGTGATTGGCGATACTCAGCTCCATGTCGTGGGATCGAGTTGCCTGCTCCTCAAATGTTCTTGGTTTTATGCCTTGGAGGATGTAATGTAACCCCCAGTGCATGCCTTGAACGCACATCTCAATGGCGGAGGTTTTAGAAAGTCGATCTTTGCAATCCAAACTTAAGGAACGCCATCTATTGATGTAGTCGACGACAGGTTCATCCTTCCACTGTTTCGTACTGGTCAGCTCCAGCATGCTTACACTGCGGCGAGTGCTATAGAAACGGTTGAGGAATTCCCTTTCTAGCTGATCCCAGCTATTGATAAACTCGGGCTCGAGGTCGGTGTACCAGTCAAAGGCGTTGCTTTTCAGCGAGCGCACGAACTGCTTGACGAGGTAGTCCCCATCTGTTCTAGCATTGTTGTAAGTTTCAATGAAATGGGCGACATGTTGCTTTGGGTTTCCTTTTCCATCGAATTGCATGAACTTTGGCGGCTGATAACCCCTTGGCATCTTCAAAGCGTCAATCTTCTTGGAGTAAGGCTTTGAGTATAGTACGGAGTCATGTGAGCTTCCTTCGTACTGCGTCTTGATGGTGCTGGTGAACATCTCTTACAGCTGCTGGATAGAGGGATCCCATGCGTGCCACTGCTTGGTCCGGCCTCAGCTTCTCTTCGGCTTTCTCCACTAGAGGCTCCTCTTCTACACCGGCTTCTTTCTTTAATGGATTAACCATTAGGTCGACTTTCATGTCGGGCTTTGCATCTAGTTGGTTGACAAGTGCGGCGATTTGCAAATCTTTTTCCTCCACAGTCTATGTGAGTTTTGCGATTGCTTCGTTCATTTGAGCCAGCTGCTTCTCAATTGAAGTTTCTCCGGTAGTCATGACTTGCATGGCTGTGCTGTCGCCTAAGTCAGCATTGGAAAGTATGGACTCTGAGTACTTCCTCGGGCTTTCCTCTCTTGACGCCCTTAGCGAGGCCAGGGTGATCATGGGCTCGTGCCTCAGGTGCTCTTATTCCTTTGGCAGAGTTGATGCATGGGTGGAAGAGGCGGCAGAAAGAGCTCTTGCCTTGCTTCGAGTTGCGATGCCCGAAGTGACACCGTCTACGGCGAAGACGCTCTTATTCTTTGCATTAGTTGCGAGAACAACTTGAACCTTCTTTGACGCCATTGATTTTGAGGATGTGCTTTGATTTTCTTGAACGGATAAAGAGATGAGAGGTAGAGATAATCCCACCGGGCGTGCCAAATTTGTAAACACGGAAATTTCTGCGACGGAAGAGATAAGAACACGTGTACAAAACAATATTTTGTATTGCTTTTTGGGGTTACAATCTCTTTTACAATTTGTTCCTCTGATTCGATCTCCGTAAGATGTTGGTTTGTGGATGTTGTTGAACCAAGGGCCGTGAAGGCTTGATCTTAGATGAACGGGAAGTTTCTTCAAGGGCCGTTGGTGGCTTGATCTTGAAGGTGGATGAACGTTTCTTCAAGGGCTGTTAGGCTTGATCTTGAAGATTGGATAGAAGACGAACGATGAATGATCTTCAAGGGCCTTTGGGCTTATTCTTGAAGAACAGATGAACGACGAACGATGAACGAGCTTCAAGGGCTTTTGGGCTTGATCTTGGAGGAATAGGTGTGTTGATCCAAGGGCCGTCGGGGCTTGATCTTGGAAGGTTGAACGAAGTTTCTTCAAGGGCCGTCGGGGCTTGATCTCGAATGTGGTTGACTGTCGATCCAAGGGCCGTTGGGGCTTGATCATGGA
Organism: Heteromeles arbutifolia; assembly: GCA_024362995.1. Lineage (NCBI taxonomy): Eukaryota > Viridiplantae > Streptophyta > Magnoliopsida > Rosales > Rosaceae > Heteromeles > Heteromeles arbutifolia. The sequence goes on along the minus strand of JANCRC010000002.1, from coordinate 12,257,095 downwards.
AGAACGATGCACGAAGAACGAAGAGAGTTTTCTTGATCCTTCGGGATTTGCTTGAGAGCTTTTAAAGTTTCAAAGCTTCAAGGTTTTGGTGTGATGGTTTCCCTTTTTTTTTTTCTCCCCTTTCTTCTTGATGGAGAAGCCTATTTAAAGGCTTTGAGAATGAATCACCACCATCCATTTATTTTGGTGGATGTTGTAGGTGAATTGGGTGGATTGTTGTAGGTGAGTTTGGGTGGATTGTTGTAGGTGAATTTGGGTGGATTGTAGTTTTAATGCAATGGTCAACATTTATTTCACCGAAATTTCAATGTCTATAGTTGTAATTTTAATGCAATGGTCTACATTTATATCATCGAAATTTCAATGTCTACACTTGGATTCTCATCTTTGTGTTTGTTTACACTCTTACATATATCTGCAAAACACTGTCAGAGGTGTTTGTAGACCAGGTAATATATTTTCGCAATTCTACAGTTTAATTTCTTGTCAACAAAAAGGTATTTGATTTTAAACTCACTGTTAAATTAAAAGGTAATAAACCCATGCTAGAGCTACAGATGCACACAGGCACAAAAAGAAATTAGTAAATATATATAATTTCCTCTGTACTTCGTATTATTCAGTCAATTTCATACACATTAAGAAGTTAATACACCTTTTTTTTTTTACACATTCTTACACATCTTATGTAAGAAAAAAAAAACCTAGACTGCAGGCATTTTCCTGTACTTATTCACTGCTAAGAAAATATATCAAATGTTTAAAAGGGGTTAAAAATCAATTCTGCTAGTGCTTTTCGTTGATGGTTGCACTTCGATGTAGAGTCTTTGGAATTGGTACTACGTACTTCAAGGTTTGGTCGGATTAGGACCTCCAGGAGGGACAGTGCCCCTAAGTATTTGCCTGATCAAAGGGAAGAAGGGACGATCCATCTGATGCAAAACATCATTCTTCATCTGATGCATAAACTTTTCTTCTCCATGCAACACTCTGCATGCTTCGGACGATTGCATGTTCATAAGAAAAACCACTAAAAACACTGCCACCAAAAACATTTTTAGAAACTTCATTTTGTTGGGCAGACAAAGATTATTTTGCTTCTTTATTCTGTGGAAGAAGAAGGAATGAATGAATGAATGAAGATAAAGATAAGGGTTTGTTGGAAACTAAGATTTTGCTTCTTTTGTCTGTCTGAAAAATAGAAAGGATTGAAGGAATGAATGAATGAATAGATCGGGAATATGGGGGGCCTCTTTTATATGCATCAAATAAGACCAACTTTCATTTGACTTTGATTTTTAAATATAAATCTATTTGTTTCGTTGTTTTGACTTGGAATTGAATGGGTCGTCATACCCGCAAGGGCTTTGGTTTTAACTTTGAATTGAATGGGTCGTCATACCCGCAAGGGCTTTGTTTTTATGGCTTCACTATATTGTGGGCCTATAATAAATCAAAGCTAATCAATAAAACACAATCCTTCTTTTTACTCTTTAAGTTGAGCTATAGCTTTGTTTACTTAATTAATCTAGACGGTAAAACCTCTATATAGTCATCATGTTAGAACCAAACGAATTTTATAACTTTAGGGAGGTTATTACTTAATAGAGGTGTAGCTAAAAAATATTATTAGTGGAGTACGTCAATTTCCAAGATGTAACATTGAAAAAAGAAAGATGCTCAATCTTTAAAATCTAGTGCATGTTGTATGTAGTACTGTCTTTCAGTTTAATGCTTATCCGTAAACATGCGTGAGAAGCGAGAAACTTTATGGCTTCAACAAGAAATCGTCCATTTGACGAGGTATTACGTACTCGCAAGCTCAAAAGCGTGATATCAACTTTAAAAAAATAATACATTGTCTCAAACAATTACAGAGAAATATTTTAGTTCATCTTAAATTTTTATTTGTAGCATTGCATATTTAAGTACTTATTGACGATTATTACTACATGGGGATGAGTTCTTAATACGTGATCTATAAAAATTATAACTTATTATAATGCGGAGTTTATTCTATTACAAATATAACTGGCTCCAAGTTGGGACCATAAATTTTTATGATAATTAAGGAAGTTATTCCTATATAGAGTATTATGATAAAGACGTTTTACTTTATATTTTGTAATTAAGTTGTCCTGGTTCAATTTTTTTTTATTAATACTAATGGTATAGAGGTATTTTGACCAACCAACTCTTGTCGAGTTTTTTTACTATTTTCTTGAATCGCAATTTTGAACAGAAATTGGAGTTTTTGCATGCAAGTAAAAGCGTGTATAAGGCCTTTGAACTTTGAACGTTGACTATTTTAATTGAAGTTTTAGTTGTCAGCTACGGTGTTGGTGTGTGCTAACCTTTTACACAACATGAATACTTGGACACATATACACATTACACACACAAAAATTGAATCATATTGTGATGACTCAAGTCTTATTTGACGTGAAATATTTCCAAACTGTGTTTATTTAATTAATTAAGACATCTCTAAAACTAATTAAGACCTCTCTAATTCACTAGCCAGAACTTAGTGCTGTCTTTTCTCTTAGTTTTATTATAGGAAAAAATTGAATAAGAATTAGTCATGATGTCCAGAACGACTATCTTTATTATAAAAAATTATCGTCTGTGAAATTTGAACTCATAATCTTCTCAAAAAAAAAAAAAAGGAAATCTAGAGCCGCTAATCCAAAGCTCTTAAAAGAAACCAAACTAGGGAAGATTGTATAGAGAATTGGCTAGAGTTGTTGTTGTTTTTTATTTTTTATTTTTTTATTTTTTTTATGAGTCGAGGGATACCATTAGTAATTAAATGTTAGATCAGCCACCAACAAGGTTTGAATTCACGTTGTCATATAAGAGCACACATTTCCACCACTATGGTAAATGGCTAAAGTTTTAATAATAGATAATTGGGTGAATGATTTTCTGATTACTCTGTCAACAATACCTCATATATATACAAATTCAACATTCAATAACACCTATTTCTAGGAATCCGTGATCCACCTTTGATCTAGACTAAAACAGGAAATTAAGGTAAATCTTACAAATATATTATAAAGATAATTCTTAACACAAAACGATAATAATGAGCAAACAGAGTGTATTAAATATTGTTGTGGGAAAATTAAGAGAAGGTGCTGAATTTAGGAACACATACACGAAAATTTTGGTAGAAATAATTCGACCCCAAAAGAAACTTTGAAAGGACTAGTGCTACAAATAGCACAAGAAAGTTTGAATGTTTGTAGTATTTGGGTATGCAAACCTTTTACACGAACTTATCTAAGTTGAATTATATCATTAGAAGAAAAAAGCTCATCTACCACGGTGGATGTCCGTGATAAATTGCAATTTACCACGGGCATTGTGCCCGTTAGTATTCTAAATGTGGTAAAAAGTCTTTGTTTCTACCACGGGCTATGCCCCTTGTCAAAAGCAGTGTAACCACGAATTATGCCCGTGATAGATTGAGAGCTAACACCACGTGCTATGGCCATTGTGGATTACAAATTGATCACGGCTAGTGCTCGTTATTAAAAAAAATTCAAAAATAAATAAAAAATAAAAAATTATTTGATAAATATATATATATATATATATTTATAATAAAGATATTTATTTACAAAATTGCACATTTACACAAAATCACTGAGTTTCACTTTACATTTATGTACCAAAACATGTATAGACTTTGTTTCACACTCCAAAACAAAACTGATCAAGCCCTAGTTCCAACCTTGATCCTCCAATGATATTCGTCTTCTCTACAATCGTTTCTCCAAGAAGACACACATCTCCAGCACGCCAATCACAATTCAAATTTGTAGGTACCTGTAAATGTAGTAGTTGATATGAGTTATAAACCCTCATGAATTAGAATCACCAACCACCTATGAGACACAAAGGAAAAATATCAAGCTTAGAAATCAAAACTTATCACTCAAGGACATCATATACAAAAAAAATTTAAATCCACAAAATCAATTACACAAAGGCCCAAGCAATCATGGTCCAATTGAGTACATGGTGCCTGTAAAAAATAAATGATCGCTAGAATTCAAGGCTCCTTTTTTTATTTCAAACCAACTGTCATAGATTGACTTTCTTACTAGAAGAGTATTGTGACATGAAAAACAATAGTGAAAATCTAGAAAGAGAGACACAAAGAGACCTCATGTATTAGTGTCAAGCATATGAATATCAATGTGCATGCTTTCCTCTGAGTGTGTGAGAGAACGAGAGAGCAGAGATGACAGTTTTCCATGGAGCTTACATTACAGTAATTAAGCAGGGGTCATTTACCATAAATATGTTCTTAGTTAGACTAATAGCACTTAAGTCGGTACCTTCTAGCGTCAAACCATCTCCAAATTTCAATCTGCCAGACATTTAAGGAAACACTTCAAACTGCCAATCATTGAGGCATACACATAGTACCCAATACTGGACAAAATTACCAAAAGATTAAAGTGACAAGCAATACCTGATTATCAAACGTTTGTTGAAAAGGACTTTTGTCAGCATTTAACTACAAAAACGGAAAAGAAAGGAAAAGAAATATGACAATTAGTAGATACTAAAATTAGAACTATATTGCGTATTCATTAATTAGTTGCAGGACGAATTAAGGAAACGAAAAACCGAGGGATTTAAATAATTCATACAAAATTAGACTAATATTAGAACTATATTATATATTCATTAATTAGTTGCTAATTCATCATGACTTTAAAACGTTGTGTGACTACAGATCACATGTATATTTGTAAAAAAATGAAGGAAAAAAAAATTAATGAAAAACCTATTTTTACCCAAACCATTCGAAATTCGAAGTAAGAGGAAGGCCCTTCCTGGAAGGGGAAAGCAAACTTCTTCCTTTCTTCTCTAGTGTTGGATTTGTGAATTCCTCAATGTGATTGATACAATCCTAACCTAAGGCAAAAAAGAAAAAAAATCATATTAATAATGATCGCATAAACTATGTGCCACAATAATCAATAAGGGAATTTGTGAATGCATTGCACAACAAATGAGTTAAACCACCAAATGAAGCCAAAGAACGCACATTATAACCATTTTTCTTGGGTCCTGCATATTGTGGAATTTGTTGAAATGTGAATATTCATTTTTCTTCGCGCCCCTATTCTCTGAAGATTCTGCCTAAAACTGAACGTAATGCAGCCAATATTAAAATTCACACATGCATAAAAACAGAGAGAGAGAGAGAGAGAGAGAGAGAGAGAGAGAGAGAGAGAGAGAGAGAGAGAAGGGAACAATTCAATACCAATCCAATTCCAGACTTTTGGATTCATGAATTTCCTGGCATGCAATTTGATATTTTTGTTTGGGAAAATTGAAGCAACAAACAGAAGACTTCATCCTAAGTGGGGGTGTAGTGCTGGTGATTTGGCGAAGTATAAAGAACGGTTTCACTTGTATCAGGAGGAAAAACGGTTTCTTTCGGGAAGATGTAGTGTGGTGCAGTTGGAGGTTCATCACGTCTTCATCCCTTCTCCATTTTTGTCTTCTTTTTTTTTTTTTTTTTTTTTTTTTTACTTTTCCAACATTTACTTTTTAATTTCTAGCTTTTCAAATTTTTATGACTAAATTATCCCTGCGAATTTGTTTTCATTATTTTCGGTCAGTTTTAGCTTTTTTTTTTTTTGAGGGGTGATTTTGTCCAAAACTTTTTGGTGAAGCCTTAAAACACTAAAGTGTACTTCTGGCTTTCTAATATTAGAGACTAGAGATTAGAGATTAGAGATATTAACTTTTATTATGTTAGTTGTTTTACAATTATATCATCATTGAGACTCTCTTACAGCCATAAAACTAAAAGTATATTGGATGTTATAGGATTTAAAAGTTAAACAGAAGTGTAGTATTTCAAATATAATAATAAATAATAAATTATGAAAGAAATATTTTGTTGCAATCAATAATCAATATAGTAATAAATAATAAGTAATATAATGATTCTAACTAGATTTAAAAAAAAACATAAAAACATCCACCACGGGCCGATGGCGTGGTGAATTTTCAAAAGGCAGTGTGGTCATTTGAAGTAACCACTACGAGCATATCGCGTGGTGGTTTTGATATTCCATCACATGATTAAAAACCGTTGTAGATTATTCACTTTTAACAACGGGCCGGAATTTGACCGTGGTGGATTAATGTTATCTACCACGAGCTACACTTGACCGTGGTAATTGAATAGTTTCTACCACGAGCTGTTGATGCCCGTGATGGAATTGACGTGGTAAATATGCTGTTATGTACTAGTGTATCTTTGATCACTAAAGTCCCATTTGACCTTGAAATAATGTATTATGTGTGGAGACAAAAATAATCGAGAAAAATATGGAGGTGATACGTGGATTCTAGGGTAAAAAGACAAAATTACCCTCGAGGCACACTGAAGCTTCTACGCGCAAGCAGCGGACAATCATGGCTCAATCAAGGTCAAAAGTGATCAAAATAGGTATTTATTCAAAAACCTATTTCATCCATCCTCATCAAATCTCCCTCACAAGGTAACTCCCAAATTATTTCTCCTAAATTATATTAATTAGCTAATGAATTGATATTAATTAACTAATTAATTGTAAATTACACCCAAAAAACGACTAAAGTGGCCGGTTCCCATCTCTCCCAAAGGGGCCGGCCACACCCCTATAAATATCACCCCATTTTCTCTTGCAAAACTCTTTTCCCTCAAATTCTAACTTTGGCATCGGAGGTTCTTCGGCCAAAGCCCCCCATTCATCGTGGGCGCGTGAGGCTCTTGGCCTTAACCTAAGGTGTTATTTGTTTTGCATGTGCAATTTTGTCCAAGAATAAGAAGGCGGAAATTTACATCCACAAATTGGTGCTTTCATTGAGAGCTTGAGTCACACGCTCGTACAAGACTCTTGCATTCAAGGATTTTCATTTTCTTGTTCATTTGTAGATTTTTCGTACGTTCTTACTCTTGGAATTTTTATTTATAAAAATTCTTAGAGAAAAAATAAAAAAGAAGTACAATGACAAGAGATTCGGAAACCTTGATGAACAGAAATTTCAACGTTCAAGAAATGAGACCACGGTGATCCACGAGGCTAAAGGCGATGACAAGTGGAGCGGCACAACCCCCACGGGGCACGATTGTGTCTTATTTATAAAAATTCTTAGATAAAACATAAAAAAGAAGTACAATGACAAGAGATTCAGAAACCTTGATGAAGGGAAATTCCAACGTTCAAGAAATGGGACCACGGTGATCCATGAGGCTAAAGGCGATGATAAGTGGAACGGCACAACCCCCACGGGGCATGATCATGACAACCACCATGGTAGCAACCACGACAGCAACTCTCGGCTAGCCCATTGCCTACGGTGAGCAGGCCACTTCGCAGCAGTAGGCCCAAGCTCGTGCCACAAGGCAGCCAGCCTATATTCAAGCCCACGGTGCTCCACTGGCAGCTAAGGTCCAAGCAGTTGAGGCCTAAGCAGCTGCAGCAATTAGAGCAACCCAGCATTCACGGGCCCAAGGCCAGCGCTAGCCCCAAAACCGAGCCCAAGACTCCCAGACCTAAGCCGCTTTAAGGACAACCCAGCACCACGCACTGCACCAGACCACATGGGCCCAAGCCCAAGCGGCGCCGAGGACGAGGCAGGCCTAGCGCCTACGTGCACCGCACGTGGCCCAACCCATTCCAGCGATCCAACCCGTTCCCGCAGCCCAATTCAAAGCCCAACACACTATCTGGCCCAGCTCACTCCCGTGGCCTTTCAAGCAACCCAAAACGGTCCAAGACCGGTTCAACTGTCTCGGATTCAGATTTCTGGACCGACAATTGAGCCGAGGGCATTTTCACAACATTTCTCCGCGGATTTGATATTTCCCAACTCAAATCTCGTGCTCGGAGTCTACCACACTTCCACAGCTCAAGGAGATGCATTCCTTCCAAGCTTTTCCAACCCAAATGGAGAAAAACACTTGTCTCCACAAGTCATAGAGTTGACGAGTGCCCTCGTACAGCAGACGACCTTGGTGAATCAGCTTTTGCAGCGCACCGAGATGCAACATGCCCCAGACGAGGTGTCCCAAAGTAGGACAAGGGCAGATGAAGAACTTTCTAGTAGCGTCCCGGTAAGCAGCCACTCAACCAACCACGAACCAAGCGTTCCGGTAGTGTACACTCCCGACTGGGCCCCCAAGATACCGTATCCTCCAATCTTAGTGCGCGAAGGAGCGTGCACTCTCGATTAGGCCCATAGATGAGCATACACTCACGGTTGAGGCCACACTTCGATAATCAACATGAGCAATCTTCCAGGCAAAGTGTTCATTTACGGTTAGGCCCGCAATGAGCATCATCCACCTCACATTGAAGTAGGCAGCACGACGGACGGAGAGGAGTAGTCACTCAATCCTACTCAAGTTCAACCAACAGCATGCGAGGAATTCACTCGCCTGCTATGGATATACCCTATGCACCGTAGCCACGGCATAGACGAGCTGAGCATATAGAATAGCAGCTTAGACCAGCAGGTCAAGACCGGGGGTAGCCGGAAGCTCTGATGCCCTACTAGAGGAAAATTAAGAAAGAAGTTGAAGACTCCCAACCAAATAATTGCTCGATTTCAAGCACAACAAAGCTACTGACGAGGCGTTCTGACGAGACATAACCAACATAAGCGGGTCACTTTTCATTGACAAGCAAACGGGACTATCCCACATAGATTGTTGAATAAAAATATTACTTATGTTCAGACAAACGCAGCAGCTCAGCCTGATGGGGCGCCGGGGGTAAACGAGAACTTTCTTAACACTCTAGACGATTCAATACTGAAGCAGACATCACCAGTAACCGAATATTACGGACCTAGTGGTTTAATTCCTCTTGTTGTGCACAATCTGGCCCAAACCAGCCTTAGCTTTGCACTCACAGCCATGCCGACCTGCTCCACGACTCCCGGTAACCCTTAATCTGTCATTATGGCTCATAACCGTGCCTACTCCTCCACAGCTCCCAGTAGCCATTGATCTGTCATCATGGCTCATAACCGTGCTGATCTTGCACCACGGTTCCTAACCCTGCCGATCTCGCCCTGTGGCTCCTAAACGCGTCGGCCAAGCCTATGGCGCTCCAAACTTCAAAGCATCCAACGGCGGAGCAGAACATAAGGCTTTATTTGCAGCCCCTGCTAGATTAGCGGTAAATAAGCTTGCAATCCATTCAGATTCTTAGCTGATCACCAACCAAGCCTCAAAATGGCACACGACGAAACATCTAACGATAACGCAATACTTGAAGAAAGTCTGGGAACAGCTCACCGCGCTTTCCACTTACACCCTTGCATAGGTTCCACAAGCAGTTTGAAGTCTCAAGCAAATCGCCAAAGAAGACCTCGCAGGCCAAGGATTATTTCAGTTGTCCAGCAGTACAGTTTTCCTCAGCTGCACTCACGATAACGACTTCTATGCTCTCTAGTACGAGAGGGTAAACCAATCCCCCGACACCCATTTGGGTAAGTTCTCCAATGCGAGAGGGTAAACCAATTCCCCAACACCCATATAGGTAAGCTCTCCAATGCGAGAGGGTAAACTAATTGCTCTCTAGTGCGAGAGGGTAAACTAATTCTCGACACCTATCTAGGTAAGCTCTCCAGTACGAGAAGGCCACATAGCTCAAAAAATCGAATGCTTGAAGACTAACTAAGCAACAAATAGTCAGGAGTTAGCAGCCACTTTGTACCCAACAGTTCGCTCATCCGACACTTCATCCTTAGCAGCTCCGATCTTGGTAGCTCCATCCTTGACTGCTCCATCTATGGCATCTAAGAAATCAAACTTAAGCAGTTTCTTCATTTTTGGCAAGCAGCCCAGACGTGGCAGCCCAAACCGTGGCCCATGCCACGCCACTTCCTCGACCCATGCCGAGCCAGTCCTTGGCTTCAGTCAAGCCGAGCAGCACAAGCAAATGGCCCCTGCCACACCTCATCCTTGGCCCATGCCAAGCCAACTCTTGGCCCCTGCCAGCCGACGTACCGCACCACCCTGACGGTTGCCCCGTGGCAGCACCACCTAAGAAGAAGACAATGAGAATTAAGTTTTTCTTACATCGGTGCGGCGCGGAGAAGACCAAGAAATCAACAGAAGACGGTTCTTTGCATGGGAAAGCAAAGAAGAGTGCTAGGGGAGAGGGAACAAATATCCTCCAGTTTTCTCTCTTTCTTGTAGGAATAAACAATTGCCCTTCGAAGTTGATTTAATCCCCTACTTAAGGTAGGCTTAAATAGGCTTTGGAGGTGATTTATTTCCCTTTCCTAGAAGAATCTAATTCCAAGTCCAAATGAGAATCTGCATCAAAGCTGGAGATCTCTACACCTGCTGCCCTTTCCTGCGAGCAGCCCAGCAGGTGTGAGGGCATTTGTGGGGCCAAAAATAATCAAGAAAAATATGAAGGCGACATGTGGATTCTAGGGTAAAAAAGACAAAATTACCCTCGAGGCACATTGAAGCTTCTACTCGCAAGCAACGGACAATCATGGCTCAATCAAGGTCAAAAGTGATCAAAGTAGGTATTTATTCAAAACCTATTTCATCCATCCTCATCAAATCTCCCTCACAAGGTAACTCCCAAATTATTTCTCCTAAATTATATTAATTAGCTAATTAATTTATATTAATTTATTAATTAGCTAATTAATTGTAAATTACACCCAAAAAAGCACTAAAGTGGCTAGTTCCCATCTCTCCCAAAGGGGCCGGCCACACCCCTATAAATATCACCCCATTTTCTCTAAAAACCTAGGTGGAATCCTCTTGCAAAACTTTCCAAATTTCTCTAAACACTTTTCCCTCAAATTCTAACTTTGGCATCGGAGGTTCTTCGGCCAAAGCCTCCCCCCATCCATCGTGGGTGCGTGAGGCTCTTGGCCTTGACTTAAGGTGTTATTTGTTTTGTAGGTGCAATTTTGTTCAAGAAGAAGAAGGCGGAAATTTGCATCCACTGTTAAATACCACACTTCCTCCCAAAGCTTTTAATCAGAGAATCACTCGTATTTTTGACAACTTTGTGCCTTGAATCAGAGACCACAGAGCATACCTGACTTGAAATTCTGCCGTGTTTCTACTGGACAGTGGTTGTTGTTTATACTAATATCAAGAGGACAAACTTTGTCATAATTTTTTTGAAAATACCATTTATGTCCCCACATTTTTTTTTTTATCCTTAGTTGCGATAAATAACCTTTATATAATAAGATTAAAATAGGAATTTTTTGGATTTAAATTATTGAATTAAATTAGAGTTCTTCCACGTTTTTCTCCATTTTTTTCAATATGTTTCTCCCACATGCATAGAACGAATGAATGTTTGTAATATGCAAACCTTTTACACGACGTGACATATACTCGGACGAAAAAATTGAATTTTATCGTTGGCATCTAAAGTCCCATTTGACCTTGAAATAATTTATCATGCATTATTTGGAGAGAGAATAAAATGTCTTAACGAATATAAATTTTTAATTAATAGAGAAATTTTATTTGAACCCACATAATCTCTTTCTACACCCAACTTAAACTTTAGATGTGAATTATATTTTTTACCCTATTGCATAATTATCATCAAGTACAAGATAAAACTAACAATAAAATTAAAATCTATCAATAAACCCACTTAATAATCAAACCCTATCATCACATCAAAATCTACCATCACACAATCTTTATTCCACGTTCATTCTATCTAAAATACTAAGACGCTCTCATACAGTAAAAGCTCTTTCTGACCCATTGTGGTGATTTTAAAGTTTTAAATCTTCCAACTAAGGGATAAATCGATATAATCTCAACAAAATCCTCTATGAAGGAGTTGGGCAATTTATACCTAGCTCTAATTAAAAAATTATGCTTGAACGTGATAAATGCAGGAGCAAGGATCGAATATTAGCAACATAATTATTTAAACTCAACTCAATTGTACATCAGAGTGACGAGTACTGCATCATATCCAGTATCCACCAGGTCCTTGACTTTGTATATTAGAGTGACAAATATGTCATTGATTGGATTCTGGTGGGAAAGACCGAATAACACGAGGAAATTCATGCTTCCTTTTGATTTAAGCACCTAATTCTGAGGTTAATTATCGATTCAACAAATTTGGGATTAAGGTTATAACTAATTTTGTATAAACAATGTGTCTTAGGTTCACTTTGATTATTGGGTTTTAATTCTTGTTCAGGTTTCTTTTGCGGTGGTGATTTCTGGGTGTGGCTATGAGGTAATTGCAGTGTACTCTTTCTGCAATTAAGATTGTTTTTGCAACATGATACGATGAGTTTGATTAAGTTATTATGTTACTCCTTTTGCAATTAAGATTGTTTTTGCAAGTAGAAGATAACATAAGACTTAACAATGTTAAGTTGGGTTAAGAAATTAGAAAAGCCACAGAGGGGCCGCAATCCTTATGAGTGCAAAAGATTTGAACTCCACTAAGCATAAAACAAATATGTGAGAGATATTGCTCTATGTATGCCTTGAATAAGTTTGATTTTGAGTTTTTATTTTTGAATGGATGTAAAGATAGATCTATATATTGAATTGGGTCTCCAAGGGTAATTTAAGTAGTAAATTTGGGTTTGAAGAGATATTGATAGTTTAATTAAAAATAATATGGGTGTAGAGAGTAAGTTGGGTGTAAAAAAAGGTTATGTGGGTTCAAATAAAATTTCCCTAAATCCTCGTTGTAAAATTTGGAAAATCATAAGGTGTTACTAATATAAGTGTTGTATATACTATTATTTTTTTTGTCAAATCCGGAGGCATCTCACATCCCGAAGAATAAGACTAATCCTCAGTGAGGCCCGTAAAGGCTAAGGTATTGCACCCCACCTCTGGCTATGGTCAAATGTCACACATCTTCCTAAAGCTTTCAACTAGAAAATCATCCGTGTTTTTGCCAACTTCGTGCCTCGAACTCAAAGACCACGAAGCATACATGGTTTGGAATTTTACTGCGTTTCTAATAGACCATTTACCGTGATTGTTGTCTATACTATTATTTAGAGAACACTCTCTCAGACTTTTCTTCAAATACCATTTATGTCCCCACAGTCCCATTTTTTATCCTTAGTCGCAATAAATAACCTTAATATAATAAGATTAAAATAGGATTTTATTTAAAAAATTTCCACATTTTTCTCCAACTTCTCTTTCGATACGTTTCTCCTACATGCATAGCATGTGTGAGATTGCAGTATAACAAAGAGTTGATTAGTAATACATATCAGGTGGTGAAATTACAAGTTACACTTAAGAGTTTCTCAATAATTCGAGTAATGTACCGTGACAATTTTTTTAAATGAAAATGATAATATACTACTCTAAGTTTATGTACACTTAGAAAAGGGAAAGAGTTTAATCCAAAACACAATAAATTGAAGATAAAAACTCTATTCACCAAAGCAAATCCATCACTTGAATTGTGACATCTTTCTGACATGCAACTTTTCTTTATTTCATTACATATCATATCTTTTGCACGTAAATTTTCTGATGATTTCCAAATTTTAAAACGATGCAAACAACATTGATTAGTTTAAACTCAAACTAACTCAATGGGGAGGAGCATATGAATTGAATTCAATTAGTGCACGCCAAGTGTTTAACATATATTTTGATGCTCCAGAGTCCACAGGCATATCGTTCATGATATTGCATGCCATTGTAAAAAGAAAACGTTCACTACTGCATGACTCACGTCAATGCATATTAATTTTAGATATCATGTATAATTAAAGGGTTTTACTGTACCGATTGAGTCATTTTTTCGATGTGACAGTTACATTGTCACGTGGTGTTACTTATCCATCAAGTTATAACGTGCGAAGTACTAACACCAAGTAACGGTGGAGCCATCTCACTCCAAGATTGGCCTCAAAGGTGCCTTTTAAACCAGATGTAGAGTCTTCACTATGCACACACACATATATGGTATAATAGGTATTTCTGCAAACATTGTCAGAGGTTTTTGTAGAGTAGGTAATATATTTTCGCAATTGCTTTTAAATTCACTGTTAAATTAAGGACAATGCTATCCACACACTTTTTTTTTTTTATCTCTCACACATCTTTCTTAATTTTGGCCGTCAGATTGAATGAATTGAAAAATATTAATAGACAAAAATTACCAATTATGTGTTAGAGGTAAAAAAAACTGTGTGAATAGCACTACCTTAAATTAAACGGTAAATAAACTCATGCTAGAGCTACAGATGCATACATGCCCAAAAAAAAATTAGTAAATAAAGAATTTATTCTATACTTCGTCATATTCAGTCAACTCCTTCATATACACTGTGAAGCTAGCTAATACACTTTATTCTTACATGTAAGGAAAAAAAACCTAGACCGCAGGCATTTTCCTGTGCTTATTCACTGCTAAGAAAATATATAAAATGTTGAATTTGATTTAAAATTAATTCGACTAGTGCTTTTCTTTGATGGTTGCACTTCGATGTAGAATCTTTGGAATTGGTACTACTTCAAGGTTCGGTCGGATTAGGACCTCCGGACGGGGTAGTGCCCCTAAGTATTTGCCTGATCAAAGGGAAGAAGGGACGATCCTTCTGATGCAAAACATCATTCTTCATCTGATGCATAAATTTTTCTTCCCCATGCAACACTCTGCAGGCTTCGGACGAGTGCATGTTCATAAGAAAAACCATTAAAAACACTGCCACCAAAAATATTTGTAGAAACTTCATTTTGTTGGGCAAACAAAGACTATTTTGCATCTTATTTTCTGCGGAAGAAGGAATGAATGAATGAATGAAAATAAAGCTAAAGGTTTTGTTGCGAAAACAAAGATTTTGCTTCTTTTTTCCGACTGTGAAAAACAGAAAGGATTGAAGGAATTAAGGAATGAATGAATAGATGGGGAATATGGGGCTTTTTATATGCATCAGTTAAGACCAACTTTCATATGACTTTGATTTTTCAATATAAATCTATTGTTTCGTTGTTTTGACTATTAATTGATTATTATATGCTAAAGACTTAGAATTGAATGGGTCGTCGGTTTTAGGGTTTCACTATATTGTGGACCTGTAATAAATCAAAGCTAATTAATTATATAATAACACAATCCTTTCTTGATGCCCAAAAAGAGCACATTTTTTTTACTCTTAATTTCCTGCAAGAAACATTTTACTCATAATTTAAGTTGAGTTGCCACTCAATACTATGGTCTGGTGATATTCTTCTTCACTTGGAAGTGAGAGGTCCTAGGTTCAAATCTCGTGGATGGCGAATTCAATACCAAATTTGGTTGCCCTGTGTGGCTTACACGAACTCCCCCTCCTCTTAGTTTAAAAATATTGATTTACTAAAAAAAAATGACCCATATAGCTTTTTTACTTAATTATTCTAGTACACTAAAGCCTCTATATAGTTATAATATTGAAACCAAATCAAATTTATAACTTTAAGCCAGGGCCAACCCAGGCCCAGTGTGGGCTGGGCGATCGTCCGGGGCCCCAAAAAATTGAGGGCACCCAAATTATTAAAGTGTTATATTGATATATGTTTTTATAAGAGTATAAATGATTTTAATTTGGTCAATTGACAAAGAAATTTAACTATAATTGGTGGTTTTTATTTGTTAAAATTAATGAGGAGGTCTTGGGTTCAAAACACCGTGTGTGTTTATTTACTTTTCAATTTTTACAAATTTGTTTTCATTTGTGTATAAATTTATAAAATTTGGTAAGTGGTGGTGTGTATTATTTAAAATAAACAAGGAGGTCCCAGATTCAAAACAATATATGTCTCTTTTACTTTTCAACTTTTACGAATTTCTTTTCATGGGTTTAAATTTATGAAAATGGGCTAAATGATGTAGAGGTTTAATTAGAAGTAATGGTTTTTGTTGCTAAAATTAACGAGAGATCTTGAGTTCGAAATGCTATTTGCATATTTATTCTTTTCAATTTTTACGAGTTTCTGTTTGGTTGTTAATTTCCTTTTAATTATTAGCTAGTAGCCATGTGGGTTGCAATTTTCAAACATGTGTTCCAATTCAAGTCTAAATTTCAACAAAGAGTAATGCGTAAACCAATTTTGCAAATCATATGATGTGTCACCAATAGGTTTAATTTAGTGCTTATTTATTGCTTATACATATCAATTAAAGACTCGAAAGCATCATCATTTTTATAGACCCATATTGGCAAGGTTAGTAAATAAGAAAAAACACATCACAATTTATATAAAAACACATTAAAAGTTCAGGTAGAAAAACAAGACTCATCATCTATCTACTTGTAAGCCCGATGTTTCACTACTACGAAACTATTTATTAGTGTCGCTATGATAACCGACAAGAAACGTATATTACTGTCGGATTTTAAGCAAAATCCGACAAAAAATGGATGAAGTGGTGGATATAATAAGCAACAGAATTGCCAGTGTCAGAAAATACTCTAAAACCGACATAAATTGTGTCAGATATAACCGACAAAATATATTAATAATGAATAAATAAAAGCATTTCTGTCGGCTAAAACTGCCAGAAAATACTAAAACCAACAAAACTTCTGTCGAATATAACCGATAAGGAATTTATTAATAAGAATAAATAAAAGCATTCTTGTTGGATAAAACCGACAAAAAATATATTAATAATAAAAAAAAATTATAAACCACTTTCTGCATTTTCCATATTCACTGCACTTTCTGCATTTTCCATATCCCCTGCATTCACTGCATTTTCCATATTCAACCTATGTTTCAAATCCTTCCTCTCTGATGACAACATGTTTGACAATGGAAGAATTTGTATGGGCACACCAAAACTGTCACGGTTACTATAATTCAAACTAATAGATTTCCTCGTCGAAGCACTTGAATCCTCCGAGCCGGTAAGTTTTGCGTCGATTCTTCCTGAGCTACCGGAGCATTCACCAGCATGCCCAAAACCACTGCCATAATACCCTCCCCTTCCTGGGTTCTTGTTCTTCTTGGCCATGACCAAATATCTCAAAGAATCTCCTAGCACTATTCTTTGAGAACGAACAATCTGACGAAGAAGAAACATTCATCACAAAGTTTAACAACAGTAACATTAATGCCTGGGTAAGTTCCAGTGTTCAATTTTTATACAAGAAGTGAAAATTGGACAAAATTGAATTAAAACCCTAAATCTTGCACAGCAACTAATTCGACAAAATTGAACTACATAAAGCACAAAAACTCCCAAAATTAAAAGTAATCCAAAACCCTAGAAAAATACCTGTAGTACTTGCTGAGCTGCCCACTTGAGTTCCAGAGCTCTCATGCGATCAAATTACACGAAGTCTTCTGCGCAATGACAAATTGAGGTCAAGAATACTTTAGAGCAATGAGACGCAGAAACTGCGAAGGGTGGAGAGTGCAAGTGTTGAACTGGAAGTAAATGAGGAGAGAAGAAAAGGAGAAGGAAATGAGGAGAGGAGAAAATGGGGAAGGAAGGGGGAATGGAGAAGGCACCGGCGCAAGGAAGAGATGGAGGGGTTTTATTTTGGAAAATTTTCATTACTGTCGATTAAAACCGACAGAAACATTTTTTTAAATATAACCGTCAAACTAGTTTCAATGATCTAACCGTCAAACTTGTTTGTAGATACTACAAGATCACATACGTAAAAAATCGCAAAAAAAAAAAAAACATTAAGATATTAGGTAACGGAACAAAAGTTTTCGACAGTTATACGAAAAATCACAATTTAACGGTTATTTTAGCTCTGGTTTCGATGATTTTTTTACAGCTACACTCCTCGACCCTATAAGAATGCAATGAACGAATTCGATCTTCAATTTAAAATATTTACACTAGTGGATACCACAAAATCTTATTTTATACTTAATGGAAGTATAATATTAACTCTTAAGTGTTTGTTTAATCTACCATTTTGACACGATATGCATTCTACGAAACTTTTTTCAACGAACCAACCGTCAAACTTATTTGTACACACTCCGAGATTGCATACGTAAAAAATTGTAAAAAACAATTATTCAGAGATTACGTAACGGAACAAAAGTTTTCGACAGTTATAAACGAAAAATCACAATTTAACGGTTATTTTAACTCCGATTTTGATGATTTTTTACAGCTACACTCCTCAACCCTATAAGAATTCAATGAATAAATTTGATCTTCAATTTAAAATATTTACACTAGTGGATACCACAAAATCTTATTTTATACTTAATGGAAGTATAACATTAACTCTTAAGTGTTTATTTAATCTACCGTTTTGACGCGATACACATTCTACGAAAATTTTTTCAATGATCTAACCATCAAACTTGTTTGTACACGCTCCGAGATCGCATACATAAAAAATCACAAAAAACAAACATTCAGAGATTAGGTAACAGAACAAAAGTCTTCGACGGTTATAAACGAAAAATCACAATTTAACGGTTATTTTAGCTCCGATTTTGATGATTTTTTACAGCTACACTCCTCGACCCTATAAGAATGCATTGAACGAATTCGATCTTCAATTTAAAATATTTACACTAGTGGATACCACAAAATCTTATTTTATACTTGATGGGGAAGTATAACATTAACTCTAAGTGTTTGTTTAATCTACCATTTTGATGCGATACGCAGTCTACAAAACGTTTTTCAACAATCCAACCGTCAAACTTGTTTGTACACACTCCAAGATCGCATACATAAAAAATCGCAAAAAACAAACATTCAGAGATTGGGTAGCTGAACAAAAGTTTTCGATGGTTATAAACAAAAAATCACAATTTAACGGTTATTTTAGCTTCGATTTTGATGATTTTTTACAACTACACTCCTCGACTCTACAAGAATGCAATGAATGAATTCGATCTTCAATTTAAAATATTTACACTAGTGGATAAATTTTATTTTATACTTAATGGAAGTATAACATTAACTCTTAAGTGTTTTTTAAATCTATCAATTTGATAGGATATGTATTCTACGAAACTAGTTTCAACGATCCAACCGTCAAATATGTTTGTATATACTCCGAGGTAGCATGTGTAAAAAATCGCAAAAAAAAAAAAAACATTCACAGATTAGGTAACGGGACAATGAGTGAAAAAAAAAAAAACATTCAGAGATTATTATGGTGGTTGCAATGCGAAGATAATTTGTTCATCAACAATCATTCTGATTTGAAAAGGCGAAATATACATAATAGTGATTTACTACCAATCCTCTTGTAATTATAATTAGTTGTCTAATAGTGTAAATAAGCTCTTTTTATGCTCATAACTCCTCTCTCTCTCTCTCTCTCTCTCTCTCTCTCTCTATATATATATATATATATATATATATTTCATCAAGATCAGTGAGATAATGCTCCTATTTAACTAGAAATTAATGTAGCCACTAGTACTACGATCTAGTGGTATTCCTCTTCACTGATTAGTGAGAGGTCTTAGGTTCAACTCTCGCCAAAGGCGAATTTTGAACCAATTTATTAGCCCATTGTGAGGCTAAACCCACCCCCTCCCCCTAGTGTAGTTAATATCGATTGTTAAAAAAAAAAAACTAGAAATTAATGTTCTAAGATGACATGCAGGATGACAAATTGGGTGTGCGTGAAAACTTTCCATACTTAACCATGGAATTGGATACGTTAATAGCATCTTTATAGGACTAAATGAAGAATGAGTGTCTTCTTCTTAAGGCCCTTTGGTGCTACAATTTTGTTTTTTAACTTTTTACTTTTTGTGCTATAGGCGTGAGTGAAAAAAAAATATTTAAACCATGTGTTTAATTATTTATTTTTAATCAATATAACATTTTAAAATAATAAAATAGTCAATTTCTGTCAAGTATAACCGCCAGAAACTAAAATAATAAATTAGTCAATTTCTGTCGGTTATAATCGCCAGAATACTAAACTAATAACTGCCATAAACTAAAATAATAAAATAGTCAATTTCTGTCGGTTATAACCGTCACCATTAACTTAAAAACCGCAGGAATATGTTAAAAATATTTTTAAAAAAAAGAATTCAAAAATATTGGCGGTTATAATAATTTTATGGCGGTTGCATCCGACACTAAATATCTGCCAGAAATTTATGTTGGATATAATCTACAGGATTTCATTGTTATCCGACACTAACTGAATGATGTGTCGGATATCTTTTATTCGACATAATGGCTTATTAAACCGCCACCATCATCCGACACCTAAAGCTAATATTGTAGTAGTGTTTTTGGGTTCCTGTACAAAAGGAATTAGCTTTTCCGTGTTTCTAAATTATTGAGCTTGAAGTGCTTTTGTAAGTAATAACTTTATCAAAGTTTTACGTGTGAAAACAATAATTTTCTTATATAAAGTTAGGGCACATTTTTTTTGTGTCGCCTAGGGCCTTAAAAATCTCAGGACCGGCTCTGCTTTAAGCAGGTTATTACTTAATAGAGGTGCAACTAAAAAATAATATTATTTTTTACTTGGGTAAACTGCCAATTTAGTCCCTGAATTATTACCTTAGTGAAAATTAGGTCCCTAAACTATTTTTTTCAGAAAAATTAGTCCCTGAATTATAAAAATCTGCCAATTACATCCCTAATGTTATATTCGAAGTTACTATATTCAATTTTCCATCAATTTAAGTCATGTTACTTGCATGTGATACACAATGGAGGGTGGATTAGTAGTTTTTCATAAAGAAATAGTGTATGGAGTTAACTTTGGAGGAGAAATTGGTAGTTTTTCATAAAGAAATAGTGTAAGTTAACTTTTGAGGGTAAATTAGACATTAAATTCGCAACCTATGTGAAATGTTAAGCACTTATAGACGAGAAAATGATGGTATTACACTCTAAAGTGTGTCAAGTGACTTAAGTTGACGAAAAATTGGATAAAATAGCTTTGAATATAATAGTAGGGATGAAATTAGCAATTTCTAATGAATTTATGGACTTATTTTACCGAAAAAATAATTTAGGGACCTAATTTTCACTGAGGTGATAATTCAAGGACTAAATTGGCACTTTACCCTTTTTACTTAGTTATCCTCAATAAAAATTGTATAGATACAAAGAACTATTAGTGGAGTATGTCGGCTTCCAAGATGTAAAATTTGAAAAAGAAAGACACTGAACCTTTAAAATCTATTGCATATATGTACGTATGTAGTACTTTCTTTAAGTTATCTATAAACATGCTTGTGAAGCTAAAAACAGTATGGCTTCAACAAGAAATTGTCCATATTGACGAGGTATTATGTACTTGTAAGTTCAAAGGCGTGATATCAATTCTAAAAAATAAAATATTGTCTCAAATAATTATAGAGAAATATTTTAGTTCATCTTAAATGTTTATTTGTGACATTGCATATTTTTGTACTTATGGACAATTATTATTATATGGGCGAGTTTCCTTAATATGGAACTTATAAAAATTATAACTTATTACAATGTAGAGTTTATTCATATACATAACTAGCTCCAAGTTTGGACCATAAATTTTTATGACTATAAAGAAGGTTATTCTTAAATAGAGCATTATTATAAAGATGTTTTACTACATATTTTTTAGGCCTATTTTTTTATTAAGTTGTCCTGATTCAATTATTTTTTCTTTTAGTTTTATTAACAATTACTAATACTATAGAGGTGTTTTGACCAACTCGTTTAGAGTTTTTGTTACTATTTTCTTGCATCGCAATTTTGAACTGAGATTGGAGTTTGGCATGCAAGTAAAAGCGTGTACAAGGCCTTTGAAGTTTGAACGTTGACTATTTTAATTGAAGTTTTAGTACGCTGAGGCATAGTATCGGTGTGTGCTAACCTTTTACACGACATGAATACTTTAACACACATACACAAACAAAAATTGAATCATCTTGTGATGACTGAAAGTCTCATTTGACTTGAAATGTGTCCAAGCGTGTTTATTTAAATAACTAAGACAACTCAAAACTAATTAAGACCTCTCTAATCCACTAGCCAGACACTAGTATTGTTTTTTCTTAGTTTTATAGGATAAATTGAATAAGAATAAGTCATGATGTCTAGAAAGGTTGTCTAAAATGATCCCCTGTGAAATTTGAACTTATAATCTTCTTCGAAAAAATGAAAATCAGGTGCCGCTAATCCAAAACGATAATAAGCAAACAAAGTGTATTAAAATATTATTGGAGGAAAATGAAGAGAATGTGTAGTACTTAATTACACGTGCAATAAAATTTTGGTAGAAATTAGTTAATTTGACCTCAAAAGAAACGTTGAAAGAGGAATTGAGGAATAGTTTGGATCAAATGATATCACTGCTGACAACTTTTTATCATGCATTAGTTTCAAAATCTTCGATAGTTTGAATTACCGTCAAGACCTTTTCTTCTCTCCTCTCCTCTTTCCCTCATCTTTCCATCCATTTTCCTCTTCTCCTCTCACATTCTCTATTTTATCTTTCTCTTTCCATATAAAATTGATATAATATGTTGACATGACTTAACATTATATATATATATATATATATATATATATATATATATATATATATATATAATGTATTAGATGTTTTATCTTGCGTTTTGTGTAGCAGATGCAACCTCACTAATCTGTGGGGTTTTACTGTTTTAGCAGTTGATTATGCAAATATGGGTATAGCCAAGTTAGTAAGAACTGCGTACTCTCATCTGCACCAAGTTCGAATCACTTCCGTAATTTAATTGAATTTAGTATATACTACTGCTTGTATATCAAAATAAATAAATAAAAAAGAAATAGAATGAGTTCAGTTATAATAGTCTCATGGGTTACAATTACAACCAAAACATTTTAGCCAATTGACCAACAAAAATAATGAAAAAAATGGGTTATTATACATCAATTTTACCGCAGGGATGCTAATCTAGCTAAACATTGTTCACATTTTGAACTTTATAACATCTGTTGCTCCCGTTTCTGAGTCTTAATATAGCCGGCCGGAACTTTAATTCTCGGTATTAGTATAGTGAGGAATGGCATGGCTAAGAAGGCTTCATGCACCAAGTGGTAAAGCTACATTCATCTTAAAGAAACTAAAATTGAGTCATCAAAGTGTTGATAAGAATTGCTTATAGTTTGTTATGTTGTTTTTGTAAATGGTTAGTTTGGTTAAGGGTATAAGTGTCATCTGTTAGAATACCCAATACTATATATAACAAACTCTGCTGTAATTATTCAATTACATTGAATGAAAGGAAAGCCTTCAGATTCTATATGGTATCATGCCCTTTTTGTCTCACAACTTCCTCTCTCTCGATCCTCCCGATCTTCTTCGCTTCCACTCCCAATTTCTTATTTTTCTTCTCAATTTCTGCTGTGATTCTTCCCTGTTCTTCTTCGATCGTGACTTTTGTGTAGTTGCTTGGTGTATTTCTTTACATTCAGTCATGGCGTCACCATCCGCTTCGTCTTCTCCTATTGAGTCGGTGCAAGCTCCAAACCCTAATTTCTCCAATTCTGCGATGTCTTCGAATTCGTATGATTATCTTACGATCCAAAACATCCGCAGTATGGTACCAATCAAACTCAAACGATCCAATTACCTCCCCTGGCATGCATTGTTTGCCCCAATTCTGCGCAGGTATAAGCTTTTTGGCATCATTGATGGTACTGAAGTTTGTCCATCGCCTCTTCTTCCTGATCCCTCTCTCAATCCTGCTTTTGAGATTTGGTATGAGAAAGATCAGAATCGTCTCATCTGGTTGAATTCTACTCTGTCTGAAAAAGTGATTCCTTTCACCGTCAGTGTCTCATCGTCTCGAGATTTATGGCTCAAGCTTAAGCAGCGTTTTGGAGGAGTCTCTGATGCTCACATTCATCAGTTACGATCTCATCTCCAGTCAATTCAGAAAGGTTCACAATCAATTTCTGATTATCTTTAACAAATCAAGGAAATTTCTTATGCTTTAATGGCAGCTGGTGCTCCTGTCACCGATCGTGACCTAATTGCGGCTATATTGGCTGGCTTACCTGATGAGTTCAAATCCTTTACTGACTCACTTCTTCTTCGTATCTCCACCACGACTCTAGATGAATTACATGGCTTACTACTCACCAAAGAATTGCCAATGTCTCGAAGGAAGAAAGTTATCTCCTCGAGCATCACAGAACCTTTTCATGCCTTTACTGCTCAATCACAGCCTCCTCTTTTGCCTACACCACCACCGCACCAAGCCTTTGTTATTCAACCCCAACCTCCTCGTGGACATTACCGAAGCAATCATTGTGGAAACTATAGAGGAACTGCTTGTGGTCATCGTGGCAATTACAAAGGTAATAATTTTCGTGGCAATTCTCAAGGGTTTCGTGGCAACTCTCAAGGCTCTCGTGTTCTTCATTGTCAAATCTGTGGATCAACCAGTCATGAGGTTATTGACTATTTTGATCAAATGAATCTGGATATTTTTGGCAAAGTTCCTCTAGCCAAACTCGCTGCTATGTGTGCACATTTTTCATCAAAACCCTCTCTTTCTTAGCTCATTGATTCAGGTGCCACTTCACATATTACAAATGACATTTCTAGCATTTCATTTCCTACTCCTTATCGTGGTGAAGACAAGGTCTACATTGGTGATGGTAAAGGTTTGACAATTAGCAACATTGGTTCTTCATTTTTACATACTCCATCTGCTACATTTAAACTGCAAAATGTTCTTCATGTCCCACAAATACACCAAAATTTACTCTTTGCATATCAATTTCTCAAGGATAATTATTGTTCTTTGACACTTAATTTTGATAGATCCTTTGTTAAGGATCGTTCTACGGGGAAGAAGCTTTTGCGGGGACCGGTTAATGATGGTTTTTATCCCTTGCAATGTTCATCCAAGTCATCTAAAAGATTTGCTGCTTCAACCACTGCCTTAATAAGTGTCAAAGCACCGGTTCCAGTCTGGCACAGTTGACTTGGCCATCCATCTTCATCAATTTTCAAGCGTGTTCTTTCAAAGAATAAACTTGCTCTTCAAGGAAGAACTTCAGTGGATTTCTTTTGTTCCAACTGTGTTCTTGCAAAGAGTCGCAAGCAATTGTTTAGTCATGTTAGTTCTACTTCTTCTTCTTGTTTAGAACTTTTACATTGTGATCTCTGGGGTCCAGCTCTTGTTATGTCTGTGAGTGGTTATAGGTACTATCTGTTGCTTGTGGATGACTATAGTAAATACAGTTGGTTCTTTCCTTCACAGACAAAATCTGAAGTGTATTCTGTATTTGTTGAGTTCAAGAGTTATGTAGAAAATCTTTTTGGCAATAAAATAAAAGTACTTCGTTCCGATTCAGGGGGTGAATTTACTAGCACTGCATTACAGAACTTTCTTAAAACTCATGGTATTATACACCAATTTAGTTGTCCGCACACACCTGAACATAATGGTTGTGCAGAAAGGAAACATCGCCATCTTGTTGAGACTGCTCAAACCCTCTTGGTTGCTTCTAATATGCCTCATGTTTTCTGGGTAGAGGCATTTTCCACTGCTACATACTTGATTGCAGTCACCCTGGGAATTATTGTTTCATACTCAACCTGATTACAGTCGACTGAAAGCATTTGGTTGCAGTTGTTTTCCATGGCTTAAGCCTTATACAACTTCCAAACTAGACAGCAAAAGTAAGTACTGGGTGTTATTGGGATACAGTCTTCAACATAAGGGATATAGGTGCTTAGATCCATTGACATAGAGTGTCTATATATTTCGTCATGTTGTTTTTTATGAATCTACCTTTCCATTTCATCACTCTCAGCCATTGTCCTCGAGTCAACCATTGTCCTCGAGTGTTTCTCGATCTAATGCAGCATCTTCAGTTGATTTGCAGTTTACTATTCCCCACTGTTCTCGAGTCAACCACTTGTCCAGATCTTCTACTAATGCTGCCCCTATCCCATCTGCTGATCTTAATGTTAACTTGTCCTCACTGTCTCCTATTCAAAGTATTATTAATACTCCTTCACGTGATGCTCATGTTGATATACATGCTACCACTATTGACACACATGTTACTACTGTTGATGTCATTAATACTCTCATCTCAGTCCCTCATGTCTCTTCCACTGTGCACAATATTCACCCTATGATTACACGATCAAAAGCAGGGATATTCAAACCAAATGCCTTCTCAGCAACCAAACATCATCTTCCCTCTTCCATCGACTTTGTCTCGTCTACTTATTTGCAGGCTTCCAAGCATGCTCACTAGAGTACAGCCATGCAGGAAGAGTTTAATGCTATGCAATCTACAAGGACCTGGGTTCTTGTACCGTCATCTCCTCATCACAATGTTGTTGGTTGTAAATGGGTGTTTCGGATTAAGAAACATCCTGATGGTTCTATAGATCGTTTTAAGGCTCAGCTTGTTGCCAAAGGGTTTCATCAACAAGAGGGCATCGACTATAAGGAAACTTTTAGCCCTGTTGCTAAGCCTGTTACCATCCGCATCCTCTTGTATCTTGCTGCTCAGTTTCACTGGTTTTAAAACCAATTAGATATTAGTAATGCCTTCTTGCATGAGGATTTACAAGAAGATGTTTTTATGCAACAACCTCCTGGGTTCAGTGATCCCTCTTTTCCTAACCATGTTTGCCAGCTTAAAAAGTCCCTCTATGGCCTTAAATAGGCTCCACGGGCTTGGTTTGACAAATTATTTCAAGTGTTGCGATCTTTTGGCTTTCAGCAATCATCTTCAGATGCTTCTCTTTTTGTCCTACCAGCTCCAACCTTGGTTATCATCCTTGTATATGTTGATGATATTCTAGTCACAGGTCATAATGCTACTCTCTGTCAACATTTCATCAACAAATTGAGCAATGTCTTTCCAGTAAAAGATTTAAGTCATTTGCACTATTTTTTTGGACTTGAGGTGCACAGATCTTCTGAAGGTATCTTTTTACATCAAGGCAAATATTTACTTGATCTTCTTCAGAAAACTAAGATGGATGGAGCTAAACCATGTTCCACTCATTTAGGCACGGCAAAGCTTGATCATGCAGGTTGTCACATCCCGGCCCAGGGCGGATCACTTCCCAGGCCCGCTCCACCACCGTAGCACGATATTGTCTGCTTTGGGCCCCGACCACGCCCTCACGGTTTTGTTTCTGGGAACTCACAAGCAACTTCCCAGTGGGTCACCCATCATGGGAGTGCTCTGGCCCCCTTCTCGCTTAACTTCGGAGTTCCTAAGGAACCCGAAGCCAGTGAGCTCTCATAAGGCCTCGTGCTAGGAAGAGGTGGGAATATACATATAAAGATCACTCCCCTGGGCGATGTGGGATGTTACAATCCACCCCCTTTAAGGGGCTCGACGTCCTCATCGGCACACACACGGCCAGGGTTAGGCTCTGATACCAAATTGTCACATCCCGGCCCGGGGCGGATCACTTCCCAGGCCCGCTCCACCACCGTAGCACGATATTGTCCGCTTTGGGCCCCGACCACGCCCTCACGGTTTTGTTTCTGGGAACTCACGAGCAACTTCCCAATGGGTCACCCATCATGGGAGTGACCTGGCCCCCTTCTCGCTTAACTTCGGAGTTCCTAAGGAACCCGAAGCCAGTGAGCTCCCAAAAAGCCTCGTGCTAGGAAGAGGTAGGAATATACATATAAGAATCACTCCCCTGGGCGATGTGGGATATTACACAGGTTCTCTTTTGTCCAACCCTACAGAGTATAAATCCCTAGTTAGTGCATTGCAATATCTTACCTGGGCAAGGCCAGACATATCTTTTGCAGTTAATCAAGTATGTCAATTTATGCATGCTCCACGGGACTCACATCTTCAAGCTGCTAAATGTATCCTCAAATTTTTTAAAGGTACTCTCACACATGGCTTATGGTTCAAACCAGGAACTCTAACTCTTACTGCTTATTCTGATGCTGATTGGGTAAGGTGTACCTTTGACAGAAGGTCCACCAGTGGATATTGTGTTTTTCTTGGTTCTAATTTGATTAGTTGAAGTGCTAAGAAACAGTCCATGGTTGCACGATCCTCTATTGAAGCAAAGTACCAGTCTTTAGCTCATACCTCTGCAGAAATAACATGGATTTGTAAAGTCTTCAGAGATATTGGACTTCCCCTACCTTAGATTCCTCATCTCTGGTGTGATAATATTTCTACAATCTCTTTAGCTTCTAACCTTGTTTTCCATGCCTGGACTAAACACGTTGAAATTGATTATCATTACAACCGTGAACTTGTTCTTGCCCAACTTATCAAGATTCAATATGTTTGTACTCAAGATCAATTGGCAGACATTCATACAAAGTCCCTGTCCAGGCAAACATTTTTATATCTTTAATCCAAGCTTTCTTTTGGTCTTTTCGATGCTTCCAAGTTCAGCTTGAGGGGGTGTAAAGAAGCTAAAATTGAGTCATCAAAGTGTTGATAAGAATTGCTTATAGTTTGTTATGTTGTTTTTGTAAATGGTTAGTTTGGTTAAGGGTATAAGTGTTATCTTTTAGAATACCCAATACTATATATAACAAACTCTGCTGTAATTATTCAATTACATTGAATGAAAGGATAGCCTTCAGTTTCTATGCATCTCATTCAGGGGCAAATACCCGAGCTGCGGCTGGGGATATGGGTGCAGGGATTAGGGCTGGTTGGGGACGATCGACCCCTCTGGAGGGACTGAAATGGAACTTTAGGGTTCGTGTGGTAACATTTTACAGACCCATTTTCGAGAAAATTTCTTTGGAAAGTGAAAATGAGTTTTCACAGTAGTTTGTAATAAGGAAATTGAATCTGAGATAAAATGTGGTGGAGGTGAGACCTGCTATATACGGCTCTCTATAAATTTCAAATTGCTCAAGCCTCATGCCTGACTAGTACCTAAAGATACAATGAAATGCAGACAGTCAAATTCAAACAATATTTTTAACACAGTAGGCGAATAGGTGTCACACCTGAGCTGGTTTTAACATGACTAAAAACAAATTCCCTTTGTCTTGATTTTGATTGAGTTGTTTATGAGTCTTGACTTGCAGAGAAGCCATGACCAAAGGTTCCCAGCATCCCTAATAAAAAAGGGTACATATTTATCAGTCCAACTCAATTCCATTTAAATTATGGAGTTTGAATAGCAAATCGTATGACAAGAAAAACTTGGGTGTAACCATGATATATCCACATCACCGCGTAGCACGCATCACGTGACCAAGTCACGTGTAGGAATCTCCCCTTACTTGAAGGCTGGCTTTGGCCAATTCATCTAAACATGAATGCATAAACTGTAAAACAGTAAACTCAGAAGCCTTCCAAAGAAAGCGACGTAGAGAGATAAATCCATAGCAACCATTCAGTGGATCTTCTGAACATGTTCAAAATTACAAAGAGCTATTTTTCATATATTAAAAAATAACTTCGTACAATAATATGAATTTGAAGTTATATAACAAATCATCACGAGATAAAGACACTCAATAGTTACTTGACAACAAGAAAACTCACGTTTATATCAGGCAGATGCATAAAGATACAAGTAATAACTTACGAAACAACTTTACAGTCAGATCATTTTGAAACAAAGGCCACCAGCTTCTCCTTTAATTGCTCGGCATCACCGCCTTGAGATTGAATCGAAAATGTATGAATAACCTTATCGTTGTCTGTTATGGAAACGTTAGACTCTTGAGCTACAATTTTATGTTCCCTAAGTATTCTGAAGACTTCAGAAACCAGGTGAGAATCCAATGGGCAGTTCATCCTCACAACTGCATCCTCGAGGCGTTCCTAAAAATCAATCTCTGGAACCGACAACTGCTTTCCCTTATTGTTTACCATCTGCTTTTCAGTTTTCATGACTCTGATCTTCATCTGGAGATCGGTGATATAGGTAATGGAATCACCAATAAGAAAGGCTTTATCCATCTTCGATATGTTAGGAACAACAACTCTTAGTGGATAGAATCTCTGGTTAAGCTTCTTGCACCTCTGTTGTCCTGCTTCCACATTATTCAATGGTTCTTCTTTCCCATTGGCAGGTTTTCTCCCTCTCTTTCTAGATTTTCGCTCATCAATTTGTGTCGAGGACTCATCCTTGAGCAGCTCCGAACTTGAAACTCTTGTTTGGACATTGAAACCGTCAACCATTATTTGGTTCATTTGCGGAAAAAGTTTTACTTCACTATCCTCACTTCGACATCCATTCGAAGTGCCTACTGATTGTAATTCAAATGATTCCAGCAACTGGATTTGATCAGCCACCTCCGTGTCTATGTGGAGACATGTTGTTCCGAGAAAATTCCTTGACCAGAAGATTTTGACCTTCCCCGTAAAGATCATTTTTCGGCACCTTCGTCTCCACGTGAAGACATGTTTTGCTAAGAAAATTCCTTGACCAGAAGATTTTGACCTTCCCCGTAAAGACCTTTTTCCGGCACCTCCGTCTCTACTTTAAGACATGTTGTGCCGATAAAATTCCTAGACTAGTAGATTTCGACTTTTCCCGCAAAGATCACTTTTCAGGACCTTCGTACCTACGTAGAGACTTGCTACGCCGAGAAGATTCTTGACGAGTAAATCCGAGCCGCTGAAGATGAAAAACTTGGAAGAGTTCTTCTTGGATTGATATACTTTGCAGAACGATGCAGTCTTCTTTTCCAAGGTTGACAGTGGTCCTCTTCTCAGGAAAACAGCAGCACCATTTTGGTGCACTTTAGATAAAAGTGTTTAGGGTTTGAATTGTATTATATTATTCTTCTCCTTTGAGGAGGCTAAATATAAGATACAACTTGTAATACAAGTAATATTAAAAGAATTTTAACCAATCTAGGATCTAATTTGGGCTCACGCCAACACTCCATCTCAAGTTGGTGCATATATATCACCTAGGCCCAACTTGTCGAGTGAGTCTTGAAACCTTCTTGCAGAAACTACATGAGTTAGAATATCTGCCAACTGTTCTTCTATATTCACGAACGGAATGTCAACCAACTTAACATCCAACTTTTCTTTGATAAAATGTCTACCTACCTCAACATGCTTGGTCCTACCATGCTGCACCGGATTGTTAGCTATCTCCTATGCTGCTTGATTATCATAGTACAACAGCATAGAACCTTTCGGTTTAAACCCTATCTCAGTGAGTAGAATCTGAAGCCATAGAAGCTCACAAATACCATGTGTCATTCCTCTGTACTTAGTCTCGGCCGAAGACCTGGCCACCACATTTTTCTTCTTACTTTTCCATGTCACAAGATTACTAGCTACAAATGTGAAGTATCCCGACGTAGACCGCCGATCAGTAATATTTCCAACCCAATTTGCATCAGTATACCCTTTCACCTCCATATGCCCATGCTTTCTATACATCAACCTTTTTTCCTGGAGCTCCTTTTAAGTAACTCAAAATCCGCATTACTGCTGCCATATGATCCTTACTAGGAGCATGCATAAATTGACTTACCACACTTATCTGGCCTTGTAAGCGACAAATAAATCAACCGCCCTACCAATCTTTGATACATTTCCCTATTCACTGAGACTTGATCCTGATACATTGCTAGATTATGATTCTGCACAATAGGTGTATCCACTGGTTTACACCCTAACATACCAGTTTCAGACAAAATATCCAATACATACTTTCTCTAAGATAAGTATATTCCTTCCTGAGACCTAGCCACTTCAATTCCCAAGAAGTATTTAAGTCCTCCAAGATCTTTCATCTCAAACTTAGAAGACAAATGCCTTTGCAGACGTTCGATTTCCATTGTGTCATCACATGTGACAATCATATCATCTACATATATGATAAGAAGAGTTACCTTGTCATCCTTGCGTTTGATGAACAATGTATGGTCTGCGTTTCCCTGTCGATACCCATACTTCTTCATCGCCTCGGTGAATCGCCTAAACCACGCTCTGGGTGACTGTTTAAGGCCATACAGTGCCTTCCGAAGTCTGCACACTTTCCCACTGGAGTTCGCAGCACCATAACCTGGTGGAATATCCATGTACACCTCTTCCTCTAAATCACCATGTAGAAAATCATTTTTAACATCAAACTGTCTCAGAGGCCAATCATGGTTCGTAGCAAGAGATAATAAAACTCTAATGGTATTCATCTTTGCAATAGGAGCAAAAGTCTCCTGATAATCAACCCCAAAGGTTTGGGTAAAACCTTTGGCCACTAGCCTCACCTTGTATCTATCAATTGTTCCATCTGCCTTATGTTTAATAGTGAACACCCACTTGCACCCCACTGATTTCTTTCCTTTGGGAAGTGGGACCACACTCCAGATATTATTCTTTTGTAGTGCTTCCATTTCAACTTGCATTGATTCTGTTCATTTCGAATATTTCAAAGCTTCCTCCACTCTATGAGTATTTTGATGGTTTCTATTTGCTAAACAAATGCACAGTATTTTGGTGAAAGTCAATGAGTAGAGACATAGTTTGAAATAGAATACCGCACATTTCCTTCTGGAGAGTACCTGTCTGGCGGCTTTCCTCGATTTTGTCAAGGAGGCAACATATAAAATGGTTCAATAATTTCTGAGTGAGTACTTACCTCGGGAATATCCGTTGGATCATGAACTGACACTGGAGAAGTCTGAAAGGGGTTTTTACTGGAGTTGTTACTCGAACAGTTAGCAGATGGCCCATTTGGGCAATTCGGCGTAGCAGGAAACCCATTTGGGTTATTGGCAGACACAAGAAAGGGCCCATGCCTAGTTTGGTTGTCGGCAGGTGCAAAAGATGGCCAACATGGGCTTTCAGTAGCAAGTGGCCCACTGGGCGCTATTACATCAAGGTCATATGGTCTATTTGCAAGCCCGTGTTCATTATCTTCTAATTCCAACCCGTGTCTTAGGCCTTCATTATCCTCCAGATGTAGCCCGTGTCTTGGGCCTTCATTATCCTCCAGATCCAGCCCGTGCCTTAGGCCTTCATTTGGGCAGTTAATACTTAAACCAGTAGGGATATCGAACCAGCCATAATCTTCATCTACAGTTATCTCCCCCTGTGGAGTATGGCTGGGAAGAAAAAATAATCCATCTTAACGTCCATAGTGACGTAGACATGTCGGGTAGGTGGATGATAACAATGGTAACCTTTTTGTTGTGGACTGAATCCAATGAAAACACATCGGACGGCACATGGATCAAGTTTGCTTTGTTGATTTTTGTGAAGATGGACATATGCCGCACAACCAAAAACTCGGGGTTCGAGATGAAGGGTGGAAAGCATGATCGGCAAGCACGGCCAAAGGTGTTTTAAAAGAGAGAACACGCGATGGAATTCGATTCATGAGATAAATAATATAGGTGACTACATCAGCCCAGTATGTCTTGGGTGCACAACTACTAATAAGAAGGGCACGAGTAATCTTAAATATGTGCCGATTTTTCCGTTCGGCGACTCCATTTTGTTGTGGGGTTTGAGGGCACGAAGTTTCATGGAGAATGCATTTTTTAGTAAAAAACTGAGAAAGTTCCTGATTAAGATACTCACCACTGTTGTCTGATCAAAGCACTTTAATAGGGAGTGAATATTGAGTACAAACCATGTGATAAAAACTTCTGAAGATACTACCCACATTGCTTTTATTTTTCATGAGGTACAACCAAGTCATTATGGTGCAGTCATCAACAAATGTTACAAACCAACGCACACCATGCTGAGTAGTAACCGGAGATGGCCCCCACACATCAGAATGAATTAGCTCAAAATGAATTATTCTTCTATTCAAACTCGGGGGATAAGAAGCTCGATGACTTTTGGCTAATGTGCAAACATTACACTTTAATGAAGAATTTGAAATATTACCAAATAATGATGGAAGTAATTTTCGCAAATAACCGAAGGAAGCATGACCAAGATGACGATGCCACAACTGAATGGTCTTCAACTTTCCACTATCATGACCTTGAACTTGATGAACATGGCCCTGTGCAACATCATCAACATAGTACAACTCCCTTCTCTAAGTACCACGCCCAATGATCACCTGAGTTCGGATATCCTGAAGTAAACAAAAAGACGGAAACATTTGCACAACACAATCTAATTGCTCGGTGACCTGCCCACAGATAACAAATGGCTAGAGAGTGTGGGAACAAGTAAGCAGTTGTGTAAGGAGAGAGTAGGAGTTAGTGCAATCGTACCCGCCCCTGTGACTTGGGCAACACCTCCATTAGCTGTGACAATACTATCACGTGGTGGTGGTGTTGCAGAGTGAAATAAAGTACGATCATAAGTCATATGATCAATGGCTCCATAGTCAATGATCCAACCTATATCAAGATCAACAGATGCAATTAAGGCTTTGCTTGTGTTACCAGGATCATCGGATTGCTCTCGGGAAGCAATCAAATTTAAAAGTGAACGTTGCGGGCCCAGATTATCTGGATGAATATGCTCACGGGTTGTTGCTGCTGGTGGGCCAAGTGGGCCTACTGCAGCCCTGCTGTCAATGCCAGCACATGCTGGACCTGCTGGATTGCTAGTGACGGTTTGGGCTTCAATTGTCAACCCACTTGTGGAGTCCTTGGTAGTCGGCTTGACCAGCCCACTAGCAGGTTTGCTGGTGGTCAGCGCAAAAAGCACAGGGCCAGCGTCTGGAACCGTGGCCTGCGCATAATCTGCAACTTTGGTCTGCGTAGTATGGCTTTCAGCCATTGAAGGCAGCGGTTTTGTGGTTTTGTTTTGTATGTTTTCGGGGTTTGGGTTGTCTGTGGAAGTCTCTTGTCTCGAGAATTTCTAGATGCAGTCGGCAGCAAATCAAAGGAGTCTCACGGCTTTCTGCAATAGGTGGTTTAGGCAGCCAACCAAGAAATTCTCACACTGGCAATACCTGGAATTAGGATTTGAGGAAGAGACAGACCGAAACCTGCTCTGATACCAAGATAAAAGTGTTTAGGGTTTGAATTGTATTATATTATTCTTCTCCTTCGAGGAGGCTAAATATAAGATACAACTTGTAATACAAGTAGTATTAAAAGAATTATAAACAATCTAGGAAACATAATTATATTCCTATCTAATTTGGGCTCACGCCAACACTTTGCGCGTAAGCGCAGCCGTCTTATCCAAAGCCGGCAACATTTTTTATGGTTAGCATCCGTCAGCTTTTTTTCTTCTTCTATTTGATCGGAGAGAGAACTTTTCCAGCGACTAGATTTGATCAGCCACCTCCTTTTGATGGAAAACATAATTAAATTGGACATTTTTTGGATCTCACGAAATTATATATGATCATAGTAAACCGGGTGAGAAAAATGAGAATTGATCAATTCATTTGCTTGCTCCACAAACTGATCGATCAGAACTGAGAAGTAAAGCATGGTGGGGAAGCGTTTATAAGGATCTTGAAAGTTTGAATGTTTGTAGTATTTGGGTATGCAAACCTTTTACGCGACATGATCTATACTCGGACAAAAAGTTGAATTTTATCTTTGATCACTAAAGTCCCATTTGACCTTGAAATAATGTATCATGCGTTATAAGGAGAATAACTTAGTGCCGTAAAGTATAAATTATGGTGTAAAAAGTCCTCGTTGTAAATTTTGAAAATTTGTTAATATGGTCATATATAAGTAGTTACTAATTTTAGTATTGTCTAAATTTTTTTTTTTTTTTGGCCAAAGCTTGAGATATCTCATATTCCAAAAGGTCGGACTAATTTTTAGGGGAGCCCGGAAAGGGTCCAGCCTATCCCCGATCACAGTTAAATACCACACCTCCTCCCAAAGCTTTCAATATTAACCAGAAAATCACACGTATTTTTACCAGCTTTGTGCCCCGAACCAGAGACCACAGAGCATACCTAACTTGAAATTTTACCGTGTTTCTGCTAGACCATTTGCCGTGGTTGTTGTTTATACTATTATCAAGAGAACAAACTTGGTCATAATTTTGTTTTTAAATACCACATATGTCCCCACATTTTATTCTATTTTTCCTTAGTTGCGATAAATAACCTTTATATAACAAGACTAAAATAGGAATTTTGTGGATTTAAATTATTAAATTAAATTAGAATTCTTCCACTTTTTTCTCCATCTTTTTTCAATATGTTTCCCCCATAGAACGTTTGAATGTTTGTAGTATGCAAACCTTTTTACACGACATGACATATACTCAGACAAAAAAATTGAATTTTATCGTTGGTCACTAATAAAGTCCCATTTGACCTTTAAATAATTTATCATGCTTTATTAGGAGAGAGAATAAAGTGTCTTAACGAATATAAATTATTATTTAATAAATCCTCGTTGTAAAATTTGGAAAATCATAAGGTTTTGCTAATTTAAGTGTTGTCTATACTATTATTATTTTTATTTTTGTCAAATCCGGAGGTATCTCACATCCTAAAAGATAAGATTAATTCTTAGTGAGGCCCGTAGAGAATAAGGCATTTCACCTAACCTCTGGCTTTAGTCAAATGGCACACATCTTCCTAAAGCTTTCAACCAAAAAATCATGTGTTTTTACCAGCTTCGTGCCTCAAACTCAAGACCACGAAGCATAAATGGTTTGGAATTTTACAACGTTTCTACTAGACCATTGATTCTCTTGGCTACGACACTAGTTCTATTCAAACTGCTAACTATGATTCGGATTTTCTGCCAAACTTCAGATTACCCCTCCGTTCTAAAAGCGAAAAAGGCAAGTCGAATCCCCAGGCCAAAGGAAATACCTTCATTCAGCTCCGAGCGATTCTTTATTATTATTTAGAGCACACATTCTGTAAGACTTTTTTTTTTTCTTTTTTGAAAATACATTTTATGTCCCCACAGTCCCATTTTGTATCCTTAGTTGCAATAAATAACCTTAATATAATAAGATTAAAATAGGATTTTATTTAAAATTCTTCCATATTTTTCTCCCACTTCTCTTTCGATATGTTTATGCATGTGTGAGATTGCTATTATAACAAAGAGTTGATTAGTAATTCAAATCAAGTAGTGATATAACAGTTACACTAAAGATTTTCTCAATAATTTCGAGTAATGTATTGTGACAACTTTTTTTAAATGAAAATGATAATATACCACTCTAAGCTATGTACACTTTGATGCGGAAGGAAGACTTGGAGAAAACAATTTGAAACCATTAATATGCTTTGGAATAACAAAGGTTTTGTATTTTAATTACTTAGGAATTTGTTAAGTTATTTTGGGAGTTGTAAGAGTGTCATGGAAATGAGTGATTTCTCCTTCCCCAATCAAGCATTTGGTTTGGTCGTGTGAGCGAATCCACGATTAGCGACGTGAGCTAGCTTCGTTGCCCCTGGTTGAGTGATTCCCAGGTTATCTATCCTTCGTCTCCTCGAGAACCCTTGGCTTGTCCTGCATCACACTTGGAAAGAAAAAGAGTTTGACCTGAAACGCAATGAATTGAAGAGAAAGACTCTATTCACCAAAGCAAATTCATCACTTGCATTGTGACAACTTTTCTGACATGCAACTTTTCTTTATTTCATTACATATCATCTCTTTTCCATGTAAATTTTCTTGATGATTTCCAAATTTTAAAACGATGCAAAACAACATTAACTAGTTTAAATTCAAACTAGCTCAATGGAGAGCAAGGGCGAAGCTACAGAGGAGCAAGGAGGGGCGGCCGCCCCTCCACTCGTCCGAAATCATGCGCATGAACGGTGGTTCTGCCCCTCCGGTCCCTTCGGAAGTTCTGGGTTCCTGCAGTTCTTCTGGTTCTGGGTTTTCCTTCCCTGGTGATGCGCAATTGGGGCGGAGCATATGAATTGTATTCAATTAGCGCACGCCAAGTGTTTGATATATATT
This sequence comes from Heteromeles arbutifolia, assembly GCA_024362995.1. NCBI lineage: Eukaryota > Viridiplantae > Streptophyta > Magnoliopsida > Rosales > Rosaceae > Heteromeles > Heteromeles arbutifolia. Next base: position 12,219,306 of record JANCRC010000002.1, on the reverse strand, counting down.
TTGATGGTCCACAGTCCACAGGTTTATCGTTCATGATATTGCATGCCATTGTAAAAAGAAAACGCTCGCATGACTCACGTCGATGCATATTAATTTTAGATATCATGTATAATTAAAAGGGTTTTACTATACCAAATGAGTAATTTTTTCGATGTGATAGTTACATTGGCACGTGTGTTACTTATCCATCAAGTTATAACATGCGAAGTACTAACACCAAGTGACGGTGGAGCCGTCTCACTCCAAGATTGGCCTCAAAGGTGCCTTTTAAACCAGATGCAGAGTCTTCGCTATGCGCACACACACATATATGGTATAATACGTATCTCTCTGCTAACATTGTTAGAGGTTTTTGCAGAGCAGGTAATATATTTTCGCAATTCTGCAGTTTAATTTCTTGTCAATAAAATAGCAATTACTTTTAAACTCACTGTTAAATTAAGGACTGTGATATCCACACATTTTTTATTATCTCTCACAAATCTTTCTTAATTCTGGCCGTCGGATTAAAATGAATTGAAGAAGATTAATGAACAAAAATAACAATGATGTGTTAGAGGTAAAAAAAAGTGTATGAATAGCACTATCCTAAATTAAAAGGTAAATAAACTCATGCCAGAGCTACAGATGCATACATGCCCAAAAAAAATAGTAAATAAAGAATTTATTCTATACTTCGTATTATTCAGTCAACTTCATATGCATTGTGAAGCATACACTTTATTTTTACATGTAAGGAAAAAACAAACCTATAGCTAGACTGCAGGCATTCTCCTGTAGTTATTCACTGCTAAGAAAATATATAAAATGTTTAATTTGATTTAAAGTTAATTCTGCTAGTGCTTTTCGTTGATGGTTGCACTTCGATGTAGAATCTTTGGAATTGGTACTACTTCAAGGTGTGGTCGGATTAGGACCTCCGGACGGGGTAGTGCCCCTAAGTATTTGCCTGATCAAAGGGAAGAAGGGACGATCCATCTGATGCAAAACATCATTCTTCATCTGATGCATAGACTTTTCTTCCCCATGCAGCACTCTGCAGGCTTCGGACGATTGCATGTTCATAAGAAAAACCACTAAAAACACTGCCACCAAAAATATTTTTAGAAACTTCATTTTGTTGGGCAAACAAAGATTATTTTGCTTCTTTTTAATTTCGGTAGAAGAAGGAAGGAATGAATGAATGAAGATACAGAAAAGGTTTTGTAGGGAAAGCAAAGATTTTGTTTCTTTTTTCTGTCTGTCAAAAACAGAAAGGATTGAAGGAATGAATGAATTGAATGAATGAATAGATGGGGAATATGGGGCTTTTTATATGCATCAATTAAGACCAACTTTCATATGACTTTGATTTTTCAATATAAATCTATTTGTTTCGTTGTTTTGACTGTTAATTGATGATTATATGCTAAAGACTTGGAATTGAATGGGTCGTCATATCCGCAAGGGTTTTGGTTTTAGGGTTTAACTATATTGTGGACCAAATGGCATACAATGGCTCAACTCATTTTTATCGCTGTGTAAAAAGTCACTTGCAATCTATAGCTTCTTTTTGTTTTTTAAGAAAACCTCGACATACGGTACAAGAGAAATTTATTGATATGAAAAAAAAGTTACACCTAGTCAGAGAGACAAAAACCTTACCTCTCATAAAGCAAGAAAAACAAAATACAAGAAAACTAACCATTTGTTAGAGGTTATTCTAGTACAATAAAACCTTTATATAGTCATAATGTTGGAACCAACAATCTTTAAAATATAGTGCATGTATGTATGTATTCTCTTTAAGTTTAATGCGTGGGGGCGTGAAGCTATAGAAACAAAAAGGCTACTTAAGCAAAGCTATTTTGCTATTCTACAGCTTGAAAATCTGTAAACACGCTTGAGAAGGTAGAAACATTAGGGCTTCAAGAAATTGTTCATGTTGACGAGTTATTACATACTCGTAACCTCAAAGATGTGGTATCAACTATAAAAAATCAAACATTGTCTCAACCAATTATAGAAAAATATTTTAATTCTTCTTAAACTTTTATTTGTGGCATTGCATATTTTTATACTTATTGAAAATTATTATGATATGGACGTGAGTTTCCTTAATACGAGACTTATAAAAATTATAATTTATTACAATCCAGAGTTTATTAATATACATAATTGGCCCCAAGTTGAGACAAAATTTTTTTTATTATAAGAAGGTTATTTCTATATAGAGGATTATTATAAGGAAACCTTTAAGGGATGGGATCTCCATTTTTTTTTTTTAAATTGGGATTAGTTGTGGGGTCCACACCATATCGAACTTTAACGATTTGAACCGTCAATTTTTCAAATTGCACCTCATAGATCATCTTTACAAAATATTTAGCCGAATCGGAAATGTTTAAGACATCTAATTGGGTTCAAAGAAATTAATGAATACTTTGTTATATAAAGAACAATGAAATTTTATCTTGCTAATTAAATAGGCAAATAGCTTCGGATTCAATTGAATTTTTGCAATAATGATCTATGAATCAAGACTTACAAAATAGACGGTTCAGATCGTTAAAATTCGATGTGGAGTGGGCCACACACCTAATCCCTATTTTTTGAAAAAAAAAATGAAAATCCCTTTGCATAAATAGTCTGATTATATTATAAAAAGGTTTTACTATATATTTTTTTAATTAAGTTGTCCTGCTTCAATTTTTTTTGTTTTTGTTTTCTATTAACATTACTAATACTATAAAGGTATTTTGACCAATTCTTGTCGAGTTTTTGTTACTATTTTTTTCTTCATCGCAATTTTGAACTGAGATTTGGAGTTTGGCATGCAAGTAAAAGCGTATACAAGGCCTTTGATGTTTGAACGTTGACTATTTTAATTGAAGTTTTAGTCGTAGCTATATTATTAGTATCGGTGTGTGCTAACCTTTTACACGACATGAATACTTTATCTCACACACACAATTGAACCGTATTGTGATGAGTCAAGTCTTATTTGACCTGAAATGTGTCCAACCGCGTTTGTTTAATTAACTAAAACATCTCAAAACTAATTAAGTCCTAGCCAGACCTAAGTATTGTTTTTTCTCTTAGTTTTATAGGACAAAATTGAATAAGAATAAGTCTTGATGTCTAGAAATGACTCTCTTTAATAAAAAATCATCGCCTATAAAATTTGAACTTGTATGTTCTTCGAAAAAATGAAAAATCAGGTTCCGCTAATCCAAAACGATAATGAGCAAACAAAGTGTATTAAAATATTATTGGAGGAAAATTAAGAGATGGTGTTGTACTCAGTACCACATGCAATAAAATTTTGGTAGAAATTAGTTAATTCGGCCTCAAAAGAAACGTTGAAATAGGAATTGAGGAATCACCGCTGACAACTTTTTGTCATGCATTAGTTTCAAAATCTTCAATAGTTTGAATCACCGTCAAAAGAGAGAGAGATATATATATATATATATATATATATATATATATATATATATATTAAGATGTTTTATCTTGCATTTTGTGTAGCAGATACAACATCACCAATCTGTGGGATTTTACTGTTTTAGCAGTTGATTTATAACATGACATTTAAAACTTGAGATTTGTTCATCCATCTGCTCATTAGATTTCAGATAAAATTGAGATTTGTTCATCAATCTCCTCAAAATAAATAAATAAAATGAGTTCAATTAATATAAAAAAAATTCTTTGAAGTTATAATAGTCTCATGGGTTACAATCACAACCAAAACTTTTTAGCCAATTGACCAACAAAAATAATGAAAAAAAATGGGTTATTGTACATGACTTGTACCGCAGGGATACTAAACTAGCTAAACAATATACACATTTTTAATTTTTTAACATCTGTTGCTCCCGTTTCTGAGTCTCAATAGCACCAGCCGGAACGTTAATTCTCGGTATTAGTAGAGTGAGGAATGCATGGCTAAGAAGGCTTCATGCAGAGTGGTAAGCTACATTCATCTCATTCAGGTGCAAATACCCGAGCTGCGGCCGGGGATGTGGGTGCAGGGATTAGGGCCGGGTGGGGGGGAGGGGGGTGTCGACCCTTCTGGAGGCACTGAAACACAACTCAACACCATGGTTCTTAGCCCATTGCTCTGCCTTCAATTGCCTCATTTCTCCAACTTGCAGACAAGAAAACAGAACAACAACAACAAAAAGAGTTGAGAATAAAGTCCTCCTGTAACAGAACCTCATCTTTGATACTCTAATGGAACTTTAGGATTCGAGGGATGGAGCTAGAAATTTTTTCTAGTGGGGGCAACCCGAAAATCAACTAAGGAAACCTTATTATAGTATGGTTTATACCCAATATGATAATATGGATGATTTCAAATGAAGATGTATCACAATTCCAATGTTAGAAAAAATTCATTTAGTAGTGGAAAGTGGCAAAGTGATAAGAAAAATATTAATACATGATTACGCATGAGAGAGGTTTTTCGGTCTGAATGACAGAACAAGAGCACTTTTGCTCATATAATATTTGATATGAAGTATATGCAGTATGAAGATATGTTAGATATTAGTTACATATATTTTCTTTGAAGATAACGCGTGTGTTTTATATAATTATAGTCTGCAAATTAACAAACGAATCACTTGAGTAGGGGCATATGCCCTCGGTGAGCCTTCATTGGCTCCTTCCATGTTCGTGTGGTAACGTTTTACAGACCCATTTTCAGAAAAACTGCTTTGGAAAGTGAAAATGAGTTTTCACAGTAGTTTGTAATAAGGAAATGGAATCTGAGATGGAAGTGTGGTGGAGGTGAGACCTGTTATATACGGCTCTATAAATTTCAAATTGCTGATGCCCTTGACTAGTACATAAGCTATAATATTAATTCGGAGCTTGAAATTGACTTGGGCCAATGGAACTTGAAGGTTCAACCATGGCGTGGTGGTCCATTTGTAATGAATCAATACACGCTAACTTGAACGCCAAACAGTGACACACTGTAGTTTGGGTTCAAAGCAATGGTTCAAATTTCAATAGTCGTCTATGAGAAAGACGTGATGAGCGTTATACTCCAATGGGGGAATACACCCGACAAGGACACGATGAGTGTTATACTCAGACAGGGATATATCATATAGCCGCCGTGACATATGCAAGAATCCGCCTTGAATTACAAGGCATATAGAAGATGAATTAAAAGGTAAACTTTTTGGTGGTTGATGCAAGCCCTGAGGAAAGCATAACGCAGAGAGTCAAATTCAAACAATATTTTTAACACAGTAGGGGATTAGGAGTCACACATGAGCTGGTTTTAACACGACTGAACAAATTCTCTTTTTCTTGATTTTGATTGAGTCGTTTAGGAGTCTTGACTGGCAGAGAAGCCATGACCAAAGGTTCCCAGCATCCCCAAAAAAAGGGGTATATATTTATCAGTCAAACTCAATACCCTTTAAATTATGGAGTTGGAATAGCAAATCGTATGACGAGAAAAACTTGGGTGTAACCAGGATATATCCACATCACCGTGTAGCACTCATGACGTGGCCAAGTCACGTGTAGGAATCTCCCCTTACTTGAGGGCTGGCTCTGGCCAATTCATCTAAACATGCATGCATAAACTGTAAAACAGTAACTCAGAAGCCTTCCAAGGAAAGCAACGTAGAGAGATAAATTCATAGTATCCATTTTGGTTCTTCCGAACATGTTCAAAATTACAAAGAGCTCTTTTTCATACATAAACTAAACAAATCGTACAATAATATGAATCTGAAGCTATATAACAAATCTATTGGAAAATAATCTTTTCATTTATTTGGAAATAAAGATTACAATGTGTATATATACAAGTATTTCCACCAATAAGACAAAACCACCGTATTCTAACAAACTAAACAACTATAACAAACTATACAATATCTAAGAGATATCTTTTACATCTGCATTTACATTTGTACCCTCAATATCCCCCCTCAAACTGACTCGAGGTTGTCGAAGAGCAAGTTTGTCCCTGAGAAATAGAAACCAGGACTTAGGCAGAGCTTTAGTACAAATGTCAGCCACTTGATCCTAAGAACAAATAAAATGCAGAGAAATCTCTTGTGCTAAAACTTTTTCACGAATATAGTGGTAGTCTATTTCAACATGCTTAGTCCGAGCATGAAAAATGGGATTCTTGGCTAGAGAAATAGCTGAGATATTATCATACCACAACTTTGGATTACAAGGTAATTTAAAACCAATGTCAACAAGAATTTTGCAGATCCATGTTAGTTCTACAGCAATGTTAGCCAAGGATCTATACTCAGCCTCTGTGGAGGATCTTGCCACTGTAGATTGTTTCTTGGCACTCCAACTGATAATTGAGTTGCCTAAAAACACACAGAAACCAACAGTGGACTTTCTATCAAGAGCACAACCTGCCCAATCAGCATCTTAATAGGCATTTATACTTGGTGATGAAGAACTTTTGGAAAACCAGATACCACAATCAATGGAACCTTTAAGATACCTTAGAATTCACTTGACTGCTTGAAGATGAAAGATTCTAGGACAGTGCATATACTGGCAAGCAAGATTCATTGCAAATGAGAGATTTGGCCAAGTCCATGTAAGATATTGTAAAGCTCCAACAAGAGATCGATATTCAGTGGGATTATCCAAGAGTGGAGAAGTGTGATCCAGTTTAGTTGTGCTAAGTGGAGTAACACATGGTTTTGCACCATCCATTTTAGCCTTATGCAACAGATCTAGAATATATTTTGTTTGAGAAATAAAGATGCCTTTAGAAGACCATTTAACTTCAATGCCAAGAAAGTAGTGTAAGGAACCAAGGTCTTTGATTGGAAAGAGGGCACTCAACTGATCAATAACTTGCTTGCAAGTTGGAGAAGAAGGACCAGTGACAAGAATATCATCAACATAAACAAGAATGAATACCAATAGAGGATCTTTCTTGACAAATAATGAATGATCTGATTGGGAACCCACAAAACCCAAAGAAAGTAATGCACCATTTAGCTTTTCATACCAAGCTCTAGGAGCTTGTTTAAGTCCATACAAGGACTTATGTAATCTGCAGAGAGAATTAGGTTGTGTAGAGTCCTCAAAACCAGGAGGTTGTTGGATGAAGATAGATTCTGAGAGATTACCATGTAGAAATGCATTGCTCACATCAAGTTGGTTGAGAAACCAATCATATTGAGCAGCCAAGGTGAGAAAAAGTCGAATTGTTACAGGTTTAGTAACTGGACTGAAGGTTTCAATGTAGTCTAACTTTACTTGTTGATGAAACCCATTGGCAACAAGCCTAGCCTTGTACCTGTCTATGGAACCAGATGTGAAACACCCACTTGCAGCCTACAAGGTTCTGAGATGGAGAAGAATGAACTAAGGACCAAATACCAGTGTTAAGAAGAGCATTGAACTATTCTTGCATTGCTTTTCTCCAGTAAGGATATTTTGATGCTTGATGATAGGTAGATGGAACATAATCAACATTGAGATAAGAATGGAGTGGATGTTTGGTGGCATTGAGGGCTTTAGGCTTGAAGATACCAGATTTTGATCTGGTTTGCATTGGATGATTATTGGTATTTGGAGGTATAATATGAGGGGTTGAAGAAGTGGTAGTATAAGAAGAGATTGAAATAGGATTGGGTGGATTGGAGATAGGAGATAAGACCTGAGAATGAGATGTTGGATTTAAGGTTAGTGGGTGAGGATGAACTGAGGTGAAAATTAGAGTAGTGGGGATAATATGGGATTGTGAATGAAAGAGAATTTTGGAAGTGTTTGAAGGTAATTGAGATGGTTTATGAAAAGGAAAATTGTTCTCATATAAAATAACATGCCGGGATATGTAGATTCTATGAGAGATAGGATCCAAACACTTATACCCTTTGTGGTTTAAATTGTACCCCGAGAAAACACAGTGTTTACTTTTTGGTTCAAACTTGGATGTAGTGTAGGGTTTTAACCAGGGAAAGCAACTACAACCAAACACTTTGAGAAAAGTATACTCTGGAGCTTTCTGAAACAATGATTCCCAAGGAGATAGTTTGGTGGCAGTGGGCATTCTGTTGGTAAGATAAATGGTTGTAGAGAAAGCATGAACCCAATACTGATGTGGAATCTTTGAAACTGTCAATAATGTTCTGGCAGTCTTAACAAGGTGTCTGTGCTTACGCTCAGCATATCCATTTTGTTCTGGAGTGTGAAGACAACTAAGTAAATGTGTAATACCATGAGCTAGTAAAAATTGAGAAAACTTTGAGCTCAAGAATTTGCCACTGGAAGCGTATAGAAATAATTTTGGTATATGAGAGCTTTAAATTGAACAAATGTAAAGAATACATCAGATTTAAACTGTAATGGATAAAACCAAGAGTACTTGGTATAATCATCAACAAAGATCACATAGTATCGAAAACCATGGACAGAAGGAACATGAGATGGTCCCCAGACATCTGTGTGAAGAAGCTCCAATGGCTTACTTATAGTACAAGATACAGGTACAAATGGAAGCTTAGAACTTTTGCTTATAGCACAATCTTAGCAGAAAGTTTTATTACTAGTACTAAACACAGAAATACAGGATTTTGAGACCAACTTATTTAAAATTTTGACAGAGGGATGGCCAAGTCTTTGATGCCAAAGATCCCTGGACGCCTTTGTATCAGCAGCAAAAGCTTTGTGATTGCCAGCAACAGAAGATGATGCATAAAATGGATAGAATCTATCACGAACTAGTCCACTAAAAAGCATCTTCCCCGAAGAAATATCCTTCATAGTGAAGTGAAAAGGATAAAGATGCATAGAACACCAGTTTTCAAGAAGAAATTGATTGGCAGAAAGCAAATTTTGCTTTAAATCAGGTACATGTAGAACATTGTTCAACTTAAAACGATGAGTACTTGTATTTAAGATAGAAGAGCCAGAGTGAAAGATAGGCAAACCTTTGCCATGACCAATGTAGACCTGTTCAGGACCATGATAAGCCCCAGGATTTTGAAGATTGGTGTAGTTGTTAGTCATGTGTGAGCTAGCTCCAGAATTGACAAGCCAAGTAGGGGCAAAAGATGTCGATCCAGTATTTGCAACCATAGCAGAATGAGATGATAAACCAATGTAGCTTGGATTCATGCGTTGTGGACATTCAATTGCTTCATGATCATATTGGCGGCAGATTTGACAAGGAGTGCGTTTGCCAGAAAAATTGGAGAAAGAACGACCACCATGATGAGAACGTTGATTGTTTTGTCGATAACTGTTGCGCTGGGAGTTGCCTCTGAAATTACCCCTGCCTTGATAATTTCTAGGGTTGGAAGAATTTCCACGGTAGTGAGAGTAATTCTGAGAACGGCCCTGAGAGAAATTAGATGAAGAGGTATTATGAACATTATATGCCTGAGGAGGCATAGGTGGCGTGGGAAGAAGACCCGCAGAAGAATTATACGCCTGAAAATGAGCAGTAGGAGGCGATTTCTTGCGATTGTTCAATTGAATTTCTTTACTCAGAAGAAGGCCATGTAATTCATATCCAGGGAACCTACAGTTTTATTTGTCCTCGCAAGTCTGTTATTCCTTTTTACCAAAAAAAAAGTCTATTATTCCTCATTTAGTAGCATGCTAATATAGACTTTATGAATTATGACAATTGCAACAGTTCTGTTTTAAAGCTTTCCAAATAATCCTTTACTTTACCGCCCCTTTTTTTTTCTCTTAATGTTTCGTATCCGTTGAATAGGTAAAATTGACCAAGAAGGTCACTGAACAAGTAAGACTGCTAGCAAAGAATGAAAATGAGGTACTTACAAAGACAAGCTCAGATGATGTAATACTTCCTTATGATTTGGGTACAATTAAGTGTTTCATGATTTTTCGTTTGTAACCGTCGAAAAGTTTTGTCCCGTTACTTGATCTCTGGATGTTTTTTTTTATTTTTGCGATTTTTGGCGTATGCAATCTCGAAGTATATACAAACAAGTTTGACGGTTGGATCGTTGAAATTAGTTTCGTACAATGCATATCCCACCAAAACGATAGATTCCCTAACATTTAGAGTTTATTAATACTTTCATCAAGTATAACATAAGATTTTGTGGTATCCACTTGTGATTTTTCATTTATAGGCGTCGAAAAGGTTTGTCTCGTTACATAATCTTTGAATGTTTGTTTTTTGTGATTTTTGGCGTATGCGATCTCGAAGCATATACAAACAAGTTTGACGGTTGGATCGTTGAAACTAGTTTCGTACAATGCGTATCTCATCAAAACAATAGATTCACTAACGCTTGAAGTTTATTTATACTTTCGTTAAGTATAACATAAGATTTTTTGGTATTCACTTGTGTAAATATTTTAAATTGACGATTGAATTAGTTTATTGTATTCATATAGGATCAAGGAGTGTAGTTGTAAAAAATCATCAAAATCGGAGTTAAAATAACCGTTAAATCGTGATTTTTCGTTTATAGCTGTCGAAAAGGTTTGCCTCATTACTTGATATCTGAATGTTTGTTTTTTGCGATTTTTGGCGTATGCGATCTCAAAGCATATACAAACAAGTTTGACGGTTGGATCGTTGAAACTAGTTTCGTACAATGCGTTTCTCATCAAAACGATAGATTTTATTGTATTCATATACGATCCAGGAGTGTAGCTGTAAAAAATCATCAAAATCGGAGTTAAAACTACCGTTAAATCGTGCATTTTCGTTTATAACTGTCGAAAAGCTTGATCTTTGCATGTTTGTTTTTTACGATTTTTGGCGTATGCAATCTCGAAGTATATACAAACAAGTTTGACGGTTGGATTGTTGAAATTAGTTTTGTACAATGTGTATCCCATCAAAACGATAGATTCTATAACACTGAGTTTATTAATACTTTCATCAAGTATAACATAAAATTTTGTGGTATATACTTGTGTAAATATTTTACATTGACGATCGAATTAGTTTATTGTATTCATATAGGATCCAGGAGTGTAGCTGTAAAAAATCATCAAAATCGAAGTTAAAACTACCGTTAAATCGTGCATTTTCGTTTATAACCGTTGAAAAGTTTTATCTCGTTACTTGATCTTTGCATGTTTGTTTTTTGCGATTTTTGGCGTATGCAATCTCGAAATATATACAAACAAGTTTGACGGTTTGATTGTTGAAATTAGTTTTGTACAATGCGTATCCCATCAAAACAATAGATTCACTAACACTTGGAGTTTATTTATATTTTCGTTAAGTATAACATAAGATTTTGTGGTATCCACTTGTGTAAATATTTTAAATTGACGATCGAATTAGTTTATTGTATTCATATAGGATCAAGGAGTGTAGTTGTAAAAAATCATCAAAATCGGAGTTAAAATAACCGTTAAATCGTGATTTTTCGTTAATAGCTGTCGAAAAGGTTTGTCTCATTACTTGATATCTGAATGTTTGTTTTTTGCGATTTTTGGCGTATACGATCTCGAAGCATATACAAACAAGTTTGATGGTTGGATCGTTGAAACTAGTTTCATACAATGCGTTTCCCATCAAAACGATAGATTCACTAACACGTAGAGTTTATTTATACTTTCATTAAGTATAAAATAAGATTTTGTGGTATCCACTTGGGTAAGTATTTTAAATTGACGATCCAATTAGTTCATTGTATTCATATAGGATCCAGGAGTGTAGCTGTAAAAAATCATCAAAATCGGAGTTAAAACTACAGTTAAATCGTGCTTTTTCGTTTATAACCGTCGAAAACCTTTATCCCGTTACTTGATCTCTGCATGTTTGTTTTTTGCGATTTTTGGCGTATGCGATATCGAAGAATATGCAAACAAGTTT